>OZ004708.1:110124301-111594301 GCA_963924515.1 Vespertilio murinus
GGCCGGGCTTTCCTCCCGTGGAGATGGAGGACTGTCCCGCGGGCCCCCCTCTCACTTGCAGAGGAGCCCGTTCTGCAGGGTTTTGTTCCCATCGGTTATGCAGGGGGAGGGGGTCGTTTGGGTGATGTCTTCCTTGCTCTTCGGGGAGGGGCTGCTGTTGCTGCCACTGGACTTGCTCTTGCTCGGGTCGAGAGCGAGCGGGATGGGCAGGGAGCGGGGGCCCCGGGCGGGGACCAGGCAGTTGCAGACCAGCCGGAAAAAGGCCCGCCGCATCTCCTTGCTGGCCAGCGTGTAGATGACGGGGTTCAGGGCGGAGTTGAGCACGGCCAGCACGATGAACCACTTGTCCTTGAACAGGACGGCGCACTCCTTCACTTTGCAGGCCACGTCGGCGAGGAAGAGGACGAAGAGCGGGGACCAGCAGGCGATGAACACGCTCACCACGATGACCACGGTGCGTAGCAGGGCCATGGAGCGCTCTGAGTGCAGAGGGCTGGCCACCCTGCGGCTGCTGGACCTCACCAGGCAGTAGATGCGCGCGTAGAGGATCACAATGGCCGCCAGGATGGCGGTGAAGACGCTGACGCAGAAGGCGATGTACTTCTTGGAGTAGAGGGGCAGGATGGTGGAGCAGTCGGGGAGGTTGTGCAGGCAGTTCCAGCCCAGGATGGGCAGGGCTCCCAGCGAGAACGCGATGAGCCAGCACATCCCGATGAGGAGGAAGACGCGGTGCTTCTTGTTGGCGTTGTACGGCCTCATTTTGATCATGGTCAGGTGCCGCTCGATGGCGATGGCCAGGAGGCTGCAGGTGGATGCCCCGAGGGCCACGAACATGCTGCCTTCTCGCAGGAACCAGACCGTGGGAGACAGGCTCAGCGTCCTCTTGCCCGACATCAGGATGTTGACCTTGTAGGCGACACCGGCCAGCAGGTCGCAGAGAGCCAGGTTGCTGATGAAGAAGTACATGCGGTTGTGAAGCTTCTTGTTTTTCCAGATGGCGATCAGAACCATCAGATTCTCCAGGACGATGAAGCTGCAGAGCACCAAGAACAGCACGGTGGTGAGGGCGCTGCCCTCGGGGGCATCGGCCAGCCGGCCGGCCAGCTTGCCCACGTAGCTGTAATGTTCGTACAGAGTCCCGTTTCCGGGGGAGGGCCTGGGCGGGGGTGTGAGGACCCTGGACATCCCTTGGAATTTACAGGCCGTCGGCTCCAGATCCACCAGAGGGCGCCTCAGGAACGTCCATTTCTAGCAAAGACCAGCTCAGGCTTCCCAGGGATCCTGGCCAGACCCCTGCTGGGGTGCTGGGAATGGGCTCCTGCAAACAAAAACAAAAAGAGGGGGGTGAGGGGGGGGTGGAGAAACAGTTCCAAGGTGTCAGCAGAGCTGGAGAAAGGCACCAAAAATGCTAACGCACTTGGCTGGGCCTCGGGGCTCAGAGAGGGCCTCCATTCCCAGGACGAGGAGGACGGGAACTCTGGTGTCTGGCTGCCAGCAGGGGAGTTCAGTGGGGAGCCCTGGTCACTCACAGACCCAGAACTTCCCTCTGGGAATGCCATCGGTTAGCCCTCACCCACTGTCTGGGAGCTGGCGGCCCATCCTTCTCGGCAGGAGAAACCGAGGAGCCTCGGGTGCCGGGGAAACAGGGTGGACTAGGGAAGGCGCCCGCCCGGTTTCTGAGAGCTCGTGGCGAGTCTCAGAGTGACATCACAGGACACACCCGCACTGCCCGACTGACTGCGGACTGACTGCCTTCCCTGGAGCCAAGCAGGGCCCAGGACAGAAACCAGATCCTGGTGGCCCTTCGGTCTGCAGGGCCCAGAGCCCTGACCTCTGACCTCGCTGTCCCTGAGGCAGGACAGCCTGAGAACTTGAAGCCGCTTTGCTGGTGAGCAGCAGAGCGTGGAGCTGGGAGGGAGGAACACACACCTGTACAAGTGGAGTCCACCTCCACCGAGCTCAAAGGGAGACAGCAAGCAGGCCACGCATGTGGACTTGGAGTTTGGCTTAAAATGCAAAGGTCTGAATAGCAGCATAACTACCTTGTTCCCCTGCTCTCCCCCCCCCCCCAAACTAGATCAAACCAGTGCATGTGAGCCGAAGGACACAACCAACTTGGGAGGCTAGTGAGATAGTGAAGGTGCTGAGCCCACGAGCCAGGTCCTGGATTTTAATGCCTCCCCCACCCGACCTGGACCCTCTCCACCCTGCCTGAGGCCTCCTGGGATGTCAGGGGGACCCAGCTACCAAGGAGGAAGGGCTTTCAGTGGACTCACTGACTTCACTTTCAGTTATTTGAACACATAAACGCATAGCTAAGATCAAATGGCATTCATCTACAACAGCCCACCTGTGTATCAGTGACTTTTTTGTACTTTTGGACATTTTCACAACCTTAGCTTTGGATTGAGGGCACATGGACCAGCCTCAATGACCTGGGGCTCTGTACTTCAGGTGTGATGGGCTCTGAAGACCTCCCCTACCCTCTGAGCTCATTCCAGGCCCAGACAGGCCTCCACGCCTGCAAGGACTCGGGGATCAGCGTGGGCAGCTGCTGTGCAGGGGTAGCTGATGAGACCCCAGCCAGGGCCCCCTGCCCATAGGACCCTCCAGGTAACCGCTTTCTGCCCTCGGGTGCTGGTCCAGGGCCCTGCAAATGCTGTCAGGCCCTCCCTCCCTTTGCCGGCCTGGGGGACCTCGTCCTCTGAGCCTGGGCAGAGGGCCCCTGGGTGTTCCTGAGTTTCTCCCATGTCCAGGAGCCTCACTGCGCTGCTTGTTCTGGAAACCCCGCAGGTCCTGGCACCTGAGCTGCTGCCTGCGCTCGGCCTGGAACTGCCCCTGGCCCTCCATGGCAGCTAAGGCCACGGAGGACCTGGAGGTCAGCTTGAAGGCCAAGTGTGGCGGAAATCTCTCCTAACTTTAAAAGGGAACCGTGGGCAGGCTCTGTGGCTGGACTAGCAGTGAGGCCTGCAGGGGCCCCGGACCAGTCTGCTCCCTTGCTCAGCATCCCAGGCTGCCTCCCTGGCCGTGGCCCACTCAGGCCAGGGGCCCCGTGCTGTGCCCCAAGCCCTGGAACCCGCCCCCATCCAGGACAACAGATCCCTATGCTTCTCCCAGAGTTAACAGGGCAAGCCCCCTGGTGCCACCCACTTTCCTGTCCCTCCCCCATTGTCATTTGGATCTTGTCAGTCCTTCAAGCCTGAGTCAAACGCTACCTGCTCTGTGGCATTTTCTGGAATCAGCCCAGCCTGTGCTGATGTTTCTCCGAGGATGTGCACCACTTTTAATGCAAATCCTAAGCTGTGTTTTTAAAAGTAGCAATGGCAGCAGCTGGCAGGCTCCGAGCCTTGTGCCTACAGAGCAGGCCTGATCCTCACACTGACATCCCGAGGTTCACAGCATCTCCCACGGCACCTGGCACGTTCACGGGCGCCCAGCAAACGTGTGCGCCCTCCGCACGGCTTCTCCCCGCAGTCTCCATCTGTGGGCGGGGAGCTCGCTGGGCCCAAGGACACCCCGAGCGCGCTCACACAGCCTGAGGAGGAAGGGGCTGCCAAGGACACCGAGTGTCTGTGTCCGTGCCCATGGGAAAGGCCAGCACCAGGGCAGGGAGAGAAGGAGTTTATTGATTTTCAGAGAGAGAAGAAGGGGAAAGGAGAGAGAGAAACACCGATGTGGGAGCCTAAAATACACCGCTGCCTCCTACCTGCCCCGTGCCAGGGACTGAGCCCACACCGGCATGTGCCCTGACCAGGAATCCACTGGCACCCCCAGTGCAAGGGACAAATAGCCGAGCCCACAGGCCAGGGTGAGGAGCACACTTTTCAAGCACACGTCTTGTGAAGTGGGAGTCTCCACACGCGGTGGGATTGGAAGACATCCAATTGTCCTTGGAATTTAAAAGCGCATTTTCTTTGCATTACCAACAGCCGAAAGTAGACCTTCCTGAGAGCTGAGTGCTGGCTAAAGGCCAGCCCGAGCTTACACGCCTCTCAGCATTGCCCTGCCTCCTGCAAAGCATCTTGTGGGGGCCAGCTAGCTCACCCCACAGAAGCGGGTCCCAACCCAGTGCCCCTGAGGCTGGGCGCACTTCCCACTAGCATCGAAGTGGCCTCAGCCCCTTCCCAAATGGGACTGCTGTCTGGGCTTCTCATCCCTTAGACAGCCTGCTGCTGGCCCTCACCTGAAGGAGCCCTGCCGGAAGCAGCTGTGCTGGGGGTGGGTGCTCCTGCCAGTCGTGGGGGTAGATGCTGATTGGACAGATGCACCGTTTGCTGTTTGTGGACATGGTGCTCTTTCTGTGCTCCGAATGCCCACGTCCTGTGTGAGCACATGCTGTGTGTCCGCGGTGCCCCGATTGTGAGCGTGCTGCCCTGGCACCGGGCGTGGGCTCCGGCGCAGAGGGTCCCCGCCCGGAGAGGCTGGCTCCCTGGGCGCGGCAGCTGAGTGTGTGGAGCGGGAGAGCCTCTGAGGATGAGGTTAACACATTCCACCTTTTGTTTTGTTTTAAAAATCAGTGTCTGGGGCTGGAAGAGACAATGTACAAGTGTGATCGCTGCTTATAGTCCACCTGAACTCGCCAAGCCCACTGCTGAGGTGTGTGCTGGCCAGTCCCGTACGTACATCCTTAGAAAGCTGGGCAGGTTACAACAGGTACACGGCTCGTTGGCAGAGGTCGTCCAAGAGATCTATATTCCCGTGGTGCTGTGGCCTGGAGCAGGCCGGCTTACCCAGCTGGCGGAGGTACCCTGCCCGCCCGGGCCGAGGCCCTCGTCCACCCACGGGGGAGGTTCCGAAGGGCTCCCTTCGCACTGGCAGGCTGGGACCTTCCAGGCCGCCTCTGGGCGGGCGGGCGTTTCAGCACCAACACCTCGCACAGAGAAAGGTAAATGCCTCTGGAAGGTGGTGCCAGTGGGGTCACCCAGTTTAGATCTGCCAAGCCAGAGGTGCTCCCTTTCCCTTCCCTGCACTCCCCAGCGGCACGTCCTCAGGGAGCGAGGCAGAGCACTGCCTGATGGGTTCCAGATGTGCTTTCTATGCTAACGAGTCACTCTCTCCGGGTCAATTTGAAAAATAAACAAACTATAAAAAGAAGAAAGAGAGAAAGGCACAGGAACACATGCCCACGAGGTCCGGGGTCTCTTCCCCTCTCGGGCGGGAAAGGAGAGCACAAAGGAGCAGCGAGGAGCTCCTCCCCGGCCAGCGCAGGGCGCGGGGCTTCCAAGGCGCGTCTCCCAGGGAACCGACTCGCTCTCCTCCCAACGGAACGAAACACCACGCGTTTGCCAACGAGTGAGATTCCTTGGAAAGCAGGATTTTTTTTCTTCCAAAAGGAAAGAATGAGTTGGCCGCTCGTGGAAACCCCTCTGCTGGCCAGCACCCCTCGCTCTGGATTTCTCAGGGGCCCCTCTGCTTCCAGAAGCAGCTCGCAGCGGAGGCTCTGCACACCCCGTGCTCCAGGCCACGGGGCGCTTCTGGTGAGAAAACCACTGCTGTCCACGGCCCAGGCGAGGGGTTCACGGCCCAGGCGAGGGGTTCACGGTCCAGGTGAGGCTTTCACGGCCCAGGCGAGGGGTTCACGGCCCAGGCGAGGGGTTCACGGTCCAGGCGAGGGGTTCACGGTCCAGTGCTCATTCCCCGGGGCTCCCAGGTCCGTCCCTAAGGGGGACAATTGTTTTTGATGCTCGAGGTCTTACTCTCTTTGTTTCTCAGCTAAGCTTTTCAAACTTCCTCTCCTCTGCCTGCTCTAAGTAAGGCACAGGACTGAGTTCCTACCAAGACTGTCACAGGACCAGTAGGGGTGTATGGAACTGAGCTCCTCGAGGCAGCTAAAGGTATATGCAAATAAGGTGTTCTGCCTCAGAAGTCCTAAGAGCCGGGTCCCAGAGCTCTCTCTCACTCGGTGACAAGGCCTGTGTACGTGCATTGCACCCCACAGGGACCACATCTGCCCTCCCACCTGCCTTCTGAATGCACACAGGAGGAAGCGATGTGAGCACATGAAGAAGAGGCTGGGCTGGGGCACGAGAGGGGAGGCAGAGACTTGGAAGAGGCCAAATTGGGCTGCATGTCTATGCCATTTCACCACATTACTCATAAGCTTTTCTGGAGGTAACCACCTTTCCACGTGTCCTTCACCTTGATGGTGATAAGAGCATCCCTAGCGTGCTTTCGAGCCAAACCGCCTCTAGCTACTGTGCTAGCAAATCCTGGAATGCCGGCTTCACTGAAGTAGATGGAAAACTCCGCCTCCGGGAAATGGAGCGGCAGCATCCAAACCAAAGAGCCTCATCAGCTGACAGCACGCCCCTCCGGCTCACCGTGCCAGTGGGAGGTGGACGAACCACCAGGAGCCACATTTTCCACCAAGCAACCCTGTCACTGCTGACCCCACTGGCCTGGTGTCTGGTCTCTTACAGACAAAGCGTCAATTCCTCAAAATTGGAATAATACAATAACAAACAGAAGAGGCAACTTTATGTCCGGTAACTGTAACAATATTAACTGAAATGTACTATTGACTGACACTAGATAGGATTCCACACCATACTTCGTATCTCCAAGAGCTTATGGAAAACCTCTTAAGGCAATTAATTACTCGAGCAGAAAATATACAGCGAAGAAATAATAGGAAGTCACTCCAAAACCGGTGACAGAATTAGGACGCCAACTGCGAGGCAGGGGGCGCCCGCAGGCCCAGCCCGAAGGTGAGGTCCTGGCTCACGGCGCCCGGGCCCAGGGTGCCTCGTCAGCTGTGTCAGCACTCAAGTCGTGGTCCTGAGTCCTGGCAGACAAAATGGGGTTCTACAAGGTGGCACCCTAACTTTTCAAGACTATGACATGCTTGAATTCTCAAATTTTTTTGTAATAAGATTATATGCATACACTGTAGATACTGAATCATCATTAGGGGATGGAAGAAATACGGTGGAATCAAAAGTGTGTCATCATTCCCAGAGAAAGGAAAATCAATCCCGCATTTTGAGAAGGAAAGCCATTGGTCAACATGCAAGGCTCCGTCCTTCCACAGCAGGTGCGGGAGCGGCCTGCTCACAGGCCCTAAGGCCGCGGAGGCATTGGGCTGGCCCTGCCCAGGCAGTACAAGTGAGTTAATGTTGGACCAAATTTGGCAGGCTAATTTTTAAGTTGATACTTTTGTATGGCCCACGAATGACGTTATAAATATCCAAATGGCCCTGGGCAGAAAAAAGGTTCCCCACCCCTGGTCTACAGGAAAACGGGAGTTTTTACTATCCACTGCGCATAAAATTTGGAGAGTCCTGCACCTAAGGAAATTCACAAACATAAAGAAGAATGGCCTTTTCAAAAACGAAAACTGGATGAGAAATCACTGGGCCTCTATCTTAGAGGAGGCTCTTAAGGGCTGACTTTGCATTTTAGCTCTTGTCCCCGTGCCCAGTGACAAGAGCAGCTGGACTAGCAGGCCCGTGTGAACATCTGCTGACGGGAAAACACAGAGTGTGTCTCCCCTGTGACAGCAAACATTATTCCCACTAGCATCGAGCTCTGCATCCGTTACATGAGAAATTGGATAACTTGAACACCACACACACCACCGCCGCCGCCTCCTGCACCTCCCGGCCACAGGCCTGGCCACCTTGCAGTCCCAGCCCCGCAGTACGGAATTCTGCCCCTGCACTTTCTGGGAGTTGCGTTCTTCTTTGTCACGCCTGCACGATGTTCATCAGTGAAGGAAAGAATGCTGGAAAGGTGCAGTATGAGCATGTGACCGTAGGAAATGTCCCAGCCTCTGATGGCCAGAAACTCTGGTCTGGAAGCTCTGGAAGCGCTCAGGGCTCCCGGGGAGGGCACTGCCTGCAGGGCGGCCTTCGCATTTTTAAAATTATCTCCCAAAGGAGCCTCTTTTGCGCTGCTGTCCTTTCTGCGTCTCCAAAACAAGCTGTGTCCTTCTGAAAACAACTCTAGCAAGAAGTCCCTCTTTTACTCAAAATATAAAAACACCACAAAGAGTATGTCATTGGTAGTGTCGGATGTCAGAAAGGGAGAGAGGGAGAGTCAGAGGGAGAGCGACCTTTCAGAGACTGGTGGAGAGAAGTGGAAAGCCAGCCCGGCTCCCACACGCAGGGGCTCCCCGCACGAAGGGCCCCCAGCCCCTTCTGCAGCGCATCGGATTCGGTGGGCGCCCCGACTGCTCCCGGACTTGACCTTCTGGCCGGAATCTGACAGCCCTGATCGCCTCGTTTGGGAACTAAACGGAGAAGAGGAATGTGGGGGCGAGGATAGCTTTGGGAAGAGATTTCAGCAGGAGGAGGGCCACAGGCACACACTTCCAGAGGCCCCGGTCCTCTTTCTGGGAGGGCTCTAACTTTCAATGGTCCAAGTTAAACGACGGGTGGACTTTCTCCGGGAAAAGCCATCTCTCCTTCATTCAGTCACTGAGAAGCAGCAGAGTTTAAAGGCTCCAAACGCCGTTTACAGGGAAGCCCCCTCCGCCTGCCGCAGCCGGGTCGCGGGGATGGACGGTTTGGGGAGGGGGTGCTGTGGTGTGTGCACGTCCGCCCAGGTCCCGGTTGCGCCGGAATCGGCGGGGATCACCTGCGAAAAGTGGACGCGGCTGCCCCCACCCACCCGGAGCCCGAGACCCCGGCCCCCCGGCTCACCTCCGTCGGGGCAGGGCGCCTGGGCCGCCGGCGTCCCGGAGCCCGCTCCTCCGCGCACACGCCAGCTGGCTTGGACCGCCGGGTAGTCCTGGGGCTCCAGGGTTCGCACCCAGGCCTAGAGGTTCCGCCTGGGCTCGTCCTGCCACCACATTCAGCGCCGGGTCCCCGTCGCGTGTCCCCGGGTCCCCGGGACCGGCTCCCTCAGCCTCTGCGTGCGCGAGCCCAGAGCAAACCTCTCCGGCGTCCCCGGGGGCGGGCCCTGCCGCAGCCCGCCTCCCTCCAGCCCCGCCGCCCGCCCCCAGCGCCGAGCCCCCGGCCCTGCAGCCCGCCTCCCTCCAGCCCCGCCGCCCGCCCCCGGCCCCGCCGCCCGCCCCCAGCGCCGAGCCCCCGGCCCTGCAGCCCGCCTCCCTCCAGCCCCGCAGCCCGGCCCCAGCCCCGCCGCCCGCCCCCAGCCCCCCCAGCCCGCCTCCCTCCAGCCCGCCCCCAGCCCCGCCGCCCGCCCCCAGCGCCGCGCCCCCGGCCCTGCAGCCCGCCTCCCTCCAGCCCGCCGCCCGCCTCCAGCCCCGCCGCCCGCCCCCAGCCCGCCCCCAGCCCGCCTCCAGCCCGCGCCAGCCCCCAGCGCCACGCCCCGGCCCCTCCGGCCCCTCTCCACACCCTCCGCTCCCCCCCGCTCCCGCTGCTCCGGGGCCCGCTCTCCGCGGCCAGCCCCCGCGGTCTCGCAGCCACTGTCCCCAGCGCCCTCCGCAGTGCTGGGGGGCCCCTGCCCCAGCTCCACCTCCGGACCTCGTGCCGCCAGGCTAGCTCCCTGACCGGCCCGGGGCCCTAAGACCCAGCGGGGACGGGCCCGAACGGGACCCGGGGTTGGGAATGGGCGGGTCCAGTTATTTGGGCCAATTAATAATTAATTTGGACCAATTATTACTATCAACGATCATTACTGCGATCGCGGTCATTTCCGTTGGAAACGGACGAACCCTAGCTGGCAGGGTAGCGCCTGACAGGCTGCGCCTCCCCCTCGGAGCCCGGGGGCAAGGCGGGCGCGTGCCCACGGCCCCGCGTCTCCCTCCCGCCCGGGACGCGCAGGCCGCCGGGCCGCGAACCCGCGGGGACCTCAGCCCCCCTCGCCCGCGCCGCACGGATCTTCTTTGGTGACTAAACCGGATGCCCCTGCGCAGCGCCTCGGAAGGGAGAGGCCAGGAGGGTCTTCTCCGGGAAACGGAAAGCGAAGCCCGGGAGGGAGCGAGCACAGCCGCGACCCCAGACCTGGCGGCGGAGGGGGGACCCGGCCCGGACGCGGGCTCCGAGAGGCCGTAAGCTCCTGAGCGGAGGGACTGGAGCGCACGCGGCCCGGAGCGCCGGGGGGACCTTGGGGAGGGGCCGCCCGGTGCCGGCCCCCGCGTGCCGTCTCGCTCCGGAGGGGCGCCCGGAGCAGCCTTTCCCCGGCGCTGGCGGGTTGGCGCGCCCACGGCACGCGCCGGGTCCGGGCACCGAGCGCCGCTGCGGGCTCGGCTCGCGGGGAAAGCCGCGCCCTGCGAGCTGGCTGGAGGCGGGGTGCGCAGGTGTGCGGTGCCCCAGGGCTCCGGGGAAGCGGGCCCCCGCCCCGCCCTTAGTCCGCCCGGCCTGCCCGCCTCGGCACCTGGCCTTCTGGACTCGCTCCTGGTGTCTGGTACAAGCTCTGAGAAGCCCCGTCTGTCCCCAATTGCAGGCGAGACCGAATGCGTCTCCATTTTCCACTACTACAGCATCAAGTCAGGAAAAGGCGAGGAGGGACTATGGCCCCTTGCCATCACCAGGGCAACATGATACTGTACTCGCCCCGGTGTCGGCACACTCCAGAACCCCTAAAAACTAACGGGGCTCCTTATCGCAGGTGGCCTGGGGGAGCGGCAGAGGGCACACAGGGCACTGCTGAAACTCCTCTTTGACCAGGCCCCGTTCCACATTCCCAGTCCTGGGAGGCTCTCCCCTCACAAGCCCCACCCCCACCACTCCCTGCCCCCTGGCCTAACGCTCAGTCAGTCCCTGGAGACTGACAGCCTCCCCCACTCCTACCCATCAACCTTCCCCCTCCTCCCCTCCGCCCCCTGAGCTCCCACACAGCCCGGCCCAGGCTGTCACTACGCCTAGGAGGCCAGCCCGCACCAGTCTTAGAAGGCAAGTCTCCACTGGGCCCCCTGCTCAGCAGGCAGGCTCTGCCCAGAGTGAGGCCAGCCCGCACATGTAGACAGACAGTGGGAGTTAGCAAGTTCCCAGCCTGCAGCCCTCAGGACAGAGTCAGACCTAAGTGACTTCGTGCCTTGTGGAGAACTGGTTAACCATGCCGTGCCAACAGCACCTTAATGGGATCCAGTATGTAATGGGATCCAGTAGGTAACAGGATCCAGTAGGTAGGTGTGTAACAAAAGCCACACATGCTGGATCAAGCTGGCAGCACCGGGCAGGCGGAATCCAGCGCACAGGAGCTCCCAGGCTCTGTTCCTGCTAAAATGTTCAGCTTGAATCAGAGGTCGAGTGAGGAGCCTGCACTTCCACTACAGGATGGAGAAGGGAGGGACAAGGTGAATGAAACGGGGCAGAAGCGGTCTGAGAGCGGCCATTCTATAGTCAGTCACTGGCCTCGTGTCCTCAGAAAGGCCAATGTCAGGAAAGGGGTGACAATGATCCTAGTACAAGCACAGCTGAAATGATGCACCCTTCGTCACAACAAGTGTGGAGCCTGATGGTGCCTGGTCAGCTGGCCAACACGGAAGACAAGGGGCGGGCACTCAGGGAGACGGGCATTGACTGCTGTCACAGGGTTTTGTCGATGTCATTGGCTGTGAGAACAGCACACTGCTCCTCTAAGGAGAACAGCCTCATTTGGGGGATGTTTTACCCTATTAAAGGGTGACATGTGTTGATGTCTGAAACTTGTTTATAAATTATCCTGCAAAAACAACACATACACATAAAGCTGATGTGATAGAATGTTAGCAATCTTGTTGGTGAGTATAGGGAGGGAGTTGTATGTGGGTTCCCTTTCTTCATATGTGTAAAAAAAAATTGATGGTAAAAGTTGGAGAAAACGAAAATGTCAGGGACTAAATAACTCAAATATTTCTTCACTTCTGAACTCAGGCTATCAAATCAAATCTAGGCTTATGGATAAAATAAAAAGATGGTATGATTTAGATCTGTATACTCTGGAAAGCCACATGGTCCCAAAGCTGAATAACATTTGAACAAATATAGTCCTTATTTATTTGTAATTTTTAAAAAAGGAAATGTATTCACTCTCCCAGCACGAGTACCTGCAGCCTGGCAAACAGGTGAGTGTGATTAAGACCCTCCCTCAGCTCCAGGGAGCCAGAGAGGCCGGAGTTGAGAAGTAGGCCACAGGGCTGAGGGCTGGGAAGGCAGACCCTTCCTCCTGTGAATGTCCTTCTTCCCCCTACATCCTGCCCCCGGGCCTCTGCCCCCTGCTCCCAGGATGCCTTTCGCAGTCCCTTGTAAGAACTCATCTGCATGTGCCTATTCTTAGCTCTGTTTTGGCTCTTACCTTGAGTAAATGTGCTGTGCTGTCTTTTGATTTTCAGAGGGAGTGCTTCAAGGGTGCGCTCAAGACAATGTGGTGTGACCCACAGCCTTGGCAGCAGCTTTGGCGCTGGGGCGGGTGGGGACAGGGAGGTTACCTGGGCAGGGCTGGGACCTAAGTGTGGTTCTCTGACAGCACCATGAGTGAGGCCATTCACACAGGGCCGGGGGGAACCGACCTGACATGGATTTTCAAAGGGAAACTTGATCCTGTGTACAGTGACCCCATCTGGATTCAGAGTCCCTGACCGGCCCCCGGAACTCTTTCACAGGAAATACATACTCATTCAGAGACACCGCAAAGCTGAACTTCGCAGTTTTAATCCTGAGTTCATTACCACAGTGCCTGTCCCATCTGTATGCCTCATGCATCCCTTCCTCCACCTTTAATGGCAGCCAAAAACCAACAGAGATTGTGAGAATTGTTCTATTTACATTTCATGTTTTGTAAGGATGTATATGATATTCAGACACCTAACTAGTGTGTGTGTGTTCATGTAAGGATGTAATGGTGTGCATGCATGTGTGTGCACATGTGTGTTTGTGAGTCTATGTGTGTGCATGTGTGCTTATGAGTATGTGTGTGAGTGTATGTGAGTGTTTGGGTGCGCATGCGTGCTCCCGGGGAACTGTACTTTTGTGAGGGTGGTTAATGTGCCCGCCCCTTCATGGGCCATGAGCACCTGGGCCGGTGGTATAAGACAAAATAAATGTTTGCTCTCCTGCTCCTAGTCCTTGGCCTAGGTCTCCTAAAACCCATAAGGATTGGGGCTGGAGTGGGCGGGGCTGAGGTGGACTTAATCACCAATGGCCAATCAGTGTGCTGGAGGGCGGCACCCAGAGGGGGCGGGGAGCTCCCTGGCCCTCTTCCCCGGACCTCCCCGGGCACGTCTTCCGTCAGCCTGTCCTGCTTGGTACCCGTTACAGTAAGCCAGTCACGTGAGTGAAGTTCCCTGCTCCTGCGAGCTGTGCTCGCACTGGACCAAACCCAGGACGGCAGGAACCTCCGAGCGTGCAGTCGGCCTGAAGAAGATCCAGTGGGAGCAGAGGCGGGACAATGTGACCTCGGCCCGGGAGGGCCAGGGACTGCCAAGTCTGCGGTATGTGCACAGGGGTGTTCTCTGGAAACATTGCGCCTCTGAAGGCTGGAAGAGAAAGGACTGGCACTCTCAATTCTCTCCATGGTGTTGACAGAGGCGAGTTGTCTGAGGGCTGATGGTGATGTCTGCACCTGAATCCCACAGACTGGGGGCGTCGCTCAGTCTTCGGCAGCCCTGATGCTTTGAGCTAAGTAGCCCCCAAATGCTCCTGCCTTGCAGGCTGCCAGGACTGGGAAACTGGGGGTGGTGGGGGTGGGGGTGGAGGGTGGGTGGAGTTTGGCAGCCGGCCAGGGCTCCCTGTCTCCAGAAGATGTGGGTACACACTGTCTGCGGTGAGGTTCAGCACTGCCGGCAGGCGGTGTGCTCAGGCCTGCCTGCACTCTGCTGGGACCTGCTCTGTGTACGCCGCCGCCTCGGGCTTTTGGAGCAAGTGTCTGCAGCATTGCTGGATAGCAGCTTTTTCTTGGCCGCGGAGGGTTTTCTGGGCGAGGGGTGAAGTTAAACATAATAGGACTGTGGATGTTCCACTCCTCCGGCGTCAAAGGCCCGTGGGTTTTAGGCAGAAAAGACTGAAGGTGTCCCGCTGGGAAAGAAAGCCCATCTCAGCCTGACCTGGCGCATGCTCACGGGCTTCACACAGCACCGCTCCTTAAGCCTCACAACTACCCCAGACCAACAGCAGCATCACCCCGCTTTCCAGATGAGACACCCGAGGCCAGCGATGACCGTACATCCGTCCAGTGTCATCGGCTGCTGAGTGGCAGGTGGAGAGCTTAGTCCACTTGGGGTTTGTTGATTTCAGCTCTTTGGAAATTGCAGCCCCCCGAAAGACATTGCACTGAACTTTGTGTGGACCTCCTATAGCAGCGGTCGAAACCCACAGGTTGAGAACCGCTAGCAGGGTCGCCTAAGACCATCGGAGAACACAGATATTTACATTATGATTCATAACAGTAGCAAAATTACAGCTATGAAATGGCAATGAAAATAACCTTATGGTTGGGGGTCACCACCACGTGAGGAGCTGTATTAGAGGGTGGGGGCCTTAGGAAGGTTGATAACCACTGGTCTATGGTATATTGTACCATGCTCAATGGTAAAATGTTCACCATCCTGGCATTTGAGTGGGTCACAAATTCTGCAATGTTATACAATATGTGCACATATGAAGCTTTCTTTCCACAGTAATTGAATGGATACCACCCACAAGCCTTTCTTCTTCTTCCTTTTTTTTTTTTTTTAACAGTGAAAATGTTTTTTTTTAATTATTTTTTTAGTGGCTCTGGAATTTTTAAAGAAATCTTTTTTGTTGAAAGTATTACATAGATTCTCCTCTTCCCCCCACCTCCGGCCCATTAACCTCTTCCAGCCCACTCCCATCTCCCCTCCCACCAGGCCCTCACCACCCCCCTGTCTGTGTCCACAGGTTATGCATAAATGCATACAAGTTCATTGGTTGATCTCTTCCCACTCACCCTCCCCTGCCTTCTCTCTGAGGTTCAACAGTCTGTTCATGCTTCTAAAACTCTGGGTCTATTTTTGATCACAGTTCATTCTGATCATTAGTTTCCACATATGAGTGAGATCATGTGATACTTACCTTTCTGCTGGCTTATTTCACTTAGCATAATACTCTACCCGAGTCTCCAGGCCATTGCAAATGGTGAGAGTTCTTTCTTTTTTATTGCTGTGTAGTATTCCATCATGTCAATGTATCATAGTTTTTAAAAAATCTTTATTGTTGAGATTATTACAGATATCCGCCCCCCATTGCTCCCTTCCACCTGGTTCCTGCCCTGCCCCTGGCCTTTGACACCCAATTGCCTGTGTCCACAGGTAATGCATATATGCATACAAAATTTTTGTTTAATCTCTTCCTGCCCTCTCCACCCGGTTCTCTCTGAGAATCATCATTCTGTTCCATTTCCATGCCTTTGATTCTATTCGATTCACCAGTTTAATCTGTTCATTAGATTTCTTATCCATTTATTTCGATGTTTAGATTCAATTGTTGATAAGTATGTATTTGTGGCCATTTTGTTGTTTATATATTTTTATTTTTTTCTTCTTTTTCCTCTTCTTAAAGAATACCCATCAATATTTCATATAATACTGGTTTGGTGGTGATGAACTCCTTTAGCTTTTTCTTGTCTGTGAAGCTCTTTATCTGACCTTCAATTCTGAATGATAGCCTTGCCGGATAAAGTAATCTTGATTGTAGATCCTTGCTATTCATCGCTTTGAATATTTCTTGTCACTCCCTTTTGGCCTTCATAGCTTCTGTTGAGTAATCAGCTGATAGTCATATGGGTACTCCCTTGTAGGTAACCAACTGCTCTTCTCTTGCTGCTTTTAAGATTCTCTCTTTGTCTTTAGCATTTGGCATTTTATTTTATTATTTTATTTTTTAAAATATATTTTATTAATTTTTTACAGAGATGAAGGGAGAAGGATAAAGAGTTAGAAACATTGATCAGCTGCCTCCTGCACACTACCTACTGGGCATGTGCCCACAACCATCATACATGCCTTTGACCAGAATCAAACCTGGAACCCTTGAGTCCGAAGGCTGACGCTCTATCTACTGAGCCAAACCGGTCAGGGCAGCCCTTGGCATTATAATTGTGATGTGTCTTGGTGTAATCCTCTTTGGGTTCCTCTTATTCAGGACTCTCTGTGCTTCCTGGATTGTAAGTTTATTTCTTTCACCAGGGAAGTTTTCTGTCATTAATCCTTCAAGTAGGTTCTCAATATCTTGCTCTCTCTCTTCTTTGGCACCCCCATAATGCAAATGTTGGTACACTTAAAGTTGTCCCAGAGGCTCCTTACACTATCTTTATATTTTTGGATTCTTTTTTCTTTTTGCTTTTCAGTTGGGTGATTTTGCTTTTTTGTATTTCAAATCTTTGACTTGATTCTCAGAATCCTCTACTCTACTGTTGAATCCCTGTAAATTATGCTTACTTTCTGACTGGTCCTTTTCCATGTATTTGACATGCATTCAGAGATCATAATAATCTGGCCACTCAGTGTATATGCAGGTTTAACACAATTTCTAACAAAATCCCAGCAAATTTTTCTTAGAAACAGACAAAATTATACTAAATTTGTATGAAAAACCAAAGTAAATAGCATCACTAGAAATTATAAAAACAAAGAATAAAGTAGAAAGAATCACTTTACCAAATGTCAAGATTTATAATATAACTACCTTAATCAATGGTGTTATTGGCAGAAAGAGAGACACGCAGATCAATGGAACAGAACAGAGGACCCAGAAAGAGCCGCACATGGGTATCAGCAGATAGTTGATATAAGTGCAAAGCAATGCAGTGAAGGGAAGATGGTCTGGTCTTTTCAAAAAATGCTGCTGGAGCAATCGATATCCTAAAGCAAAAAAAAAAAAAAAAAAAAAAAAGGTCTTGACCTTATACTAATTCAAAATGGATCACATATTTAAATAAAAGTAAAACTATAATCTATTTAAAAGATACCATAGGAGCACCCCTTTGGTCCCTGGGTCTTGGTGAAGAGTTCTTAGACACGACAGTAGGGCATGATCTATAGAAGCAAAAGGCCAATAAGTAGACCTCATCAAAATTAAAACTTTTGCTCTGCAAAAGACCCAGTTAAGAAGGTGAAAAGACACACTGTACTGGAAGAAAATATTTGCAAACTATTCATCTGGTAAAGGACTTATATCTAGAGTACACAAAGAACTCTGAAAACTTAACATTTTAAAAAATCAAACCGAAAATGGGCAGAAGGCATGCAGAAGAATGTGGATGGGAAACAGGCACATGACTAGCCTTTAGGAGCAAGAAAGTCACGGCCACAATGCATTTTCCCTCCATGTCTATGGGAACATGCTGGTGAGGGTGGAGGAGAACCGGATCACTGTAGTGGGGATGTAAAATGGCATAACCACTGTGGGAAACAGTTTGACAGTTTCTTAAAAATTAAACACGCAATGCCATGTGACCTGGCAACCACTCCTAGGCGTCCCTACCGCTGGGATAAAAGCTTTGTCCACAGAAAAGTTGGTTATGATTGTTCAAGGCAACTGTACTTGTAATTGACAAAAACTGGGAACAACCGAAATGTCCCTGGATGAATTGTGAGTTGTTACACCACTGCACATCTACACCAGGAGTTTACCCTGCAGTTGGAAGGAATCACCACTCACTGTTCATGCTGCCGGATGTCTCTAAGGCCACACCCTGTGGGGCTCCGTTTGTCGGCCATCAGTGGAGCTGGAGAGCAGGTTCGGGAGGCAGGGGTTAGGTGTTGGGAAGGGGCTGGTGAGTGCTGGGTGGTGTGGGTATAAAAGAGTATCATGAGAGAGATCTTCGTGGGGAGGAAACTGATCTTTGTGGTAAGAAAAATATCAAAACCAATTTTACAGTTACACAGAAAATATTTTATCAATAAAACAAGAACATATTCTATGAAAAGGAACCATCAGAGGAAGAGCCTGGGTGGGAGTGGGATAGAAGATAGATCTATAACACTTTTTAAAATGCATTGGAAGGGCTTGGAAGATAAAGTAAAAAAAAAAATCATTAAAAAATCAGAGTAAAAAGAGAGCAGAGAGTATATAGGGAATAAAAGTGAATGCAATTATAGAATAAATCTGAGGAGTTCGCCTTTCACAATGAGGACAGAGATGAAGGAATGAGCCCACCTGGCCTCCCTCCCTGGCTCTTCTGCTCCCTCCTCTGCAGGGAAGGGACAGGACTCGTCCCCAGCCCTGGACTGTGTGCATACTCGCTTCAGGGCTGCCGGCCTGAGTAGCAATAGAACCAGAGGTCCCGGACCCCGAGCTCCATGGCTGTGCAGCCTTAGGAGCGCAGCAGTAACCACACAGCAGGAGAGAGCCCGCCGTGGGGAGCCCACAGGAAGTCTGGGGTCCTCGCTGACTGACTCACGAAGAGCACAGCCAGTTCCATTCAATAAAAGCTGTGGAGATGCTCCAGGGCTTCGTGGACTGTCAGGTCACCCAGGTTCTTGAAAATAAAGGGTCAGGAAGAGGGGAAGTGTTTGGGCGTGGAGCATTATGATTTTCCATTTGGAAGCTCAGGTTCAGCCAGGGGAGAGGGGAGAGTTGTAGGCCACAGGAAAACACACTCAGCGGTGAGTGCTGGTGGTCCGAGAAGCTGAGACAGGGCGGCGAGTAACTAGAACCCGCAGGAAGGCAGGGGCTGGCTTTGGGCCCTTCCCCCTGGCCACCTGGGCCTGCAGCCCTGGCCTTCCTTTAGCCTCCCAGCTGGCGTGGGATCCAGACTTGCTGGCGAAGGGTGTTTAGTGCTGTGAACTCCACGGCCTTGTCCAGAAAGAGGAGACCTCAGAAGAAACCCACTCCCCACTCAGACCACAACTCGAGGAGCAGCAAGGCATTGGCATTCCGGGGGGAGGGGGAGTGTTTCTTCATGACAGAGTAGCCTGGCCCTTCCTCGCAGGGCCCACTGCCCGTTCTTGTCATGACACTTGCCCTTCACTTTTCCCACTGGAACATGACATCACGTGGTAAATCTTTTACCAGAAAAAAAAAATGGACCTGATGATCTTCAGTTATTTAAAATGTTAACATTTTGTTTTGAAATAATTATAGATTCACAGGGATCTGCAACCCACGGAGCCTCCACACACTTGTCCCGATGGTTACGTCTTACCTAGCTGTGGCACAGAGCTCAGCCCGGATACCAATGGGCACAGTGTGTGTGCAGTTCTGTGCATCCTATGATGTGTATAAATTCTGTAACCACCCCAGGCTGTGTTCCGAGAGCAGGTGGGAGGGGGAACGGGGCCCTAGATCCCTGGGGTTCCCCTGTTCCAGCCCAGCCCGCAGCCTCAAGGGCTCCCTGGGCTTCCCACGGTCCGCTCCGTCCTGCGAGTCCAAGGTGCAGCTCCTTCCCCATTGCCGAGGCGGCATCCCTTGGCTGGCTCCGGGCCTCCTCAATTTTCATTTCCATGACGATAGCACACAAACACAGTGACACCCCTCCTGCCCCCTTCACACTGCAGCCTCGAGGATCTTTCCAAAGTGCAAACCTGACACATCTCTTCACCCCTGCCTGGCTCCCCGGCTCCTGCAGCAGAGCCGCTCTCTCATGGCCTCGTGCCTGCGCATTCTGGCTCCAGCTCACACCCATCTCACACGCACGCACGGGAACTCAGCTCCTCTTCACACGGCAGCCTCCTCCTGCCATGCTGCTGTCTCCCAGGGCCTGTGCACACGCGTGACCCTTGTCTGCAGCCCTCCTGGCTCCTGAGACCCTGCATGCACCCGGGCTTCCACGAAGGGCCCTTCCCTCATTCACTTCTCTAACTCCCCCCGCCCCCCAGCCCCGGGACTCCGCACCTGCCTCCCCCTGGGCCCTGGGGCGCTGGGCAGCAGGTCCGGTGCTTCCTGCCGCAGCAGGGAGGGCGGGGCACACACAGTCCCATTCACTCTTCAGCCAGCCTGGGAAGGGGGCGTGTCTGACTCTCTTTTGGGGATTTCCATCTTTTCCAAGAAGTGATATTTTTATTTTTCATTTCGTGTAAGTCAATGCACTGTCATGGCAGTGCAGCTCAGGATGTAGAGGGTAGTGGGTCTCACCCTGGCTGCCAGGGTAAGCCGGGGCGAGAATGTGATTGTTAGGAGGGTCTGCCTTGGACGCTGGGGAACGCTGGCTCAGCAACTCTGTGGTCCTGAAGCTCAATGTCACCCTGAGAAAAGCAAGGAGTGTGCATGTATGCCCGTGCACCTGCATGTGAATATCTGTTCATGCATGTGCGTGTGTGTGCGTGTGTGTGTGTTTGCATATGTGTCAAGCATGCATGGAGTGGAGGTCCCAGGTGCAGACAGGTCTGCCCTCCACAGGCTGAGTCTGCACAGCTGCCCACTGACCTCCTTGATTAGCGGTTGCCTCAGGCGCCTGGGAGGCCTGACTACGATTCTGAATGGCTTATGCCGATTACCACTTTGGTCTCTAATACGTTCACCCCATTTTCTACCAACTGTGTTGTAAGACCAGGCTGCAGGCCCCACACCCGCCGTCTGCCCTCTCCCAGCGCCAGGCCATGCTACGGCCTCTTCGCCGGGCTCGGGCAGCGCCAACCTGCAAAAGCTCAGTGAGAAGATCGCGTTGCACATGCAGAGCCAGGCCGAGGAGACGCGGGCCTTCCAGCAGCTCACGACCCACCTCACCCTGTCTCAGGTTCAGTTTGAGAAGCTTCAGCAACTGCGCCTGACAGTACCGGGCGGGTCCTTCCCCAGCGTGAGCCAGCTGCGGAGCCGGTGCCGGAATGGCAGCCGTCATTCCTCAAGCCCATGGTGTGCGGGTTGGCGGAGAGGCCCTAGAGGACCCGCCTCCACACCCTCCACCAGCGGCCTGAGACAAGCCTCGGCAGCAGTTTGATGGCAGCACTTTGGGAGCCAATCACTCCTCACAGCCCCTGGACGAGAGCTGGCCAAGGCAGCAGCGTCCTCGGAAGGAAGAAAAGCATCCTGGGTTCAGGCTGACTTCTGCGCTTACCAGGACCAATTCTGTTTCTGCTCTTCCCACAAGTGCTCTAAGCACCGGGCCCCAGGCCCCCTATGGGGGAGGGGGCCCGTCGGCCTGGCCACACACACGGGTTTCTGTGATGTGAGAACAACGGACTTGGGAGCAATGTCTCTCCCCGGTTCACTGAAAGAAGAGAATCTGTTAAACGTTCCCGAGCCATTGCCAAAGCTGCTGTGGAGGTTCAGCCGCTGTCAGGGAGCCCCCGGTCCTGTGATGTTGGCGGGGGCAGCGCTTTTCCACACAACAGTCCACACGGGGGCCTCTCCCCCTCCCTGGGGACCCTGAACACCGGAGGGTCCCTGCCTGACTTAACCAACCTCCACCACTCGGCCTCCCCGGACACCGGCAACCCCCTCTTTGGTGGCATGAGCATGGGGAACAGTGTGGGCAACCTTCCTGGGCATCAGAAGCTCTCTGGTCTCCAGAGCTCCCGGAGTAACCCCTCCGCCAGGCCACGCTCCTCAGTAAGACAGCGCTTTCCTCCTCCCTGAACTGCCACCCGCAGACACCTCCCAGCGCCCCTGCTCGCACCGTCCCTCTGCCCCTTTTCCCTTAGCAACCCTCCCTCTCTGCCGCAAACCTGAGCGGCCCCTCCCGTCAGCCCTCTCACGCTCTCTCCTGGCCCCGGAGCACGTCGAGGTTTCAGCAGACAGCTCTCCTCCACCAGCCCCACGAACCCCTATCCCGCCTCGCACATGGAGTCCTCTGACGGGAGCCCGCTTTCCTTCCCGCCCACAGAGGCTCAAGCTCAAGTGTCCCCACCTCCCCCGGGCCCCGGGCCCCAGGGGCTCCCCAGCCTCTCCTGCAGCAGCCCCTCGCCCAGGAGCCCCCTGCTCAGCAGCCACAGGCAGCCCCGCCCCCGCCACAGTCAGACTTCCACCTCCTCACGGCCCAGGGCTCGCCTTTGACCAGCTTCTTCCCAGCTGTGAGCTTTGACCAGCCGCCCGTGAGGCCGGGCCCATCTGTTACTGAGCTTGGGCCCCGGTGCAGCACGGCCAGGAGCCACAGAGCTCGTTTCATTTGAGACCAAACCTGTATTTCAACTGCGGAGTTTCCCAAACAGCCTCTTGACAGAAGATGCAAGCTCTGGCCTGTGCCGAGACCTCGGCAGCGAGCTGGAGGGCATGCCCGAGGTCCGCCTGAACATGGACACTCATTCCCGTTGGAAGAAGAGCTCCAAACCGAGCCCCTGAGCCTCGATGGACTCAACATGCTCAGTGACTCCAGCATGGGCCTGCCTGACCCCTCTGTCGAAGAGACATTCCGAGCCGACCGACTGTGACCAGAAGGGGATGGGCGGAATAATTTATATCTGAACAGCTAACGTGAAACAGAATAGGACGGAGCCCGTGGCACCCCAGGCTTTTGTTACCCCGGGCTTCTGACGTGGAAAGAACCAATTCCACAGCTCCCCGCTTTCTGATGAGGTCCCACCTCATACCCAGTGACTCTTCCTGGACCACAGGGGGGGGGGCGCCTCTCGGGCCTGCGGTGCAGGTGCTGCCGCTGCAGGAGGCACATTCGGAACTTCCAGCAAGCTGGTCATCACCGTGACCGTCACCCAGCCGGTCGGCGTGTGAAAGGAAAAACAGTCATGGGTGGAGGCCCCAAGAGCACCACGCAGTGCTCAGACCACTGGCCCACGTCAGCTCTGAGGAAGGACGGGCTGGGGCGGAGGCAGGTAGGGGCCCCAGACCTCCGAGAGTTGGCTCAGCCTCAAGCGACGGTACCACAGCCCCAGACGCCTTCTCTGGCCAGGCTGTGGCGGCTGGGCTATTCCAGGCAGAATCGAGAGCCGCAGCTCTCAGATGCCTTAACTCTAAAACGAAGAAGAATTTGCACCATGAGTCCAGGAGCAGAGTCAAGTTGAGCAAGCTGACTGGCAGTTTGTTTCCTTCCCACGTGTAATCTCTCTGCTCTCAGTTCGCCTTTTCCTGCAGACGAGAGGAAAAGGAAGACGGTTGTGTTTAGTGGCTGAAGGAAATGTCCCAGGGAGTGAATGAGCCTGAACGAAGGAGCAGTGCTTCTTGGGGACCAGAAGGAAGAAGGGGGCCTGCACGTGTCTCTCAGACACGTGACCTCCTTCAGTCAAGCTCTGGACCCGCTCCCGGGGTGCAGGCCTCTGCGCACATTCCACCTGGAGGGGGCGCCAGGTCTGGCGCAGACGCAGCCGGCAGCTGAGCAGCAGCAGAGCGGAGCTCTTGATGTGGACTGGGAGTGTCCGTGTAACTCCACTGGACCCTCCGCTCCCGGGGGCAGCAGGGACTGTGCCTTATCACCAGTGCACCCTGGTACCCCCCAGTGCCTGGCACTGGGCCGGTGCTGTGTACCTGCGTGCTGATTGTGTGAGTGGGTGAGGGAATGAATGAATGACTGCAGGAATGAATGCATCTGCCTGCGTAAGGCAGTCTGATCTCTACCGTCCTGTTCCTGGCCAAGTCTTCTCAGAGCTTCCGCTTTTCGGACACTTGTGCCTGACGGCTGGGTTTGAAGGGAGCAGAGGGGACAGGGCCTGCTGAGTGCCCCTGGGGAGAGGTCTGGGCAGAATCCGGGCAGGGAGACCAGGCGGAGAGGATGGGCACTGAAGGAGAGGTGAGACATGCTGGAACCTTTGCCTAAACAGCCACTGCCCGTCCAGAGATGCCAGGCGCGCCCTCCCTGACGGTCACGAGGCTGCTCCAGCCCAGCAGCACGGCTGTGTCGGTGGTGGTGGGGGGGGGTGGTCACACTCTGTGCCTCACCGCAGGAGGGGCCTGTCCCAGGGTCCCGGGCACTTCAGACCTCGCCCGTCCTTTTCCTTCCTCGGGGCCGTTGCAGGCCCTCCGGCCTTTGTAGCAGCCCTGGGGGTGAGCAGCTCCTCTTCCCTGTGAACCAAGTCAGCCCGCATCACACCGGCCCCCGGGTCCTCCTGTTAGATTAGGAGCTCAAACCAGAGTCCTCCTTGCCGAGGGCTGGCTCAGGGAGGAGCATGGGCCTCCCCTCCCAGCTTTATTCCAGTTGAACGCCCAGACCCCTGAAAAGACCTGAGAGGGGCCCGGGAGTGGCTGGTAAGGCAAAGGGCCTTTCCTTGGGGCGCGCAGCTCCCCAGGTGCCGAGAAGAGCCACTCCTGGCTGCCTTCCCTGTGTCCAAGCCCCAACACCTGGCCTGGCCTTTCACACAGAACGGTCCAGATGTTACCAGAGGTTTTTATTAAGAGTGGGGGTCCCAGCGTAATTCACTCTGCACAGTGCCTTACCCGTGGGGTCATCAGTGCCGGGATCCCAGCTCTCTTGGTCTGCGAGGCAGCCCCGCCTTACAGCTGGGGACCCGGAGACCTACATGATGACGGGCTGCCCCGGGGCTTCCGGGAAGAGCGGCTGTGGGGGAGTATAATAATGACAATGAGGCTTAGCACCGAGTCCTGAGGTCCATCAGTCCAATCTTTTTCTGTGGAAAGGTTTTGGGCATTATACACCCCCCTTTGCTTAGATGGTGGCAAGGACAACCACACAGGTGGTCGCCCTGACCCTCAGTGGTAAGTGCACTCACCGGTGTCTTTAAGAAAAGCCAGGCGCGATCCACGGCCTCCGATGTGGCCGCATTCTAAATATTTTTCAATATTTAGTTTTGTTACAAGGTATCGATGCCTGAACTATCACTTACTAGGAGTTAAACAGCATAGAACTAAAGACTTCTCTTTCCATTTTCCCTCTCTGTACCGTTGTGGTTTTTAGGACATAAAATGTTCGGAGAACATTTTCTTGATCATGTCAAGATGAACGTGAATTCTCCTCTGTCCCGTTTCCTCTCTCCCAAGTCTGCTGTATCCCTGAGCTGGCCTGTTTGCACATCTGAAGACATTTCCAGTTCTGACGCTCATCGGCTCTTCTGACTTCTGTGCCGATGGTTCTGAGCATGTTTTCATTGCTCAGGATGGAACCGTCCCAGCAACGAATCAGACTCCCGCCCGTGTCCTAACTCCCAGGTCCATTGTCAAACAATATTTAAAGATTGGAGTTTGTATAAAGTAGCTTCCAAGTTTTATAGTGCATCATTTTACACCTTTTGTAACTTAAAGCACAATAAGCTTGTACCTGCAAAGAAAGAAAGAAAGAAAGAAAGAAAGAAAGAAAGAAAGAAAGAAAGAAAGAAAACCAGAAGAGAGGTCTCACTCACTCCTTTTTTCTCCTCCCACTCATCTGCTGTGGTGCTAAGCCCAGAATGGCATTGGGGACCAGAGGATAGAACCCACAGTGTCCTCTCACCTAGTTGGGGGGGGGGGTGTCAGAGAGGAGGCCCGGAGAGCTAGCTGCCTGGGGAGCTCAGCAGACCCAGGGTGAGGCTGCCAGCAGCCTGGGACGTGGGCTCCAGGGTCCTCGCAGGATGGTGAGAAGGGTAGACATTTAGCGAATAGAATGTCTCTGCCCTGCAGACTGTGGTTCAAGGGAGGGGCCCACATTTCTCTTCAGCCTGAAGCTGACACTGCTTTTAGCTCAAAGTAGCCTGCATCCAACTGAGGCATAGCTTGGGGTGCTCATTCTGAACCCCACAGTTCCCTCCTCGAGAGCCCCCCTGGCAGCCTCACATTCCCAAAGCTGGGCTGATGGAGCTGCTATCACCGCCCAAGCTCCGAACGGCGGTCTCACTGCGGAGGAGGGCTGCCTCCAACGGGATGGACCCCGGAGGCCCAGAGACCGAAGCTCTGCCCCGGGCGCTGCCTGTGGGAGGATTGGTTCTAAACTGTTTTTCAGAAACGAGGCTCAGGACTAAATGTTGGCCCTCCCCCTTTCCTGCCCACGAGACTCAGAAAGGGCAGCCTGTTGCAGGAAGGAGGTCTTGGGATGGGCGTTAAAAAACAGCTTGAAATTGGTATCGCAAAGGGCAGCTTCAGGGCGGCAAACCTTTGGTTCCCTTCAGTCCTGCCTTTGAGGCTGTAAGTAAGTTTTATATACACGGTGGTCTGCTCCATGTTTCCCTGATTCGGTCATTCAGCGCTGAGAGCAAGTCAGTTCAGTTCCTCGGTGGAGTCCCGTTTCCAGAGGCAGTGAACGAGGCTTGCAATGTATAGGCAAGCAGCCAGGTGTTTCGTAAGGGGTCTTACTGTGAAAACAGAAATGAGCAAAGGTTAAAGGTCAGAGCAAATTAGAAGCCGTTTCTGAGTCCGTCAGGCTGTCAGTGGAGAGGGCTTCTGGGTGCACAGCTGAGCTTCCCCTGCTGGAGTGAAGGAGGCCGCGGCGACCATCACGTTCTCCTGGCTGGAACTGTCACCTCCCTGGTGGCTGCACAGCATCACCTGAGCTTGTTCAAGCCCAAGTTGTGTGACTTCTTTGAAGTTTATATTATGTTGTTTCAGGGAGAAAAAAAAAGAGTGCTAGTTCTCAATAAGCCCAAGTCAATGAATGGGAGAAAAATGCAACATTCATTTGAAGGAGTATAGCCAAATATGTAAGAAAACTAGAAAGATTTAAGATCCAGTCCAGTTTCTAGGTTAAAAAATATATAAAGCTTTAAAAACAATTGATAACTAGAATCTAATATCCACAACCACACATTACAATTTTTGAAATCACCCTCCGTGTTAGCAACGATAGCTAAGTTAACACTAATTAGTTAATTTACTGCCTAAGTCTAGTTCCAATAGATCAGGCCTGATTACTTGCATACACACAAACACAGCAGTAAGTCCTACAGGCTTTTTCAAACCTGCTTTGCTGGCACTTTGTAAGGAACATCCAGATGGAACTGTAATGAGCTCACGAGGCTAAGAAGCCACGCCACCCTGTCACCGCAGCCTTTGTCTGCGAGGCCTGTCGATCTGGGTGAGTTCCTCAGGTTCTCAAGCGCCCCAACATGTCCTGAGGTTCTTTCTTTGCTGTCTCCCAGAAAGCAATTTGGGCTCCTCACCTGGAAAGACTGCTCTGAACCATGTCAGCAAGGTATCAAGCTGTCTTTCCAAGGACTTTTATTGGCTTCCAAAACCAATCTTTTTTAAAAAAATTTTTGTTTTGTTTTTATTGATTTCAGAGAGGATGGGAGAGGGAAAGACAGAAACATTAATGATGAGAGAAAGTCATTGATTGGCTGCCTCCTGCATGCCTGCTGCTGGGGATCAAGCCCCTAACCCGGGCATGAAGATGAATCCGGAACCCTTCAGTCCACAGGTCAATGCTCTAACCACTGAGCAAAACGGTCTAGGGCCAAAGTCAATCTTAATTCCTTCAAGCTTTTTGGTGACATCAAAGTCTATGCATGTCTCTTTCAATATTATATTTACTCAAACCTTTTAAAATAATATCAGTTTCCAATTCTGTCCTGATATAAAGAGAACAGATTTGTATCAAATTTGTGCAAACAACCATATTAACGTGAAAATAATAATACGCATTAAGAATGTCCAAATTCTATAGAGATCAGGTACAGAGAAAAATATAAATGCTTCAATATTTCCTACAAAGATATAATTTACCAAATTTCTCTACGATAAACAAGTTTTCTTATATTTGGAAACAAAACAAAAAATTTCAAATCAAATTTGGAGAAACCAAGATAGCGGCATAGGTAAATGCCTAACTGCAGCCTCACACAACAATTTCAAAAAATACAACTAAAATATAAAGTGGACATTATCCAGAACTATAGTAAAGTTGACTGACTGGAAATTCTATATCTAGAAGGAAAGAGAAAACCAGAAGGAAAACCAGAGGAGCTGTAAAAGCCTAAGGTACAGAGACACAGTGCACGCATGGGGAGAGGACAGAGCCAGAGAGGAGGGGCAGCTGAGTGCCTGGCTGCGTTCCCTAGCCGGAAGGAGATAAAAGCTCCGAAATGTGCTGAACTCCAGTTCCGACTGAACTGAACCCCACTTCTGGGCAAGACTCTCGAGCCCCAGCCTCATACAGAGGGAATCTGGGCTGTAAGATGGAAGCTCAGGGGAGCGGCGAAATGCAGAGCCCCCCGAGTCGTGCACATTGCGTGCAGAGGACAGACTGTTGATTGAGCCGCTGGATTGCCCTAACGGGAAGGAGACATAAGCTCTGGAATGCTCTTAACCCCACTTCCAACTGCACTAAACCCCAGTTCCAGACTCATTGGGGGAGAGACTAGACTGTCTGATAGCGGGTGAAACTCTAGGGCACCTTTCTCTCAGAGGTGCTTGCAACGAGTATTAAAGGACACTGAGGAACACTGAGACTCAGGAACCTCATAGGACAGGGCTAACCAGAAGCCAAGGCTTTAGGCTCCACCCTGAAACTCTGCCCCATCCAAGCTGAGCACAGAGACTTTTGCAGATTTCCAAGTATAGTTAATAAGGCTGTTTCCTGGCATAGACACAGCTGATCCTCACAGCCAATTGGCCTGGAGTTCAGTTCATCTCAGTGATACCAACAACAATCAAGACTCAACTACATAAGGCTGTACACACAGTCCACAAAGGGGTGCACCAAGACTGTCTACCTCAGATAACTGGGAGGCTGACCCACTGAAGCATATAGGACACCTTAACACACAAAGCCACTCTGCCAACTCAAGGAAGCAGTGAAAATGCTGAGACAAGGAAACAGATCATTAACGAAAGAAATGGAGGACAAAAAGCGACTGGGTATTGAGTTCAAAACCACTGATATAAGGTTGTTCAAGAATCCCCTAGAAAAGGCCAATAAAATAAACAAGACCTATGAGGATATGAAAAGGGATCAACTAGAAATAAAGAATACATTCTCTGAAATAAAAAATATTATACAAAGTCCTAAAAACAGAATGGAAAGTTGCAAGAAACAAGTCCAAGATTTGGAACACAAAGAGCCAGAGGACACTCCTCTGGAGAAGCAAGAAGAAAGGGGAATTCAGAAAGTTGAAGATAGTGTAAGAAACCTCTGGGACAACTTCAAGTGAACCAACATCAGAATTATGGGTGTCCCAGAAGATGACAGAGAGCAAGATACCGAAAACATATTGAAAGAAATAGAGACAGAAAACTTCCCCCGCCTGGTGAATGAAATAGACTTACACTCCAGGAAGCACACAGAACCCCAAACAAAAGGAATCCAAAGAGGACCACATCAGAACACATCATAATTAAAATTCCAAGAGCAAAAGACAAAGAGAGAATATTAAAAGCGGCAAGAGCAAAGCAGGTAGTTACCTATAAAGGAGCACCCATACGACTGTCAGCTGATTTCTCAATAGAAACCATGCAGGCCAGACAGGAATGGCAAGAAATATTCAAGGTGATGAATAGCAAGAACCTACAGCCAAAAATACTCTACCCAGCAAAGCTTTATCACTCAGAATCAAAGGCCAGATAAAGAGCTTCACAATAAATTTAAGCTAAAGGAGTTCATCACTGCCAAACCAGAATTATATAAATTGCTGAAAGGGGTTCTTTAGGAAGAGGAAGAAAATAAAGATAAAAATGATGAATAACAAATACGTAACTATCAACAAGTAAATCTAAAAACCAAGGGAAGTAAAAAACATGATGAGCAATATTAACTGTTGAATATAATAGAATCAGAGGTGTGGAAGGGGAGTGGACTGATTCTTGGGGGAAAAGGGAGTGAAGGGTCCAGGAAGAGATTGAACATAAACTGTGCACCTATGGATGAGGACAATGGGGATGGGAAAAGGACAGAGGGTGGGATGGAAACTTGGTAGAGGGGAGCAATGGAGGGGGGAAAACGAGGAACATTTGTAATAATATGAACAATAAAGATTTATTAAAAAATAATAAATAAATAAAAATTTCAAATCAGCAATAGTTCAAATAAAAGTTATAAAGATTAAAATCACCCTCATTTCATTCAGTCCCATACAATTCTTGTTTATCTTGATCATTGGCCAGCATTTACATGAATCCAATTATTCCTGAGAGTTCTATAAATCTTCATATAGTTTAAAGTTATGATCTGAAAGTTTGTTCTCAGAAAACTCTATTTTAGAGTAAGACAGAGCCCTTCCCATGAATCTTTCTGAAGATAAAACATTTTCAAAGCATCAGAGGAAAACAGTAACTGTGTATAAATGATAAAACTTAAAGTGACACAGTTATAGATATGATTATAATACAATTAATAGAGAATTATGCTTTTTTATAACATTTTAAGATAATCAGAATTACACATGGAAACATATCATGACTTTGTAGACTCTTAAAGATCTTTATATAATTCTAGATCATTTTAGTATTTTTTTAAAATATATTTTTATTGATATTTTACAGAGAGGAAGGGAGAGAGAGAGAGAGAGCCAGAAACGTCGATGAGAGAGAAGCATCGACCAGCTGCCTCTTGCACACCCCTTACCGGGGATGTGCCCGCAACCAATGTACATGACCTTGGCTGGAATCGAACCCTGGACCTTTCAGTCCGCAGACCGACGCTCTACCACTGAGCCAAACCAACCTCGGCTCATTTTAGTATTAATATATGCATACAAATACAAATAAGCATTATTTTTTTATTTGACAAAGCTTTTCATGTAATTTGAGCATGTCAAATAGGCCTCATTAGTTTAAATTTTCTCTTCTATAAGGAGATAGAACAAATCTTTGAGATATTCCACAAGCTCATTGGAATAGCTCAAAGACATGTACAGGTTATGAAAACGTCCCCTTTTAAAGTTTGAACCCTGAAAAGGTTATCAAACATATTTGACCAAAAAGATCTGTTGTCATCATGGAACAATATTTAATTATTTTACACAAAAGGTCTCAAACATAAATCCTGGTTTCCTATTGTTAGCCCAGCGTTAGCTCTCAGGCTTGAGTAGATGGTTGGTTCCCTTAAGAAATGAAGGGACTGATTAGAACAATGAGACACAGAACTATTTGAATAAAACATAAGAACTTTGTCTTCTGAACAGAAAACTTTTCATAATGTCATTTTTTATAGAATTTTAAAAATATATAGGTATATATTTTTATTTTAGAGAAAAAGGGAGAGGGAGAGATAGAAACATCAACGATGAGAGCGATTCATTGATCAGCCACCTCCTGCTTGCCCCCTACTGGGGATACAGCCTGCAACCTGGGCATGTGCCCTTGTCTGAGATCAAACGCAGGACCCTTCAATCCACAGGTGGATGCTCCCTCCACTGAGCCAAACCAGCTGGGGCTCATAATATCTTTCCTGGAGTAGAATAATATACATGGGAAAGCTCTCCTCTTAACAGAATGGAAAAGAGCCAGACTCTGGTTTTGATATTTAAATTCATTTATTTAGCCTTGGCCAGTCTTACTCAGCGGCTAGAGCATCAAACTGAGCACCCACAGGTCGCAGGTTCAATTCCTGGTCAAGGGCATCCACCTTGGTTGCAGACTTGATTTGGGGTCCAGTCCAGGCGCATGCAGGAAGCAACCAATAGCTGTGTCTCTCTCACATGGATGTTCCCTTCTCTCTCCTCTTTCTCTCTCTCCCTTCATCCCTCCTTTCCAATTTCTCTGAAAAGCAAGGAATGGAAAAAAATATCCTCAAGTGAGGATTAACATAATAAGTAAATACGTAAGTAAATAAATAAATTCATTAATTTCATTATAATTATTCCCACCTTATTCTGCATATCCATATATAAAATTTTCTTTTTTAAGGTTGCTGTTCACAAACTTTCTACAAATTCCCTTGTCCCTTTTAGTTTGCTCCTTCTTAACTCATTCAGAAGGAACCAACTTCAGGAGAAATTGTTTTCCTTTCATTTCCTTCAAATAGTATCTTCATACCTTATACCTTCTATTACCAAAAACATAGGGTTTTTTAAATTTAGTTAATTATAATTGTTTGGTTTTTTTTAGTTACTTTTTTTTTATTAAGGTATTATATGTGTACAAATCTTACCATTGTCCCCCCACCCCCCACTTCCCATTCATGCCCTCCCTCCCCAGAGTTCTGTGTTCGTTGGTTGTATTCATGCATACCAGTCCTTCGATTGTTCTCTTATCTCCCCCCAGGTCTCCTTCCCCTCCCTGCTGTCATTTGACAATATGCTTGTTTTATGGTGACTATCTCAGGATCACATGAATAGAATCTGCTCCGCATTTGGCAGTCTGCTTGTTTTATGATGGCTATCTCAGGACAACACGAATAGAGTCCGCTCCTCCTCTGGTTCTCACCGCCCCTCCCCCTGGGTCCCACTGCTTCCCCTGGGACACACGGCTCACCCAGGGCACAGGGCCCCCTGGGACACACGGCTCACCCGGGGCACAGGGCCCCCTGGGACACACGGCTCACCCAGGGCACAGAGCCCCCAGGGACACACAGCTCACCCGGGGCACATGGCCCCCTGGACATATGGCTCACCCAGGGCACAGGACCCCTCTCGGGCGCTGGGTTCACGTATTGGAGGGGCCGCGCTAGCTTCTTGCTAGCACGGTTGCAGGCGGGCTGAGATGGCTGCAGGCGGGTAGACCGCCCTCAAAGATGTCTCGTTCGGTGCTGAAGCGGAGCAGCTGTGGACGCAGAGGCTAAGTTGTGAGGCCGCCCACTCTCTGAGCCCAGGCGGTAGTGAGCTCTGTTCTTGGTGGATTTCCTTTAATTGCCGCGGTGGTGGCCAGTGGCGGTGGCCGGTGAGGCAGCGATGGTCGCTCCTGTGGTTCAATTTCCACTGTAGTTTTAAAGTTCACATGGCGGCAGTGGCGGGAGCTTCGGCTCAGCCATGCGGCGGCTGAGGGAGGACTCGCCGGGGCCGCTAACGGAAGGTGCCGTGCCGGCTCCTCACCAGCACGGCGGGTGTGCTGGGAAGGTTGTGGGCAGGCTGAGATGGCTGCGGGCAGAAAGTTCCCCCTTAATGGTGTCTCCTTTGGTGCAGAAGCAGAGCTGCTGTGGACGCAGAGGCTAAGTTCTGAAGCCACACTCTCTCTGAGCCCAGTGCATAGTGAGCTCTGATTTCGGTGGATTCCCATTCGCATGGGCGGCGGTGGGGGCGGCAGCGACGGTAGCTCCTGTGTCTCAATTTCCTCTGTAGTAATAAAATCCACATGGCAGTAGTGGCGTAAGCTTTGGAGCTGGCTGCTGGCGGTGGCAGCGGAAAGACTTGCTGGGGCGCAAAGGGAAGGCGCCGCGCCAGCTCTCCACCAGTAAGGTGTGTGCGGAGACTGGGCCCAGCTCGCTGCAGGCTGGGAGATGCCGCTACAGCTCCTCGGGATGGTTGTGGGCAGGCGCCAAAGGTCCCATATCAGCTCCCTGGTTCCCATGGCTGGCGGGCTGGCCCAGTCCTTGGGCCCCAGGGCGGAGCGAGGTCTGGCTTCCCTCATTCCCGGCGGCAGCGTCTCCGGCAGGTCCAGTTTCGCCGTAGTTTTAAACTCCACATGGCAGCAGCGGTGCCCTGCTTTGTGTCTAGTTGTAGCCTTCCCATTTCTGGGCAGAACTGGCTGCAGGCAGGGAGATGCTGCGGGATCTCTTCGCCAGCACAGCAAGTGAGGGGGCTGGGCCGAGCTGGCTTTGGGCGGGGAGAAGCTGCGCCGGCTCCTCTCCAGCACGGCGGGCGAGTTGCGATGGCTGCGGGCCGGGATGGCTGCGGGCAGGGATGTCATGCTCAAGGGCTTCTCATCCAGGCAGGAGCAGAAGGCGTGGCGTAGGCCCGCATCAGCTCCCATGGCGGCCGGCAGGGCTGCCCCACTCCCTGGGCCCCGGGGCGGAGCCCAGGGAGTGGGGCTTCCCTCATTCCCGGCAGCAGCAGCTCCGGCAGGTCCAGTTTCACTGTAGTTTTAAACTCCACATGGCAGCAGCAGCGTCCTGCTTTGTGTCTAGTTGTAGCCTTCCCATTTCGCCAGCTTTCCTGTGGGTCTGGTGCGATCCCTTTCGATTTTATCTGTTGTTTTTTTCCAAATTGTTGAGGAAGTGGCGGCTTAGGAGACTTCCTAGGCCGCCATCTTGTTTCAGTCTCTAATTATAATTCTTAACTCCTTGAAACCCTAATTTCTAATGGCAACTAAAAGTAAGCATTCTTTCATTGTCAAACACATTTATAATATTTAAGAAACATAGATTAATAAATTACAAGACATTTATTAACAGATCCAAATTTACCTTTTAATCTTCCTGTAATAAGAAGTCAGAAGTAGGTAAACTTAAAATAATCTAATAATGTTTCAGAATTTTATTTTATTTTGAAATATCTAGCTATTCAATAATTTATTTCATTTAGCTTAACTTAGTAAAACTCTAAATTTTAAGTTTGGGAAACTATAGTTAAGTATATATATGCTTAGATATCTTATGTATATATAATATAATATGTACTAGAGGCCAAGTGCACAGTGTTTGTACACTGGTAGGGGGTGTGGCCTGCAGGGATCGGCCCGCTGCGGGAGCAGCCGCTCATCCTGGTCAGCGGAGCAGCGCTCCTTCTGTGGGACTGCACTGACCACCACAGGGCAGCTCTGTTGAGTGTCTGCCTCTTGGTGATCAGTGCGCAGTATAGTAGTGGCTGGTTGACAGGTCATTCTGGCTGTTCCACCATTTGGTAACTGGGCTTTTATTATATAGGATTATATAATATGTATTGTTATATATCATATAACAATTATTATTGAAAAGTTTTATCTGAATCCTTTTATTTTAGTCACTAATGGCCCAGTGCATGAAATTCATACATGGTGGTGGGGGATAGGGGAGGGGTGGTTCCCTCAGCCCAGTCTGCACTCTCTCTAATCAGGGACCCCTTAGGGGATGTCTAACTGCCAATTTAGGCCCTATCCCTGTAAACCAGCAGTCAGACATCCCTCTCAAAATCTAGAACCGCTGGTTCTAACTGCTTACCTGCCTGCCTGACTAATCACCCCTAACTGCCTCTGCCTGCCTGCCTGATTCCCCCTAACCCCTCTGCCTGCCTGCCTGATCTCGCCCCCAACCACCTCTGCTGGCCTGATCTCACCCCTAACTGCCTCTGCGTGTCTGATTGCCCCTAACTGCCTACCCTGCCAGCTTGATCTTGCCCCTAACTGCCCTTCCCTGCCAACCTGATTACCCCTAACTGCCTCTACCTTGGCCCCCACCACAATGGCTTTTTCTGGAAGAAGGCTGGTTGACCAGATCTAATTAGCATATTATCTTTTTATTAATTAGCATAGATAGATTATAGAGTCTAGAATTACTTAAATGGGAGGGGGGAGACTTTTTCAGCAGGAGGAGATGCTCTTGGCATAAAAATACATAATCCCTATATCTGGACTGATAGCCAGCCATATGCACTATATTGCCAAACCAATCATTAAAAAATTGAACTGCTTTCTTACATCCTACACCAAACAGCTATTGCCCTTAAAATCCCTCCTCAGCCCCCACCTTAAGTTCTACTTTCACACTTCACCCAGATTAGGTTCTGATTGGTCGGTTTCTATGCCAGTCAGTGTCAGAAGCTCTGCCTCCTAGGCAGCCATTGGCTTCTCACATTTCACTCAGATTTGGTTTTGATTGGTCAGTTTCTATGCTAGTCAGCGTCTCTGGGCCTATCTCTGGGCCTGATCAGAGAGGCAGGGCTGATCAACAGCCACCCCAGGCTACTGGTGAGCGGGCAGTAATTGATAAATTGAACTGCTGATCTCTCTGAGAGAGGCACAGCTGCTGGTGAGTCCCGGGGGAGAGAGAGAGTCTGATCCGCAGCCTCCAGGATCAGACTTTCCCCTCTCTCTCTCTCTGGGCCTCGTCAGCAGCCTCAGTAGCCACTGATCAGCCCACCTCTCTCTCTCCCTGAGAGGTGAGCAGTTCAGCCCACTCTCCAGTCCCCGCCCTCCAGAGCCTGCTATGCATGCAGACTGGCATTTGGTCAAGCCTTTGATTGTTATGGACCCTGGGTTTTTATATATTAGGATAATTTTTTATTAGTTCTTATTAACGCTATGATATTTCAAAGTTTATTATTAACCAAGCTATTTTCTTGACACATTTGTAACAAATATCATGGGAACTTATTTTTGTAAATCCAGCTTGCACTCCAGGGAGGGGAAGGAAGCTCCTCCTCCTAGGGGCTGACCACGACCCTGCAGATATGTGTTAAAACCAGCCTGGGGACTGGGCATGTGGTGGTCGCTCCGTGAGGCCACGCCAGCACCCTGCACCTGTTAGTCTTTTCACTAATGACTACAGCATCACCCGGACCTTCCCCACGGCAACTATTACAGGGTGCTCTCCTGACGGTGTGCCTGCCCCCAAGGCCCCCTGCACTTGCTGTTTGGGATTCTTCAAGGAAGACTTGTTCTGTTTCCCCATTTATTTATTTTGCAGCCACTTATTTATGCCAGGAATTAGATAATTTATTTCTTTCCCTGGGCCCGCAACCTGACATTTTCCGTATTGACTTTGTTGCTCAATTTGTCCCAGTTTTGGCCACTGTGTTTCCAGGCTGGGTTTTGATGCTCTTTCAAAACATCCCCAACTTATCTTTTCCTTCCTTTTGTGAGTTCTTTTTTATTTTTTATTTTTTATTCCTAGCACAATGAGCTGCTCCTGGCTCATCTTGTATTTTCCTTGCCCTTGTCCCAGAACCAGCCATTCCTCTGGGGAGCTGTGGTTCCATCGTTTTTGGAAATTACATTTAGAAACTAAGATATGGAGCTGGATCTGCCTGTTGCTCCCTGGCTGTCACTGCGGAGACCTCGGGGAGGGTGGAGCTGGTGACCATGTGTGGGACATTAACCCTTGTATGCACACAACCTACATTTAGGGAGATCTACATTAAAACACAGGCTCATACCAATGTGTTCAGTTTTATTCCATCATCAGTCTATTGGTTTTGTACTTAGATTAGAATAGGGAATTAAAAAATATAGTCTTAATGTATTATTACTGTTGCTCACAAATCCTCTTGTTTCAGCCTCGGTTTTCTAAAGTCTAACAAACACCAAACCACCACAGTAACGCAAGCATGTGCCGCCGGCTGCAGTAGGAGCTACAGGCCGCCAGCGCACAAGACACGACGTTCAGTTCCCTCCTGTCGACGTCTGGCTGTCTGTGAGGCTGATGGAGGCGTGGTCGCAGACAACCATGGGCCCTCCTGTCCTGCCAGGTGGCCCCTGCTGGGGCGGCACCCTGAAGGCAGGGCCTCTGAGCTGACACCCGTCCTGGCGGCTGTGGTGTCCCCACTGCCTCAGCGGCCATGGCCCGTTGAACGGGAGCTCTCTGCTCCCGCGGGAAACAACTTGCAGAGCGTGGAGGCCCTCTCTCAGCTTTTCCCTCCTCCGGGTCCTTCTTTCCACTCCCAGTCCTCCTACCTGGTTTCTCACAAAGGCTCTTGGGACAGTCTCTTTAACAACTCGGGCCTTAGACAAACGGAGGCCAGCATGAGCTTCCATTCTCTAGTCCAGTGGTCGGCAAACTCATTAGCCAACAGAACCAAATATCAATGTACAACTACTGAAATTTCTTTTGAGAGCCAAATTTTTTAAACTCAAACTTCTAACGCCACTTCTTCAAAATAGGCTCACCCAGATCGTGGTGTTTTGTGGAAGAGGCACACTCAGGGGGCCAAAGAGCCACATGTGGCTCTCGAGCCGCAGTTTGCTGATCACGGCCCTAAGATATTCTTTTCATAACAAAATTGCTATTGCTTTATTAGTTTAAAACTCAGCTGACAACATGCAGAAGTTTTAAGGAGAAATCTACTGTTAATTTCTGCCAGAAGAATTAATCTAGCCAGAGTGTAGGGGAGGAAAGGGAGAGCTGGAAACAAAGAAAGTATTCTTGTGTAACAACTACTGTATCTGTTGGGGTGCTTTGAGCTGCAAACCACAGAGAACACAAATCACCTGCCTGAACAATAGAGATGGGGTTCAGGTAGGGGTTGATCCAGAAGCTCTGTGATAGCATCAAGAACGCAGAATATAAGGTGTGGAGTTTCTCCTACCTGTTATTCTTGATAATACTTTCTGAAAGCATGGGTCCTCAGGAATAATATTGTAAGAGAAACAGCTTGATGATATTCATCTTGCCAAAACCGGTTTAGCTCAGTGGATAGAGCATTGGCCTATGGACTGAAAGGTCCCAGATTCAATTCCGATCAAGGGCATATACTTGGGTTGCGGGCACATCCCCAGTGGGCAGTGTGCAGGAGACAGCTGATCAATGTTTCTCTCTCATCAATATTTCTAACTCTCTGTCCCTCTCACTTCCTCTCTGAAAAAAAAAAAATCAATAAAATATATTTTTAAAAAAACAAAAAAACTATGGCTATTATAAATAACTAGAGGCCTGGTGCATGAAATTTGTGCACTTGGGGAAAATCCCTCAGCCTGACCTGTGTCCTCTCACAGTCCGGGACCCCTTGCTCCTTACTGCCCATCTGCTCACTGCTGCTTACCATTCAGCTTGCTGCTCCTTAGTGCTGCCTTGGAGTTCTCGCCACAGTTGCTGCACTCAGCAGCCATAAGCCCAGCTTCTGGCTGAGCGATGCTCCCCCCTGTGGGAGCACACTGACCACCAGGGGGTAGTTCCTGCATGAGTGTCTGCCCCCTGATGGTCAGTGTACATCATAGCAACAGGTCATTCTTGTCGTTCTGCGATAACAGTTGTTTAGGCTTTTATTATATAAACTAGGGGAGTTTATATAATTCATGTGCAGGTACAGTCCCTAGGCCTGGCCTGCTATTGGGGCCATCTTCCCCAGCTGCCCCGTCACCACCCACCCCCAGTTGGTTCCCCATTAATCATCAGATGATTGGTGCCTGATGGCCAAGGGAAGGAAGAAGTTGGCCGTTCCCACCCACTTACCAGCACCGCCCTCACGGCAGGTGGCCATCAGGCGTTCAGAGCCTGCCGGCCAAGGAAAGGAACAAGAGGTGGTCAGTGTGCCTCTTAGCGACTGATCAGGTGGTCATTCTGGTCATTCTGACGTTGGGGTCAATTTGCATATTACTTTTTTATGATATAGGGTGCTGCAATGAACATGAGGGTGCAGATATCTTTTCAAGTAGTATTTTTGTTTCCCTTGAATATATTCCCAGAAGTGGAATTGCTGAGTCATATCTAATAACTGAGTCAGTTCTATTTTTCATATTTTGAGGACCCTCCATACTGTTTTCCATAATAAGTACACCAATTTATATTCCTACCAATAGCATATAAGGGTTACCTTTTCCCAACACCCTTTCTAGGACTTGCTATTTCTTGTCTCTTTGATGATGGACATTATAACTGTCATGAAGGGTTATCTCATTGTGGTTTGGAGTTACAATTCTCTCATGACTAATGATGCTGAGCCTTTTCCTGTACCCTTTGTATATCTTCTTTGGGAAAATGTATATTCAAGTCTTTTGCCCTTTTTTCTTTTTTTCTTTTTTTTTACATTATTTAGTTTTGTGCTATTGAGTTGCATGAGTTTTTTATATACTTTGGATATTAGCCCTTTCTCAGATATAAGATTTGAAAATATTTTCCCCATCCCACAAGTTCTTTTCACTTTGTTGGTGGCTTCCTTTGCTGTGCAGAAGCCATTTATTTATTCATTTATTTATTTATCATTTGTTAATCTTCACCTGAGAATATTCTTTCCATTGATTTTTAGAGAGAGTGGAAAGGAGAGAGGGAAGGGAGAAGAGAAAGAGAAGAGAGATCAGTTGGCTGCCTCCCAAATGTGCCCCAAATGGGCGATCAAACCTGCAACCCCGGTTTGTGCCCTTGACCAGACACCAACCCTTAGACCCTGAACCATACCAGCCATGGCTGTGCAGAGCCTTTTGGTTTGATGTCTCATTTGTTTATTTTTCACTTCGTTGCTTGTGCTTTAAGTGTCATATATTTAAAAAAAAAAGATTCATGTCAAGTAGCTTTTTTGCTGTTTTCTTCTAGGGGTTTTATGGTTTTGGGTTTTACTTTTAAGTCTTCAATCAATTTCTAGTTAATATTTTGGAATAGTGTAAGACAGAGGTCCAGTTTCATTCTTTTGCATATGGATATGAAATTATTCCAACGCCATTTATTGAAGAGACTGTCTTCCCTCCACTGAGTATCCCTGGCATGTACACACCTTACACACTACCTTACACCCGCTGTACACACTCCCTCTACATCAGGTCATCATGTATGCCTGGTGTATTTCTGGGCTCTTGGTTCTGTTCCGTTGATTGATTTGTTTCATGTCGACACCAAGCTGTTTGATTACTGCAGCGTTATGTGTAGCTTAGAGTCACCACGTGTGATGCCCCTGCCTTGCTCTTCTTTCTTGGAATTGCTCAGGCCCTTCCCGGTCTGCCATGGCAGCCCCTTAGGCACTCGACAAGCGGCAGTCTGCTTCCTCAGGGACAGCAGCAGTGTCCCATTTATGCACACAGCCCGACGGTCTTCCATCCGTATTATAACCTGCTCAGGGCAGTCACATCCCAGCACCTCTGCTGTCCCTCTTGGTTAGAAGCAACAGCCATGCACACTCAAAGGTCAGGAGGCAGAAGCAGAGGAGCATGGGAAGGAGGGGGAGGGATCCTGGGAGCCATCTCCACATGCTACCTGTCCCACAGGTGACCCCTCTCCCCTGACAGATGTCCATTCCACGGAGGTATTTTTTTTTTTCCTGAACTGAGCAATTTATGTTTGAGCTGGATTTTAGTCCAAAAACATGTGAAAAGGACAGTTTATTTCTCTCTCCCACACTCTGTCCCTTTCCTCATTAAGCTCTTCCTTTCAGCATGTTAACCCTTCAATAGGGAGACTGGCTTTCGGAGCTCCCAAGCTTCCTTCCCAGCCAGTGAGCATGGCTGGAGCATTGTGTGTACTGCAGGGACGGTGCCTGCCCAGACCGGGCGTTAACATGTTAAGCGCTGCCGGGAATCGGGTCTTCATGAAGAATTCCTCTCTTGGCTCCTGGAAAATATCCCCAAAGCCTTTTAACAGCTCCTTGTAATTAATTTGGAAATGCTTTTATGGGAGTCGTTTCAGATGTATGACGCCATGAAATGACTGTGTTGGTTTTGGGAGAATTATAGGAAAGCCTTGTTCAGTGCCTTTCTCACCACACAGACACAACTGACACACTGCCCCCAGCACCCCTCAGCACACCCCATCCACACGTCCCTCCGACCCATCTCCCTGCACACTCCCTTACACCCTCCTCTACACATACCCTCTGCACGCTCTCTCTACACACAACTTACACACTACCTTACACCCGCCCCGTACACACTCCCTCTACACACACCCTCTGCAAGCTCTCTCTACACATACCCTCTGAACACTTTCTTTATACACTCTCTCTCTACACTGTCTCTACACAAACCCTCACATATCCTGCACACACACCCTCTACATACTCTCTCTACACACTCCCTTATAAACCCTCCACACACCCTCTACATACTCCTACACACTGCCTGTATACACATCTTATACTTCCTGCACACACCCTCTCCACACACACCTGTACACACACCTTTACACGCCTTCTACAGACACCTTTTCACACAGCTTTCCACACACATCTTCTGTAAACATTCTCTACGCACCCATCACCGCCCTGTGCACATGCTTTTCCTTCAGGAACATGCAGCTGACCAGCAGGCCCTGGACCAGCAGTCTGTCTTGGCCACTTGCTGTGTTTTGGAGGGCGAGCTTCCAGAATTTGCAGCTTCAGATAGCGCAGCCTCTGGGCTGAGCCCCTGCACGTTAGGGCAGGGTGTGGCTGGAGTGAGCGGGAGCATAGGCCCTCTTGGCCCCGCACTCTGCTTCTGCTGGGCAGGACCTAGAGGTGGCTGGGCCCGGTGCGGCTCCGACAGCGTCTCTCCTCCTCCGAACTGTCTGCTCCCAGCAGGTCAGGACTGGGAGTTGGGTTCAGGTGGCTCCAAGCATATGCTCTCACTTGGACTCTGCAGCCCTTTGGCCAAGGGCCCGCAGGTGCAGGGCCATCAGGGAGCAGACGGCCCCTGTCCCACTGGTGGGAGTTTCTGGAGGAGGCTCTACTCCTGGTCCCAGCGCCATTCCTGAGCCTCCCGCCAAGAAAACAGCTGAGCTGCGGGCAGGGGTCTGTGTGCTGGGGGTGGGGCTTCCTAAGTAAACAGTATCATCTTCAGAGAGCCAGCTGCCTGGCTGACCTCCTCCCAGCGGAAGATGTCAGGCTTCAAATACAGGGCAGGCAGGGCAGGGCCAGAGGCGTGGATGCCGAGCGTGAGTCCCCTACCCCTGCGGCTTCCAAGGCTGCTCCTCCCAGAGTCCCGGCTCAGCCCGCACCCTGAGCTCACGGAAATGTCTCTCAAGAGCGCTTGGCCGCAGGCACCTTGAGGGTTTATGTCTCCAGTGTTTTAAAGGGTTCTGTTAACCAAGATATGACCGACCGGGCAAACACGGCTCAACCCTGAGACAAAATGAACCTGGGCTGATGGGCTCTGCACAGGGACCCCCTCTCGGGCAGTTCTGGCTGAGGGGGGCGGGGGGAGGGGCGGGGAGGGGGCTGGGCAGGTGCTGCTGGGCCGTGCCCAGGGCCAGGGAGGGAGCCCGTCTCCCAGGGTCCAGGGGCACTTACTGGCCTTGGTCCTTGGGAAGGAAGCCACGGTCCCCGAGGTTGTGAGTTTCCATGAGTGATCATTGTGTGTTCTCTGTGACCTCGCACTCCTCCCCCTGCAGCCCTGTGAGTGGAATGCCGCAGCCGTGGAGGGAGCTGCAGGGCACCGGCTGGGGGGGGGGGGGGGAGGGGACAGACTAGGCGTCCCTGAAGCGGGTTTTCAGAAACACCAGCCTCCTGCTCCCAGGTGATGACTCAGCCGGAGACGCCAGCGGACAGCTGCGTGGGAACTTCCTGTCTACTGACGGGAGGGCCGGCAGACCCGGTCCGGCCGCGGGCGAGGCGCGCCTGCCGTTCACCCGGCCGCTCTGCTTCCCTGTCCGCGCCCACCTGCACCGGCGGCGGGACGCCGTGTGCCGAGGGGGCGCCGCGGCGGAGGGGCTTCCAAAGCCGCAGGCCGGTCCCAGCGCCGGAGCGCAGGCAGCTCCCGCGGCGGAGCCCGGAGCCCGGAGCCCGGAGCCCGGAGCCCGGAGCCCGGAGCCCGGAGCCCGGAGCCCGCGCTGCCCGCATGGCGCCGGGGCCGGGCGGGCGCCTGGTTGGCGGTGGCAGCTCAGAGCGGAGCGGGAGGACGCGCGTCGAGGCCGCCTGGCGCTCCGTCACCGTCAGAGAGGAGGCTCCGGTGCCACCGGAGAGGAGGGTCCGGTGCCATCGGAGAGGAGGCTCCGGTGCCATCAGAGAGGAGGCTCCGGTGCCATCAGAGAGGAGGCTCCGGTGCCATCGGAGAGGAAGGTCCGGTGCCATCAGAGAGGAGGGTCCGGTGCCATCGGAGAGGAGGCTCCGGTGCCATCAGAGAGGAGGCTGCGGTGCCATCAGAGAGGAGGCTCCGGTGCCATCAGAGAGGAGGCTCCGGTTCCAGACCCGGATGGCCTGGCCTCCCGGCGGATGAGAAATGTCCTCTGCAAACCACTGAGGCGCGGGGGGCAGGAGCGGTGCCGCGGGAGGGGACAGTGCGCACCCCGCCCCGAGGCTCTGAGGCTCTGGCTGGCCGGAGCCGCATCCTGCAGGCGAAGCTGCCGGACCGCGGAGCGGAGGCCCGCCCGGCAGCCGGGGCCTCGGACCGTGGACGGGCGCCCTGGCACCCCGGGCTCCGAGCAGGGCGGCCGCCGCGATGTGAGCGCCGCGGGCGGCGGGAGGGACTCAGACCCGCGGGTCCCCACGGTCACCCGTCACCGTGAGCGCCCCGTCTGCTCACCACACCCAGCGCCCCGCGTTCCCAGTCCAGGGAGGGGACGTGCAAAGCCACCAAAAGGGGAAGCCGCCCTGCTCTGGATGCTGGCAGCCAGTGCTTTGTCAGAACCCGTACACACTGCACACCGAGGTGAAGAATCAGGAAGTCCTGGCTGGTGTGGCCCAGTGGATAGAGCCTCGGCCTAAGGACTGAAAGGTCCTGGGTTAGATTCCAATCAAGGACACATGCCCGGATTGTGGGCTCAATCCCCAGGAAGGGACATGCAGGAAGCAGCCGACCAATGATTCTCTCTCATCATTGATGCTTCTCTCTCACTCTCCCTCTCTCTTCCTCTCTGAAATCAATTTTATAAAAAAGAATCAAGGAAAAGAAAAGGGGGACAGAAAGGCTCTGACCCTTAGAGGAAATTCCCAGGAAGCTCAGCCCCATGAGGAAGAAGGGGGAGTGAAGAGGGGGACAGGGTGTGCTGAGGCCTCACAGCTGGGAGTGGGGAAGGAAGCTCTTCCCATACTTCCATTTGGCAAGTAAGCGGCCCTGCCTCCCCACCCCCGTCCCCATGAGGCATCCTGTGCACATACAAAAACATCAACGAGCCACATCTAACCATGTGTACTTGGGGGGAAATGTCAGTTTTCATTTATCCTATTGGGCAAATAAAGTTAGGGGTTCTCAGAGTTCCACCCTATGATCTGAGGTTTAAGATTGAAAAAGCTGTATGATTATGCTAGGGGACTCATTAGATTCAGTGAGACAGCTGGTCAGATTAAGCTTTTGACATTTTAATACGTTTCCCAGGTAAAAGGTGGTGAAGCAGGTGTGAGATAGATAAAAAACAGGAAGTGGAAGTGATGGGTTCTGACAGGAAGCTTTCTTGTGAGTAGTCTAGGCTATAAAGTTACAGGTCAACGTCAAAGGTCAAGGTGCAGGGCCCCAGAAGGTTATTGAGAGTCTCACATCCAACCAAGGCTGTGGTTCGTGTCCCAAGGCAGCAGAGAGAAAGAAGGGTCTGGTTGTGCGAAGGGTCCCAGGGCCAACCTCCTTCAGACTCATGGGGTTTCACTCACCCTCCGGGCCTGTGGAGGGGATGGGGTCCCACTGTGCCGAGCGTGGCTCAATCCAAATCTCTCCACTGATGTTGAATTCACAGAGTTTCAAACTCGCTTTAACTGCCTAGCGGAGCTGAAGTGTGAATTCCCCAGCCTTTGTCTCCTCAAACTGAATTATCTGAAGTCTTTTTTTAAGGTGTGAAAGTTACTGAGCACTGAGGGTTTGCTTCAGATTTTTACATTAAAATCAGTTATAAATGCCCAAAGCAGAATATTCCCAGTTCCATGTGCATGTGTCACCCCACTCCCCCCCACACACAGCCACATACTCATACGTACTTAGCAGAGGTCACGGTGGAAATACTTTTTCTTAGCTGTATTTGGTGATTTTTCAACAAAGCACACGAATACCTGTCGTTTCAAGTAAACAGCAATCTCTTGCAGAACAAAGTGGGCCTTTGCCACCTGGAGGGGGCCTGTCAGCCAGCTCCAGCCTGCCCCTCTGTGGGAATCACGGTATCTGCAGAAAGGGGGTTGTATATGCTAAAGTGTAGGTTATTCTTAGATAATCAAACTGCAGAGAGCAAATTACCCTGAGATCACCAACTTCTTTATTTCATTTTTTATTATCTTCTCCCTTTTCTACCCCATTGACCCGTTTCTCCCTCTCCTGCCACGCCTAGCTTCACGGCACTATGTCTGTGTGCACGGGTCATGTATGTACGCATACAAGGTCTTTGGTTGATCTCTTCCCACCCACGTCTCCCCTGCCTTCCCTCTGAGGTTCCACAGTCTGTGCCATGCTCCCATGCCTCTGGATCTATTTTGCTTTTCGGTCTATCCTGTACTAGTATAATAAAAGCCTAATATGCTAAGTGTCTGACCATTCATTCGACCCTTTGACCAGTTGCTATGATGTGCACTGACCACCAGGGGGCAGACACTTCGACCTGTAGGTTAGCTTACTGCTCTGGGTCTGGCTGATCGGGACTGGGCGAAATGGGCAGGACCTGCCCTGGACGAGTCCATGCACCAGGCCTCCAGTCTTGTTCGTAAGATTCTCTTATGAGTGAGATAATGGGATACTTTCCTTTCTCCCACTAGCTTACTTCTCCTAGCACAGCACTCTTACTTTGATGGAGGCAGTCGCATTTCCCTCTCTCGGTCCGCTTTGTCCCACACAGGGCAGCCGGCCTCCCAGAGACCTACTGGATGGTCTGACTGGCGTGCAGCTGGGTCCGAGGCTTTGGCAGGTGCACAGTGTGGCCTCTCCTCACACTGTCCCCTGCGCCTGCTCCTGGCAGGAGTGGGCCCCTGACCGCGACATGGAGGACCTTCAGCGGATAAACAAATCGTGGCACAGTCAGACAGCGGGCTATTGTCATTCACCACTAAAAAAAGAGCCATTGCCAAAACCGGTTTGGCTCAGTGGTAGAGCGTCGGTCTGCGGACTGAAAGGTCCCGGGTTCGATTCCGGTCAAGGGCATGTACATTGGTTGCGGGCACATCCCTGGTAGGGGGTGTGCAGTGGGCAGCTGGTTGGTGTTTCTCTCTCATCAACATTTCTGGCTCTCTACCTCTCTCCCTTCCTCTCTGTAAAATATCAATAAAATAAATATTTAAAAAAAGAGCCATTGAAACATGAAAAGCCACGGGGAGGAAACGTCCATGCACATTGCTGTGTGAATGGAGCCGCTCTGCTAGCAAAGAGGCTGGGCTTCGTACATCCCAGCTGAAAGGCTCTGGAGAAGGCAGCAGTGGAGGCAGGGAGGCGAGTGGCTGGTGGGGCTGGGGAGGGGGAGGGGCTGCTGCCGGAGCTCCTGCATCAGGGACGGCTCTGTGATGCTGCAGAGGGGGGAACAGCCAGCACACAGCTGTCCACACCACGGAAGGTCCGACACCAAAGGGCACGAATGTGAATGAGGGCTCCGGGAGGATGCTGGTCAGTGCAGGTTCTCTGATGGGAACAAGCGTGGCCCTCGGGAGGGATGTGGACTGGAGGGGGGTGGGTGGGCTGGGTGTTTGGGGCGGGAGTATTTGGGAAATCTCTGACCTGCCCTCCGTTTGCGCTGAGTCTGAGGCTGCTCTAAAATGAAGCCCACTTTTGGGAAAAGGGATTGGAAAAGGTCCGTGCGAATGAGAGGCTCTTGCACCTGCCCGGCTTCCTCCGGTGGAAACAAAGATGGTCCAGGTCCCCGAGCATCCGCAGCGCTGCAGGGGCTGGCGGCAGTGACAGGGAGGCCTGGGCGCCCCGGCCAGCCGCCCCTCCTCCCCTCGAGGGGAGGGGCTGGAGCTGCTCCCTGTTCTGTGGGTCTGTCCGGATCTGTCCACCTCCGCAAGGCCTGCTCCTTTTCTCTGTAGGCAGCAGGCAGTTCACTTCTCAGCAGTGCCGGTTGTGGCTTGCTGCGAGCAAACAGCAGGTGTGAAATGTCTTTAGGTCTTCAGAAGAAAGCCACCAGGAATGCCTGGCATTCTTCCTGACAAAGTGGTTCAGGAATTCCATCGCCTATTCGCCCACCTCATCAGCTAAAACACCTCCACCCTCCCCTGGCCAACACCTTCCCCAGAGAAAACAAGTGTCCGGTTTGGGTTCTTTATGGGACTGTTCTATTTGCTCCTATAGGGTCTCAGGGCCCCTCATCGTAAACTGCTCTGTAGCTCCCCAGAGAGAAGTGCAGGCGGACAGGGCCCGGAACCCACTCCGCTTTCCTCCCCTCTTCCGCACCGTGCACTCTCAGTTCTGTGAAGTGTGTGAACTTTCTATGCCAGCTCTCGATACAACTACAGTGTTTCCCAAAAATACTGAACCTGTTTTTTTATCATCATTATTTTACTAGTAGCCCTTCGCACAGTAACTCTCTGCCACCCTCCAGTAGCTCCCCGCCCTCTGTCGCGCCCTCCTGTGGTTCCTCTCTCACTCACCCCCATCCCGTCCCCCCTCTCCTCATTCTCCCTCATAGCTGGCCGCCCTGCCCCCTCCTGTGGCTCTCTGCTCCACCCTCCAGCTGATCGTGATCCTGTTGTTACGAGGTTGGTCCTTAAGCTTCTCAGTGTAATGACTGTTGTGGGGTCGAATCCTTGGTTCAAAATAAGACCACCGGAGGCTGATGATTTAATTTAAAAAGCAGACAAAGATTTATTGAAAAAAAAAAAAAAAAAAAAAAACTGGCCAGGACAGCCGCAAGAGCACTACACGCAGGTAGACTCTATACGACTGCACTGTTCTAGGGGTAGGCAAGTCTTTTTAAAGGCTCAAACCACAGGAATTTTCCTTCGTTTGAATTTTAAAGGCTAAATTCTAAAGACCCAGTCACATCCTGCCTGGACATTGGAATGTGGCCCTATCTTGTGATAGCCCATAACACAGAAGCAGAGCTCTGCGGGTAGTCTCTAAAGGTTATCTACTGTTTCTATCCCAGAAGCTACTGAGTCAGTGGGAATCAATTTCCTGGTTCTGGTCTCAGGCACGGGATAATTGCCTCAGCCTCCAGGTCTCCACTTGGAAGCTGAGGTAAGTACCCCGCGTTTTAATCAGACTTAGCAGAGTTAGAATTCAAACAGCAGGCTTTATCAAAATATGACTTCTACCATATTTCAATGACCATTTGCATATCACATCTTTATTATATAGGATATCTTTAAACAGTCTGGCCATGAAGTAATTCTAACATTTCAGGGTATCTGGTGGGGCATGACTCACTGAAGCCTTGGCAATTGTGGCCGTGGGATCTGGGGGTGCTTAGAGACCCCGGTGCCTGCTCAGGGACCAGTCTGTGCCCGGTGCTCTTCACTGCGGAGGTGTGGCTGACCCTCTGACCAGGGGCCCTCCCGGGGCCACAGCTCCTGGGGGTTATTCCAGCGGCAGGGTGTGAGGCTGGGCCACTGCAGGGCGTGAGGCGTGCTTCTGGGCAGACATTCCTCAGTAAAACGGGGACAAGAGCCCCTCCTTTTGAACTTGGCTCATGAGCCTGGTAGTTGTTAGGAGTGTGGGGTCTGAGGCTGTTCCTGAAACACAGTTTGTGCCAGGAACAGGGTGGCTGAGAGCATGTGCCAGCGCTTCCTGCAGCCCTGCCTGGCATTCCTGGTTAGGCCAAGGTCACCTGCAGCGCTCTGGGCCACGTGGCCCTGCAGACCCTTTGGGAAAGGGACTGAGGCACTGGGTCAGCCCACGTGGCCACAGCTTGCCCTCGGTTCTGTCACCTTCAGTTCCGGTAGGTCTTGGAATCTTGATAAACCACAAGCCTCCCATTGTCCTTATATGTTTATGACATCCGATACAAAACTCAGAAAATAGTGGCTTTGAAACTGTAGACTTTTTATCTTTTTATTATCACTCCTTTGTTTCTCCTTTATTTATGGCAACCTTATGACAGGCCAGGTTCCCTTGGTGGTAGCTAATGATGCTTTCTGCTCCACATTCTGGCCATCATTTTGCTTTGTAAATTAAAACAGTGTTTTCACTTTAAAGGGAAATTTATCTCCATTTGTAATATGACAACAGGTTACCAAAACAAAAAACAAAACAAACAAAAAAACCAAAAACACCCAAAGCTCAAATCATCTTGTTAAGTAAAGCTGTTCAATTGCTGCAGCACCTTGTAATGGAAAGGCTACCATTTCTCCATCAAGTTGCTTTTGAAAGTTGGTTAAAATCAGTTGTCCATATAGTGTGGGTACATTTCTGGACTCTTTATTCTGTTCCATTGATATTTTGGGTCTATATTTTCAACAAAATTATACTGTCTTGATTACTGTAAGCTTATTATAACCTGGAAATCAGACATGTTAGCTTTTTAAATTTGTTCTTATTTTTAAATGTTTAAATATTGTAAATATTTGCATGTCTGTATAAATTTTAGGTTTAATTATAACATTTTATCAAAGACTGCTGGAGCTTCTTTTTTTTTTTTAAATATATTTTATTGATTTTTTACAGAGAGGAAGGGAAAGGGATAGAGAGCTTGAAGCATCGATCAGCTGCCTCCTGCATGCTCGCTAATGGGAATGTGCCCGAAACTAAGGTACATGCCCTTGACCAGAATAGAACCAGGGACCCTTCAGTCCGCAGGCTGACGCTCTATCCACTTAGCCACACCGGTTTTGGCAGACTGCTGGAGCTTCTATCGGGATTGCATTGATTCTGTAGAGCAATTTGTGGTGAATTGACATCTTAACAATATGGAGTCTTTCAGCCCATGAACATATAGTACATTTATTCATTTATTTAGTCTTTTTCCATTTCCCTCAGTAATCTTTTGTAGTTTTTAATGTGCAGTTCTTTCACTTCTTTTGACAGATTATTCACTAAATAGCTCATGTTTTTATGTTAATGCAAATGGTATTGTTAAATTCCCAATGTCCTATTGTTTGTTGTGAGTACATAAAAAGAAAATGATTTCTGTTTATTGAACTTGTATTCTGGAACCTTGCTAAACTCATTTGCTAGTTCTATTAGCTTTTGGATTTGTACATAGACTATCATGTCATATGCAAATAAGATAATTTTGCTGATTTCTTCCCCACATGATTGCCTTTAGCTTCTTTTTCCTGTCTGTTGTAGGCTGGAGCCCACAGTACCATGTTGAGCAGAAGCAGGTTGTTTCTGACCTCAGGACAGAAGCATCATTCTTTACTAGTATGTTTCATGTCATCTTGGAGTTTTGGTAGAAACCTTTCTCATCTTTGTTTCATAAGGGCTTTCATCTTACGTACGTGTGGGATTTTATCAAATGCATTTCCTGTGTGTATTGAGATGATGTGATTTTTCTTTCCCAGTTTGTTAGTATGGTGAATTACATTGATTAATTTCTGAATGTTAACCCAGCTGGGCATTCTGGGAATACATCCCACTTATGCAAAGTGTCTTTTGGTTTTGATACATTGACAGATAGATTAGTAAAATTTTTGAGAATTTTTCCATGTATATCCATGAGAGATGTTGGTCTATCTTTTATTTAGTATTAGGTCTTGTTTTTGAGTCTGCATAAGCAGCAGGTCTCAGAATGAGTAAAGGAGCCCTTCCTTTTAAGTTTCTGGAAAATGTTTTGTAGAACTGTACTTTTCTTCTTTAAATATTTCATATAGTGCACCAGTAAAGCTATCTGGCAGTAGAATTTTTGTGAGTGTGTGACAAGACTTTTAATTACAAAATAAATTTCTTTATTTAAGGATTATTCCGTTTATCTGTCTTCTTGAGTGAACATTAGTAGTTTGTGTCTTTCAAAGACTTTATCCATTTCATCGGGTCACCAAATTAATTGGCAAAAAATTGTTCATAATATTCCCTTATTGTCTGAGGTGATACCGCTTTTATCCCTTTTGATTTTGATAACTTGTGACTTCTCTCTTTTCTTTCTCCTGATCAATCTAACTTACTGTGTGTCAATTTAACAATCTTCTTTAAAAAAAACCACACACACAGTTTTTGATGTTCTTGATTTTTTTTCCTATTGTCTTTCCACTTTCTGTTCCCTGTTTTTAAAAGAATTTTTGGATTGACTTCTTACTTTGGAGTATTTTAATACAATAATTATAATTGTTAGAATTAATGTTTTTGTTCTATTTGATTTGTTGACTTAATTCGCTAGAACTTTTTGTTTTGCTATTTAGTGGTTGCTTTAACTTTTTGTATATAGCTTTTAATCATTACAGACTAGTTTTTAGGGCAATTATACCACTTCACATACTGTATAAGAACCTACCAATAGTATATTTCTATTTTTCTTATCCCCAACTTTATTCTATTATTGTCATACATTTTTTAAAAATTAATTACAGAATTAATAAATTTCAAAGAACCTTGTTATTCTAGTCATTTTAAAAAATATACAGGGTTCCCCCCAAAATATATACACACTTCAACAGCTGATAGCTCCATTTTGAAAATGAAATGTATTTTAATAAACACTTGCCTTTATAATTATTCAAAGTATGTATATACATTTTTGGAGACAACCTATATTTAAATAATAAGAACAAAATATTTTATCTCTACCTATTTAGTTCTGGTACTTTTAAAATATATATATATTTAAAATATTATATATATATATATATATATATATATATATATATATATATATATAAATTTTATTGATATTTTACAGAGAGGAAGGATTACAGATAGAGAGCTAGAAACGTCAATGAGAGAGAAACATCGACCAGCTGCCTCTTGCACACCCCCTACTGGGGATGTGCCCGCAACCGATGTACATGCCCTTGACTGGAATCGAACCCAGAACCTTTCAACCTTTCAGTCCGCAGACTGATGCTCTACCACTGAGCCAAACCGGTTTTGGCAAGATATATATATATTTTTTTTTAATTGATTTTTTTACAGAGAGGAAGAGAGAGGGATAGAGAGTTAGAAACATCGATGAGAGAGAATCATCGATCAGCTGCCTCTTGCACATTCCCTACTGGGGATGTGCCTGCAACCAAGGCACATGCCCTTGACCGGAATCCAACCTGGGACCTTTCAGTCCACAGGCTGATGCTCTATACACTGAGCCAAACTGGTTTGGGCTAGTTCTGGTACTTTTCATTCCTTTGCACAGATCCATATTTCCTCTGGGGTCATGTTCCTTCTACCAGAACCATTTTACCTTTCCTATAGTGCAGGTCTGCTGTGGTGAATTCTTTAAGCTTTTATGTGTCTGAAAGTGTCTTTATTTTGTCTTAATTTTCAAAAGGCATTCTCATGAAGCATAGAATTTTGAGTTGACAGATTTTTTTTCTTTCAGTTCTTTAAAGATGTTACTTCCTTGATTTCTCACTTGCATTATTTCTGACAAGAAATGATTATTCTTATTTAGTTATTCTTATTTTAGTTATTCTTTACGAAATATATATCTTTTTCCCGGACTGACTTTATATATTCCTTTTATAACTGGTTTTGAGCTATCTTATATTAATGTGACTTGCATTTTATGTTTCTTGTGATTGGGCTTCAATCAGTTTCTTGAATCTATGAGTTTATAGGTTTCATCAAATTTGGTAAATTATGTCATCAAGTATTTTTCATGTCCCTACTCTCTTTTTCAGGAACTCCATTTACCTATATATTTGCAACTTGAAATTTTCCTACAGAACTGATTATCTGTTTGTTTAAACAGTATCTTTTCTCTGTTTCAGTCTTCCTGAGAAGATGCCCAGCAGTGCTGACGGAGCGGGCTCGGGCTCTGCTCTTCGGCGTGATGATTGCTTTGGATCCTGTTCCCTCTGATCCTGTCTGGTGGTTCTTCTTCCCGGACTTCAGGCAGTGTCCCCACGCCCTGGTAATGAGCCCTCCGCTGAACCCTGAGGGAAGCCAGGGCTGCCTCTCTGTGCATTTCTCCTCCAAGTCCTGTCCTCTCGGCCCCTTCTCCTCAACCAGGGAGCTGCGGAGTCTCCTTGGGTTCTCCTTCCGGAGCCCCAGCCTGAAACTTGACTCTGTCAATGGGCTGGGGCAATGCTGGACCTGCTGCATTTGTTCTCTGACTCTCAGGGATTCCGGTTCTTTGTTGCCTGATGTCCAGTCTCTGAAAAACAATTGTTCCACATATTGTTTTAGTTCTGTGTGGGGGGGGGGGGTGGGAAAGTGGGGGGGAGGGATAAAATCTGTTATTTTATCTTGATTAGAACTTTATGCCTTCTCAACACTTTTATTTAAATACCTGGATAAAATATGTAATTTTTTAGGAATATATAATTCACTTAAATAGACTTGAAAAATATAAATAGACTGACTACCAGAGAGGAAATAGAAAATCTCCAGAAATGACTAAGTTCAGTTGTTTTTGCAGGGAATTCTATCAAACCTAAACAGAATAGCAATTCCAATGCTATTAAAGGTGTTGTTCTAGAACTTAGCACAAAAAAAAAAATTGCTTCCAGTCATTTATAGGAAAACAAAGATGGCACAAAAGAATATTATAGACCTGTGGTGGGCAAACTGCGACTCGTGAGCCACATTGCGGCTCTTTGGCCCCTTCCACAAAATACCACGGCTTGGGCGAGTCTATTTTGAAGAAGTGGCCTTAGAAGAAGTTTAAGTTTAAAAAATGTGGCTCTCAAAAGAAATTTCAATCATTGTACTGTTGATACTTGGTTCTGTTGACTAATGAGTTTGCCGGTCACTATAAAATATGCCATGCTACACAGGAATATTGATTTAACATTAATAAATAAAATATTACTAAGTAATCCTTGCAACAAATAAAAATGGTTATTCACCATGACCTAGCACGTTTTCCTTCAGGAATCTAAGAGTGACCCACGGACAGGAAGTTACTGAAATGGTTAATATGTTAGTGAAGCTAAGTTGGAAAGTGTGTGCTTATTTCCAAGAATGCTTTTAAGGTATTCAATAAAATGTGCTATTTATTCATGATAAAAACTGCTTAGCAAAATAGAAATATAGGTATATATGCTACATTAGTAAAATAAAACTATTTTATCCTCAAGGCAAAAATTTATTTTTATTAAAAAGTACTTCTATTAAAATTTTAAAAAGGAGAGAATGCCCACTGTTATCATTATTATTTGGATTTGTTTTGGAAGTACCAGTCAACGCAATTAGAACCACTAATAATAAGTGGAGGTAAAAAAAAATTTAAACATGGAAATAAAAGTATGAGTAGTTTTATATAATATATAAACTATATGTTATGTATTAATTCATTATACCCAGGGAAATCAGAATATTTTCTGAAAAAAATATTATAAACAATAAGATAATCCAATAACATGCTTAGTACAAAAATAATATAGACAGTTTTATAACCTTAGTGTATAAAAGCAGAAAATTAATTGGAAGAGCTAACTGGAAGGAAAGAACCCACCTAAAATATAAGGAAAAACAGTGTAGAGAATCTATAAGAAAAACTGTAAAATTCTTTTGAAGGTCATTAACAAAATACACCCACCTGTACAAGTGGAAAGTCTGCCTTCATACCCAACCAGAAGGCTCAGCATGACAAAGATGTTAATTCCCGCCATGAGTTAAACGTTAACATTATTTGGAACCCAATACAAATATTGTCAAAATATTTTTTTAACAATTAGCCAAAGTTCTTATGGAAAAATGAACAGCAGAAAAGAAAATGACATGAAAAACTAAAATATGAATAAAGACTAACCTCTTAGAAGTTCAAACCTATTATGAAGCTTCAATAATTAAAAGGGCTCGATATTGGTGCCTGGATTTCTGGATCATTGCCACGGAATAGAATGTCCAGAGATAGTTTCATGGACTAGAGAACAGTCTTTAGATTGTAGACTGGCATTTCATTGGTGAAGGACAAGGACGGGTTATTAGGAAATGCTTTTGGACATATGCGGGCCCCTGGAAAGCATAAATCTCTATCCAGACCTCACAGTTTACACTAGGATTCTGGGTAGGTCAAATCTTTAATTTTTGTATTGTTAAAAATGCCAGAAGGGATGGCCTCACGTGTGAGGAACTTGGAAGTCACTATTTCCATCCCCACACCAAGAAAAAGGCTGAAACACTGAAAACCAACAACCTTTCTAAAACCCATCAAAGAATTAAGGTCACAGGACAAAACACCATCTAAAAGCAGATACAAAGAATTACAGCTCACAGGGAGCAGATACAGCCCAGCAACCAGCGGGAGCTGGCACAGGTGCAAATGGTTATTCAAGTGCAATTGCCTACTTGTTGGGGCTGTGAACCACTAGCTTGAGAGATAAAAGCTCCTGACGCTGGACCTGGCCTGGAGGATGGGGGTTCGGGGAGGCAGGGGTACCCAGTTTCCCGAGTTGTAACTCTAGGAGCCTCATGGGGTTCTCCGGTGGAGATCAGAGGAAAGTCCCCTCATGTTTCCAGCAGGAGTGGGAAAGTAACCATTTTGAAACAGCCCAGAGCATTCTGTTCTCAACAAAGAAACTATTTCACCAGAGCCTCACCCACTGGGTTTTTCCTGAGCCTCACCAAGGGAAAGGAAATACCCAACTCCAGCCCTGCCGCCTCCCCTGGGAGAGGGGAATACCGGCCCAGCTCCTCCGCTGTCCTGACTCACTCACAGGGAGGGTGAATGGAGAAACACTTCGAGGGCGAAGCCAGGGACACGGGCTCACATACTAAGGGCCTGTTTACCACAGCTCCTTTTATCTAGCACATCAGGCCCTGCTTCCACCAAAATCACAAGGCACACTAAAATGCAGAAAACACTTTGAAGAGACAAGTTAGCCATTGCAACCAGGTTCAGACACAGCAGGGAGGCTGGGACTATCAGGGATTCATTGGAGATTTAAGAGACATATAATTTATACACTGTGGGCTTTCATAGAGAAAGCAAACAACATGTAAAACAAGGATAATGTAAACAGAGAGAAGGAAATTCTAAGAAAGACTCAAAAATAAATGATAGAAAAAATAGCCTATAATGAAGAATACCTTTGATGGGGACATAAGCTGACTGGACACAGCTGAGGAAAGAATCTGTGAACTTGAGGATATGTCAATAATCATTTTCCAAACTGAAAAAAAAAAAAAGAGAAGGGACTGGGAAGAAAAGAGCAAAATACCCAAGAACTGTGGGATAGTTATCAGAAAGAAAAGAGAGAAAAGACAACAGAAGAAATACTTAAAGCTTAAAGCAGTAATGACTATTTTCCAAAATCAATTTCAGACAACAAATTGTTATATTGGAAATCAGGGAGCTGAACACAAGATGCCTTAGTAAGCCAAATTTGGAGCCTTTATTACGCTAGCGGTCCCAGAGGAGTAGCCTCCAGAGTCTGAGCAAAACAACATGGAGGAAACTTTCCCTTTATACCACCCAGTTCCTTTGTCTCCTAAATAGGGGTTTTCTGGACCTTTTGCAGGCTTTACAAAGAACTCTATGCAGATATTTTGCAGGCAGCTTGTAACCTTGAGTACAGCACAACTTAGTAGCCTTGAGCACGGTACTATTCAGATAACTACATGACACCTGGCATGGGAGTAACCAGGGACGGCAGCAGAGCAGGTTGCAAGGCCAGATAATTTGAGCTTATTTTCCCTATTATGCGAGCAAGCGTGTTTACAGAAGCCAAGAGTAGCAGAGTTAATTTACAGAACAAAGGACCATCTATATTTAGTGGAAATTTTCAAACTGTGGTTTTTACAACATGGAGGTTACGGAAATAAGATGGAGTGCCTAAATTTGAAAATCACAGATCCGGAAAGCTCAAAAAACACTCAGAAGGATAAATGCAAAGAAAAAAAAAAAGCCTACACGAACACATATCATAATTAAAAACAAAGAAAAAAAAGAGTAAAAAAATACCTACTTATAGAGAGCAGGGATAAGAATTACATTAGACTTCCTTTCAAAAACTATGCAAGCAACAGGAGAACACAGTGAAGTATTTATAGTGTTGAACAACAATAAAAATCTCAGTGGCCTAAATTTTTGTATCCAGTGAAATTTCCCTTCAAAAGTGAGGGAAGAAGAAATAAAAGTGAGTGAAGAAATGTATTGGCCGGCCACCTGCTTTGTAAGAAATACGTAAGAGGAGTTCTTCGGGGAGAAGGATAACGACGTGGGCCAGAAACTTGGATCTATGGAAAGAAAGTTATAATAATTTCAGGCACAGCTGACCTCAGAAGGAGGAAGCTTACCGGGTGTGAAGAGGAGCATTACATAATAATAAAGGGGTCGATTCTCCAAGAAGACATAATAGTCCTCAAAGTGTAAGTGCTCAACAACAGAGTTTCAAAATACGTGAGACAAAAACTAATAAGACTTCAAGAAGAAATAGTTGAATTCACTCTTATAGTTGGAAACTTTAAGCCCCGCGTACCTGGCAGATCCAGCAGACAATTAGTAAGGATAACACTGAATGGAACACTGTGATCAATCAACAATATCTAATTGGCATTTATAGACTACTTCATCCAACAGCAGAACACACATTCTTCTGAAGCTTGTAAAACATTCACCAAGACAAGTATCAGTCTGGGCCAGAAACACACATTAACGGACCTGGAAGAAGTGAAGTCATACAATGTCTGCTTTGAAACCACAATAAAATTAAACTAGAATTCAAGAACAGAAAGGTAGCTGAAAAATTCCCCAAATATCTGGCTTTAAACAACACTCTTCTAAATAATACACAAGGAAAGAAAAAGTCTCAAGAGAAATTTTATAATATTTTGAACTAAATGAAAATAAAAATACAACTTCCCATAATTCATGGGATGCAGCAAAATTGCTGCTTAGAGAGCATTGCATTGAATGCATATATTTAAATATGTATATTTAAACCCCACAAACACCTAAGCTTCCACATTAAGAAACATGAAAAAGAGGAGCAAATTATATCCAAAACAAGCAAAAGAAAAGAAATAATGATATTTAGATCAGAAATCAGTAAAAGAGAAAATTAAGAAGTCATCAAAACCAAAGGTTTGTTCTTTGAAATGACCAATAAAATAAATTGATAAATATCTAGCCAAGCTTAAGAAAAGAGAAAACACAATAACTAATATCACAAATGAAAGAGGGGCCATCACTATTGATCATAAAGACTGTAAAAGAACAAAAGAATATTATAAACATTCTATGATAACCTAGGTGAAATGGACCAATTCCTTGAAAGACATAACTTTCGAAAACTCACACAAGAAGAAATAGGATATCTGAATAGGTCTATGTCTATTAAAGAAATTGAATCAATAACAAATAATCTCCAAAGAGATTCACTGGTAAATTCTGCTAAACACTCGAGGAAGAAATTTTACCTGTTCCCTATATATTATTCCAGACATTAGAAGCAGGGGGAATACTTCCTAACTCATTCTATGGGGCCAGAGTTACCCTAATATTAGACCCAGACAAAGACATCACAACAATAACAAAACTACAGAGCAATATTTCCCATGAATATAGATACCAAAAATCCTCAACTAAACAATGCCAAGTTGAATTCAACAATGTAATAAAAAGAATTAAACATTGTGACCAAGTGGGATTTATTCCAGGTATGCAAGGCAGATTTGATATTTGCACATCAATCACATCAACAAGCTAAGGAAGAAAAATTTCCTGACCATATGAATAGATGCAAAGAAATACATGACAAACTTCAACACCCATTTATGACCAAAATTCTCAGCAAAAGGAGAAGAGAAAAGAATTCAACTTGATAAAGAACCTTTGTCAAAAAGAAAACACCCTACAGTTAAAATACCCTAAGTATTATCATACTTACTAAGAAAAAACTGGATGCTTTCCCCCTAAAATCAGGAACAAAACAAGAAAGTTCCCTTCCACCATTCCCATTCAATATTGTACTGAAGACATAGATAATGCAATAAGACAAAAAAATAAAAAGGAAATAAAGTTATACAGATTGGGAGAAGGAGGACATAAAACTGTCATTCATAGTTTATATGAAGGTCGTAAAAAATATCAGAGGTGAAAACAAACAAATCAAAAAAACAAAAAAAACAAAAAAAATTGACACTAATAAGAGACTATAGCAAGATTATAGGGTCCAAGGTTAAATTACAAAAGTCAATTGTTTTCCTATATATCAGCAATGAACAATTGAAATTTGAAATAAAAACTATATCATTGGCATTAACATTGAAAAAATAAAAATTACTATAAATCTAATAAAATGTATATAAGATTTGCATGATGAACACTACAAAACTTTGATGAAAGAAGTAAATAAGTAAATAAATGGAGAGATATTTTATATTCATGGATAGGAAGACTCAAAATTGTTAATTCTTTCCAAATTGATCTACATATTCAATGCAACCCCAATAAAAATCTCAATGAGAGACCGAAACAAGATGGCGGCCTAGGAAGTCTCCTAAGCCGCCACCTCCTCAACAATTTGGAAAAAAAACAACAGATAAAATCGAAAGGGATCACACCAGACCCACAGAAAAGCTGGCGAAATGGGAAGGCTACAACTAGACACAAAGCAGGATGCTGCTGCTGCCATGTGGAGTTTAAAACTACAGCGAAACCGGACCTGCCGGAGACGCTGCCGCCGGGAATGAGGGAAGCTAGACCTTGCTCCGCCCTGGGGCCCAAGGACTGGGCCAGCCCGCCGGCCGCCGTGGGAACCAGGGAGCTGATATGGGACCTTCGGCACCTGCCCACAACCATCCCGAGGAGCTGTCGTGGCGTTTCCCGGCCTGCGGCCAGCTGGATCCAATCTCCGCATGCACCTTACTGCTGGAGAGCGGGCGGGGCGCCTTCCCTTTGCAGCCCGGCGAGTCTTTCCGCTGCCACCGCCAGCAACCGGCTCCAAAGCTTACGCCACTACCGCCATGTGGATTTTATTACTACAGGGGAAATTGAGACACAGGGGCTACCATCGTTGCTGCCCCCACCGCCGCCCCCGCGAATGGGAATCCACCAAAATCAGAGCTCACTACGCACTGGGCTCAGAGAGAGTGTGGCTTCAGAACTTAGCCTCTGCGCCCACAGCAGCTCCGCTTCTGCACCAAAGGAGACACCATTGAGGGGGAACTTTCCACCAGCAGCCATCTCAGCCCGCCCACAACCTTCCCAGCACACCCGCCGTGCTGGTGAGGAGCCGGCATGGCACCTTCCATTAGCGGCCCCGGCGAGTCCTCCCTCAGCCGCCGCATGGCCGAGCCGAAGCTCCCGCCACTGCCGCCATGTGAACTCTAAAACTACAGTGGAAATTGAGCCACAGGAGCGACCGTTGCTGCCGAATCGGCCACCGCCACCTGCCACCACTGCCGCAAATAAAGGAAATCCACCAAGAACAGAGCTCACTACGCCCTGGGCTCAGAGAGTGGGTGGCCTCAGAACTTAGCCTCCGTGTCCACAGCTGCTCCGCTTCCACAACGATCGAGACACCTTTGAGGGCGGTCTACCCGCCTGCAGCCATCTCAGCCCGCCTGCAGCCATCCCAGCCTGCCTGCTGTGCTAGCAAGGAGCTAGCGTGGCCCCTCCAATACGGGACCCCAGCACCCGAGAGGGGTCCTATGCCCTGGGTGAGCCATATGTCCGGGGGGCCATGTGCCCCAGGTGAGCCGTGTGTCCCAGGGGGCCCTGTACCCCAGGTGAGCTGTGTGTCCCAGGGGGCCATGTGCCCCGGGTGAGCCGTGTGTCCCAGGGGGCCCTGTGCCCTGGGAGAGTCGTGTGTCCCAGGGGAAGCAGTGGGATTCAGGGTGAGGGGCGGTGAGAACCAGAAGAGGAGTGGACTCTATTCGTGTGGTCCTGAGATAGCCACCATAAAACAAGCAGACTGCCAAATGAGGAGCAGATTCTGTTCATGTGATTCTGACATAGTCACCATAAAACAAGCAGAATGTCAAATGACAGCAGGGAGGGGAAGGAGACCTCGGGGGAGATAAGAGAACAACCGAAGGACTGGTATGCATGAATACAACCAACGAACACAGAACTCTGGGGAGGGAGGGCATGAATGGAAGGTGGGGGGGGGGCAATGTTGAGATATGTACACTTATAATACCTTAATAACAAAAAATCGGGGGAAAAAATCTCAATGAGTTGCCCTAACTGGTTTGGCTCAGTGGCTAGAGCATCGGCCTGCAGACTGAAGGGTCCCAGGTTTGATTCTGGTTGTGGGCACATCCCCAGTAGGGGGTGTGCAGGAGGCAACCGATTCATGTTTCTCTCTCATTGATATTTCTAACTCTCTATCCCTCTCCCTTCGTCTCTGTAAAAAAAATCAAGAAAAATATTTTTAAAAAGAAAAAACTTTTGCTTTGCCCAAGACACTGCTAAGAAAATGAGATGACTAGAATACTGGGGGGAAATCTTTGTAAAATACATACTCGTTCAGGATTAGTTATACAAAATATAACAGAACTCTAAAATTTAACAATAAGAAAAAATAGTTAAATTAAAAACGGGCAAAAGATGTAAAAAGACACCCAACTAAAGAAGATATACAGATGGCAACTGAGCATATGAAGATGTTCTCCACACCACGTTTCACTAGGGAATTACAAATTAGAGTGATAATAAGCCCACTGCACCCATCGGGATGCTGAAATCCGGAACTCAGACACAGAGCACAGCAGCAGGGACTCACACTCACTGCTGACGAATGCACAGTGGTGGGTGAGCCACTTTGGAGAACAATTTGCACTCCTTGGTGTTTAGTCAAATAGGTTGAAAGTGTGCCCGTCACACAGAAACCTGGACACAGGTGTTTATAGCTCTAGTCATAACTGCCAAAACTTGGAAGCAACCAAGATGTTCTTCTGTAGGTGACTGGAGAAATTAACTCTGGTCCATCCAGACAATGGAATATTATCCAGCACTAAAAAGAAATGAGCTGCCCTAGCTGGTGTGGCTCAGTGGATAGAGCACCAGCCTGTGGATTGAAGGGTCCCGGGTTTGATTCTGGTCAAGGGCACATGCCCAGGTTGTGGGCTAGGTCCCAGTAGGAGGCTTGCAGGAGGCAGCCAATCAATGATTCTCTCTCATCATTGATGCTTCTATTTCTTTCTCTCCCTCTTCCCTCCTCTCAGAAATCAATAAAAAATATATTTTAAAGAGAGAGGTGAGCAGTGGAGCCATGGATGCACATGGAGGAAACTTGAATGCACACTGCTAAGTGAGAGAAGCTGGTCTGGAAAGGCTTCGTCCTGTGGGTTCCACCTATGAGGCATGCTGGGAAAGGCAAACCTACGCATTCAGTAAAGAGATGAGTGGTTGCCAAGGGTTCAGCGAGGGAGGGATGGATAGTCAGAGCACAGGGCACTTTTAGGGCAGGGAAACTGCTCTGTATGATGCCACCATGGTAGATCACAGGTCCTGTTACCTTTGTCCAAACTCATGGACCGTACATGCCAGGAGTTACTCTAATGCACACGGTGGACTTCGGAAAACTGATTATAACAAATGCACCACCTCGTGAGGGATGTTGACGGTCAGGGAGGAGCGGTGTAGGGAGCGGCCAGGGGTGTGGTGTGTGCAGACAGTGTACGGAAAACCCCTCTGGTTTCCTCCCGAATTTTCTGTGAACCTAAAGGTGTTTTTAGAATATAAAGTCTACTAATTAAACAAAAATACTGGAAGGAGAACTGAGGAATTTTTGAAAAGTTATTGTAGAATACAGAAAGTGTGGCCAAAGACTCCAGAGGTCACAACCAATAAGTCTGACATTTTATTTATTTTTTTTAAACTTTTGTTTTATTAAGGTATTATCTGTGTACATAGCTTACCATTGCCCCCCCCCACCTCCCATTTATTCCCTCCCTCCCCAGAGTTCTGTGTTCATTGGTTGTACTTATGTTCATGCATACCAGTCCCTCGGTTGTTCTCCTATCTCCCCCCAGGTCTCCTTCCCCTCCCCGCTGTCATTTGACAATCTGCTTGTTTTATGGTGACCATCTCAGGACCCCATGAACAGAATCTGCTCCTCATTTGGCAGTCTGCTTGTTTTATGGTGACTATCTCAGGATCATATGAATAGAGTCCGCTCCTCCTCTGGTTTTCACCGCACCTTCCCCTGGGTCCCACTGCTTCCCCTGGGACACACGGCTCACCCGGGGCACTTGGCCCCCTGGGACACTTGGCCCCCTGGGACACTCGGCTCAGCCGGGGCACTCGGCCCCCTGGGACACTCAGCTCACCCGGGGCACTCGGCCCCCCTGGGACACTCGGCTCAGCCGGGGCACTTGGCCCCCTGGGACACTCGGCTCACCCGGGGCACTCGGCCCCCTGGGACACTCGGCTCACCCGGGGCACTCGGCCCCCTGGGGACACTGGGCTCACCCGGGGCACTCGGCCCCCTGGGACACTTGGCCCCCTGGGACACTCGGCTCACCTGGGGCACTCGGCCCCCTGGGACACTCGGCTCACCCGGGGCACTCGGCCCCCCTGGGACACTCGGCTCACCCGGGGCACTCGGCCCCCTGGGACACTCGGCTCACCTGGGGCACTCGGCCTCCTGGGACACTCGGCTCACCCAGGGCACACGGCCTCTCTAGGGTGTTGGGGTCGCATATTGGAGGCGCCGCGCTAGCTCCTTGCTAGCATGGCGGGCAGGCTGGGACAGCTGCAGTTGGGCTGAGATGGTTGCAGCCGGGGGGACCACCTTCAAAGGTGTCTCGTTCGGTGTGGGAGTGGAGCAGCTGCAGACATGGAGGCTACGTTCTGAGGTCGCCCACTCCCTGAGCCCAAGGCATGGTGAGCTCTGTTCTCTGTGGATTTCCTTTATTCTCGGCGGCAGTGGCGGGTGATGGTGCCAGGTGCAACATTGACGGTCGCTCCTGTGGTTCAATTACCCCTGTAGTTTTAAAGTTCACATGGCAGTGGTGGCGAGAGCTTCGGCTTGGCCATGTGGCATCAGAGGATGGGCTCGCCTGGGTGGCTAATGGAAGGCACCGTGTGATTTCCTCACCAGCACGCTCCATCTCCCTCCCAGCATGGTGGGTGTGCTGGGAAGATTGTGGGCGGGCTGTGATGGCTGCATGGGGAGAGTCCGCCCTCAATGGTGTCCTCTTTGTTGCGGATGTGGAGCTGCTGTGGATGCAGAGGCTAATTTCTGAAGCCACACTCTCTATGAGCCCAGTGCGTAGTGAGCTCTGATTTCAGTGGATTCCCATTCTTGGGGGCAGCGGTGGGTGCGGCAGCGATGGTAGCTCCTGTGGCTCAGTTTCCCCTGTATTTTTAAAATCCGCATGGTGGTAGTGTCTGATGCTTTGGCCTGGCCATGTGGCAGCGGAGAGAGCATTCTCAGGGTCTGCCAATGGAAGGCGCAGCGCCAGCACAGCGCGAGCGAAGGCCTGGCAGAGCAGGCCACGGGCGGTGGTGGAGAGTCCCGCTGACGCACGCTAAGGCAGGGCCGAGCCGGTCGTGGGCGGTGGCGGAGAGTCCCCACGATGTCTTAGTCTTTCAGACTTAGTGGAATGCTTCCCCTGAGCCAGGACAAGCAGCACCACCACAAATATTGGCCAGCTCAGTGCTGCCCCTCTACAGGTGACAGTAGGGGCATCCTCACCTCGGTAGGCCTTTGCTCTTGGAGGTCTTAACCAGTGGAAGGCAGCATGGTACAGAACTGCCCCACCTTCTCAGTCCTCCGCTAAGTCTGACATTTTAAAAATGACATGACACCTGAGAAATGAGTTGACGACAGTGCGCCTTTTCATAGCTCAGGATCAATGGAAGCATTAATTGGCAGGTGTGGGATGCACTGTCATGGAGTCTCACTTGGTCTTTTAAAAGAATAAGAAAATTATTTGCTTCCTATTGTGGAACAATCTTGAGGGTATATTTTTTAAAAAGCAAAATCCTGAGGATTTCTATTAAATCATGAAGTCTTCTGTGTCAAATTAACCAGCTCCTGTCCTGTTAGCCGCCTCTCAGCCCCGCTGCCACAGGCAGGCTCTGATTTGGCAGGCTGCTGGCTCTGACGTAACACTGACCTGCTTCTCACTGATGTCTTGGTGTGGGTCTGACCCTGCTTCTCTTTCACACAACCACCGATGCATTCTAAAATAACTGAATTACTTTAAAAGTTATCATCTGGAACCACCTCTTTAAACCAATATAATGTTATCCTTTTTAAGTTAAAATAATTGATTTTTATGTCTGACACTACTGTATCTTACTGTGATTATTATTCACAGTTTCTCCAACAAGAGCTACAAGATATCAATCGTGCAACATGAAGGTTTAAGATCATTTGCAAAATAAAATACTATTGACTGGCAACTATTAATGTGAATCAGAATTCATGTTCAGGGATGAATATATATATATATATATATATATATATATATATATATATATATATATACACATATATATTTAATCCTCATTGGAGGGGTATGTTTTTATTGATTTTCACAGAGAGAGAGAGAGAGAAAGGGAAAGAGAGAAACCTCGATGTGAGAGAGGAACATCCATTGGTCGACTCCCATTAGCTTCCTGATTGGGGATGGAACCCACAACCTAGATATGAGCGCAGACTGGAAACTGAACCTCTGACCTTTTTGGTGCAAGAGATGAGGCTCAACCGACAGAGCCACCAACCAGGGCGAAGGATAATCTTATAAACGTCCCAGTTTGCTGGCACATTTCGTACCTCTGAGTTTTATGGAAAACCCTTTCCTTCCTAATGATGACCGTGACGCTGTGACCCTTTGCTGGTTTTACAAAGCCTGACTCTTGGATGGAGGTCGCAGGCCAGAACGCGGCGTCTCTTCAGAGAATGCACTCACGCGTCCCTGCAAAGGTCACGGTTCTGGGCACATGCACACGCTGCCCGCCCCGCGGGGAGGAGGCTAATGCTTCCGTAGGTCTTGTTGCCTGAGGCCGAGGGAGGAATGTCAAGAAGCCTCGGCAGTTTTGTAACCAAGACCTATCCAGGGGCCTGTGCGATATTCACACAGGAAACTCAAAATCTGACGTGCGTCTGGCTTGGGGGTCGTCCCAGCACTGTCTCTGGGAACCCTAACAGTGCCTGGAGCCACCCCCGCGCGGCGCACTCAGAGGGCCTGGGCGCCGGCCTGTCCTCACGGCCCCTGGACCGGGCTGGGCATTGGGGTGGGCTTTCCCACAGAAAGTGTGCGCTCATTCGCGGTACAGAGTGCTCCCACCCTTTTCAGAAATAGCAGGATTTCCTGCTAGAGAGTAACTCAATGGACAAAACAAAAACCAAGATGTCAGCTGATAGACAGGGATGTCTTTTCCTGAGAAAGAGAACTAACTGTCTCCTGGTGAATCTGGTGCTGCCCAGCACTGGTGCTCGAGGCAGGCCGTCTCCTGCGGCATGAGGCACATGCTCCTTGTCTTAGAAAGGGGTTCCCGCACCAGATGTGCCTGCAGCTGCCTCACACCCTCACCCACACTTGGTACAGTCAGTCGTCAGTCTTAGCCATCGCGGTGGGTTCACAGGGCTGCTGGCTGTAATGATTTTCCATTCTCTGTCGACCATTTGTACACATGGCTTCCTCACTGGAAAATGCTACAGGAACGCATGTGCCCTCACTTCTGAGAAACTACAGGGAAAATTATCTCTTGATTTTTTTTTTAATATAAGAGAGAAGAGACAGTGGTCCTCACTCTATGAGGCAGAGCAAATGCCAACAAATTGGCAAAATGGGCTTAAAACACTGTGGGATTTTGCCTTTCCAACCGAAGGACTTGTGTGCATGCATGCAAGCATAACCAATGGACGCAAAACACTGGGGGGTGAGGGCATGTGTGGGAGTGGGGTGGGTGGGGCAATGGTAAGATATGTAGACAGATAATACGTTAATAAAAGAACAGGAAAAAGAAAAGAAAAGAAAAACAAGAGGAACCCAATATGCTTGAATGAAAATCAGAATAGCAATTATCCTTGCGGTTGTAATGATTGAGAGGAGGTGGAAGGACATTTTCAGAGTGTTAAATGGTTTATACTTTGGTCTGAGTTGTTCACTTTTGTATGGATTTTCTTGGGTGAATGCACTATTTGTGTGTGGAGGTGTGTGTGGGGTGTGTGCGTGTATCCTGCAGTAAAGTCGGTATAGAGTAACCAGTGTGATTCTTCATAATTTGTCATTATCTTGGCCCAAATTTGTGACTGCATTTGGCATACAATTATTTTGGCGAATCTGGTGCTGCCCCAGCACTGGCTCCCAAGGCAGGCCTTCTCCTGCTGCGTGAGAGAAATATAGGCCACGAGAGAAATATAGGCAGGTTGCTAAGTCTTGAAAGTCATGAAGGACAGAGTCTGTCTCTAGTGAGGGAGGTACTAAGGAGGTCTCTTCCAGGGCCATGTCTCCAGGGTGGCTGGCATCTGATACAGAACAGTGCCACTGCCTGAGAACCCTCCTGCTCTGTCTGCTCGTCCCCACCTCCAAGCCCACGCTGGGGACCACAGATCTTCTACTGTGCCCGTAGTTATGCCTTTTCCAGAATGACATGGTCGCAGCCATACAAAATGAAGCTTCCTTGTGCCTACATGGTCAAACACTCCATCACAGAGCAGCCCCCTCTTTTCTTTAGTAGCACAATTTTTTTTTCTGGTTATAAAAGCAATGCATGCTCATCCAAGACAATTTAGGACGTAAGAGAAAGTATAAAATAAAGCCATGACCTCAAAACAAGAGAAAGGATTCAAGACTGTGTGAAAAGCACCCCAGCTCTGTGAAAGAACCCGAACTGTCCTATGACTAGCACAGAGAGTTCAATGGCCTGTCCTCCACCTCAGCAGCGGGAGAAGGATGAGGGTGCTAAGGGCTCCTCTCACCTCAATGACGGTGGCTCGGGGCCCTCACCTGTGGAGGGAGTATCCCACCAGATTGCCTCATTTCCCCCTGGTTTGGGGCGTGTCCATGAGGCACTAGTGTGTCCAGGAAGGAGGTCCACAGTTCCCTGGCCTGCTCAAGGCCTTGCACCACTCCCCACCCCCGAACCCCCACCTGCAGACCCTTGAGGGGTACTGACAAGGGGGCTGTGGTCCCCAGCACTTGTGGCCAAGAGAGCCGTGTCTGGGGACTGGTGGAAGGGAGGCAATTCTTCCGTTCTTTCCCACCCCTACCCCCCCACTCCCCCAGACCAAATGCAGCCCTCCTGCACGTGGCCCTGCACCTGGATGCCCAAAGCCACAAAGCAACGCTGTGCAGAGGGTGGGAGCTGAGAGCGCGACCGATCACTGCATTCCTTTTCTCTCTGGGCGTTTCCTAAGCGATCTACAGTCCACATTTAAAATCACAATAAAAAAACAAATCAAGAACCAGAGTCTTAGCAGGCGGCATCTCTTTGGCGGGATGGTTGGTGAAAGTTGCATTCCAGAAGTGTTCTGCTGTCTGCAGCTCTGTGACCCCCTCCGAGGGTCAGGAAGGGGGTCAGACAGCTCCCATAGGCCGGCACGGCTCTCAGGCTGTCTGCGTGGCGGGCCCAGGCCCTGCCTGCTGTCCCGCAGAGTCCGGCATCACAGGGGGACCCCTCTCCGGCCCCCCGCCTGGCCCGGTGCCTGCTGATGGCGCAGCCGCCCGTGGGTCCTGTGGGAGTGGAGGCTGCCTGTCTGTGTCCCGGCCAGAGGCCTGGCTTTGGGGGTGATGGGGCGCATGCTCTGAGGTCTGGCTTTGGGGGTGACGGGGCGCACGCTCTGCTCTCCCGCAGCCACAGGGACAGGCATGGGAGCACGTCCAACCCTTGGACTCTGCCCTCCCCACCCCCACCGTCTCTCCCGCTGGCCCCCCAGTCAGTGCCCGGAGGGGGTGCTTGCTTTGGCTCCGGCAGCCTTCGCAGGGGGTGCCAGCTGGCTCATTTCCTCCTCACACAGAAAACAGCGTTGTCAGGTGGTGGCGGGCCAGAACCGCAGCGTGGAGGCGGGTCCCGTGGGACTGGTGTCTTCCCGGGCAGTGACTCAGAGGGTGGCGGCAGCAGCTCCAGGGCTGCCCCCACCCTGTGGGTGCGGGCCCAGTGCCAGCTGTGCCAGAGGGCTCGCGGGGGGCCTGTTAGTGAGCGGCTATGTCCAGGAGTGACTGCCACCCGCAGGGGTGGAGGGTGCCTGGCTGGGTGCTGCCCTGGCCTCTCCAAATCCTGCTTGGGCACCAGGGACCTTATTCGGCTCCCGGGCCGCACACCAACCGGCTTTGGCTCCGCGGCTCCTCCCCAGCCTGTGCCAGGCTCCGCCCTCAGCTGTGGGCCACCCAGGGCCCCCCGCACAGACAGGGGAGCTGTGGGCACCGGCAGCCAGCAGAGCTCCTGGCAGCTGCTGTGTCCCAGCACCTCTGGGCCTCTGCCCACACTGAGGGCAGCACTGAGGGCAACACTGAGGGGAGCACTGAGGGCAGCACTGAGAACAGCACTGAGGGGAGCACTGAAGGGAGTACTGAGGGCAGCACTGAGGTGAGCACTGAGGGGAGTACTGAGGGCAGCACTGAGGGGAGTACTGAGGGGAGCACTGAGGGCAGCACTGAGGTGAGCACTGAGGGGAGCACTGAGGGCAGCACTGAGGGCAGCATTGAGGGGAGAACTAAGGGCAGCACTGAGGGCAGCACTGAGGGCAGCACTGAGGGGAGTACTGAGGGGAGAACTAAGGGCAGCACTGCGGGCAGCACTGAGGGGAGCACTGAGGGCATCACTGGGGACAGCACTGAGGGGAGCACTGAGGGCAGCACTGAGGGTAGCAGTGAGGGGAGAACTGAGGGCAGCACTGAGGGGAGTACTGAGGGCAGCACTCCACTGTTGGATTTGAGCCCCAGCACACGCACCCAGCAGGCGGCTTCCTGCATGTGGTGCCCTGCCATCCCCCCAGAACACGCACTGATGCGTGGGGCAGGCAGCTGCACATGCAGCACTCACCCCTTTCCCGGGGCACTTCAGGTAGCGCCCCATCGTCCTGCCCCTGGTCTCACAGGTTGGTCCTGGCGAGTGTCTGTGCCCCGCCTGCTGGCAGGGCTGCCTCACGCCTGTCTGAGCTCACCAGGGCGGCTCGCCTTCTGCAGGCTCCATGGCCCGGCAGGCTGGCTGCAAGGTGTCCCTGGAGGAAGAGCCCTGGGAGGATGTTCCCCCAGGAGGGTGCACGCGTGAGGACGGCCGTTCAGTCCGTCAGGGGGTTGTGACATGGGCATCTGGGCCTCACATGGATGTGTGTGGAATGCCCCTCCATTCACAGGCTGAGCTGAGGAAGAACACAGGATGCAATGTGGCCCTGCAGCCGGACTGCACGGAGAGGAGAGCGGAGCGCGGCCCACAGGGGCGGCCCGCGGAGCCTGGCGGAAGCGAGGCCTCTGCTTGGTAGCGTTTGCAGCACAGTGTGTCTTCTCTTCGGCAGCCTGTGTGTGTGTGTGTGGGGGGGGGGGGTGGAGGGGGTGGAGGGGGCGCTGGGGGGGGGGGGCTGGGTTCCCAGTGCGGGACCAGTTCTGTCTGCTCTGCAATGCCCAGACATGTGAGCACATCTCCCACAACGAGAGCAGCATGGAGGCATTCGCATCTTTTATGGGTTTAGCCATATTTCTTGGGAAACATTGAACACATTTCTAAGATGAATGCTCAGCTTCTCGAAGCTCTTGGGATGTCGCTGGAGCCAAGTGGTTCCCTCCTAACTGTGGGTGGGTGGCCACGGGCCTGGAAGCCATCTCTCCTTCAGGAGCCCTGCCCCCCCCCCCCCCCCGCCCCAGGGAGGAGCAGCCTCAGCAGCCACCACTGGGCATAGAGGGGGCCCTGGCCCGGAGGGGGGGCTGTGCTCCCAGCAGGAGGGGGCTGCAGCCAGGGCAAGCTTGGAGGGCAGAGGAAAGGGGGGCGGAGGGAAGGGGGATGGAGGAAAGGGGGGAGAGGGAAGGGGGGAGAGGGATGGGGGAAAGGGAAGAGAGAAGAGGAAAGCAGGGAAGGGGGAGAAAAGGGGGAGAAGAAAGGGGGGCTGTAGGGGGATGCTTGTCTCTTTTCCGAGTCCATCTCCATCACAGGAAAGGAAACAGTCCGGTTCCTGAGTGGAGGAGCTGGGGAGTAAGAAATTAAAGAAAGAGACCAGAGGCAGAAATAGATTCAAAAGCTGGGCACTAGGTGGGCGCCATTCTCTCTGATGGAGAGGCAGCGAGCACTGAGCCGGGCAGCAGGTTTATTTATAGGGTCAAAGGAGCTTATTTGCATTCTTAATTAGGCCCTAGCATTACTGGATTTACATATCTAGACCCGCCCCTGCTGACACCTGGACAGAGGTAAGTCAAAACTAAATAACACCCCCCCATCCCCCACCTCCTCCTTCTTGTGTGTGTGTGTTGGGGGGGGGGGGGTAACTGGAAACATGGACTCAGCCAGTGCCTTGGGCTCAGCTGACAATTTAAAGAAATGTACATGTGCCTTCCCAAGGGGCCCTCTACAGGGGGCAAGGAAAGGAGGAGAGGGAAGGGGAAGAGGGAAGAGGGAGAGGGAAGCGGGGAGTGGGAAGGGGAGAGAGGGAAGGGGGAGAAGAAAGGAGAGAGAGGGAAATGAGAAAGAGAAGGGGGAAGAGGGAAAAGGGGAGAGGGAAGGGAGGAGAGGGAAGGGAAGAGAAGGAAGGGGAGAGGGAAGGGAGAGAGGGAAGGGGGAAGAGGGAAATGAGAAAGAGAAGAGGGAAGAGGGAAAGGGGGAGAGGGAAGGGAGGAGAGAGAAGAAAGGAGAGGGAAGGGGGAGAGGGAAGGGGGAGGGAAGGGAGGAAAGGGAAGGGGGAGGGAAGAGGGAGAGGGAAGGGGGGAGGGAAGGGGGAGAGGGAAGGGGGAGGGAAGGGGGAGAGGGAAGGGGCAGAGGAAATGGATGGAGGAAAGGCACTGGATGGGGTGGGACTCACAGCTCAGGGCCAGGGTCTGCCCTGCCTATTAGGTGTGGCTTTGGGGTGATGCCTCCCCTCCCCAGTAATCAGTGTCCATGTGTGTAGAGCTGCCACAACAAAAAGGAATTTGTGCTCGGTGGGTCCCTGGGAGGTGAAGTGGGCGGTGTCACTAGGTCACGGTGCGTGGCTGGCTGGTGGCGAGGGAATGGGGCTGGCACTGTGCCTGGCATTGCAGGGCTGGCGCTTCCAGCTTTCTGAGGCCTTTGCCTCAACTGTAAGGCAGGAGTCACCGTTCTTAACACACAGACCCTCTTCTACAACAGAGATTTACTGGTGTCCCTGGTGGTGGGACTAGGAAACTCGGGGTTTAGAAGGTCCTGATGAGAGGGCTCCCCGTGTACTGTCAGAGGCACTTCTGGTCTCACCACACCCCCCAACGCCAGGGCCTCTTCCAGCCACAATTCACGCCACAAAGCAGTGATCCTGCTTCTAACTGTCGGACCCCTCAAGGCTGATTGCTGTCTCCGTGGTAGTCCGAGGGGGGGTGACACCATTCTGCTGAGACCTTCCAGGAGACTTGGAGCAATGGCAGCCTTCTCGACAAAGCGTGGCTCTAGGTGACCTCTGCAAAGGCGGCACCACTTCCCATGTTCCAGGTGTGGCTTCCTTGGTGGGGCTGGTCATAACTCATTTCCTGCGGAGGAAACAGCAGAGGGAATGGATGAGTTGGGGTGACCCCGGAGGTAAGTCACGAGGAGGCATTTATGGAAAGAGAAGGATAGAGGGACTTTTTCAGCGAGAGGCAGGGGAGTGGCCAGGGCAGGAGGCTGGTGCTGGGCAGGCCTGGGGTAAAGCTTGGGGTGAGGACCAGTGGCTGAAGCTCATGCTTGGGAAGATGTATCAGTCAGCGCAGGCTGCCGTAACAAACACCACGCATGGGCATCTTAGACAATAAGGATTTGCTGTCTCAGTCTGGAGGCTGCAAGTCCGCGATCAGCGTGCCTCAGGGCAGGGCCCCTCCGAAGCGCCCTCCGGCTTGTAGATGGCCATCTTCTCCCTGCGTCCTTTCTTTGGAGGTCATCTCTGATCTGTCTGCGTCCTAACCGCCTCTTTGTACGGACACCGTCATGTTGGAGTAGGGCCCACTCTAATGACCTCACCTCCAACTCCAGTGCCATTCTGAGGTGCTGGGGTTAGAACTTCGGCAGGGAGATTTTGGGGAACACAGCTCAGCCCCAAATGGAAGCCAAGCTGGGGTCATGGCCTGCAGCTTTCTGGGACAGGGCAGTGAATGGGCAAGGGCTGGGGCAAGGGCAGACGCCGTTGCCGCAGTTCCGCTTGTTGCCACACCATGACACCTCATTCCTGTGCCCTCACCCGTCCTGGGGGCCAGTGCAGGAGGCAACCAACTGATGTGTCTCTCACATCGATGTGTTCTCTCTCCGTGTCTCCCCCTTGCACTCTCTCAAAAATCCTTGGGTGAGGATGAAATCAGAGTGAGAGGCTGCCCACACACGCGGAGTGAGGAGGAGAAGAGGCTGCACTGAGTTTGGCAAAGACCCTGCAGCCGCCCTGGGACAGGGCCTCCTTGGGGATTCAGCCTCACGGTGACAGGTAACCCAGCCCTTCCATTAGCGGGCGTCTGTTCACAGCAGCTTTGTAACATCCTAAACTGGGCCGCCCCCCGCCCCCCCACAGGCGGGAGGATAAACAAAAGGAGGCGTGCCGCCTGCTGGGCAGTGCTCAACATCGCAGGCCAGACCACTTCCTCACAGGTGTCCAGTGTGTGATTCAGCCACGGCGCTGAGGGCCAGGTCACTGAGGCTGCATCCTGTGGCCCTTTCCTTACGGAACAAGTGCAGACCGACACGGGACAAAGCACATCAGCAGTGGCCTGGGCAGGGCAGCAGGTGGAGGGCAGCCGAGAGGCGGAGCGGTCAGCAGGAAGGGTCAGCAGGAGGAGTGCTGAGGGGTCAGCAGGAGGGGACAGCGGAGGGGTCAGCAGAGGGGCGCCGAGCACTACGGGCCTGTGACTCACGATGCAGGTGCCATGTGGGGCTACCCCTCCCTCGGTGATGGTTTTAGTGTCCTAGGCTCCTGCTCACCCAGAGAACAGGCGGCATGAGGAGACCTGTCACTGTGTCGGTGGAATCGGAGCCGGGAGGCTTCTATGAATCACTGACTGTGAGCAGTGGAACCGGTGACGTCATTGTCAAGGCGTCCCCTGATCCAGAGTAAAACGCCCCCAGGGTTTTTAGGGTGCAAACAGGACCTCAGGCCGCCTCGGGCCGCCTCGGGCCTCAGTCTGTGTGGGCTGAGACAGGAGACAGATTCCAGTCTAACCCCCCAAAAGAGAACAGGGCCTTGAAACAGCACATAGCCTCAGAGGAGACGCCCCTGTTGGCAGGTGGCACCCACAGACATCTGGGCCCTCCATCACCATGGCAACGTCCCCTCCTGACCAGCGATGCCCGGCACTCACAGGCAGGTTCCAACTTGCACCTCTGGTTGCTCCTGCCGGGAAGAGAGTTCAACACGGGGGACCCTTCCACCTGCTCCACATCCGGCCCTTTGTGGTGACAGAAAGCCTGTGCGAGAGACACTGCCGGAGCCTGGGAAAGCAGTGCACTGACTGTAGCTCCTGGCCCTGCGCCCGGGCAAGGCCCGGGGTGCCCACCCTGAAGGCCCTCACCGCTCCTGAGTCCGCACCGAGAGCAAACAGCACATTAGTTAGAAAACCATTATCCGGCTCTAACAAACTACAGGAAGGACAGATTTGGGGTTCATACCTTCCACTTCATCCCTGAGTGCCTCTGCCACCCATGAGGTGAGAGCAGCACGCACAGTCTAATTAAAGAATGAACATCATAACTGGCCTCCCAGAGGGTCCGGCTTCCACACAGCGGAACAGAGAGAACAAAGAGCTCTCAGCCAAGAACCAGCACCCTGAATGGCTGAGACCTCCTGAATGGCTGAGACCTCCTGAATGGCTGAGACCTCCTGAATGGGCTCTGTTCGGCTCCTGCGGGCTCTCTCCCCCACTCAACCCCTCCCCCCCTCCCCCCTCCTCTCTGCTCTCACTCTCTGGGAGCTCAGACAAGGGTGGGGAGGAGAGTGATGAAAGGTCACTGAGGATGGGGAGCAGGGCCAGCTCCGAAAGACCACATTCCAGACCCTGAGATGTCACATTGCATCAGATCAAGGTTGGGGACAATAATCGGGGCTGGCATTTGAAAGGGCCGATGGGGTGAGACTGGAGAAAGGAAAGTGCAAAGAGACAACTTCCATAGTCTTGCTTATTTGCTGACTCAACCGTATTACCGGTAACAAAGAGTAAAATAAAAGGAGCTCAGCTTACAGTCCCCGGCCTCTGAGTCCCCGGAGCGTGGGCAGAGGAGGCGACCGCTCTGGAATGCTGGCAGGGCCAAGGCGGGAGGAATGCATTTTCCAGCTCAGAGTGGAATTACACTCAACCCAGGAGCCCTCGGAGGAAGTCCCTGCCTCCTTCGGCCACATGGCTTTTCTGTGAGAAGATCTCTGAGCAGATGCAAATGCCAACAGCGATGACATCTGGATGAGAGAGAAAAGCTGCCTCTGTATCTGCCGCAGTTAAAACAGCCAAACTCCGAGTTCCACAGGCATGACTGCACTTCAGTCAAAATCCGGCCTTGGGGTCAGGCCGGGGGTGCAGGGGAGTGGGCTCTTCATTCAAAAAGGCCTTGTTTGGTGACGTGGACAAGGCGTGTGGGCGGAGGGGGTAACAGACCCTGTGCGGGTTGTCCCTGGGAGTAGGGGAAACTTCATCCTGTCTCCCCTCCCGAGGGAACTCGGGGGGATGTGGTGACAGAAGAGCCTTGTCTGAGTGCCAGCTCACAGCTCAGCGAAAGGAAAGCCAGGCTGCCCGCGTGGGGCCCCTCTGGCTGCCCCTCCGCCAGGCGGGCCCCGGCTGCAGGAGGATCGGTTCCGTGGCTTCCACTGCGCAGGTCCCTGCAGCTCCGGCAGGTCCAGCTTCCATGCGGTCCTGACCACTGAGGTCCAGGATTCCAACCCAGGGAGGAGAAATGCCTGTTTCTAAGTCAGGATCAGAGGCACATTCCTCTGCTCTGGGCGGTGCTCTGTGAAGGCGCCGAGGCCATGGTCTCCGCCCTGAGCTGCCGCACTGTGGTTAGCGAGCACGGCTTTTAAAACAGGGGCTGGGCCCTGGCCGGTTTGGCTCAGTGGATAGAGCATTGACCTGCCCACTGAAGGGTCTGGGGTTCGATTCAGGTCAAGGGCATGTACCTCTGTCAGCTGCAGACTCCTCCTGAGCCCGGGCCCTAGTTGGGTGCATGCAGAAAGCAACCATCAACGTGTTTCTCTCACAATGATGTCTCTCTCTGCCTCTCCCTCTCTCTTCCTCTCTCTCTAAAAACCAGTGGGAAAATATCCTCGGGTGAGGATAAATAAATAATAAATAAATAAACAAACAAACAAACAAATAAAGCAAGGCCTGGGGCAGCTTAGAATCACCAGACTCGGCCTATTCTTGTAGGTGTGTGTGCATGTTCTCCTACACCTGAAGTACCTATCTAAAGAGATGGACACATAAGATGTGTGCTATGTATATAAAATCTCCTGTGGAAAATGAAATGGGAAAGTTTTTCCTAAATTGCTGACTTGGCTCTTTAGAGGAGTCATTTCACAACATGCAATCTACTAAATTCTAGAAGTCTGGATTCAAAAACTCCAAATGTCTAGAAAAGGGGCAGTAAAGTGTGTTCAGAGCCTTAGGCCCCCGCGAGAGGCATCGGGAGGCTCCCCGACATCGGCGGGGCCCCAGCCAGCCCCATGGAGTGCCCGCGGGCTCCCACAGGCCACCTCACCAGGGAGCTGGTGTACCCTGGGTTTCCACTCAGCCCGCAGAGAGGAGGTGTCTCTCCTGGGTGCTGAAGGCCGAACAAGCTCTGTCTGCCCAGGACGCCGCTGCTGGAGGTAGTCTGTCTGCCGGGCCGGCGACTGCTGGCAACTTAGATAACGGCTGTCACGCCTGGAGGGTGGCATTCTCCTCTTGAAGCCAGAGTTTTAAAATATGGACTAAAACCCCTGAGGGGACTTCCATGCACTTCAAGTGCTGGACAGGACGGTGCACGTTACTGCGGACCAGGACCCCGCCCGCTGGGCCCCATGTTCCGACGGATGGGTTTGTGTCTTTCACAAAGCCCCACCGTTCGGCTCTGCACAGCCTTTCCCAGGCAACCCCGTCAGAGGTTTGTCTGCACCCACTCTGACATCGGAAACGCCACTACCCAAGAGTCTTTGGCTGCTCACGCGGTTCCAGCAGCAAATGACTCAGGAAATGGAGGCGGGTGGGATTTCAGGATCCTGTGTCTGCAGTGGACTCTGGAGCCAAGCCATGCACAGGGCTGGTTCTCACCTCAGTTTAATTTTATTCACATCAACAGCAATTTATAAAACAAAACAAACAAATAAACAAACAAAAAACCTCACACATTGTCCTATTTTTTTAAATCCTCAAAGCCCTAACTTGCGGCTCAATGGCCCTAACTCCTGAGCAGGCAGCTGTCTGGAAACCTGTTTTCCATCAGCATCAGTGTTTCTTCTGCACACAGACCACATGCCATTGGTCCTGGCTGGTGTCAGAGCCGTTCCTAACCCTCCAGATAACAAACAACGCCAGCTCAAGCCCACGGATCAGAGCTGTGCCCTGGCCGCTGCCTGCTGCATTAGGAGAAGCGATGGGAAGAGAAACCCACACAGGACCTTCCCATTGAAATAACCAACCAACCAACCAACCAACCAACAAACAAACAAACAAGGAGATAAGAACACAGGTCCTTATCTGAATGGTCCTGAGCTTTGTGTATTGGCAGATGTGTCAGAAGCCCCTGCTGAGGGCAGTGTGCTGGTCCTGGGAAAAGGGCATCTTGCTTGGGTAAGAGGCATCCAGTCATTCACTGTCGTTTATCATGGACATCCTCTGTCAATTAGAGGAAGCTCCCTTTCTTTGCAGATTGTGAGGTATTTTATCCTGAACGGATGTTGCATTTTGCTTACAGGCTTTTTCTGTGTTAAATGTATTGATCTTTGTAAAAATCAACCATTTGTTTTACTGATAGTCTTATCATTTTACTGTTTTCAATTAAAAACTAATTTCTGTTCTTGAACATCATATCCAGTCATTTGCTTTCCTCCATTTCTTTCATTTGTGATCTGTTTTTTTATCTCCATATTTTGGCTGCTTCCCTGAGTTTATCTAGTGGCTTTGTGTGCTAGGTGTCCTTTAGGGCCCAGTGGGTCAGCCTCCCCAGTTACCTGAGGTGGACACTCTTGGTGAATCCCTTTGTGGGCTGTGTGCACAGTCTTGTTGTAGTTAAGCCTTCATTGTTGTTGGTATCACTGGGAGGAATTGACCTCCAGGCCAATTGGCTTGGAGGATCAGCTGTGTCTACGCTGGGAGAACTTCTGTGCTGGAGACACTCTTATGAGACAAGATTTGCAAAAGCCTCTGTGCTCAGCTTGGATAGGGCAGAGTCTCAGGGTGGAGCAGAGAACACTGGTTTCCCTTCAGCCTTCCCCTATGAGGCCCCTGTATATCAGTGTCCCATGGCAATCACTGCAAGCACCTCTGAGAGACAGCCACTCTCAAGTTTTGCCTGCTGCCAGACAGTCCAGTTTCTCCCGGAATGAGTCTGGGTCCCCAGAGTCTTGGCCCGAACTGGAGTTCAGTGCTGTTGGGAGCTTTTGTCTCCCTCCTGCTTGAGAAAGCCAGCCTCGCACTCAGTTGCCAGTCCTCTCCACGCTCGTGCCTCAGTACCTCTGCCTCCTGCAGCTACTCTGAGTCTCAGTGTGCTTTTCTCTTTCCTTCTAATTGTAGAATTTCCACTTAGCCAGCCTTCATATGGTTCTGGATGATGTCCATCTTGTCCTTTAGTTGTAGTTTTGAAATTGTTGTTCGAGGCAGCAGTTTAGGTTTTTACATATGCTGCCATCTTGGTTTCCTCTCCTCCCATTTTTAGAACAGTCTAAAATCTGAGGGGGAGCACCCACCCCCTCACTAGCACTCAACCATTCCACACCAGAGCCCTGGGCTTACAGTGGGTTTCAGTGGGCTTCTTCCAAGAGCATCAAGGACACAACAGAGCAAAGCACCCAGAAATGCTCTTTTGGCACTTCTGTCTCAAGGCCCCATTGCTTTATCCCTTGCCCCCAAACACAAGTGGCCCCACCTCCCCCACTCTGCACCGGACCTGTGACTACCCCTTCTCAACTGGCTCCTTCAGCCCCCACATCTCATTCTCTCCCAGGTGTCCAGCGACTTCTCCCATAGGAGCCCCTACTTCACTTCTTTGTCAAACAGAAACTTGGTGATGAGGAATAAACAAAGTGTGTCCCATAGAGGTGGGAAGGGAAAAGGTTGCACATATAAGTGATTTAATTTTTCCCTTGTCAAACACGAAAGCTTTTCTTGCCTCCCTTTAGCTTTTTGAGCACTTGCTACATGGCAGGCACTGAGAGGCGGCACTAAAGGAAACACACTGCCCACTCTCCAGGAACTCACCATTTCCAGCTTTAACAGCCAGAAGAACTTCTCTAGGACAGAACGGAGGAGAGAAACCAGCTGTGGGTCTTAGTGTAGTTGGCTTCTGTCCCATGCAGCAGGCCCTGACTTTTCACTGTCCTGCAGAGCACACATCGTGGTGAGCGCTTTAAGAAGACGATTCTATTTGAAGTTGCTGCTCGGCCTTTCAAACGTTTCCCACCAAGAGACTCTCTACCTTGGGAACCGTAGGAGCACTTTTAGCATTTCCTTTAGAAGCCTTTGCCTTAACCCGAAGACAGGGATCTACGTGCTCCTGCCTTGACCTCTATGTGCAATGCTACAACACGGTTTCTGCTGCTGTAAGTCACCTGTAAATCAGCCAGTGCAGATGGTAGATGCGAAGGGATTTCTTCTTCTGTTCCATGACTTTCCAGCAAAAAAAATTCCAAACAAAAAAATTTTATCTTCTCATCTGCTAGTAAACTTTTGGCTTATAAAAAGAATCTTAAGAGTTTATACACACAATGAATTGAAGGTCTGGTGCTTGACTTGTCTCCCTTTTTATTTTTATTTTTTATTAAGGTATTATATGTGTACATAGCTTACCATTACCCCCCCCCCCACCTCCCATTCATGCTCTCCCTCCCCAGAGTTCTGTGTTCGTTGGTTGTACTTATATTCATGCATACCAGTCCTTCGGTTGTTCTCTTATCTCCCCCCAGGTCTCCTTCCCCTCCCTGCTGTCATTTGGCAGTCTGCTTGTTTTGTGGTGACTATCTCAGGACCACATGAATAGAGTCTGCTCCTCCTCTGGTTCACACCACCCCTACCCCCGGGTCCCACTGCTTCCCTTGGGACATACGGCTCACCCGGTGCACACGGCCCCCTGGGACACACGGCTCTCCCGGGACACCCGGACCCCTTGGGGCACTTGGCTCACCCAGGGTACACAGCCCCTCTGAGGCGCTGGGGTCGTGAATTGGAGGCGCCGCGCTAGCTCCTCGATTGCACAGTGGGCAGGCTGGGATGGCTGCAGGCAGGCTGAGATGGCTGCAGGCAGGGAGACTGCCATCAAAGGTGTCTCATTCGGTGCTGAAGCGGAGCAGCTGCGGACTCGGAGGCTAAGTTTTGAAGCCGCCCACTCCCTGAGCCCAGGGCATAGTGAGCTCTGTTCTCAGTGGATTTCCTTTATTCGAGGTGGCGGTGGTGGGTGAGGCAGCAACGGTAGCTCCTGTGGTTCAATTTCCACTGTAGTTTTAAAGTTCACATGGCGGCAGTGGCGGAAGCTTTGGCTCGGCCATGCGACGGCGGAGGAAGGACTCGCCGGGGCCGGGAACGGAAGACGCCGCGCCATCTCCACACCAGCATGCGCCATCTCCACACCATTACAGAGTGTGTCCTGGGAAGGTTGTGGGTGGGCTGAGATGGCTGCAGGCGGAGAGATCGCCCTCAATGGTGTCTCCTTTGGTGCCGAAGTGGAGCTGCTGTGGACGCAGAGGCTAAGTTCTGAAGCCGCACTCTCGCTAAGCCTGGTGCGGAGTGAGCTTTGTTTTCGGTGGATTCCTATTATTCGTGGCAGCAGCGGGTGCGGCGGCAGGTGCGGCAGCAGGTACGGCAGCGACGGTAGCTCCTGTGGCTCAATTTCCCCTGTAGTTTTGAAATCCACATGGCGGTAGTAGCGGAAGCTTTGGCCCGGCCATGCAGCGGTGGAGGAAGGACTCGCCGGGGCCGCGAACGGAAGGCGCCGCGCCAGCTCCTCACCAGCACAGTGTGCACGGAGGCTGGGCCTAGCTGGGTGAGAGTTGGGAGACGCTGCGCCATCTCCTCACCAGCACGGCGGGCGGGCTGGGACAGCTGTGGGCTGGGATGGTTATGGGCAGGAAGGTCGAGCTCAAATCAAAGGCTTCTTGTCCGGGCAGGAGCCAAAGGCGCAGCAAAGGCCCCGCATCAGTTCCCTGGCTCCCACGGCTGCCGGCTGGGTTGGCCCACTCCTTGGGCCCGGGACGGAGCAAGGTCTGGCTTCCCTCATTCCCAGTGACAGCGGCTCCGGCAGGTCTGGTTTTGCCATAGTTTTAAACTCCACATGGCAGCAGCGGCACCCTGCTTTGTGTCTAGTTGTAGCCTTCTCATTCCGCCAGCTTTCCTGTGGGTCTGGTGCGATCCCTTTCGATTTTAGCCGTTGTTTTTTTCCAAATTGTTGAGGAGGTGGCAGCTTAGGAGACTACCTAGGCTGCCATCTTGTTTCGGTCTCTTGTCTCCCTTTTTAAATATGATTCACAGGAGTGCAGAGAACATTTCTTTAGAAGAAAAGTCATTTGCTCCCTGTATACTTACATATTTTGCAGATCAAGAAGCACAAATAAATGACTGCGAAGAGTCCTAGGCATAAGGCAATAGGACACCACAACTGTTCACTGCTCACCACAGTACCCCCAGCTCTCAGCACGGCCATGGCACAAGTGATGTGTTCAGTAATTACTTTCTAAGTACATGGATAAATGAGAAAACAGGAACATGGCATTTCTACTCTGTTTCCTTGCTTTTCATAATTGCAGCACACTCTATGCCAAGATAAATCCTTTGGGATATAAAAAGAAAACTATGATTTTTGTTCCTCTTACACAGCTTCTTAGACATTGTCACTGAAGACACAGGCTGGCCTGGAGAAACTTCTGTGGAATGAATTGCTTGCTGAATGCTGTGGCTGAGCCACAAATGTCATGGTTAGAATTCTCTTCCTGTGGATAACATGTCAAAGGATGGTGTCAATGAAAAGGAGGTTGGGAAGCTCTTCCCACAAAATACGTGGCCTGATCCTGCCAGTCTTCCCCCTGGAACAGGCATGGAGCCCTGGGTCGCTGTTTCCATGGGCGGCACGAAGCTTGGTCTTTGTTGGTGTGCACTGGGGAAGGCAATGACGTGTAGCTGTGATGGCTCACATTGTGAGTACGATAGCCCCAAACACTTCCTGCATTGCTTTGTTCATGGGGAATGCTTCCCTAGACTTCACAGCTTGTGTGAGTTTTGCAATGAATCTTTATGTTTCCTGCATCTACTAGAACATTTTAAAATTCTGGAGGCAGTCCAAGTCGGGTGTTCACTTGGCTAGACTCTTTCAAAAGTATCCGTAAGGAGACTCCAGCAACACCACACCTAAGAAGAAGCTTGGTCTTTGCTCAAAAAAGGAAAAATTATTAGCAGTAACTTCAATCTTTTGGTTAGCCACCTTTAGTCAATAAATATTTCACTTAAAAACTCAAACCTGATTCTAAGCTCTGGTTATGGATTGGTTAAACTGGGAATTAGGCTCACAATTCATGGTGATGTTTGTGTTCTTGACATTTTATCTAAACTGACTACTGCATGGCTGCTTATGTGGAATCTGACAACTTTCAATAATTTCTGTTTCTTGCATTTGTAATTGACCAATGAAAATAATTTTATTACTAGTGGAAGTGTCTTCACTGCTTTTTACTGTGTAGTTTGTACGTTTTGAACACGAGGTAAAGCAATTGGGAATTTGGAAGTTTAGCAAACTTCAGCAGGGGTGAAGCTTGGTGGGAGGTGGGAGCTGTGCAGGGGTCCCCACGAGGAGACGTGGGGGAGCTTCTCCCTGTAAAGGGGGAAGCAGAGAAAAGAGACTTCTCACATAAGTAGCCTTATTGCTACCAAAGAGCAAGTCACGGACAGAGGCTCCAACAATGCTGAACAAACAGAGGAGTGCAGAATGAATGAGCGAAAGCTAATTGAGGGGCATATTTAGGCTTTAGAAAACGTTGTTCAAAATTCCCAAAGGGAATGCTTTCCTTCCGGTCTGACTGGCCTTTCTGTCCCACTTCGGAGGAAGGCCCGCTGCTGGGGAGAGTTCAGGAGCCCGGTCCACAGGGGAGGCAGCGGGAAGGACACAGGCGGCTGGGGCTGGGGGCTTGGCTCAGAGGCCACAGAAAGAAGGAAGGAAGCTAAGTCTGGGATAAAAAGCCTGACGATGAGATCATTGCATCTGGAAAGTAACACCGTTCCACTAGGTTCCCGCCGGCAAGCCGCACGGGCCTGGCTGTACCTCCCGGAAGCTCAGGGATGATCCCCGGGTGAACTGGGTTTTGTATTTGCTGCTGAAATAAAATAATGGAGAGCAAAGATCTGAGCTAAGGTACAAGCATTTTAAAGTAAATTTTAAAAGCTATTTAAAACCAAATGATAAATGACTTAAATATTGTTATCCCAAAGCCTTGTGAAAAGGAAATCCTGCCAGAGAAATCCACCGCTGCTCAGCGGCAAGCACTCGTTTTATGTTTTTAGCCGTTTCTTTGAGCCACACCCCCATCTCTCCCCCCATAGCTCTAAATACTGTGCTTACATTCCTTTTATTATTATTATTATTATTATTATTATTATTATTATTGCTTAAATTATTAAAAATAGTAGTACATATGTCTCCCTTTTTCCCCCATTGACCTTCCCCCAGCCTCCCCTAGCCCCTGGCCCATGCCCTCACCCACCTTCCCAGTGTCTGTGTCCATTGGTTATGCTTATATGCATGCATACAAGTCCTTCGGTTAATCTCTTACCACCACCCCCAACACTCCCCAACTTTCTATGTAATTTAACTTGTGACCCTTGAGGAGTGCGGTCTCTGGCCCGCACCCCCTGGGCTGCCTTGCCCCAGAGCAGTAATGCTGCCTTCCGCTGAGAGGCTCACTGTCCTCAGTGGAACCCGTTCACCAAAACCTCCCTTTCTTCGAGTCTGGGTTCCTAGGTTCCTTTTTAACCTAATGATGTCCTCTCCTTCGTGTCCTCACTCTGCCCTCCCCTCCCTTCTCTTCCCTTCCCCCAGCTTCAGGGTCTCTGCTCCTTCCTGGAATTTCTCCAAGTTCCAAGCTCGTGCACCAACCTGGCAGGGTACCTGCAGGGACCCCCTGAGCTCCTGCCATGACCTGGCGGGGTGCTGCAGAGACCCTGAGTAGCTTCGGCCTGGGCCTTTCTGGCCTCACTCTTCCCGCAGATCCTGCCACCAGATCCCAGGAGGCTTTATGCTCTATTTAGCGTCTCAGTTTAGAGGAGCACATCCTTAAGTATCTCCAGGGAAACACATTTGTTAAGTCTTTGCTTGTCTAAAATGTTCTGATTCCATCATTATACATGGACTGTGTGTGAGCATGAGGGTACACGCTTAGAATGCTTTAGGATGCTGCTGCCTCAACACCCAGACAAATGCCCTTTGCATTTTGGGTTCCTTTCAATGTGGTATGTTTTACTGTTTTGTTTTTTTTAATTAAAATGTTTTTAATTTTGAGGTAAAACTGATATCCTAATAAAAGAGTGATATGCAAATTGACCATATCTCCGCTATACACACAAGCCATTCCTGCCAGCCAATCAGGAGAAAGTATGCAAATTAACCCAATCAAGATGGCTGCATCCACAGAACCAGCAAGAGGCTTGGGTTTCCCCAGCAATGGAGGAAGCTAAGTTTCCTGCATTGCCCAGGCCTCTGCTCAAGGCTACAAAGTTTCAATTATAGAAGATAAATAAATCCCAACAAAAATGGCTGCAGCCACAGAGCAAACAAGAAGCTTGGGTTTCCCCAGCATACTTGGTGTTTGATCCCCCAGACTTATCCTCCAGGTCTTTTGTCTCCTCTCTTTTATTTCTTTTATTTCCCTTATTTCTCTTGCTTCTGAGAGAGCTCCCAACACATGTGGGCGAACTTTAAAATAACTCACAGCTTTCATCCCAGAATACTAGTATGCCAAGCCTATACTAGTATGACCTGCTCTATAATGGGTGGAAAGTATTTGAAAAACTCAACCACTTAAAGACTGGAAATTTTCCAAAGGGCATGCAGAAGAAATAAAGACATATCCATGCAAGAAAGCCCAGCAGGTTTTGGCGGGCAGAAAGGGCTGTGGCACCTGTGCTGTCTCCCGCGCCCAGGGCAACATGACGAAGCTTTCCTTGCTGGGAGGGAGACAGGGCCCCACCCCTCTGTCCTCTAGTCAAAAACGGTGCTGTTTTCCCGGGAGAGGCAGGCGGGCACCAGCATCACCCGTCTTCCCACAGTTCTGTGCTTCAGAGGTTAAATTCCCGGTGTGTGCAGCTAAGAGGTCACTAGCTCATTTCCCAGCCCATCCTCCCTGAGCGGGTGCAGCTCTACTCCCAGCCTGGCAGAAAGCACAGACTCCTGTGGCCCCAGAGCAGTTTGCCACTAGGGCCGAGGCTCCATGCAGGCTTGAGCCGTGGAGAAAGCCACAGGCCACAACCCCGCCAGGGCCCTGCCTACCAACCAGCTCCAGGGCAACCAGAAGAGGCAGCTATGGAACAGAATCCCAGCACTCTCCTCCCAGAGGCGGACTGACTGGGAGCAGAATGTGGGGGCAGTTCAAGCCTAAGGGACCTTGTGAACACAGTGGCGGTTGTAACAGTGAGCGTGAAGGAGAGCCTGGCAGCTCAGGAGCAGTGAGCAGAGCCAGCACCATCTCCGTCACAGGGGAGTGGGGGGTTGGGGGTGGGGATGGGGGAGTAGGAAGAAGAGACAGCAATGGAGGCTCTCCCAAAGCCAAGACCAATGTCCCCTCTGCCTCACAACCCACCATGCACAGAGCTGAACGGGAACGTGTCAGACAGGGGAGAGCGCTGCCTCAGAATCTTCCTGAAGGCAACACAGCAGTCAGCAGACAATGAAGTTATTACAATCACCAGCATAATAACGGGGCGATAACAACAGAGAGGGTTCGCTTTAGAGACATGAGAGGGACATGGAGAAAATGGCAGCCGATCAGCCAGACCTTTCTTGCACCTCCTCCGAGGGCCAGGCTGGAGATAAAATAAAACCAAATCGGGGAACATCTGCCCAGAATTAGCCACCGTGGTCCAGCTGAGGAGGAGACATAGTGAGGAAGGTTGAGGACACCTGCAGACCAGGAGGAGGGCGAGGCTGCCAGAGGGCTGACCTGACTCCTGCAGGCGAGAGGGAAGAGAGCCTCGGAGGCTCTAGCCCAGCCGTGGGCAAACTTCGGCCCATTTGGCTGTTCTATCCGGCTCACGGAGCCGAAAGAGCAGAGGGTTCTCTTGCTCTCCCCTCTGCTCCTTTACCAGCAGCCCAAGATGAGAGTGCCAGCATGGTCAGGTTGCTTTTGTTCCAGCCCTCCGGTCCAGTTTAAGAACCCCCTTGTGGCCCTCAAGTCAAAAAGTTTGCTCACCACTGCCTAGCCCCTGAGAGGGAGGCCCAGAGCCCAGCCCAGCGGCCGGTAACACCCACCCTGAAAGGCACGGGGCTCTGGCAGCCTGGGATCCAGGGCCGGTCTGAGATAAAGCCTCGGGTTTGTTTTGTTTTGTTAAGAACCCAGAGCACGGGATTTTCTTTTGCAGCTCCTCCACCGAGGTTTCCATGGAGGGCGGGTGGTGAGGACGCTGGCGCCTGAGGAAAGGAGGGTTTGGGAGGACGTGGAAAGTAGCAGCAGGGAGACCTGCGTTCATTTAGATCCTCACAGACAGAAATTACCATTTTTTCCTGAGAAACGCCAGCCTCCCAGAAGCCACAGCTCAGGAAAAGGAAAATACTGACTCCCTGCCCCAGTGCCCAAAATTTGTATGGGGCAGGGGGCAGGGAGGGGGAGGTCGGTCCCCTCAGCCCAGCCTGTACACTCTCCAATCTGGGACTCTTTGGGGGATATCAAACTGCTGGTTTAGGCAGTTAGACATCTCTCTCACAATCTGGGACCACTGGCTCCCAACTGCTCATCTGCCTGCCTGCCTGATTACCCTAACTGCCCGCCCCTGCTGGCCTGGTCACCCTTCACTGTCCCATCCCTGCCTGTCTGGTAGCTCCCAACTGCCCCCCTGCGGGCCAGGTCACCCCATGCAGCCTGCTGCTCGGTCATTTGGTCACCATCTATATTTATATAAAATGCTAATATACAAAGTGTCCCCTTGGGAATTCGACTGGGAGATCAGGAGTTCGATCTCTCACTATGACGTGTGCTGACCACCAGGGGGCGGCATGGAATGAAGGAAGACTCTGGTGGGCTGCTAGGGAAAGAAGACCCCAGCCGGCAGCCAGAAGGTTCCAACAAGCCCTGATCGCCTGCCAAGCCTAGGGACCTTACCCGTGCACAAATTTCATGCACCGGGCCTCTAGTGTCGATATAATTGCATTATTGTGCATGTAGCTTACAGAAATGTAATTTTTTTTAAATCCTCCCCCCACGAGTAAGGATATTTTTTTCATTGATTTTCAGAGAGAGTGGAAAGGACTAAGAAGAAGGAAAGAGAGAGACATGGATGTACTAGAGACACATTGATTTGTTGCTTCCTGATGGGGCCTGGGATTGAGCCTGTAACTGAGGTGGGGGTTGTTTCTTTGTTTCCTCATTTTGGTTGTCTGCTTGGGTTTGTGACTATGTTTTAGGTACACCTCTCAATCTCTAGTGCAGGACAATGTTAAAGGCTGTTTCTGACTAATTGGATCAGACAAAGACTCAAAGCCTCCAGAGACAGCCACTGTCTACAGACTAGTAGTATTCCAACTAGTGAAGTGAGAGTTTTTTTCAACAGTGTGGGGCAGTTGCTTCTGCCAGGAGGCTGTCACTTTTAATCTCTTAAGTGACCTCAGGGCAAGGTGTTTTCTAATAGGGTGTGTCAACTACCTTCCCTTCAGGCAAGGCAGATGCCTATGTGGGAAAGATGTCCTCCGATGCTTGAGGGAATGGCTCAGACTAGGAAACTTGGGGTGTCTGCCTTCTGAGCTTCTATCCCTGGAGTCCCCAGCCCTGGGTTCTGCTCTCACAGCTCAGGTCCACTTCACCCTCCCTCTGCCAGAGCACAAGGTAGGTGGCACCACAGGGAATTTTTGTGCCTTGGCCCTTCAAGAGGGTGCCCAAACTTTCAGCTTTCACTCCCTGGCAAACAGCACCCCACTGCTTTTCACAGCTAGATGTTATGTGGGCACCCTCCCCAGTTTGGTGCTCTCTGCTGGGGAGCCCAGCTTAAGGATTAGATCCCAGAGTTGTCAGTGGCACCCCCCAACAGCTGAGATATCTCTCCGGGACTTCAGTTGCCATCTGTGGGTGCCCAGCCTCCACCTTCGGTCCCTGGGTATCAGGGCTCTCTCCTGTGAGTTTTCCCTTGATTATTCAGGAAGCCTTCCCACATTTCAGTTGTAATTCCAGCTTGTTCCTGGGAGCGTGTCCATGCAGCATCCTCCTACTCTGCTGCCATTTTTAATCTCTTGGAGATGATGGTTTTAATGGTTTTTGCAGAAGGTCAGTCACCTTCTGAGAATCCGATAACCCCCAATGCAGGATTCGAGACTTCCTCAAAATAGGATGGGAATAACTATTCTTCGACTTCCCCTAGGAATTTAGTGGGGGATATTTTTCTCTTACTAAATTTTTAAAAAAGGAAAGAGAACTTGCAGCCTGTGTTGTTCTTGGAAAGGAGGGAGAACCTCAGATGCTCTTTGTTCTCTCTTTCAACATAGTAAGTACAACCTCCTTCGGGCTGTTCTCAGGGTGCAGTTTAGTGTGGAGGAGAATTTAGAGAGGGTGTGTGGGCCGGCCTGCTGTCCACCGTGAGGAATGACTTTGCTCCCTCCGTGGCTACATGGCCCATTGGGTGAGGGCACATGACCTTTCCAAATAAATAAGACCAAAACATGTATTAGTGTTTGCTGTGCGTTAGACATTTAATTCTTGTTCCTGTGGGAACTTAATTGCCCGAGGCCCAGTTTCTTCATCCGCACGGTGGGCAGAGCAAGAGAACCAAGCCCTTTGGTTTTTTTGTGAGAAAAATAGATTGATGCCATCTGACTGTCAGTGAGCAAATGCTTTGCTTTTGCCGCGTGGACCCGCCGGCTCCATGCCTCTGTGTTTGAGGGCTGGCGTGCCCCTTTTGTCTTTGATTGGCCACCACGCGCCTCGGCAGCACAGACAGGGAGTGTGAGTGACAAGTGTGAGCCAGGCTCCATGCTGGCACTGAGGACCTGACTGTGAGGGGCTGGTGAAGGGGAAGAGCAGTGAACAGCTCGGGAGCATGTGTATTATGCCGGCTCCTGGAATGGCCATCTTTTGCCAGGCACTGTGCTGGGGCCTGCCTATATGACCCACTCAAATGAATGTTAGTTGCACCTGTTCTAGGCATCAGGCCTGGTTTAGGTGCAAGGGAGATGCAGAGGACAGATGTGCGTCTCTCATCCACCAGAGCAGTGGCGCAGGTGAGCATTCGCCCATGACAGCACTAAGCAGCAGCAGCAGCCCATTCCCCCGGGGAACTTCCAGGCAGAGACACCAGGGGGCTGGGGCGCTGGCTCGGGCCTGCTGCGGGGGTGTGAACACAGTAATGCTAATGGCAAGGTCTGCAACCTGCAAGGTCCCTTGCTGAGCCCTGGTGACTTGAAGACAAAAGCACCTCTTCAAAAAGTAGGCTCAGTGTTGCAAAATCTCAACCCATGAGAGCCCTGAAGACAATCACCAAGTCACATGATGACTGCCGTATGGCGTGGCTGGGATCACAGCCCAGCTCTGACTCCCCCTCCTAGGGTTCTGGCTCCAGCACTACAGCTCCCAATGTGGGTGCCACGCCACGTGGCCACAGAAGGAGTGATGGGCACAGACACCACACGGCAGGATTCTCGGAGAGGTCCCAGAGGAAGAGGCAGGTAAGGAGGCTCAGGGAGCTCCCGGGAAGGAAAGGCAGCCGTGTCATTGCCAGGACAGCGGCGAGAAGGAAGAAGCCTAGAGGCGTTTGCCCAGCCTGGGCAGAGCCAAGGGAGAAGAGACTGGAGGACGCAGAAAGGAGGACAAGGTTTGGAGATGAGAACAAACAGGAAGAGGAAACGGCGTATGCCTGCACTTGGGGCCAGGCCACAGCACCAGCTCGCAGGCTCAGGCTTACACAGGGTCCCACCAGCATCAAGGTATCGAGTATGCATTACCGAGACAGATTTCCTGTCAGTGTGCCTTACATTCTACAAGATGTTGCTTATTTCCTGACCAAGAAAAGAGATCTGGAAATAGAGGTGGCTAAGAACCCCTGAGCCTTTTTCCAGTGGTCACATGCATTAGTGATGGAGGGGAGGAGGCCCAGGACCCCCGAGTCCTGCTCCTGTGCTCACCTCCATCAGTGAGAAGGGGGAAGAGCAGTTTGGCCTTCTAGCAGATGGTCCCATGGGAGCTTTTGGGAGAGTTCTGAGTGCAGTGGAGACATGATAAGAGTACTGCACCAAGTCCCACGCGGGGGGACTGCACTTGGAGGATATTCGGAGCGTGCCCAGGGTGCATGCCGGCCAGCACTGTCCAGGCTGGGAGTGCTCCCTCCCTCCTAGTTCTGTGGTGAATGAATGCTTCAGTGTCTCATTGCTGACACGTCCGTGGAACTGGAGGAAGGTCCGTCACCAGTCCTGGGCGGGGTTCCCCACTCCAGTGGAACGTGTGTTCGCGGGCCTGTGTGAGGTCCTATGGAGGATAAAGTGATTCTGAGCTTATTGCCTCAGTTCCGCCTCCTGCAGCTGCTGTTCGGCGCCCGTAGGTACAGTGTCCATGCCTCCTGGACTAGGGTCGGATTTCAGATCCCGGGCCCCATTGTCATTCCCCAGCAGTGACTTGGGTTTTGTGAAGTGTTCATTTTAGAAATAATGATGTCACAGGTTGGAAAATGCTAAGGGGAAATAGCTAATATGGCTAATGTGTATTGACCTCTGTGCCCGGCTGTGCTGTAGCCTTGAAGGCATGGTCACATCTGAAGAGGCATCAGCTCCGAGTGACCTACTATCGGGAATACTGAGCCGGTCACTAAAGCCCACAGCTGTCCTAGGCAACCTGGCTGCACGCCCCGCACACAGTCTGTGATGCCCTAACTCCCCCGGCCGTGGACTGTAGCCAACAGCGTGCGCCTGGGCCGTTTCCCTCCCCCCATGAGTCCGGAACTCGCAGGTCAGGAGGCGAACCCCTGTTCCAGCAGAGCCCGCGGCACCGGCCCGCGTGCTCCCCTGGCTAACGGCCCTGCAGGCCCGCGCAGGCTGGTGGCGGCGGGAGGAGCCCTGCTGGGCTTGAGGAACTGCGAGCTGCCAGGACCTGCATTCCTCGGCTCTGCACATCTGGCTTTAATTTGAAAAGGAAATGGATTTGATGTACTGAGGGAATAAAATACCTCATTTTGATCTTTTTTTAAAAACCAGTGAGCTTGTCAGGTTTTATACAAGCAGCGTGTCTGTGGCCCAGAGTGCAGACCCACGCAAGGTTTCGTGTGCCACTTCCTGTCCTGAGAGGAATTTCTCTTGGATAAACCCGAGGCTGGAACGGTCACTTGGGAAGAGAAAGAGGCAGGAAATGCTGGTGCTGCTTGCAGGCCTCGCCTTTCTCCGTCTCCCTCCTGTTAGTCCTCTGCGCGCCCGCCTGTCCCTTCCCGTCCCCTCAGCCCCTCCGCCCGAGGCTCCTGCCCCAGGGCCCCAGTGAGAAGAGGGAGCCCCCGTGTCATGGAGCAGGGTCCCACGTTGATAAGGCCTGGGCTTGCCCACTCGCCTCCATCTGAGCAAGAAATCCAAAGTGACGCTCGCCATGTCCTGTCTGGTCTCCAGGGGTTCCCCGCTCCAGGTCTGCCTGGTCCCCAGGGGTTCCCCGCTCCAGGTCTGTCTGGTCCCCAGGGGTTCCCCGCTCCAGGTCTGTCTGGTCTCCAGGGTGAGCCAGACTTGCCCAAGCTCTGACCCCTCCTCTCCGCCTCCCTTCACGTTTCTCTGAAACTCCCCACGGAGTGGCCTCCTCGGCTCCCGCACACAGCACCGCCTCCTGGGCGGATTCCCCCTGAGGTGTGGTCACCCCTCCACACCCTCTCTGCCCCCCTCCCCCGCAGGACCCTCACCTTCTGCCGCAGCCTGCAGCCTCACGGAAGCACTCAGGGTCCCACCTTGCCTCCCGCTCTCTTCCTGCGCCCTCCTTGGGGAGCGTGTTTACATGGGACCCCGGGTCCTCAGGATGGGCCACCACTGCCTCTCCAGCCCGCCCTGGGCTCAGGGCCCGCATCCCCGGGCACCAGCCGCACCGCCTCTGCCCCTCCCCGCACTCACTGCTCACTGCCCACCAGGGTCGGGATCTGCTCAGCTTGGACCCCTCACGTCTCTTCCAAGACCACTGGCCATCACTTCTCCCAGGTGCTGGGCGCGGCCTCCACCGGCCTCCCGCCCCGCACCCGCACCCGCACCCGCAGACCCTCACCAGCCTCCTGCCCCTGCAGATGGAGGGCCCGCTCCCTTACAGGAGTGGAGGCCTGTGTGTGTGCTGCTGCCGCACCGCCACCCCCACGCAAGCTTGGCACCCCCGCCTCCCGCCTCCCCCCCACACACACATACACTGCGTGGCCGCGTGGCCCTGCATCTGTGCTGCCCGCGTGGCACCCCAGCTCTCCACCTGTCCACTGGTGCACGGAGGGAGGCTCTTCGGGAGACCGTGATCCTGGGAGACAGGGGTTGTGGGGTGCAACTTGCAATGTGTACATGACTGACACCACACAGGTACAGAACCAGACAAAACAAGCCAGGCTTCCCAGGAAGGCTGGGAAAAAGCGTTTCGTTTGCCCCAAGCTGCTCCTTGCAGGGTCCTGTCCGCTGCCTGGCTACTCAGTCCCAGCCCGGCCCGGTGAAATCCCTCCGCCGGTTCACGTGGGACCGGCCTCTGCGTGCTCCACCCTCAGACCCCATCCGCGTGTGCCCCGCACCCACACCCGCACCCGCACCCGGAGCCTTCGGCCCGGCAGGCGCCGACCAGCACCAGGAGAGTTTGCTGGGCAAGTGACAGGCGGCGTCTCGCGGTGCTGTCCCTGGACCTGCCTCCCTCCCAGCGCTCCTAGGCCTTTGCTGCGCTCTCCAGCTTCTTAGGAGCCCGTGGCTCAGAGAGAATCAGGGGAGGGTCCAGGCCCTCGCTCCTCTTGGAAGGGCTGTGGGTGCTCCAGACAGCGCTGGGCCGCTCAGGCCCCTGCCCGCAGGGCCCAGCACCCCAGGAAACACACCCCCTCCGGCAGCTGGGCAGTGGAGTAGCCAGTGTTTCCTTCTTACCACGTTTCTCCGAAAATAAGACATCCTCTGAAAGTAAGACCTACTTACTGGTTTCCTTCTGAGTGAAATATAAGGCATCCCCTTGAAAATAAGGCCCCCAGGCTCTGTCTTAGAATGAAAATTAATTTACCGTAAACTGGTCCCTAGGGCCGCCACGACTGGCATCTAGCAACCAGTGACTTTACGCCGAGTCCTGACGTCACTGCTGTGAGAATGGAGAGAAATCAGCGTGGAAACTTTGTGAAACCTAAACTGCAAGAAGTTGTGACTTGGGTGAAGAATTCATGGGAGAAAATCACTGACAGTTGCATTGCAAATGCACTGCGAGCAGGCTACCTGGACAAGAAGTACTCATTTAAAGACAGCGCTATTGCTAAACATGAGAGGTTTGGTCCACTGATTCTGAAAGAAATGGAGTCACAAGAAATTCACCAGGAAATTCAGGAATTGGATTGTTATGATGATGTGCCAGAAGATGATGACATGATTGTCATTGGATAAATGAGTAAAATCTTGATACTGTAGGATTCACAGTTTGTCTGGTTTGTGTTGACAACTACCGTACTACCGTACCGTATACAGGTAATAAATTTCCTTTATTTCATTTAACAATAAATGTGTACCGTATTCTTCATGGAAAAATAAGACATCCCCTAAAAATAAGACCTAGTGCATCTTTGGGAGCAAAATTAATATAAGACACTGTCTTATTTTCGGGAAAACAGGGTAGCACGCAGTCTGAGTGTTATTCATAGAAGCCTGTTTCACCCAAGCAACCTGAACTTCTTGGAAGGCAGCCCAGGTCTGGCGCAGGATCCCATGGTGCCTCAGTGCCTCCGTCCATGGATGACTTTGTTCCCTGCCCTCTGGGAGCCCACCTCAGGGTCCCCTCATTTTTGGGCATGGCCCTCACTGTCAGGGCCCCCTCATCCTTGGACGTGACCCCCACTCTCAGGGTCCCCTCATCCTTGATCATGACCCTCACTGTCAGGGCCCCCTCATTCATGGTCCTCACTGTCAGGGCCCCCTCATCTGTGGGCATGACTCCTACTCTCGGGGTCCCCTTATCCTTGGAAGTGACCCCCACTCTCAGGGTCCCCTCATCCTTGGCCCCCACTGTCAGGCTCTCCTCATCCTTGGCCTTCACTATCAGGGTCCCCTAAAAGTTGGGCATGGCCTCCTCTCTCAAGATCTCTTCATTTTTGGACCTGCCTTCGCCCTCAGGGTTCTCTCATCCCATCTCTCCTCAGATTTTTCTCATCATCTCAGATGACTGCTGCCCTTCCCGGTTCAAAGGGGTGGGAGGAAAGAAAAAGGATAAAACACCAATAGAATCAATTGTGTCTCCTTGTGTAGATTCCTGCTGCAACACAGGATGGAAAGTCTCCTTTCATAGCCTGGAAGCTAGCACTCCCAAATAAATCAGACTCCCGATAAGGCCTAAAGGAACAGCAAACGTGGGGCAGGCAGCTAGCCATTTCCTCACTGGAGGCCAGTGGGAAGGCCGGAGAGAGACTGAGGAGTGTGGGTGCAGAGGCATCGGGACTTGGAGAGTAAACTGCCCTGCTTGTCTTTGCTGGGAGTCTGTCCTGGAGCGGGGTGCCAGCCTGCGGGCTAGGTGGGCACACCGCACTGGCTGCCTTTGCATGTAGATTCCTTCCCCTGAGGGCAGAAAGGGGGGCCCGCGTGCTGCTGTGGTTTCCAGTTGAGTTTCACCGCACCAGGAGCTCTCTGACCCTGGGGGCAGGTGGTGAAGGGGCTGCAGGGAGCCCTGTCCCACCGGGCTGGCTCGTGGCTGTGCCTGCGGCTCCCCCGGAGGGCGGGCGTGGAAAAGCTCCGGTCACGCTGTGATTCACCATCATGCTCTGGTTAAAGCGGCAAAGACTGTTTTCCAAGATCCATAAAACTCACCCCACCTCCCAGTCCATAACATGGCAGCAAGCAAGCAACTTATGAGCAACTTTTCTGTATTTAACTCATTGCTTCTGGTGTTGCTCCCAAGTCAACAGCATCTCAAATGCATTGTGAGAGCTGGCTGTGTTTGGAATTTGACGTTGTTTAGAGACCAGGCAATAAAATGTGAAATGTACTGACTGTGCTAACGAAGAAAAATGAATGGGATCCAGGAGGGGAAACTTCATTTGGCTTCTGTTCTAGCAGTTCATACAAGTTCATGTTGGTTGTTGACTTCAACATGTGCAGAGATGAAGCTGACGGGACTGGCTGCCTCGTGTTTGAACTTTATCCTCTTAAATCTTATCTTTCCAAACCGGGCAAGGCTATCAGAGCCCTGTTACCCTGGATTTAGTGAGTTCTGAATTGTGTAGGGCCAGAGGGGTGTGTCCCTAGGGCAGTAGTATTCGAGCTGGCGAGCTCCAGGTCCGGTCCAGGCACAGCTGCCCGCCTCCTGCCAGCCCTGCTGAGCCCATGACAGCTCCGATGGCAGCTGCTCCGCACCACGGCCTCCTCGGGGGCCGGGGCCACACTCACAGCTCTCCAGGGACAAGCACGCTGGTGTGAGGCTCACCTCCTCGCGCCTCATGCTTCCAAGAATAACAAACAACTCCTTACCCAAACCCTGGGCTGACGGTTGGGCTGTGGAGACATGGAAAGAACCACAGCTTCCCACTCGATGGAGAAATTTTGCTATTTGAACCCGTGAGCCCCTTCCAGGAAGGGCGGCTGAAAGCTGAAATCTGTGTGAGGGCAATAGTCACTGCTCCCATGTTTCACAACGACAGTGCCCTCGTGAAAACCGGAGGGACAGTGAGGCCAGCGGGTCCGGACGTGACTGCCAGCGAATAGGTCATTGTTCCGCACCGTCCCCAGAGGACCGGGCACTCCTCACCGAGACGGCCGCGTGGGAGGCACCAGCACCCATCAGGAGGCGGCGGGAGGGGAACCTGGGCAAGAGCTTTCCTGTGGTTCCCGCCCGGCCCTGGAGTGGCCAGAGAGACAGTGACCAGGCGAGGCGCTGTGGAGGCGGGGCAGTGTGGGCTCTGGATAATGGCTTGTGTTTGAAGGGCATCATGCTGGCTGGTGAGTTGGTCACTCTCTCTAAACTTGGCTCACCCTGCGGTCCCTCCAGGGTCAGCAAGACCCCAGATGTCAGAGCATCCGCCCAGCCGGTCCCGTGAGGCGTGGAGGCTGCCTTGCGAAGCTGTGCCATTGGAGCGGCATGAGGACTGGCCTGGGGCCTGTGAGTCCAGTGGAGGGAGGATGCCTGTGTGCGGCTCCTGCAATCCCAACGCTGGGAGCAGCGGCCATTTGCCAGCGACACACCAGCGGCAGGCGGGCCTTCGTAAGGGCACCCAGCCCGCGCCTGCCGGCCAGGGTGAAGGGCACGTGGGCTCCTGACAGAAGGGTGCTTCCCCTAACTGCCTGCTCCCGAGGGCTTCTGATCATTGTCAAGTGCCTCCTGGAGACACCACGCAGACTCCTGAGCAAACCCTTGGGAGGCGCTGCCTGTGGAAGAAGCCTGCCCTGAGCACGCACAGCGGCCCTGGAGCCCACCCTGGCCTGGCGGCTGGCCTGCCAGGCAGCTCCCTCTCTCTCAGACTCAAAGGAGCCAAGTCAAGGGAGCTTCTGCCCTTGCTCGCCCAGGCTAGTTTGTCACAGTAACTAGAAATACAGACTCTGGCCGAAACCGGTTTGGCTCAGTGGTAGAGCGTCGGTCTGCGGACTGAAGGGTCCCGGGTTCGATTCCGGTCAAGGGCATGTACATTGGTTGCAGGCACATCCCCGGTAGGGGATATGCAGGAGGCAGCTGATCGATGATTCTCTCTCATCAACGTTTCTAGCTCTCTATCTCTCTCCCTTCCTCTCTGTAAAATATCAATAAAATATATATTTTTTTAAAAAGAAGAAAGAAAGAAAGAAAGAAAGAAAGAAAGAAAGAAAGAAAGAAAGAAAGACTGACTCTGGGGGTGGCCAGGTGCTGGGGGGCGGGCCTTCTCCTGCTCCAGCATCCCCACAGACTCGCATTTTCTCCTTCCAGCTGGCCGATCTCCCCGTGTGGGCTCAATGCCTGTGACTCTGTGCCTGTTGGTTCTGAGATGATTAGGAGCAGTTACTAGTAAACTAAATGAACTAGTCCTACATGTCAGTAAGAATAAACAGCCCTGGCTGCTACTCAATGGTTAGAGCATCGGTCTGTGCACCAAAGGGTCTCGGGTTCCATTCTTGATCAAGGGCATGTACCTGATTATGGGTTTGCACCCCACCCCCACCCTCAACCCCCAGACAAGACTCCTGTGCATGTGGGAGGTAACTAGTCAATGTGTCTCTCTCCATTGATGTTTTTCCCTCCCCCTCCCCCATTGCTCCCTTCCACCTTCTCTAAAAAAAGCAATGAAAAAAATATCCTCAGGTAATGATTAACAAGAAACAAAAAATGAATAAATAGCAAAAACACAAAACAACAACAAAAAACCCACAAGTTCGAAGCACGGAGGATCGGAAAAGCCAAGAGGCTTCCAGATCTGAAGCCACAGACATGAATTGTCAAACCTTTGGTCCACAAGCCGCGCTCCGGGCAGGAGGCAGCAGGTGAGAAAACATGACAAGGAGCATCCATCCCTTCCCATCCCCATCCAGAGAAGGGAAACAAGTCGGGGAGTGGCCCTGACCGGAAGCCGAGAGACAAGAAGCCCACCTCGCCCCTGAGGCCACCACATTGTCACAGAAGCATTATGGGAACGGCGGCAGCAGCGACAGGACGGACTGCTGAGCCTCTGTGGCGATTGCATTTCCAAGCTGGTCACAGCTCTCCCCACCTGCAATGTGGCCCTCTTCCCCCCACAGCTCTCTCACCCTCAATGTGGCCCTCTTCCCCCCACAGCTCTCCCCTCTTCTGCAGTGTGGCCCTCTTCCCCCCACAGCTCTGCCCACCCCAATGTGGCCCTCTTCCCCCCACAGCTCTCCCCACCCGCAATGTGGCCCTCTTCCCCCCACAGCTCTCCCCACCCCAATGTGGCCCTCTTCCCCCCACAGCTCTGCCCACACCAATGTGGCCCTCTTCCCCCCACAGCTCTCCCACCCGCAATGTGGCCCTCTTCCCCCCACAGCTCTGCCCACACCAATGTGGCCCTCTTCCCCCCACAGCTCTGCCCACCCCAATGTGGCCCTCTTCCCCCCACAGCTCTCCCACCCGCAATGTGGCCCTCTTCCCCCCACAGCTCTCCCACCCGCAATGTGGCCCTCTTCCCCCCACAGCTCTCCCCACCCGCAATGTGACCCTCTTCCCCCCACAGCTCTCCCCACCCGCAATGTGGCCCTCTTCCCCCCACAGCTCCCCCCTCTTCTGCAGTGTGGCCCTCCGCCTGCCTTCTAGGGCCAGGACTGGGCTGATTCCCCTGCTGTGGGCCGTGGGCCGTGGGCCGTGGGCCGTGGGGGACTGCCGTTCTGGGGCTCCAGGGCGAAGCCGTTAAGGGGGTGTGTTTTGTACCTGATTCTTGTGGGACGTGCCTGGTTTGCTCAGGGAACGCAGCCTCTGGCCCTGAGGAGGCCCGATGTCCTGGAGAGCCCCCAGGGAGCCCGCCTCCAGCCCTGGCCCGCGCCCTTTGGAAGCGGTCCTCTGCTCCTGTGAGCCGCCTCCGGTGGTGCCGCTCGCCCCGCCCATGCTGCCAGTTTGTAAGCTAAATAAAGGGTTTCTGCTTAAACTCCTAACCTCTGGGATGTTTGCTGCATAGCAATGGATGACCAGAACAGTCCGAAGAACAGGATGTACGCTTCAAAGGCCGTCCATCCCCAAGACGAGCGCCCACATTGCTCCCCACTCGTCTCCCGTGTGGCCGATGGCAGGGACAGGACGAGCTTCCTGGGTGTGGCATCATCAACACCAGGAGCAGAGAGCGCGTCCTCACAAAGGCCACTGCGCTCCGCCCAGGGGCCGTGAGCGGGCGCACGGGGAAACTGGAACCACGCCTGCGGATCAGATCAGACGCGCGTGACAAAACCAGTCTTTATGGTGCTCAGTCACCACGACTTAGGTTTTTGTTGCAGTAGGCAGGGTTAAATAGCCTGACTAGCATAATAGGCCAAAACATGGAGACATGCCTATATTACAGAGGGAGACCAGCGGTCCTTGCACATGAAACGATGCTCAGCGTGAGGAAAGTCGAAATGGCACTAATGGACCATTTCCACCCATCAGACCACAAAGAGCAGCCCACGGGCACCCAGGACAAACAGAAGCCCCGCACCCCACGGTGCTGGGGAGGGGCGTGTGATCAGAGGTCAGGGTGGGACACAGAAATCAGCCCTAGTACTGTGTTTCCCACAGAGGGCAGTGCGCTGGCAGGATGGGGGAGGGACAGGAGGACTGTCCCGGAGCCCGGAGCACGCAGAACTCAGAGCCCCACTTGGGCTGGGGCTTTCGGAGATTAGGGGCTGCCACCCACAAGCTGACTGCCCAGAGCAGGTACCCTACAGGCTGCAGCATTGTTAGCCACTAAGGTTGTCGTGTGGCATCGTGGGAAATACTAGAGATGACAGGAGAGAGGCCCTGAGGATCAAAGTGTACATAATATGATTAGATAAGCCCCAAAGAAAACAAAAGCAGCTTTAGAAAACATGGGTGGAAATGGACCAAAAATATTAACAATGGCCACAGTTAGATTTTCATTGTGTTTTATATTTTTTAGTATTTTTTAAAAGAAATTTAGGGAAGTTCAAAATGAAAGCATCTTTTCTCTTTTTTCTTAATCCTTACCTGAGGATATTCTTTGCATTGTTTTTTTTTTGTTTGTTTATTTTTTGTTTTGTTTGGTTTGGTTTTTTTTAGAGATAATGGAGGAGAGGGGAGAAGAAGAGAGACAGAGAGAGAGAGAGAGAGAGAGAGAGAGAGAGAGAGAGAATATCGATGTGAGAGAGATACAATGATTGGTTGCCTCCTGCACCCATCCAGGGATGAAGCCTGCAACTGAGACACATGCCATTGACAGGGAATTGAATCTATGACCCTTCAGACCACAGGCCAAGGCTCTAACCGCTGAGCCAAACTGGCCTGGGCAGGAATCTTCTTTCAAAAATTAAATATATAAAATAAAGGCGTTACAATCTCTGGGTGTCCCTGGGGAATTCTTGGAGAGTCGCACTGCTCCACTGTGGTGATGGAGGTCTTATCATGTGCCTCCTGATTTAACGCTGAATGACTATCAATCCCACGTGTTGGCTATTTCCACTACAATTCAACTGAAAGTGGAGAGTATGCTGAGAGCTAATTAATTTTTGACTAGTTGAATACTGTTTTATCAGGATACTATTTCTTCTGGAATTTCTCCACTTTCCTTTTAGTGATTAATTTTAAAATATTTCAAACATACAGAAAAGTTGCCGGAACAGTATAAAAAATCTCCATACCTCCTGGAAGTGGTTTATGTGTTAGCACGTTCTCTCTGTCATACAGCCTATGTACCTCTGGTCATGAAACCATTCGTCCTTTTTGGAACTCCTTGTGAACGAGGCAGAAACGCCTCAGTATTACAGAGTGCTTCCTCCAAACACTGTGTGTGCATAAACACTGTACAGCCCTCCTGATCTAGGAATCCCACCGACACCTTCGCCTCCGGCCCGCAGATCCCATTCAGAGTTTTCCAGCTTTCCCAATGCGGCCTATGGTCCTTTCTGGTCCATGATTCCGCCCAGGATCAAGCATTGCATGTAGTTGCCATGTCTTTCCCGTTTCCTTCGTCCCTCATGTTCTGGATAAACATGGAAAGAATGAGGTGTGATGGACAGGCCAGGCCTCCGCCACAGGAGTGACTCCGTGCTCAGCGCACACAGAGTCGGGGTTCTCACCGCTGCAGAGAGTCGCCCCCACTGCAAAGTCACCGTTCCCTCATTGGTGATGGATCAGTATTTAGCGGAAGATGTTCTGAGACTACAACTCACATCCTTTTCTCACCAGCACAGCACCTAAAGCTGACTCCTGCCCGATCGCCCCTTACAGTGCTTCCCGCAAGGTCACGCCCCCTCCCAGCATTCCTCACAGGTCCCCTCTGCTCTAGGGGGGATCCTTCCTGGCCCCCACTCGTTTGCCTGTATCGGCGTGGACTCTTGGAAGCCTTTCTACTCCAGGGTTGTAACCATGGCCACCATTTATTCTGACCTCAAACTGTCCAAGATGGAACTAGGAAAGGCTTCTTTCATCTAAACCCTGTATCTTTCAGACAAAACAACATAAGAAACCTCTGACAAATCCCTCAGCAATGTTATTCTTGTGCTCTAGAAAACAACCCAAACAGCACTGTCACATCATCAATAACCAATTCTTTAGCATTCGTAATTTTTTCAGAAAAAAATTGGTTGAAATAAGACTTGGAGCTCATAAACCATGGAAATTTCTAGCTCACACTTGGTCACCAAAAATTACTTCTCATTCATTTAAGATTCGGAGGATTGCGGTCTGGGATTCCCAGTTAAAGACCACTGCTCAGCCGACCAGCTGTCCGCTTGTAAGTGACCTGCTGGAGATGGCTGCCGGTCATCGCAGGCCCAGGGCACGGGAGACAGTCTCATCGTGGGACAGGCTCCGGAGACCCCACTTCCTCCGCCATCGCCCTGCTCCTGCAGCACCTGGCAGCGTGCACGGGCTGCCTCCTTCCAAGGCATTCCGACCTTTCATGGGGATGACAAAGCAGGCTGCATGCACGGGACTTGCTGTCAAATAGCACTGAGCAAGGCTGGGTTACATAACTGATGCAACGTCTCCTAAGCCCTGGTGGAGGGGAGAGGAGAGGAAAGTGGAGACAACAGATGAACAGCTGTGAGCAAGGTAAAACCATGTCGGAAACATTGTCAGTCCCTCCCCACCCCCCACCCCCGTTCCCCATGCTGTAAGTCAGCGGAGCTCCACTCACTAACCAGCCGGAACCGAGGGCAGATTTCCTGAGGCCACAGGCTTCTGTAGGGAAAACAATACAGCCTCAGTCAGAGGCGTGGCTGGTGCAGCTGAAGCCTGGCTGTGCGAAGCCCACAGAGACGCCATTCTCATCAGCGAGGATCAACCCCACAGACTGACGTGATCGCTAGGAGACCACAGCGAGCCCTGACATTCTCAGACGGACTAATTACATAGACATTCTTTTTTATTTTCAAACAATGCTCATTCGTCTGGGCAGGGCCTCTGTGATCCCATTCTACACGGAGCCGCTCTGCACCCAGCGTGGCTCACATTGCTGCCGGTCAGTTGGAGAGGAGGACCAGCGCGGAGGACCGGAGCCCGCTGGCGGGCTGAGCTTCCCACAGGCGTGTCCTTGCTCTCGGCTCAGCTCGGCTCGGCAGCAGCCCGAGGCCGGTGCTCAGGCGCCTCCACTTCTCTGAAACGCGTGCCCAGTGCCAGTTGGAGATAAGTCAACAGTAAGGACAGGGCTTTCCTGGACTTTCCAAAGACGTCTCCCTCCAGCAGGAGGTCAGGCCAAAGGCCACCTTAGAGGGAGAGCGAACGCACATCAACATGTACCTCGGAGTTTAGGTTCAGAGATTTTAAACGTGGCTCAGACATGCAAATGGACTTGGGGGAAGATGCAGCATCTTGCCACTGTTGTCCTGTTTGGATGGAGGCCTGACCGTGGCAACAGACCTGAACGTGTCCTGAGGGGTCGGTCGGGGCCAGCCCTGCTGGAAGGGGCGGAGGCAGGCAGCCCCCAGGGGAAGAGGAGGTTGTGACACACCAAGCAGCCGCAGTGCAGTTCTGAGGAAGGGCCACCAAGCTCAGCTCAGTATCGGAAATATCTGCGGTGGCCCTGTGGCTGGCTTTCACAGGACAACCCCCATTTCTCCTCAGTCCGGGGGCAGTAGACACAGCACCCACTCTTACTCTCACCCTGCCTGCCCAATTCCGAGCTCGGGGCGCCAGGTGGGTGGTGGGTCCGTGAGGACAGGGCCAGGGCGCCCTGGGTCCGCCCCTGAGGGCTGGCTGAGTGCGTTGGCTGCTTCAGAGCTGAGTCCCAGGCAGGGCTCCGAGCACTCTCACGGGCGGCCCCTCCTGTCACCTCTGAGCCGTGGGGCTTACTTTCTTGATTTCAAGTGTTGGTATCTTCTCTTTGTTTAGTTTCTTAAGACCTGGAGGTGAGGGGAAGGACATGGCCGGAGTTGTGCTTTTCATGTTGTTGACTGGCCTGACCTCCAAGCATCTAGGTCACAGTCTGCTCCCCGGGCCCAGCACAGCCCACTGGAGTGTGAGTCCCCCTCCCCCCTCGCCTCCCCCTCCTTTCCCCTCTCCCTGCAGGCAGGGTGACACCTTGGGCTCCCCTCCTGGGGATAACAGGATCCTGGGTGCAGAGCAGCTCAAATGAGGGAGGGCCAACCCATTAATCAGACCTGTCCACCTGTACAAATTTTCAAGAATTCTCCCAATAATGATTTTCGTGAACTATGTCCAGTATTCCTAGTAGCATGTAGAACACACACACATGTCTCATTACAAAACTGTGTTCTACCACTGGCCACGCTCAGTCTGCAAAAGCGCCTTTTTTATTTATTTCCGGACACTGCCAGCTCTGGGGCTGCTCCTCCCTGGCCCGCTGGAACCTGGGGCTGTGCGGCTACCGCCCACTCAGCGACTCGCACGGGCTTCACCTTGAACACTGACTGCATGTGGATGGCATTAAGAAGCTATTGGTAACTTTTAAATATAATAATGGTACTTCGATTATGTTTTCGAAACATAGTCTTTACATTTATTTTTTAATCCTCACTGAGGATATGTTTTGCTGATTTTTAAATATATTTTTATTTATTTCAGAGAGAAAAGGAGAGGGAGAGAGAGATACAAACATCAACAATGAGAGAGAACCATTGATCCGCTGCCTTCTGTATACCCCCTACAATCTAGGCATGTGCCTTTGACCAGAATTGAACCTGGGACCCTTCAGTCCGCAGGCTGATGCTCTAGCCACTGAGCCAAATTGGCTAGGGCTGTTTTATTGATTTTTTAGAGACAGGGAGAGGGAGAGAGAAAGAAAAATATCCATCAGTTATGTTCCATACACTTCTCCACTGAGGATCGAACCTGACACCTAGGTATGTGCTCGACTGGGAGTCAAACCACAACCATTTAGTGCACAGGATGACATGTCAACCAACTGAGCCACACCTGCCAGCGATACATTGTAAATGTATAGTTTTCTATTTACACACCTACACACAATGGCATACACACAATACATTCGTGCACTCATTCACTTATACACACGCACATGCTCTCTTAACACAAACACTGATACATGTTTACATGCACACTCACACATTCTCACACATATCATCATGCACACACATGTGCATACACATCTCACTTTCACAAACCAGTATTCTCAGATGCTCAACAACGTCCACACACTCACATGCTCACACACACTTTCACATTTTAACACGCTCTCATACAGCCACACACATGCACACACCACTGCCCGCCAGCCCTCCAGTTCCTGCCCTCCCCTATCCCTTCTCCTTGTCTGCAAGGTTGAAGCACGGCAAACACGGGCTCCTCCATCACAGGCTTGGAGACAAGGCCCAGAGGCCTCCCAGCCCCCTGTGAGCCGCCAGCCCAGCCCCTGACCCCACCATGCTTTTCCTCCCCAGCTTCTTCCGACGCAGCTGGCGGGGCAGCAGACCCTAAGGAAATTTCAAGAACAGGAAATGACTGTCCATCCGGTTGAACTTGTCTTCTGGGTTTCTTGGCTGCTCCCCTTCTTACCTTCCGGTCTCCGACTTTGCCTCTTGGGACCTGCGCTCAGTATTCTCTGCACAGCGACCTGCACTCCAGCATGTGGGGCTCCGAGGGCTGTGGCCCAGAATCCTGTAGGAGAAACCGTGACAAAGCACAGAAGGGCCTGGGACCCGCTGTGGCCCTGTTAAAAGACAGCCCTGCCCTGCCAGGTTGCTCAGCAGTTAGTGTTGACACATCAAGGTTGTGGGTTTTATCCCGGTTAGGGCGCACACGAGATTCAACCAATGAATGTATCAATAAGGGGAGCAACAAGTCCCTGTCTTTTTACATTTATTTTTTAATCCCCCCTCCCTAAAATCAATCAACCAATAAAACTTTTAAAATAAAAAATATTTAAAGACTGTCTTAAAACCCTAAGAGAGAGAATCAGAGAAAGACAAAGCATCAGCCCCTGGTGCACCTAAGCCGTCTCAGAAGATGGGAAGTGGCTGTCAAGAATACTTCACAAAAGTAGGAATTTTCTTTCTGTACAATTATAATAAAAGCTAGAGGCCGGTGCACAAAATTCATGCACGGGGGCAGAGAGGGTGGCGGTTGTCACTCAGCCCAGCCTGCACCCTCTCCAATCTGGGACATCCCTCTCACAATCCAGGACTGCAGGCTCCCAACTGCTTACCTACCTGCCTTCCTGATTGCCCCTGACCGCTTCTGCCTGCCAGCCTGATCACCCCTCTATATACTAGAGGCCCAGAGCATGAAATTTGTACGTGAGGGTGGGAAGTATCCCTCAGTCCAGCCTGCACTCTCCAATCTGGGACCCCTCGAGGGATGTCATACTGCCCGTTTAGGCCCAATCCCTCCGGGCAGTCAGACATCCCTCTCACAATCCAGGATTGCTGGCTCCCAACTGCTTGCCTGCCTGCCTTCCTGATTGCCCCTAATCGCTTCTGCCTGCCATCCTGATCACCCCCTAACCACTCTCCTGCCAGCCTGATTGATTTCTAACTGCTCCCCTGCCAGTCCATTTGCCCCCAACTTCCCTCCTCTGCCGGCCTGGTCACCCCTAACTGCCCTCCCCTGAAGGCTTGATCACCCCCAACTGCCCTCCCTTGAAGGCCTGGTGCCTCCCAACTGCCCTCCCAAACTTGCCTGATCACCCACAACTGCCCTCACTTGCTGGCCATCTTGTGTCTACATAGGGGCAGGATCTTTGACCACATTGAGTCAGCCATCTTGTGTTTTGGAGTGATGGTCAATCTGCATATTACTCTTTTATTAGATAGAATAGAGACCTGGTGCACAGGTGGGGGCCAGCTGGTTTGCCCTGAAGGGTGTCCCAGATCAGGGTGGGGGTTCCCTTGGGGTGTGGGGAGGCCTGGGCGAGGGGCCTGTGGTAGTTTGTAGGCCATCCCCGCCCTCTGGCAACCCAAGCAGAGGCCCTGGTATCTGGAATTTATTTACCTTCTACAATTGAAACTTTGTAGCCTGGAGCAGAGCCAAACTTCCTGCTCGCTCTGTGGTGGCAGCCATTTCTGTTTGGATTTGTTTACCTTCTATAATTGAAACTTTGTAGCCTGGAATGAAGGCTTAGGCCTGCTAGGGCAGGTGGAAAGCTTGGCTTCTTCTGTTCCCAGAGAAACCCAAGCCTCCCTCCTCTGTGGCCACAGTCATCTTGGTTGGGGTTAATTTGCATACTCGTTCCGATTGACAAGTGGGCATGACTGGTAGGCATGGCTTATGGAGCAGAGTGATGGTTAATTTGAATATTACTCTTTTATTATGTAGGATTACATCCTTCTTTGCGTTTAGTCACTTTCTTTGCTCTGAAGTCTACATTATTAGATATTAAAACAATCAATCCTGCTTTTTCATTAATATTTAGAAAGTAAACTTTTTTTCTTTTATTTTAAACCTACCTATGTCATTGAATTTAAAGTGAGCTTGTAAACATTACATATTTGGATTGTTTGTTTTAAAATCTATCATACCAACCTCTATCTTTTAATGAATGCATTTAGACCATTTATATTTAAGATTCATTCATTAGGTGTTATACCTACCATTTTATTATATGCTCTCTGAAGATGCAATAGTCACCAAAATAGAACACATTCTGAGCCATAAGACACACTTGAACTAATTTATAATAGAATTCATATAAAGCATATTTTCAGATAACAGTGTAATTAAATTAGAAATCAATCACAAAAAAGAATGTGGCAAATTCCCAGTATTTTGAAATTAAAAAACATACTTCTAAATAATTCACAGTAAAAGAAAAATTTCAAGAGAAGTTTAAAAATAGTTTGAAGAAGTGAAAATACAGCATATAAAGCTGTGGGATGCAGTGAAATTAGTGCTTAGAATGCTTTTATAGCATCAAACACATATTAGAAACAAGGGAAAATGTAAAATCAATACCATAAGCTTCCAGCTTAGGAAACTAGAGAAAGAATAATAACTAAAGTCTAATTCAAGGGGAAAGGAAGATATAATAAATATTAGAGCAGAAATCAAAGATATTTACACCAAAAAATAGAGGGAAAACTATAGCTAATATCATATTTAATTATGAGAACTGGACCTCCCCCCCCCCAAAGATTGGAAACTCTACTAACACTGTCCTCTACTAACACTGCTATTCAACAGAAGGCCAGAAAAGGAAATAAAAAATATACAGGCTTAAAAGGAAGGGAAAGAAATAACTTTTTTTGCAAATAACATTATCTATGTATAAAAAACTAAAGAATCAACAAAAATATTCCTGAACATGGGTTTGAATCACTCTGGTCCACTCATATGCAGATTTTTTTCAGTGAAAACTGTACTGTCCTCGGTCAGCAGGGCGGAGTCCGTAGATGCTTAGGATCAACAGCATCACTGACCTACACCATTTTACTCAACAGATTTGAAAATTTACATTTATATGAAACCTGCATGTGAATATTTATAAACACCAAAAACTAGAAGCAGCCAAGATGTCCTTCACTAGGTAAATGGAATAACAAACTCTGGCACATCTATAAAATGGGATATTACCCAACGCTAAAAGAATAAATGAGGTATTAAGTCCCAAAAAGATATAGACAAATCTTAAATGCATATGGCTAAATGATAGGAACTAGTCTCATAAAGCTACACGCTGCATAATTCCAATTATAAGATATTCTGGAAAAGTCAAAACCATAAAGATAAAGATTAGTGACTAACAAGAGATCAAGGGGAGAGAGTGGTTTAGACATATGGGAAATCATGATTTCTGAGTGAGGAAACTGCTCTGCATGATTCTGTAATCACAAATACATTACATTTTTGGTACCCATAGAACTTCTCTAAATTGGACATACAGATGGTCAAGAGACATATGAAAAAATACTTCAAAGTCATTGTCAGAGAGATGCAAATTAAAACGGCAATGAAGTATCACCTCATACCTGTCAGAATGACTACCATCAACAAACCAACAAATGACAAGTATTGGCAAAGATGGGGAGAAAAGGGAACCCTCATGCACTGCTGGTGGGAATGCAGACTGGTGCAGCCACTGTGGAATGGTATGGAGTTGCCTAAAAATAATTAAAAAAGGAACTTCCATTTGACCCAGTGATCCCACTTCTAGGAATATATCCCAAGAAACCCGAAATACAAATCAGGAAGAATGTATGCATCCCTATCTATGTTCATAGCAGGACAATTTATAATAGCTAAGATCTAAAAATAGCCCCTGTACCCATCAGTAGATGAGTGGATAAAAGGCTGTGGTACATTTACAGCATAGAATACTATGCAGCTGTAAAAAAGAAGGATCTCTTACAATTTTAGACCAGCATGGAGGGACCTGGAGAGCATTATGCTAAGTGAAAGATACCAGTCAGAGAAAACCAAGTATCACATGATCTCACTCATATGTGGAATCTAATGAAGAAAGTACACAGGTGAACAAAATAGATCCAGAGACATAGGAGCATAAAACAGACTGAAGGATCTCAGAAGGAAGTCGAGGGTCAGGCAGTTGGTGGGGAGAGTTTAATTGGGAAATTTATGTGCATATATGCATAGCCCATGAACACAAATAATGGTGTGGTGACGGCATGGGAAGGCAGGTGTAGCATGTAAGGGGCCAACGGGAATTTTTTTTAAAAAAAGACATTTGTAATACTTTCAACAATAAAGATAAATTTTAAAAATAGAGAGATCTAGAAAGTATACTAATCCCAGTGGTCTTGATCCAGCATCTAGAAGGTTCAGCAATCTGAGAAGGCACTGTGAATAAATTAATAAAGAGTCCAGAGATGAAACATAACGTTTGGAAGGTATTATGGGGGCCAGAGGAGCTTAGCTAAAGAAATTAAGTTCTCCTTTGTCTCAGGACCCCTTGGTTTTTATTAACACAATTAGAGGCCAATGCAACAAAGATTCGTTCAAGAATGGGTCTTCCTTCCCCTGGCTGCCAGCACTGCCTTCGCTCTGGCTGGAGCGACCTTTCCACTCCGGCCCTGGAGCTACCTTTTTTGCATTCCCACACTGCTCAGAGCAGCTGGGGTGGTGCAGGACACCATCTTTATCAGATTGATTTGCATACTCTCTCCTGATTGGCTGATGGGCGTCATGAAAGGTACATTCAATTAGCATGTTACTCTTTTATTAGTGTAGATTTGTCCTAAGGCAAGGCAGAGATATACATATCAAAGGCTAGGGTTTTGTACACAAATCCATTGTCAGATTGGTGGACTTACTTCCAACTGTTTAGGTGTCTGGCCAGGAGGAGGCAATAACATGTAGATTAAGATGCCCTGAGCTGTCTGGCAGCAAGCAATCAATTTATGAGTCCGTTTCAGGTTTGGGGAAATGCCCTTTAGCCATCTCCCAGATGACATGCTGGAATTGCTTCTGGCAGTATACTGTGGACATGAAGGAGGGAATAGTACAGCATCCAGATATGCTGGAAAGCACTTGTTTTTTCCTCACTTCCTATAATAATAATTTTTAAAAATGGCTGCTGGGCCTTTCCAGTATTGATCAGTGATTGAGCATCAACCTACAAAGCAAGAGGTTATAGTTCGATTCACAGTCAGATGTGCCCAGCTGGTGTTGCTCAGTGGTTGAGCATCAACTTTTGAACCAGGAGGTCACTGTTTGATTCCCAGTCAGGCACATGCCCAGGTTGCTGACTTGATCCCCAGTGTGGGGAATGTAGGAGGCAGCCAATCAGTGATTCTCCCTCATCATTAATGTTTCTACCTCTCTCCCTCTCCCTTCATTTGTCTGAAATAAATTTAAAAAAAAAAAAGAACATAATTTTTAAAAATATACATTTTTTATGGGTGCTGGGTCTGGCAGCTGTGGCTCAGTGGTTGAACATCAACCTATGAACCAGGAGGTCATGGTTTGATTCCCTGTCATGGCACATGTCCTGGTTTGTGAGCTCGATTCCCAGTGGTGGTGTGCAGGAGGCAGCTGATCAATGATTCTGTCTCATCATTATTGTTTCTCTCTCTCTCTCTTCCTTTCTGAAATCAATACAAATATATATTAAATGGGTGCTGGATTTTGTTGAATGCTTTTTTTTGCATCTGTTGATATAATTATGTGATTTTTTTCTTCATTTTGTTTTTGTGATGCATCACATTTATTGACTTGTGAGTATTTTACTAGCCTTGTATCCCCAGAAAAAATCCCAGTTGGTCAAGGTGGGTCCTTTTTTTTAAATCCACTCTACAATCTCTGATTTTTATTTTAATTCCCCAAACAGCAGGGTCTGCTGCGGGTCTTTGCAGTGGAATGTTTAATGTGCCATTGAGGCTGCTGTGGAGTTCTCAGGAAATGCCAAGGCTACCTGGTGCTGATTACTTCCATTTATAATCCAGCTCAGAAACGCAACCTAACACTTTCCATCTGCTCCGGAGCTGGAGCTGTGAGCTTAAAACACGCGGTGAGGACTGCTCTGTGCACCCCCATCCCCTCTGTGCTGGCCTCCCTCTGGGGGGCCTTGTCCGGCACCACCAGATGGAATTCACTCTTCTCTTTATTTTCCCAGGGAATGGAGCCTGGGATGTATCAACTCAGGTTTCATCCTAAATACGGAACTCATTTTATACCATCAGGAACTCATTTTATACTCATTTATACCATCAGGCTTTCTGCTGTTTAACCCTTGAGTGTTGGCTCACATACCCTATCTTCAAGGCCAGCTATGAAGAGGCCTCTGGACACTTGCAAGGGCTCCAAGGAAAAGGGGACTCGGCATTTAATTGCGCGCTCCCTTCAAGACCCACTGAAGTGCCCCTGCCCTTCTCTGACATTCTGCAATGTTCATTTATTCCACTTGTTTTGGTGCTTAAACGTTAAGAATCACCCATGAAAGGTCCTCTAGGTTCTCAGTACTCTGTCAGGTTTTGAGGTTGAAAAGGGGGATTAGGAGATGGGAAAGGTCCGTTCCCAATGTCCTTGTGATCCCGCAGTTCAGACGAGTAATAGGCATCCATGCTCTTCCCTGGCTGCAGTGAGCACTGAGGCGGCGGGCGGAGCGGGGAAAGGTTTCACACTGCTCAACTGCTATCCCCCAGTCGTCTCTGGCAGGGCCAGGCAGAGTGCACCCATGCTTCAAATGTTAACCGAGTGACTTGCTGAGAAGACTCAGTGTCAGTGTATTCCGGAAGGTCCTCTCTGGGTGTTTTGTACCCAAGTCTGCTCCCCAAGCAGGGACGGTACTCCAGGTCTTCCCTGCATGTTCTGCTGGGGCCTAACGTGGACATCAGATGGAGTCCAAAGGCTGAATGCAGTCACCAGGGCTCTACTCTGAAGATCATCTAATTCAGTTCCCAGAAGAAGACTACATGCCCCAAAGGGAAGAAATGTCAAAATGAAATAACTGGGCTGAGTAATCAGATCAGCATGTGTGTGGCCAAGTAAAGAGTACCTCGCCCTCAGAGGTGAGAGCCGGAGAGCCTGGGGGACAGGGAAGTAAGCCCCTGTTCTTGTTACTTTCCATCGACCAAGCCCAAGTACACACGCACGGGTCCAGAGCCTCACAGCAGGAGTGAGCACCAATCTTGTTGGTTAAAGAGAAAAGTGAACTGAAGTTAAATCTCCTTATAAAGCAGGCAGTGGAAGGCGCTACCTTATAAACTTAAGCCATATTCTGGAAAAGATCCAAACAAACAAACTATTGGCCCTCAATTCACCCCTCAGTGTGTTTATTTTAAAAATGGTTCCACTCTCTGGGGACACAGCCCAGTGCGTCAGACGTCAGCCACTGGAACCCTGCCCTCAGACATGTCCTGGGGCATCGCTCCATAAAGCCAGGCAAGCTCCGAGCCCTGCATGGCGGCACTGAGCTCAGAGTGAGCTTTCATTCTGGCACCAACCAGCCTCAGACAGCCATCCTACCAACACTCTGCCCACAGTGGGAAGGTCACCCACCACCCACCAAACCATGGCCCCAGGGTGAGGCCCTGTCCTTGAGGGGGGTCAGCCCGGGAGGCAGAGCACGAGACCTCACGTCTGCATTTTAGGGTCTAAAGTCTTCCCAAAGGAGATAGTCACTGCCAAAACCTGCCTCAAAGAAATGTAAGTCCATACATGTAGTCATGCATGAAATGACATTAAAACAATTTTTTTAAAGTCTACTTCCTAATCTTTTCAGCAAATGGTGCTGGAGCAATTGGATATCCATAGATTTTTAAAATATTTGTTTTAATTTTATCTAAACCTAACACGTTATATAAAATCAAAATAGGTCATAGATTGACATGTGTACCATAAAGCTATGAAACTATTTTTAAAAACCATAGGAGAAGATCTTCAGGGCCCAGAGTGAATAGACAAGACATCAAAAGCATGATCCATCAAAGACAGAAAAGCAGTAAGTTGAATCTCATCAACTTGAAAGACTTTCAGTCTGAGAAAGCCCGGATGAAGAGGATGAAAAAATAATGTTTTATGTACATATTACCTATTACAATAGCTAAAATATAAAGTAGTGAAGTCTGTTCAGCGTGGCTCAGTGGTTGAGCATAGACCTATGAACCAGGAGGTCATGGTTCAATTCCCCGTCAGGACACATGCCTGGGATTCTGGCTCCATCCCCTGTGTGGGGTATGCAGGAGGCAGCAGGTCAATGATTCTCATCATTGATGTTTCTCTCTCTCCCCCCTCTCCCTTCCTCTCTGAAATCAATAAAACTATATATTTTTTAAATATTTCAAAATTAGTTAAAATATCAAATGCCAATAAGAATGGGGATGTATTTGGTTTCTCATTCAATGCTGGTATGAATTTAAAATGGTATGGCCACTCTGGAAAGTAGGGTGGCAGTTTCTTAAAAACCTAAACACAGTTACCACACAATTTATCAATCCCACTCCAGGGCATTAATCCCATGGAAATAAAAATTAATCTACACGGTGAAACCTCAATATGAATATTATAACAGCTTTATTTGTGATAACCCAAAACTGGAAACAACCTTAAGAAGCATTGAGTGAACAACTGTGGTACATCCAGACCACAGAACACCACTCCGCAGTAAAAAGAAATGGACCGTCATCACACAGTGTGGAGGGATCTCAAGGACATTGTGCTGGGAAAACATTACATGCTATATCATTCCATTTAAAAAACATTCTCAATTGACAAAATGATAGTGAGGGAGAGCAGGCTGGTGGTGTCAGGCTGGGGTAAGGGTGGGAATGGCAGGTGTAATGACAAAGGCAGCACAAGGTGTCTGGTGGCTTCCGCCCTGTGTCTTGATGGTGATGGTGTCACAGGAATCCACCCAGAAATGAAATAGTCAGGACTGGACACGCACACTGTACCCATGTCAGCTTCCTGGTTTGAGACCATACAGTGTGGTATGAAAGGTTTCCTTGGAGGGAAGCGAGGTGAAGGGTCCATGGGCATCTCTGTACTGTATTTGTAACTTCATGTGAACCTGTAACTATTTCAAAATTAAAAGCCCCCTCCCCATTCCAATATCCCATGAGTTTCATTGAAACTCTGTTCTAAAAATGACTACAAATTGTCGAATTGGACTTCTTGTGGTAGTTCACATTTTGAGGGCAGAAATATCTATTTTTCCCAGTTTTGTATTTGTTGGAACTGTCTTGTCAGGATTGATGTTTGAATCAGTGTTGAGCTTTTATGAGCACCAGTTTCCTCTATGGATCTGGCTCGCCATTTCTGCAGACCCTCGAGCTGCCCCTCAGAGGCCCTGCTCCTTCCCCACTGGCCACACTAAGCAGGTATTGGGGTGACACACCTGACCACACACAAGTTAGCCCTGTGAAGCGAAGGAGCAGGGTTGGCGCTGCCTGCCCACTTCTATCGGCATTGTACATAGGCAAAGGGGCCACAGGCTGCCTTCATGGGTGAAGGCATCCCCTGCCCTCCCTCATGCTCCGCTGAAGCAGCTCCCCGATATTTCCTTAAGTGAAGAACCAGAGCACCTTCCTGGTCTCAGTGTTGTAATATACCCCAAATCTCACAAAGGACGCCTCAAAAAAAGGTTGAATTATGAAGTCATTTATTAAAGGCCAGTAGCAGATGAGGGGCTAAAGCTCCAAATCTTGCGCCCGAACAGCTTGCCACATCTGGCTTATATTGGCAGAATATCACAAAGGTATTGATTACATCTTTGGGTCTGGAATGAGGAACCTGTTTTGTGCAAAGCTTTTACAGAAGCAAAATTGAGCAAATTAGTTACCTAAAGTATCTAAGAATCACATTATCTGGGCCACCTGGGCAATTTAGAATAATTGTGCTGTCCAGATTCTGGGATCACTGAGTCAACATGAATGCACTATCTGCAACTACTGAGGCAATTTAGAATAATTTGTGCTCTTCTGATTCCGGGACCACTGAGTCAACTGAAACTCAGTTATCTGTAGCTACTGAGACAATTTGGGATATTGATCTGTCCTGGGTCCCAGAAGAATGTGCTTCGATGGTCAGTGAGATCACAATCAATGGGACATTCAAACCACCATCCATGGAGTATTGGGATAGCATACATAAGTTCAGAAAATAAAAATAACTTTCTATTGTTTTAGCAGACAAACAAGTACCGAAACAAACATCAGTTTCCACCTGAGGTGATTGCTACCACACTTCTTTAGGGCCCACTCACCTGGGAAAGGGATAAGGCGGGTGAGCGCTGCCTTCTTGGCCTTCCATGCAGAACCCAAAGCTGGGTGTGCAGTGGGAACAGAGGTGAGAGGGGGTGTGGTGAGAGAGGGTATGAGCATTTAGGAAGTCTGGGCTGCTTCTTTCATTGGGCAGTTAAGTCCTTACACATGACTGTCTGCATGAAGAAAATGGAAGTGCTGCAATCACAGAAATCAGGGTCCTTCTCCCACGGGCGGTCCTCAGCTATTGGATGCACTGCTGTGTGGCCTGTGGGCCCCTCTGCGCCACCCGCCAGGACTGGGGCTCTAGGCTGCTTGCTAGAAAGCAGGATAAGTATCGCTCCTCTGGGCTGGCAGAGGCACCACACCCCCCTGGATAGTAGGATGATTCATTGATATTTCACAGCAGATTCGGGAATAGAAAAATGCTCTGGAGACTCTGATACAAGAAGCAAAATGGAGAGCAGGAAATTGTGCTGTTCTCTGCACGTTTACACTAAGTTTTTTCTGACGCCCATGAGACACAGGGGATGGAAGCCGCAGGAGGGGCCACCATCGCCCGTACTGCTGCGTGTCCCTATGAGGTGCTCTGCACTCACATGTGCCACGCTCTCTGCAGCTCAACTAGGCAACGCTCACCTGCCCCCTGGTTTGCAGGTGCCACCTGGCACTGCCACCCCAGGGGACTAAGTCCGCCAGTTCCTGGCCCAGTCTCAAAGCCCAGGCTGCCCTGCTTCCATGCACACACTGCCTGGAAATGAAATGCGCCTGAATCAGGTCCACAGACGGGCCAGGCCTGTCCGGGTCACAGCGTGCTTGACGCCCCCCTTCACTGGAGCCAGTGGCTGTTTCCACTTCCCAGCAGCGGGTGGGCCTGCAGGGAGCCACCCCCATTCACTCCCGAGGCAGGGCTTGGCTCCCAGGCACTTCTGAGATCCCTTTTCCTGGGAATGTTTCAACCTCGGGCTTGTAGGGAAAGCCGGACCTGTCATTATGGAAACCAGAAATGCAAATGTCCCATTAGTACTGGTCCCAAATAAACCACCTACTCCTTGGACTCATAATATTTGGCCAAGAATGAGGTGGGATGGAGGCCGCGTTTGGGGTCCTCCCACACGGCATCCCAGGCTCTCCTCCAGCTGCAGGCTTGCGTCCTGCTTAGTTTTAAGCCCTGGAGTTCAGGGGTTGCAGAAGGTTCTGGATCTGGTTTTGCATTCACTGACGTCTCCGTGCAGCGTCTTCTCCTTGCACTTCAAAGGGTTTCCTGGGCCCGGCTCTGCTCCCAGCCCAGCAGCTCCCAAGTGTTTACTGAAGAGGCAAAGTGAACCAGGAAACAGCTGCTGGCGGGCCTGCAGGTCCCCTGGGTCACGCTTGGCCATCTGTGTCTCCTCTTAGGGCTAATCTGGCCAGTTCTCAGAGAAACAGCCCATTAACTCAGACAGCTGGGAAAATGACGGAAACCATCTTTCTGAAAAACCCTCTTATTTTGCAATGTTTATGTTTTCTGATCCAGGGGACTTAAGAACGTCGACCTTTTACCAGCCGCCCAGCTCCTCACTCTGCCTCTCAGACCCAGGCAGGCCCACAGGCCGCCCGGAAGCCGGGCAGGTGCGAGGTGCCGCTGGGTCCCGGCAGGTGAGTGTATAACTCAGGGCCGTGAGGCCTGAGGGCTGGGCTGGGTTCCTCGCAGCCTCATTTCGGGCGGAGTGTCCGAGTCCTGAGATGGGGCTCGGCCCCGCCAGGGCTTGTTTTGTGTGTCTCCCCCCCACCCCCGCCCGCCAACTCCTAAAGGGGTGACCGGTCCTCAGGATGGCTGTCCCCAACCTGGAAAGTGTGTTTCTTTACACGAGGCTCCTTCATTTTTCTTGGTCGCTCTGCAGTTGCCCTTCGGGGCGGGGCGGGCCCCCTGAAGCCGCCGGTAATAAATCTGCTCTCCCAGCTCCGGCCAGCTACTCTGCTTCCATCCCCAGCTGCTTGGAGGGCTCCTTTTAGAAAAATAAATACAGAACAGGATGCGGGGTCACGGAGACTGAGTATGAAAAATAATAAATGTTTAAGGGAAGTCCTCTTTTCCCTTTCAAAGTTGGGGACACAGCCCACTAACTCAGACAGCTGGTGAACATTTTAACTCCTGACTTTAAGGTGAACATTTTCCCTCTCTATTTCTCTGCGGCAGCTGCCTCTGGGTTTTGAGCAGGACAGGTATTTGATTCAGAAATGAGTCGTGTTCAACATGTTACGTCTCTTCCAATTAATGCAGTTTTTCATATGTTAACGGTCTTAAAGCATGGTTAATTTGTTTTAAAGAAAGCTTGATATTTATTTCTAAAAGATAGTGTTTTCGTGTGGATTTTGGCACAGAGCAGAGACACGCCCCTCCTTCCTCGGTGGCCCCTAAAAGGAGGGCGCGCGTTCTAAAGGCTAAGGAGCCCTTCCGGCTGAGCTGCTCAGCGCCAGGCGTCTCCTTAGAGCTGAGATAGCGGAGGGAGCGGTTATGTAGAACACTAACTTTAAATTACAAGTTATTTGGGATGCGTGCCCAGGGCGCCAGGAGGAAAGCCCTAAAAATGTGACCTTTGACTTCAGACCTGAGCATGCTCTGAAGGAAGAGGGTTGCGGGGTGCAGTCACGGCCTCATCTCTATCAGAAGACCAAGGGACTCAGGAGCGAGCTTGGGCACTGGGGGTCCTACAGCCCTCACCCACAGCTGCCTCACCATTGGGTCAGGCTGGGAGGGCTTTGCAAGCCGGACTGAGGAGGGTAGAGATGGGCGGGAAGGGGGAGCGGTGGGAGAGGGCAGGGGTGGGTGGGTGGATAAGTGTTGATGGGAAAAATAAAATAAGGCAGAAATTTGGACTAAGAAATTTGAACTATCTGCCAACAAATGCTGAGTGCAGTGGGGCTCTTCCCTTCGCAGCTGCCAGCCCTCCTCAGGGCTCTGGGATGGGAGTGGGAGTCCAGCAGGAGGGGGGTGCCCCCAGAACCCGCACCCCCTCTTCCCGGGCCTGCAGCCGCTCTACAGCCTGCTCTGCCCTGTCTCAGCCTCCTGACCGTCCCTACCTTGGCCTCTGCCCTTGCCCTGTGGGCACCCCAGAGGGAGGGTCCCCACCCGCCCAGCGCCTGCCAGACCTGCCGCATCAGGTAGAAAGGCACCCAGACGCAGGCTCTCCCTGTTTCCCCGCAGCACACTTACCGGGTGCTCACGTCTGCCCGTCTGCCCTGGCAGAGGCCCGGTCTAACCTTCGACCGAGTCGGCAAACACCCAAGAAGTCACTCGTGCCTCGGGACACGCCTCCCAGCGGGCAGGGTGGCCGCAGAGAGCAGACGGCTCATGAGGGCTGAGCCCGGAAAGGCCATGCAGCCTCCACACGGTCAGGCTGAGCGCGGCCGCGGTCTGGTCCCTTACGTGCTGCCGCCTCGGAGCTTGGCCTCAGGCTGGGTTCTCGGGCGCCAGCCCCCAGGAGGTGCTGCATGTCCCTGTCCACGGCCACGGTCTGCTCGTCAGGAGCCCGTCACTCGGGCCCCGCTTGCAGGGAGGGGAGCAGATCCCACCTTCCAAAAAGAGGGCGGGAAGGACTTGTGGGAAGCCTGGAAGTCACCACACTGTCCTGGTCAAATGTTGCTAATTAGTAAGGAAGCGCCTGGGCCCACTTCCGAACCCCTCTCCACGCGGTGTTCCGGCCGCACTGGCCGTCGCCTGGACAGGCCATCGCCTGGAATGAGCACTGAACCTGAGTCCCCCTAACATTTCGCCCAGAACTGGGGTTCAGTGCAGTCAGAGTTGGGGTTCAGCACAGTCCAGAGCTTTTATCTCCTTCCTGCTAGGGAACGCCAGCCAGGTACTCAGCCGTGCCCTCCTCTCCAGTTCAGTCCTCTCCCCACGTGCACACTGTGTCTCCTTACCTTAGGCTTTTATAGCTCCTCTGATTTTCCTTCTGGTTTTCTCTTTCCTTCTAGTTGTAGAATTTTCAGTCAGTCAACTTTCCTGTAGTTCTGGATAATGTCCACTTTATATTTTAGTTGTATTTTTTGAAATTGTTGAGTGAGGCTGCAGTTAGGCGTTTACCTATTTCTTGGTAAGCCACCATCTTGGTTTTTCTCCCCCCCCCCCCCCCCACCATTTTCTCTTATGGCAGGCCCCGCCGGCTCCAGGGGTGCTGGGCCCCCAGGTCCTGCGGACGCCTCCAGGCACACACCTGCACGGCAGTGAAGCTTTGCGCACCGGTGGGGCTCCACTGGTGCCGGGCTGGGGAGCAGCCCCGTCACCTCCCTGCGGACCAACCCGAGGCTGCCCCTTCGCCTCACTCCTCGTGGCCTCAGGGACTTCCCTCTTCCCACACGGAACGGGGAGGACTCTGCTGCCCTTATTTTAAGAGTTGTTTTCAGCAGACCGAGGGCTTCTCCTCCATCTCCCACAATGCACATAGCTGAGAGCAGAGGCCAGCGCCCGCCCTCCCCCCGGGCTGTGTAATTGTTACCCTGTGCTCAGAGGAAACAAGCCACCAGGCTGACAGGTAGCAGTTTGGGAGTCGCTGAAAGCCCTGTCCCTACAAGCAAATTGCACTGTAGCACAAGACCAGAGGCCGTCCCTCGGAGAGGCAGCAGAGCCCGGGGAGGGACAGAGCAGCGTGTGACTCCCTGCGGGGCAGAGGGCCGGGCCTTTACGGAGGGGCGGTAGCCGGAGGCCCAGGCAGCCAGCGTGGTGGAGCTTGTGCGGGAACAGGGCTTCCAAGCCGGAGCTCTGTGACTTTCTGGGTCAGGACAGCACGTAGCAGCCGTAAAATCAGAGTGAAACCGGGAGGAGCACCTCCCGCAGATGAGGACTCTGTGTGCAGGAAGCAGGGAGGGTGGGAGTGAAGACCTGGGTGCTAACCCTTTTATAAAGCAGAACCCTCACAGAGCTGTGGCAGCAGCTCCGTGGCTGTGGCCCCTGTGGCAGCAGCTCTGTGGCCAGGGCCTTCAGCTCAGCTGGAGCTTTAGGAAGAAGGACCAAGGCCTCTGCCCCACAGTGAGGCGCCAGCACCCTGGCTGTGCCCCTCCTCCGCTGGGGTACAAGGGTCTTTGCTTGTGTGAGACTCGGTCCTTCCATTGGATTCCGGGGAAGTGATGCTGTGAATGTTCGATGGCTTTGCTGGAGAGGGGCTGGGCGGGTGGCGGAGGCTCCTGTTGGGGAGAGCTGGCAGTCAGACCAGTAGGACCGGGAGGAAGCGAACCAACCTTCCAAAGAGCGAGGCCGAGGTCAGGCCAGACTCAGCCGGCCCGCAGGTCCCGTGCTCCGGGAAGCCTTTTCTGGCCCCTGGCAGGGGCGTCTCCCTGGCACCCCTTAGAGCACGGGGTTCTCCCGCAGGGGACCGGCACCTGGAATAATCCATGTTGCCCTCTCACTCCGGATGTGGCACAAGGGCCAGCTCATGCCAGGCTCACTGTGCCAAGAGCTTGTATTTACTGACGAGGGGGTGAAGAGAAGATGCGTGAGTGCATGGGTTTGTGAGTGGAGCAGACAGACAGACGGATGGACAAACGTGTGTGCAGGCGGATTGTGAGGCCCACAGGATCATTAAAGCATTTTGTTCTTCTCTAGCTTCTGGAACACCACCAGCATCACATCTTTTTTATAAATAATTCTTTATTGTTGAAAGTATTACAGATGTCCCCCTTGTCCCCACTGACCCCCTCCAGCCCGCCCTCACCTCTGCCCCTGCCCCAGGCCCTCACCGCCCCATTGTCTGTGTCCACGGGCCATGCATACATGCACACAAGGTCCTTGGTTGATTACCTCCCCATCTCCCCGCCCAGATCCGCATGCTGTGCCCTGCTCCCATGCCTCTGGATCCACTCCATTCATCGGTTTATTTGTTACTTAGATCCCACATGTGAGTGAGATCATGTCTGTTGAAAAGCTGGGCATCGGTTGTGTTAGGCCTGATTGCAGGCAGCTGGGACAGGTGGGCACGTAGCAGACAAATACATTCCTGCCGCTGCACGAGGGGAACAGAGCCCCGTCCCTCTGGAGGGCGCAGCCTGAGCCCACAGAACCCAGTCCGAGCTGTGTCCACAGTCTCCTCACCTTATAAACCACACGTTATTTATGTAGCTCTGCAGCCTAATGGAGACCAGATGTGACCGGTGGGGGCTGGGCTGCACTGGAATGCAGAGCGCCACGCTGGAGTCCTTTATGGCTGCTCAGTCTCAGCAGTCTCTTCCCAACCTTAGGTCTGATCCTCAATTTCATCCGTTAGCTGCATTCTTTGTGACACGGAAACATCTGGCAACTTCTACTTGAAACGTGAGAAATGCGTTTCTGTACAATCTCTCTGATCAGTTGGCTCGGTGCAGTACACAGAATATCCACAGGGACACAGCACGGCGAGGCCCAGCTGGGGGCCTTGGGCCAGCTGGCAGCCTGCGGGAGCCCATGCTTGCAGTGAATGCACTGCGGCCGCTTTGCCAAGGCGACCTCTCCCTCCCCGGGGATCGCCGTGGAGCCAGCCTCGCCCGCTCGGCCGACTGAAAGCCATACCACTTGCAGCTCTCCTTTTAAGGTCTCAATCCCTGAACAGGCCAGACCTCGATTCAGAGGTGACAACTGCCCAGTGCAGTTCCCCACTGAACAGGAAAGCACGTATTAAACATTACCATTAAGGTTTTGCAACAAGCTTTTAAGAAAAATTAAATTACCAAGATTCAATCAGTCTGCACACCCGCGGAAGCACCTCCTGTTTTCAGGCGCCCTGCCCCTCTGCCGTCCCAGCTTCTTCGGCAGCCGAGGGCTCAGTGAGGTAGAGGGCGGCTCTGCGAGGGGCCAACCTCGGCCCGACCACTCTGCGTGGGGCAAGGGGTGTCCACTCCGCTTCAGGACCCTCCCCTCTGAGTGCCGGCCGGAGCGCACGGGCACGCCTGGCACGGCTGGGCGGGAGGAACTGCCAACAGAACCCTGTTAGTTGGGGGTGGGGGGGGGGGGCGCTGCAGCAGATGGCCGGCCTGCAGTGCCCGCAGAGTGAGAGCGGCGTCTGACTCCTCTTGTCCGACCGAGGGCTGCAGCGGTCCTTCAGAGTCCCCAGACCCTTCCCGGAGGCAGTCACCCTACCCGGGGGGGTCCCTCTCTGCGAACTGCACGCACTCAGGAGTGGGGGCTGCCGGGGACTCTGCCATCACTCCCCACACTTAGTGGGGTCTGCCACCTCAATGCCAGCAGTGACGGCCACAGCATTGCAGTTCTGCTTCCTTCCTGAGACACAGGCGGCTTTGAAAAACTGAGAGGAGAAGGCCTCCTTGTCTCCTTGGGGCAGGCTTGCAAACATATCAAACACATGGCTCCCAGACCAGCAGAGCCCTCGCTGCCAGGCAAACAGCATCCCCCCGCCCTGTGCCGCGGCCTCTGAAGGATCTGCGGGGCCCAAGTTTCTAATCGCCCTTTCTTTAAAAAAAACTGTCTTGCTCTTTTAAATTGTCTAAACTCAAACAACGGCTGCTTTGCCCAGACAGAATTTATAGCTAGTAGTTTCCTACTAGTTACGAGCCTCGTTGTTTTGTTTTACTTTCATTCCTCTCTATTACATTATGGAAAGGTGTGCAAAAGCAAGAGCATGTTGCTTTATTGCATTAAACAAAAATTCAAATTCCCCGATGGAATTTTGAAAGTAACGAATGGCCAAACAAGCATGTCTCCTATTTACCCAATCTAACGCCCCTTCCACTTAAACTTCCTTTTACTCTGATAATCAAATTAGCCATATTTAATAAATACAATGGGAAGAATATGGAAAGCACCTAATAAAAGAACAAAAACCACTATGGTAAGAGTTTACCACAAGTAAATTTGTCATTTTTTCCTAAAAGAAATCATTATTATAATTATTTTAGAAATCATTATTCTTGAAAAAGACCCCTGAAGCCCCATGAAACCATAATCCACGTTGCCTACATCATCCACAAAGTTAGCATTTGAATGGCTTTTGGCACTAAAACTGCGTTTCTGATCATGAAAGAAGAAAATGAGCAGTTTTCTATGAACTTGATGCTATAGCAAAATTGCTACCCAGAAAACTACCAGTTTTGCCAGGGCTGACTCTAGTTTAACTAAAGCTTCACTTATCTCCATGTCTAGCGTGAAAACCGGCCCCACAGCTCCTTGTCCTGCAGATGCAGGTGTCAAAGCCAGACGGTGTCACTCAGGGATGTGGAGCCTCGCCTGCTTCCGGCCTCAGACCTGCAGAGGTGCCCTGGCACCAGCCTAGAGAGCTTCACTGCCAGGGGCTCTCCGTCCCCACACCCTAGGGATGTCAGCTCTAGGGCTGTCAGTGTGTTGCAAACACATTTTACCGGAAAGTATGCTGTTGCTCTTGTGTGTATCTATGTCCTCCCACTGCAGCATACCCTAAAGTGGAAGCAACGGTTTCTCGGTCTTGAATCTGCTCCATGGCTGGTGCTTAAGACAGTGTGGACAGCAGCCACTCCGTGCACACTCAATCAGCACGACCCACTCCAGCTGGGAGCACTGCGGTTGCCCACTGGATGTTAGCTCTGCTGCCATCAATGGCTTAACCCACAGACATCCGTCTCACAGTCCTGGAGGCTGGAGTCCAAGTAGTGGTCGGCAGGGCTGGTCCCTCCCGAGGCCTCTCTCCTTGGCTTGCGGTGGTCATCTTCTCCCATGTCCTCACAGGCGCTTCACTCGGTTGGTGTATGTGGCCTAATCTCTTCTTATAAGGACAGCAGTCAGGTTGGATTAGGCCTCATAAGGACTTACTTAACTCTCATTAGCATCTTAAAGGCCCCATTTCCAGACACAATCACATTCCAAAGTACTCTGGTTAGGGCTTCAACATTTTGGGGAGACACCCGAGCAGTGACCCTGACCCCACCGATGACACTGTCCAGCATGTCCCTGCAGGCCCCACTGTCCCCCTAGAGGCAAGGTTGTGGAGCCAAGGACATGAACGTGCCACAGGCAATGTGTTCACGGGTCATGCTTCGCTAAGATTTGAAAGGAAGGTCATTGCAGTGACAACCAGTATGACAGCTCTCCCAGGCTCCGGCTCGCTGCCCTGGGTGGGAGGGCATCCCTGTGATCATGGTCCAGCCCATGGAAAGTGACTTGGGAGCTGCTTAATTGGAGCCTTGGGGACAATGGTGCTGTGGTTTTAGTCACCTCTGTGTATGGCTAGCTTACTGCTAAGCGTTCCGGTGCTGGAATGACCACGCTGTGCCCAGCCCTGGCGCCATGACAAGAGGTGGGTCGCTCCGGCAGAGCTGTGAGGGAGCAGCAGGAGAAACAAGGCGTGAAAGGCCGGAGCCAGAGCCTGAGCCAGAGCCGGAGCTTCTGAACTACACGCAGCTCCCAATGAAGAGACATATTCCCTCATCGGGACAATGTTTTCAGTGCAGTACATTTTACTACAAATGTAACATGCATTTCTCTCATTTTGATGAAAACCATGTGAAATCGAACTTACAATTGTTTTCTCTGGCAAAACCCAGGGGCAGTTCCGCAAACAGCTGCCTGCAGAGTCACAGCGCATCGGCCCCGCAGACGGGAGGGTGTATCGGTCTTACCTCAGGAAGCAGGCAGCTCCAGAGGAAACATGCAAGTTGCTACCCAAGTAGTAAAACTCCTGAAACAGCTCACAGTGTCGACTTATTAAAAATATGCTATTTTACGATATTGTGACATATATGCTATTGGTCAACTTTCAAAAATGTGTAATCTGCTGTGACTTCTTTTCTCACTCTACGTAAACTTTCTTATGTAAGTTTGCATTTATATAGCCAGTTCTGTGTCCTGGCCCCAGTGCCCCATTCCATCTCTCTGGCCCTTGACCTCTGGCACAAGAATAGGTCCCAGGGCTGCCACGCCTCCCACGAGGGATGGCCAGAAGCGGGACTGCAAGGCCCTGGACACAGCAGCGGTGGGGAGGGAGCAGGCAGGGTGAGGGCAGAGGCAGCGCTGGAGCAAGGCCCACAGACACAGGAGCAGCGATGACTCAGCCAGCGGTGCAAACCCTGGGCCGAGTGCGTTCTGCTTCCTGAATATGGCTTGTAGTGCAGTGGACTGGGCTTGCTTACCATCAATGCCTTTGCCACATCCAAGGGACACATCTCTGGACGATTCTCCTTATTTCTATAGGAGGGGTTGGCCTTGACTTCACTAGTTTGGTGAGGATTACTGTGCTTTGTAAACTGGGACATGCAGACATTATGAGTGTCAATGGAAGGTCCTTAGCACCAATTCAATGCCAACAGGAATCTCCAGTTTGGGGTGTGATGACTGTATTCGGTGAAAGCAGCTCAAAGAAAGCCTGGCAAGAGCAGCACCGCTAGACTGTGGCCATAGGAGACAGGAATACACAGCACGGTCTCTGTCGGAAAATGCTTCCCCAGCCAGAAGGGAGCTGGCTTATACAGATAGAAGTCCTGATCCCTGGTCCCTGATTGGTCTGTCTCATGTAAATGAGCGTATGAATCCTCATAATTTAATTGGTCCAAAAACACTGTCCACTTGGTCAGAATTGAGCTACTCTGATTGGTCAGAACTGCACAATTCTGATTAAATGGGGAAAGTTTCAGTCCTATTGGTTGAAATAGGATTCCAGGAAACCTTTGTAAGGTCTGGCTCCGAAGGCAGAAAAGGTGCAGAGGGCAGGTGAGTGGGGCAGAGGCAGCAGGCAGTCCAGCACTGAGCTTCTCCACGGAGTGCAGTTGGTGTGAGAGGTCCCTGTGCAGAAATGAGTGCGAAGTTCTGCTTTTTTTATTTGCACCCAGTTGGCCATCAGGAGCCCTTCTTAGAGGTGTGTGTCTCTATTATTTTTCTTCTCATGATTCACAAGAGTCACTTTTCAAAGCACAGTGAGGTGTGTGAGAATCTATTTTTTTAAATATATTTTTATTGATTTTAGAGAAGCGAGAGATAGAAATATCACTGATGAGAGAGAATCATTGATTTTCTGTCTCCTGCACAACCCCCATTGGGGATCGAACTCACAACTCTGGCATGTTCCCTTAACTAGAAATGAACCTGGAATCCTTCAGTCCGCAGGCCAATGCTGTATCCGCTGAGCCAAACCAGCTAGGGCAGAATCTCCTTTTTAAAAACAGATTTTAGCAGATTCCTATCCACATAGAGCACCACTAGGAGGTGGGGAAGGGTGGGGGGGAGGGCAAGATGGGTAGGAGGGAGACAGTGCATCAGACAAGGCTGGCCTTTGAGCCCCCTTGGAGTGCTGCCATCAGAAAGAGGAAGATGAGACTCAAGCTAAGTGCTGACTCATCGCAGGAAGGCTGGCTGCCTGGCCTGAGGCGCCCAGGCCAAGTGCCTGTCTGGTCCCTGATAAAATGAGCGTCCTAAAGCCCCTTGAAAACTGTGTTGTGTGGACAATAAACCCCGGCCTCAGGAAGGAGAGCAGTGAGCCGCTTGGATTCTGACGAGTCTGTTTGCACTCATGCTATGTTGAGAGGGACAAGTTTGGTTTAGGTTTCTCCCATGTATGGTTCAGGTGAAAGAAGGGATAATTAGCAGAAATCATTCACCATTAGTAACGTAGACGTTACAACCTTTGGATTGGGTGGGGGCAGTAGGATATGTAAAAACTTAATACCCAGTAGGAGAAACTTTTGTCTGAAAGCTCAGACTGTGCAGCTGCAAGAAAATCCTGGTGCTCCCAGCCCGAAGGACAAATCTGCTGTTATCGAAGACCTAGATCTTTCTGAGACATTCTCTGAAAAATGTGCAGGCTAAGACTCGACAAGGAGGCATGCATTTCCTCCTGGACCACACTGAAGTCACATTAACGGTAATTGGTTTCGCATTTGGGTTGGGAAAGGAGGCGAGGCTACAGGGTTGTAGAAATTTGGAGTTAGCAATGGGCATATGCATTTCTCAACTTTCTCCCAAGAGTGGCCGCTTGCCTGGGAACCCTCAGAACACAGCCTCTCTCTGCAGGCCCCCGGCTGGCCCCGATGTAAGGGGGTTTCTGAACCCACAGCAGCCCGTCTCACTCATTCCTTCAGCTGGAAATTACCTGATTGGATCCCAAAAATATTATAGCTGCTGAGATGAATGAAAAAGAACAAGATAAGAGAAAGTTGGTCACCCTGCACAGACAGACCACTGATGGCAGAACTTTCCAATGGAGGTCAGTTCCCAGCAACTCTTCTTGTTTATATTTTTCAGAAAGAAAAAAAAAAAAGTTTGAAAAATTTCTGGAAAAATCCTCCTACACCAGAATATTGTGTCCAAAGTAACTTACTTTTTTTTAAATGTCCCTGTTCCAAAAGGATTACTTAGGGGACAAAGTAAAATAAACAACACAAAATCTCCTTATAACATCAAATTCATGAAATACCAAAACACGTTAAAAATACTTCAACTTGTTACTCTGGTTTCCGCCCTTTCTCTCACACTGCTACATATTGCCTGAAGTGGACAAAAGCTGTTTCAGGAGGTGCTGTGCTCGCTGTGAAGGCAGAAGGCAGTCCCGGTTCCAGCAGTTACCTGCCTTTGCCAGGGGGCGGAGGCCACACACAGGCCCCAGCGAGGCTCCCAGCCCTCGTCCCTGCGCAGCCTCTGTGACCTGAGAGCAGTAAGTGCACAGGGTGTTTTAAGAATAAATAAATTAATCAAATAAGTTCTCTGAGCAGCGCTTGACCTGTAGTCATGAGTGCTAACCGTCCTCATTGTTTCTACTCATTGCAGGGCAGCTATGGCCAACTGTAAACTAGTCAAGGAGCAAGTACTGGAGTATACTTTACTCTGGTGACATTTTCCCGTTTCACACTTTATGGATACGTTCGTCTGGAACAAAGAAAAGATGAAAGTAGAGGAATCTGTTTTCTTTTATCTCGAAAAGCACAGATGGGGATGGAGTTTCTCCAGCTGAGGCGAGAGGGTGCGCCTGGTGCTGTGGCTGCGGGCCACTCCCAGCCGCCTCAGGAAGCTTGCAGCTACCACAGCATTTTCCGTAGAGCCAACTCAGCTTTGCATGTTAGGAGGTGACCTGGGCAGCACTATGATGGCTCCACTGACCCGTGCATCCTGTTATCCCTGCCCTGGGGGATCCTCTGCCCTTGGGTATAGACTGGACTTAGTGACTGGCCTCTAATGAGTAAAATTCAGCAAAAGGAACAGATGCCACTTCCAAGATTCAGTGACCAAGAGAAAAGCTGAACCACATCCTCATTCTCCACTTAGCTTTTGTCAAGTGTTGATAGCACTAAGTCATGGTCATGCTCCCTGGCTGGAACCAGAGATCACTGCTTGTCTATGAATATTTAAGGGTGGCCCGGAGAGCAAGAATGGTTACTGTCATACTGGGGGGGATTTTAGAATGGAAAGAACATTCTAGAGATAATGAACAAGTAATTTTGGACTCACTCTAGCTCTCAAAGTTGTATAACATGGAGATGAACTTAAGGTTAGCTTCAAAATCCTTAAAGCAAGTATGACAAAAGACAAGAATGTAGCTGTTGATGTGAGAACTCCTGTGTCCATTCCCAGCAAAGCCCAAGCTGGTCCTCTCTTGGAAGCTGGTAGGGCAGGGTGGGCAGATCCTGTTTAGGAAGCCTCGCCTTTAGTAGAATGCTAGGCACTTGATTTTCACTTTGGAAAGCTTTTCATTGGAAAATGTATTCTAGCAGAATCTATATATTCAAGAGATGAACAGAAAAGAAAGGAGGTTAATAATTGGGGGAAAGCAGTGCTGGGGGATGACTATGAAAACTTCTTCTTCTGGCTCTAACCATCTATTTGCAGCAGCCTATCCTGCTGATGTCTCGTTGGAAAAGTTGGATACAATTCTAAAGCATTTCTCTTATGATGGAAGCCATATTTGAAGACAGTTTCTCAAAACTCATGATACTTATGAATTCAAGAAGTTCTATGAACCCCAAGCAGGTGAAATACACAGAAAACCATATCTAGGGAACATCAGGGGAAACTACCAAAAACCAACAACAAAGAGAAGAGACTTTAGAATAGCCAGAAAAAAACAATTAAAAGACATATGAACTTCAAAGGGGCAACAATAAGACACATAGCTGATTTCTCAGGACAATGGAAACAGAAGTCAGTGGAATGACCTTTTTTATGTCACATAAAAGTCTTAGCACAGTAAAGACTATTTTCTCTTAATAGGCACAGAATCCATGTTTCCTATAACCTGGCAATACTACAGGAAAAAAAGCAAGTTCTTTTGGCATGTGTGCACCCTCAAAATCCAGCTGTGGCATCCAAGAGATTGCTAGCCCACCATGACAAAGCATGTTCTCCTGGGATGGCCTCATGAGGGAGCAGGATCCGGTTGTCCCAGTTAAAACAAGTGGTTCTAAAGAGGAAAGGAGGAAGGTTGTTAATCACTTTATAACACATCCTCACTCTAGGGCAGGCACTAAGAAAGCACCAGGTATGTTCTGCTCCTGGGGACCTGTGACACCAATCACACCAAGGAGCCTGCAGCAGTCTTGCAAGGGTTTGTGCATGTGTTTCAACTGTGCACCTACTCCTTCCCCTTGAGTGACATAAAGTGGCAATATGCAGTGAGGATTTATCTTCTGGATTTGGATTTGTGGTCTCTGCAGACTTCCTTTGAGTCTCTTGCCTCCATCTATAAAGCTTCATTTCTCACGCTCATTCAGGAAAAATGGTGAAAGCAGACAAGTGGTGACTGGAAATGATGAGTTTTTAAACACTCTCTTCAGCAACTATTCTAAAGTGAGGGAGGGTAGCCTCCAGAGTTCATTTTAGTTCATTAGAATAGTTACAGAATTGAGAGAAACATGACATGATTTTTAAAATAATGTTTCCAGACACTAATTGATTAGGTTCAACTTTATGATTCTAATGTCTCTAAGTAGAGTTTGAGCTGAAACAATACTGTAAATCCAGATTATAATTTTTTCAGCTAAATAGTGCATATTCATGATCTCTTTCTTTGTTTTCTCTATTAATCAATGAAATTTTACAATCTTTTATGGAAATACTAGTGGTACAGTGCATGCAATTTGTGTACTCGGGGGAGGGGGAGAGGGTTGGTGGGGGTTTTTCCTCAGCCTGGCCTGCACCCTCTCCAATCTGGGACCCTTCAAAGAATGTTCTACTGCCGGTTTACAGGGATTGGGCCTAAACCGGCAGTTGGACATCCCTCTCACTATCAAGTACTGCTTGCTTCAGCTGCTCACCTGCCTGCCTGCCTGCCTGTTTGCCCCAAACACTCTGCCTGCCAGCCTGCTCACTCCCAACTGCTCCCTTTCACCAGCCTGCTCACCCCCAAATGCCCCCAACACCAGCAGCCTGATCTATCCCCAACTATCCCCCTGTTGGCCTGCTCACTCCAAACTGCCCCCTCCTGCTGTCCTGGTTACCTCAAACTGATTCCCATTGAGACCTGCTCACTCTCAACTGGCCCCCCTACTGGTCTGCTTACCCCCAATGTCTCATCCTGGCCTGATCACCCCCCCATGACCCAAGTTCCCAGCCCCTCCTTTTTTTCTTTTTTTCCCCAGTGCCTCCTTGAGCAGAGGCCATCACTGGGGGCAACCCAAGCCTCCTGCTTGCTCCAGCTCCATGACCACTGCCATTTTTGTTGGGATTTATCTATCTTCTATAATTGAAACTTTGTAGCCTTGGGTGGAGGCCAAGGCTGTCCAGGTTGGGTGGAAAGCTTGGCTTCCTCCATTGCCAGGGCAACTCAAGCCTCCTGCTTGCTCCAGCTCTGTGGCCAGCCACCATCTTGATTGGGTTAATTTGCATACAATTCCTGATTGGCTGGTGGGCATGGCTTGGTGTAGCAGAGTGATTGTTAATTTGCATGTTTCTCTTTTATTAGTGTAGATAATCTACAGTATAGAACAATACACATATCTCAAATGCATGTATGTACCCTAAGTCTGTACACTTATCATAAAAGTATATCCTTGCAGGTCTGGCTGAGGAACACTCCCTCCCCCATGCACAAATTTCATGCACTGGACCACTAGTATTTCCATAAAAGATTGAGAAATTTCATTGATTAAAAGAGAAAGAGATTTTTTTAAATGAAGCACCCAAGAGTCAATAAAAAAGTAACCTACCAGGTGGCCACATCCTCAGGCCCCTGTGCTGGAAATCTGAGTGGGTAGGGTTCCACTCATTGCTTTTACAGTTCAGCCTCCACCATGAGGGTTGTTTGAAGGATTGTGGTTGGGCACTAGAGTTTGTTTGTGAGGGGTGGAAAGAAGATCCTGCTAATTAAAAAAAAAAAGTTTTAAGTAACAATCTCATTCTCTGTAAAAGTTCCTCAATGAAAGCCCTGAGATTCAGTGTTCCTTTATGTCCATAGCTCAGAACGTGGGGTGTACTATCATGGCCAGACAGAGACCCTGCACCAAGAGCCGGAGGCAGCTTTGAGCTCACCAACAGGGCCATGGAAGAACACAGGGCCCAATGTAGGCAGGAGGCCCTAACTTGGAAACAGGGCATGTTCCAGAGGCAGATATGTGGGGCATTGCTGGTCGGAATAAAAAAAATGGACAAGGTACCAGCACTAGAGTCTATCTAAAGCGATCTCCTCTAACAATGGCCCGCATGTGCTCTTACCAAAGTCCTGACCTCTAAAGAACAGGCAGGTTAAACAAATGTCACAAAGTTATTCTAAGAGTCAAGTCCAAAATATACCATCTTCCCAGGCAAGACCTGTGGGAAGTTTCAGTTACGAGTCTCCACACAGGATTCAGCCCAAGTTCCCAGAAACGATATTGGTGCTTCCCAGGCATCAGAAGCTGTGCCAATCCCTATAGTGGATGGCATTCTATCTGTCTTGGGTGGCAATTTCACCCCTGCCCTCATTTTTGCATTAAATATTCTTATCCGCTGTCCCTTTCATGCACTCAGGGATGTGTTTCTCAGAACAGAGCCAGTGATGTGCGTCTCCTGATACAATGCTAGAACTATGTGAGTTCATTGTCAGCTCCATGATACTTAGATATACTTTTCCTAATGGCCCCACACTGAAAGGATACTTAGACTATTTTTATATATTTCTCTCCCTTTGAGCAGTTTTCTCTAATGAAATTTTAAGGCATCCTTTCTCTTATTCTGTTTTTCAGAAAATATTTCTGTAATACCTTTGGAGACTCATAGGAAATGCATTTGGATTATTCTATTTTTATCCTGCTGCCTCCTACAACACAAAACATATGAATCATCAAAATTTTCCCTGTCATTTTTTTTAGAGACCACAATATCCAAAGAGGCCTTATGGCATAATACAATGGATATAAGAAATGAAATGTGGTCCCTCTCCTTGAGTAAATGGTGAAAGGAATGTTAATTAATACATCAAATGCCTGAGACTCATCTCAGCATTTATATTATCCCTTGAGTTCCTAGAGACCTTGAATAACATCTATGGAAATAGTATTTTTGGCAAGCCCTGGTTATTTAAAAAAATAATATTTAGTAATATGAACCACTGTTTTAGAGCTTGAGATATGTTGGAGCCTCAAGTAGATGTTCTGATATAGATGGATGGATGGATGATGGATGGATGGATGGATGGATAGATATAGATATAGATAGATAGACAGATACATGAATGAATGCAGAGGTGAAGATATGGTGCTTGCATGGATATATGCATGTATAAATAAATGTATTACTTTATTTGATATTCGATATCCCACTAGGGAGTCAGCTGGTGTGGGAGTCTGATGTGGCTATATGAACATGAAGTTATTTAATCCTCTTGTGTCTTATTTCCTCATATGTAAAATGAATACAGTATATGTTCATGATCTATTACCTATGAATTTGTTAAGAATTCAGAAGATGGACATTGGCCTGCACCAGAGACTGGGAGTAATAGCAGATCTACGAATATATAGACACAAATCAAAAAGTCACCCAAAATGGGGAGAAAGAAAAACAAGCCCTAAGTGAAAAAACAAGAAAGTTTCTCAGAAGAAGAACTAAATGAAAGAAAGGAAAGAAATTTATCAGATATAGAGTTCAGAATAATGATTTCAAGGATGCTCAAGAACATGAGAAAATATATAGAAACAATAAAAAAATGACCAGTTGGAAATGAATAATAACATAGCACTAATAAAGAACACATTAGAAGGAATACACAGTAGATTAGGAGAAGCCTAGAATGGATTAGTGAATTAGAAGACAGGGTAGAAAGAGTCATTCAAACAGAAAACAGGAAAGTAATTATTAAACACACACACACACACACACACACACACACACACACACACAAAGACAACTTAAGAGAGCTGTAGGACAACATGAAACATAACAATTTTCACACCATTAGGTGAAGAAAGTGAGCAAGAGATAGAGAATCTGTTTGAAGAAGTAATTGCAAAACAACTTCCTTAACCTGGTGAAGAAAAAAAAGTCTAAAAGTTCAGGAGGCACAGAGAGTCCAAAGTAAGAATAATCCAACAGGCCCATGCACAGACACATCATAAGTAAAAATGCCCAAAATTAAAGATAACAAATCTTAAAGGCAGCAAGAGAAAAGCAAATCTACAAAAAAAGAAATCCTACAAAAGAGCTCCCATAATGTTGTCAGCTGATTTTTCATTAGAAACTCTACAGTGCAAAAGGGAATAGTATTCCTAAGTATTCAAGGTAATGAAAAGCAAGGATATGAAACCAAGATTACTCTATCCAGCAGGGCTATCATTTTAAAAAATCATGAAATAGCCAAAACCAGTTTGGCTCAGTGGATACAGTGCCGGCCTGTGGACTGAAGGGTCCCAGGTTCGATTCTGGTCAAGGGCATGTACCTTAGTTGTGGGCACATCCCCAGTAGGGGGCGTGCAGGAGGCAGCTGATCGATGACTCTCATCGATGTTTCTAACTATCTCTCTCCTTTCCTCTCTGTAAAAGATCAATAAAATATATTTTAAAAATAAAAAATTAAAAAATCATTAAATAAAGAGCTTCCCAGATTTAAATTTTTTTTTAAAAAAAGGCTAAAGGAGTTCAACACCACCAAACCAGCACTGCAAGAAATGCTAATGAGAAGAAGTAGCAAGAGAGAGAGAAACATATGCTTAAAGAAATAAAATGGCAACAAGTACCTGTCAATAATAACCTTAAATACAAATGGATTAAATGTTCCAATCAAAAGACATAGGATAACTGAATGGATATGAAAATATGACCCAAATTTAGGTTGTCTACAAGAGACCCACTTCAGAACAAAAGACACACACAGGATAAGCATGAAGGGATGGGAAAAATTTTCCAAGCCCATAGAAACAAAAAATAAATCTAAGGTAGCAATACTCATATCTGACAAAATGAACTTCAAAATAAAGACTATCACAAGAGACAATAAAGGGTACTACCTCATACTAAAAGGATCAATCCATCAAGAGAATATAACTTTAGTAAACATATATGCATCCAATTAGAAGCACCAAAATATTTTAAAAACTTCTGGAGAACTTTAAGGGAGTGATCGACAGCAATACATTCATAATATGGAATTTAAACACCCCACTGACTTCACTATATAAATCTTCCAGACAAAGAAATGAACAAGGAAACAATGACTCTAAATGACACACTGGATCAGATTGTTAAATTGACATTTACAGAACATTTCACCCAAAGCTTCAGAATATACATTCTTCTCAGTGCACATGGGTCATTCTCAAAAATAGACCACATGTTAGGACACAAAACAAGTCTCTACAAATTCAAGAAGATTGAAATCATATCAAGCATATTCTCAGATCACAATGGAATGAAATTAGAAATCAAATACAGTAAAAACACTCCAAAAACATTCAAACGAAATCAAAAACTTCCTTCAAACAAATGAAAATGAATACAAAACCACCCAAAATATCTGGGACAAGGCAAAAGCAATCTTGAGAGAAAAGTTCAAAACACAACAGGCTTGCTTCAAAAAAACAAGAAAAATTAATAATAAACTATGTACCCTGCAACTTAAAGAATTAGAAAGGGAACAACCAGGAAATCCCATAGTAAATACAAGGAAGTAAATAACAAAAATTAGAGCAGAAATAAATGACATGAGACTTAAAAAATACATACAATCAATGAAACCAAAGAGCTGGTTCTTTGAAAATATAAACAAGATTGATGAACCCTTAGCCAGACTCACCAAGAAACACACAGGACCCAAATAAATAAAATCAGAAACAGAAGGAGAGAAGTAACAACTGACACCACAGAAATATAAAGGCTTATAAGAAAATATTATGAACAAATTTATGCCAGCAGGCTAGACAATGTGGATGAAATGGACAAATTCCTAGAAAAAGAAATGTAATCTTCTAAAATTGAATCAGGAAGAATCAGAAAACCTCAACAGGCTAATAACAATTGATGAAATTGAAGCAGTAATGAAAAACATCCCACAAACAAGAGAACTGGCCAATTGGCTTCACAGGAGATTTTTACTAAACATTCAAAGAATAAATAGCATCTATCTTCTTCCATCTATTCCAAAAAATCCAAGAGGAAGGAAAAATTCCAAGCTCTTTTTATGAGTCCAGCATTATCCTAATTCCAAAACCAGATAAAGATACGACAAAGAAAGAGAATTACAAGCCAACATCCCTGAAAACAGAGATGCTAAAATTCTCAACAAAATATTAGCAAATTTGATCCAGCAATATATTAAAAAGATTATAGCCTGGCCAGCATGGCTCAGTGGTTGAACGTCCACCTAGGAACCAGGAGGTCACGATTCAGTTCCTGGTCAGGGTACTTGCCTGGGTTGTGGGTTCGATCCCCAGAGGAAGGCATGCATGAGGCAGCTGATCAATGATTCTCTCTCTTCATTGATATTTCTATCTCTCTCTCCCTCTCCCTTCCACTCTGAATCAATAATATCCTACCTAATAAGAGAGTAATATGCAAATTAACCATCACTCCACTACACCCACAAGCCACACCCACTATCCAATCAGAGCAAGTATGCAAATAAACCCAACCAAGATGACTACAGCCACAGAGACCAGAAAGGAGACTTCAGTTTCCCAGGCAATGAAGGAAGCCAAGCTTTCTGCCTGCCCTTGCTGGCCTAAGCATCCACTCAAGGCTATAAAGTTTCAATTATAGAAGGTAAACAAATCCAAACAGAAATGGTGGCAGCCACAGAGTTGGAAAGAGCAGGAGCCTAGGATTGTACCTGGCAATGAAAGAAGCAAAGCTTTCCACACATCCTGGCCAGCCCAGGCCTTGCTTAAGGCTACAAAGTTTCAATTATAGAAGGTAAACAAATCCAAACAGAAATGGATGCCAGCCATGGAGCGAGCAGGAGGCTTGGCTTCGCTCCAGGCTACAAAGTTTCAATTGTAGAAGGTAAATAAATTCCAGATACCAGGATCTCTGCTTGGGTCGCCAGAGGGCATGGCTTGCCTGCAAACCAGCACAGGCCCCTCAGCTCAGGCTGTCCCATGCCCCAAGGGAACCCCCACCCTGATCTGGGACACCCTTCAGGGCAAACCAGCTGGCCCCCAAACATGCACTAGGCCTCTATCCTATCTAATAAAAGAGTAATATGCAGATTGACCCTCACTCCAACACACAATATGATTGTCCTCGTGTGGTAAAAGATCCTGCCCTTATGTGGACACAAGATGGCCACCAGAAGATGGCCAGCAGGGGAGGGCAGTTGGAAGGGACCAGGCCTCCAAGGGAGGGCAGTTGGGGGCAATCAACCCTGCAGGGGAGGGCAGTTAGGGGTGACCAGGCCAGCAGAGGAGGGAAGCTGGGGGCAAACAGGCTAGCAGGGAAGCAGTTAGACATGAATCAGGCTAGCAGGGGAGTGGTTAGGGGGTGATCAGGCTGGCAGGCAGAAGCGATTAGGGGCAATCAGGAAGTCAGGCTGGCAAGCAGTTGGGAGCCAGCAGTCCTAGATTATAAGAGGGATGTCCAACTGCCCAGTAGGATCAGGCCCAAACGGGCATTATGACATCCCTCAAGGGGTCCCAGATTGGAGACTGCAGGCTGGGCTGAGGGACGCTCCCCCACTCGCATACATGAATTTCATGCACCAGGCTTCTAGTATATACTAGAGGCCCAGTTCACAAAATTCATGCATGGGGGTGCGTCCCTCAGCCCAATCTGTACCCTCTCCAATCTGGGACCCTTTGGGGATGTCTGACTGCCGATTTAAACTGGCAGTTGGACATCCTTCTCACAATCCAGGACTGCTGGCTCCTAACCTTTTCCTGCCTGATTGCTTCTAACCACTTCTGCCTGCCAGCCTGATCGCCCCCCCCCCAACTGCTCCCCTGCTGGCCTGACTGATGCCTAACTGCTCTTCTGCCAGTCCAATTGCCCCGAACTCTTCCCTTTCTGGCCTGATCACTCCCAACAGCCCTCCCCTGCTAACCCAATCACCCCCAACTTCCCTCCTCTACTGGCCTAATCTTGCCCCCAGCTGCCCTCCCCTGCAGGCCTAGTTGCCCCTAACTATACTCCCCTGCTATCTTGTGGTAACCATTTTGTGGCAGCCATATTGTGATGAATCAGGCAAGAATGTTGCACAACACTACCTAGGCTTTTATTATATAGGATATAATGAAAAGATCATATACCATGACCAAGTAGGATTTATTCCAGGGATGCAAGGCTGGTATAATATGTGCAAATCAATAAATGCGATACAGGAGTGAGGGAACCAGCGCCAAGCCGCGGCCACACCTTCCGCTCCTGCCCGGAGCAAGCCACCTGGGAGCCTGGCCTCCGCGCCCGCAGCCTTCTCAGCCCGCCCACTGTGCTAGCGAGGGAGCCCGGCATAGGGCCATGGCCGCGCCTTCCGCTCTCAGCCCCAGCGAGCCCTCCGCCGGACCGGCCCACTTGCTTGTGGAGAGTAACGGAGGACTGAGAGGTTGTGCCCAGAGCACTCTTTGCTGCCTGGGACTCTGGACTCCTAAACCCGGGGGACTCTGAAAGCCAGAACATGTGAAGTGTGGGCAGTGGAGGATCTTGGGCAGAGGCGGCCAGAGCCTCCCCATTCTTCCCCCTCGTCCTCGTCCTGCTCGCCCGGCACCAGCGGGCCAGGGGCCCCAGGGGAGAATAAAAAAGGATAACATCTGAATCGTGGGAGAGCTGGCGGAGGGGGAAATCTACAACTGAAAGAAGGAGAGGTGCCGCTGCCACCATGTGGAGTTTAAAGCTGCAGCCACCGCTGCCACCAGTGAGGAAGGCCCACCGAGAGCGGAGCCCGTCCCGCCCAGGGCCCAGGAAACGGGCCGCCTCGGAGCCTGGCCTCCGCACCCGCAGACTTCCCAGCCCGCCCACCTTGCTGGTGAGGGAGCCAGTGCAGGGCCCCGGCCGCGCCTTCCGCTCACAGCCCAAGCGAGGCCTTTGCCCATCTGTCCCCCTGCTGCCAGGCCTGGCTGGAGCCTCTGTGGAGCCCCTGAGAGCCAGCACCTAGGCGGAGCATACTCATGGAGCATGACAGAGGACCAAGAGATAGTACCCAAAACACTCTTTGCAGCCTGAGACTCTAAACACCTAAACTCGGGGGACTGAAAGTCTGAATGTGTGAAATCAGAGCTGCTGAGGTTGCTAGGGTGGAGTCAGCCAGGCCTCCCCGTTCTTCCCCCTCGTAGTCCTCCTACTCGCCTGCAGCTCGGGCCCCGGGAGATCCAGGATAGGAGGGCATCAATCGACGGTCCAAGAGAAGCCCTGTGGCCCGGGAAAGCCTTGTGCCCCGGGGGAGCGGTGGGACCCGGGGGAGCCATGTGCCCCGGGAGAATTGTGTGCCCCTTGAGAGCAGTGGGACCCAGGGGAGCCTTGTGCCCCAGGAGATCTGTGTACCCTGGGGGAGCTGTGGACCCGGGGGATCCGTGTGACATGGGGAAGTGGTGGGACCTGGAAAAGCTGTGTGCCCTGGGAGAGCTGTGTGCCCCTTGGGAGCGGAGGGACCCGGGGGAGCCTTGTGCCCCGGGGGAGCAGTGGGACCCAGGGGAACCCCTATGTTCATAGAAGCACAATTTACAATAACTAGGATTAGGAAACAGGCTAGGTGCCATCAGCAGATGATTGAAGCAGAAAACTATGGTACATGGACACAATGGAATACTATGCTGCCATAAAAAAGAAGGAATTCTCATCATTTGCAGCAACCTGGATGGAATTGGAGAACATCATGCTGAATGAAATAAGCCAGTCAATGAAAGAGAAATACCACATGTCCTCACTCATTTATGGATAATAAAGAATATAATAAACTAATGAACAGAAAGATAGATGTAGTGACAATAAAGCAACAAGCAGACTGTCAAATGACAGCGGGGAGGGTAGGGAGATCTGGGGGAGATAAGAGATCAACCGAAAGACTGGTTTGCATGCATATAAGTACAACCAATGGACACAAAACTCTGGGGAGGGAGGGCGTGTATGGGAAGTTGGGGGGATGGGCAATGGTAAGCAATGTAAATAAATAAATAAATGTGATACAGTTTGAAATGGAATTGCCATGGCCTAGAGCAAAGAATATTCTTACATGATATTATTCTACAATGTCATTAAAAATTTTCCCAGATTTGTGTTACCCCCCATTACTTATAATAGTACCTCCCACCCCTGGGGATTGATAAAAAAATCATCTTTTTGGTACTTGGAGACAAAGGTAACACATCTCTTGATATTTCAAAATTAAAACAGCATAATATACAATTATCCCAAGCAAACTTACAAACTAATTCTTTGAATGTCTGGTAGCAATTAAAAAAGGTCATGAAAGGATTTAATCCCTTCCATTGTGTAGAGTGCCTCCTGGGAAGGCACCTGAACATTCTATATTGGTCCTCTTGCCCTTCAGCCAAGAGGGACCCTCTTCTCACAATCCAATTGCCCAAAGCTGTTGCCTGAGTTTTCAGTTCATCCTGAGGTTAAAGCATCATGGTGGCTGGTACCATGGATATGTCTCTTGCCCAGTGGGGCAATCTGGGCCTTCCCTGGAGAAGAAACTTGGGTTCCCCAAGATATGTGATCAATGCTGGGGCCCCGCCAGCAGGCGAGGGGATCCTAAGGCAGGAGCCTGGCATGGAGGCCACGGGGACATAGAGTACCAAGGAGATAAAACTTAACCTCACATCACCCAACTTGGCCCTGGAGGATGGCTGGTTATCCAGAGATGAGTGAAATTCCTCAGGGAAGGAACAATCTAAGACAGGCACAGCTGAAGTGGGGCTCAGAAGAGAACTTGGGGGTCAACAGAGGTGGGGCCCAGACCCTCACCCCCCTTAATTTTTCAGGGACCTGAACCCTCACCCCTTCTTAGGGAGGTCTCCTGCCCCCATGGCTGCTTAGCTTCCCATGCCCAGCTCAAATCAGGACCTGGGTAACAGACAGAGACTTGGCCGAAAGCAGCTGCCCTCTCACTACAGCAAGACTTGTTTGAGATGCCTTGTGCCCATGGTGTGGAGAAGTGGGTTTTTGATATCTAAATCCAGTCTACCTCCAGGAATGCTCAGGGCCTACTCAAAAAGGTAAATAATCATTTCCACTAATATTTACAGGGTAAAATAAGATTGTTATTAGAGTAATAAATTTGACAGTAAAATGGTAGACAAGTTGTCATGCTAATTTAAATTGGCTAATTGAAATAAGAAAATATTCTAGAAAAATTAATTGTACTGGACAAAAAGCAGTTCTTAAAGTGTTAACTAAAATTTTTATTGGTAGTTCATCCCAGGATAAAATTTTGTAACATGTAATGTACCTAAAGCAGTCATATTATAGTGCAAAAACTTAAAATTTAAAAGCTACCAAGACTACATTATAAAATTTTCAAAAGCCTCCTAATATTTAAATCAAAAATGGGGGGGGGAGAGATAGTAGAAAAATATCATGTAAGGGAAAATATCCTGTAAGTAAATTACATCTAGAAAATTTGCACTTTAGAAAATTAATTGTAATGCTAACAACAAGACACCCATGGGGAAAATAAAAAAACAAACACTTGGTGTCAAAACAAGCCAGAGGAAAATCATTTGAGCAAAACATGAAAAAGGATCCCAAATCAAATTTATAGAAAAGATTCCTTTATTAACTTTTGGTCGAGAATATGTTTGTATATTTTCAGAAAACAACTCTGAGACCATGTGGATTCCAGCAACAAAGAGGAATTGATAGGACTACTCCAGCCATGAAGACAGAAGAGAAGCAGTCCAGAGATGAAAGACGTTGATGTCACTTTGCCATACTAGCAGTCAGCAGCTGTGCATCACTGCAGGTTGCCCAGGACCAAACCAGAGAGGGTCGGACCTGCATTACCACCATCTGTCCACCATCCAGAACTGAAATATCATTGCTGACATGTACACATAAGGAACTGTTTGACATTGAAATTGGGTCTCAAAAAAACTGTTGGCCCAGAAAGAAACTCATTACAGACTGATTCATATGCCTTTCAGCATAACCATGATTGCTTGTCTCATTTTTGGTTCTTATGTGTATTTCTAGTAGGACATGACCTCACTCATCTAGGGGAAATGATTAACATAGACTGATGAACAAAAACAGATCCAGAGACAAGGAGGCATTGATCAGACTGTTGGACCTCAGAGGGAATGTAGGGGAGGGTGGGGATAAAGGGGAGAGATCAACCAAAGAACTTGTGTGCATATATATGAGGCTAACCAGTGGTCAAGGGCAACAGGGGGGTGGGGGTATGCGTGGGGAGAGGTGAGGGATGGGAATGGGGGAATGAGAACAAATATGTGATATCTTGCCGAAACCGGTTTGGCTCGGTGGATAGAGCGTCGGCCTGTGGACTGAAGAGTCCCGGGTTTGATTCCAGTCAAGGGCATGTACCTTGATTGTGGGCACATGCCCAGTAGGGGGTGTGCAAGAGGCATCTGGTCGATGACTCTCTCTCATCGATGTTTCCAACTCTCTATCCCTCTCTCTTCCTCTCTGTAAAAAAATCAATAAAATATATTAAAAAATATATATATATATGTGTGATATCTTAATCAAGAAATTTTAAAAAATAAATAAATGTGATAGATCACATAAACAAATTGGAAGACAAAATCACATGATCATATCAATAGATACAAAAAAAGCATTCAACGAAATTCAACACCCATTTTTTATTTTAAAAAAACCTCTTAGCAAAGTAGGAATAGAGGGATAATACATCAACATAATAAAGACCATATATGACAAACCTATAGCCAGCATCATACTCAATAGGCAAAAATTAAACCATTTCTCCTAACAGGAACAAGACATGGATGTCCACTTTTACCAATCTTATTCAACACTAGAGACCCATTGCATGAAGATTCATGATAGGCCTTCCTTCCCCTGGCTGCTGGCACTGGTTTTTCTCCAGCACCTGGGACCCGGATCGAAGTAGAGCCAAGCCTTTAGCCTTCAGGCTTGACTCCATTTGCAGTGGAGCCTTCAGTCTTCAGCCTTCAGTCTTTGCTCCATGCCTGTGTATGAAAATTAACCCAACAAAGATGTTATTGGCTGGTGGGTATTGTAGAGGTATGATCAATTTGCATCTTTCTCTTTTATTATTGTAGATAGTATCCGAAGTCCTAGCCACAGCAATTAGACAAGATAAAAAAAATAAAAGGCATCCAAATTGAAAAGGAGGAAGTAAAACTGTCATTATTTTCAGATAACATGATATTGTACATAGAAAATCCTATAGATTCCACCAAAAGCCAAAACCAGTTTGGCTCAGTGGATAGAGCGTCGGCCTGCAGACTGAAAGGTCCCAGGTTCCATTCCGGTCAAGGGCATGTACCTTGGTTGTGGGCACATCCCCAGTGGAGGGTATGCAAAAGGCAGCTGATCAATGATTCTCTCTCATTGATGTTTCTAACTCTCTATTCCTATCTCTTCCTCTCTGTAAAAAAATCAATAAAATATATTTAAAAAAAAGATTCCACCAAAAATCTACTAGTTTTAATAAGTGAATTCAGCAATGTAGCAAGATACAAAATTGACACCCATAAATCAATTTTTATACACCAATATTGAGCTTTCAGAAAGAGAAACTAAAAGACGCACACAACCAAAAGAAATACCATTTACATAGCAAAAAAAAAAATTAAGATACTTAGGAATAAACTTAACAAAGGAGATAAAAGACTTGTACTTGGAAAATTACAGGACATTGAATAAAGAGATAGAGGAAAATATATCATGGAAGAACATACCATATTCATGGATTGGTAGAACTAATATCATTAAAATGTCCATACTACCCAAAGCAATCTATAGATTCAATGTAATCCCTATTAAAATACCATAAGCATATTTCACAGATCTAGATCAAATAACCCAAAAATGTATATGGAACCAAAAATGTCCCTGAATAGCCGCAGAAATCCTGAGAAAGAAGAACAAAGCTGGAGGGATCACAATACCAGATATCAAGTTAAATTACAAAGGCACTGTAATCAAAACTGTCTGGTACTGGCACAAGAACAGGCATATTGATCAATGGAATAGAACTGAGACCCCATGAGCCGATCTAAGCCATTATGCTCAATTAATATTTGACAAAAGAGGCAAGAGCATGCAATGGAATCAAGACAATCTCTTTAACAAATTGTGTTGGGAAAATTGAACAGATACATTAAAAAAAAAACAAATATAGACCACCAAGTTACACCATACACAACAATAAACTCAAAATGGGTAAAAGACTTAAATGTAAGATATGAAACCATAAAAATCCTAGAAGAAACCAAAGGCAGCAAAATACCAGGTATCTCTCATAGCAATATATTTACAGATACATAGGGCAAAGGAAACTAAGGAGAAAATAGACAAATGGGACTACATCAAAACAAAAAGCTTCTGCACAGCAAAAGTGACCACTGACAAAATGAAAAATGATCCTACTCTATGGGAGAACGTATTTGCTTATATCTCACTCATATGTGGAATTTATGAACAAAGTAAACTGAAGAACAAAATAGATCCAGAGAACAAAGTGTAGTTAGTATCTCAGAGGGAAGGTGGAGGTGGCTGGGTGAGTGGGAAGAGATCAACCAAATAACTTATATGAATACTAGTAGCCCTGTGCACGAATTTATGCACCAGTAACTCTCTGCAGAGACTGGCCACTCCATGCCTGCTGCCCAAAGGCCCTCCACAGCCCAGAGGCCCATTGAGGCCAGGTGCAGAACACTTGCCACATTGCCACGGCAATGAAGCAAGCATTCCAACAGGCCACTCATGCTGCCCACTTTCAGCACCCGCCCCCTGAGACTTGGGTACACTGGCATCTTATGGCTATGGGTGCTGCCATATTTTGTGACGGAGTGATGGTTAATTTGCATATTACCCTTTTATTATATACGATAAGCATAACCCATGGATTCAGACAATAGTGTGGTGAAGGCCTGGGGTTGGGGGCAGGGCAGGTTAGAAGGGGTCAATGGGAGGGAAAGAGGAACATATGTAACACTTTCAACCATGAAGATTATAATTTTAAAAAAGAATTCAAAATTCAAAAGCTTCCAGAATTTAAGAGGGTAATACAGTATGTTACTATAGTTTTTGCCACCAAATGAGTTTTAGAAGTGTTTGGTTTTCCAGTTTTTCTACCAGTATATATGAAAAGCTGGAAAATCTGGATGGGAAGAGGCATCTCTTCCTCTTTCCCTAATTCACATATAGGAAAATCTGCAGGGGGAGAAGATTACAGCATTGTGAAAGGAAGCACAATGAACATAAGAGAATGTGAATTTGTCTTCTCTACCTTAAATGCACTTGAGAATTACCATAGAATCATAGGCACATATATTGGTTTACCTAATTATTCTCTATCTTCCCCACTGTTATGCCCAGATTTCAAGATCCCCAAGGACCACCAGGGAGCCGAGTCCGATGTAAAAAAACAAAAGAGCCTTTTTTTATTCCATGCTAGCATGGGCTCCCATCTCCAGCAATTACCAGCGCAATGGCGCGCGCGCGCGCGAGAGAGAGAGAGAGAGAGAGAGAGAGAGAGAGAGAGAGAGAAAGGGGCTTTTTAAAGCAGTGGGCAGGGGGAGCATTCGTGGTCCTGTTGATTGATCAGGGGGCAGGATCACTCATGGGCACTGTGCAGGTTGCCTAATTTGGACTGAGTCCACTTCCCTGTACTCCTATTGGCAGGTTTGTATAATTGTTACATTCTCATGGTTTACAGGGAAGGACAGCAGGAGGAGTTGCAGTACAGTACAAAAGAAACATTATAGAAGGACAATTTAGTTTAGCTCTATCATTCCCCCCTTGTCATGAGACTTATAGGCCCAATCATGGGTCGGTTGATGACAAAGTCTTCCAGGATCACAGAGGGGTCTGCTGGCCGAACGGGGGTGTGATGGACCCAGGTTGCGACGCCAGCTACTTTGAGGGCGGTGGGGGTCGTCAGTACCACGACGTAGAGGCCCTTCCAACATGGCTCGAAGGTCTCCTGGCGGTGTTTTCTGATGCAGACCCAGTCCCCGGGCTTATGCTGATGAGGAGTCAGGGCTGGGCCGGTCTCATAGATAGACCGTATCTCAAGGCCTGGACTGGTGTCAGCACTGATAACTCTAAAGTCCACGGCCTCTCTGGAAGTATGCTCCGACATTCTCACTCTCTAACACCCACAATATTAATATTATATGGCTGACACACAGAAAGTGCTTAATAACGACAAGTGGGATGAAAGATGGGAGGTGGAGTGGGAGGGGAGAAAAAGAGGGAGGGATGGAGGGAGAAAGGGAGTTAGAATCCTGACTGTGCATTTCCTCCACCATGCTCCACCAGCAACAACAGTGTGTCCATGCTCTCAACTCAGCAGGCGCAGTGGTTCTTGTCTTCCTTAACCATCTTCAGCAAATGTCGCCACTGGCCACTTCCTTCTTGAAGCATCTCTTTCCTTCCATGATATGGCATCTTCCTGTTTTTCTTTATCTCTATCTTCTTTGGGGTACCTCTTCTTCTTTCTTGTTCCCTACGTGTCAATACTTTACACATTTCATCTCACAGAGCTGTTTATCTTTTCCCTTCCTCAGGCTCCTCACCTACACTCTGCTTTAATTGTAAACATATATGCTAATGACTTCCAATCCACCAAATGAGTTTTTCTTCCTTGAGGAAGAGCTCTCATGAGCTCCAGACCCACATCTGCATGTCCTCTGGAATGTCTGATAAGCACCCCAATTGAAACATCCCCCAAAAAATCCATCATGTTTGGTCCAAACCTAATTAGCTCCTATATTCAATTATCAAATGGCACCCTCATCTACCCAGGATAGGACCCAAGGAGGCATCTCTTCCTCTTCCCCTAATTCACATCAGCTCAACCCTCCCAGTGATCTAATGCCGTGCCTGCCCTGTCTCAGCACACCCCACTTCCCCTTTCTCTTCCTCTCCCGTCATTGTGGTAGAATGGTGCCAGCTAACCAGAGATACACACTCTCTTATCGTGTCCAGTGGTTCAGTGTCTTTCTTTTTAAATATTTCACAAAAGAACAGGGCTTCCCTCTGGTGGGGCCATATTAAGTCACTGACCATTGATGAGCAATAACTTGAGTTCTGCCGAAACCGGTGTGGCTCAGTGGATAGAGCATCGGCCTGGGGACCAAAAGGTCCCGGGTTCGATTCCGGTCAAGGGCATGTACCTTGGTTGCGGGCACATCCCCGGTGGGGGGTTGTGCAGGAGGCAGCTGATCGATGATTCTCTCCTGTCGATGTTTCTAGCTCTCTATCCCTCTCTCTTCCTCTCTCTAAAAAATCAATAAAATATATATTTTAAAAAAATAACTTGAGTTCCAAAAAGTCCACAATAGGTAACACCCATATATTCCCTAGTTTGAACAATGTACGGTCCTACCCCTGACACTGACTGTGGTGAAGAGACTGAAACTACTTGCATAATTATCTTTCCCTTGACTCCAAGTTACATGAGGTCAGGACTTGTGTTTGCCTTGTTTAATGCTGTATCCCCAACTCCTAACGTAATGAGGCCTTGGCATTTAGTAGGTGCTCAGTAAATGTTTCTTGGTTGGAGAAAAGTAGAGGAAGGGAGGGAGGCAAGTCGGGTTCCAGCAGAAGAGCATCTGGAGCAGAATGAGGAGAAATTCCTCCAGCTCTGAGAGTGTGCTGGTCCTTGCTCTGAGTTGTGGCGATTATCACTTAAATAATCCATATCTTGGAAGTTTTAGAGCAGATACAATCTAGAAGTCAAATTTGATTCAGATATTTCTGTAAGTCTGGTCAAAATTAATTTTAATTATAATTAAATTAATTATAAAATGAATTGTCTAGTCAATTTTTAAAGTTATCTTTTAAAAATATATGAGTTTTGATAAACACAGGAGTGGAATTCTGAATCTCACATTTCATCCTTTGTTCAGACCTTGTCCCAAGAAGCAGTTTGGCTCCCGGCCCTTGGCCGTGTGTCCCTGAGAAGGCCGTGTGTATGTGACTGGTGTGCTCCGTGGAGCACTGAATGAGGAAAGAGCAGGCTCTCTGCGTAACCGCATGGCGAGAGCCTGGCCACATGGGAAAACCCAACCTGAACACTAAGGGGAAAGCCCCAGGTAGTATTAATTTTAGATGAGGAGAAAAAAACTATATTTTTTCTTGAATACTTTCTGATTATTTGAGTTGTGCCTAATTAGTATTTTAAAATATTTACTATGCAGGTCCTGCCATTGCTCTTGTGCTCTTAACAAAAAGGAAAAAATTAAAAGTCAGCTCTGGATTAACAAAGTCATGAGAAGGCTTTCAGAGAAAAGTCTTAGTTAAAAAATAATTTATATTTTCATAAAACAGACACACAGATGCTCTGGAATCAGAGTGCATGGGACATGTTTTATATAGCTCACTGCTTTGATCTTAAAACGTCAGAATCTGCCACCAGGCTCCAACTCGATGCTCAGCTGAGCCTCCGTCCCAGAGGGCCCTTACAATGTTGGCTGCTCAGTTTGCCCCTGTGAAACCCTTAACCCAACCACGTGTGCCCCAGAAAGGCCCAGTGGAGATGCCCTCTGATGATTTGATGCTTATGAAGTCCCAGTGTGATAATGGCAAGGCGACCCACCCTGGATGGTTTTGCAAAACTGATATAAAGACTTGGCCAGTGCATTGACCACGTCTTTTGTTTCCTGTATTTCTGACTCTGGACAACTTCCCCTTCCAGGATGGCCAATTCTAGAGAGAGGAGAGGATGTGGCTCTACCCGGAAACACACCCCTCATATCAAACCGGCTCATCCAGAGCCGCACACCCACCTCCTCTGTCAGCTCTCGCACGCTGGTCCACTGTCCACCCGCCCTGTCACCCCGGGGACAGGTACTGGACGAGGACGAGCCCTGTGCCCAGCGGCCACTGCGGTACTCACACTTGCCACGCCGTCTTTTCCATGGCAGCCGCCTTCTGCCGTGTGGGCTTCGCAGCACCGCACATGTGCCGGTAGCTCCCCAGGCTACCCCAGCAGGAGTTGATGACCTCACCCGCTCCCCGGGGAAGGACATTCAATGAGGGGTCCGCAGGAAAGGCGCTCCGCCCCACAGGCGTGGGCTGGACGGGCAGAGAGGTCTGGTTCTACGGACGGCCATCCCAGGTCCACGGCACCACCTGAGCAGCGTTTCCGCCTGAAGACGTCCCACGCGTACCAGACACGTTCACATCTTCCTTTCAGGTTTTGACCTTCATGGCGATGCTCCTCTGCCCGGGTCCGTAACACGTGTCGGCTGGGCCTCGGCAGAGACATCGTGTCTGTCTGGCTCCCCGTGCGGACGCGGCGGGACATCGTGCCTAGATCTGTGGCAGGCGCTGTCCGCGTCCCCATGGTCTCTCCCAGCAGCAACTGGCCGCCTGGCGCCCACTGTGGGAGGAAGACCCTCAGCCCAGTGGGTCGTGCGCAACAGCGGCCTCACTGGGGTCCGAGTGGACAGCTCACCGGCATCACTGGTCCCCGTGGAGGCCCCGCACACTGACCGCCCGCCCAGGACCGCCAGCTAGAGCCCATTCCCCTGTGAGCACCACCGGAAGTGAGCGGGGTGGGGAACAGACACCACGTGGTGAACAGCAGAGAAGAGGGGGACACCTGAGGGGTGCGGAGGCCGCGCGCCCCTTCCCTCCAGTTCATCTAACGGACTCCGGAGGCCGCCATGCCAGGCCCCACGCGCAGCCTGGGCGGCAGTTGGGGACGCTCCCTGCCGTTAGCGCATGCGCGCCCATGGGAGCCAACCGCCACAGCGCATGCGCCTATGGGAGCCAACTGCCACAGCGCATGCGCCCATGGGAGCCAACCGCCACAGCGCATGCACACCTATGGGGGCCAACCGCCTCAGCGCATGCGCCTATGGGAGCCAACCGCCTCAGCGCATGCGCCTATGGGAGCCAACCGCCGCAACGGACACTGGGAGCAGTTGCAGGACAGAGCCCCGCCCCCAGGGGGCGTGCTTCTGCATCCTGGCGCGAGGCATCCTGGGAAGAGGCCCAGGCTGTCCCTGCAGCAGAGGAAGGGGACCCTGACACCATTCCTCCTGTATCTATTCAGTACGTGGAGGTTTTTCAATAAATGCTGCTTCACAGATGTTTTCTTTGCAAGGTTGTTCAAACATTGGTCAAAACGTGACTATCTGGGCCAGTATCCCTTGACATGGCAGGTAGCTTGGAAACAATGTCGCCCTCCTTTTTTTGTATTATATTGCAGAATTTCAATCGTCAATAAAACATATATACAGTAACAGAATAAATATACTTGAGTTTGTCATACTTTCCAAAGAAACTGAAATCATCTGATCCCCTTTCTGGTCATTTGCAAGAGGAGAAAGAGGCAGGAGAAAGACGTATCACTGCATTCTCCATTTTGCACAATTTGTAAACTAAGCAAAGGCATTACTTGTTTAAAACATTGCATTAAAATCACTCAACAGGTAAAAGATTAGACATTGGACAACATAATAGTCTGAGAAACAAAAGAGGTGATTTCTGGCCTTGCCCTGTAGGCTGCAGGGCCTTGCCCTGATGGACTGGGGAAAGGGGATGGGTTGTAAGCCTGGGCCGGCTGCATCTGCAGGGCTCCCAGCACTGGGCGGAACTTGGGGCCACAGGATGGCTTCCTAAGGAATGAGGGGCACACAGCAACCGAGCATGCTGCCTCTGTGAGGTCAATCCTAATTTCAAACACTGGGATCCATGAGCCATATGTTCCCATTATTTCTTTAGGCTGCATGTTCTGAATTTTGTTCAGAAAGTGTAGCCTGCGTTGAAGTAAACCAAGACCAGATAGGAAGCAGGTTGAGGGACCCAGAACTAGGGTGATGGATCAAGAACGGAGATAAAGGGCACATCAATGACTGGGTGCCTAGAACTTACATTGGAGAAGGTCATTACTGTTAGTGTGTCTTTAAATTTGTGACTTTAAATTTAAATGGAACTGTTGGTTCTTGCCTACCTATCAGAGCCCTCCATGGAATGCCCCCCACCACCTCAGCCAACCGGTGTCTGCCCCTCCCCCACGGCAGAATGTCAGGAGCCCCACATTCTACTGTTTAAACCCAAACCTTCCCTCCACTGGATGGAGAGCAGCTGTTGGAGCAGGTCACTCTCTGGATTCTCCTATTGACTTTTCTCGTTGTGGAGGCTTCTAGGCAGTGGTGGTCAGTGAATGAGCCTGCGGGGATGGCTTCAGTAGGAGGTAGGACCAAGGTAGGTACCTTGGTTGCGGGCACATCCCCGGTGGGGGGTTGTGCAGGAGGCAGCTGATCGATGATTCTCTCCTGTCGATGTTTCTAGCTCTCTATCCCTCTCTCTTCCTCTCTCTAAAAAATCAATAAAATATATATTTTAAAAAAATAACTTGAGTTCCAAAAAGTCCACAATAGGTAACACCCATATATTCCCTAGTTTGAACAATGTACGGTCCTACCCCTGACACTGACTGTGGTGAAGAGACTGAAACTACTTGCATAATTATCTTTCCCTTGACTCCAAGTTACATGAGGTCAGGACTTGTGTTTGCCTTGTTTAATGCTGTATCCCCAACTCCTAACGTAATGAGGCCTTGGCATTTAGTAGGTGCTCAGTAAATGTTTCTTGGTTGGAGAAAAGTAGAGGAAGGGAGGGAGGCAAGTCGGGTTCCAGCAGAAGAGCATCTGGAGCAGAATGAGGAGAAATTCCTCCAGCTCTGAGAGTGTGCTGGTCCTTGCTCTGAGTTGTGGCGATTATCACTTAAATAATCCATATCTTGGAAGTTTTAGAGCAGATACAATCTAGAAGTCAAATTTGATTCAGATATTTCTGTAAGTCTGGTCAAAATTAATTTTAATTATAATTAAATTAATTATAAAATGAATTGTCTAGTCAATTTTTAAAGTTATCTTTTAAAAATATATGAGTTTTGATAAACACAGGAGTGGAATTCTGAATCTCACATTTCATCCTTTGTTCAGACCTTGTCCCAAGAAGCAGTTTGGCTCCCGGCCCTTGGCCGTGTGTCCCTGAGAAGGCCGTGTGTATGTGACTGGTGTGCTCCGTGGAGCACTGAATGAGGAAAGAGCAGGCTCTCTGCGTAACCGCATGGCGAGAGCCTGGCCACATGGGAAAACCCAACCTGAACACTAAGGGGAAAGCCCCAGGTAGTATTAATTTTAGATGAGGAGAAAAAAACTATATTTTTTCTTGAATACTTTCTGATTATTTGAGTTGTGCCTAATTAGTATTTTAAAATATTTACTATGCAGGTCCTGCCATTGCTCTTGTGCTCTTAACAAAAAGGAAAAAATTAAAAGTCAGCTCTGGATTAACAAAGTCATGAGAAGGCTTTCAGAGAAAAGTCTTAGTTAAAAAATAATTTATATTTTCATAAAACAGACACACAGATGCTCTGGAATCAGAGTGCATGGGACATGTTTTATATAGCTCACTGCTTTGATCTTAAAACGTCAGAATCTGCCACCAGGCTCCAACTCGATGCTCAGCTGAGCCTCCGTCCCAGAGGGCCCTTACAATGTTGGCTGCTCAGTTTGCCCCTGTGAAACCCTTAACCCAACCACGTGTGCCCCAGAAAGGCCCAGTGGAGATGCCCTCTGATGATTTGATGCTTATGAAGTCCCAGTGTGATAATGGCAAGGCGACCCACCCTGGATGGTTTTGCAAAACTGATATAAAGACTTGGCCAGTGCATTGACCACGTCTTTTGTTTCCTGTATTTCTGACTCTGGACAACTTCCCCTTCCAGGATGGCCAATTCTAGAGAGAGGAGAGGATGTGGCTCTACCCGGAAACACACCCCTCATATCAAACCGGCTCATCCAGAGCCGCACACCCACCTCCTCTGTCAGCTCTCGCACGCTGGTCCACTGTCCACCCGCCCTGTCACCCCGGGGACAGGTACTGGACGAGGACGAGCCCTGTGCCCAGCGCCCACTGCGGTACTCACACTTGCCACGCCGTCTTTTCCATGGCAGCCGCCTTCTGCCGTGTGGGCTTCGCAGCACCGCACATGTGCCGGTAGCTCCCCAGGCTACCCCAGCAGGAGTTGATGACCTCACCCGCTCCCCGGGGAAGGACATTCAATGAGGGGTCCGCAGGAAAGGCGCTCCGCCCCACAGGCGTGGGCTGGACGGGCAGAGAGGTCTGGTTCTACGGACGGCCATCCCAGGTCCACGGCACCACCTGAGCAGCGTTTCCGCCTGAAGACGTCCCACGCGTACCAGACACGTTCACATCTTCCTTTCAGGTTTTGACCTTCATGGCGATGCTCCTCTGCCCGGGTCCGTAACACGTGTCGGCTGGGCCTCGGCAGAGACATCGTGTCTGTCTGGCTCCCCGTGCGGACGCGGCGGGACATCGTGCCTAGATCTGTGGCAGGCGCTGTCCGCGTCCCCATGGTCTCTCCCAGCAGCAACTGGCCGCCTGGCGCCCACTGTGGGAGGAAGACCCTCAGCCCAGTGGGTCGTGCGCAACAGCGGCCTCACTGGGGTCCGAGTGGACAGCTCACCGGCATCACTGGTCCCCGTGGAGGCCCCGCACACTGACCGCCCGCCCAGGACCGCCAGCTAGAGCCCATTCCCCTGTGAGCACCACCGGAAGTGAGCGGGGTGGGGAACAGACACCACGTGGTGAACAGCAGAGAAGAGGGGGACACCTGAGGGGTGCGGAGGCCGCGCGCCCCTTCCCTCCAGTTCATCTAACGGACTCCGGAGGCCGCCATGCCAGGCCCCACGCGCAGCCTGGGCGGCAGTTGGGGACGCTCCCTGCCGTTAGCGCATGCGCGCCCATGGGAGCCAACCGCCACAGCGCATGCGCCTATGGGAGCCAACTGCCACAGCGCATGCGCCCATGGGAGCCAACCGCCACAGCGCATGCACACCTATGGGGGCCAACCGCCTCAGCGCATGCGCCTATGGGAGCCAACCGCCTCAGCGCATGCGCCTATGGGAGCCAACCGCCGCAACGGACACTGGGAGCAGTTGCAGGACAGAGCCCCGCCCCCAGGGGGCGTGCTTCTGCATCCTGGCGCGAGGCATCCTGGGAAGAGGCCCAGGCTGTCCCTGCAGCAGAGGAAGGGGACCCTGACACCATTCCTCCTGTATCTATTCAGTACGTGGAGGTTTTTCAATAAATGCTGCTTCACAGATGTTTTCTTTGCAAGGTTGTTCAAACATTGGTCAAAACGTGACTATCTGGGCCAGTATCCCTTGACATGGCAGGTAGCTTGGAAACAATGTCGCCCTCCTTTTTTTGTATTATATTGCAGAATTTCAATCGTCAATAAAACATATATACAGTAACAGAATAAATATACTTGAGTTTGTCATACTTTCCAAAGAAACTGAAATCATCTGATCCCCTTTCTGGTCATTTGCAAGAGGAGAAAGAGGCAGGAGAAAGACGTATCACTGCATTCTCCATTTTGCACAATTTGTAAACTAAGCAAAGGCATTACTTGTTTAAAACATTGCATTAAAATCACTCAACAGGTAAAAGATTAGACATTGGACAACATAATAGTCTGAGAAACAAAAGAGGTGATTTCTGGCCTTGCCCTGTAGGCTGCAGGGCCTTGCCCTGATGGACTGGGGAAAGGGGATGGGTTGTAAGCCTGGGCCGGCTGCATCTGCAGGGCTCCCAGCACTGGGCGGAACTTGGGGCCACAGGATGGCTTCCTAAGGAATGAGGGGCACACAGCAACCGAGCATGCTGCCTCTGTGAGGTCAATCCTAATTTCAAACACTGGGATCCATGAGCCATATGTTCCCATTATTTCTTTAGGCTGCATGTTCTGAATTTTGTTCAGAAAGTGTAGCCTGCGTTGAAGTAAACCAAGACCAGATAGGAAGCAGGTTGAGGGACCCAGAACTAGGGTGATGGATCAAGAACGGAGATAAAGGGCACATCAATGACTGGGTGCCTAGAACTTACATTGGAGAAGGTCATTACTGTTAGTGTGTCTTTAAATTTGTGACTTTAAATTTAAATGGAACTGTTGGTTCTTGCCTACCTATCAGAGCCCTCCATGGAATGCCCCCCACCACCTCAGCCAACCGGTGTCTGCCCCTCCCCCACGGCAGAATGTCAGGAGCCCCACATTCTACTGTTTAAACCCAAACCTTCCCTCCACTGGATGGAGAGCAGCTGTTGGAGCAGGTCACTCTCTGGATTCTCCTATTGACTTTTCTCGTTGTGGAGGCTTCTAGGCAGTGGTGGTCAGTGAATGAGCCTGCGGGGATGGCTTCAGTAGGAGGTAGGACTATAGATCGGAGGAGGGGGATGTTTTAAACACTGAGCTGTCCCTCAAGACTTGGGATTGAAATGTGACACTGGGGAAACATGGTTTAACTAAAGTAGGGGGGAGAGAGCACTGGACCTCCAAGGACCTGTCACCCCAGGGAGGCTGGGAGCCAGTGGGAACCTGTGATGGCTCTGGCCGGGAGGGCTCCTCAGAGGGGGGTCTGGGGGGCTCAGGGACATGCCTGGGTGTGGAGAAAGGATGGCAGTAGGCACGTGGGTTCTTCCCAGAGGGGAGACAAGCCACTTCCAGGTGTGTGGGGGGAGTAGTGGGCGATGTCGTGGGGTGGCACAGGGTGGTCACGGGAAAGCCCAGTCCTGTGTGCTTTGCTTCAGGCACCTGGAGCTGGCCCCACAGCATCTTTCTAAGGGATTGAACTGAGTGCGCTAGAGCGAATGGGGCAGTGGGAGGGAGGTCTTAGCCAGAAAGCTGTGCAGAGGGGCTGTGTGTGGCCAAGTCCACAATGACATGTCCTCCCGAGGGCTGGGCTGGAAGGTCCTCCACCTGCTGCAGCCCAGAGCTTCTCCCCTGCCTCCGGCCCAGCGCTCACTGCTCCTCAGCCCAGGGAGCTGCTTGTTGGCTGGGATTCCACACGGGCAGGCGGCCCGGAAACTTCCACAGAGACAGGGCCCGGTTCCCTGAGCTGTCCCCAGTTGTTCCCCCGTGTCACCCAGGTCTTCAGCCCAACTCCCTCTTGTCCTGCGTCTCATGGCGCACCCTCTGCCCTGCCCTTCACCTTTGGGATGAGGGTTTTGCTGACAGTCCACGTCCCTGCTTCAGGCACAGAAAACAGATGTGGGGCGCGGGTGGTGTTTCGTGGAACGTCTGCGAAGGCGGGTTCCTTTTGAAAGGGGGCAGGGAGCACAGGGGCAGGAGGACCATGTCTGTGTCAGTAGTAAAGGGCCAAAGCCGCCTGTCCTGAGTAATGAGGAGCAGGGTGTGCGGCGTGCCCTCCTGGACGAGGTCTGCTCCGGTTCCTCGGAGCGGGGATGTGTTCAGACACCTGTGTCCCACTGTCACCGCTCACACCTGCTTCCTCTGTGCCCTCACTTCCCACTGTTGGGAGCTGGAGGGGGAAGGACCTCACCCAGTCTGCACTCCCAGGACCCGTCTAACAGGACAGCAGCTCTGGAAGTTTCTGGAAACCCCTACCGCTAGCCCCACTCTGCCCCATTCCGTGGCCCTCCTCTGACTCTCCACAGCCATTGCTGGCTGTGAACTGACAGAGCTCCTGAGGGTGGCCATCAGTCTGAGCGCTGGGCCGAGTGGCAGGACCTGGCCGTGTTAAGTGTTCACTGTTGGTTCTGACACACATGTGCATGCTGGGCAGGATGTTGAAGGGTTAGTTCAGGGTCCCTGTGCCTTCTTGTGAAGAGACATTTCTCGAGTGTTTCTGTGTTGTGCAAGCCCAGGACAGAAAGGGGTGGTTTGTACTGAGGAAGAGGAAGACGAGGAGCAGATGGGCCCTCATATGTTAGACACGGCCTGTTCTCAGAGGCCCTTTGGGTGCCTAGAACTTGCCTCGGAGATGAAGTTCCAAGGTCACTACCGCTAGTGGGTCTGCCTAGGGTCGTTGCCCAGAGCAGACGTCTGCCCAGGGCCATGCCTCTGAGGCTGGCAGGGTCGGTGCCAGGGAATCCTTAGGGAGGCGCCCAGGGTCAGCGCTGGCTGGGCTGGCGCTTCTCGCAGACAGTGGTCAGGGAGCCTTGGTGAACGGGGAGCAAGCTCTCCAGTGGAATAATCCCAACTGGAGGTCAGAGTGTGACCATGACCTGAGGACATTTGCCACCTCCGCAGTTTGCCCATCCAAATGGCCCTCCCCTGGTGAGACTCACTGCCCTGGGTCCCCAGCGGCTAAAGGGCCCAGAGCGCCTCAGTGCTGCTTGCTGGTCCTCCTCCTCCATTCCCCCTTTCCTTTGTCTCCACAGCATCTGCAGCGCTGGGAGCGGATGTGAGCCTGAAGCCCGGTGCCTCCCTGACTCCTTTCATGGCCCAGCCCTGTCCCCCGCCTTCTACTGGCCCCGCACACCGGCCCCCTGGGGAGCAGCACCTGCCGCCCCCCAGGACCCCGTCATTCCCTCCTGGCCGACCCCTGGTGCTGCCGGCTTGGCCCAGGACACCTCTGGTGGCAGGAGATGCTGGTCAAGGCCCCATTGGGACTGGGGTCTACAACATCATGGACCAGGTCAGGTCAGAAGGGAGGCGACCACAGCCCTCCCAGACTCAGACCATTGTCCTGACCCAGGCCTCCCTCTACGGGAGTGCTCCAGATGCCGCCTGTGGGGGTGCTGTGTGTCCCACACCCCTCTTCTTGGAAGGCACTGCTGTGGAGACGATCATGCCCACCTTGGCTTTTGGGGGCACCCAGGCCAGCAATGGAGGCTGGTGTCCCAGCCTTCCTCCTCAAGCTCCACCACCAGCTGCCCAGCTGACCCCCATCGTCCCCCGAGTGGACCCCAGAACACGGCCACACGGGGCTTCCAGGAAGGGTGGCCTGGCCGCCTCCCAGTACACGGCCTCGCTGGACGCCTCTGACCCCAAGAGTGTGTACGAGGACTTCCGTCGTTGGCAGCGCTTCAAGGCCCTGGCCCGGGAGCACCTTCCCCAGAGTCCTGATGCGGATGCTCTTTGCTGCTTCCTCATGTGAGTGCCCTGGGCAGGGCAGGGGCGCCCCTGGAGCTCTCCCATCACAGAGGAGGTGGGAGGGCCCTGCAGGCTGGCTGATCCTGGGACGCTGGCGGGAAGGCCTGAGGGTGGGGACCCAGCTATGGGTGCGACTGCGGGGTCTCCTCCATCCTGGTTCACGGGCTGGTGTGGATGTGAGGCCCTGACAGCAGCAGCTGGAAGGCCTGTCTTTGCACACAGACGCCTCCTCCCTCACCTGTGGGTGCTCAGTCTGCCAGGTGGGGGTGGGACTGGCTCCACTGAGCTGGGGTGGCCAGGCGGGCGGAGGCCAGGCTGGGCTGTGACTGACCCTGAGGCATTACAGGCCAGAGCTCCGGCCCCTGTCCCGCCTGAAGCCCACCATGACGCTGGAGGAGGGAATAGGGCGGGCCATGCAGGAATGGCAGCGCAAGAGCCACTGGGACCGGAGGGTCTATTTCGAGATGGCAGAAAAGTGAGTCAGGGTCCTGGGTCCCCACACCTGGGGGTGCGGGGGGGAGACTGACTGTGGGGCGGGGTCCAGCTGTGAGGTCTCATCAGAGAGGAGGGGGTGGGAGGGTGTCAGCACGGGGTCCCCGCAGCCCAGAGGCGCTTCCTCCGGGGGAAGCCTCTCCCTCAGCTTCGGAGTGTGGGTGCTCCTGTCCCACCTCCCCGGAGCTCCCCCTCCTCTGAGGCTGACCCGTCCTGGGCGGACATGAAGGCTCAGGACAGGCTGGGGAGGGGGTGCCCGGCCCAGTGGGCCAGACCCCAGCCAGAGGGGCTGTGCAGGAACGTGCCAGCCAGCCTCCTGCCTGCCCAGGGTCCGGGCCCTGACAGCCCCAAGGCCCTGCTCCCCATCCCTCCACCCGCTGCTGCCTTTGCGGGGCTCCTGGCGCCCCCTTCTCAGCACGGCCTGTGCCCCTCACCCCAGGTTCATGCAGTTTGAGGCGGAGGAGCAGATGCGGGGTCAGAAGTTGCAGTTGAAGAAGGGGGCGCAGACCCAGCCTCTTTGTGACCCATCGAGACCTGGTCCTCGGGGGCCCCCAGCCCCAGTGGTGGACGCGCAGCCAGGTACGCCAGCACGTTCCCACAGGAGCCCATGGCCACAGGCAACAGGGCCCAGCGCAGGCCTCTGTCCCCCACATGGCCCTTCTCCTCAGGGGGCTTTGGTGTGGAAGGGAAACAGCCCTGAGAGCCAGGCCTCAGCTCCCTGTGTCCCCATGGGGTCTGGACCGGGTCCCCTTTCTCATCCCCTCGCCCCGCTCCCTGCCAAGGCCCCACATGAAGTCTGCTGAGCAGCGGGCTGGCTGCGGGCCCCTTGGGAGTCGGGGGCTCCACACGTCCTCACAGCTGGCTCTTGGGTGCTCCCCTGTGGCCTCCCCTCTCACAGTCACAGGCTTCAGTGGCCCCGACCCAGCCGCACCCGTGTTAACGCCCCAACACTGCCCCCAGCATCGCGTGCCCTGCAGGTGGGAGCGTTGTCCCCTCACGCTCCCTCCTCTCCCTCTGCCCAGCGCCCACTCCCAGGAAGGCTGTGCCCAGCGCCCAGTGCGCCCACACAGCCCAGCCGCCCTGGGAGACCGAGTCACCCGGTGGGATGCCCCCTGAGGCCGAGCAGGAGGACATGGACATCACGGATGCGCTGCCCCTGGGGGCGCCCGCTGGAGGATGGGCAGATGAAGTGAAGGAGTGGCTGCAGGATGAGGGTCTCCTGAGCTACCTGGACCAGCTGTGCTCCCAGGAAGACTTTGTCACCCAGGTGGGCTGGCCCGCAGCTCCGGGCCCACAGGGTCCCAGAGGGTGGCCCTGCCGCCCCCAGACCCGGGTTCCCCCAGGCTGATGGGATGGGCTCTGCTCTTTGCTCCTGAGCTGGGCACCTGAGAGTGTGTGTCTGTGTGTGCAGGTGTGCGCTTTGTGTAGCTGTGTGTGGTATCTGTGTTCATGTGGGTGTGCCCTTGTGTGTGTGAGTGCATGTTTTTCTCTATGTGTGTGCATGTATGTGTTTATGTGTTTCTCTGTGTGTGCATGTGTGTTGTTAGTGTGTGTGAGAGAAAGAGACTGTGTAAGTGTGTGTGTGTGTGTGTGTGTGTGTGTGTGTATACATGTGTGTGTGTACCTGCTGACTGTGACGGGGGGAAGCACCACCTGTGCAGGAGGAGGGGGGGGTCTCGGCTTTCCCACTTGCCCTCCAGGCCCCGCTGCCTCCCAGTTCCCTCCCTGCCAAGGGGCTCACGGCCGCTTCCTCTGTCCCAGGTGGAGGAGGTCATTGACCCCCAGTTCCTGGAGCAACTGACTTCCCCAGACGCCCAGCAGGACCCCTTGGCCCTCGCTGAGGAGTTGGAGCGGGAAGAAGCGCTCACTGCTGCCCAGGTGAGCCAGGGGAGGCTGGACCTCAGGGCGATGGGAGGGGGACCCCAATGACCATAGGACCCAGGGGTCCCAGAGGAGTTAGAGGAGGGACAGGCCCCGGTGAGTCAGGGAGGGAGGGACCCAGGTATATGTAGGTGGGGAGACATCAGGGAGCCAGGGCAGGGAGCACCCCAGAACCAGGACACACAGCCTGTGTCCACACCACCCCTGCCTGCAGGCAGCACATGCCCAGGGGCCAGCCTGGGTGGGAGCAGAGCGGGAGGACAAGGAGGAGAGGGCTGCAGAGAGGAGGGGGATGGGAGCCAGAAAGGGAGGAGCACAAAGCTGGGAATATGGCACAGGGGACAGAGGAGAGTCACATGACTGTCGTGGATTCAGTCACGGTGTCACCTCCTCCTCCCTCCCCCAGTGCCATTGTCCCATCACCCTCCTCCTCTCACACACGTGGGCAGCACCAGTCACTGTCCCTTCTTCCTCCAGCTGGCAGAGCGGCGACTCCTGGCCTCCGAGGAGGGGGGCGTGCAGGCCCCCCCGAGTCTCGGTGCTCCCCTGTGGGACTCACGTCCTTCTGAGCCTGCGAGCAGCCAAGATGCCCGGAGGCGTGACCAGCGCCCCCAGCTGGGGGTCAGGGGCACAGCCTGCCCCCCAGAGACTGGCTTCCAGGACCCTCGGAGGCGCGGCCCAGCAGACGCCCCCCGCTCCAGGCCCCCGGCTGGCGCTGTCTCTTCGGGGCGTGAGGAGCGCCCACCGCTCCGGGCCCGATGCCCCCCCGCGGCTGCCCAGGGCCGCGGGCCTGCTGACTGTGCACGGGCCCCCAGGGCCGCCTGCGTCCCCAGAGAGGCCTCTGTGGTCAGGGAGACGCTCGGGCCGGCGGCCAGGCCCCGTGAGGACGAGGAGGACCTCCCCAGCCTGGCCTTCCTCTGGGCCTCCCCCCGCCGCCTGCTGCCCTGCGCGCTCGCTCTGAGCCCGGGCCCTGCCTCGGGCCGGGCCTGCCCTGGAGGTCGGGGGCCCCGGGGCGCTGCCCAGTCCCGGGCCCTGCAGAGACCAGGCCTCAGCCGCGCTGCCCCTGCAGCTCGCCAGCCTCAGAAGCGCGCTCTGGGGGGCGGCCCCGCCCCTGCGGAGAAGACCCCCCGCCCAGGGGCCGACCTCGGGGTCTGGGGGAGGCCGGTTCCCTCCTCACAGCCTCACAAGAGAAAGCGTGACCCGTCCGACCCAGGGAGCTGGAGGAAGCGGCCCTGCAGCCAGTATGGAGCAGAGGGCAGTGCCCCCCACTGCCCGCGCCCCGAGGGGCCCGGACTCGATGGGACCTGGCTGTCCCCCCGAGGAGCCGAGGGCTCCTTCTCATGGCAGGGCTGATCCTGCTGTTCCACTGACCTGGAGGATGGGAGGAGGAGGGAGGGCAGGACCCTTAGGGGGGTGGGCCTGGGGGGGTAGGAGGGAGGGCAGGACCATTAGAGTGGGGGTGGGCCTGGGTGGGGGTAGGAGTAGCACCTGTGGGGCATTGTGGGTCAGTTATGAATAAAGATAATTTTATTTGAAAAGCTCTGGGTCTGCTGTGTTCATGAGGGTCTGTGCTGCTCCTTGGAGAGGGGACCTGAGAGGAAAGGAGGATGCGCCCCCTGGCCCTCACCCCTGCCTCTGGCCAATGCCTCCTCCCCAAGTTCACCTCTGATTCCTTCCCGGGCTCAGGCTGGGTGGGAAGGCTGAGGCATGCAGAGCTGTGGCCGGGCGGTGGCTGCAGCAGCGATGGGAGGCTGAAGCCCTGCAGTTCCAGAGGAGGCCTGGCCCTCTGCTGCCCCACACACAGCTCGGAGGGAGTGGACTCACATCAGGGCCTTCCCCTCCCACAAAGTCGCAGGTCAGCCCTCAGCTCCTCCTCCACTGCCTTCCCTTGTCCCCTGTGGCGGGCAGCTCCCACTCTCCGGCTCCTGGGCACTTTGGGAAGGAGACTTCTCACCTGGGCCCTCTTTCCCGGCCCCCGCGGCTCCCTGCCCAGCTGGGCCTGGACACAGAGAACGGGGCTCGGCGGTGGTGCCAGACCCTGTGTGTCGTGGGCTGGTCCAGAAGCTGCCAGCCCTCCTGGTCAGCACCCTCCCCATGGGCACCCGATGTGTCCCTGCCTGGGTGCCCGGCCCTCGATGCCAATGTGAGGCTGAGGGGCAGGGCCTGGACCCTCGTTCCCTGGAGCGAATTAGTCCTGCGACTTCTCTGCTTCCAGGGTGTCGGTGGTGAAACAGGTTACACCCCTCCCCCCAGGTTGTCAGGAACACTGAGTGTGTTTGAAGGGAACACACTTGCTCCACCTGTGCGCCTTGTCACCATCATCAGGTTCACTCCTGGCCCGGGTGTCTCTGCGCCTGTCCTCCCTCGCCTGCTGTTTCCGCCTTTGAGTCATTGTTTGGATGAACAGTTCCCAGCGGGAGGCAGAGGCTGGGCTGCCCCCACCTGGGAGCCCTGGGAACCCCGAAATCTCCCTGGAGCCTGTACAGAGGGTCTGACTGGAGGCCCATCGCTGCTTCAATGGTGGGCGAGGCCAAGTCCAGGGCTACTGGAATCCTGGAGAGATGGGCACATCAGCATCTGTAAGCACTAAGCTGGGAGCAGTGGGGAGAAAAGGGAAGAAGTGTTTCCTACCTCCCTGCAGCCAACCCTCCTTATCACAGGAAGTAAACCTCATGGACACCCTGGAGGGCGGCGTTGGGCAGGGAGCAGGAGGCTCCCAGTGACTGGAGCGGAATCTGTGGAAAGGCAACGCCCTCCCTTCACTCCTCCAGGGAAATCAGGATGCTCAACCGAGAAGGGGCTCCCTGTGTCCCCGCGTGCTCAGCGCTCCCTGCTGCTCCCCTTCCTGGTAGCTCCCGGGTGACATTGTATTATTACCTCTGCCCTTAGAGAGCCTGGGAGCGAGTTCCTGCCCCCGTTTTTCTGTGGGGAAAGAGGGGTGGGGAGGTCAGGGGACTGAGGGCAGGTCACACAGCAGGAAGTGGGACAGCCTGGGAGGCACCAGGCAGGTTTGGCTGCAGAGACTTCCTGCTCCTCCAGGAGGAATAAATCCCCTGGAGGAAGCCCTGGCACCCTGGGAAATCCCAGCGACATAGGAGCAAGAAGGTCACCACCCGGGCCCGGGATCGGCATCTCATTGTGGATGGAGATTGCATTTCCCTGACGTTGAGCATCTTCTAGTATGCTTCTGGCCATGTGTGCATCTTCTTTGGAGCAATGTGTCCTCTCCGTTTGCTTTTATCATTGAGCTGTAAGAATTCTTTATATATTCTAGGTTGGCAAATTCATTAGTCCACAGAGCCAAATATCAACAGTACAATGATTGAAATTTCTTTTGAGAGCCAAATTTTTTAAACTTAAACTTCTTCTAACACCACTTCTTCAAAGTAGACTAGCCCAGGTCGTGGTATTTTGTGGAAGAGCCACACTCAAGGAGCGAAAGAGCTGCGTGTGGCTTGCAAGCCGCAGTTTGCCAACCATGGCTCTAGGTAAAAGTATCTTTCCAGAGATAAGGTTTCCACAAAATTCTCCCATTTTGTGGGTTGTTCTTTACTTTCTTGAGAGTGTCTTTGAAAGGAAAGAAGTCTTACCTTTTAATGAAGCCCAAATTGTTTATTTTTTTTTCTTGTGTTGCTTTGGTGTTTGGTGTTATTTCTACAAATCTGTTGATAATCTATGTCATGGAAATGTATGCTTATGATTCTTGCTTTTTTAAACCATCTTTATCTTTATATGTACAATTCAGTGGTGTCAACTATATTTCCATTGCTGTGCCACAGATTTCCAGAAAATTGTCATTTTTCAACCCTGGAACTCTATCCAGATTAGACACTAATTCTCCCACGTTCTTCCCCAGACCTTGACAACCATCCTTCAGTGTTCTACCTTTGGCTTTGACTACTTTTAATGCTTAATGTGAGTGGAGTCACACAGTATTTGTTCTTTTGTGTCTTGCTTATTTCACTTAACATAATGCCCTAAGGTTTATCCTCCTTGAGGCTCACTTTCCTTGTTTTCAAGGCTCTTGGTATGTATAGACAACATTTCTTTATCTTTTCAACTGCTGATGGACAGTGGGGTATCTCTTAGGTCATGCAAAAAAAATGTAGCAATGAATGTGGGTGTGCAAATATCTCATTTTATTTATTTATTTATGTTTAATCCTCACCCAAAGATATTTTAATATTGATTTCTAGAGAGAGTGAAAGAGTGAGGAAAAGATACAGAAAAATATCAATATGAGAGAAACACATAGATTGGTTGTCTTCTTCATGAACCCAGACAGGGTCAGGCCAGGGAGGAGCCTGCAACCAAGGTACATGACCTTGACTGGAATCGAACCCAGGAAATATCTCTTTTAGATCCTGCTTTGAATTCTTTTGGATACATATCCAGAAGTGGATTGTGGCATCACATGATAGTTATATTTTTAATTTTTTGAGAAATTTCCAACCTGATATATGTCCATCTTATAAAAGTGTTTATGTTGTTATTACAGATGTGGATAATCAAAGTTATACATAGTGATAATTTTGGGGGTTATATATCCTATATAATAGAAGCCTAATATGCTAAATGTCCCTGTCCCGTCATTCGTTCAACCGATCAAAGCATAATATGCTAATGATATGTTAAGGCTGCTCAGTCCCTCACAATCACTTACACTGACCACCAGGGGGCAGATGCTCTGACCTGTGGGCTAGCTTGCTGCTGGGGTCCAGCCAATCAGGACTGAGGGAAACCAGCCAGACATGCCCTACAGCCCTCCTGCAGTTCCTCCCTGGCTGACCAACCTCCCATATCCCTCCCTGGCCCCAATTTTGCACCAGTGGGGTCCCTAAGCCTGGCCTACGGCCCTCTGGAAATCTGAGACCCCTCAGGGGATGTCAGAGAGCCGGTTTCAGCCCAATCCTGCAGGCCAAGCCAACAGATCCCGCTGGTGCATAAATTTGTGCACTGGGCCTCTAGTAGTATCATATTGTATATGTTTTTATATTGCCTTGACTTCAGGGTAATAAAAATAATATATTTTAGATGCCATTTAACTTTTGAATTATTCATAACTTTGCATTTTATGTACACATTCAAAATAATTTGTAAGTATCTTATTGTTGAGTTTTTTATGAATTATAATGTTACAGGATAATCAGTTCTAGATGCAAAGGTTTTCCACTTAAGGGCCTTGAAAAATTATTGCATGTAATATGCTTTTTGTAATTGTTATTGAAAATCATGCCATCATTTTAGTAATCCTTACTTTGTAGGTGATCATCTTACTTGCTCACTGCTTTTAAGATTGTCTTTTGAATTCTACTGTTTTAAGAAGTGTAGCTAGTTTTGGGTTAAAAAATTCTCTATCCTCCACGTGATCTCTTCTGCTTCATTAACTGACAATACACGTTCTTCTTCAACTCTAGAACATAGTATCATCTTTTCAATGTTACATCTCCTCCTCTTCTCCTGTCTCTACTCTCACAACCCCAAAGATATGTATATTGTACTATCTTATGTATTCTCTATGCCTTCATCTGCTCAGGCTGCTATACTAAATACCACTGACTGAGTGATTGAAACAACAGTATTCATTTATTTTTTTCATTTTTAACTTAAATTAAACATTTTTCTATTACAGTTGATATCTGATATTATATTACTTTCAGGTGTATTACATAATGGTTAGACATTTCTGTAACCTACAAAGTGATTCTTCTGGGAAGTGCTGCACACACCTTACAACACATTTAGTTATTACAATACTAGAGGCCTGGTGCACAAATTTCATGCATGGGGGGTGTCCCTCAGCCCAGCCTGCACCCTCTCCAATCTGGAACCCTCCAGGGGATGTCTGATTGCCCATAGGATTGGGCCTAAATGGGGAGTTGGACATCTCTCTCACAATCCAGGACTGCTGGCTCCCAACTGCTCACCTCGCCTGCCTGCCTGCCTGATTGCCCCTAACCACTTCTGCCTGCCAGCCTGATCACAGCTTAGGGAATTCTTCATCCCCTGCCAGCCTAATTAATGCCTAATTGCTCCCCTGCAGGCCTGGTCATCCCTAACTATCCTCCCCTGCAGGCCAGGTCCCCCTAACTGCTGTGCCCTGCAGGCCTGGGTTCCCCCCAACTGCCCTTCCCTACAGGTCTGGTCACCCCTAACTGCCCTCCCCTGCTGGCCTGATCACCTACAACTGTCCTCCCTTGCAGGCCTGGTCCCTCCCAACTGCCCTTCCCTGCTGGCCATCTTGTGGTGTCATCTTGTGTCCACATGGGACAGGATCTTTGACCACATGGGGGCAGCCATATTTTGTGTTGGAGTGATGGTCAATCTGCATATTACTCTTTTACTAGATAGGATTATTGACTGTATTCCCTAAGCTGTACTTTACATGCCCTTACTGCTTCACAAATGTCAACTTATGCTTTTTAATCCATTCACCTTTTCATCCACTGCCTGCAACCCCCCTCCCAACAGGCAGCCATCAATTTGTTCTCTGTATTTATGAGCTAGGGTTATTGATAGATATGTAGTGATTGCCATTTTATTATTCATATTTTACCTCTTTTTTTCTTATTATTATTAAAGAAGCCCCTTTATCATTTCTCATAATATTGGTTTGTTGGTGATGAACTCTTTCAACTTGTTCTTGTCTGGGAAGCTCTATATTTTTCCTTTGATTCTAAATGATAGATTGCTGGGTAATCTTGATTGTAAGTCCTTGATATTTGTCACTTTGAATACTTGTGTCAATCCCTTCTGGCCTGCAAAGTTTCTATTGAGAAATCAGCCTACAGTCTTATGGGAGCTCTGTTTTACATAACTAACTGCTTTTCCCTCAGCGTGCTTTCCAGATGCTCTGTCTAACATTTGGCATGTTAATTATATGATGTGTCTTGGGGTGGGCCTCATTTGTTTCATTTGGGGGGGTTGGACTCTGCATTTCCTGGATTTGTATGTCTATTTCCTTCACCAGGTTAGGAAAGTTTTCCGTCATTATTTCTGCAAGTAGGTTTTCAATCCGTTGACTCTCTTCTCCTTCTTTTACCCTTGTGGTGTGAATGTTGTTACACTTGATGTTGCCCCAGAGGTCCCTGAAACCACCCACATTTTAGGGAAGAGCTCTTTTTTTCTTTTCTGTTTGGGTGTGTTTTGTTATTTTGACTTCCATATCATTGATTCAGTCCTCGGGTTTCATCTAATCTATTGTTGATTGATTCCTATATATTCTTCATTTCAGTCAATGTACCCTTTATTTCTGACTGGTTCTCATTTATGTTTTCTGTCTCCTTCTTTACATTTCCTATCTCTTTGTTAAAGCTCTCACTGAGATCATCTATTATTTCCTTAAATTTGTTGAGCATCCTTATGAGCAGTGTTTTGAAATCTGCATCTGGTAGATTGCTCGCCCCCATTGTTGAGTTCTCTTTCTGGAGTTTTCTTTCATTCAGGACATATTTCTTTTTCTCTTCATTTTGGTTGCCACCCTGTGCTTCTTTTTATGTATTGGGTAGATCTGCTATGTCTCCCAGTCTTGGCAGAGTAGCCTTATGTGGTAGGTGTCCTGTGAGGCCCAGTGGCACAGGCTCCCTGATTTCCTAAGCAAATCCCCAGGGGTGTCCCACGTGTGGATTTTGTGTGCTCTCCTGCTGCAGTTGATCCCTGATTGCTGTTCACACACAAGTCGGTGGAACTGGCCCTCAGGGTCACTGCTTGTGAAGACTTGTCATTGCTCTAAGCTGTTGTGTGGAATGTGAACAGGATTCATTTGAGCATGGCTGGTGCCTGCCATGTTCACTTTTTGGTGTTTCCTTTTGGGCACAATCAGACGGTGCTTCAGTGTGGTCTGCAGACAGCCACCAGGCATGTTGATATTAAAGCCTTGGGAAGGTTCTGGTGCAGGCTCAGGTCAGCCCCTGCTTGTGTTTGGCTTGGGGCCACATGGTTGGAGCTACAACATGATCTGTGGTTGGTTGCTGCCTGTGCTGGGTTTAGCGGCACCTGGGAGCAGGTTGCTGTGAACCGAGGCTGGCTACTACTAGGGCTGCTAGGCAAAAGGTACAGGGCCTGCTGCTGTCTGCTGTGACTGGTTTGGGATTTATGAACTTGTGATAGATTTCAGAAAACTGCATAGTGTGGGCGCAGGTTGTGTGGGTTAACTTCTGAAAGAGATTCTGGCAGGCCTAAGAATTGGGTGGGACAAGAGAATCACCAGTGTGGGATGAGAGCTGCATTATGCAGGTTAATGGAGACTCACATTGACACCAGCCTTCAACTGCAGGCTGTGTATATGTGGGGGTTGGGGTGGGGGTGAGGTAAAGGGCCTACAAAGGAACAATGTCTCCTGCCATCACTTTAGTCCACCAACCCTTCCCCTGAAGCCAGACCATTCAGTCCCTCCCCACAGTCCCTGGTGCCTTTCAAGCTCCTGACCCTTTGCTGGAATTTGGATGAGTTTTGGTGAGCAAGGGTATTTGTGCTCAAGTCCTTTTAGGAGGATGCCTGGCCTATAGCAGCCCTCCGTCCCACGGGACTTAGGCCCTGTGATTCTCACAGCCAGCCACTGTGGGAGCTCAGACCCTGGTGCTGTGGGCTGGGGAGTTTGCTTTGGGGCTGAAACCCCTCGCTCCTCAGTGGGGACCTTCACAGCTGGACTATCCCTCCCAATTCTTACCTGCCACAGGTGTGGGGGACCAGCTGTTGTCATCTTTGCCCCTCTTTCCGGTCTCAATGTGGCTTCTGCTTTATATCACATTATTGGAGTTCTCTTCAGCTAGTCTTCAGGTGGTGTCCAAGAGAGGTTGTTTGATAATTTATTTGTAATTTTGATGTAATCTAGGAAGAGGCGAACAAAGTGGTTTCTTGCTCTGTCATTTTGACCAGAAAAACAGCATTATTTATTAAACAGACACTTAATTTCTCACTGGGGCCAATGCTTCTGGAAGAATGGGCTCGGCTGGGGGATCCAGGGGGCCCTGGCTCCACCTTTATGAGCAGCAGAGGGTCAGCACCGGCAAGTCCCCAGGCAGGGAAGGCACTTGATGGATGTCATTTCATTTCAAAGTCAAAAAACTCTGCAGATTCGCTGTTCTATTTCAAACTTGTAGATGAAGATGTTAAAGCAGAGAGAGATTAAAGAAGTGCCAGAGTTACAGAGCCTGGAACTTACAGGGACTGGAACTTGGGTCTGTTTTGAGCCAAAGGCCTTGCTCTCATCACAAACAGGCTGCCCTGGTGGGTGGTTTTGGGCCCAAACACTACACAGCCAAGTATGAAAAGAGTGCACACTGGGTCATTTAATTCCTCTGAGATCTGAACCTACTTCCTAAGGCTGTGATGAGCATCGGATGAGATAGGAAAGCCCTTTGACACGTGGTAAGTCCATGCCAGCTTCTAGAATGTTTATTAAGCGGGTGTGACAAAATCTACCAGCCTGGGTCCCCGAGGCCTCCGTGGTCCAGAAGGCACCGACCAGGCTTCGGCATGTGCTCCGTGCCACCAGCAAAGGCCCGCGCAGTTCCCTAGTTCAAGGCTGTAATTACAAAGGCTTGTTGGTCTGTGCCATGCTTCTGGGCAGATGGAGACCAGGGCTGCTGTCTGCTAATTGCATGTGGTGGAAGCCACAGCTAATTCAGGACAAGCGAGGCCATTGGGAATCAATCCCACGGCAGCAGAGCGCCTGATGGTGGGCCAGCAGTGCCACGTATGTACACCACCGAAGGCAGGGGACAGACCCAGCAGGCTGTGGGGCCACCTTCTCTCGAAACCTGACTCGGACTCCATTCAGAGAAGAAATCAATTCCTGTTTATAAGACTCATCTGGAAATCATCTGGACATCCCGCTGACATTTAATGTGAAGGCTCCGAGGCTGGGAAAGTGTGGGCGGGGCTGGGCAAACATTCGCCTGGTGCGCAGGTGAGTGAACACTGAGGAGGAGAGGCGGTCCCCCGCTCTCGGCGGGGTCTCCCCTGGGACCTCAGCCCTGTGTCTCGGGAGAGGCACTGCCAGGAGCTTCCTCTCGGCTAGTCAGCACACCCCACCTCCGCGCGTGGCCTGTCTTGCTTTAACTGAACGTGGTGTTCTAACTGCCCCGCCTTGTTTACTATCCAATTGAAGTGCTGAGAGAAAAAGATCATCAGCATGCAATCTTTAAACCCAAGTGGTCTTTTTACCAGAATATGACTTGCTGTGTTCTAAACCCTCATATTCAGACACAGGAGGTCTCTGTAGCCTACATGTTGTGAGAACACATCAGTGCATAATGCCTGTGTGTTGCGTTTATTGCAATCCTGTATTCACTATCCTGGGTTGTAGCAGAAGAAAACATTATGTCATTGAGTGCCTCCTCTGTGCCAAGATCTCCACTGACATTCATTGGTTGAGTATTTTCTTGGTCCGACATGTCAGGCATGCAATGTTCTGTACTGACCACCACTCGGTGCTGGGGACACAGGCCCTGACCTCGGGTCACGCTCAGTTCAGGAGAGACTTTATTTTTAAATCTATTTTGTTGATTTTTTACAGAGAGGAAGGGAGAGGGATAGAGAGTTTAGAAACATTGATGAGAGAGAAACATCAACCAGCCACCTCCTGCACACCCCGCACTGTGTGCCTGCAATCAAGGTACATGCCCCTAACCAGAATCTAACCCGGGACCCTTCATTCTGCAGGCTGACACTCTATCCACTGAGCCAAACCAGTCACGGCCAGGAGAGACTTTTTAACAAAGCATTAGAGGAGATTCTGTCATGAAATTATGTTCGGAAGACTGAAATTTAAAAGTAAGACAAAGCTGGGTATTTTATCCAAAAGAGTTGAAACCAGGGTCTCAAAGAGATATTTGCATGCCCATGTTCTCAGCTCCCTCATTCGCGATAGGCAAGATGGAGAAGCAGCACAGGGGTCCCTCTCTGGGTGAGGGGATAAACAAAATGTGGGGTGTACATACAATGGAATATTTTCAGCCTTAAAAAGGAAGGAAATATTGCCACTTGCTACACAACATGGATGAGCGTTGAGGACATTATGTCAGATGAGATAAACCAGTCACAAAGGGCAAACACTGCACGATCCCACTCCTCTGAACACTGAGAGGAGTCCTAGGACTCGGGAAGCAGGGAGTGGGGTGGTGGTTGCCAGGCGCCTGGAGGAAGGGCTGCCGTTGTTCGGTGGCTGCGGAGTTTCAGCCGTGCAGGGTGGCTATGTCCAGATCCGCGGCACAACGCTAGGTCTTTGTGTAACCAGCCATGCTGCCCTGTTCTCTTAAAAGTGGCTTTGACCACCAAAGTGAAAGCATGGCAGGGTCAGAGGTGACCTCGCTGAGGCTGGGAACAGGGAGAAGGCGGTACTGTCCCCCTTCAGTGCTGCGGTCCAGGCCTGGTGGCGTGGAAGCCCGGGTTCTCCCATTACTTCCACGTCTTCTTCATGACAAATCTTACAAAACGTGCGCACAGCAAACCAGAAAAGGGAAGTTCCTTAGAATTTTGATTCTGCAAACCAAAAAATGAAGAATGAAAAACTGGGGAGAAATGTACTAAACCCTGATTTTTGTTTGCCTGTATCTGTTTACTTAATTATTAAATGGCAATGACTTAAATGTTTAAGTTTTTAAAGCTATAGTGTGAAAGCCATCCTCCAGCCAAGCGATGATTCCAGCCAGATGGAACCCAGTTCCTGCACGAGGCTCCCCAGACACGCTCCTGCCAGCCAGCGGCACAGGCACCTTCCGCCCCCGGGGGGCATGGAACATGGGATTCTTAGAAACTTTGTAAAACACCTAAAGTATCATTTTATAAAGAGACTTCTCTACCTTCTTCACTGAAGTTATATTCCAATTTTTTGCTTATTTTTTTGTTTGAAATACTAATTCAATATGAAAGAGAAACACACTACCCTTGCCCCTAAAGAAGAAATATGAATTCTCAAAAAAAACCTATAAACAACATGCATAATAAATAATACAATCTTGGATGTGTTTGTTGGGTTACAGCCATTGCTATTGGCTGTCAGATCAGATGGAGGCAAGCTCTCAGGGGGTGATGTGTGAAGGGACCTCAACCTGGGAGACTTGCCCTCGGGGAGTTGGGATGTCACAACCAGAAGGCACCCACACACAGCCTGCTCGCACAGAAGTCCAGGACACGTCATTATTTAGAATGTGGGCCCCTCCTCCCCCCGCTGTGCTGAGGTGGGAGGCCTGGAGCTGCTCTCAGGACAGCGGGCAGCACGGGCAGCGCCATTCCTGCCAAGAATCGGTCGGCAGAAGCACTCTGCTCAGGGCTGGGAAATGTTTGTTTTCCACGGTGGTATTTTTATACAAATGACATCAATTCATCCAAAAGGATTAGAATGATAAAATGCAGGCGACAGGGACACCGCGTTCCCTTCAGGGCTCTGTGCTGGCTTTGCGTCAGATGGAAAAGGTTGTGCCACATGTAAGGAGATCAAAATGGCACGTTGTCTTGATTTGCTGCCAGACCTGGGAGGAGCCACACATCCAAACCAAGTTCCCAAAAGTCCCAAGCACCTGTTTCCCTTCCTTTGCAAATCTGTCCGTAAACGTTGCACTCAGTTCCAGTATCCCACTGAAGGATACACTTGGTATATAGTATAACAGGGTTAAGTTAAAATGAGAGGACAAGGTTGGGTCCAGCAAACTATTTATTTACAGTTAATTTACAGAAATAGTAGGAAGTCAACCCAAGAGGCAAAATCTCCCATGTAAATTCAGACAACCAGGGCGTCAAGCCACGTGACCAGCTGTGGGTGGCATGATCTCACTCACGGTCCCCCAGTTGTCTCTGACATGTCTCAGGATGGCCACCCATCACCTCGTTCATAGGGCTGTGTGTCTGCTTGCTTGGTATTTTTTTTTGCTATTACATCATGAACTGTTGAGACCCTGGATGTGTGTCTCATTTATCTCTTGCTGTAAACAATCGCCCTACATGTTAGCAGCTTAAACATGCACATGTATCATCTCACAGCTTTTGTGGTCAGGAATCTGGGGATGGGTTCTCTGCTTCAAGATCTCTCACAGAACTGCGGGCAAGAGACAACAGGGTCCCCGGCCTCCCCCAGGGGCCTAAGTGGGGAGTGAGGTACGTCCGAGCTTGCTCACGTGGCTGCCTGTCGGCAAAACTCAGCTTCTTGAAAACTGCTTGTCCCAGGCCCTTGCTCTCCGCAGCTGCTGACTTCAGGACCCTAAGTTTCCTGATAGATGGCCCCTTCATCAGGACAAATGCGCACAAAAGCCAGGCCAGAGATGCCAGTAGGGTAGACGTCCCAGTCCTTTGTAGCCTAATCTCACGGTAGCTGTGTCCAGTTTTAGAAGGAGTCGGAGGTCTGCTCTCAGGGACGGAGCGCACGGGGTGTGCAGACGGGGAGTGGCGCCCGCAAGAGGCCGCCCACCTCAGGGTGTAGATGGGACACACTTGCTTTCTTTTTGAGAACGGTCCACGTTTGGCAGCTGCCTTCCCCTGGAGATGGAGACAGACTCTGTTTCCCTTTATTTCTTGTCAACTGCACCACTATAGCATGTAATTACAAGTCCTACTTTTAGTCACAGCGGCCTATGCCACTGAGCCAGTGTGTCTGTGCATCTGTGGGTGTGACTACAGAGGCTTCAGCCTCAGCATGTCCACTACGCTGTCAGAGCAACTAAGCAACAACTGGAACAAAGGAAATGTATACGTTGGGGGCAGGGGGGGGGGCTGCATTTGCTCACTTCTATCACCTTCCCCGGAGCTGCTCAGAAGGTCCCCCACCGCTTTCCTTCCTTTTATTTGGAAAGAAATGCAATAGCCTTCTCCATCATTGTTCATTGAAATGTGCGCATCAACACAGAAAGCAAGTGATTCTCTGGGAAACTGCAGGTGGTCACTCTTCTGACCTAAAAGACACACAGCTCACCTTCCTGGGAGGGCTGGAAAATCTCAACAACCACAGTATGATGGCCCACCTGCTGCAGCCAAAGGGCATGTGGACTCCCAAGCTCTACTTACAAAGGGTCCCACTTACGAACCCTCACTACCAAAACCAGCAGCAGGTGCTCGCCCACGTTCCAGGGGAAGAAGCCTGAGGCTCAGGTCCACAATGAAATCCCCAGGAATGAGGCAGGGGGAGCAGAATGGTGTGAGTCGGAAAGAACAAATGCAGGGCGTGCTCACCCACGGTGGCCTCGCCTTCTGCAGGAGAGCAGCAGAGTCTGTCACCCAGAAACCTCTGAGCGGCCCCCTGTGGCCAGCGCTCCTCGAGGCATAGGCCAGCAAGGGAGTCGGGCGCTCTTGCAAGCCAGCAAGTCTCCCCAGGAGGACAGCTTCTTGCACCTCTGGCATCAGAGAAGCCTGGCTGGGGGTGCTGCCATCTGCCGGGTCACAGGGGAACTACCCGACATATGACAGTCAGGGAGTTCAACACACCTTCCTCCAAGGAGCAGAGAAATCTCCGCCTCTCAGCCCAGGAGAATTTAATCGCTGCCTGGCTACCTTCCTAGAGGTCACAGTGTCCTCAAGCAGGAAATCTGGGAGCACAAATCTAGGGCTGTGTGCAAGGGGTCTGATACAACAACAAAAACATGCATTTGCTTGCAGTGCCTTAGTTTGAAAGGTTTCTCTAGGCTAAGGACTTGGGATGGGTCTGGAGATACCACACAAGGTGTCAGGAGTAGAGATAACAAGCCCAGGTGTGTGGCAGTTGAGGAGTAACCTGGGACCTGGGCACCCAGGATCCCTGCAATGGGCCTCTGTGGCAGCTCAGGTAGAAGTAAGAAGGTGAAACTAGGGGTTACAGGAAGCCAGGCAGAGCCAGTCAACTGCAGATGAGGTCATGAGGTGTCAGCAACATGTTGGGCAGTTGCACATACCCTTCCAGCATGTAACTATACCAGGTACACTGTTATGTATTGTGAGTTAGCAATGATCAAGGTAAATAACAGTAAGTAAATAAAGCAACCGTAACACTGATAAGCGCTAGATAGGAAGTAAACAGAGGGATGGGGAAGAGAGTAATTGGCTGTAGTAGTCACTAGCAGTGACCCCATCTCTGTCCCCTGGGCTCTTATGAAGGAAAAAGACACACAAATCCAGGAGGCAGAATCCCAAGCAAGAAGAACCCAAACAGGCCCCACACACACACATGATAATTTAAATGCCCTAAATTAAAGACAAAGAATCTTAAAGGCAACAAGAGAACAGCAATGTGTTACCTACAAAGGAGCTCCATAAGGCTATCAGCTGATTTTTTTTTTTATCATAAACTCTACAGCCCAGAAGGGAATGGTATGAAGTATTCAAGGTAATAAAGAGCAAAAATCTGAAATCAAGATTACTATATCCAGCAAGACTATCATTCAAAAAAGATCATGAAATAAAGAGCTTCCCAGATTTTTTTTTTTAAAGATGGCTAAAGAGTTTATCACCACCAAACCACCATTGCAAGAACTGCTAAAGGACTGTGGTAATGAAAAGAAAAATGGTGGGAGGGGGCGGTGGGGAAGAAGAGAATAGAGAAATATAGGCATAAAGAATTAAAATAGTAATAAATAATAACCCTATCAATAATAACCTATCAATAATAACCCTAAATGTAAATGAATTAAATGCTTCAATTAAAAGACATAGGGTAGGTGAATAGATACAAAAACATGACTCAAATAGACCCACCTTAGAACAAAAAACTAGCACAGGATAAAAGTGAAGGGATGAAAAAAAATTTCACACATGGATGTGAGAAAAAAAGCTGGGGTATCAATACTCACATATTAAACTTCAAAATGACATCCATCACAAGTGACAATAAAGTGCATTACATATTACTAAAGGGATTGATCCATCAAGAGTATAACCCTAGAAGACATATATATGCGCCCAATACTAGCATAGGAGCACCTAAATATATATTTTTTTAAATTCTAGAGGACTTTAAGGGAGAGATGACAGCAATACAGTCATAGTAGGGTACATTAATACCCCACTGACTTCACTGGATAGATCTTCCAGACAAAAAATTAAGAAGAAGAAACAGTGACTCTGAATGACACACTGAATCAAATGGATTTAATTGACATTTATAGAACATTTTACCCCAATGCTGCAGAATATACATTCTTCATAAGTGCACATGGTTTATCTCAAAAAGACACTACACATAGGACAAGTCTCTACACGTTCAAGAAGATTGAAATCATATCAAGCATCTTCTCAGATCACAATGGAATGAAATTAGAAATTAACTGCAGTAAAAGCACTCAAAAACATTCAAATGCAGGGAGGCTGAATTGCATGTTATTAAACAATGAATGGGTTACCAATGAAATCAAGAAAGAAATCAAATATTTTCTTCAAACAAATGAAAATGAACACACAATAGCACCAAATCTCTGGAGCACAACAAAAGTAGTCCTGAGAGGAAAGTTCATAGTATTATAGGTCTACCTCAAAAAAAATAAAAATTAAGAATCTATTTAACCCTATAAATTAAGGAATTAGAAAGAGAACAACCAGAAAAGCCCAAAGTACAAGTAAGGAATTAGAGCAGAAAAAATGACATTGAGACTATAAAAAAAAAAAAATACAAAAGATCAATGAAACCAAAAGCTGGTTCTTTGAAAATATAAACAAGATTCATGAACCATTAGCCGGAATCATCAAGAAACAAAGAGAGAGGACCCAGATAAATAAATCAGAAAGGAAAGTGGAGAAGAACTGACACCACAGAAATACAAAGGATTGTAAGAAAATAATATGTCAATAAGCTGGACAATGTGGATGAAATGGACAAATTCCTAGAAAAATATAATCTTCCAAAACTGAATCAGGATGAATCAGAAAACCTGAATAGGCCAATTAACAACTGATGAAATAGAAGCAATAATAAAAAAATAAAAATAAAAACTCCTCGGAGAGAGAAAGCAAGATGCGTAGGGTAGACACCTGAATGCAGCCTACCACACAATTTTGAATTTAGAACTGGAAAACAGAGGAAACATCGCCTTGAAGTGCCGGAGGGCTGGCTGAGAGGAGGCTCTACCGTCCGGGAAGGAGAGCAAAGGCACGCTGAACCTTGAGAACTGTAAAGGTGCGGAGATCTGTGCGCGAGAAAGGGCAACCACCCGAGTTCGCTGCTGGCTTACTGGCGGCATGGAAAGAGAGGGCTGAGTTCGCGGCTGGCTTACACTAGGCACGCAGAGAGGGCACACATCTAATACATGGCTGGCTTTCTTGTTTGGGAGGAAAACAGAACCGCCCTATTGCTCTGATAAACAGCCGCAGTCAAGGAGAGGCCAGACTGTCAGGCAGTGAGCAGAGATCTCTCGGAGGTGTGTGAAGCCAGGGGCCATTACTGAGGAACTCAGGGAAGGGTCTATGAGAAACCAAAGCTTGTTGGTACCACCCCGAGACTCCACCCCATCCAACCAGAGCATGGAAGCCCTCCCTGAGAGTGGACTCTCCCTAGGAGGGACCAATCCAAAGTTTGTCTGTGCCTATACTAAAGAGGTGTGCATGCCTGCAACCAATCTTGCGGAACTCACCAACGCTTGTCTGCGCCACCCTGAGACTCCACCCCATCCAAGTGGAGTACAGAAGCCCTCCTAGCTGAGACACTGCTGATCCTCACAGCCAACTTGCTTGGAGATCAATGCTTCCCAGTGATACCAACAACAAGCAAGGCTTAACAACAAGACTGCACACACAGCCCACAAAGGGCTACACCAAGACTGTCCATCTGAGGTAACTGGGAAGGCTGTGCTACTGGGCTCTACCAGAACACCTAGCACATAAAATTATTCCATCAAATCAGGGAAAAAGCTAAAATGCAGAGGAGGTGTAAGACACAAAGGAAGGAGATGGAGGAAAAGAAAAGAATGGACATTGAGTTCAAAACCATGCTTATAAGGTTTTTCAAGAATTTCCTAGAAAAGGCCGATAAAATAAATGAGACTATGAGGATATGAAAAGGGATCAACTAGAAATAATAAGGGATCAACAAGAAATAAAAAGGGATCAACTAGAAATAAAGAATACATTGTTTGAAATAAAAAATATTATACAGAGTCCTAAAAACAGAATGGAAGATGCAAGAATCAAGTCAAAGATTTGGAACACAAAGAGCCAGAGGACACTCCTCTGCAGAAGCAAGAAGACAAGAGAATCCAGAAAGTTGAAGATAATGTAAGAAACCTCTGGGACAACTTCAAGTGAACCAACATCAGAATTATGGGGGTCCCAGAAGAAGAGAGCAAGATACCAAAAGCATATTTGAAGAAATAGTGACAGAAAACTTCTCCCACCTGGTGAATGAAATAGACTTACAAGTCCAGGAAGCGCACAGAACCCCAAACAAAAGGAATCCAAAGAGGACCACACCAAGATACATCATAATTAAAATCCCAAGAGCAAAAGACAAGAGAAAATATTAAAAGCAGCAAGACAAAAGCAGGTAGTTACCTATAAAGGAGCACCCATACAACTGACAGCTGATTTCTCAACAGAAACCATGCAGGCCAGACGGGAAAGAAATATTCAAGGTGATGAATAGCAAGAACCTACAGCCAAAAATACTCTATCCAGCAAAGCTATCACTCAGAATCGAAGGCCAGATAAAGAGCTTCACAAATAAATTTAAGCTAAAGGAGTTCATCATTGCCAAACCAGAATTATATGAATTGCTGAAAGGGGCTCTTTAGGAAGAGGAAGAAAATAAAGATAAAAATTATGAACAACAAATACGTAAGTATCAACAAGTGAAACTAAAAACCAAGGGAATTTAAAAATCTGATGAACAATATTAATTGGTAAATATAATAGAATCAGAGGTATGCAAGGGGAGTGAACTGATGATTCTCAGGGAAAAAGGGAGAGGGAGGTGCAGGAAGAGACTGAATAAAAACTGTGCACGTATGGATGAGGACAATGGGAGGTCAGGAAAGGGAAGAGGGTGGGGTGGGAACCTGATGGAGGGGTGCAATTGGGGGGGAGGAACATTTGTAATAATCTGAACAATAAAGATTTATTTAAAATAAAAACTACCAGCAAACAATAGCCCTAGTCCAGACAGCTTCACAGGGGAGTTTTACCAAACATTCATAGAAGAACACCAATCCTCCTCAAGCTATTGCAAAAAATCCAAGAACAAGGAACATTTCCAAGCTTTTTTCATTCCAAAACCAGATAAAAACACTAAAAGAGAATTACAGGCCAATATTTTTGATGAACAGAGATGCTAAAATCTTCAACAAAATATTAGCAAATTGGATCCAGCAATATATAAAAAAATTCAGACACCACGACCAAGTGGGATTTATCCCAGGGATTCAAGGCTGGTACAATATTTGCACATCAATAAACATGGTACATCACATAAATAAATTAAAAGACCAAAACCACATGATCATATCAATAGATGCAGAAAAAGCATTTGACAAAATCCAACACTTATTTTTGATTAAAAAAAAAAAAACTCTCAGCCTAGAGGGATCTTACCTCAACATAATAAAGGCCATATATGACAAACCTATAGCCAACATCATACTCAATGGGAAAAAACTAAAATCATTCCCCCTAAGAACAGGAACAAGACAGGGATGCACACTCACAATTCTTATTCAACCAAGTACTGGGAGTCCTAGACACAATGATCAGACAAGAAGAAACAGTAAAAGGCATCCAGATTGGAAAGGAGGAAATAAAACTGTCATATATGCATGATGTTATATACCAAGAACCCTAAAGACTGAACCAAAAATTTATTAGATTTAATAAGTGAATTCAGCAGGAGCAGGAGACTAAATTAACACCCAGAAACTGATAGCATTATGAACAATGAATTATCAAAAAGAGAAATAATCCCACTTACGTTAGTAACAAAAAAACTAAGATACTTAGGAATAAATTTAACAAAGGAAGTAAAAGATTTGTACCGGAAACAATGCAGGTTGTTGAAAAGAGAGATAGAAGAAGATATAAACAAGTGGAAGAACATATCATGTTCATGTACTTAAACAAAGACATTGGGGGGATGTTTACATAAATGGAACCATCTCTGGAAGTGGTACTGCTAGGCCTTTTATGTAACAACACTAGAAGCCCGTTGCAGGAAGATTCCTGCAATAGAGCTTCCTGTGGCAGTTTCTGCCACCCCACCTGCTTCCCTCCCTTCTCCACCACCCTGCCTGATTCCTTCCCTTCTCCACCACCCTGCTTGCTAGCTTCTCCATAGCTTCTCTCTCTTCTACAGCTGTCTTTGGCTTCCTTCTACACTGTCTTTAGTCTTCACTCTGCACTTGGATATGCAAATTAACTGCCATCTTGGTTGGGCTGATTTGCATATTTGCTCCTCTTTGACTGGTGGGCGTGTCTTGTGGGTGTAGCAGAGATGCAGTCAATTTGCATATTTCTCTTTTATTAGATAGGGTGGGTCATGAACTCTGCTTTGTGTATGACATTGAGTTTTCTATGTCACTGCTTTGCATTCTGAATATGCAGCAATATTTTTCCTCAAAATAGTCTGGCCTCTCCCTTATTAAAGACATGGAGTGGAATTAATATGTCCAGGGCAGCATATTGTATAACTTGCTGTTAAAATCGTTTAGAAAAGAGCCAAATGATGTGTAGATGCATCTTTCCCCACACATTTACAAATCCTTGAATATAATCAATTTTTTAAAAATCAAAACAATTTTCTAACTCAAATAGGCAAATCCTGGGTATATTGATGTCCTACTTTGCATTTTATGATTATAAATGAGGTTGAGCAACTTTTCATATGATTGTCACTTACAGTTTTTCTGTAAATGTCCTTTTTTCCTTTGATATCTTTTGAATGACTTGTTTTACCTTTTATTATTGATTTATTGGAGCATTTTTGTTTACCAATATTTCATGTTCATAAATATGTTGCAAATACTTTATACTAATTTATATTAATTTTGCTTGTAACCTAGTATGCTATATATAAATTCTAAATTTTCATGACTTAATCTGATGATCATTTCATTGATTTCGGTATTAGTCTTTACTGTGGGTTTATATTTAAACTCCAATATCCCAGTGACTTGAGAAACATACCAGTAACTTTCATTTCCAGCACAGAGGCTTCTGGCCCAGCAACCCTTCCTGCTCTCCTCCAGGTGGTGACTCGGGGGCCTGAGGCCCTCTTTGGTGTCCCTGCCAGCCCAGAGTCCATCCCTCACCATGAGAGCACAAGCCCCAGTGCTTGGAAGCCTGCAAGGGCCCACCGGGCTGGCATCTGTCATCGTTCCCACATTCCCCAAGCCAGAGCTCACTCTCCGGTCCTCACCATCTGCACCGGGCCTGGGAAGCATGGTGTGCTGTGTGCCAGGGGAATCTGGGTGCACATGGGGCCTGTGTGCCGAGCTCTTCCTTTGTGTCCTGCTTGGAACACCCTTCCCCGCCTTCAGAGGGCTGGGACGCTTCTCCTAGACCACCTCCCACTGTTTTCAGGAAGTGTCCTATAGGAACTCAGTTCCTACATCCTGCTTTACTCTGCCAGTGGTCAGGTGTCAGTTCCCCTGCCCGGGACTGGAGCTCCTTAGACGCCAGGGATTGGAAGACAGAGAAGCCATGAGAAGTTGTGGCTTTATTGTACAAGCCAGTGGCCATGCAGCCATTGCTGACAAGGAGCCATTAGACAAAGCAGTTCTTCAAACAAAGTCTCATACAGTAGCTGCTAGGTGACAATAAATCTTTCCCACACAGCAGCAGCAGCCTCAGTACCCACAGCAGCAGCCTGCTGGTCAGTGATACATCTTCCCCATGACACAGCCCCTAACACAGAGCTAGCCTCACCAAGCAGCAGTACTGGCTGGTCCGTTAATTTTTGAGACTATAGTAAGGGTCTCAATGGATAACTACTTATCTCAAAATCTGTGGCTAAATAGTCCTTTTCCTACTTTTTTCTATACCTCTTTTTTTTCCAGTTTCATTGAGATATAACGGACATATAACATTGTATTGCTTTAGATGTACAACATCATGATATAATATTTGTAAATATTTTGAAATTATCGGCATCCTAAGTCTAATTAGCATCCATCACCTCACATGCTTATAGTTTATTTGTGTGTGATGAGAACTTTTAAGATCTACTCTCCTAGCTACTTCCAAAAATAAAGTGTCTCTCATTTTGAGTCAGTACCACATTGTCATAATCACTCTGGCTTTGCAGTGTATTTTCATATAATCAACCTCTCTTCTTCTTTCTCAGAAGTGGCTTGGCTATAATTACACACAAATTATATAAATTTCCTTTCCATGTTAGTATTATCATCTTAAATATCCCATTATACAGACACAGGATAATTATTGAAAATTAGAATTTTCAAACGTTTTACTGACATGCGTTTACGTGGAGCTAAAGCTTTGTTCGCGTTCACATTTATTTCCCCGGGGCCATTTTTGGAAGTAAAACTGCTGAGTCCTAGAAAATCAGCATGTTGAAGGTTTGTGGCTACACTACCAGCCTGCCCTTCGAAATGGTTGTACCAAGTATGTTCCCACCAGGAACATTTGATAGGGCTTTTTTCTCCACATGGCTGGCAGCTCTGAGTATTCTAATCTTCAAAAAATATTTAGGGAAAAGATGGCGACTGGCAGGAAGAGTGTGAGAGAGTGAGGAACCTATAGAGCAGAGTGTAGACGTGTGTGGGGTGTGTGCATGAGCTGGGGACAGTTAGATTCTGCAGCTCCTGCAAGGGGCTGCCAAACCAGGCGGCTTACACGGCAGAGCCCGCACAAAGCAGACACTTCTGGGTGGCCGGTGGGGCATGCAGACCACGCCACCAGAGAAACAGTTGCTTGAGACTAGGATCCTGGCCTCAGCACCACGCAGACTGGTCTCAGACGCAAAACAAGACCCTGCAGCCACTTGGGACAGAGAATGGCGGCCACAGCTTCAAACCAACAGACAAAAATCCAGACTTCCTGGCAGCAGAGTTCCCTGAGTCAAAGAGCCTATCCCCCTCCCCACAGGCTCATGGTTAGCGCCACAGTAACTCATAGACCCGCCCCTGTCCCAAGCTGCACGCCTGCCTCTACCTAGAATCTGAGAGCACAAGCACTGAGGCAGCTCCCCTACAGGGAGGCTGAGAGCAAGCAAGGGAGGCAGCTTCTCTTTGGGGAATTTGGTGCACAGGGACACAGCTCCCCTTCAGGGAATCTGAGAGCGAGCCAGGAAGGCAGCTCCCTTGTGGGGAATTTGGTGCACAGGGACACAACTCCCCTTCGGGGAATCTGAGAGCACGCCAGGGAAGCAGGTCCCCTTTGGGGAGTTTGGCACGCAGGACACAGCTGCCTGGAATCCCTGACTCACAGTGCATTCACACTAAGTGCCAGTGACTCCAATTCTTGGTTCATGCACACATAGGGACCCTAATTCTCAGTGAGAAGCCACATGGCAACAGAGAATCTGATACTCAATTCTTGGTGCAGACATAGGGTGCAGACTCCTGCCATGTGCTAAGGGATTCATTTTCAGCACATACCAACAGTGTGGTGCAGGCAGAGTCTCTGACTCTAAGTGTGCACATGAGACCACACTGAACACTGGAGACACTGACCCTGGGCAAGCCTGGTTCCCACCAACCCACGGCAGCCAAACATCCTAGTGTCAGAGCACTTCAGTGAAACTCGGGTGGTGCAAAGTTCCCATGACACATGGCCCAGGTCCATGCAAATTGAAGCTTGAACTTTCTGGTGATAGTCAGAATGGTGAGGCGGCACAATCCACAGAGGAAAGAAAATGAGTCGCCAAGAAAGGAAATTAGTGAAATTGAAGCATGCAACATGACCGAAAAAGAGTTCAGAGCAATGGTCACGGAATTTATACATCGGATGGATGAGAAAATCAACAACTTATGCAAGAATCAGGGAAGAAATGAAAAGTGATATAGCTACAATAAAAAACACCATTGAAAGTTTCAACAGTAGACTAGAAAAAGTAGAGGACCGAATTAGTGAGTTAGAAGATCAGGTACAGAAATAAGCTTAATCTGAATAGCAATTGGAGGGAAAAAAATAAAAAACAGAAGGAAAGCCTAAGGGAGCTTTGGGACAACATGAAACGAAGTAATATATGTATAATTGGGCTGCCAGAAGGACAAGAAGAGCAGCAAGGATTGGAAAATCTATTTGAAGAATTAATGACAGAAAACTTCCTGGATATGGGGAAGAAAAAAGTTTCACAAGTACAGAGAGTCCCAAGCAGGATCAATCCCAAAAGACCCACACCAAGACACATCATAATTTCAATGGCAAATTAAATGACAAAGAAAGAATCCTAAAGGCAGCAAGAGAGAGACAGAGAGTTACCTACAAAGGAACACCCATCAGATTATCAAATGATTACTCAACAGAAACACATCAAGCTAGAAGGGAATGGGAGGAGGTATACAAAGTGTTGCAAAGCAAAGGACTGAGTCCAAGAATATTCTATGCAACAAGACTATCAATCAAAATTGAAGGGGAAATCAGGAACTTCACAGACAAAAAAAAAGGCTAAGGGAGTTTATCACCACCAAACCAACAATGCAAGAAATGCTAAAGGGAATACTATAAAAAGAAGAAGAAATAAACAGGTAAGAAGGAACACAACCACAAAAATAGATATGACTACAAACAAATACCTTTCAGTAATAACTTTAAACGTAAACGGACTAAATGTTCCAATCAAAAGACATTGAGTGGCTGAATGGATAAAAAAAAACATGGCCCATATATATGCTGTCTACAAGAGACCCACCTCAGAACAAGAGACTCACACAGATTGAAAGTAAAGGGATGGAAAAATATCTTTCAGGCGAACGGAAATGAAGAAAAAGTTGGGGTAGCAATACTTATATCTAACAAAATAGACCTCAAAGTAAATGCCATAACAAGAGATAAGGAAGGCCACTTCATAATACTAAAGGGATCCATAAAACAAGGATATATCCCTGATAACCATATATGCATCCAACGCAAGAGCACCTAAATACATAACAAAACCCCCTTGAAGATATCAAGGGAGAGATCGACAATAATACAATCATAGTAGGGGACTTTAATACATCACTGACATCACTGGATAAATCCTCTAGACAAAAAAATCAACAAAGACACAACAATCCTAAATGACTCACTAGATCAGATGGACTTAATTGACATCTTCAGAACATTTCATCCCAAAGCTACGGAATATACGTTCTTCTCAAGTGCACATGGGACATTTTCAAAAATAGACCACATGTTGGGTCACAAGCAAAATCTTGCCAAATTCAAGAAAATTGAAATCATACCAAGCATCTTCTCAGACCACAATGCCATAAAATTAGAAATAAACTACAATAAAAACAATCCAAAAATCTCAAACACTTGGAAACTGAATAGCATGCTATTAAATAATGACTGGGTTACCAAAGAGATCAAAGAAGAAATTAAAAGCATCCTGGAAACTAATGACAACAAAAACACAGCAATCCAAAATCTATGGGACACAATGAAAGCAGTCCTGAGAGGAAAGTTTATAGCTCTACAAGCCTACCTCAAAAAACAAGAAAAAATGGTAATAAATCATCTAACTCTACAACTCAAAGAATTAGAAAGGGAGCAACAAGCCCAGAGTAAGCAGAAGGAAGGAGATAATAAAGATCACAGCAGAAATAAATGACATAGAGACAAAAAAAAAATACAAATGATCAATGAAACCAAGTGCTGGTTCTTTGAAAGGATAAACAAGATTGATGAACCTCTAACCACACTCACCAAGAAGCAAAAAGAGAGGACTCAAATAAGCAAAATCAGAAATGAGAAAGGCAAAATAACAACAGACCCCACAGAAATACAAAGGATTGTTTAAAAAAAAAATACTACCTTGTTTCCCAAAAAATAAGACATCCTCCGAAAATAAGACCTACTTACAGGTTTCCTTCTGAGTGAAATATAAAGCATCCCCCTGAAAATAAGGCCCCCAGGCTCTGTCTCAGAATGAAAATTAATTTACCATAAACTGGTCACTAGGGCCGCCCCGACTGCCATCTAGCAACCAGTGACGTTACGCGGAGTCCTGACATCACTGCTGTGTGAATGGAGAGAAATCAGCGTGGAAACTTTGTGAAACCTAAACTGCAAGAAATTGTGACTTGGGTGAAGAATTCATGGGAGAAAATCACTGACAGTTGCATTGCAAATGCACTGTGAGCAGGCTACCTTGACAAGAAGTACTCATTTGAAGACAGTGCTATTGCTAAACATGAGAGATTTGGTCCACTGATTCTGAAAGAAATGGAGTCACAAGAAATTCACCAGGAAATTCAGAAATTGGATTGTTATGATGATGTTCCAGAAGATGATGACATGATTGTCATTGAATAAATGAGTAAATTCTTGATACTGTAGGATTCACAGTTTGTCTGGTTTGTGTTGACAACACCGTACTACTGTACCGTACACAGGTAATAAATTTCCTTTATTTTCATTTAACAATAAATGTGTACCATATTCTTCTTCATGGAAAAATAAGACATTGCCTGAAAATAAGACCTAGCGCATCTTTGGGGGCAAAAATTAATATAAGACACTGTCTTATTTTCAGGGAAACAGGGTATGAGCAACTCTCCTCCAACAAACTAGACAACCTAGAGGAAATGGGCATATTCCTAGGAAGAAAAAAAAAAACAACCTTCCAAAACTCAATCGGAAGATTCTAAAAATCTCAATAGGCTGATAACTATGGAAGAAATTGAAGAAGTCATCAAAAAGCTCCTAGCAAACAAAAGCTCGGGTCCAGATGGCTTCACAGGAGAGTTTTACCAAACATTCAAGGAAGAACTAAAACCTATCCTCTTTAGACTATTCCAAAAAATTCAAGATGAAGGAACACTTCCAAGCTCTTTCTATGAATCCAGTATCACCTTAATACCAAAACCAGATAAAGACAACACAATGAAAGAGAATTACAGATCAATATCCCTCATGAACATAGATGCCAAAATCCTCAACAAAATTCTAGAAAATTGATCCAGCAGCATATCAGAAAGATCATACACCATGACCAGGTAGGATTTATCCCAGGAATTCAAGGATGGTACAATATCTAAAAATCAATAAATGTGACACATCACATAAACAAATTGAAAGATAAAAATCACATAATTATATCAATTGATGCAGAAAAAGCATTTGACAAAATCCAACACCCCTTCTTGATCAAAACACTCAGCAAAGTAGGAATATAATAAAAGCCATATATTAAAAACCCTCAGCAAACATCATACTCAATGGACAAAAACTAAAACCATTTCCCCTAAGAATAGGAACAAAACAGGGATGCCCACTCTCACCACTCCTATTCAACATAGTACTGGAAGTACCAGCCATTGTAATCAGATAAGAAGAAGAAATAAAAGGCATCCAAATTGGAAAAGAAGAAGTAAAACTGTCCTTATTTGCAGATGACATGATATTGTACATAGAAAACCCTAAAGACTCCATCAAAAAAACTATTAGACTTAATAAATAAAATTGGCAATGTAGCAGGATACAAAATTAATGCCAATAAATCTATGTCATTTCTTTACACCAATAATGAACTTATAGAAAGAGAGACTGAAAAAGCAATCCCATTTACCATCACACCAAAAAAATTAAGATATCTAGGAATAAACTTAACTAAGGAGGTAAAAGACCTATATGCAAAAAACTATAGGACACTGAAAAAATATATTTAGGAAGACATAAACAGATGGAAGAACATACCATGTTCATAGGTTGGTGTGGGGACCTGATACGGCCGGGGATCTCCCTTCTCCATGGCCAGCACGGAAAGAGAGATGAAATTGGTTCTTTGTAGAGGCAGCCAGGGATTGAGAAATGAAGAAATGAAGAGAGACGACGAAGAGATGGGTTTAAGCTGGGCTCCAGGTGGGTTGCAGACCTCCTCTGCTGGAGAGACTGATTGACAACCCCTGAGCCACAGAGCACCTCTATTTATTCTCAAATACACAAAAGGTGGGGTTTTCACAGGAAAAATCAAGAAGCCTAGGAGGGCCAGATCCCACCCACTTCTTCCTGCCTGACAAACACAAGCAGGAACTAAGAACATCTCAGCACTTCCAGGGCAGGAGTGTAACTGGCATGATTCTGTCAATATCCCAGCTCAGTCAGTAAACATGTCCAGGTCTCTTCCTGGGGGCTCCCTACAGGTTGGTAGAATCAACATCATCAAAATGTCCATACTACCCAAAGCAATCTACAGATTCAATGCAATCCCCATTAAAATACCAATGGCATATTTCACAGACCTAGAAAGCACTTTCCAAATATTTATCTGGAATTAAAAAAAAAAAAGACCCCAGCAATCCTGAGAAAGAAGAACAAAGTAGGTGTGATCTCAATACCAGACATCAAGCTGTATTACAAAGCCACTGTTCTTAAAACAGCCTGGTACTGGCACAAGAATAGACATATAGGTCAATGGTACAGAATAGAGAATCCAGACCCAAACCACTATGCCCAATTAATATTTGACAAAGGAGGCATGAACATAAAATGGAGTCAAGATAGTCTCTTCAACAAATGGTGTTGGGACAACTGGACAGATACATGCAAAAAGATTAAACTAGACCACCAACTTACACCATACACAAAAATAAACTCAAAATGGATAAAGGACTTAAACATAAGATGGGAAACCATAAAAATACCAGAGGAATTCAAGGGCAAAAAATCTCAGACATATGCCGAAAGAACTTCTTCACTGAAACTGCCCCTAGGGCAATGGAAACTAAAGAGAAAATAAACAAATGGGACTACATCAAAACAAAAAGCTTTTTTTACAGCAAAAGAAACCATCAACAAAACAACAAGAAAGCCCACTACATGGGAGAACATATTTGCCAATGTCATCACTGATATGGGTTTAATCTCCAACATTTGCAGGGAACTCATACAACTTAACAAAAAGAAGACAAACAACCCAATCAAGAAATGGGCAATGGACCTAAACAGACACTTTTCAAAAGAGGACAGAAGGAAGGCTAAGAGACATATGAAAACATCTTCAAAGTCACTAATTATCTGAGAGATGCAAATCAAAACAATAATGCGGTACCATCTCACACCTGTCAGAATGGCTATCAACAAACGACAAATATTGGCAAGGATGTGGTGAAAAAGGAACTCTATTGCACTGTTGGTGGGAATGCAGACTGGTACAGCCACTTTGGAGAACAGTATGGAGTTTCCTCAAAAAACTAAAAATGGCACTCCCATTTGACCCTCTTATCCCACTTTTAGGAATATATCCAAGAAACTAGAAACACGAATCAGAAAGGATATATGCACCCCTATGTTCATAGCAGCACAATTCACCATAGCTAAGATTTGGAAACAGCCTAAGTGCTCATCAGCAGATGAGTGGATTAAAAAGCTGTGGTACATCTATACAATGGAATACTACATACACTGCTGTAAAAAAGGAGTTCTTACCATTTGCAACAGCATATATGGATGAAAATGGAGAGCATCATGCTAAGTGAAATAAGCCAGTCTGAGAAAGACAAATACCACATGACCTCATTCATTTGTAAAATATAATGGACAACACAAATTGACGAACAGGGACAGATCCAGAGGCAGAGAAGCATTGATCAGACTGACAGACCTCAGTGGGAAGCTAGGGGAGGGTGGGCGAAAGGAGATCAACCAAAGGACTTGTATGCATACATATAAGCCTCACCAATGGACATGAACAACAGGGAGGGTGAGGACATGAGTAGGGGGGTGGGTTGGGGGTTAATTAAGGGATGAGGACACATATGTAATACCTTAATCAATAAAGAAATTAAAAATATATATATATTTAATCTACACCTGGCCTGTGAGGCGCAGTGTTCAGGGCGCTGGCCCGTGCACTGAAGGGTCGCAGGTGTGATTCCCAGCTCTGGTCAGGGAGTGTGTGGGAGGCAACCAAGCTCTCTCTCCCCCTCCCCCTTCCACTCTCTAAAAATCAATGGAAAAAAATATCCTCCATTGAAGATTAACAACAAAACTTTTAATCTAAAGAATGTTTTATTTTGTTGTGGATTCATTTGAATTCAAGCGAGGTGAGGTTGATGTTTTTGAATGCTTTCATTTCCACCATAAATTGCTTCCTGAGGTGCTGAGTTGAGTAAATTAAAGGAAGAGCAGCCGGGCCGTCCTGAGGTTCCCCGCCAGGAGCTGCGCTTGGCTCTGCCTCTGGACCTCTTCCGGGTAAGTTAGTTGGGGGGAGTTTTACTACCTGAAATACTGGGGTCACACAGACAGGGCTGACAGGCCAACCTCCGGCTCTTCCCGCATGGGCCCCCGTGACCCAGGGGTGTGGCCTGTCTCCCGCCCCCACAGCACACGCTGCCTGGGAGCAGTGGCCTGCTCCACTGTGGTGTCCCCGCTTGGCATCTGCCTGCCTCGTCCCACGGAACCCCAAAGCCCACTGCGCCCCTGCCTGCCTGGTAGCCGGGTCCCTCCCTGCAGGAAGCTCCTGATAGGCCCCCAAATATAAGATGCTGACGTTTAGGGGCCTCCAGGACCACCGACAAGTCTGGAGATTCTTTCTGCTAAATGCTGGTGCCGGAGGGTGCCAGGTGCCAGCACGGGGTGGGAGGGGGTTGTGGTGAATCTGGCAGCGCCTGCCTGCAGGGCCCCAGTTGCTTTGCCCATTTGAGTCACAGCGGGGACAGCGGGCAGCGGTGGTGGCCGGGGCTTTGCGAGGAGCTCTGGTGACGCCCTGGGGCTCCCTTTGTGCGTCTGTCTGATGAGCAGTCGGAAAGGACTCCGCCACATTCTTCTGCTCTCCGTAGTCAGCTGGTGCGGTGCTCTGGGCAGCAAGGGCACAGCTCTGACCAGGCCCCTTGCTCCGAGCGGTTGGTGGCACTCAGAGGGGTGACAGGTCCAGAGCCCCGGATGCGCTCCTGGTGCCGAAGGGAAGTGGGAGCCGGAATGTTCCGGCCTCACAAGTGGACTGGCATGCGGAGGGGGGGCACCAGCAAAGCTGTGTTCAGCTGCTGGGAAGACTGGCCACGCCCGCAAGGAGAGCACTCGGCCGTGGCATCGCTGGCTGGGGCAGATGGAGCAGGCAAACAAGGATGCAGGTTCAATGGGAACGCCAGCTGCACCGGTCCTTGTCCGGCCAGGAGGCCCCATGCAGATGTGTCCGTGTCGTGGTTCTTTGTACCGAGCACTCCCGGTGTTGAGGAGGTGTGTGGCATGTGGCGGAAGGACTGGCCAGGTTTAATGACCACAGGTTTCATCACCTGGGATCCTGCCTCTCGGAGGCTGGCTCCCCGGGAACCTCCCCTGGGCTGCAGGCTGCTGTCTCCGAGGTGAACACTTAGGAGCCCTGGCTCAGCAGCTTCGCACCCCATGTGGGTGACTAGGGAACGGATGCACAGATCCATCTGTGGGTGAGGCCCCACATGGCTGTGAGCACCCTCTGAACTGTCAGCTCCAACACCCACAACCACCGGGAACTCCGCTCAAAGCCAGAACAGAGGGGTGTCTGCTCCTCCTGAGTGCTGCCAGGCCTCCGGGCCTCCGAGGCACAGGCACTGTCCAGCCGCTGAGCCCCTCGCCTGTGCAGGACGTGGGGGATCTTCGCTCTGAGCCAGCGCCCCAGGACTCCCCCTGCTCCAGGATCAGTCATGAGGAGCAAAATACAGGCAGAGCTGCAGCGGCACCGGGAAATGGACCTGAGGGATTTGTCGCCGGTAAACCCAGAGGAGCCACAAGGAGCCTGGCTAGGGGAGCCGAGTCTGCAGGCACGTTTGTGTGGCCCCAGCTGCGGGCTCTGTGTGTGTGTGTGGGGGGGGGGGGGAGAAGTGTGTGTGGGGATGGGGGGCGGAGGAGGAACAAGGGCTCTCCCGGCTCCTTCTGATGCAACCCTGAAGGTAGGCCCTGCCCTCTGCCTGGGGAAGGGCAGGCTCTGACGTCAGGCATTCAGCTCTAGAAACTGCTGCACCCTCAGAAACAGACCAACCCAGCCGAGGGACACAGGAGCCACCGTGAGGCACGTGACCGAAACGGCAGGTGTGATAGAGCAGACAGGAGGCTGCCAGGGAGAGACAGGTCACCAAGGCTAGCACCGCAGGGAGACAGACTTTGGCTTACATTAGGAGTTATTAAAACATAGGCTGAACGTCCACCTGGTAGGACCCAGAAATCGGAGCCTTCCACCCAGAGACTGGGATTCTGTGATCGAATTCCGGTCTGTTCTCCAAACACCATCTTTTTAAAACCAGCCTGTCCCCATCTGGCCTTTAAACAAGCGAGCACTGCGGGCAGCCCTGGCCACTCGGCTAGCCCTCTCCACACTCGGTCTGTGTGCGCTCACTTCCAGCACGCCGGGTGCAGGGCGGGGCGGGGCGGAGACCCACACCCACTGCTGACACCCCCGCCCGCAAGCCTAGGTCCCTCCGGGCACTGCCATTCTCAAGCTTCCTCCCAGCCCCCTTGCCATGCCAGAAATAACCCTCCCACGTGGTTATTTCCTGAGTGATTGGTAACAGAGTGATGCGATTGAGTATTTTATAATAATTACATGGAGAAATGACTGTGCCATATTAAGTTTTCTGCTTTGTTTTCCTGCCCATAGCGCGGCACTGAATAACAGGATTGCTGAGCCTTAGAATCACACCTTTGTTTGAAGTTTTGCTCCCTAAACCGGAGTCCTTAGCCCATCCAGCTGATACTCACATGTGTGACACCCCTTGCTCCATCCCTGGGCTGAGGCTTGCCTGCTTTCTGATTTTGTGGGAAACTGAGCTCAGCTTGAAGCTAGCTGACCTCTCCTGCCCTCCTCCCAGTGCGGGAATGAGCCTTCCCTCAGGGAATGACTTTCCCTGAGCCCCTGAGTTTCCCACTCTGTTCACCACAGTTGCCACCTGGTGTGGTTCTTCTTCTGATCCCTAGGAGCCAACAATGATAAGCCAGGTCGTGGTGCACACTCCTCCCAGTGGGGTTTTTAGGAACCTAGTGTTAGGTTTGAAAGGAAGCAGGAAACAGACCACCAGGGAATTTTATTTTTTTTAAACATATATTTTATTGATATTTTACAGAGAGGAAGGGAGAGAGATAGAGAGCTAGAAACGTCGATGAGAGAGAAACATCGACCAGCTGCCTCTTGCACACCCCCCTACAGGGGATGTGCCCGCAACCAATGTACATGCCCTTGACCGGAATCGAACCAGGGACCCTTCAGTCTGCAGGCAGACGCTCCATCCACTTAGCCAAACCTGTCTTGGCACCACCATGGAATTTTAAAGTAAAGTTTATTCCCCGGTAATGGGCAGAATCCATCATGGAGGTAGAAAAATCAGAATTGGCAGGGGAGGAGGGGGCAGGCGGACCCAGACGGGCTGACTCCTGGCATGGCGGATCAGCAACACGTGTCTTGCCTGGGGTCCCTTTTAAAGGCCGAATGGAAGGGGGTTGGGCCCAGGGCGGAAGAAGAAGGGGTGGGCTCTAAGGAAAATCTGGCCCGTGCTGATTGGTGGTTCAATGTCTTTGCGATGTCTCTGTGACAGGTGCCAGTCATGTCGTAAACTCCGTCCACCAGTTGGGGGGGGGGGGGGGGAGGAGAACCTTATACCAGTCATGTGTTAAACTCCGCCCACCAGTGGGGGGGGGAGGGGGCAGATAACCTTTCATTCCAGACTCTGATTATATTTAGAAAAAATTGAAAGTCTGGGCAGGGGCTCAGGGGCTTTACATTGCTTGGAAAGTCTGGGCAGGGGCATGTCTATGGGCTTCCCCCCCGCCCCCCGCCTCAACTCAACACCTAGCACCTTCCCTCCCTGGCCCTGTGCAGAAGGAGCTGTGGCCCCTGACCTGTGCGAGCTCCTTCCTCACTGAAGCATTCTTGGAAACAGCTCTGAGTCAGCCTGTCCTCTGCATGTCTCTCAAACCCTTCCTCCCGAGCCCGTACACAGCCCTGTGGTCCCAGAGAGCAGGCGTGCACATGGAACCCACGTGGCACCTTCCCCTTTTGTTTGTAAATACTGAAGGGTGTTGAAGGCTCTCCTTTAAGCATGCATTTCCTTCTCCTTCATCTTCCATCCTAACCTGCTAGCAATTTCTTCCCATTGAGAGGGCATTTTGTTGTTGTTGTTCGTTAGGAAATCTCTTTCTTTCTTTTTTGGGAATTGCCTAGATTTTAATCTTGTTTTTGTTTTTCGCTCAATCCCTAACCTCACACCCACTCTCTAACCTCACCCCCCACCTGCTCTCCAACCATGAGTTTGTCTCTGTTGTGCTTGTTAGTCAGCGTGCTTGTCAGATTCCACATCTGAGTGAGATCGCATGGCTCACCTCCCCAGCACAGTGCCCCCCAGACCCCTCCACGCCGCGGCAAAGGGAGGGGGGCTCGCCTCAGCTCTGCGGCGAGGTCGCTGCTGCCCTTCAGCGGCTTGAGAACCCCTGTGCTCGGGGTGTGAAGTGACTCTTTTCTGCAGATCTGGCCCTGGAGATGGAGAAGCAGCAGAGAGATGTCACAGCAACAGGAAGATGGCTTTTTCTTTCACCCACGTGTCAAGTCAAAGCAGGCCGGCGGGACAGGCCTGCTGGATGCCCCACATCACGCTCAGAGGCAGAGGGAGGGACAGCCGGCCTCCACTGAGATCGCTCAGCCGCTCCTTTGACTGGGCACTGATTGGGGCAGAGTCAACCGGATATTTCTAGAGATGAATCCTATTTTAAAAGACGGAAGAGCTGTATAGGCAGGAAAAGTGACAGCAGGAGGGAGCCAGCATCTATAACTGAACCAGTCCGGGTGCCTGGATGCAAACTGCTCCCACCGATCATGAGCACAGCGTGGGCGGTTGCTAGGTGCTCATGAACCAAGAGAAACCTGGATGCGGCCTGGGAGCACACAGGAGCAGGGAGGTGGGGTGCGGGCACAGCCAGAGCCCCCAGTGGGCAGAGTGTCCCCTCTCCCTGAGGCACTGCCACCCCACCTCGGCTCTCTCCTCTGCCAGGCCACCTGGCCCCACCAGCTCCACCAGGAGTGGTGTCTGAGCGTCACCCACTCAGAGCCCCAGAGGAGCTTCCCGTGGGCCTGGCCTGGTCTCTGTGCCCACCCTCCCCCAGGGGGCAGGAGAGAGCACAGGGCTCCCTTGAGCTTTCAGGGGAAGAGGCCTGTCTCCCACCAGGTTCGTGTGGTACCAGATCCCCAAAATGAAAGAAGGGTTAGTCCTGGCGGCCACAGAACACCAGTGAGGACCAACCCCTGTCCACCTGTGACCCCTGACCCCGGCAATCGCCACACCATGCTTCTCACATTCACACCGCAAAAAGGACACCGCTCACCGCCACACCAGCCATCTCAGTGAACAGGCTTCCTCCCCCGAGGAAGGCACCCAAAGACTCCCCCCCCCCCTTCAGCTCCACGCAGCCAGGCCTCTTGATCCTCACAGGACAGGTCAGGAGGAGGTGAGAGAAGACCATGGGGAGGGGGGCTGCCTGGGCTTTGTGAGCATGGAAAGGTGTCGGTGACTCCCAGAGAGCCCTCAGGCCAAGACGGTAGACTGTGTGGACGGTAGACTTGGTGACAAGTGTGGAGATGGGGAGCCGGGGAGACGTGGAGATGGGGAAGGAGGCCTCTCAGATGCCTTGGATGCAGTGTGTGATCTTGGCTAAAACAAGGAACAAGTATGAGCATAACAAGAAGCAAGCAGATTCCGGATATGCTTTAAGAGAAGGCTGGGCCCTGGCCGGGTGGTTCAGTTGGTTGGAGCATCATCCTGTGCACCAATGCATTGCAAGTTCTGGTCAGGACACTTACTAGGTTGTGGGTTCGAAACCTGGTTGGAGCACATGCAGGAGGCGGCAGATCCATGTTTCTCTCTCACATGATGTTTCTCTTTTCTCTCTCTTTTCTCTCTCTCTTTCCTTTACTCTATCTCTTTGGAAAAAAATCAGTAAAAGCATATATTTAGAGGAGGATTAAAACATAAAAGCAGGCCTTGGCTGATAACATCTGTGATAGATGGTGAGCATCTAGTTATTTCACAAACCGCACCCCAACGTGTACACGCCCTCCTCCCTCCCTCCCATCACTGCTCAATCACAGCCTTGGGCTCAGCAAACACATAGGCCACGTGCTCCTGTTACCTTCCGCTACATACTGACGCTAGCCGGTTGCAGAGATTGGCATTGAGCATGTCAGAAAGGACGGGGTGCTCCCCTGTTCCCAGACAGTCTGTACAGGCGTCACCATGGCCCGCTCATTCCCTTGGCGTTGGCGCACGCGCTCTACACCACAGGTGTGCTGGGCAGGAGTTACAGTGGTGCAGAGATAGACAGGTGGCAGTGAGAGGGAGGGAGCCAGAAAGAGAGAGCAGGAGAGGGAGATAAAGAATTAGAGAGAGGGGCAGAGAGAGATGGAGGCGGGGCGGTAGAGAGAGAGAGGTGTTTGTGGGTGAGAGAGTGAGTGTGGATTAGTGAGTGAGGAGTGGTGTCAAGGTGTGACTGGCCCCATCTGGTCCAGGACTTGCCACCTGACGGTGAGTGCTCCTACCATGAAGGAAAGAGGAGTCAGAAGATGCACAACCTTCAATGCGCTGCTAAGGCTGTGAGCTCACCTGGCGGGTGTGTCAGCTTTCAATCACTGTATAGCACGTTCCTACAGACTCAGAGGTTTAAAATGCCTGTCATGAGCTTACAGCTTCTGGAGTCAGGGGTCTAAACCTTGCCTGGATGGTCCTCTGCCCAGGTTCACAGACTGGGACAAGGTTCAGCTGGGTTGGGGTCTCACAGCCATCGGACTCCACCCCGGCTCACAAGGCAGCGGTGGGCGACCACTCCTCACAGGCCCTGCCATCAAGTCGCACTGGCTCCCCTCTGCTCCCCGCGTCGGGCAGCCACACACCCTGCATGGGACCCGAAACCGTGTAAACTGCTGGCAGTCCAGCCAGGCTGACACCTAAAGTGGCCGTTTCACTGTCTGTGGACCAGTGACTCCTGCACCCTCGGCACATGCTCAGACACATGTCCCCGAGATGCTCCCAAGGTGAAGTAGCTTTGTCTTGCGATTGATTTGGTGGGACTGTGTTCCAGCTTTTTATTCTTGCAAACAAACCATCCAAAAAACAAAACCACACTGTATGCTGTCTATAAGAAATACACTTTAGCCCTAGTCTGTTTGGCTCAGTGGGCAGAGCATCAGCCTGGGAACTGAAGGGTCCCGGATTCAACTCTGGTCAAGGGTACAGGCTCGGGTTGCAGGCTCAGTTCCCAGTAGTGGGTGCGTAGAAGGCAGCCAATCATTGATTCTCTCTCATCCTTAATGTTTCTATCTTTCCCTCTCTCTCCCTCTCTGAAATCAATAAAAATATATTTAAAAACCAGTAAGACATGCCAGGGGAACTGCCTTGCACGTCTCCTGCCTCAAATCTTTAGGATGTTAAAACAGGACAAAATTACCCCTGGACTGGGGCCCAAAGACTGTTTCCCAAGATAACAAGGAAACAGATTTGCCTCCCGGGGGAGTTCTGGGCTGAGAATTGAAAATGTATATAGACTGCTGCTGAAATCTCTCCCTGAGCGGCCGGCTCTGCCACAGAGACCACACCATCTTCAAGGGGAGAGTGGCTGTGATTCGAAGCCTAGCCTGACCTTCAATCAGGAAGAACCGGATACCTCCCAGAACCCCACAACCACAACACCCAGAGACCAGCTGTGAACCCACAAGCACTGGGTCTCAAGCAGCTCAAATATGTGGACTCGGACGAGCCCTGCACCTTCTCATGGAGAGGTCAGATTTCGCCCAGAGGAAGGTGAGGTCTGTGATCCAGGCTGAAGGGGAAAACATATGCAGTAGGATCTAGAGGTTCAGAGGAAGTCTGCGCCCCACAAAAATCTGTGGATGTTGGTGTCAGAGTAGCCTATGAATGTAGAAGGGATTCCACAGGGCTGCTTGCTGACAGAAGGGAAATCTAGAAATAACCCATAGCTGGGCTGGGCACAGAAAGGCAGCCTGAAGTTCTGCCAATAAACCGGCTGCACTGTGCCAGGGGGGAAAGACGTGCTTGGAGACATGAGCAATGCTGGGGAAAACAGTTGCAAGTCCACACGCTTACTCTGGCTCTTTTTTTCTCTTTAAATGCTTGGTTTTGATTACTAAGCTGAGTACATAGGATCAGCCAATTAAAAACACTCTCAGAGACTGCAGGGGAAAGTTGTTTTTGTGGAACCTGGGTATCAGAGCGGGGAGAAACTATCAGAAAACCAGCTCTGGGCAGTCCATTCCCCCAACCCCGTATTAAGTGGGGCAGGGAAAGCAAAAAAAACCTAAATACTGGGTGGAGGAAACCAAGATGGCGGCATGAGGTATACACCTGCAGGTGCTGCCTCTCACAACCACACCAAAACTACAACTAAAAGACAAAACGTCTAACACCCAGAACCATGGGAAAGCTGGCTGCATAGAAGTTCTACAACTAGAAGGAAAGAGAAAATAGCATTGAGACATGCACAAGTGTGGAAAAGCTGAGGTACGCAGGCGCACGAATCGGGCTGGAAGTTGGCAACTGGGTGAGCTGTTTCTTTCAATCCAAAGGGAGACACAGCTTTCCTTACTCTGATCTCCAGTTTCCGGCGAGACTCTGGAATGTGGGGAGAAGGGTTAGTACTGGCTGCCACAGAACACCAGTAAGGACCAACCCCTGTCAATCCAAACCCCTACAGGGAGAAGTTGGACTGTCTGCCATCAGGTTGGAAAGTAAGGATGGCTTTCTTGCAGAGCTGCGTGCAGGAATCATTGTTTACTGTGCTGGGGCATGGGACACTGGGACTTGGAAACGCGGAGACTCAGAGACAGCTGACTGGCAGCCATCGCTGTTTGCCACACCCTAGTGACTCCCTGAGACCCAGCCCCATCCAATTAGCAGACCCACCTAAACTGTGCACAGTGACTTTTGCATATAAATGGCCTGCCCTATCACAACTTAACCTAACAAACTGCAGCTCTGCTCAGACCAGGAGAAATCTGCAGACCTCACTGTAGCTCCTGCTGGGTGGCCTCAGACAGTAGCTGACCTGCATGCCATTGGAGATCAGGAGCCAGTGTACCTAGTGGTCAGTGTGAGACAACACCAAATTTCAACTTCTCACATCCATAAGTAACACATTCAAGAGGCAGACTCAGTGAGCACCAAAACCCCATGGAAACAAGTCCTACCCCATAAGGGTGTCTCCAACTCAGCAGTTCTTCCATTATAGACACAGCGGGTCCTCACAGCCAATTGGCATGGAGGTCAATTCCTCAAAGTATACCAATAGCAATCAAGGCTTAACTACAACAATGCTGTACACACAGTCCACAAAGGGGTGCACCAAGAGGATCCACCTCAGGTAATTGGGAGGCTGAACCACTGGGCCGTATAGGTCACCTACCACATAAAGTCACTCCATCAACACAGGGAAGCAGCCAGAATATGGAGACAAAGAAACATGGCATGAATTAAAGAAATGGAGGAAAGCAAACTAGTGGACATAGAGTTCAAAATCACATTTATAAGGTTACTCAAGAATTTTCTAAAAGCCTCTGAGGAACTTAGTGAGACATTTAAAGATATTAATGAGAATGCCCAAAAAAATGGAAAAGGATCAGTCAGAAATTAAGCATACACTGTCAGAAATAAAGAATATATAGAAATTCAACAATAGATCAAAGGACCCCAAGAGTCAAACCAAAGATTTGAAACATGAGGAAACAAAAAACACCCAACCAAAAAAACAAAAAGAAAAAAGAATCCAAAAATATAAAGATAGTGTAAGGAGCTTCTGGGACAACCTCAAGCATACCAACATCCTAATTATTGGAGTGCCAGAAGAAGAGAGAGAGAGCAAAATATTAAAAACCTATTAGAAGAAATAATGATAGAAAACTTTCCCTATTTGGTGACAGAAATAGACTTACAAGTTCAGGAAGTGCACAGAACCTCAAACGAGAGGAATCCAAAGAGGACCACACCAAGACACATCATAATTAAAAATCCAAGGGCAAAAGACAAAGAGAGAATCTTGAAAGCAGCAAGAGAAAAACAGTTACCTACAAGAGAGTCCCCATATGACTGTTAGCTGATTTCTCAACAGAAATTATGTAGGCCAAAAGGGAGTGGCAAGAAATATTCAAAGTGGTGAATAGGAAGAACCTACAACCAAGATTACTTTACCCAACAAAGCTATCATTTGGAATTAAAGGTCAGATAAAGAGCTTCACATACAAGAAAAAGCTAAAGGAGTTCAGCACCACCAAACCAGGATTATATGAAATGCTGAAGGATATTTTTTAAGAAGAGGAAAAAGAAGTAAAAGGTAAAGATAAAATTATGAATAACAAATACATATCTATCAACAAGTGATGGTCTTAGGTGACCCTGCTAGCAGTTCACAACCTGTGGGTTGATACAGACCATCGGAAGACACAGAGCCTAAGACCATCAGAAAACACAGATATTTACATTATGATTCATTAACAGTAGCAAAATCACAGTTAGGAAATAGCAATGAAAATAATTTAATGGTTGAGGGTCACCACAAAATGAGGAACTGTATTAAAGGGTCGCAGTTTTAGGAAGGTTGAGAACCACTGCCTTAGAGGAAGGCAGAGGAAGGTGGGTGTGAGGGAGGTGATCAACCAATGAACTTGTATGCCTATACGCATAACCCGTAACACAGATAATATGGAAGTGAAAGCCTGGGGTGAGGGCTGAGGGTGGGCTGGAGAGGTCTATGGTGAGCAAAGGGGACATATGTAATACTTTCAACAATAAAGATTTTTAAAATGCCCTAGCTGGATTGACTTAGTGGATAGAGCATTGACCCGAGGACTGGAAGGTCCCAGGTTTGATCAGGTCAAGGGCACATGCCCAGGTTGAGAGCTCGGTCTCCAGTAGGGAGTGTACAGGAAGCAGCTGATCAATGATTCTCTCATTATTGATCTCTCTCTCTCTCCCTCTCTCTCTCCCTGCCTTCCTCTCTGAAATCAATAAAAATATTTTTAAAATAATATTTAAATTAAATAAAATAAAAAAGAAATGTGCACTGCATAGAAGCTGGAGATGGCAGTTTAATAATAAGTGGCAACATTTTTTTAAATATATATATATTTTTATTGATTTCAGAGAGAAAGGAGGAGGAGAGAGAAACATTAATGTTGACAGAAAATCATTGATTGGCTGCCTCCTGCATGCATCCCATTGGGGATTGATTTCCTGACCAGGAAATGAACAGTGACCTCCTGGTTCATAGATCAACACTGAACCACTGAGCTACACTGGCCAGTAAGTGGCAACATTTTAATAGGTACCAATTTTGATACAGAGGGTCACTTCTAGAATTTACTCTGAAAAAATAATTAGACAAATCTAGATAAAGATAAAAAATAGAAATATCTACACTAATAAAAGAGAAACATGCAAATTGACCATCACTCTGCTACTCCCACCAGCCAATCAGGAGCGAGTATGCAAATTAACAAAAAAATTTTAAAAGCTGTAGGTAGCAATGGAGCTGGAGCAAGCAGGAGGCTTAGATTGCCCCCGGAATTGGAGGAAGCCAAGCTTCCTGCCTGCCCTGGCTGACCCTGGTCTCCACTCAAGGCTACAAAGTTTCAATTATAGAAGATAAATAAATCCCAGATACCTGCTTCCAGCTGGCCCTGGCCTCCGCTCAAGGAGGCACTGAAGAAGAAGAAAAAAAAAAGAAAAAAAAGGAAGGGCTGGGAGCTTGGGTAACCAGGGGGTGTGGCCAGCCTGCAAACAGACCTCAGCCCCTCACAGAGGATGGCCAGGCACCCCGGTGAGGACCCTCAACCTAAAGAGGGTGTAGCCAGCCTGAAAACAGCCTTCAGTCCTTCACCCAGGCGGCCACACTCCCATGGCCTGATCCTTGTAAATGGGCAGTGGAACATCCCCTGAGAGGTCCCAGATTGGAGAGGGTGAATGCTGGGCTGAGGGACACCTACCCCTACCCCCGTATGAATTTTGTGCACCAGGCCTCTAGTGTAGTGTATATATAAAGACAAATAAAGATAGAAAGAGATAAAGTGATTTTCATTCCTAGATTATTTTACAATAATCTTAAAAATGGGGCAAACTACATCTCAAAACCATCAACTTTTTCTAAATCCCACCCCACTTTATTGGCCTAAACCACCGTTAACTCTCACCTGACACATTCACAGTGGTCCTCTCACTTTTGCTCCTGTAACCTGAACACCCTTCCTTACCAAAAGCCAAGTTCAAAATCCTTGAGAGACCAATAAGGCCGTATCCAGTCTGGGCCCTCCTGTGTCCCCGGGACTGACCATCAGCCATGATGCTTTTCTCCGTATAAGAAACAGGTCAGATCCCTCCTGAGTTCTCCTGTCCAGAAGGCTCCGTCCCTACCCCTCCCATTCCAGGCCGACTGTGAGCCCTGGCCGCTGTGAGCACCACCTCACCCACCACTCCTTGTGCACCACAGCCCCAGACCCCCTGGTGCTGTTCCTACAAAGCACTGATACATCCATGAAGCTGGGACAACGCCCTGCATTATATCCACATCTATGCTCTTCGCAGCTCCTACCAGACACAGCAGGTGCTCAGGAAACACTGGCTAATATAACGGCTCAGTCACAGAAGCAGGCTCTCTCCTGACTGACAGGCTCAGCACCAGCCGCCTTCCAACCAGGAACAGGTAATATGGGGAGAGGCCCTGGCAGAGGCCACACCCCTCCGTCGCCTCAGCCTGTGGCCATGCTCAGCCGCGAAGCCTCTACAACAGTGTTTCCCAAACTCTTGACATATGTGTACTCCTTCTATAATTTTCGTAATGCTGAATACCCCTCATCAAGAAAAATGGATGTATTTTAATAACAATCAAAATATATTTATTTTTTATTTTTTTGGTACATACACAAAATAATAATAAATGAAAAATAAAATTATTCATAATAAAATATAAATAAAAGTTATATTATAAATAACATTTATTTGGATCAATGAGAAGGATGAAATTGACTTGACTCATGAGAACGTAGAATTAGGCGCAGCTAAGCACGGTGCAGTGCATATCCCCACCAAACTCCGGAGCAACGCGTACCCCCACCAAACTCTTCCCGTACCCCTGGGGGTACACGTACCACATTTTGGGAAACACTGCTCTACAAGATAACTTACTTTTTTAGCATCTACGGTGGATAAAGATGAGCAAAAAGGGACTGAAAATTAAACCCAAAACGTCTACACCCACCATCACTTACCCCATAGAAATAAAAATACAAAGGCCTGTATGATTCCAACTCGATGGCATTCTGGAAAAGACAAAACTCTGGCGACAGTAGAAAGATCAGCGGTTGCCAGGGTTGGGTGGAGTGAGTAGGAGGGCTTTTAGAGCCGTCTGGTGATGGGTCCACGATATCAGCCATCTGTCAAAATCCGTCAGTCAGATGTCCGTCCAACAGCAGGAGTGAGCCTCAAGGAGACCAGACGCGGCAGTGATGGCATGTCAGTGCAGGTCCAAGAACTGTCAGCTCAGGGGGGGGGGGGGGAGGATAATGGGGAAACTGGGCGTGTGGGGGAGGGAGTATCTGGGAAATCCCTACACCTTGCTACTTTTGTTGTGAACCTAAAACTGCTCTTTTAAAAAAAAATGAAGTCTTTTGAAAACTGTGAGGACATAGCATTTGTGGAAGCATTGTTTATAGTGATAAAAAGGTGGCCTCAACTAGATGCCTGCTAACAGAGGGGTGGTCAGATACATGCTGGCCCCCCTCCACAGCCTTCAGGAAGCATGTGAGTATCCGTATGCAGACGTGTAATGGGGCAGACCACAGCTTCCCGTCACCGCTGTGCAGGAGGCAGGGAGGCGTCTTGGGAGGGATAAGGGGAGAAGAGAAGCAAAAACAAAAAGAAAAATTCTGAAAAGTAGCATTATGCTGTGACTCGTCGTGTATTGATTTAAATACCCGTGTGTGTGTGTGCGTGTGTTCACATGTGCAAAGGGGAAGCTTTATCGATTGCCTCTTCCCTCGTCGCTCATCCCAGGTGTTTAAGGCAATGCCAAATTTCCACTTGTTCTGACTCCTCAGAAAACGTCCCCTTTCTCCAAGGAGGACAGAAACGTCACTTCGCTGGCGCACTCGCAGCCACGGTTCTGAGTCAGAAAACTGCCACTGGAATCTCACCACATGGGTTCTGTTTTTCTTCCCGCTGCGCTTTTCCCTGGGAAACAGCTCCATAAGCGTTTAAAATGGGCACAACGTGTCGTGCTGGATGAAATATGGCTGCATCAAACACTGGTTCCAGGAAATTCGAAAACCAATGCACCCTGTAAACTAAAATAGAACGGGAAAGTTGCCTGCCACACGGAGCTGTCTCAGCAACGCAAAGCCAAGGCCGCTGCTACCAAAGGAAGGCTGGAGACGGAGCCCGGGGCAGCCTGCCCGGAACAGCTGGCCCTGCTGCGGGAAGGAGCAAACTCCCGCGTGGGTCCTGGGCAGCCAGCTGTGGAGCTCACTGCTAATCGCCTCCTTTATGTCACTGCGCTTGGCAAATCGCTTGTTCAGGATGGTCCAGGCCTGAGGACACCTTGTCTAGTTAAGATCTCCACTGAATATTCTGACTCCGACCTCATTTGAGTTACTTTAGTCTTAAAGCTTGATTCAGAATCTTCAATCAGATCTTAAAGAGTTGAAAAATGTTTGCTCTAACTCTCCAAACTTAGGGATGTTTAAAATAGCAGCTGATGATATGATTTAAAATAGTTCAAGAGAATGATTGCTTATCTCTGGCTCTGGCTTCCCACTCGCCTTTGAGAGAGGTTTGCCTGCAAGCCACACACACCCCCTGGACCCTCCCTCACCCGCTCCGAACCCCAGGGTTGTTGAAGAAGCTGCCCCTCCAGCAGCCCGGGCTGGAGCTCCCTTGCTGAGGAGAGGACAGACGGGCAGGGAGCTGTCCTTTGTAAGCCCTGCGCATGCCCCCTTCCTGGGCCTCGGCTGTTTCCTGTGTCAGGACAGACACCCAGCTGTAGGCACCACACTTGGCAAAATCCTCCAGGGCCTAGGGGTGGCTGCCATAAACACACAGCAGAAGGCAGGGTCCTGGCTACTGGACAAGTCCAGCGTAAGCTCACAGGGTAGGCTGCCCCCTGCTGTCAGTCCAACGGACCCTTCCAGGGCTTTGGCATCTTGGCTTGTGGAGAGCAATTATGACACGGTGGTATGCGTTCCTGCATCAGAACTACCCATGACCTTGTTTTGCTCACTGGGGTGTCGCACACACCTACACATTCTGCTCACCATGGATGCTCAGCGAAGCCTGCCCGATGGATGGCTGGTTGAGGCACACAGATGAGCCTCAGCCGGGGTGACCAGCAGAGGGACTGCTGGCCCCAGGGCCGGGCAACGATACCCAGGATGCCCTGTAACTGCCTTAGAGCATCATGGGTGCTTCCAAGGAGATGCCAGGTCAGTCCTCCCCTGGAAAGTCCACTCAGTCCCTCTTCAGTGACCATGAGCTACCATCTCTCCATGCATTCCAGACACGTGTGACTTGTGCCCTGGGATGGGAGAGAACCCAGTGCCTCCGTCAGCGGTGACATGCACACACAATGGGAATTATTGTTGTTTCTCTTCTAGGCTTCAGATGAATATTCATTACGTGAGCATCATTACAGTCCTCGGATAATAGGTCAGATACTCTCACATCTTCACCGTGGTTCAAACTATTGGATGCTTTGGCTATATTTTGGCCATAATAAGAAAAAACCCTTTTTTTCCCACCATTTTTTTAATTAAGGTATTATATGTGTACATAGCTTAGCATTGCCCGCCCCACACACCTCCCATACATGCCCTCCATCCCAGAGTTTTGTGTCCATTGGTTGTACTTATATGCATGCATACCAGTCCTTAGGTTGATCTCTTATCTCCCCCAGATCACCCTACCCTCTCTGCTGTCATTTGACAGTATGCTTGCTGCTTTACTGTCACTATATCTATCTTTCTGATCATTAGTTTATAATGTTCTTTATTCTCCATAAATGAGTGAGGACATGTGGTGTTTCTCTTTTATTGACTGGCTTATTTCACTCAGCATGATGTTCTCCAATTCCATCCAGGTTGCTGCAAATGATGAGAATTCCTTCTTTTTATGGCAGCATAGTATTCCATTGTGTAGATGTAGCATAGTTTTCTGATCCAATCATCTGCTGACAGACACCTAGCCTGTTTCCAAATCCTAGCTATTGTAAATTGTGCTGCTATGAACATAGGGGCTTTCCCGGGTCCCACCGCTTCCCCAGGTCACACGGCTCCCCCAGGTCCCACCACTCCCCTGGGGCACACGATCCCCCTGGTCCCACTGCTCCCCTGGGACACAAGGCTCTCCTGGTGCCCGGGTCCCACGGCTCCCCCAGGGCACAAGGCTCTCCTGGGGCACATGGCTCTTCTGGGTCCCACTGCACCCCCAGGTCACACAGCTCCCCCTGGTCCCACCACTCCCCTGGGGCACAAGGCTCTCCTGAGGCACACGGGCCCCCCCCGGGAACACGACCCCCCCCCGACATGGCTCCCCCTGGTCCCACCGCTCCCCCGGGGCACACTGTTCCCCTGGGGCACACGGCTCCCCCGGGTCACAGGCCACACCACTCCCCCGGGTCACAAGGGCCCCCCCCAGGCCACACGGCCCCTCTGGGACCGTTGATTGATGCCCTCCTATGCTAGATCCCCCGGGGCCCGAGCTGCAGGCGAGCAGGAGGATGACGAGGGGGAAGAACGGGGAGGCTCCGGCTGACTCCACCCTAGCAACCTCAGCAGCTCTGATTCCACACGTTCAGGCTTTCAGTCCCCCGGGTTTAGGTGTTTAGAGTCCCAGGCCGCATAGAGTGTTATGGGTACTACCCTCGGTCCTCCGTCACACTCCATGAGTATGCTCCACCTTGGCGCTGGCTCTCGGGGGCTCCACAGAGGCTCCAGCCAGGCCTGGCGGCAGGGGGACAGATGGGCGAAGGCCTCACTCGGGCCGCAAGCAGAAGACACGGCTGAGGCCCTGCACTGGCTCCCTCGCCAGCAAGGTGGGCGGGCCAGGAAGTCTGCGGGCGTGGAGGCTGGGCTCCGAGGCGGCCTGCTCTCTGGGCCCGGGGCGGGGTGGGCTCTGCTCTCAGTGGGCCTTCCTCCCTGGCAGCGGCTTTAAACTCCACATGGCAGCAGCGGCACTTCTCCTTCTTTCAGTTGTAGATTTCCCCCTCCGCCAGCTTTCCTGTGGTTTAGATAGGATCCTTTTCCATTCTCCCCCAGGGCCCAGGCCTGCTGCTAGGCGAGCAGGAGTACGGCAAGGGGGAAGAATGGGGAGGCTCCGGCCGCCTCCGCCACAGTATCCTCCGCCGCCCACACTTCACACGCTCTGGCTTTCAGAGTCCCCCGGGTTTAGGTGTCCAGAGTCCCAGGCTGCAAAAGAGTGCTCTGGGCACAACCTCTCGGTCCTCCGTCATGCTCCACGAGCAAGTCTGCTCCACCTTGGCTCCGGCCCTCGGGGGCTCGGCAGAGGCTCTGGCCCAGCCCAGCAGCGGGAGGGACGGATGGGCAAAGGGCTCACTGGGGCCGTGAGCGGAAGGCGGGGCCGTGGCCCTGCTCCGGCTCCCTCGCTAGCACGGCAGGCGGGCTGGGAAGGCTGTGGGCGCAGAGGCTGGGCTCCAAGGCGGCTCACTCCAGGCAAGAGCAGAAGGTGCTGTAGCGGCCCAACCCAGGTTCCCTCGCTCCCGCGGCGGGCAGGCCAGGAAGGCTGCGGGCATGGAAGCCAGGCTCTGAGGCAGCCCATTCCCTGGGCCCGGGGTGGGGCGGGCTCTGCTCTCGGTGGGCCTCCCTCACTGGCTGCGGCTGGTGCTGTGGCTGTGGCTGCGGCTGTGGCTGCAGCGGTGGCGGATCCGGCGGCTCCGGTTCCACTGCAGCTTTAAACTCCACATGGCAGCAGCAGCGCTTTTTCCTTTCCTCTAGTTGTAGCCATCCCATTCCACCAGCTTTCCTGTGGGTCTGATGTGATCCCTTTCAATTTTAGCTGTTTTTTTTTTCCCAAATTGTTGATGAGGCGGCAGCTAAGGAGACTACCTAGGCTGCCATCCTGGTTTGCAATCAAGAAAATGCCCTTTTTGACTGACATTCGGGTAACTGATGTCTCCCCAAATGACCTTTTTTATCTTGAGCCACACAGCACGGAGGTGAAATGAATTACATAAAGAGCGAAGCCATGGACTGTAGGACTCTCTTTCATGGCCCGTGTAGAAAGAGTTCCAATTCAGGGTTCTGGTTCTGGAGAAGGGCCGCACACAAATGAAGAGACTTGACACTTGAAGAAATTCAACTTGGCGATATGGGGGCCAGGCGGTAGTCCAACTCTAGTGGGAGAACTACTGCTGCTCTGGCCCTGCCATCCCCTTTTACTGAGGCTTTGGGGAAAACATCTTAGGCAACATAAACGGAAATTTACATAGAGCCCTTACGCAAGAAATAACAGAAACTGAGGACCGAAACAAAATGGCGGCCTAGGTAGTCTCCTAAGCTGCCGCCTCATCAACAATATGGAAAAAAACAACAGCTAAAATCCAAAGGGATTACATCAGATCAACAGGAAAGCTGGCGGAATGGGATAGCTACAACTAGAGACAAAAAAAAAAAAAACCGCCGCTGCCGCCATGTGGAGTTTAAAACTACAGTGGAACTGGAGCCACCGCCACCACCGCCACTGCCACCGAGAGTGAGGGAAGCCCACCGTGAGCAGAGCTTGCTTCGCCCCGCATGGCCTCCGTGTCCGCAACAGTCCTGGCCTGCCCGCCGTGGGAGCGAGGGAACTGATGCTGGACCTCGGCCACACCTTCCACCTCCGCCCGGAACAGGACGCCTTGGAGCCCGGTCTCCCCGCCTGCAGCCATCTCAGCCTGGCCTACGCACCTGCAGCAGACCCAGCCCACCCACCATACTGGTGACGAGCTGGCACAGTGCCTTCCGTTCACGGCCCCGGCGAGCCCTTCACCCATCAGTCCCACCACCGCCTGGCTGGGCTGGAGCTTCTGCCAAGCCCCCGAGGTAAAGCTCTGCTGCTGCCATGTGGAGTTTAAAACTATAGTGGAACTGGAGCCGCCGGAACCACCACTGCCGCCGCCCGTGCCACGAGTGAGGGAAGCCCACCGAGAGCAGAGCTCGCTCTGTACCGGGCCCAGGGAGTGGCCTGTGTCGGAGCCAGGCCTCCGCGTCCGCAACCACCCAGGCCTGCCCACCGTGGGAGCGAGGGAACCGATGCTGGACCTCAGCCGCACCTTCTGCTCCCGTCCGGAACAGGACGCCTTGGAGCCCGGTCTCCCCGCCCGCAGCCATCTCAGCCCGGCCTCCGTGCCTGCAGCTGTCTCAGCCCACCCGCCATGCAAGGAGCTGGCACAGCGCCTTCTGTTCACGGCCCCGGCGAGCCCTTCGTCTGTCAGTCCCGCCGTCTCCTGGCCGGGCCTGAGTGTCTACCAAGCCCCCGAGGAGGGGCTCTGCTTCTGCCATGTGGATTTTAAAACTACAGTGGAAATCGAGCTGCCAGAGCCACCGCCGTCGCCTGCCATGAGCGGTGGGTCCTGGGGGACCCATGTGCCCTGGGTGAGCCGTGTGCCCCAGGGGGTGGTGTGCCCTGGGTGAGCCGTGTGCCCCAGGGGGCTGTGGTCCCCAGGGGGCCGTGTGCCCCAGGTGAGCTGGGTGTCCCGGGAGAGCCGTGTGTCCCAGGAGGGCTGTGTGCCCCAGGTGAGCCGTGTGCCCCGAAGAGCTGTGTGCCCTGGGAGGGCCATGTTCCCCAGGGAGCTGTGTGCCCCGGATGAGCTGTGTCCCCCAGGAGGGACATTTGCCCAAGGGGGACGGTGGGACCTGGGGAACCGTGTACACTGGGAGAGCCATGTGCCCTGGGGAAGCGGTGGGACGGGGGGTGGGGGGGAAGGGGCGGTGTGAACCGGAGGAGGAGCGGATTCTATTCGTGTGGTCCTGAGACACTTGGACAGTCTGCAGCCATTAGCTACAGAACACTGTTGTATTTCCCTACAAAAACAAATGAGAGAGAGTGTCCCACTTGAAATTCATATACAGAAAAAAGGAAAAGAGAAAGAAAAAAAATCTGAGGAACAGAATAAAGTGGTGAATATAGTAGAATCAGGGGCAAAGAAGGGGAGTGGACTGATAATTACCAGGAGGATAAGGGGGTGGGTTAGCAGTGAGAGACTGGATTGAAATCGTATAACCAATGGATGAAGACAATTGGGGGGAGAAGGGGTAAGGGCAGAAGGTGGGAAGGGAACTGGGTGGTAGGGAGCTTTGGGGGAGAAAAAGGAGAAACAATTGTAATAATCTGAGTAATAAAGATTTATTTTTAAAAAATAAAAATAAAGAAATAATTTATGTTAAAAAAAAAAAAAGAAATAACAGAAACTTATACGGGACAAAGAAGGTAGAGGCTGCTTCAGCTGACAATATCTCAACTAAAGGTTAGAGCAATTAAGGTTGTTGAACAGCCTTCCTGGCTTCCTGTCAACATCTCTTTTTTAATGAAACTGATTTGTTTTCCAGCAATGTGATGATGGCGGTGTGGTGATGGCGGCAAGGGGCAAGGGGGTAGAGGTGCAAGTGAGCATAGAGGGAATAAATGGAGATGGAAAAAAAATTTTATTGAGAGGGATAGAGAGTTGGAAACATCGATGAGAGAGAAACATCGACCAGCTGCCTCTTGCACATCCCCCGCTGGGGGTGTGCCCGCAACTAAGGTACATGCCCTTGACCGGAATCGAACCCGGGACCTTTCAGTCCGCAGGCCGACACTCTATCCACTGAGCCAAACCGGTTTCAGCGGGGGGAAAAAATTCTAAATAAAAGAGTGAAGTGCAGAACCTCTCTGGTTGGAACCTCACAGTGAATTCTCAGAGGCTCCAGGCCTGCTGCTTGCCTGTCTCCCTGGCCTGGCTCAGCAGAGCTGCCCTGCCCATCAACATCAGCATCGTCTGAGGACTTGAGAGAGATTTTAAAAAGTCCTCAGCCCCACCTTGCACCTGCTGAACCAGAAACGGTGGAGGCTGGGCCCAGTAATCTGAGTTTGAATAAGCTTCTAAGTTGATTCTGACGCACAATAGGGTCTCAACGCAACTGAACTAAACCTTCAGAATGAGGTTTTTCATTACTGAATGTTTCGGGGGAATTCTTGTGCAAATATCAAAAGAGAATTGCTAGGATTTTTGTCGAAACAAGTTAGTAAATAACTTACCTTTCTAAGGTACTGTGTGCAATGTTCAGAACTCTAAGAAGAAAATAGATATATGAACATACTGGAGGCCCGGTGCACAAAATTTGTATACAAGATGGCAGGGGACTGTCCCTCAGCCCAGCCTGCACCCTCTCCAATCTGGGACCCCTTGAGGGACGTCTAACCACCTGTTTAGGCTCGATCCCAGTGCTGGCTCCCAACCGCTCACTTGCCTCTGCCTGATTGCCCTTAAGTGCTCTGCCTGCCAGCATAATCACCCCCTAACCACTCCACTGCCAGCCTGATCAACACCTGCTCCCTGGCTGGCCTGATTGCCCCTAACTGCTCTCCCCTGCTGGCCTGGTCATCCCTAACTGCCCTCCCTGCAGGTGCAGACCCCCCAACTGTCCTCCCCTTCTGACCTGGTATTTCCCCAACTGCCCTCCCCTACAGGCCTGGTCCCTCCCAAATGCCCTCCCCTGCTGTCCTGGTCTTCCTCAACTGCCCTCCCTGCTGGCCTGATTGCTCACAACTGTCCTCCCCTGCAGGCCTATGTTCCCCCCACCAATTGCTCTCCCTGCAGTCCTGTCCCCCTCCCCCAAATGCCCTCTCCTGCTGACCTGGTCTCCCCCAACTGTCCTTTCCTACAGGCCTGGTCCCCCCTAACTGCCCTCCCCTGCTGGCCAGGTCTCTCCCACCTGCCCTCCCCTGCTGGCCAGATCTCTCCCACCTGCCCTCCCCTGCTGGCCAGGTCTCTCCCACCTGCCCTCCTCTGCTGGCCCAGTCACCCATAACTGCCATCCCTGCTTGCCCGATCACCCCCAACTGCCCACCCCTACAGGCCTGGTCTCCCCTAACTTCCCTCCTCTACCAGTCTGGTCACCCCCAATTTCTCACAACTCCCCTGCCAGCCATCTTGTGGTGACCACCTGTATCCACATGGAGGCAGCTATCTTTGACCACATGGGGTCACCCCTCACTCTCCTGACCTCAGAGGGACCTGACCAGCTCCTCTCCCGCAGGAAAATGCTCCTCACGGAGACGCTCCGAAGGGACGCCTGGGGCTAAGCGAGACGTGTGGTTACTACTCAGTTTGCTTAAAGGTCATGTGATGTAAATGCATGCTTGTCTATACAGAACACCTATCGGCTTAGAAAAATAATTGGAAGAACACACACTAAAATGTTATGTTGGGCCTAGAAGGTTTACCTATATTAATGTTCTATATTATCCAACTTGGTACAAGAAATATGCAACAGCTCTAGAACCAGAAAAGGCCATGATACATATAATTTTAATTTAAAATGAAATCATGCCGAAACCGGTTTGGCTCAGTGGATAGAGCATTGGCCTGTGGATTGAAAGGTCCCGGGTTCGATTCTGGTCAAGGGTGCGTACCTTGGTTGCGGGCACATCCCCACTGGGGAGTGCAAGAGGCAGCTGGTCGATGTTTCTCTCTCATCGATATTTCTAACTCTCTGTCCCTCTCAATTCCTCTCTGTATAAAAATCAATAAAATATATTTTTTAAATAAAATAAAATAAAATCATGTTGCATTTTGAAAGTTTGAGAGTAACGTTGATCATGACATTATCTTCATTCCACAGAGGCTCACCGAGAGGGACACTCGGCCGTGCCCAGGAGCGTCCGCTGGCTGGTGCCATGCTGGGCTTTTCCAGAATCTTCCTGCAAGCTGGGCTGCGGACAGGACGTGGTGAAAAGAAGGTGCTGATCTTTTAGAGGATTCTCATTCCAATAAAGGTTTGATGTATGAAATATATATTACAAGACTTTGCATTATTATCCTTTTGGTCAGTAATTAACTTCTTTATAAATAGGTTTTTCTTTTCTGAGAGAGAAGTTTTGCTTTATAATCTTTTCTGAGAGAGAAGTTTTGCTTTATAATCAACTTAAAAAGAAATACTGCTTGAAAATCACTGGAAATATTTTGCCGCACATGCAAACCTGGATGATGAACAGGCACATGCAAACCTGGATAATGAACAGGCACGTGGTGGGAAATGTGGTTTCACATTCTCCTTACCACCATGGCAGGTGCGTGGGAGGGCGGGGGAGTGGGTGAACCCCACAGTAAGCCGCTGTCCTGCCCCGGGCTTCAGCCACCGGGTTCCGCTCCAGGGGCCCCTGAAACCCTCCCAGAACCTGAGCCCGCGCACGGGCCGCCTCCCCAGGACCCAAACGACCCCAGACCCTCTTCTCAGCACGCGGACACTGAGAGGCCCGGGAGCTGACTCCAGTCGCCTTCCCTCTGTCCTTCCTTCCTTCCTCGACCTTCCTCTAGTCCTCTTTCCTTCCAATTATTTTACCTCTTGCCAATATCTGCAGAGACAAAACGAAGTGGAATGTTGTGAGTTTTGGGAATCACAAGCAGAAATGCTAGAACTGCCCGAATAACGAGTTGCTGGCATGCTGCCTGGCCTTCCGTGGCTCAGGTGACCGCCCCGGCGCTTCCCATGAGGACAACCGGGGCTCCGGAGAGCGTCCTCTCAGAGGCTCAGAACCACCACTTCCAATTCATACAGTTTCCAAGGTGTGCCCCCAGTTAGAGGACAGTGCGCTTCTCCAGGACTCAGCATGTGACCTGGTGGCCCCTGGGTCTCCAGGACCCTTCCAAGAAGTTCATGAAGTCAAAAATATCTTCAGTATAACACTAAGGGGCTGTTTGCCTTTTTCACTTTATATATATTTTATATATTATTGATTTTTTACAGAGCGGAAGGGAGAGGGATAGAGAGCTAGAAACATCATTGACCAGCTGAGAGAAACATTGACCAGTTGCCTCCTGCACACCACCCACTGGGGATGTGCCCGCAGCCAATGTACATGCCCTTGACCACAATTGAACCTGGAACCCTTCACTCCGCAGACCGACGGTCTATCCACTGAGCCAAACTCCAAGTAACAAGACACATACCGGTAGATGTACCTGTGTGATAGGTGCACGTGCGCACACACACACACACACACACACACACACACACAAATGATACCAAAGCGTTCTCTTCATGCTCAAGCATGGCTGAGTACTGGAAGGCTCCACTTATCTGCCAGATAGTGCCTTCTAGACCCAACTGAAGAAACCCTCTTCTTATAAAAACTTTCCCTAAAATTTCATACATATCATGACACCCTTCCTTGTGCCCTAGTCCACCCCCATACACACACACACACACACACACACACACACACACACACACACATCCCATACCTCATACCCAGCTATGGGCAACCATCCAGCATAGCAGTAAGTCCTCACAACTCCCAGTTGCTCGGAAGGTGGGCTGTGGTGTTCACTCTGTGGCCTCAGGGCGTGCATCGCTGTCTGACACGTGGTGCATGAGCAGCCAAGTGCTATTTCTCTTCGACACAGATTACTGAGAACACTACCCACACAGTGCCTGCTCAGGAGGCAGCCGGGGAGCCTGCGCCGGTTCTGCACGCAGAACAGCACCCACATTCCATCTACACACTGAGAGCTAGGAGAGAAGAGAGAACGTAGCTGGAGTTTGGAAAGCTTGGGTAAGGCCAAAGAATCAACTCAGCTTAGAAAGCGGAGGTAAAAAGGGATTTAAACATCTTCAAGCAAAGCCCGTGCGAGGGACCCTGTGGTGTCCAGGCACAAATAGCCAGGCTCTGTCTGCAGACGCCCTGCGGGCCGCGGCCTCACTGGGTCCACGTTGCCACCTGCATGCCACAGCCGGCTGCTAAGCCAGGGCAGGCTCTCAAGTTATGAGTTAAAAATGGATTAAATAGCCCTGACCGGTTTGGCTCAGTGGATAGAGTGTCGGCCTGCGGACTGAAAGGTCCCAGGTTCGATTCCAGTCAAGGGCATGTACCTTGGTTGCAGGCACATCCCCGGGGGGGAGAGGGGGGTGCAGGAGGCAGCTGATTGATGTTTCTCTCTCATGGATGTTTCTCACTCTCTGTCCCTCTCCCTTCCTCTCTGTAAAAAATCAATAAAATGTATTTTTTTAAAAAACGGGATAAATACGTACAAATATAAATCGTTACTCCGAACTGAGGCTAATATAACATTATGTCAATTATGCCTCCATTGAAAAAGACAGAATTTTAAAAGTTCACAAATGTCAGCATGAGGAACTCTGTTAGGTGCAAGAAAGCGCTTTCCCAGAGCAGCCTGGGGGGTACCGGGTGGCGGCTGGGGCCTGAGCCCTCCTCCTGCCCGGCCTGGGTGAGTCCAGCCCCGGGGGGGGGGGGGGGGGGGGAGGCCAAGGAGGTTTGGGCCAGATTCCCAGCCTGCACCTCTCTGGTTCCGATAACTGTCCCCGCTGGAGGCCTCTCTCCAGCCGTGTCAGAAGGACCCGAGAGGTCGAGAGGTGCATCACGGGAAGGTGCACCGTGCACCGCAGTAATCGCGGTGATAGTCTCATGCAGCGGGGCCTGCCGTGAGGTAAGGAGGAAGTGCTCTTTGCACAAAATGTAACTCTGTCCTGAAATGCTACAAATTCTATAAATGCAGCATGGAGACCATGCCTTTGCCACCCAGTGAGGCCGCCAAGGCCCTACAGACACTGCCGGCTTAGCTGCCCCGATGCAGGCCCGTCCTCAGATTCTCCTGCTGCAAGGGAACCCACAAATATGCAGGAACGTTGCTCCATCTGGTTTCTGTCCTGTGTGCAAAGATCCAAGGGGAGTTCCAAGCCTAAGGAGTCTGAAAGCCATAGCCAAAAGCAATGACTTCCACAGAGACATGCTCATCCCGTTTTTCTTTTTAAAAATGTACTCTCTCTGGCTTTATGGCGTGGAGGTTGCAGCCGTGGTTCCTTGAAACAGACAGAACTGAGTGTGGCATTCTCTGCCTTATCACTTACACGTTCCCTGCGAAGTCGCTCCACCTTTCTGAGCTGGACATGGGCAATGAGGGCCAGTGCACCTGAGAGATGAGAAGCAAACAAGGTGAGTCCTCACTGCCCGGCTTACAGGCCTGAGCGAGTTCCCAGACCCTGAGGGGGACTGGCGGAACCCGGGACTCCCTGAGTGGAGGAGACAGAGCTGAGAGCCAGAGACGGGGAGGGGGAGGAGTCGGAGATGGCTAGAGTTCACAAGACAGAGAAGCAGAGAGGAGAGCGACACAGAGAATTCCAGAGGCCTGCAGAGGGTGGCACAGGAGCACCCATCGCGTGTGGGAGGATGCTGCCCGGGCCAATGAGAGGTTAAGGGGAATAGACCCCGTGCTCATCAGAACAGGCTGCTGCGTGCTTCCTCGGCCAGACCAATGGCCACCCCCGCGCTCGCACCGGCACGGGTGGGTGCGGAGAGAGCTTGCCTCTGTGGTGGAGAGTAACTAATCCAGACAGAACTGCTGCGGCCACAAAGCTTAAAGCACAAATCAAAAAGACGCGAAAGAACCAAGATGTTTCCATGGAACAACTGTGTCCCAGAACGAAGTTCAAGAATATTTATAGAAATGCACCAAACAAGGTAAAACTCACAAAATCTGGCATTCAACCAAAAATTATTTGATATTCAAAGAAGCTAAGTACAACCCAGAATGAGGAGAAAATCTGACTGAAAACCCACGCCAGAACCGTGTGGCCTAGTGTTTGATCATGACCCATGAACCAGGAGGTCACAGTTCAATTCCCAGTCAAGGGCACATGCTGGGGTTTCGGGCTCAATCCCCAGTGGGGGGTGGGCAGGAGGCAGCTGATCAATGATTCTCTCTCATCATTGGTGTTTCTATCTCTCTCCCCATCTCCCTATCTCTCTGAAATCAATAAAAACACACTTTAAAATAAGAGATGAGAGAATTAGCAAAGAAGAACATTAAAACCATTATTTTAAATATATATTTTTATGTCTTAAGACAGGAAAATTATTTTTTTAAACCACCTAACTCAAACTTTTGAACATAAGAACTACAATGTCTGAGAGAGAGAAAATAAACAAATTAATAGCAGATTAAACATTACAGCAGAAAAGATTGATGGCTTTGTAAACAACATCAATAAAAACCCTTCAAATTGAAAATGGGGGGGGGGGAAATAATAATAAAAGAAGAAATCAGAAAGAACCAGTAAGTTCTGGGACAACTTCAAAAGGCCTTCATACATTAATTGGAGTTCCTAATGAAGAAAGGTGTGAGGAGGACAAAAAACATATTTGAAGAAATGATAAATAAAATTTTCCCCAATTTAATGAAAACTCACAGATGTAAGAAACTCAATACGAAAAATCTCGCCATCTTGACAGGAAGAGGTTTGTGTCAGAGGCCTGAATATCCACAGCCGCAAGGACCACCAAGCAGCTGTGAGCCCCCAAACGCTGACCACAATCAGCGCGAACACTTGGACTCAAAGGAGCGCTCCACCCCAAGGCGAAAAGGTCAGATTTCCCGGAGATCCGGTGAGTCCCCCGCGGCGCAGTAGCTTGCACCCACCAGGAGCACGAAGGCTGCAGGACTGGGTCTGGGTTTACAAGAAACCCCAGGGTTTTGGGCTGGAGGCACCCCTGACTGTGGACAGGGCTCCTAAGTGGGGGAATATCTAAGGAGCAGCACGTTTGGATCTGTCTCTGAGAGAGTTACAGGGGAGTGCGGTCGGCTCGTCCTGCCCAACCCCCACCCCTCCATAGATCAGGGACACAAAGAGGGGGAAAAAAGCTAGAAAGGCTTCAGAACCCTGGAAGTCAACCCAGAAACACTGCCACCCAGAGGCTAAAGTACATATGGACTCTAGAACTGCTTAAAAATCAGGACCTGATTACAACACGGAAAAACACAGGGAACTGCAATTACTGCCCAGACTGGGAACTGGTGAGCTAGACAGAACAACAGAGGAATGAATGACCTTCATTACTGCAAATTTTATTTAATTTTTTATATTGATTTTCTAATTGTTTATTTTTTTGTTTTTGTTTTGTTTTTTATTTACATTAGTTGCAAAGTTTACTCAAGAAATTATTTTTTTTCATCTTCCCTCACCTGATTTTACCTTTTTAATTAATTCATTTTTATAAGTAATCAATATTATTACTACTACTATTTTACTTTTTTATATTATTTTCTTTTGTTTATTTTTATTATTATCTTTTAAGTGCCATATTATATACCTTTTTTATTTTTTTTTCTCTTTTTACCCCTTCGGGATTACTATTCTACAGACTATTTATACCTTTCCTTCTCCAACGCTCTATTCTAATTCAACCCTACCTTTATGCCATCACTCTCTTCCTAACCCTTTCCCTTTGGTGTCCTGCTTATCTTAACCCTTTACTGCTCTAGACTTTCCCTATTTTTTCTACTTACCCCTCCTAAAATTTCACCCTACCTGTGTATATCTAACTCCCAACCCCCTACTCCAAGCCCATTCACACCTACCTTGTCGCTGTCCTAAAAAAAATAAAAAATAAAAATAAAAAACAATCCTTCTCTCTACCCCTTTGTAGTTGTATGTTGAATGCTAACTATATCAAAGTTTTATGTTTTTTTATAAGATTGGTTTGCTTATTCTTTTTATTTGATTATATGATTTTGTTAGCTGGGTTCTAGTCACCTTTATTGGAGGATATTAATATTGCAGACACATTTTTGTTCAGTGCCTTGTGTGTTATACCTGGTTGTGTTGTATTTTGTACCTTTAAATCTAAGCAGGAGAGAGAGAGAGAGAGAGAGAGAGAGAGAGAGAACTACATAACCAGACATCCTAAAAAGAGAGATCATAGGGAGGCTAAGAAACAACCCGCCTATGAAAGAAAATCAGACATCACCAGAAAAGGAAGTAAACGAGTTAGAGGCAAGCAACCTACCAGAGCAAGAATTCAGAGTAATGATCATGGGATGGCTAAAAAGAATGGAAGACAAATTTGAAATATGAGTAAGACCCAAGATGAAATGAAGAAGAACCAAGAGGAAATGAAGGTGACTCAAGAAGAAATGAAAAATGACATCGCTACTATGACGAACTCAATAGAAAGCATCAAGAGTAGGCTAGAAGAAGCGGAGGACAGCATCAGTGAGATAGAAGACAAGATGGGAAAAAATACCCAATTAGAACAGCTGCTAGGGAAAAAAAATCCAAAAACAGGAGGAGAGCCTACAGGAGCTTTGGGACAATACAAAACAAAACAATATTAGAATAATAGGGGTCCCAGAAGGAAAGGAAACTGAGCAAGATATGGAAAAAGTACTTCAAGAAATAATGACAGAAAACTTTCCTGAGATAGAGAAGAAAAAACCAACACAAATCCAAGATGCTTGCAGTCCCAAACAAAATGAATCCCCAAAGACCAACACCTAGGCACATTATAATTAAATTGGCAAAAACCATTGACAAAACCAGAATCTTAAAAGCAGCCAGAGAGAAACAGAAAGTTACATAATAAAGGAACCCCCATCAGAATAGCAACTGATTTCTCAGCAGAAACTCATCAGGCCAGAAGGGAATAGGATGACATATACAAATTCATGCAAAGGAAGGGTCTGAAAACAAGAATACTGTACCCTGCAAGGCTATCAATCAAAATTGAAGGTGAAATCAGGAGCTTCACAGACAAAAAAAGACTAAAGCAATGTATCTCCAACAAACCAGCAATGCAAGAAATGCTAAAGGGTCTACTATAAAAATAAAGAAATATGAAGTGAAGAAGGAACACAGGGGGATAGAATAAAAATGGCATCAAATACCTACCTATCAATAATTACTTTAAATGTAAATGGTTTAAATGCTCCAATCAAAAGACATAGGGTAACAGATTGGATAAGAAAGCAAGACCCATACATCTGCTGTCTACAAGAAACCCACCTCAGAAAAAAAGATGCCCACAGACTGAAGGTGAAGGAATGGAAAAAGGTTTTCCAGGCAAACGGAAATGAAAAAAAAAAAAGCTGGGTAGCAATACTTATATCTGACAAATTAGATCTCAAAGTGAAGGACATAACAAGAGATAATGAAGGCCACTTCATAATACTAACGGGAGCAATCCAACAAGAAGAAATAACCCTGGTAAACATATATGAACCCAATACAGGAGTACCCAAATACATTTAAAAAAACTGCTGGAAGACATTAAGGGAGAGATTAATAGCAATACAATCATAGTAGGAGATTTTATTTTTATTTTTTTAAATATATTTTATTGATATTTTACAGAGAGGAAGGGAGAGAGATAGAGAGCTAGAAACGTCAGATGAGGGAGAAACACCAACCAGCTGCCTCTTGCACACCCCCTACCGGGGATGTGCCCACAACCAAGGTACATGCCCTTGACCAGAATCGAACCCGGGACCTTTCAGTCCGCAAGCCAACGCTCTACCACTGAGCCAAACTGGTTGTGGCAGTAAGAGATTTTAATACCCCACTGTCACCTTTGGACAAATCATCTAAACAAAAAATCAGCAAAAAACATCAACGCTAAATGACACACTAGACCAAATGGAATTAATTGACATCTTCAGAACATTTCACTCCAAAGCCATAGAATACACATTCTTCTCAAGTGCACATGGGTCATTTTCAAAGATAGAACACATGTTGGGACATAGGCAAAGTCTCTTCAAATTCAAGAAGATAGAAATCGTATCAAGCATCTTCTCAGATCATAGTGGCATAAAATTGGAAATCAACTACAATAAAAATAATCCAAGGAAAGCAAACACAAGGAGACTGAATAGCATGCTATTGAACAAGGACTGGGTTACCAGGGAAATCAAGGAAGAAATTAAAAACATCATGGCAACAAATGACAATGAAAACACAACAATCCAAAATCTATGGGACACAGCAAAAGCAATCTTGAGAGGGAAGTTCATATCTCTGCAAGCCTATTGTAAAAGACAAGAAAAAATGGTAACAAATTATCTAACTCTGAAACTCAAAGAGTTAGAAAAAGAGCAACAAGAAAAGCCCACTGTAAGCAGAAGGAAAGAAATAATAAAAATTAGAGAAGAGATAAACGACATAGAGACCAAAGAAACAATACACAAGATCAACAAAACCAAGAGCTGGTTCTTTGAAAGGATAAACAAGATTGATGAACCTCTAGCCAGGCTAACCAAGAAACAAAGAGAGAGGACCCAAATAAACAAAATCAGAAACAAAAGAGGTGAAATAACAACAGACCCCACCGAAATACAAAGGATTGTTACAAAATACTATGAGCAACTCTATTCCAACAAATTGCACAACCTGGAAGAAATGGACATATTCCTAGAAAAATACAACCTTCCAAAACTCAATCAGGAAGAATCTAAAAATCTCAACAGACCAGTTACTTGGGAAGAAATTGAAACAGTCATCAAAAAGCTGCCAGCAAACAAAAGCCCAGGGCCAGATGGCTTCACAGGAGAGTTTTACCAAACATTCAAGGAAGAACTAAAACCTATCCTCCTCAGACTATTCCAAAAAATTCAAGAGGAAGGAACACTTCCAAAATCCTTTTATGAAGCCAGCATCACCCTAATACCAAAACCAGATAAAGACAACTCAATGAAAGAGAATTACCGGCCAATATCCCTCATGAACATAGATGCCAAAACACTCAACAAAATTCTAGCAAATAGGCTCCAGCAGTACATCAGGAAGATCATACACCATGACCAAGTAGGTTTTATTCCAGGAATGCAAGGATGGTACAATATCCGCAAATCAATAAACGTGATACATCACATAAACAAATTCAAAGATAAAAATCATATGGTCATATCAATTGATGCAGAAAAAGCATTTGATAAAATCCAACACCCTTTCCTGATAAAAACTCTCAACAAGGTGAGAGTACAAGGATCACACCTCAACATAATAAAAGCTATATATGATAAACCCACAGCAAACATCATACTCAATGCGCAAAAACTAAAACCATTCCCTCTAAGAACAGGAACAAGACAGGGATGCCCACTCTCACCACTTCTGTTTGACATAGTACTGGAAGTACTAGCGAATTGCAATTAGACAAGATGAGGAGATAAAAGGCATCAAAATTGGAAAAGAAGAAGTAAAGTTGTCCCTATTTGCAGATGACATGATATTGTACATAAAAAATCCAAGACTCCATCAAAAAACTAATAGACTTAATAAATGAATTTGGCAATGTAGCAGGATACAAAATCAACGCCAAGAAATGTATGGCATTTCTATACACCAATAGTGAACTCACAGAAACAGAGACTAAAAAAGCAATCCCATTTACCATCGCACCAAAAAATTAAGATATCTAGGAATAAACTTAACTAAGGCAGTAAAAGACCTATATGCTGAAAACTACACAACACTGAAAAAAGAGATAGAGGGAAATGTAAACAGATGGAAGAACATACCATGTTCATGGATTGGTAGAATCAACATCATCAAAATGTTCATACTTCCCAAAGCAATTTATAAGTTCAATGCACTCCCCATTAAAATACCATGGACATACTTCACAGACCTAGAAAGAACTCTCCAAAAGTTCATTTGGAACAATAAAAGACCCCGCTGCTCCCAGGGGGCCTGTGCCCACTTCACAGTGTTGACAGCAATGTACCTTCTGGGCGCTTCACCCTCCTCTTGGAGGAGCCCTCCGCGGGCAGAGGGGGACGGCTCCTGTGCCCACTGGGCACGTGAGCAGGACACAGACCGATTCCGGACCTTCCAGCGGCCTCTCTCAGCAAGCGGGTCCGCCCCACCTCTGTGGGTAGCCTGCCCACTTCCTGGCCCTCCCAGCCGCGGGAGGTTTCTGGGAATTGTTGGGCCCACCAGGTAATCGCCCTAGCTCAAGGCCAAGTGCACCATATAGCAACCAACCATGAGAGCAACATCTGTCGCATTCAGTCTCAGGAGACATCTTGCCCTTCTGCCCACTGCAGACAAGAACTTGGTAGATTTTAAAAGTCACAAACCAAAGATGTAGTGTATTAGTCAGTGTGCTGCTAAGAAAAGTATTGCTCGCAGGAAAAAGAAATCCGTTTGGGGCCTGATTTCATGGTACATATCAGAATAAGTAGTGGATAGATTAAAACGTTACATATAAAACTGAAATCATAAAAATAGTGGGAAAAGATGTAAGTGGTTAGTTATCTCTCTATTGCACAGGTATGAGGAGCTTTCTATGCATAAAGAACTGATAAAACGTACCACGTGCTGGTTGAAAATTACTACAAATAAAATTAAACATGCAACAAGCAAGGGCAATGTCTGCATCTACTAGGATGATGCTTAGCGGTCATGAACTCCAGGGGCTCACAAATTAGGTGAAACACTAATTGAGACATAACAAGGTGGGGTGAGGGAATTGGGTGAAGGTCAAGCAGTGCACACCTCCAGCTGTAAGACAAGCCAGCACCGGGATGTCACGTACAGCAGGTGAGTTAGCGCTGCTGCCACTTCACCTGGAAGCGGAGAGGAGATCCCACAGGCCCTCGTCTCAGGGAAAACATCTTAGCAGCCATAGAAGGTGACTTACTGTGGTGATCCTTTTGCAGTATATGTAAATCACTGCATTAGTCTGTGTACCTTAAACTTGCAATCTGTATGTCAGTTATATCTCAATAAAACTGAAAAGATAAAAATAATACACAATGGACAGACCTTCAAAACAGGAAATACAAATGTATAAGTACGTGTTGGTATAAGGGTCTGACCTCCCGCCCTGCTGGTGTGTCGTGGACCTGTGAACCAGGAGGATTCCCGGTCAAGGGCACATGCTCAAGTTGCAGGCTCCATAGGGGGGAGGGGGAGCGCGGCGGGCAGGGGGAGGGGGCGTGCAGGAGGCAGCTGATTGATAATTGATGTTTCTATCTCTCTCTCCCTCGCCCTTCCTCTCTGAACTCAATAAAAGATATATTTTTAATAATTAAAAATAAAGGTCTGCCCTCCCGGTGAGGAGCAGCGCAGGTTTTACGCACAGTGGGAGGGTTCTTACCCCTCAGACTGCAAATACTGAAAACGCTGACCTCCCAGGATACCAGCTCTGCTGCTGTTAAAATTGTTAAATCAGAGCAACGGGTCTGGAATCAGATTTTAACAATGTATATCAAGAATATTAAAAATTCTTTAAAATCTCTGACCTAAGAATCCCACTTCTAGGAATACACACAACGGAAATGAAGTGGAAAAGAGTGGAAATGTCACAGCCCCGCAAACTGCGGGCCTCGCGGGCCGGCCGCCAGGGGCTGCGCAGAGGAAGCCCGCGGGAGAGCGGCCTGGTTTACCCTGCACTTTGCAGCATCCCCTCCTGGAATGTTCCTGCCTGGAGTCCCGGCCCCCTGCTGGTGGAGGACCTCAGAGAAGCCCCAGCATTGGATCCGAAAGCCAGCGTCTGCGCCGCTTTCCCACCCGAAACAAGCTCCTGAAATGACAAAACCCTTTCGCCCTGACCCACAGGAGAGGTGACGCATTTTTTACAAGAAAGCAAAGAGGCTCTGACCACTCTTCCCCTTCACAGCAACCTTCCCGGGCAAAGGAAAGCCTGCCAATCAATGCCCCGGGGCCGGCCGGCCGCTCCCCTACTTTGCTACACACACACACACACACACACACACACACACACACATACACACACACGTCGCCAGAGCTCAAGACAGAGGCAGGTGTGCCCAGGCGACGTGCCGGGAGGCTGGAGGAAGACTCCCCTTCTCCGTCTGCTTGATTGGTGAGTTTTGCACTTCTGTGTTTGTTTGTTGTTGTTGTTGTTTTTTTGGGGGGGTTGCATTTTTTCAAAAGGTAGGACACTTCCTGGCTCACTGCCCCACCGCCTGGGAGAAGATGCAGGTGGACCACGTAACCCCATAGCCCCGTGCAGATGGGTCGTCCTGAGCCTGCAAAGTTCTCGCCGCTGCTTCTGCTCCAGGAGCCACAGAACAGAGGTCACACCGAGTGTGCTTTGGCTTGCTCTGGGCTCTCGGCTCTCGGCTCTGGGCTCTCGGCTCTCCAAGTGTCCCAGGCGGAGCCCATGGTGCCTCTGGCCTCTGGCCTCTGGCTGCCCGCAGAAGGGCCCGCTGCTCCTGGGCGCTGCCTGCTCGTGGCCTCCAGAGCCGAATGGCCCGATGCGTCAACACCACCAGGGTGGCTGGGGGGCCACACAGGCCCCAGTGCCAGTCTTCGGGCTCAGCAGGAGGCCGGCGGGTCCTTCGCGTCTGCTGTGGCCTTTGACCCCAGACTGCCTTCGCACCAAGTTCCCTGCGTTCCCTTCCAGGGGGTCCAGAGGCCGTGGGAAGACGCGCCGTGTCCAGGCTGCCGCTCACACAGGCTCAGAGGGTCTGTCTCTCCCAAACCAAGCTCTGGCCCAAGTCCAAAGGCATCTATGTTCTGACTGTGAGTGAGGGGGGCAGGGCCGGGGTCCCCTGCGGGCTGGGCCGCTCCCTCCTCCTGAAGTCAGGGTTTGGGGTTGAGGGGACACACACACCATTACTTATTGTTTATTCATCCACTAACTGGCACGCCTGTTCCTTCCCTCCATTACCGCACACCGTGTCACCTCAGGCCGGGATGGGGCGTGCGGGACACAGAGCCACTGGCCTTGCTCACAACGTGGACAGCCACTCATGGCCCCACCCCCTTGGGTTGGGACTCTGTCCTAAATTGGCAAAATCATTTTGAAGCTGACCCCCAAAGTGCCAGGATGCCACCAGCATTAGTCACTTAGGTCCCAGCTCTGGTCGGTAAGTGACGACGTGGCAGTGCGGCTTCCGGGGAAAACAGCCCTAGTCCTTCCTTTGAGTAACAAAGCCTGGATTCACGCACAACGTGGAACTGTGAGCTTACACGGCCCTGGCTGTGACCTTCCCAACGGGAGCCCGGCCGAGGGCGCAGAGCGGCGCAGTCAGCACCGTGCCGGTGGAGGAGGGGGTGGGATATGCTTTCATGGAACCGTCCATGGAGCTGACACGCTGCCCTGGCTCTGGGGCTTGTCTAAGCAATTCTTTAGTCGCCTGAGGTTTTCTAACAAAGGGAGGAGACTCCCCTCCACTCCCCCCACCACCCCCCCATCCTCCACGCCGCAGCCCTTCCTGAGGGCTCACCCCTCGCCTCTGGACCTTTTCAGCAAACACTCTGGTGCTGGCCCTCGGGAAGCTGAGCCGGAGGCAGCCTGTGGCCGAGCGATGAAGTTCACCCCGGGGGGCAGAGGGCGTGGGGCGGCTAGCCGGAGTGGAAGGAGCGTTCAGCTGGCCCAGGCGGAGCTGCGGTGCCGGTTGGCCCAGGCCTTCTTAAAGCATCTCCGCTGAGGCCGGAACTTCCTGGAAAAGGTTTAACACAGCGTGGAGATTTGCATCCCCGTTTCCTGGTGGTAAAAGGCCAGGAAGCCCTGCAATCCTGCCTGCAGCTCCCTTTCTGCGCAGCCTCTGCCAGCTGCGCCCGCCCCTAGGAACCCCGCACAGGTGCCTAAACCCGCGTTAGAGGCCTCCAAACGGACACAAACCCTAACGTCCCATCAGAGTCAGTGCTTTGGTTCCCAAGACTTACTGGATCAAACCCGCAACATGGCGGCTGTGCTTGGCAAGGGGCGTGCATGGCCAGGAGCACGGGCATGGGGGCTGGCGCTCCACGGCACGGAGGGTCTCCGCAGAGCTCGGCACCGGGGGTTTGCCCAGAGCCACCTCCGGACTCCAGGGAGCTGCTGCCGCCGCCGAGGGTGGAAGCTCCTGCCCTGTCACCTTCCGGCAACCGGGGCCGCCCGGTCCCCCTCCTGAAGGCCCGCAGGAAGGCAGGCCGGAGAGATGCTGAGAAACCAGGAGTGGCCACGGAGCCTGCTGCCACGGGGAGCTCCCAGAGGCTGCGTGTGGGCGCTGCGGGCTGAGTGTATCCCTCCCCCAATTCGTGTGCCGAGGCCGTAAGCCAGGACCTCAGCGTGTGACTGTGTTTGGAGACGGTCCCTATGCGCGGTAATGACGGTGAAAGGAGGTCAGAGGGCGGGCCCTATGCACCTGTCTGCAGCGGACACAGGCCTGCACAGAGGACGGCTGTGCGGACACAGGGAGAGAGCCCAGCAAGGCCAACCCGCCCCCAGGCTGTGAGGGGGTGGGTTTGTGTGCTTTGTTACACAGCCCGCTGTGAGACAGGTGCTGGAGCTGAGGGTGCCAGCAGGGCCTGTGACCTGAGTGACCTGCCATCTCCTCCTGGTTGGACCAAGTCCCGAGATGCCCTGGCAAGAGAAAGACACACAGCCATGCTCCCAATGAACAATCTCAAAATTCATCTGAATGAGGGGAGGGGGGGTTAGGAGGGAGGGAGGAAGGGAGGGAGGGAGGGAAGGAGGAAGGGAAGGAGGGAGGGAGGGAGGGAAGACAGCATGCTGACGGGATTCACTAAAACCTGGAAGAGAGACTTGCTCAGAGCACAGAAAGACGCACGGACCCTCCTGGGATTACCCTCCTCTCCGACTCAGGTCCTGAGCGCAGGGGACACTGCTGTTTGTTCCCTTCTCGGCGCAGCGCTCTGGGCAGGGTGAGGAAGCACATCTGTGACCGCGTGGCCATCAGGTTCAAGGCCAAGCTCCCAGAGGTCCAGGCTGTGGATGGGCATCACCACCTGACACCTGGAAGCGGGAGGAGCAGTTGAAGGCCGGGAGCCTGCAGCTGGGATGAACCTGGCAGCAAACACTGGCTGTTTCCTCGCCTGGCTGTGGTCCGTCAGCACCTCATAGCTGTGCTCCAGCACCCGACGCAGGGCCTCCCGGCCGGCCTCTGCCAATGAGGGCGCTGGGGAGGGAGGGGGGAGGGCGGGGGCTGCCTCCACAGCTGAGGTTTCTTGGGTCCCGTTAGAAGCTGGGACAGGGAGGAGGAATGCTCGGTCTTGTCAGGTGAGATTTACAAACAAGATAGCAGCCTTTACAGACGTTTGCGCAGTTAAAACTGCCCTGGATCCAGAGCCGCACCACCTCTCCCTCCGGCACCATCTGTGCGGGGCCGGGCGCCACGCCCTGCTTCCCGGGCCCTGGCCTCTATCCCATCCTATGGTTCCCTCGGTCCCCAGCAAAGCCCCGGGTGCCTCACAGCTGCAAGGGGACAGGGTAAGGAAGCCGGGTGTGCGAGCTGAGCTGCGTGGAGGCTGCTGAGAGAGAAGGTGAAGGGCACAGCCGACCCCGCCAAGCTCCGCAAGGCAGAGCCATCGCTAAATGATGAGGCTTCCTCACAGCCGGCGGCTCTCAGCGCGGAGAAGTAACCACCCCTGGGAACGGCCTCAAACCTGCTCGCAGAGAAGGGCACTGACATCCCCACCAAAGAGCCTGGGCCTGTGGCAGCCACGCAGCCGTCCTGTGGGTCCACCAGCTCAGCTCTCCTCTCTCCTCTCAGAGCCGGCGCCCAGCCTGGGCCCCTGCTCCATCATCACTGACCCTCCATGTCCCCCTCCATCATCCCCAGGCTGTGACCCTCATGTCTGCTCCATCAGCACAGACCCTCAGCCCCACTCCATCATCCCAGACCCTCAGCCCTGCTCCATCATCACTGACCCTCCATGTCCCCCTCCATCATCCCAGACCCTCATGTCTGCTCCATCAGCACAGACCCTCACGTCCCATGGGAAGCTGCCGGGCTGGGGCTCAATGAGCACCAGATGCTGTTGAATGAATGAATGAATGAATGAATGAATGAATATCCAAAACCTCATATTCATACAATGCGCTCTCCCCGAGATGGAGATGATTATTCCTAACAGACAGAAAGTCACGGCGCATGTGTAAGGAAAGGGGAAAAAAGTAAATGCTTTTCTGTTTCAGGAAGAGCAGCCAAGGAAGTAAAGGATGTAGAGAAAATGATTTATGCCTCATCAGTGAGGAGGCTGGCCCTGAAACTGTGGAGCCTTAATTCCAGAGGTTTCTCTTTACCTGGAATAGTAAGAAACCTTTTATATGAAGGAGCCGTGTCTGCCGAGTCCCTGGCCAGCCTTCTCCCTGCCGCTCTGCAGCCAGAAAAGAGGATGTGCCCTTCACACTGTACAATGGCCACCCCCCGGCCCTCTGGGTCACCCAGGGCCGAGTGAGGCCAGGGGACGACACACAGGGAACCAGAGCCGGGAAACCTGCAGAGATGAGATGAGGCTTCGGGGGGAAGGGGGCTGGAGCAGAGCTGGGTGGCTGGCCTCAGAGGAGACGGAGGTTTGGGGGGGGGGGGGGGGCTGGGAGTGGAGCAAGGGGAGGTTAGATGTGTGGTTGGGTGGTGGACTGGATCTTCTCCATTATTTTTCAAACAATGCAAGTCGTCACTGGGATTCCCCTTTAATTGCCATTGCCACCCGGATGTCTCTGGGAGCCGCGACACGGGACCGCAGTGGAGCGGAGTGGCACGTCCACCAGGAGTGTGGAGCCAAGATTCACGCCCCCCTACCCTCGGGCTACAGCCCTCTAGGTCTTAGGGCAGCTTCCCCAGTGCTCCCACCACTGTCCTCTCGTTCTCCAGGGCACGGTCAGAGGCGCTGCAGGAACAGAGCCGCAATGACACGTCTGGAGACGCTGTGACGATTAGAAACCCACGTTCCAAGCAGAAATCTACTTCGAACGCATTTATCAGCCACGGCTCAGATAGCCGGGTGGCTGCAAACTTACACTGAGCTCTCCGGGCCAGCAGGCTGCGGGAACACGCACGTCCAGGTTCACCCCCGGACAAAGACAGGCAAAGGGTTTCCTAAGTGAAGCAAGAGCAAAGAAGGAAACAGGAAGGAATGCTTTGGAAGCGCCACAAAACAGCCCACACACGGTGGCCCCAGCCACACCCAGGAGTGGGAACCCACTGGTCACGAAGTCCTCAGACCCTACACTCCTCCCCATAGGAGACTCAGGGTCTGGGTGGGGCGAAAGCCCTGCTCTGAATGTTTGGGTGCCCCTAACTTTCACGTTAGAGCCCTGCCCCACGTACTGGCAGTTTGATGAGGCCCTGAGGTGTGATGGGGTTGAGCCCTGGTAAGATGCCAGCTCTCTCTCCGGGTGAGGAGGCATCGGGAAGGTGGCCATCTGCAAGCAGGAAAGAGCCCTCCCCGGGATCCACCCTGCTGGCGCCTCGGTCTCGGCCTTCAGCCTCCAGAGCTGAGAGATCAGTGTTCCTAGTGTTTCGGGGCAGGCTGAGCTGACCCAGCCACATGTGTCCCAAGCTCACCACGGCACTGAGGGCCATGGGGGAGGGGGGAGAGGGGTAGGGGGGAGGGGAAGGGGGCCGGGACGGTGCAGGTGAAGATGGCGATCGGAGGCCTGGGGCATCAGTGCTGAAACACCCACGGGGCTTCCCCATGGCCCGCCATGTCCTGCTGTTGTAACACGAGGGCAAAGGCCCTTCAGCCGCAGCCAGTACATTGTCCCCTGAGAGCAAGCTGAAAATGCTCTGCCTGAAATTAAGAAAAACTATGTGTCAGGGATGTTATTAACAGAAATGTATTCCGTTAACAATGTAGGGGACACATCTCCCCCTCAGCCTGGGCCGGCCTGGGGGAGGGGTGCGTGCCAGCAGGCTGGCGTGGCTGTGAGCGGCTCCGCCCAGCCTCCGCCCCGCAGGTGCCTGAGCACCAGCACGCAGTCCCCAGCCGCTGAGTCGGCATGGGTCTTGGGCTCCCGCGTGGCAGCTAGAGCATGTTCATCAGGAAGGATGCATCCAGTCTTCAACAAGTCTGAGGCTGTGGTTTCTCTCTCTCTCTCTCTCTCTCTCTCTCTCTCTCTCTCACACACACACACACACACACACACACGGTTTGTGGGCTTTCCATCTGTAAAAGACAACCCTTCTCCCCCAGAGAATGCGTGGTTAAAAATACCATAATTAGCCCTATCCAGTGTTTCTCAGTGGTTATAGCATCAGCCCTGGCACTGAAGGACCGAGGGCTTGATTCCCAGTTAAAGGTATGTATCTGTGTTGCAGGTTCGACCCCAGCCTGCCTTGGGCGCGTGCAGGAGGCAACCAACCCATACATCTCTCTCACATCAATGTCTCTCCCCACCCCACCCCTGCCCTTTCTCTCTCTCTCCCTCTCTCCTTCCCTCCTTCCCTCCACTCTTTCTAAAAAAGAAAAAGAAAAACTCAATGGAAGAAAATATCCTCAGGTGTGGATTAACAATATATATATATATATATATATATATATATATATATATATATATATACCGTCATTAGACCTTAAGTATTCTTACCCGAAATAGATATGGTAACCACATGACAGGGTGGAGTGTTAGCCAAGCTGTGTGGTCCTCATTTGTCATTTATACACGCATCAAATCAACAAGCTGTACACCTAAACTTACACCATGTTAGTTACATCTCAGTGAAGCTGGAAAAAATACCACAATTAAAACAATATTTATTATGATACTATTATTTATTAAAAATAAATGTGAGCACAAAAACAAAGAAAACATTGCCAAAGACTTGAAATTTAATATTGTTCTAGGAAAAGACCTGCACTCCCACGCGGGGCAGGTGATGGCTAGGTTAACTCCATTAGCTAGTCGTTAGCCATTCCCTGGTCCCCAGTGTGGTGCTCCCTGAGGACAGAGGACAGGGTGGGCGGGAGATCAAAGTGACAGCCCGGAGCCTCCCAGCACCCTCTCCCCCACAAACACCCCTCTCCCCCCTCCCCGCTCTGGTTAAGCCAGCAACGGCTTCCCCTCCAGGGCTCAGTCCTCACTTCCCCGTTTCCCAGGGCCAAACGCCTCTTCCCTCTGCCCCACGCTCTCCACGGCCCGGAGGGGAGCACCTCTGGTTCCTGCCGGGACAGCTTGTTCCAAATCCCAGTTGAGGGGTCAGGCAGTGGGGTGCGGAGGGGCCTGGGCTGGCGGGGCTGTGGGTGTCTCCCGTCCCTCCCGCCAGGATCACGGTGCATCTGGAAAGGAGTGAAGGGCCTGGCCGGCCACGGGGCAGGCCGCCCGGCGAGGGGGCAGGGCCGGCGCAAACTGCAACCTGGTGGCTCCCCTCTTGCTATTTTCTTTCTTTAAGAAACAGAGTTTACATGAGCTTTATTGTTGTTTTTAATTTTCTTATATATTTTATTGATTTTTTACAGAGAGGAAGGGAGAGGGATAGAGAGTTAGAAACATTGATAAGAGAAAAACATCAGTCAGCTGCCTCCTGCACCCCCCCCCACACACACTGGGCATGTGCCCTTGACCGGAATCAAACCTGGGACCCCTCGGTCCGCAGGCCAACGCTCTATCACTGAGCCAAACCAGTATCGGCTGTTTTTAATTTATTGATTAAGAGAGGACGGGGGGAGGGAAGAAGGGAGAGAGAGAGACTTGTTGCTCCTCTTACTTCCACACTCACGGGTGGCTTCTTGTCTGTGCGCTGCCCCCCGCTCCCAGCCAGGGGCCGGCTGCTGCCTCCCACCGGCCCGGCCGGCACCGGCGGCCTCCGCATCCTTGAGGGCCTCCGAGCTCTGGTCTTGACGACGGGACTACACAGTCTTCACATTTTCACTTCTTTCCAGGATGTTATGATGCTATTATTTATTAATAAATGTGAGCACAAAAACAAAGAGAAGAAAACGTCGCAGAAAGACTCAGCACTGAGGAGCACCCCCGGCACAGCGGCCGTGTCTCTCGCAGGTTCTCCTCCTCAGGGCACACGGCGCGGAGGAGACAGGAGAGCGGGGCCCCAGCGAGAACAGGCGTGTTTATTAAAGCACAGGCTCCGCACACGTTAATAATAAATGCAGTCATGGAAGCATATCCTTACAATAAGTAGAGCTCCAGGAAACATATCAGCTAATACATTTCGTGAAGAGCCTGCATCAATACATGTTTTGCAAAGATTTCCAACACAGTCCAGCAGTCGTGGAGGAAGCTGTGCTAAGCAAGTGAGACCAGCTAGAGGCCGCGGGGAGCCAGGCCGGGGCCAGGGCAGCACAGAGTGCTTCCGCTGACACCCCAACCCCCCTTCCCCCAAGTGCCTGCGACGGCACCGGGGTTCCACTGGAGCCCACTTCACCCGGAGAAGTTCTGGAAGACTTCGGCGGCCTCCACCCAGCTTTGGAAGCAGGCCGGCCCCTGCTCCCGGATCTGCTTGCGCCCTTTGTCGGTGATGACCTCCCCGCTGGGCTTCAGGATCACAAGCCTGGGGGTGGCTGTGACGCGGTACCTGGTCCTCAGCTCACTGCGGAGAGAAGGGGGCAGGCCAGGGGTGAGCGGGGAGGGGGAGCCGCTGCCACACCTCTTAAGGGACCGTGTGTCCCCAGTGAACCCTGCTCAGCCTTAGAGCCAAGCCCGCCGGGTCCCCTGTGAGCCTCCTTCCCTACTGCGTCGCCCCCGCAGCCTGCCCCAGGGTGTCTGCAGCTGGGCTGCTCGGCCTGTGCTGCCCACGCCCCTGGCACTGACACAGGGGGCAGAGGGGCCCTCGCAGCGTGGCGGCTGTGCCTTCCATCTTAGCTCGTTTTAATTTAAATGTAAGAGCCACGTGTTGCTTGTGGCTATTGTGCTACACAGTGCAACTCTAAGCCACAAAAACCCCAATACAGTCATATCCTCTCCACATCCCAGGCGGCTGACAGTATCAAGTGGACAGGGTGGTAAAAGTTGAAGTTCTGAGTCCTAAGTAAAGGTGCAGCCTGGCCCGGCTTTCTGCCCTGCCCACTCAGAGGCACGCAGACAACGCCGCGGATGAGACCTCTCGGCTTCTTTCCCACCGTGTGTGGCCCCGTAAGACGCCCTTTTACAAAATGGCCCGCGTTTATTTAGGGAAAGGAGCATCGTCCTTAGTTTTGCAAATCTCCCCGCACCCTTCCCAGGGTCTTCCCTCAGGACAGGACGCTGGTGCCAATCCCTCCAGTGCCCTGGGCCAGCTCGAGAGGGCCTCATCTCACCAGCAATTGGATTGCCCTCATCTGTCACCCCGGGGTGCGAGCCTGAGTGGAAGGGAAATGGGCCTGAGGCCTGGTGTTAGCAATGTCTCCGCCCTGCCCCACCCAACTAACCTCCCCTGGGGCAGGACTGCACACACAGCACCGTCACCCATTTCAAACATCTAAACAGTGACAAGCCGGCCAGCTCTGGCCACAGGGGCCCTCACTAAATTCCAAATACTCAGCAGTGCAGAGACCACTTCATCAGACCATAATATGGAATTGCAGCTGGAAACCAATAAAAAGTAATTTTTTGGGGATGAGCTTGAAAACTAACCATAGATTGTATGTGAAATAGCAGTGCAGCTACAAAATAATTAGCACAGAGCAATATGGAACCACCGCAAGTCCCAAACTGGAGATACAATTCGGCACAGCAAGAGGCTGCAGCGTTAACACCGCATCCAGCACTGCAAGGCCGTTGTGGAGGGAGGGCGTGTGGGAAAGGCTAAGAAACAGTAACAGGCTGAAACCGGTTTGGCTCAGAGGACAGAGCGACGACCTGTGGACTGAAAGGTCCCAGGTTTGATTCTGGGGACAAGGGCATGTACCTTGGTTGCGGGCACATCCCTGGTAGGTGTGCAGGAGGCAGCTGGTCGATGTTTCTCTCTCATTGATGTTTCTAGCTCTCTATCATTCTCTCTTCCTCTCTGTAAAACATCAAATATATATATATATATATATATATATATATATATATATATATAAATTTTTTTTTAAAGGCAGACAGAGGTGACCTTTAGGGGAAAAAAAGAAAAAGAAAAGAAACAGTGACAGAGCCGACCAATGGGGGAAGAGAGAAGCAACAGATTAGGACAGAAATCACTGATAGAAGAAATGAATCAAAACAGGGTGAGCAAGAAAGCAGAGCAGTCTTCTCGGGAAAGACTAAGAAACCAGAGACTGGCCGGCGCCCAGGGCGGGCGGAGCGCCAGGACCCGGCTCCGCACACAGGTCCCCGCGCCCAGCGCTGCTCCTCAGGAAGCCGCGGCCACACACACCCACCGCTTACAGGAGGAGGAAAAAGAGACAAAGCGAGAAAAGATGGGAGCTACTGACAAACTCAAACGACAGACTCAAACCATGTTCAACTGCCGAGGAAGGGGACAAATGGCTCCGTGACAAACCACCCTGGAGCCTGGACTGGGGGCCCAGCTCCCGCGGCCGGGGCGTGATCTCCGCCGGTTAAGAGCCTGCACAAGCCCTGGACTCAGGAACGCTGGAGGAATTCTTTCCCCGACGGCATAAAGCCCAGCACGGGAGAGCGACAGCCAAAGCCCTCTGCACAAAGCTCGGGTCATGCCTGCGGCCTCCTCGGAGCTTTGTCCGACCACGGGGCACCTGGGTGGTCAGCGCTTGCCTCTGGGCAGTGGGCAGGGCAGGCCGCACCCACCCTGCCAGGAAGGAAGCAGTGGTCTGGCGGGGCTTTGCCACCAAGGCCCAGGGCTTCCCCGAAGGAGAAGGGAGGGGCAGACCTGGGTGATGGTGAGGGGTCCTGGAGGCCGGGGCCCACCCGGGCCAGACTCAGCGTCCGCATCCAGGCAGGTTTCAGCTCGGCCCCGCTGCTGCTCCAAGGACCCCATCTGCCTGGAGCAGCCGTGCCTCTGAGAATGGGATCCCTGCACCCCCACCTCTCAATCCCCCCGCCCTGCTACCCCATCAGAGTGCAGTGAAGGACACTTACCCAAGTTTGCCAACCCCCCAGGGCCTTCAGTACCCTCCAGGGCCCAGCTGTGGGGCTGAAGGGAAGAGCAGGCGGGAGCTCACGGTGCCCTAACAGTTGGTAGCAGAGGCCTGTGGGCTTGCTGCTCAGTGCCCCTGACCCTCCTGGTTCAGAAAATGGCATTAACTAGCTGTGTGACCTGAGCACGCTAGTCAGCCTCCCCTGAGTTGAGGAATAACAGACCCCACCTCCCAGAGTGTGAAGATGAAATGATGAATATGCGTGTAGCTCAGCTAAGGGCTTGGTACACAGTGTGGACAAAAAGGGGCACATACTAAACCTGACAAGCTGGGCCGCATGGCAGCCTTACAAACTCAGACCTAAAGTTACCACATGGGATGGTCTGAAAGGAAAACTTCTTTGCTAAAATGGAGTCACGCCGTGGCCAGTGTGGCTCAATTGGTAGAGCATCGTCCAGTGCACTGAGACTCTGCGGCTTCCAGCTCAGGTCAGGGCATGTATGGGAAACAACCTATTGATGTTTCTCCTGTCTCTCCCTCCATCTCTCCAACATTAATTAAAAACATATATATTCTCGAATGAGGATGTGAAAGAAAAATCAAGTCCTGGCAGGTAGTCATGTGCTAGGGCAGCATCTGCCTTGGCAAAGGTCAGTCTTCACCCTGGCTGAGCTTTGGAAGAGTAACCCTCTCTCCAGATCCCTCAGGGCACAACCCCGGCACAGGCAGAGCCCACAAACCCCTCATTGTCCTCAGGATCCTGTTGTTAACTGTCCTATACCTGCCTGTGCAAAAAATGTGTCTGTTCCTTTTGTTTTCATCCAGCCCGAGATTTCCCTGCCTTGCTTCCTCCTGCCTCCCTAGTCTATCACCAATGAATTCCATGTGACCCCCTTACCGCTGCCCCCTCTGATTCTGATGTATAAAAGTGGGAAAACTGTCATCTCCTGAAGCATTTCCCCGATCCGTTGAGATTTTGCTTCCCAGCAATTATTGTCATTTTTGCTCAAAGAAACACATAAAAATTCTTACAGGTTGGGACTTACGCTGACAATAAACGCTGGCTATTCTCTGGGTGGGATGGACACAGCCCAGTTCCAGCCGGGCCAGGTGCCCCGACTCGGCCCTCGGCTATACCAACCAGCACGGAATGGGTAACAAGCAGACTGGAACCAGAGCCACCCTGTGGAGCACGGGAGAGAGGAAGGGGCGAGAAGGCGCAGCTCAGCACTCCACAGCCACTCATCAGCAGGAGACTGGATGGGGCAGGGGCACCGACACCCAGGCTGAAACAGACGGCGAGGGCAGAGCCAGGGAGCTGCCCCTCAGGGGCTCCCTCCCCCAGACCAGCCCGGCCTGCGGTGCTCCAGCTAGACGGATCCATAACCTTCCCTTGTTTCCCCTCCGATTTGCTGCTGTTGTTTCAATCGCGGACATTAAATCCAGCTGACACAGTAGGTGGGCTCTGAGGAGCAAGGAGGAGGCCTGGAATAGACATTCTGTTTCTCCGGCTGATCCTGAAAGAGCAGTGTGGCCTCAAATCCTCGCCCTGGCAGCCTCTGCCTGGGGACACCTGTAACCTGAGAGCCGCACAGGAGCCGTCCCTTCTCCCCGGCCTCGGCTCGGTCCCCTGGACGCTGAGCTATGCCCAGAGAGAACGCCTGTGCCTTGTGGCTGGGCTGAGGGAAATGGTGGTCACAGAGCCCTGCAACCCTTTCAGGGACATCTGAGAGCCCCGCTCCTCCTGGCCCTCGGTGCCGGTGCCAGTGCCGGTGCCGGTGCTGGTGCCGGTGCGGGTGCTGGTGCAACGCTGGTGTCCTCCCTTCACCTAACGCAGTGCCTAACACTCCCTGGCACAGCTGCCTCTCGGACACCATAGCAACTCCTGGCTCCTGTCTCTTTCCATGTCGGCCACCAGCAGACGGTTACAGAACAAAACTCCCTACTTATCCCTACCATGCATCCAGCAAGCGCCCTGCAGACACAAAGCTCTGCCGTGTCCAGTCTGACCTCAGGCTACAGAGAACCCCAAACACTCAGCACGTAGTGTTAGGCTCCAGCCATGGGGGCAGGGGCCTCCCAGGCTACAGAGGCTCCGGTGTCCCCAAGGGCGCCGCGGAGGAAGGACTGGGAGGGGCTCCCAGGTGGGGGATGTGGTATGCAAAGCCTTCCGGGGCGGAAGGGTGGGAGTGTTCTGGAACTTCAGTTGTCTGGTCTAGACAGAGCACAGGTGGGAAGGGCAGGGGTGGCAGACACGCGTGGTCACAGGCTGGAGGCAGGGAGGATGCAGACTGGGAGCCACAGCAGAGCTGGGAAGGGCACCGGGGACCAGACCTGTCTTTGATGGGATGAGGCGGGTGAGAATAAGAATCCATTAAGTGGGGACTCCAAGACTGGGGGCTGGTTAGAACATTCTAGCAGACAGGACCTAAATGAAGTAGCAATGAGTGAAAGACAGGAGAGGCCCGGAGAAACAGACTCGGCAGGTTCGGGCCTGACAGGGACGCGCTGGGTCAGTAAGTCCGGAAGGAGCTGGGTCCTCGGGTGGAGAGGGCAGCCGGGCAGCTTGGCCCGTACGCTGACTCAGCCACGGCTCTGAGGGCTCCACTGGGACTGTTCTCTCCCCGGGACATGAGGCACGCCTGCTGGTTTTCCATCCGTCCCACCCTGGTACCTGGAGGCCAAGGTCTCCATCCATGGGGCCATGGGGAAGGGGGGGGGTGAGAATCAGGAGGGGGGGGGGAGAATACTCCAGAGCCCAAGTGAGCAAGAGATAATCACAGAATGCGGGTGACATGCGCACCGAGCAGGCCTCAGCTGCAGAGCACATGCCACAGCAATGCCTGCTGGGAAATGCAGCTGTGACTTCTTCCTGGGCCCATAACACAGGGAAGTAAGCCAGGCAGGATGGCCTGTCCGTGGTGCGACCCCAAGTTCAGGCCTGGAAGGTCACCCCTCCTCTTGGCCGCACGCCTCTGGCTGAGGGAAGCCAGTGAGCGTGCCCCGGCCCAGGCAGAGGAGCGGTGCTCACACTGGTGCCGCAGGGGCTGCACTGCAACGCCAAGGTCTAAGGAGCCCTGAGGACAGGGGGCATGTCCTTCCCGCGGCCTTTGCCGTGGCCCCACCCCAGCCATACCAGCGTGGCCTGGGGGCTCCGTGGTGATTTCCATGACGTCCTTCCACGACAGCTGTTCCCATCGTAACTAGCTGGTTCACATCACGAATGGGAAGAAGGCAAAGGGGAGCCAGACACCGTCAGCATGGCAGTCTGGCAGCTTCGCCAGGGAGCCGCAACTTCACACTCCCTCACGTTCCCTGCAGATCCCTGCGGGGCGGGGTCCAACCCAGGGGGAGGGATACATGGGCAGCGAGGTGGGGATGACAGGGCAGGCGCTTGCCTGTCAGTCTAACCTGGAAAAAGATAACTGGCTAGAGGGGGTGGAGCCACTGCAGTGCACAGAATCCCGAAGGATTCACTGGAGGAGCTCCCAGTCACAATCCACAGCAAAGGAACCCCCTCTCGAGTTCCTCTGCCTTCGCTCCTGCTTCCTTGCACTGGCTTGTTCTGTGACCCGAGCTCGCTTGCCTGGCATGTGGCCCCAGACCCCACAGGCAATGGCCTGCGGCTGGAACACAAGCTAAGCCAGCCAGAGGCGGGACCAGACTTGCATGTGGACTTCTTCCGTGGCAGAGGGAGGGGGGGCCTCGGTGGGGAACGCCTTAACGTTACAGCACCAATACAGCTTCCCACCACGCTTCACCCTCCCGGGGAGGCCTCAGAAATCCTTGTGCAAGTGAAAGAGCTCCACTTCCATCAGCAATCTGGGGACACAGAGGGCACCCCGCCAATAACACAGTCACCGAGGGAAGACAGGCCAGGAGGTGGCTCCCCCAGCCCACGGCACCGAGCAGAGTGCTATGTTCTGAACACACCCTGCCTGGAGGCTCCCTGCATTCTTTTTATTAAATATATTTTTATTGGTTTCAGAGAGGAAGGGGGGGGGGGGAGAAACATCAATGATGAGAGAGAATCATTGATTGGCTGCCTCCTGCATGCCCCCACACTGGGAGTCAAGCCCAAAACACAGGCATGTGCCCTGACCAGGAATCGGACTGTGATCTCCTGGTTCATGGGTCAACATTCAACCACTGAGCAACACCAGCTGGGCTGCTCCCCACATTCTTTAGTCCTCCGTGGTGGTGGCAACTGCCATTTGCTCCTAATCTGATCCCATGAACGCAGGCTGGGATAAGCAGAACTGAGGGCATAGCTCCAAGAACCCTACAAAACACCCCATTTCCAAACCTACAGACAGCAATGACAGGGTTAACGAAGTGCCGTCTGGGAAGGGGTAGGGACAAGAAGCCAACTTTCCCAAAGGAAAGCCTGAGGCTGGTCCCTCCTGAGATCAGGTTCCTGGCTCAGCTGCCTGCAGGGGCCGCAGGGGCTTCGGGCTTCAACCCCATCGTGGGGGGAGCAGAGGGAGTTCTGGTGGGCTCCCTCCTCAGCAGGACAGCCCAGCGCCTCCGCAGACCAGGTGCTGGGACCCACCCAGCCCACGCGGTTCTGACCCATGCGTGAGCACAGTCCAGGCACGTGTGGTGCATCCTATGCTAGCCCTGCACGCCTGCCTGAGCTTTTGGCTTGATTCCTGTCACTTTCTCTCTCTCTTTTTTTTAAAATATATTTTTATTGATTTCAGAGAGAAAGGGAGAAGGAGAAAGAGATTGAAACATCAATGATGAGAAAGAACCACTGATCAGTTGTCTCTTTCCTGGGGATTGAGCCCATAACCTGGGCATGTGCCCTTGACCAGAATCGAACCCTGGACCCTTCAGTCCGCAGGCTTTATCCACTGAGCCAAACCAGCTAGAGGACTGTCACTTTCAAAACTGTGTTAATTCAAAAGCTGTGCATAACTTGAATACTAAGCAAGTCAAAAGGCATTTTACAGGCGCACTGGGCATGATGCTAAGTGCATCCTTTTGCCCAGTGAATCCGGTCTTGTGGGCCTACCTTTGCAGTCTGTGGCTTCTCCTGAGAGAAGCAGGCTTCCCGCCTCCCCACTCCCTCCGCATCATGAAGCCGGTGATGGAGAAAGAATCCTCTCCCGGGACTCCCCCAGTCAGCTTCCATTGTTAACTGCCCAGAAGGATCTCCTTTGAGGACAATTATTCGGGAGGGTTCATGCCACAGGGAAACCACAATCCCCAGGGAAACGCACAGGTGCCGTAAACAACGCCCAGAAACCTCCCCTGCGGCCGCCAGGGGACGGGCCATGCACTCTGCGAGGCGCGGTCTAAACCCAAGCCGGGGCGCCTGCACCCCGGGACCGCGAGACGCCCACCCGAGGGCCCGAGCCACGCTCCGCTCTGCACCCCCTCCAGGCCCCCCTCCGCCTCCCCCTCTTCCCGCAAGTCCCCTCCCCGCGGTGGAGACCGAGGCCGCGGCCGGGAGAACTACGGCCAACTTCTAGCTCACTCACTAACTCCGGAACCCGCCCGTCCCGTCTCCAAGCAAGAACGCTGAGATCCCTCAGGGCGCGGCTCGGTGTCCCCTCCGACCTCTGCCTCCGCAGGTGCCAGCGGCCTGGCTCCCCGCGGCCGAGGCAGGCCGCCCTGACGGCCGGACATCGCAGTCCTGGGCGGGACAGATGGACGCGGGCGCCCCCTCCGGCCCGGGCCCGCACTGCTGGCCTGGGCAGCCACCCCGCGGCCTCCGCGCTGGGAGAGCGCCTTCCCTCCCCTCTCCCTTCACTCGCGCACCGCAGCTCGGAGGTCGGGAAAGGCAGGCTCTCGGGGCAGGGCGTCCGGACTCCCGGGGAGCGCCCGCTCCGGTCCCCGAACCGCTCCAGCCTCCCTGGGAACCTGCGCGCAAACTACTGGACCCACCCGGACCGGGGCTCCCGACAGCAGAGACTGGAGGGCGGGGTGGGGGGGGGGGCGGGCTCAGGGGAGAGGGGCGCGGGGAGAGGGGCGCCGGGGGAGAGGGGCGCGGGCGCCGGCGAATCCCAGCCCGGCCACACTCACTGCCGGTAAGGGTCGTGGAAGGGGAGCGCCAGCCAGGAGCCGGGCAGCTGACGCAGAAACCCTTCCATCTCCCGGGCGCTGCCGTCGGTGGACACGAGGACCACCGCCAAGGGCGCGGGCGGGCGCGCCCGCTCCACCAGCTCCGCGTAGAACCCGCGGAGCAGCGGCGTGAAGTCGCGGCTGGGCGCGCACCGGCCCGACGCGAAGTACAGCGCCACCACCTTGTTCCGCAGCGCCGCCTCCGCCTCCGCCTCCGCCCGCGCGCCGCCCGCCGCCTCCAGCCGCCGGCCCCGCAGCACGTCCACCATGGCCGCCGGGCGAACGGTCCCGGGCAGCGGCGTCCGCACCGGGGAGCGGGGAGGACTCGGACGGCGGCCGCCGCGGCGGTTCTGGGGCCGCGCCTCCAAGCAGCGGGCGGCCCGCCCCGCCATCGCTCGCCCCGCCACGCCACGCCCCGCCCCGCCATCGCTCGCCGGGTCCCTCGGTCACCCGCAACTCCCTGCCCCGCTCCGCAGTCTCAGTGCTCTCGGCCGGTCGCTACCTTTCCCTCCGATCCTCACCTGCGCCCGCCCACCGTTCCTCCTCGCGGCGCGCCCCTTCCCCGCCCCCACCCTCCCCCCCGCGCGCACCTGCCTGGTCTTTTACCCACCGGCTGGGCCAGGAGGTTCAGTCCCGAGTGGCAAGGGCGGGGGGTACGCACCCGTTCTTTCCGGGGATTGCCGCGACAGACATCCAGCGCTTGGCCTGGGAGTCCTGCAATTGAGGGAGCTTCTTCTTCTTTTTAATCTTTATTTATTTTTAATTGTTTGTTATGGAAATATTCACATATACATAAAAGTAGAAATAGTATAAGGAAGCCCGATGTTCCCATTAGTCCAGCGTCAACAAAGAAGCAGGTGTTAAAGTGTCCCGCACCGTTTGGCGCCCGGAGCAAGTCTCGGCTTCCTGCTTAGGGAAGGGGGAGGGGGTGTGAGCCGGAGGGACACGCGTGGGCGCAGAATGTAAGAAGCCATTAACTCGGTGATGAAGAAAAATACTATCCCAATGCAATGTTTTATCCGCTCCCAAGGATTTTTTTGTTGTTGATTTTTCAGAGAAGGTGAAGAGAGAGAGGGAAAGTGAGAGGGGGAGAGAGAAGTGGATTGGTTGCCTCTCAGAGGCCCAAACAGGGGATCCAAACCACCCCTTCAGTGTATGGGAGGATGCTCTAACCAACTGAGCCACCGGCCAGGGTACAAATGCAATATTTTAAAAACTCAAAATTGCCCTAGCCGGTTTTACTCAGTGGATAGAGCGGACTGAAGGGTCCCGGGTTTGATTCCTGGCAAGGACACATGCACACATGTGCAGGAGGCAGCCAATCAATGATTCTGTCTCATCATTGATGTTTCTCTCTCTCTCTCTCTCTCTCTCTCTCTCTCTCTCTCTCTTTCTTTCTCTCTCTCCCTCTCCCTTCCTCTCTGAAATAAATGAAAACTCAAAACTAATGCCCAAAAGTTCATGATGAACAAAACATCAAATATGGAAATAAGGCAGTATGACCCTCTGCCCTCAGACTCAGAGGGCAGGCACCTCACCCTGTCTGCACCCCGCCCCCACAGAAAAACAAACCTAGGCCAATGAGGACCGTTCATTGTGCTCGCTCTGGAGAGGGAAGCGTAGGGCTGGGGAGGGGGGAAGGTAGACGAAGTTGTCCCCTCCTGCCCTCCCGCGCCATGACGTTGACACACTATGCACGTGGCAGAGCCAGGGCTACGTGCCCATCCGTTGCCAGACAGATGGCCCATGAAGAGCGCTACCAAAGCCCCATTCACTGTCGTCTCAGAAGAGTAGGAATTTATAGGCAAACCTCGATTCTCCAAAGTCTCCCATCTCCAACAAGTTGGTTCTTGCCAGATTGTTCACAGAAAATGTCTCAGTTGTCAAACAAAACTTCAGTTCTTGGCCCAACAATCCTTTTGTGCCGATACCTGTATGGTCAGATACATGTCTCTCAGGCGACAAAGGAGAGAGTGCGTGAGTGTGGGTCAGTTCACCACTAAACCTCCAATTGTTAACATCTCAGGAAATTGTGCTGTGAATATTTTTTGCTTTTGTTGCTACTGATTATTATTATTATTATTATTATTAAGCTGGAAGCCTGGTGCACGAAATTCGTGCATGGGGGAGGAGGGTTCCCTCAGCCCAGCCTATACCCTCTTGCAATCCAGGAACTCTTAGGGGATGTCCACGGTATCAAGCCTAAACCGGCAGTTGGACATCCCACTTCCAATCCAGGACCATTGGCTCCTAGTCGCCTGCTTGCCTGCCTGACTGATCACCCCTAACCACTCACTTGCCTGCCACATCACCCCTGACCACTCTGCTTGCCTGCCTGATCACCCCTAACTGCTCACCTGCCTGCCTAATTCCCCCTAACCAGATGCCCCTGCTGGAGGGACATCTGGAATGACGTCTGGAAGGTCATTCGGCTATCTGGTCTAATTAGCATATTATGTTTTTATTATTATAGATATGTACAGTAAATCACCATGATTCCTAAGGTTAATAATAGCAACAAAGTGAAAAGGAAAGTTGTGAGAACAACAATAGAGCTTAAAAAAGAAGTAACTGCAAAGTATGATAGAGATGATCGCGTGTCTGATCTGGCTGCCGAGTGTGGCGTGGCGAAGTCAGTGATGAACGCACTTTTAGAACATAAAGAGGCCATCCAGGGTGCTGATGGTGCTAAGGCTGTGAACGTGCTCTCCAAACAATCACAGGCAATGAGGAGGCGGGAAACTGTTGCTGATGTGGATAAAGGGACAGACAGCATTCCGGAGGCAGTGCCGTGTGGAAAAGCAAAGATGCTGCGGCCTGACCTCCTGACCCTGAACAAGGCTGCGGCAGCGTTAAGCCTGGACAAATGCCAGGAGGGCGGTGGCCTCATCGGTGTGCGGCTGCCGCCCTAACAAAGCAGCTGCAGGTAATTGCGGGACAGAATTCCAACAATCCTGAGCGGCAGGGGGCCTGCTCCTCAAGGAGTGTTCATTGAGATGAGACAGGCCTCTCTGGGAGAACACGCCCACGAGGACCTGCATCCCACAGCAGGCTCGTTGCTGGACACCATCAACAGTACAACGACTGTTATCAACAGTACAATGACTAAAATTTCTTTTGAGAGCAGAAAACCAGCCATGGAGAACAGGCGGCGTGACTGAGTGTGGGAGGGAGGGTGACATTTAATGGAAGCATCTCCTGAAAACCCTCAGTCAAGAGGGTTTTCAAGAAAAACAATGTCATAAAAAACAAGTTGAATGTGGTATGGAGGGCCCATAGCACAGCGTGGGTAAACAGGCAGTTTTTTACTGAGTGGATTCATGAAGTGTTTGCCCCGCGTGCAAGGAAATACCCCCCGGGACCACAGTGCCACTCAGGGCCTTCTGTACAGGATGGGGCTGCCCCGTCCCAGGCTTGGAGCGGGCGGGGAGGAGGGGGGGCCTCGGCTTCCTCACCCCTCAGTCCTCCCACCTGGCACTCCTCCCCTCCAGCCCACGCCCAGCAGGTCGTTGTTACCTCCACACAAAGGTCTTGTTTCAGAGGTGGTTTTCTTTTTATTCTCCTCACCCAATATATTATCGAATATTCTCTATTCAATAAAAATTAGTGGTTTTTTTAAAATATATTTTATTGATATTTTACAGAGAGGAAGGGAGAGAATAGAGAGTTAGAAACGTCAATGAGAGAGAAACATCGACCAGCCGCCTCTTGCACACCCCCTACCGGGGATGTGCCCGCAACCAATGTACATGCCCTTGACCGAAATTGAACCTGGGACCTTTCAGTCCGCAGACCAACGCTCTACCACTGAGCCAAACCGGTTTCGGCAAAATTGATGTGTTTTTATTGAGTTTTAGAGAGAGAGGAAGGGGGAAGAAAGAGAAACATCAATGTGAGAGAAGCATGCACACTCCCTGGGTATGTGCCCTGACTGGGAATCAAACCCAAGATCTTTTGGTGTTTAGGATGACACTCTAACCAACTGAGCCATCGGCCAGGGAAGAGGTGTTTTGAGGTGACCTGCAAGACCAAGGCAAACTCATTAGTCAACAGAGCCAAATATCAACAGTACAATGACTGAAATTTCTTTTGAGAGCAGAAAATCGACTTTTGCGCATGGGCCACAAAGTTTCAATTGCACTGTACATGCCTGCCCGCACATGGTATTTTGTGGAAGAGCCACACTCAAGAGGCCAAAGAGATGCATGTGGCTCTCGAGCCGCACTTTGCCAACCATTGGTCTAGACCAGCAGTGGGCAAACTACGGCCCGAGGGCCGGATCCAGCCCATTCGGCCTGCGGAGCTGAAAGAGCGGAGGGTTCTCTTGCTCTCCCCTCAGCTCCTTCACCAGCAGCCCAAGATGAGAGTGCCAGCATGGTCAGCTTGCTTTTGTTCCGGCCCTCCGGTCCAGTTTAAGAATCCATTGTGGCCCTTGAGTCAAAAAGTTTGCCCACCCCTGGTCTAGACACTAGAGCAAAGTGAGCCTGGAGCAAGTTACTATTGCAGGTGGGGGATAGAGGGAAAGAAAAGGTGAGAGATTTAAGTAAAGTCACAGTGTCGAGGAAAAATTAAAGGGAAGCTATCCTGCAACTTCTAGGAAATCACCAATGGAGCAAAGAAAAAACAAAAGACCTCTATTATTCTGTGACCACCAAACCAAACTGGGTTGAGGTCTCAGACAATTTGCTCATATGATTGCAAAGAGAGACAGAAACTTCCAGATTGGAGAGGGTGCACCGGGCCCTACTAGTATGCATATAAGTTCTTTGTTTAATCTCTTCTCACCTCCTAACCCCCTTCCCTCTGAGAATCATGTCTGTTCCATTTCCATGCCTCTGATTCTATTTTACTCACCAGTTTATTCTGTTCATTAGATTTCTTATTTGTTTATTTTGATTTTTAGATTCAATTGTTGATATATATGTATTTATTGCCATTTATTGTTCTTATTTTTGTTCTTTTTCTTCTTCTTCCTCTTCTTAAAGAAGACCCTTCAACATTTCATGTAATACTAATTTGGTGGTGAACTCATTTAGCTTTTTCTTGTCAGTGAAGCTCTTTATCTGACCTTCAATTCTAGATGATAGCTTTGCTGGGTAGAGTAATCTCAGTTGTAGGTCCTTGCTATTCATCACTTTGAATATTTCTTGCCACTCCTTCTGGCCTGCATAGTTTCTGTTGAGAAATAAGCTGACAGTCGTATGGGCATTCCCTTCTAGGTAACTAACTGCTTTTCTCTTGCTGCTTTTAATATTCTCTCTTTATTTTTAACCCTTGGCATTTTAATTTTGATGTGTCTTGGTATGGGCCTCTTTGGGTTCCTCTTGTTTGGGACTCTGTGCTTCCTGGACTTGTAAGTCTATTTCTTTTACCAGGTAGGGGAAGTTTTCTGTCGTTATTTCTTCAAATAGGTTTTCAATATCTTGCACTCTCTCTTCTCTTTCTGGTACCCCCCATAATGAGAATGCCAGTATGCTGTCCCAGAGGCTTCTTACACTGTCTTCATATTTTTGGATTCTTTTTTCTCTTTGCTCTTCTGATTGAGTACTTTCTGTTTCCTCATATTTCAAATAATTGTTTTGGTTCTCAGAATTCTCTATTATAATGTTGAACCTCTGTATATAATTATTTATTTCACTCAATGTATGCTTAATTCTGACTGGTCCTCTTCCATGTCTTTGGTATTCTCACTAATATCCTTGAAAGTCTCACTAAGTCCCTTGAAAGTCTCATGAAGATCCTTGAATAACTTTGTAACTGTGGATTTAAACTCTGTATATAGTAGTTTGCTTTCTTTCATTTCTTTCATTTGTGACATGTTTGTCTCTGCATTTTGGCTGCTTCCCTGTGGGTTTTTTTTCATATGTTCGGTAGAGCTGCTATAGCTCATGGACTTGGTAGAGTGCCTTTGTGTAATAGATGTCCTACAGGGCCCAGTGGCTCTGCCTTCCCAGTCACCTGAGCTGGGAACTCTAAGTGCACCCCTGTGTGGGCTGTGGGCACAGTCTTGTAGTTGAGCTTTGATTGCTGTTGGTGTCACTGGGAGGAATTGACTTCCGGGGCCATTGGCTGTGAGGACCAGCTGGGAATACAGTGGAAGAGCAGCTGTGCAGGAGACACCCCTAAGAAGCAGGGCTTGCTTCAGTGGGGCTTTAGTGCTGATTGAGTCTGCCCCTTGAGTATGTCACTTGTGGATGTGTAGAGTTGTAAGCTGGTGTGGTCTGAAGCTGTCTGTTGGGTGCACTGGCTCTGGGGCCTCCAGGAATGTAGAAAGTCAGTCACTGCCTGGGGCCACCTGGCAAGAGCTACAGATGGGATCTGAAGACGGCTGTTATTTGCTATTTGTATTGGGCTTGGAGGTGAGGCCCAGCTGTGAAGCAGGCAGGCTGGTGCTGGGGCTGGGTCTTAGTCCTTTTATTAATAAGTTTGGGACATGCTGACAACAGCAGCAGCTTATTTGAGAGATTTTAGCAAAATCTGAAGCCTGTGCTAGGACAGGCCATTCACATGGAAAAGCTGTGGCACACAGCTTGGGTAGGGCTGTAAATGGGATGGTATGGGGTCCCAGGGAATCAACAGAGTGGCAAAAATAGTATGCTTCTGCAGACTCATATATGGTTGCCAGTTAGTCCTCCGACAGGCAAGGTCTTGGGATAGGAACAATGACCCCTGCAAGCACCTCTGTCTGGTAGAAAGCTGTCGCCCAGTTCCTGCCCTAATGCCAGACAATCCAGTTCCTCCGCATATGTGTCTGGGTCCCCCAGTTCCTCCTGGTTCTGGAGCTCAAAGGAAGTGAGTCCAAGGAAGTTTGTGCACTGGCCCTTTAAGAGGGACACCAATAGCTTCTGTGTCCTGGTTTTTACAGCCCAAAGTTATGGGGACTTCTCTTCCCAGCTCTGGGACCCGGGGCGGGGGGGGGGGGAGGGGGGGCGGGGCGGGAGCTGGTATGGGCCTGGGCCCCCTTGTTCCTCACAGCTCACTCTGCAGAGATGATCTCCCTCTGGATTAAAAAAAAAAAAAAATGGCACATGTGGCCGAAACCGGTTTGGCTCAGCGGTAGAGTGTCGGTCTGTGGACTGAAAGGTCCCAGGTTCGATTCCAGTCAAGGGCATGTACATTGGTTGTGGGCACATTCCAAGTAGGGGGTGTGCAAGGGGCAGCTGGTAGATGTTTCTCTCTCATTGATGTTTCTAGCTCTCTATCTCTCTCCCTTCCTCTCTGTAAAACATCAATAAAATATATATATATATTTTTTTTAATTAAAAAAAAAGGCACATGTGGGTGTTGGACCAGCCCATTCCACGCCTCCACCCCTCCTACCAATTTCAACATGCTTTCTTCTTTACTTCTCTACTTAAAGGACTTCCATTCAACCAGCTTTCAGGCAGTTCTGAATGATGGTTGTCCTGTATTTTGTTGAAATGTTTATGTGAGTTGTGGAAGGGAGTGAGTACCAGCGTTTACCTAGGCTGCTATCTTGGTTCCTTCTCCCTATTAGCTTTCCAATAAAAGTATTCACTCATAATGACCTTCTCGTTCCCACCAGTTATTTTCCTAAAAAGAGAAACTTTTTTACAGTAGCAGCCCTGATACTATTCCCCAGCATTTGACCCAGAGCAGAGAGACGCATACCACTTGTAGATCACAGTCAGCCTCATTCAAACTAATGTCAATACACTGACACATGGACCTGGTCTAGCCCCTTTCCACCTCCCTCACCCCCCAAAACAACAATGCCACCAGGGAGGTTGTCAGAAACACAAGCTCTTAGGCACCCAGAATCACAAACTCTCCCTCCTTTCTTTTTAAAATTCAGGTCTCATATCAGGAGTCTCTTATAGCTTAATTAAGGTATAATTTATATAGGTACTAGAGGTCCAGTGCACAAATTCGTGCATGGGTGGGGTCCCTCAGGGTGACCTGCAGAGATTGGGCTGAAACCTGCGGCACAATGCTGCCTGCCACTCCTGCCTGCCTGCTCCCACTCCCGCTCATACTGGCCCTGCTACCCCTGCCATGAGCTCATGCCCTGCAGCAGTGCTTGCCAGCCATGAGCCTGTGTCTGACGCCCATCTTTAGAGGGATAAGGAAGGGGGATGAGACGTGATCGGTCCTCCGGGCGGGTGGAGGGACACCCTTGCCTGGGATCCAGACCCATCCCACTGACATTTGCACCAGTTGTTGGGAGCCACCTAATGGCCGCTTTTATATCATTTCTTCCTTGCAGAGTGTCTAGGGAGGGGAAGCAGCCACAGTGCCAGAGGTCGACTCCCAGGAGGCCCACAGTGGTGACGGGATCATGCTGGCATCACAGGTTCATAGGTGCCTGGCCCGTTCTCTGGAAATTGGACCTGAAGGACTACTGAGGAAGTGAGTGGCTGCCACCTGGCTGGTGGGCCACCTAGATGGGTCAGTCAGATGAATGGAGTTCCCGCTGTGGGAGCACACTGACCACCAGGGGGCAGCTCCTGTGTTGAGCATATGCCCCTTGGTGGTCAGTGAGCATCATAGCAACCAGTTGATAGGTAGATGGGTCATTCAGTTGCTTAGGCTTTTATATATAGAGAGCATAAAAACCTATTTTAGCCCAGCTAGAAGGTATGCAAATTGCCAATGAACACGCAAAAATTTGCATATCTTCTTCAAGCAATCTACTCAAATCTTTCGCACTTTTACTTGGACTGTCTTCTTGTTAAAGAGTCTTTAATAATATTGTCATCTCGAAGAAGTAGTCACTATAGGAAACCAAGATGACGGCATAGGTAAATGCCTAACTGCAGCCTCACACAATTTCAAAAAATACAACTAAAATATAAAGTGGACATTATCTAGAACTATAGGAAAGTTGACTGACTGGAAATTCTACAACTAGAAGGAAAGAGAAAACCAGAAGGAAAATCAGAGGAGCTGTAAAACCCTAAGGTACGAAGACAGTGTGTGCGTGGGGAGAGGACTGAGCTGGAGAGGAGGGGGCAGCTGAGTGCCTGGCTGGCGATCCCTAGCAAGAAGGAGATAAAAGCTCCAGACTGTGCTGAACCCCAGTTCTGGGCAAGACCATGGAGTCCCAGGCTCATACAGAGGGAATCTGGGCTATAAGGTGGAAGCTCAGAGGAGCAGCGAAAGGCACAGCCTCCGAGTCCCACACATTGTGCGCAGAGAACAGACTGTTCACTGAGCTGCTGGATTGCCCTAGCAGGAAGGAGACAAAAGCTCCAGATTGTGCTGAGCCCCAGTTCTGACTGCACTGAACCCCAGTCGTGGGCGAGGCCCTTGAACCCCAGCCTCAGACAGAGGGTATCTGGGCTGTAAGGCAGAAGCTCAGGGGAGCAGTGAAAGGCAGAGCCCTGGAGTCGTGCACATTGCATGCAGAGGACAGACTGTTGATTGAGCTGCTGGATTGCCCTAGCAGGAAGGAGACATAAGTTCTGGACTGCTCTTAACCCCACTTCCAACTGCACTGAACCTCTAGGCTCATTGGGGGAGAGACTAGATTGTCTGGTAGCAGGCGAAACTCTAGGGCACCTTTCTCTCAGAGGTGCTTGCAGCGAGTACCAAAGGACTCGGGAACAAAGAGACTCAGGAACCTCATAGGGCGGGGCTAATGGGAAGCCAAGGCTAAAGGCTCCACCCTGAAACTCCGCCCCATATAAGCTGAGCACAGAGGCTTTTGCAGTTTTCCAAGTCTAGTCTAATAGACACAGCTGGCATAGACACAGCTGATCCTCACAGCCAATTGGCCTGGAGGTCAGTTCCTCCCAGTGATACCAACAACAATCAAGATTTAACTACAGTAAGGCTGTACACACAGTCCACAAAGGGGTGCACCAAGAGTGTCCACGTCAGGTAAATGGGAGGCTGACCCACTGAACCATATAGGACACCTTAACACACAAAGCCACCCTACCAACTCAGGGAAGCAGCGAAAATGCCAAGACAAGGACACAGATCACAAACGAAAGAAATGGAGGACAAAAAGCGACTGGGTATAGAGTTCAAAACCACACTTATAAGGTTTTTCAAGAATTTCCTAGAAAAGGCCGATAAAATAAATAAGACCTATGAGGATATGAAAAGGGATCACTAGAAACAATACATGATCAACTAGAAATAAAGAATACATTGTATGAAATAAAAAATATTATACAGAGTACTAAAAACAGAATGGAAGATTGCAAGAATCAAGTCAAAGATTTGGAACACAAAAAGCCAGAGGACATTCTGTAGACATTCTGTCTACAGAAGCAAGAAGACAAGAGAATCCAGAAAGTTGAAGATAGTGTAAGAAACCTCTAGGACAACCTCAAGTGAACCAACATCAGAATTATAGGGGTCCCAGAAGAAGAGAGAGAGCAAGATACCAAAAATATACTGGAAGAAATAGTGACAGAAAACTTCCCCCACCTGGTGAATGAAATAGACTTACACGTCCAGGAAGCACACAGAACCCCAAACAAAAGGAATCCAAAAAGAACCACACCAAGACACATCATAATTAAAATTCCAAGAGCTAAAGACAAAGAGAGAATATTAAAAGCAGCAAGACAAAAGCAGGTAGTTACCTATAAAGGAGCACCCATACAACTGACAGCTGATTTCTCAACAGAAACCATGCAGGCCAGACGGGAAAGAAATATTCAAGGTGATGAATAGCAAGAACCTACAGCCAAAAATACTCTATCCAGCAAAGCTATCACTCAGAATCGAAGGCCAGATAAAGAGCTTCACAAATAAATTTAAGCTAAAGGAGTTCATCACCGCCAAACCAGAATTATATGAATTGCTGAAGGGGGTTCTTTAGGAAGTAGAAGAAAATAAAGATAAAAATTATGAACAACAAATACGTAACTATCAACAAGTGAATCTAAAAACCAAGGGAATTAAAAAAAAACCATGATGAACAATATTAACTGTTGAATATAATAGAATCAGAGGTATGGAAAGGGAGTAGACTGACGATTCTCGGGGAAAAGAGGAGTGGGGGGTGCGGGAAGAAACTGAATGTAAACTGTGCACCTATGGATGAGGACAATGGGGGGTGGGGAAAGGGCAGAAGGTGTGATGGGAACCTGGTGGAGGGGAGCAATGGAGGGGAAAAATGAGGAACATTTGTAATAATATGAACAATAAAGATTTATTTTAAAAATAATATTCTCATATCTGATTTCTTCTAAGTTTTATAGGTGGCTCAGTGGTTGAGCGTTTACCTATGAACCAAGAGGTCACGGTTCAGTTTCTGGTCAGGGTACATACCTGTGGTGCTGAGCTTGATCCCCAGTCAGGGGTATGCAGGAGGCAACTCATCATTGATGTTTCTGTCTCTCTCTCTCCCTCTCCCTTCCTCTCTGAAATAAAAAAATAACAATCTATTTTAAGTGAAAAATTCATTTTAGTAAATTGAGTTGTTCAACCATTACCACAATCAAACTTTAAACACGTCCCTCACCCCAAAAAGACTGCCAGTGCTCATTGGCAGGTGGTCTCCATTCCAGTCCCTTCTTGCTCTGCCAATAGTCATCAACTCTCCATGTCTAATTTTCCTTCCATGGGACATTTCCTGTAAATTAAATCATATGTGAGGTGCTTTTCATCTGGCTTCTTTCATTTTGCTTGTTTGAGGTTCCTCACGTAGCATGTGTCATTCATTCCTCTTCCTGAGCAGTGCCCCAGTGTGGACACGATGTTGTGCTGGCCATTCACTGGCTGGTGGAAGTTGGGGCTATTATGAACAATGCTGCTATATTACATTTTCTGTAGACATACTGCCTTTCAATTCTTATGTGTATTCTAGAGGCCCGGCACACAAAATTTGTACATGGGTAGAGTTCGTAGATCTGGCTGGCTATTAGATCTACAGTTGCCCTGTAGATCTGCCCAGCCGATCTGCAGGGCAACTGGCATGGCGATCAGGGAGCCCCCACTGGCACCCACCTTGGCTGGCCTGGGGCATGTGGGCTAGGGGCAGCTCCTATGTTGAGCATCTTCCCCATGGTAATGACCCATCATTCCACCACTAAGTTGATTTGCATTTAGACTTTTATTATATAGGATTCCTAGGAATCTAGGGTCTTTGGTAAATTTATATTTGACTTTTTTCTTTTAATATTTAACTTTTAAAGAAACTACTAAACTGTTATCCAGAGTTGCAGCAGTTTTTCCACACCTTCAACAACATTTGTCTCTGCCTGTTTCTTGGATTAGTCATGGTGGTAAGTAGGAAGTAGTATCTCTGGTATAATTTGTTTCCTTATTGACTAAAGATGTTAAGTATCTTTTTGTGTGTTTATTGGCAATTTGCCTATCTTCTTCAAGCAATCTACTCAAATCTTTTGCACTTTTACGTGGACTGTCTTCTTGTTAAAGAGTCCTTAATATATTCTGGATACCAATCCTTTATCAATATAATTTGCAAATGTTTCCTTTCAGTCTGGTTTTTTTCATTTTCTTAATAAAGGATTTTAATTTTGATGAAGTCTAATTTATCAACTTTATTTTTTATGGGTTGTGGCTTTGATGTTGTATATAAGAAAGCTTGGTCATGAATAGCCTTATCTCTTATTTCTTCTAATTTTTATAGTTCCAGCTCCAACATTTAGGCCTACTAGGTTCATTATGTTGAAGGATATAAATTCAGCTTTTCAAATGTGAATATCCAATTATTCCAGCCTCATTTGTTGAAAGAGCAATCTTTTTTCCCCCAATGAATTACTTTCCTACCTCTAAGGAAAACCAATTAACCATAAATATAAAGATTAATTTGAGGACTTTCAATTGTATCACTGAGATAGATGGTAGGTAGATAGATAGATCAATCTACTAGTAGATATATCCCCATCCCAATACAACGCTGAGTTATTGTTGATTCATTGTACGTTTTGAAATCAGGAAGTATTAGTTCTCAAATTTCTTTTTATTTTTCAATATTTTTTGCTATTCTGAGTCTTCTGCATTTCTGTTAAAAATTTAGGATCAGCTTATTCATTCTTCCAGCAAAGCCTGCTGGGATTCTTATAGGGAATTCCACATTAATAATGAGTCTGCTGAACCATGAACAGGGAAAGTCTCTCCCTTTATGTAGACCTCCTTTAATTTGTAGGTTTCAGAGCACAACCTTACACTTTTATTAAATTTATTCCTAAATATTTTAACATTTTTTATGCTGTTATGAATGTAATTAATTCTATTTTGGGTAGTTCATTGCTGTACTTATTATATACAGAGAAATGCAATTAATTTTTATACATAGATCTTTTATCTTCAACCTTACTATCTTCATTTTGTCACTGGATTTGTTTGTTTTTTTGGATCTACTGTTGAGGGAATTTGGTCTGTAGAATTCTTGTGATGTTTTTGTCTGGCTTTGGTGTCCAGGTAATAGACACCTCATAGCATAGAGCTGGTAAGTATACCCTCTTCTATTTTCTGAGTCTGTGAAAGACTCACGTTGGCATTTCTCTTTTACAGGTCTGGTAGCATTTGCCAGTGAAGCTATATTTCATGAGAAGAGTCTACTTTCTAGTCAATTTCTTTGCTATATAGATCTTGAGATTTTCTAATTCTTCTCAAGTTTTGGTCATTTATCTAAGTCTTATCCATTTCACTTGAGTTGTTCCAGATGTTGGAATTAAGTAATTCATAGCATTTCTTCACAATTCTTTTCATTTCGGTAGTAATGTCTCCCCTTTCATTCCTGACTGTGATTTGTGTTTCTTTCTTGGTTGGTATAATTAAAGCTTTGCCAAATGGGTTGATCTTTTCAAAGACCCAACTATTGGTCTCATTACTTTTTCTCTATTGCTTTTGTTTTATATTTCATTGATTTCCATATTGATCTTTTTCTTTGTTTGATTTATATTTATTTTGCTCTTCTTTTTCTAGCTAAGGTGGAAGCTTAGACTATTGATATTAGATCTTTGTAATACAGGTATTTACAGCTATAAATTTCCCTCTAAGCACTGTTTAGCTATGTCCATTAATTTGAATACATTGTGTTATGCTTAGTAGTTCTTAGGATGTGATGTTCAATTTATTTTATTAATTCCTATATAATATTCACTTATTATAGATTTTGCAAAAAGGTAACAAGGAATTTAACATAAAATATAGTCTGTTAATCGAGTTCTCTTTCTCAGATTCTAAAAACCTGAAGCATATTAAGACCTCTCTCCTGCCGAAGCCGGTTTGGCTCAGTGGTAGAGCGTCGGTCTTCGGACTGAAAGGTCCCAGGTTCGATTCCGGTCAAGGGCATCTACATTGGTTGCAGGCACATCCCCGGTGGGGGGCGTGCAGGAGGCAGCTGGTCGATGTATCTCTCTCATCGATGTTTCTAGCTCTCTATCCCTCTCCCTTCCTCTCTGTGAAAAATCAATAAAATATATATATTTTTTAAAAAAGACCTCTCTCCTTCTCTACCTATGCAGTATAGTGCAGCAGTCAGACTAATGGAGCTATCTAGAAAGTGAGCACTGGCGTGGTCAGCATCAGGCCCTGCACACACAGATGCCCATGTGGTAATTCAGGTGGTTTGTAGGCCAAGCTCCAACCTCTTATATGAATTCTGTCAAGCACACAGCTAAGGTAGTTATTCAGAGAAACTCCAAGTGTACATGACAAATAAATTGTGTTGAATACTATTATTTTGTTCCTATTTAAAGTAGTTGGTTTCTTGTAACAAATAGTATCTTCCAGAGTTATAAAATATCAAATTCCCAAAGTTAAATTAATGTGTGAGAAAATGAGACAGCATCCTGCAGGCGAAAATCATTTGATACATTGGATTTCCCTGTCCTACAGGTTTCCTGTTGTTTTTTTTGGGTGTGGATGTGGATTTGTTAATCCTCACCTGAGAATATTTTTCCATTCACTTTTAGAGAGAGTGGAAAGGAGAGAGAGAGAGATTGAGATTGAGATAGCTGTCTTCTGCACATTCCCCAACCAGGGCCAGCGATTGAACCTGCAACCCAGGTAGGTACCCTTGATGGGAATCAAACCCTTGGCCCTTTGATGTATGAGCCAATGCTCTAACGGTTCTGGGGGTGGGCAAACTTTTTGACTCGAGGGCCACAGTGGGTTCTTAAACTGGACCGGAGGGCCGGAACAAAAGCAACCTGACCATGCTGGCACTGTCACCTTGGGCTGCTGGTGAAGGAGTGGAGGGGAGAGCAAGAGAATCCTCCGCTCTTTCGGCTCCACAGGCCAGATAGAAGAGCCGAACGGGCCGGATCTGGCCCTTGGGCCGTAGGTTTGCCCATGGCTGCTGAGTCTAACCACTTGGATACAACAGTCAGGGCTCTATTCGTTTTGTTTTAAAACGTATTACTGGGTATCCTTCCAGGAACAAAATGAAGTAATCTAAAGAGACCTGAGTCTATTTCTGATGAGATTACCAATGTCATTTGAATGTGAAAGCGTGAGGTCTGTTTTCTACCAAAAGTCTTCCTAATGGCCCGCAGCAGATGAGGGTCACAGGAACTAGCATGGCCTGGCTGTAAACAGGCAAAACACAGGAATGCCACGTGCTGATGATCTGAGCAACCGAACAATAGTCACAGAACCCCAAACAGAACAGCTCTAATCATCCACAGTTCCAGTCCTTTAAGAATAAGACTCTTACCTATATATACACTGAATGGCCAGATTATTATGAAATCTGAACGCATAATAATCTGGCCATTCAGTGTATATCCTATGTAATAAAAGGCTAATATACAAATTGTTCCCTCAACCAGGAGTTCCACCAGCAGGCAGGCCAGCCAACCACCCATGTCCCCTTCCCCCTGACCAGGCTGGCCAGACCCCAACCATGCACACACACACACAGAGTGGCCAGATTATTATGCAGAGATAATAATCTGGCCACTCAGTGTATAAAAAGCTAACAACAATACCATAATGACCAGTGGCTAAGACACCCACTGTGCCCCTACCCACAGCCCCTCCCCATGGCCAGCTCCATCCCCAATCGGCCCCACACCCCAATCAGGAGCAGGGCCTGGGGGGCCAATCATCCTCAGCCCCTCCTCCCAGCCAGCCTGGCCCTAATCGGGCCCCAATCAGGATGGGCCAGCTGGTCAACCTCCTGCCGTCTCCTCCCAACAGGCCCAGCCCCCATCTGTCCCGATTGGGCCAGGTGGGCCAGACCCCATTTGTGCATGAATTCATGCACTGGGCCTCTGGTATTGATATAAAAATTTACCTGGAACTTTAAAACAGAAGATTTGGCCAAGGTTATTAGAAACATATAAGCATGTCCTCATCACCCCTGAGATACAGCCTTGAAAATATTAAAACCTCTGTGTCGTTTAACTACCCTCAAGATCTCAGACAGAGTCTGGAGTGGGCTTCTTTGGTAGCAGATTCCTGGGTCCCAATTCCAGTGTGTGAAGACCAGGAATCTGAATGTAATATCCTCCACCCACAACCATGCATGCGGCTGCTTCTCACAGCGCACTGAGACACAGCCAAGAATTTCTCTTTCACAGGTCCTTCATAAAGACCATCTATGCCTGATGATTAGCAAAATTAATGTGTAATAAATTCCCATTTCCTGGCTGCAACCCCTTTTTGCCTCAGAGGAGTCAATAATAATGTTATAAGCACAATGTCAGACACTAAGGAAAAAGCACACAAAAAGCCGACTTCTAAAGATAGGAGGTACCAACTAAATTTTCTGGAAGGGCTCATGGGAGACGATTGAAAGCATGTGAACTGTTGACTGGACAAGGGAAATAAAGATATGAGAATACGGGACTAATGTGTTTGAAAGACAATGGTCACGTCAGCCAACAGGCCACTGGGCTGCTGGCTGCTCTGCAGTCCCAAGTCCCCAGGTGCAATGAAAGGCGGGAGGGGCAAGGTGCCTCCCGCTGCCCAGCGGGAGAAGGTGCTCCTGACTGCCACCAGGCCTGCAACCAAACACCGCTCTCCTGAGCTGGAGCTGCAAATCCAGCGCAGCCACAGCCACGTGGAGCGTGCAGGAGACAGCTGATCAATGATTCTCTCTCATCACTCACTGATGTTTCTAACCCTGTCTTTTCCTCGAAATCAATAAAAAAATATATATTTTAAAAACAAGCACAAAATTATATTAACATTAGCGGCCAAGTGCACAGTTTTGTGCATGGTGGGGTCCCTCAGCTTGGCCTGCGAAGATCAGGCAAAACCGGCTCTCTGATGTCCTCAAAGGGGTCCTGGATTGCAAGAGGGTGCAGGCCAGGCCGAGGGACCCCACAGGTGCACTATCAGGGCTGGGGAGGGATCGCAGGAGGGCTCCAGGGCGTGTCCAGCCCATCTCACCCAGTCCTGATCAGCTGGACCACAGCAGCAAAGCTAACCTATCGGGCAGAGCATCTGTCCCCTGGTGGTCAGTGCACGTCCTAACCACTGGCCAAACAGTCACACAGTTGGAGGGACAATTAGCATATTAGACTTTTATATATATAGATGGTCCTTAAAAAGAACCCTTAATGAACATATGACAATTTTATCTTATAGACAAAGAGCAAAATATGGTTGATTAAGATTGCAAAACAAGATGGCAGCCTATGTAGTCTCCTAAGCTGCTGCCTCATCAACAATTTGGAAAAAAACAACAGCTAAAATTGAAAAGGATCACATCAGATCCACAGGAGAGCTGGCGGAATGGGATGGCTACAACTAGAGACAAGGAAAAACACCGCTGCCGCCATGTGGAGTTTAAAGCCCCAGTAGAACTGGAGCCGCAGCCACCACCGCCGCAGCCGCTGCAAGAGAGGGAGGCCCACAGAGAGTGGAGCACGCCCTGCCCTGGGCTCAGGGAGCGGGCCGCCTTGGAGCCGGCCTCCACGCCTGCAGACTTCCCGGCCCACCCACCTTGCTTGTGGGAGCGAGGGGACCTATGCCAGGCCGTGGCCGCACCTTCCACTCCGGCCCGGAGCGAGACGCCTTGGAGCCGGTCTCCGTGCCCCCAGCCCTCCCAGCCCGCCTTCTGTGCTAGTGAGGGAGCCGGTGCAGCCACGCCTTCTGCTTGTGGCCCCAGCGAGCCCTTCGCCCGGGGGAGCCGTGTTCCCCAGGGGAGCAGTGGGACCCGGGGGAGCCCGACTAACAACAAAGAGAGTGACATGGATGGACTGCTTATGCATATCTGAAATCTGGAAACTAACTATGAGACTAAATGCAGAGCTAGCTCCCAGTATGTGGACATGGAAATCCCTATCTTATCCATTCATTTTTAAAAAAAAAAATATTTTATTGATCTTTTACAGAGAGGGAGAGGGATGGAGAGCTAGAAGGATAGAGTGCCCCAGGAGAGCCTTGTGTCCCGGGGGAGCGGTGGGACCTGGGGGAGCTGTGTGCCCCTGGGGAGCCGTGTGGCTTGGGGGGGGGGAGCGGTGGGACCCGGTGGAGCCCCTATGTTCATAGCAGCACAATTTACAATAGCTAGGATTTGGAAACAGGCTAGGTGCCCGTCAGCAGATGATTGGAGCAGAAAACTATGGTACATCTACACAATGGAATACTATGCTCCCATAAAAAAGAAGGAATACTCATCATTAGCAGCAACCTGGATGGAATTGAAGAACATCATGCTGAGTGAAATAAGCCAGTCAATGAAAGAGAAACACCATATGTCCTCACTCATTTATGGATAATAATGAACAGAAAGATAGATATAGTGACAGTAAAACAACAACCAGACTGTCAAATGACAGCAGGGAGGGGAAGGAGACCTGGGGGGAGATAAGAGAACAACCGAAGGACTGGTATGCATGCATATAAGTACAACCAATGGACACAAAACTCTGGGGAGGGAGGGCATGTATGGGAGGGGGGGGCAATGGTAAGCAATGTACACATATAATACCTTAATAAAAAAATTAAAAACAAAACAAAAAAATATGATCGATTATAAAAGAAGCAAAGTTAATGCATAAATTAAATAAACAACAAACTGATCTCTCTCTCTCTCTCTCTCTCTCTCTCTCTCTGAGGTCAATTTTAAAAACAAACCAGGATTCTCTCCGCAATATAAGGAAAACATGAAAATACCCACACTGAAGGGTTGTGGGTTCAATTCCTGGTCAAGGGCATGTACCTAGGTTATGGGTATATTCCCCACCCCGAGTCCCGGCGTATGTGGGAGGCAACCAATCTGTGTCTCCCTCACATCCAAGTTTCTCGCTCTCTCTCCCTCCCTCCCACCTCTGAAAAATAATGGAAAAAATAGCCTCAGGGGAGGATTAACAAAAGACAAAAAAAAAAACACACCTTGATTTCTGAGATGTAAAGCTGGTCTTTGCCCACTGAAGGCAGAGAGAGATAGGAATATAGAGCCTTACAGAATTTGGTGATTCACCCAATTAAAGTCACGATGGCTGTCTACCCAAAACCACAGCCAGCACTCCACCCTGCTCCAGCCTGACACTGTAACTAGAGTTGTTTTTAAACAGGAAAATGAAACAAACAGTTTTAGGATATTTTAGATAATGAAGACACAGGAACTAACAACTTGAAACTTCACCTTGCAATTCATGATCAACTAGGGCAGGGCGCGCAGAAACCCAAGGGAGCGGTGCAGGATGATGGGCCAGGACCTAGCTCCTGCCACCCTGAGGCACGGGCGGCTTTGGGGGAGGCGGCCAGAGGCTACTCTGTGGATGCCAAAGGACCAACATGCTGTTGGCTAGTCTGCTGGGAGAATTAGGACTAAATTGAAAATACGATGCAATTTTGTTTTACTTGTTGTGTTCTCGAAAAGCCAATCACCATGCTGGCTTCACTAAGAGTTACGATGCCCAAGCGGCAGCGGTGAGGGGAGCCCTCCATGGAGCAGGCACAAGAGCAGAACCTGGTGAGTCATCAGTGCCGCCAGCAGCTCCGTAGCTTCACTTTCTCAGGACAAAAAATTATGTGCTCTTGGTACCCCCAGCCTCCATCCCCCCGGCGTGTGGAGAAACACGCAGTGGCCCAGCTGCCCTGGCCTTCATCACACACTGACAATCGTGTGAACCCGAGTGAGATTCTGTGGCCTTAAGCAGCTAGCTCTGCTTAGAAAGAGTGTGGGACCAAGGCTACTATCCATTCCGGAAATTTAAGATGGTATGTTCAAAAACTACAGTGAATTTTAACGCCTGTATCCTACTAGAAACATTAATAATCTTTTATTTTTTTTCTCATTAAACTTTGTTATTTTAATGCGTCTCAAAATTCTGTGACAGATTTTTTGGTCATGTTGTTTCCATTGAAAAGTACTGATTTAAAAAACTAATGACTTAAAAACTGCCACACACACAAAAGAACCAAATGGTCCACAAAACATTCTCCGTTCCTTCTGAAGGTTTTATGATGCACTGTAGTCATTAACCAGACTTTTCCTATTAAACTTAAATGGCCAATTGAGACAAACAGTTCTGAGATGTTCTTCCACCACTGAATCAGGCTGGGAGACGGCAGGTACTGGGGTTAATACTCATTTAGCCTCTGAGCTTTCTGGGCAGGCTTGGTGATTGCCAGCTCCAGCTGCCTTCTTGTCCACTGCTTTGTTAACACCTACAGCAACTGTCTCAGATCACGCACAGCAAAATGGCCCAGAGGAGGGTAGTCAGAGAAGCTTTCACATGGGTTTGCCAGAAATCATATCAACGATGGCAGCATCACCAGATTTCAAAAACTTGGGGCCATCTTCCAGCTTTTGTCCAGAATGACGATCTATCTTCTCCTTCGGCTCAGCAAATCTGCAAGCAATGGGAGCTGTGTGCCGTCCAACACAGGTGCACACCCAGCCTGACATGGCCTGGGTGGTTCAGGATAATCACCTGAGCCTTGAAGCCAGCTGCTCCATTAGTGGTCGTTTTTTGCAGTCACCAGCCACATGGCCACGGCGAACATCTTTGACAGACACGTTCTTGACGTTGAAGCCCACATTGTCCCCAGGAAGAGCTTCACCCAAAGCTTCGCTGTGCATTTCAACAGACTTCACTTCGGTTGTAACGTTGACTGGAGCAAAGGTGACCACCATGCTGAGCTTGAGGACACCGGTCTCCACTCTGCCCACAGGGACAGTTCCAATACCACCAACTTTGTACACATCCTGGAGGAGCAGATGCAGGGGCTTGGCAGGTGGATGAGTTGGTGGCAGGATGCAATCCAGAGCTTCAAGCAGAGTGGTTGCACTGGCCTTCCATCCCTTGAACCAAGGCAAATTAGCACTTGGCTCCAACACGTAGTCACCATTCCAACCAGAAACTGGCACAAATGCTGTGTCCAGGTTGTAGCCAATTTCCTTAATGTGGGTGCTGACTTCTTTAACAATTTGCTTGTATCTCTTCTGGCTATAGGGTGGCTCAGTGGGATCCATTTTGTTAACACCAACCACCAGCTGTCTCACACCCAGTGTGCAGGCCAGGGGGCATGCTCACGGGTCTGCCCATGCTTGGAGATGCCTACTTCAAATTCACCAGCACCAGCAGCAGCAATCAGACAGCAGTCAGCCTGAGATGTGCCTGTAATCATGTTGTTTATGAAATCTCTGTGTCCTAGGGCATCAATGATGGTCACATAATACTTGCGATACTTCACCCCCATTCAGCTTTCAGTTTATCCAATACCTGGGTATACTTGAAGCCCTTCCCCACCTCAGCAGACTCCTTCTCAAATTTTCGACGGTTCTTTGTCGATCCCACTGATTTGTAGATCAGATGGGCAGTAGTGGTAGACTTGTCAGAATCTATGTGTCCAATGATGACGATATTGATGTCTTTTCCTTTCCCATCTTGGGTTTGAGTTAATGTTGGTTTTCATTCACACCGGTGTTCTGGCTGCAAACCCGCTGTTTCTATTTCTCTATCCCTCTCCCTTCCTCTATCTCTAAAATCAATAAAACATAGGGTTTTTTTTTTTTTTTTTTTTTTAAATCTGTGCTATGGACAGAAGAAATCCACATTTTATATGAATACTCGAGGCCCGATGCACAAAATTTGTGCCAGGGGTTTGTCCCTCGCAGCCCCTTGTAGCCTCGGCTGGCCCTCGCAGTCCCAGCTTCATCTGGATGGTCGTTCTGCTGTTTGGTCTAATTAGCATATTAGCTCTTTATTCTATAGGATTAATTTAATGACATGTTTTGAAAAGTATCTTTGAAATAGAAAATATTACCTATATTCTTTTTTTATTTTTACTTTTTCATTAATTTCAGAGAGGAAGGGAGAGGTAGATAAAAACATCAATGATGAGAATCATTGATCAGCTGCCTCTTGCACACACCCCAAATGGGGATCGAGCCCACAACCAGGACATGCGCCCTGAACCAGAATCAAACCCAGGACTACTTCAGTCTGCAGACTGATGCTCTATTCACTAAGCCTATCTACATTCTTGTAATGGAAATTTAAAATTTTTTCCGCAGACTTCTCTCCAAAATAAAGTATTCATTTTTGCTGGAAAAAAATAACTTTGGGTTCTAATTCTTACTATACAGACATAGATTCCTACATTCTAGTGACTAATAGGACTATAATACTTTTTATTAGGCAATTTGGAAATAAAGTTTTTGCTATTAACTAATAAGGGTACAAAAATTATACACGGAAATTAGACTATTATTCAATTCATCCCACTGTAGTTACTTAACGTTGGAGGCTTTGACACAGCAGCATTGAGGACCTGAGTCCCGACAGCCACTGTGATCCTGGACAACACACTCAGCATCCCCTCTCCTCACCTGTACAACACGGAAAAGTCTCGCCTCCCTCACAACATTAAGAATTAAATGACGTAATGGAGGAGAGTATTTGGCAAGGTACTTGCTAAGCATCTGCGAGTGCTGTGATGACCACAGAGCTGAGTATGGGGGGAACAAAAAGGCAGGCCCATCCCTGCAGCTCCCCACGAGTGAGGACTGCTCTCAACAGACCCGACTGATGAGCCCTGACCAAGAGCCGTCAGCAACACCACACTCAGAGAAACTTGCTTGTTCTTCTCTGGGAGAAAGGTTTCCTGCACTGTAGCTCTGTAACCATATGACTACCCTGAAGTCCGACCCAGGGGAGCCCCTGCGCTTCTAGGTTCATCTCCCCCCACACTGTCCGCAGCTCCTCCTGCCATAGGCTGCCCTGCATCCCCGTGGCTGTGCAAGATAAGCCCAACTCACCCAGGAAACATAAGAATAATGCATCTCATAAAGGCACATCACAAACTGCTTTTTACCTCTGCTTAAAATTATGCCAGTGGGTAAAACCAAACACATATAGGTCACAGTAGTGCCTACATTTCTTTGTTCCTACTACTGAGAAATGAAGATGTCTTTACTACAGAATCTCAGATTGCTATTTAAATATTCATAAAGCATTATAAGCAGCATACAAAGCAAGAATAGATATGAAAGTATAAAATACATATTTAATTCTATTTAAACAAGTTCAAAATTTATGATAAATTAAAATTTCTTATTAATGGAAAACCACACACTTTAATATTTGGAACTATGTATATAATATATTTGGGATACTGATTAATGCCCCCTCTCCTTTCAGATATTATTAAATATTACCACTCAAATAAAAATTCTATTTGTTTTTAAGTATATAAAAAAAGGTCACTTAAAATATTTTTAGAAGCAGGTTTTACACATCACATTTTCCTCATGAGCACAAAATTTAGTCAAAAGTTGAACATAAAGGGTTTATTTTAAATGTTTTAAGGATAGGATAGAATTACATCATAATTATAAAAATTACTTACAGAATTAACAGATTTATATTGTTTATACTTCTAAATGCAGAGAACAAGGAACTGTCTACACATTGTATAAAATAAAATTAAAAATGAATTCAAGCTTGAAAGATGAGGTCATTACCTACTTTTAAGATGCGAACACGAAGACCTCTTAACTATACACATTCATTCAAACTGCACTACAATGATGGAAAATACAAAAAGCGCAGCATTTCCAAGGAACCACAGACATTTCAACCATAATTATTTGTTCCTGTTTTGTCTTTGGAAAACTTTTTCTTTTTCTTTTTTTTATTAAGACAATCACTTAAGAATGTTTTCAGGCACTACAATTTGTGACAATCAAAACAGTCTTCCAATGGGTCCACAGCGTTCAGAGATTCAAGCCCAATGCACTTCAGGGTTTGGCACATAAAATAACAGAAATGAAATCTGGTTTAGAGGTAACTGTGATTGTTCTAAGATGCACAGTCCCTTCAAATGCTGCATGACACACACAACTGGAAAATCACTTCCTGTTGGCACTACATTGCTTCACCAGTGCATTTTATCCTACAACCACTAAAACAGCACAGTAAGCAAATATACAGAAAACTGAAAACAAGTAAAACCAAAGGAAAAAAAAAACCTAAATATATTTAACATGCATTTTTCATTAGTTACACTGAACATTTTACTTAGAATTGAGCATGCAAAAAGGGATGGTCTGCTTTAAGGTTTTCCTTTGAAGCTTTACATGGCAGCCAGACATCACACACGCACACACGACACAATAATACTATAGCAGGTCAGTGATGAAGGCCAATACATTTTATACAGATTCATGTCTTGTGTTGTCACAAGTCCCATGATAATTTTGGAAATCAATGTTGGATTCCTAGGACAAGGAGCCAACATTCAGATACCAGGAAAACGCAAGCAATGCATGCAGATCTGAAACATGAGCCTAAAATGAAGCCTGATATATTTGGCTAGGGAGCAGAATTAGTCACAGCATCAGGAAGTGGGGTATAAGCCACAAAAAAAAAAAAAAAAAAAGAAGAAGAAGAAGAAAGAAAAAATGAAAGAAAAAAGAAAAGAAAACAAACAACAAAAACCCTTCCCCTTCCTTCACCCCTAAAGGCAAAAAAATGGAACAATAATTAAAATAATAACAATAATCACTTGTCACATTCATCTAGATTGGCAGACCATGTGGCACCGAGAGGCTGGTAAGGGTACTTGTGGAGAGACCACGGTGCAAGCCATGAAGGAAGGCCAGAAGTGTCCACTGACCCAGCCCTCAGCAGGACCCTTCCAGCGAGCTTGGTTTCTCAGCCCGAAGTCACTGTGCTGTTTGTGTAGTGCACGCGCTAGACACACTCCCACACTGGGCCACGTGTCCACTGGGCTTGGCCTTAGATTCACATGCAGGCACTCTTCCAAGAGTCACCGGGAGAGCAGCGGACAGGCGTGCCGACGACACTTGTCTGTTCACGGGCGGAGTACCTAAGACCTAGGTACCTCACTGCATGGAGAAGCTGGCCCTTGGCTGCTGCAATGAGGCGCTGCATACGCTGTAGAAAATGTGGTGTGTACATTTATGGCGTGCAGGGTTACCATCCACCAGCACTAGGCGCGGCCTTCCTGGAGTGAAGTGGGCATCATGCAAACCACACGGGAGACCTTTAAACTACAAAATCTCTGACAGCAAGGACTGCCATCATGGAAGTCAATTGACAGCAAGAGTGTTCAGCCTTTTACCCAAATCTTAGGTAAGATTTCCCATCTCCCCAAGACACTGGTTCCACGTAAGGCCTTGTCCTACCTTTCACACTGCCATGGCTTATCTAAAACAAAGGGACACGTGGTGTATTGCTGCTAACCCAACTACTTTTTCAGGTAAAACCACCTTGAAGGAATAGGCCAGGGAAGGATTGTGGCTAAGGGCTGCTATCAGTCACACCAACAAAGGAGCGTGGGCCACTGACCCTGGGGTAACAGTGTCCATAGAAGCAGCACATCATAAGCAAGAACATACAGCACCCCAAAAGATGTCAGGAGGTTTGAGCTGGCATTTGCCTAGACATTCTTTGTGGGGGAAAGCCAGGGGGGAAGCCTTTGGACCATAATCATATATCAGTAATATATGTGTCCCAGAGAACTTGTTCGAGGGCAACATTGTCATTCTTCAACTTACATTATTAACATAAAGTACTGTGTTCTTCCAGGACCTCACCACATGCACACAGGTAACTGATGTACTGCTGCTCTTCAATCTGTACCAAAAGCCAGGTTACCGATTTGTACAAACAATGGACCCAATGTGTGTCCAAAACACACTGTGTGGACCAAGCACCTGGGCTTTGCTTAAAAAAAAAAAAGTATTTGATAAAATATGTAAACAAAAGAATGTACAAAGCTTAGATTTAAAGGCAGCCTTTTACCCAGATTTCTAACTTTTATAAAATTCTACTGTGGGTCATTAGCTGTTGAGAAGTGATTTATATTTGGACTTATGGTTTGAAGCCTCCAGATTGAAAAAGGTGCTCTGAACTTTCGACTTTGAAACAAGCTGAACATCCCTATGTGCTTCCTGTGCCCAAATTTAATTTAAATAAACAGCATTAATATGTTAAATATGACTGACTTGGATCAAGCACTCCTATTAAACTGGAGAAAATTATTTAACCCCATCCCAATCCACAAAGAAAGGACTGCCAATAAAGTATGTGTGTACGCTCACGCACACACGTGCAAAGATCTGTGTGTGTGTGTATATATATAATATACGTATACACACAGACATAGGTAGATATTGATACATATATATCTCAAAAAAAGGCAGTAACAAAAATACCAAACTATGTTTGCATTGTGGCAGCAGAATAAGAGAATGTTAAGAGTGAAGGGGAAATGGATAAAATTGATTACAGTTTTAATTGACAATGATACTAGCGTAACTTTTACCTGTAACTCCCCTCCAGACAGACAGACTTCTTTTTAAGAGGAAAGAGTTGCTTACACAAAAGGCTTTGTGTTCACATAAATCTGTACTATTCAGAACAAAACCCGTTCTGCTGGCAGAGATTGTGGGTTCGCAGGGACATTTAAGCTTTCATTAAACTGGAAAGCAGAAAGTCTTTATGTCTACAAATTATACATTTAATAGTTCCACAAATTTGGCAAAGTTCATGATGACATCTAGGATGTTTTCACCAAATCGTAGACATAAATATGGAAATCATCATCAAACTTGATGAAATAGACAGACGGTTTGGCTTCTACTTGGTGAATGACCATGCCAGTCCTTTTAGAGCCATCTTCTTTGGCATATTCCACTTGTTTGCCTACTAGGCTGTCCACAACTTCTCCTGGTTCCCTTTCTGCTGGAGGTGAATCATCTATATGTAAATAGTGGAGAAAAAGAATTTATAGCCATTTTTTTAGATACATAACCAACTCATGTCTATTTTAACAAATATTTTTAATATCCTGGGTTTATCTTACTTAGACCAAGAGTCAGCACATTTTTTTCTTCAAGGGCCAGACTTGAAGTCATGTGGTCGCTGTAGGAACTACCTAGCTCTGCTTTGTGGTGAGAGCAGCCACAGGTGACACATGAATGACGGTGTGGCTGTGTGCCAGTGAAACTTCATTTACTACCCTGGCCGGTAACTCAGTCGGTCATACACTAAATGGTTGTGGGTTCAGTCCCTGCTTGGGACTCGCACGGGAGGCAACCAATCGATGTTTCTCTCTCTCTCTCTCTCAAATCTGTAAAAACAAAAACAAACAAACACTTCATTTACAACAACAGTGTGCTGATCCCCAAAATCTAGACATGTAAACAAATTTAAGAGTGCTAACCAGAAATCCCCTTGGCTTATGTTTAATTATGGCTATATTACTTGAAAAGGTACGGACTAAATGAAGGGCCAACGGAAAAAAATTTAAATAATAATATGTCTTCTTAAAAATAAGCCTGAGTTACTCTAAAATAGGATTTCAAAGCAGGTAATACCTACAGGGGATTACTGAGAATATGCTACACACTTAAAATGCCTAAGTACTTCTGGTCTTAAAGCTTCTTTATGTTCAACTTCACTGCATTACACATTGCTTTCCTGACCCAGTTTCAAAACAAAGAGATTTATTTCTACAGACGATGTATTAAAGAATTGTAACCCTGAAACCTCAATGATTTTATTAACCAATTTTATCCCAATAAATTAAATATAAAAGAAAACAAAAGATTTCCTCTGCTTTAAAATTAGGTGCTAAGCAGAAACCGGTTTGGCTTGGTGGTAGAGCGTTGGTCTGCAGGTTCGATTCCGGTCAAGGGCATGTGCCTTGGTTGCAGGCACATCCCCGGTAGGGGGTGTGCAAGAGGCAGCTGGTTGGTGTTTCTCCCTCATCTGACGTTTCTGGCTCTCTATTTCTCTCCCTTCCTCTCTGTAAAATATCAATAAAATATACTTTTTTAAAAAATAAAATAAAGTTAGGTGCTAAGTGAACTTGATTCCCAAACCAATTACAACAGAGTCTCCCAGGATGGCTGAAGCACCTGTATTTTTTAAAGGTCCCCAGGAAAAGCTTAGTGTGGGGGAACACAGCCTATGATCTAGCAGGCACTCTGTTCTGGTAAAAACATGTAATGAGAGCAAACCATCACCACCAACAACAAAGAAACAATGTAAAAGAAAAGAAAGGGAAAAGGGAGGCAGGCGATTAACAATTCTATTTTTAGAAGCTTCTAATAGGTGCTGAAGAACTTGCACTTCCTCCCATGTACCAGCAGAGGAGGGCAAGGCCTTTAGATAGGGCAATCCAGGCTTTAGGCTGGTCATCCTGGCACAGTGATTGGCAGTGTACCATTCTATTCTTATAGGGATCTTGGTTTGGATCATTATCATGTTAACAGTAGTTTGCCTCTGAATACAACAAATCCTCTCATTGAATCACATGATCCAAACCCTATTCTGATCTCTGGTACTAAGAGACAAAAAAAAACACCCAACTAAAATGTTTGAACACACATATCTTATCAATACTTTCTTTAAACGGGTAAGAGGAAACCAAAGCTGAAATCTCTTCAAAAATGCTTTTGCCTCAAGCAGCAGCATCATACCACCACTTCCATGTTTACAAAGGAATCCCAAGGCATGGTTCCCAGACATTTTGCAATAAGATGAGCAAAGAAAACAAGGGACTCACAGAGGCCACTGCAGAGTTCTGACTCAGAGCATCAACACTGTTTCTAACAGCAAACAAGCTCCATACCACTCACAAAAGTACTTAGCATCTGGAGAGAGAAGGCAGGGCGGAGAAGTGTCTGGGATGGGAGAGGAGATGGGTAATGTGCAAAAGACCACACACTTTCTATCATCAAAGTCCACAACACTTACTTTGACTGGATATATCTCTTTAAAACAATCAACTTCATACAGGTTGGAGTAATGCTCATAAGAAATGCTTTCACCGGAGGACTGAGAAGGTGGGGCAGTTCTGTACCGTGCTGCCTTCCACTGGTTAAGACCTCCAAGAGCAAAGGCCTACCGAGGTGAGGATGCCCCTACTGTCACCTGTAGAGGGGCAGCACTGAGCTGGCCAATATTTGTGGTGGTGCTGCTTGTCCTGGCTCAGGGGAAGCGTTCCACTAAGTCTGAAAGACTAAGACATCGCAGGGACTCCCCGCCACCGCCCGCGGCCTGCTCTGCCAGGCCTTCGCGCGCGGTGAGCTGGCGCTTCGCCTTCCATTGGCAGACCCGGAGAATCCTCTCTCCGCTGCCACATGGCCAGGCCAAAGCATCAGACACTACCACCATGCGGATTTTAAAACTACAGGGGAAATTGAGCCACAGGAGCTACCATCGCTGCCCCTCCCACCGCCGCCCCCAAGAATGGGAATCCACCAAAATCAGAGCTCACTACACACCGGGCTCATAGAGAGTGTGGCTTCAGAAATTAGCCTCTGCATCCACAGCAGCTCCACATCCGCAACAAAGAGGACACCATTGAGGGCGGACTCTCCCCATGCAGCCATCACAGCCCGCCCACAATCTTCCCAGCACACCCACCATGCTGGGGGGGAAATGGAGCTCGCTGGTGAGGAAATGGCACAGTGCCTTCCATTACCCACCCAGGCGAGCCCATCCTGCGATGCCACATGGCCAAACCGAAGCTCTCACCACCACCGCCATGTGAACTTTAAAACTACAGTGGTAATTGAACCACAGGAGCAACCGTCAATATTGCACCTGGCACCGCCACCCGCCACTGCCGCCGAGAATAAAGGAAATCCACCAAGAACAGAGCTCACCACGCCTTGGGCTCAGGGAGTGGGCGACCTCAGAACTTAGCCTCCATGTCTGCAGCTGCTCCGCTCCCACACCGAACGAGACACCTTTGAAGGTGGTCCCCCCACCTGCAACCATCTCAGCCCAACTGCAGCTGTCCCAGCCTGCCCGCCATGCTAGCAAGGAGCTAGCGCGGTACCTCCAATATACGACCCCAACACCCTAGAGGGGCCGTGTGCCCCGGGTGAGCCGAGTGTCCCAGGGGGCCATGTGCCCCGGGTGAGCCGTACCCCCCAAAGGGGAAGGGGATCCCGGGTGAGCTGAGTGTCCCAGGGGGCCGAGTGCCCCGGGTGAGCCGAGTGTCCCAGTGGGCCGAGTGCCCCGGGTGAGCCGAGTGTCCCAGGGGGCCGAGTGCCCCGGGTGAGCCGAGTGTCCCAGGGGGCCGAGTGCCCCGGGTGAGCCGAGTGTCCCAAGGGGCCATGTGCCCCGGGTAAGCCGTACCCCCCAAAGGGGAAGGGTGTCCCGGGTGAGCCTTGTGTCCCAGGGGGCCGAGTGCCCCGGGTGAGCCGAGTGTCCCAGGGGGCCGAGTGCCCCGGGTGAGCCGAGTGTCCCATGGGCCGAGTGCCCCGGGTGAGCCGAGTGTCCCAGGGGGCCATGTGCCCCGGGTAAGCCGTACCCCCCAAAGGGGAAGGCTGTCCCGGGTGAGCCGTGTGTCCCATGGGCCGAGTGCCCCGGGTGAGCCGAGTGTCCCAGGGGGCCGAGTGCCCCGGGTGAGCCGAGTGTCCCAGGGGGCCGAGTGCCCCGGGTGAGCCGAGTGTCCCAGGGGGCCGAGTGCCCCGGGTGAGCCGAGTGTCCCAGGGTGCAGTGTGCCCCGGGCGAGCCGTGTGTCCCAGGGGAAGCAGTGGTACCCAGGGGAAGGGGCGGTGTAAACCAGAGGAGAAGCGGACTCTATTCATAAGGTCCTGAGATAGTCACCATAAAACAAGCAGACTGCCAAATGAGGAGCGGATTTTATTCATGGGGTCCTGAGATGGTCACCATAAAACAAGCAGATTGTCTAATGACAGCGGGGAGGGGAAGGAGACCTGGGGGGAGATAGGAGAACAACCGAGGGACTGGTATGCACGAACATAAGTACAACCAATAAACACAGAACTCTGGGGAGGGAGGGCATAAATGGGAGGTGGGGTGGGGGGGGGGGCAATGGTAAACTATGTACACAGAAAATACCTTAATAAAATAAAATTAAAAAAAAAAAAAAGAAATGCTTTCATGGTAACTCCTGCCTATATAAATACTTTACATTACACATCTGTAACAACTGTACACAGACATTAAAAAAAACTATCTAGAAGGTAGACAGTCAGGGCCTGATGAACATATGAGTAGGCTCACTGACTAGCTTGTTCACAGAAAGAACTGAAAAGGGGGGAATAGAAGCCCTGGCCAGGTAGCTCAGTTGGTTAGAGTGTCATCCCTAAATGCCAAGGTTTGGATTCGATCCCCAGTCAGGGCATATACAAGAATCAACCAATGAATACATAAGTAAGTGGAACAACAAGTCCATGTTTCTATTTCTCTCTCTAAAAATCAATAGAAAAAAATAAAAATAATACAGATACAGTCACATTATTATTATAGTGAGTATCTGTGTGTGTGTCTAGGGTTCCAGCATTTGAAGAAAGGATATGGAATAGTCTTAAAAAGAACAGGCTAATTCCACTCATAATAGCATTAAAAAGAATAAAACAATCGGTGTGTGTGTGACAGATTCACACTTCCAGACTTTAAAACTTATTACAAAACAATTTAATCAAGTATAACCAGATATATGGGCAAATGGAAAAGAAGTGAAAATCCACAAATACACCCATATATCTATATGGAACTGATTTTCAACAAGGGTGCCCAAACCATTAAATAGGGAAAAGAATTGTGTTGTATCTGTTTTCTTTTAAATGGTGCTCAGACAACTGTATTTTCACATGCAAAAGAATAAAGCTGAACCCTTAAGCTACATTATAAACAAAATAATTAACTCAAAATATATCAAAGATCTACATAGAAGCGCTTAAGAAATAAAACTTAAGACTCTTAGAAGAAAACAATGCAGCATTGGATTTGTCAACAGTTTACAAGATACATCAAAAACAAAACAACAAACAAAACAGTGCTTAGTAAGAGAAGCCAGTTACAAAAGGCCCAATACCATATACTCCATCCATCTGAGTGTCCAAAGTCCATATAGGTAAAATGGACTTCAGAACACCATCAAGAGAGTGAATGAGAACCCACAGAATAAAAGTATTTGCAAATCATGTAGCTGACAGGAGACTTGTACCTAGAATATTGACTCAACACACAACAGCCAGCCAGTTGAAAAAAGTACAAAGGACACGGACGTTTCTCCAAAGACATACAATGAAAAGATACTTGACATCTTTAGTCATCGGGGAAGTTAGATATCACTTCATAACCAATAAAATAAAAAAGTTAGACAACAATAAGTGTTGGTAAGGGTTGGAGAATCCAGAACCTTCACACCTTGTTGAGGAGAATGTTTAACAGTGAAACCGTTGGAAATCAGTCTGGCAGTACCCTAAACAATTCAACACAGAGTGATTACTATGATCCGTCAATTCTGCTCCCAAGAGAACTGCAAACACCCACCTTCAGACACTTGTACAGAAATATTTATAGCAACAGTCTTCATAGTAAATAAGACAGAGGACACTCCAAATGTCCATCAGCAGGTGACAGAACACACAACATTCAGTCTCTCCATACCAGGAGGTGGATTTGCCCATAAATAAAAGAGAAGTACTGGCACATGCTACAACACAGACGAGCCCTGAAAACAGTGCTTAGTGAGAGAAGCCAGTCACAAAGGGCCCAATACCATATACTCCATCCATCTGAAAGTCCAAAGTCCACAGCAGGGAAATAGCTACAAAAAAGTAAATTATTCTTGGCAAAGAGGTAAAAATTTCACAACCTATGTTTGATGTGTGACTTATCTCTACTAATTAAAATAAAAAGTGTATCTGCAAAATAGTTTATTAAGTATCTTGCTCTAAAATTCAAATTACTTTTGAATAATCAAAAATAAAAGTTGTCAATTCATACTTACTAGAATCAGGCATAATGCGAAGGTCACCTTCTTTATAATCATCTAAGAGCTGGTACATGTACAAGACCGGGTCTTTCTCATAGGTGATGTAAAACCATGTGCTCATTATAGGGGCACGTGCCAAGACCATTCCCCTCCATTCGTCTTTAGAGCCATCCTCGGTCTCAAACATGTGCTCTACAGCCTTGCCAATCATTGTGTCGGCTAAGTGTGCATCGCTGATTCGAGATGTTGCTAGAGACAAAAACAAACAAAAACAATGATCTATAAAGGGTTTTACTGAATATGTACTGTGAAAACTGTACTTACTCAAATGCTGTTCACATGATAAACTAGCCAGCATCAGAACCACCTGGTGGGTTGTAAGAACCACCACCGAAATTATGTTGTTGGGCCTAGCCCAGATTTGATTCCATCAGAACTATTTCATTGCCCCAAGTCAGTTATTTTGAGAATATTTTTTCCTCTAAATTTTTCTGAAGTCATCTGCTCTTGGCGCTATACCTTAACTAGTACTTCCTTCCCTTTATATTAACATCTTACATAAATAATCACAGGTCATTTATTAAACTAATAAATTAACCTTTTTAGGTTTTTTATTTTATTCTTGCTCCTTTAATCTATTTCCATAGCAACCAGAGTGACCTTTGTGGCAGTCATATAGGATTATATTGTTCATTTTTTTGTTATTTCTTTTCATTTTTTTTTAAATCCTCACCTGAGGCTATTTTTTCCATTGATTTTTAGAAAGAGTGGAAAAGAGAAGGGAAGACAGAGAGAAACATCGATGCGAGAGAAACCCACTCAATTGGTCGTCTCCTGCAACCAAAGTAGATGCCCTTGACCGGAATCGAACCTGGGACCCTTCAATCCGCAGGCCGACGTTCTATCCATTGAGCCAAACCAGTTTCGGCTGTCATACTGTTATTTAAATTAAAACCCATTTATCTCCAGAATATATAAAGAACTCCTACAACTAAACAACAACCACAACAAAATCAAATAACCTGATCAAAAAATGGCCAAGGAGCCCAAACCGGTTTGGCTCAGTGGATAGAGCATTGGTCTGTAGACTGAAGGGTCCCAGGCTCGATTGCGGTCAAGGGCATGTACCTTGGTTGCAGACACATTCCCGGTGGGGAGTGTGCAGGAGGCAGTTGGTCGATGTTCCTAGCTCTCTATCCCTCTCCCTTCTTCTCTGAAAAAAAAAAAAAATGAATAAAATATTTTTTTTAATGGGCAAGGACTTGAATAGACATTTCTGCTAAAATTATATACCAATGGACAAAAAACATAGGAAAAGATGCTCAAAATCATTAATCATCAAAGAAATGGAAATCAAAACCAACAGAAAATAACAAGCATTGGTGAGAATGTAGTCAAAATGGAACCCTAGTGCACTGCTGGTGGGAATGTAAAATGTTACAAACACTGGTGAAAGCAGTAATTCTATGTATGTTGCTCGGAAAATTAAACAAAGTGGTACCATATGCTCCAGCAATTCCACTTTTGGGTATACACCCAAAAGAACTGAAAGCAGGGTCCCGAAGGGATATTTGTACTCCCATGTTCATAGCAGCGTTGATCACAACAGCCAAAAGGTTGAAGCAACTCGTGTCCTCACACAGATAAACAAAACATAGTCTATACATGTAATGGAGCAGTATTCAGCTGTGAAAAGGACAGCCTGACACATGCTACAGCGTGAATGAACCTTGAGGACATTATTCTGAGAGAAGGAAGCCAGTCACAAAGACAAACACTATGTAAGACTAATGACTAATGAAGTATATAAAATAACCAAACTGAGAGACACAGAAACTAGAATGGTGGGTGCGGGGGTTAAGAGGAGAGAAAAAAGGGAAGTTGCTCAAGGGAGAGAGAGAATTACAGATCTACAAGATGAAATAGTTCTAAAGATCTGTGTCACAACAATGTGAATGAGTATCTATAACACTACTGAACTGTAACCTTAAAAATAGTTGAAGTAGTAAATTTTATGTTGTGTTTCTTAACACAACAAAAGTCTGTCAAATCTGTTGGTCTTGCCCTGTCCGTACACCAAAAGGTTGCGAGTGTGATTCCTGGGCAGGGCACATACCTAAGTTTAGGGTTTGATCCCTGGTAAAGGCAAATACGGCAGGCAACCAATCAATGTTTCTCTCCCCCTTTCTCTCTAAATTAATGAAAACATCCTGGTGAGGATTAAAAAACAATAAGGTCTGTTTTTCTGCAGTTAATTTTGAGTGGCACTCTCTTGTGTTAATAAAGTCACAGTAATAATCATAACCTGCATCTCTTTTGCCATACAAACCACAAACATACTTTTGCCCACCCCTGTATTTATATCCCTCACAGTGCCTTGAACTGTAGCTTTAGAACATGCACTGATCAACTTTTGTGGTATTAGGTGACTGATTTAAATAGAGTGCTTGTGCTCCAATAAAAATTAAAATACCAATAATACAGAAGAATAATCAGAAAGCATTCATTTAAGTAATGATCTTTAAAGCATATAAACGCAGAAATAGTAGAGAGAACTTACCAACTCTATCAGGGAGGACTTCAAGCGCAGAAACTCTTTCATCTTTATTAAGTTCTAGTCCATAAACACAGTCAAATCCATCGTATTTTATAAGATACAAGGAAGGGTTTACAGGCACCTGGTCCAGAACAGTTCCTTTCCACTGGGTGACAGGGCCACTGCCCTCCTTCCACCCATGCTGAATCCTGCAGCCTACGATGTTCCGCCGGGGCTGGGCCACGGGCTTGCTCGGCCCCATGCTGCTCCGGTGTTTTCTGTATTCACACATACACAGACACGTAAGGCATCAGCTCAAAGGAATGCACTACTGCATTCAACACAACTGCTGCTGGCTAGCATGCTCTCCCTGACCACCACCCTGTGCTCGCTAATGCTGCACGCAGGCAGTCCCACAGCAATCAGTGTGGCTCACAGGTGGGCTCTTCTCTACCACCATGTGTGCCCACAGTCGGTTGCCAGTAGGAGGTTCTTGTGCACCCTCAGTGTGGACAGGCAGAAAAACTTGACTACTCAGGAGCAACTCAAGCCCCAATATTAAGCATCAGTTTTTCAGCCAAGTTTCCTAGTATAATCAACTCACAATTATCCCAGTTAATCAAAGAAAAAGGCACATGTATATATATAGCCTTATTGAATCTAAGTCCATTTCTAGTTTAAAAAAAAAATAGTATAGTGCTGGCTGGTAGAGCTCAGTTGGTTGGACATTGTCCCACAGACAGAGAGGTCACCAGTTCTATTCCAGTCAGGGCACATGTCCAGTTGAGGGAGGGAGAGAGAGAGAGAGAGAGAGAGAGAGAGAGAGAGAGAGAGAGAGATAGTGGTGGTGGTTTTGGCGGGGCTGCTTGTGTAGGAGGAAGCCAATCAATGTTTCTCTCTCTCCCTTCCTCTCTTAAAAAAAAATCAATAACAATTTAAAAACATAATAAAAAAGAAAATTAGAAAGAAATGTATAACTAAATTTCATCCATTCTAATGCTCACATAATTTTGCATCCCCACCCCTCAGGCTTAAACAGTAAAAATAAATTAAACATTGAAGTTTCTTCTTTTTTTTTTTTTTTTAAAGACTTACAATACACTTTTTTTCAAATATATTTTATTGATTATTTTTACAGAGAGGAAGGGAGAGGGATAGAGAGTTAAAAACATCAATGAGAAACATTGATCAGCTGCCTCCTACACATTCTGTACTGGGTGCGTGCCTGCAACTAAGGTACATGCCCTTGACTGGAATAGAAGATGGGACCCTTGAGTCTGCAGGCTGATGCTATATCCACTGAGCCAAAACAGCTAGGGCTGAAGTTTATTCTTAAAACTGCATTTCAGGTGGGCTTATATTCATTTATTATACACCATTACTTCTCTAGAAAATATAATCTGAAACACATTTGTCACAAATACTTACGTATTAAAAATTATTGGGAAAATACCAAACTCCATTCTTTCTGGATTATTAACAATTGAAAAATTTACATGCAGTGTTTACAAATAATACACCTGGCTCTTGCTATCAAGAAAAAAAATATATTTGTTTCACCTAGATATCCAACGATACCCAAAGGAGGCAAAACTTGGCCTGAATACAAGCCCCCACATTTAAAAAAAATATATATGTTTTTATTGATTTTTAGAGAGGGGGAACGGGAAAAATATCAATGTGAGAGGACATCATCCTGCACGCCCCCTACAGGAGATGAAGCCCAAAACTCAGGAAATGAACCAGCAACCTCCTGGTTTTTGGGTCAGTGCTCAACCCCTGAGCCACACCAGCCAGGGTCCCTCCCACACTTTTATGGTATAAAGCTCTTATTTGGTATATCATGAATAAAAGTTAGGAACAACTGGCATAACACAAATACACTTTAAAAAACACACAAATTTATTGTAGGCTGTAATATTTAAAACTACCATTAAATATATTTTAAATAGACCAGTTTGGTAAATTTTAGTGTTTTATGACACAGAGAAACAGGTTACAGCAAACCATTAGAACTGCCTCGATGAGGCCTGGAATTTTATGTGAGCAAGATGGGGACACCATGTGGAGGACCCGCTAGAAGGAAAACTTCAGCAGACTGAGAAAGGCTACCAAGGTTCCATGCAGAGTGTGGAGACCAGGAAACATAGGGCTGCCCCAGCCCTCCAGGCTCTGCAAACACCCAGCCCACTGACTTCCAGGAAGGCGGAGCCTGCACTGAGGGATGTCCGGCTGGGGACACTATCCTAATGAGAAAGATGGGGCCACAGGAGAAAGGGAAGGAGGTTCAGAAGCTGAGGGCAAGTCCCAAAAGAGGCAGACCTCAAAAGGTCTCATCAAGACTATTCAGAGGCATTATTTTCAAGTATGCCACAGGCAAAGAGACAGGCAGCTGCAGCCGACCTGGAATGGTCTCACTCTCTCATCTACAGGAGTGAGAGGATTGTATGGAATCACACATTACAGGGTGATACTGTAACAATTGGAATGATGCGCCAACAGGCAATGGAGGCAGACCCAAACTATACTCACAAGGAGAGGAAACTGCCACCTAACATTAAGCACACACAGAGGCCATGAAAGTGGGCCTTACCTCAGCAACAAGACAGCTACACCAGACAAGAGGAGAACCAGGCACAGGTCAGGAAACAAGTAGCACTTGAAAACTTTTCAGAAATGACTTAACTCGAGGAATAGAAAAAGAAATAGACACTCTGGGGGTACAAAGGGAAATAGATAATGTAAAGATGGGGCAAAAAAATGTAAGAATTAAGAGATGGCAACAGATATGAAATTTCGACTTCAATATTAAACAGAATTACCCAAAACTGAAACCGAAGAAACAGAATACTGAAATAACTCAAGAAAATTTTCCTGGAAAAAAAAAAAAAAAAGACTTAAAATGTACAAATGCACCCAGAGCTACAGACACTTAATACATTCTAGTAAAGCACCTTAAAGAAAACAGACTCGCTTGGGCACCCAGGCAGAAGAATTACATTATGTGTAAGGGAAAGGAAATCAATGTGACAGCAACACTATGGGCCACAAGACAAGGGGATAAAAAAACTTTAGGTTCGCAGGAAAGAAAATGTAACCAAAGATTTTATTACACCAAGAATTCTATACTGACCTCAAAAGTAAAAGGCCACAGACATGCCGTGAGTGTGTGAGATTTTGGGGAACACTGATTTCACAGATGCTTCCTACAGAAGTCGCAGGACAGAGTTTGATACTCAAGGAACACTTGGGAAAGTTCAGGCTGGGCCAATAGTAAGCCAGAGTGGAACTGACTGCAGGATAATCCTGGGAACAAGACTAGAACAGTGTGTAACAGTTACCTGCTCTGACAACAGCTAACACTCCTCTAAAGGAGAGGAAAAACTGTAGGGTAGGAACAGTTCCAACAGCCTGGATCAGACTACCTTACATTCAAAGGAGAGAGAGGACAGAGGCAAGGGCTAAGTCCAATACTGTTCATGGGGAGGAACCAACCTGGATCACCAGGAAGATAAATAAATAAACTCTGATGTAAACTTCCGTGGAAGAGAAGGAAAAAAACTTAATGAGGTAATATTGAGTCTATAAATTAAAAATATTAATAACACTCAAACACCAAAAGAAAGTGAAATTCAAGATCTTTTCATAATTCCTGGGAATGTGCCACTACATCCGATTGGCCCTCTATGGAAAAAGACTGGTGACAGCGATTACATTTCCTTTGGAACATAGGAATTTTATAGCAGTATGTTTCATCAGAGACAATCAATTACCCATCTTCTGATCTTAGGCATAAAGTCCTAGTGATCCATGCTGGGTACAGATCAAGCTTTCTCACAGCCCAAGTCTGAGGTGAGTTCCCGAACTTGCAGAGGAAGACATTCAGTCACGTGCACCATTTTGTGATTCACTGCCCAACTGGAAGCAAGCACAGCATTGGCACTAGCATGATGGGGAATTTAAAAAAAAAAAAACAAAAAAACCCACATCTTTTTTTAGTAGCAATATTTTATTTTATTTTTTATATATATTTTATAGATTTTACACAGAGAGAAATTGAGAAGGATAGATAATCAGAAACGCCGATGAGACAGAAACATCGACCAGCTGCCTCTTGTACACTCCCCACTGGGGATGTGCCCGCAACCAAGGTACATACCCTTGACCAGAATCGAACCCGGGACCTTTCAGTCCGCAGGCGACGCTCTATCCACTGAGCCAAACCAGTTTCGGCATGATGGGGAATTTTAATGTGTCACTTGGCTGAGCTGCAGCACTCAGGTTGCTACTCCACTTTTTTTCCTGTTAAGTGACTTTTGTAGAAAATCGTGTGAACCAGCAGACTCCTCCATAATAGAGTTGGGCCATGTCCAATTAGCTGAAGGCTTAAGAAAAACTGTTCTCCCTGAAAAAAGCAGTTCTGCCTTCCAGCTCTAAATTTTTAAAAAAATATATTTTTATTGATATTTTACAGAGAGGAAGAGAGAGAGATAGAGAGCTAGAAACGTCGATGAGAGAGAAACTGATCAGCCGCCTCCTGCACACCCCCGACCGGGGATGTGCCCGCAACCAGTGTACATGCCCTTGACCGGAATCGAACCCGGGACCTTTCAGTCCGCAGACCGACGCTCTACAACTGAGCCAAACCGGTTTCGGCTGCCTTCCAGCTCTAGCTGTCACATCAGCTCTTAGGGTCTGTATGCACTCTCTCTGAGCACACACGTGCACGCACACACCACTGGTTCTGCTGCTTGGAAGAACCTGGACTACAACTGGAAAGATATTCTAGCCCAGACTCAGAGACATGAAATTCTGCTACCATGATTCTAAACAAAACCATAAAAACTTAGTCCTGGCCAGTGTGGCTCAGTTGGTTGGAGCATTATCCCAAACACCAAAAGGTGGAGGGTTCAATTCCCAGTCAGGGTACATGCCCAGGTTGTGGATTCGATTGGGGTGCATGCAGGAGGCAACCAATGTTTCTCTCCCACATTGTTGTGCCCCCCCCCCCAAAAAAGTGTATATATTTCAATAAAAACCCCACATCCATACCAAGTGAGGGCAGAAAAGTGAAACTGGCGAACCCAGAGCAGTGGGTCCCAGTGCGGTTGCTCATCCTTTCTGCACTTATGGTGGCATTCTTCTGTGCCATTGGCTCTTGAAGAGGGACACAAGACATTCCTTCAGTCACCGCATTTCAGAACAAGCAACTTTCTTCCCATTCACCTTCAGAGGTGGTCTGGGCTGTCTTCCTCCCTCTTCTGAACTGCACAGAGGACTAACATGGCTAGCGGGCAACTCTATTCAAGTGGCTCCAGCATCCTTTCATTCTGAGGACATGTAACCCTTTCTTTGGCACAGATATTATTTCCTTACTTCCTCTAAGGGAATTTTAATTAACTTTTGCTGTGGTAAGTAATATGCCTGGGTCTGTTCGAACACGCTATTTTGTGTCTGCTTTCATTTCCTCATCCCTTTCTTCCTTTAATCTGTACTGTTAGAATGAGGTTTCTTTGCACCAAATAAAGCTTATCTACAGCTCTTATTTCTAATCTTATAGCAATGACCTCTAACTTTCAAAAATATCAAATGTATACTTACATTTTTCTACTAAAAAAAACACACAATTAATTCAAAACCTACACTTTCCCTTTCCCAAACCAAGCACCACTAAAAACAAATTTTAAAAATTCTTAGTAAAAAAAAAGAAGAAGAAAGAAAGAATATGTAAAAAAGCAAACACATTAGCTCATAGTAACATCACCTGGCCACTTTTACCATATTGCAGAAATTCAGGCTTTTGTTCCAAATTGTTATTTTTCCTTTTACTACTATCTTAATGTTTTTAACCACTGCCTTACTTAAAATAAAAAAAAAACGGTTTTCATTCCTTTTTCTTAATGTTTCTACATATCTTCTATTTTGTCTTTCCAAATATATCCTGATAAATCAGATAGCGAGCATAAATGCAAACTCTGTATTACTGTACATATTGAAGTATTATTTTGCCCTCAGCCTGAATAACCTGGGTATAGAAGCCAGGTTCCAAATCCTTTTCCCCTCAGCACTTTCATTGGAAAAATAGCTTTCTTTTCCTTCTCTCTCCCAGTGTCACAGACCACAGATGCCAATCTGATTCTTGCTCCTTCGAGGGTAACCTGTTTATCTCTTTGAGCTGCTTTTAGGTTTTTCTTTGTTTTTGGATTCTGAACTATCACCAGAACTTGTGATGTGTTTTCTTTTGTTTTTTAGACACCTTAAAAATATTTTTTATTTATTTTTAGAGGGGGAGAGAAACATCAACATGAGAACAGGACATCAATCAGCTGCCTCCTACTTGGCCCCCCTACAGAGTATCAAGTGCACCTGACCAGGAATCGAACCAGCAACCTTTCGGTGCACGGGACAACACTCAACCAACTTAGCCACATTGGCCAGGGCTTGTGATATGTTTTTAATGGTCCCTCAAGTGCCGGGAGCCATAAAAACAAAAGTTTGGTCTCACTTCCTGGTCAGCCCTACTTCCTGATTGAGCCTGCGCGGGCCAAAGGCCAGACCAATCAGCTAAGGACAGATACCCAGTCCCCAACCAATCACCCCAGGACAATCCCACATCAGAATAACCAATCAGCTAAGGACAGATACCAAGTCCCCAACCAATCACCCCATGACAATCCCTTATCCTGTTCCTCCCCTCCCGAGCCTTTAAAAACCTCAACGCTTCAATAGAGAAACGAGGCTGGATCGGAACTTCGCCTTGCCTCCATTCTTTCACGCTTCTTGTTTGATTCATTCTCTTAGATGGTTTCTACGTGCCCTCGTTGTTGCCCCCCAGGCCGGGGCACCTCAAGTACTTGGTCAATCTACAGAAACCTGTGCAAAATCATCTTCATTATGATGTTCATCTTCCACCTACTTTTGACGCTCTTATTAGATGAATGAATGCTAGTGCTTCCAGATATATCCACTGTGATTAAACTTCCCTTTCATACTGTTCATCAATAACTCCTCAGCAAGCCCTGGCTCAGTGCTGTGGTTCAGTTGGTTGGTCATCATCCTGTGCATTGAAAGGTTGCCAGTTGATTCCCGGTGAGGGCACAAGCCTGGTTTTGGGGCCTGATCTCCAGTAGAGGGTGTGCAGGAGGCAGCCAATTGATGTTTCACTATCACATAGGTATTTCTCCCTCTCTCATTCACCCTTCCTCTCTCTCTAAAAAATCTGAAAAACAAAAACACACTTCTCAGCTCAATTTTTCTTGAATTAGTTAAAACACAGATTTGAAGTTCAGCCTAGTATTTTTAATTTCTACAAATTGACGGTTTCCTTATCTAATTTTGAAGTGTTGTGTGCTTTTTTGTTTGTTTTTGATGAATACGCCCCCAATTCCTAAGGATAATGTTCACTTCCTTTCCTGCTTTCCTCTATGAACTCTCGGTTAGCCTTCCGTGTGGGCCTGGTACCACCGAGTGCTGGTTTTCTTCACAATGCTGACTTCTGCTTAGCTCTCCTATTCTATGTACGACTTCCTGTCATGCTGCCAGTTCCTTGGTAACTGATGATTCCTGATGCAAGGCAAGAGAAGAGTTGTGCCTGTGGCTGTGGTATATTACTTTGGACAGTTGAGGTCCGGGTGTCTGAGCACTAAGTGCAGTTTCTGATGAAGCAGCCGTGACTCATGAGTGAGCACAGGGGAGGTAAAGCGAGCACCTGCTGTGGGACTAGTGTCATGGTTTTGTCGTTCAGAGTGACACTGGCAGTCATGGCCAGCCTTTGTTTCTCTGATCTAGCAGTAAGGGTCTAGCGTCAATACCCACTTTTGGGAGGTTTTCTTTTTCAACTCAAAAAGTGGCTTAGAGTTTCTCAGCTCTACTTAGTTTTTATATGAATCTGTCCCCATTTGCTCTGTATGTTTCCGAAGTTTCTCAGTGTTCTAGTTTGCTGGTAAAATGACCTTTTTATATTAATAGTAAAAGACTTGCACATTTTGAGGAGTTATTTTAATGAAAATTGTTATATATCTGCTCACTGAATAGATACAATGCTTTTGGTAAACAATTTGGCACTCTGCTGTTCCAGTGATTCAACATCTAGCAAATTTATCAAAAGAAAGTAAGGAGCACAAAGATATAGCTAGTGATGTTTTGGGCAAGTGTTCACAATAGGGGAAACTGAAAATAAAAAATATTTAACAGGTCTGACTGATTCAATAAATAAGTGTATCTTTAAAATGAAATAGCTACGTAACTATTAAAATCACAGAAAAGAATTTAAGGACATTTAAATACCTATAAATGAAGAAAATGTGACCACATGAAAAACTTTATATGCACAAACACCGATTTAGATATACAGAAAATACTTTAAAATATACATTAAATTGTTAACAGCTGCAATCCCTGGATAATGGCACTAGTAAAACTTTCACATTAGAAAATTAAAAATTGTGTTAACCAAGTGCTTACATTTTATTTTAATTGCTAATTTAGATTTTTTTTAAGCAACAACAAAAAAATTAGAGCTCACTTTAGTTGAAATGGTCTCTATAGAAGCAAACAATAGAACATGTCAGACTACGGGAAGAAAGTGTGAAAAGGACACAAGCACACTTTGGTCACCTCTAGACCGTGCAATCTAAGAACAGCACAAGCAGAAATGTGAGATTAAATATTTAAAGTAACTTTTTCGTTTAAAATGGGGCTCCTTGAATATGGTGATTTTGATTTATGTTCCTTTTGATATATATACTAGAGGACCGGTGCCCGTGCGCTCCTGTGGTCCCTCAGCCTAGCCTGTGGGGATTGGGCTGAAACCGGCTCTCTGACACCCGAGGGGTCCCAGATTGTGAGAGGGAGGTTCTCAGATGACGCACCCAGAATCGGGCTCCCTCCTCTCTGGTTCCAGGTACATCACCCAAGAACCACAGCTGCCAAGTGACTGTAGCTCGGCAGCATCTGCGTTGAGCATCTAGCAGGCCCCAGTCCAGTGTGCCAGCAGCCCCGCTCCTGCCACCATGCATTGACAGCACAGAGTGATTCGGGCTGGTGCTAGCAGCAGTTGCAAGTGGTAGCTGCTGCCCCAATCGCTCCTCAGGAGCAGGGGGAGGTAGAGAAGCCCTCAGATCAGGGCCAGCAGCCGCTGCTCCCACCTGCTGATGGCACTGAGCGATTGGGGCTGACATTGGGTGCTGTCAGCAGGTTTGAGCTGTAGCTTGGGTGCCGGCAGCGGGTGTGAGTGGGGCCATCACCAACAGCAAGTGCAAGAGGTGGCTGCCGGCCCCAATCATCCCTCAGGAGCATGGGGAGGTGGAGAAGCTCTGAGGGGCAAACATGGCCGGCAACCGCCTCTTGCACCTGCTGACAGCACTGAGTGATCGGGGCCAGTATCAGGAGCTGGGAACAGGTGCTAGCAGGGCTGGCATGGGCACCAGGTGCCAGCGCCAGGTGGGACTGCGGCATGTGGGAGCAAAGAATTTTTAGTAACCACCAGAGGCTCACCCCGATGACAGTGACCGGTGCTGTGCCTTGATCTGGCAACCCTGCTCACCTACTCTACCATCCTGCTGTGGCCAACAACCGCCATGTTACATACGCGCACACCCCTCTCCTCCCCCTCCCCGTGTTCAGCACACATCCTTGCGAATGGTTGTTCCACCATTCAGTCTATTTGCATATTTATATATATAGATTGCTAACACTCTTTCCTTATTCTATTTAGTACTGTGATATAAAAGCAGTTCCCTTACTCTGTTCCAGCAGATTTCAGAAGGAAATAGCGATTAAATCAAAACAATGGTCCTTGGCAAAATATTTATCAGCAAGTAGATAGGGGAAAAACCTGCTTTGAAGTCAAGTGTCCCATCCCAATCCTTATAGTGTCTTTCATTACTTTGTCTACAAAGTGTGTCTGAAAACACATGAGATGTCCAAGTGCCCCAAGGATCTTCCGCAGGGCTATTCGCTGTCACTGGTGTGAGTAGCACAGCGAGTATTCACTGTCACTGGTATAACCGACGTATTGCAAGTTAACTGAAAAGTATTACATGTTTTGGCCAATTTAAAATTGTCAGCACCATGATTTAAACACTTGTTCTAACAGTTATCTAGTGTGTTTATGACTGAAATAACACATTTTTCAGAGATGAGACAACAAAACATGTTCGGGAAATATAGTGTGGCAATGAACGTGAGTTCTAGAATCAGACTGTCCTATTTCTGAATCCTAGCCCAGTCACTTGCTAGTTGTACGGCCTCGGTCAAATAACAGAACCTCTATATACACAGAGGGGTGCATGGTTCCAACTTGAGAGGGACACCATGAAAACAACAAGAAACTACAGTAGGTATGTGGGGAGGAGGACTATGATGACAATCGTTATCAATGACTAGTATTATGTCTTGAAGAAAAACATTCCCTGGAAACAGGTCAAATTAGTGTACAGCAGTAACAGCTCCGTCCATTTTGCAAGACATACGTTAGTAGCCAACAGACCAACAGCACCCTGGAAGGGAAACCTACCCTCTACCAAACTAGGGAAGAAACCAAGAGATGTACATTTGAAAACTGAAACAAAGAACCTCTATAGTTAATTTCACCTTCGTCTCCCCAGCGACAGCACTTTCCCTTCAGGGCGTCCTTTCCACGCTAACGCTTTTCCCAAACCTCCTCCTAGAGAGTCAGGAAAGGCTTGTCCCCAAAACAGCGTAGTGAGGGGTCGACCTGCAGGAAGGCACATGTCACTGTTTCTCTTCTTTAAAAACAAAAACAAGACCCAGCCACATAGGCTTCTGGGTGCCTAGGCACTGCTCCAAGCACCTCAGACCCGATTCCCTGAACCCCAGGCACCATGGGACAGGAACTGCGGTGCTCAGGACAGTGACTCTGTGCGCTCCCTGCTGTGCGCCCGTGACTCTGCCTCAGGCAAGCAGAGGTGCGTGCACAGGGGATTACTGCTCAGGCCCCCATGCTAGCATGTGACACGAGACAGGCCTGGCGGCCGAAGGAGAGCCGCAGTGTGGCAGGAAGAGGAGAGTGAGGCTCCAGCTCTGCTTTTCCACAAACATTTCATCTGCAAAAAAGACTAATGCTAAAGCTGAAAACCCATGATTCTAATCCAACACTGATTTTAACCATGAGTAAACAGAGCGCCAGGCAGACAAAGCAGCCTGCTGACCCTGCCACTGCGCAGCCCTGGTTCCCACCAGCATGGCCCCACCTACCACTCCAAAGCTATTATTAACTGCCACCATTGGTGGAATGGAGAATTTTTTTTTTAGGTCCTTGTTTCTGTTCCACCCACCTTTCCTTACATTTCAACTTCTCCCTTTCGCTACAGAGTAGCATGTTCAGGCGTCTTCCAGTGTGTGAGATAAGTACACTTCCTGTGAAAGCACTGGCTGGAGTTCCCATGTCACAGAACACGCAGGACCAAAGATCCTTTGAACTCGTACACATATGATTTGCAAAAACCTAGTAGTACATGTTAATTCCTTGTGCTTGAAGGGAAAAAGCTAACTAGTATATCAAAGCCATGAGTTAACAAGCATAGCATAGGATGAGGCAAATGAAATCTCACACAAAATGCATTCCTAACAGGCCAAGATCTCAGGTCCACGAATGCCTCTATCTGGAAATATGTAAGAATGGATAAAACAGAATGTACATTACATTCTCAAATGCATTTATTTTAACCTAAGTAGCAAAATCTGTTTTACATGAACTGTCCTGGTTTTGCAACGTTATTGTGTTCCTTCTTTTATTCCCCACTGTATTTAAGTTTTTATCATCACCTTCTATTATGCCAAGAAATGGTTTACCATTTGTGGTAATAATATGATGCTGATGGAGATGTGACACCAGTTATCAGATCACTGGATATGGCAGAGCCATGAGAGTAATGGGAAATACAATGTAATTTATAACTTTATCAAACCTCAGGGACACAGAGCATACTTATATTTTAACTTCTCAGGTCATTTCATGAACTGAATATCACAGACATTTACATTATGTGCTCACATGTTCATTTAAATAGACAGGTTTGCCTTAATCACCAATAATTACTGAAAGGAATTTTTTCATGCAGACCTTCCACAAGAAGCCAGAGGCCTCTTGCATTCTTCAGCCACTATGGCAGTGGCCAACGGCATGGCCCTTTCAATAGGAACAACGTGCAAACAACTGCTATGAGCGACTCCGGAGGTGCTAGGGTCAAGGAATCTATGATTAAGACTTATACTATCAGAACCGATTTGTTAGAGTGGTTTCCATGATGCAGTAGCACCCGCCAGTGGATACTTGTGAAATCTATTGAATATAATATAATATAATATAATATAATATATATAATTAATATAATATAATATAATATAATATAGGTGGATAGTATTATTTAAGATAACGGTCTCTCAAATTTCTCCTTGGGCATAATTATATTACACATAAAAACAATTTGAGGGAGAAAAAGTGGCTTCAATAGTCTGATACCTGTAGAATTTAGGATTTATAACACGTTTGTCACTAAAAATGCATGGCTATTTAATTAGCTTTCAACATGCACATGTTTTCTCTAATTTACAAGCTCTTCATTCATCTGAGAATGTTATAAAGCAGTGAGTGTGCCAGGCAGTGTGCTAGCCAGGCCCTCAAGCGTGAGCTATGTTTTGTACAGCACCAGACCCAAGACCCAACCTGCAGGCCAAAAGTGCAGCCCTTCTAAAGAGAGCGGGAGAGGGTCACGACAGCCTGCCACGAGTGATGCCTCTCCCACCAGTGCAGCTCCCATCAAGCCAGAGGGGAAATCAGAGCCGAGAGGCTTTTAAAGGTTGGAAGGACAGACCTAGGCACCCTTAGGCCAGGCCAAGGGCATGGTCAGGATATGATCCACTCCATGATTCAGTGTGCAGTAAGGTTATGTGAGGCTGGATGCTGTGGGCCAAGACAAGACCTCCTTACTACAGGGACCTCACATGACTGACCTCAGCTCCTCGTAACCAAAGGCCACAGCCTACTACTTAAAAGTTTCAGAATTGCTTACTTGTGGGACGTCCTTTTCTTCATCATGCTTGCAGATACACCAGCATGGCCTAAAAGAGAAGTGAATATCAGTCAATGAAAATCAGATAAAAAAATAGTTCAAATGCAAGAAAAAAATAACTTTGAAGACTACGACATAAAGCATGAAATGAAAATAAACTGTAGATGGCCAATATATGAGAAAGCCATTCATTTACTGAACTTTCAAAAAGGAGATGCAAGGGATTGAGAAGATAAAATGATGAACAACAGTTCATCTCCCCAAATTAACCATAAAACACAAACCAAAATCATGTGGGCAAGAAAATATAATCAAATAAAAGTGACAATCCTAGCCATAAAGTACTAAAAGTTACAGAATTTGTTTTCCTGCCACATAACAACTAAAAATCAGGACAAATGATATGAAACTCCTGGACCCAAATACTGAGAGAATACAGGACCAGAGAGCAGAAAGCCAGGCAGAGTCCCGCATCGCACCAAGCCGGGCTCCATTCCAAACAATGTGGGTGATGCTATATGAAACCAAGAAAAGCTCTGTGGTTTTCCTACCTTGAGAGTCAGGCTGGAGCTGGGGAAGGTGAGGTGGCTGGGAGTTATGGGCAGAGTGCTAGCAATGAGATCTCAGCGGGGGCTCCAAACATGGTGGGAGGGTGAGGGCCTTAAGTTAGTACCTGCACCCTGGGCAATTTTGCTCAGTGTTTGGAGTATTGGCCCGTGGACCCAAAGGTCTCAGGTTTGATGTCCGGTCAAGGACATATATCTCGGTTGCAAGCTCACCCTGATTGGAATGCGAGGTGGAGGCAACCAATCGATGTGTCTCTCATCGATGTTTCTCTCTCTTACCCCTCCTCCCTTCCTCCTCTCTTAAAAAAATAAAAAATCAATGGGAAAAATATCCTTGGGTGAGGATTAAAAGAAAGAAAGAAAGATATTAACTTGCAGAGGCATGAAGGCTGTTGTTCAAAGTCCCGTCTGCCTACATCTCTGAACACTTGGAGCAGTCAGTAAAAAACAAAAAAGGTGCCCCTTAACAGGAAGTCTGTAGAAGCCCTAAGAAAAAGAGTTGCTACATATCCATTCTTCGAAAACAAACTCCAGTATTAACCAACAGACATCAACAAAAACTGAACACTTCACAACAAATTTCAAAGGTCTAATGCCCCAGGCAAAAACTACTAGACAGACAAGAGTGGCAAACTAACCATTTAACAAGCAAGTTATGACCAAAATAGTGTAATTAGCGGGTACAGAGGTGAAAAGAACTATAATATATATGCTCAAATATCTAAAAGACACAAACACTCTGGCTGGTGTGGGTCAGTTAACTGGATGTCATCTGTGCACCGAAAAGATGCGGGGTTGTTTCCTAGTCTGGGCACAGGCCCGGGTTGTGGGCTTGATCTCTGGGGTGGGCAGAGATAGCCAACTGATGTTTCTCTTTCACTGGATGTCTCTCTCTCCCCTTCCTCTCTCTAAAAATTAATTTAAAAAATATATTTTTAATGAAAAAAATACAAAACACAAACACTTAAAATAGGAAAATAGAAGGAAAAAATATATGATCTGTAATTTAAAAAAAAATTACTGAATGTGATTAACAGATTAGACTCCAAAGATAAAAAGTACCCAAAAAGGAACAATACCAACCAAAAACCAACTGGGAAAATGAATAGCCTCAGTGATCTGTTGGACCATAACATAAATGAAACTGAACTTCACAAAACAGAGGATAGAGGGGTAAAGGAAAAAACAAATCTGAAACATATAACAGCAGGAATTTTCCAGATGTGGTAAGTATACCAGTGCAACCATACCAGCTTACAAGATCAACATAACCAAAGTAAGATAAAAACAAAAAAATAAAAAATAAGGAAAACCATGCAAAGGCATATCCTAATCAAATTTCCTAAAATCACCAACAAAGTATTTTTAAAACTGCCAAAGAATAACAGATTTTAAAAACAGAGAAACAGCCGAAACCGGTTTGGCTCAGTGGTAGAGCGTCAGCCTTTGGACTGAAAGGTCCCGGGTTCGATTCCGGTCAAGGGCATGTAGTACATTGGTTGCGGGCACATCCCCAGTAGGGGGTGTGCAAGAGGCAGCTGGTCGATGTTTCTCTCTCATCGACATTTCTAGCTCTCTACCTCTCTCCCTTCCTCTCTGTGAAATATCAATAAAATATATATTAAAAAAAATAGAGAAATAGAAAATACTAATTCCAGATTTGTTGTCAGAAACCAGGTAAGCCAGAAGTCAGTGCACTAAATCTTTAAGGTGCTGCTGAAAAAAACAGCATCCCACTACTGTGAACTCAACATACCATATTTAGCAAATACCTTTCAACCCCCAGCATTGATAACATATTAAAGGGACATAGGTAAATGCACCAATTAAGAGATCATATTAAAAGGAGATAATTAGTATCAAATTATCTTCAGGTTAATTATCTTCAGGACAAATTAACTTCAGGTTATTTAAAAATGGTAAAAAGAGTCAGCCCTGGCCAGTGGTTTGGTGGTAAAAGCAGTAGCCCACACACAGAAGGGTCTGGCAGGTTCGATCCCCACCCTGGTCGAGGAGCATGAGGAAGGCAACAACCAATGTCTCTCACATTTATGTTTCTTTCCCTCTCTCCCTTCCACTCTCTCTAGAAAATCAATAGAAAAAATATTCTTGGGTGAGAATTAACTACAACAAAAAATTATAAAAGGGTCAATTATTCAAGAAACTCAGATGCACCTTATGCTACTCATAATGCAAACTCTCAATACATATATTATAACAACTTGAAATCATATGAAGTTTGTTCTTTGACCACATCAGAATTAAACTAGAAATTTAGAAAGATCCCGGTGTTGAAAATTAATCTTCTAAAAAAAATCCATGGCTCAATCACAAAATCCAATGAAAATTCAAATATTCTGAATTTTTTTAAAAAACGAAAATACAATCTATCCAATCTGTGTAATATAAACCAAAATTTACACTAAGTATCAACAATACAAATAAAACAAAGGACTTTTCACCATAAACTCAGAACAGAGGTTCCCCTGAGTGGAGGAAGAAGGCTTCTGAGTTATTTCTCTCTTTGATTTAGATTAAGGTGACCATTTGTAAACAAAATTTTCTGTACTGCTGTTTATTTACAATTTTAAAAAGTTAACTGAAAAAGAAGATAGATGGCCAACTGGTTTATGTAAGACTGTCTTGGTTCACAGATAAAGATGATGAGCCTTGGTCCTGAGTGGAGAGAGCCATGCTCACCCACTGTCACCCTGCATGTCTTCAGGCGTACAAAGAAGTGGGCAGCCCGCGGGTGAAGATAAGACACAGAATGGATGGAGGGCAAATCTACCTGAAGCATCCCTGATCACCTCTGGGTGTCAGCAGTAAGAATGGGAAAAAATGCAAAAGCACATCTACTACCATTGCACCAGGCATCAGGATCCCCTCCCTCCCTTCCCTTCCCATGCTGAACATACAAGTAAAGGGGGGCAGCTGACTTGAGCATTTGATGTGCCCCAACGTAACAGATACATCCTTGTCTCTGCACCCTACAAAGCTTATCCTGGCCTCACACATCCCCAAAAGAGTGACTTTCCTGTTTAAAAGAGTAGCATAGTAGAAACAATTCTATTGATCACTCAAGAAAAGATAAGCCATTCATAATTCATTAATTCTTAGGTATGAATGGACAATGATCAACAGTCACGTAACCTCGGTGGCAGAAGTGAGAAAGATGGAAACAGGTAGCACCACTGTTCACAAAATGGTCCAAGAACTACCGTATTTGCCGGCGTATAAGACGACCCTTTGGCCCTGAAAAATATGCCTCCAAGTGGGGGGTAGTCTTATACAGCGAGTATATAACAAACTCTGTATTTTTAGTGGAAATGTTAGGGGGTCGTCTTATATGCCCAGTCGTCTTATACGCCGGCAAATAAGGTACAAAGATTAATGGTAGAATTGGTATTCTCAAGGAACTGAAGATCCTCCAGTCATAAATGGGAACAAGAGGCCGTGAAAAGGGAAAACAAAAGTTCTTGAAATTAAAAAAAAAGAGAACTTTAAATATATATATATATTTTATTGATTTTTCACAGAGAGGAAGGAGAGAGGAATAGAGAGCTAGAAACATCGATGAGAGAGAATCACCAACCAAGCCGCCTCCTGCACACCCACTATCGGGGATGTGCCTGCAACCAAGGCACATGCCCCTGACCGGAATCGAACCCGGGACCTTCCAGTCCACAGTCCAACGCTCTATCCACTAAGCCAAACCAGTTTCGGCCAGAGAGAACTTCTTGTTTCCAGTACAGTATGTTAAGAGCTTGGAAGTCGTTACTCTGTCCTAACAAGAGCTGAACAAGCTGAAAAATCAACAACTCTTTGTACACTGGTCGCAGAACAAACTGCTGATTCCAAAACTAGAAAAACAGACAAGCCAATACCCAGATTCACAACTCACTCAGCACACGTCTCCAGGGAACCAGTGCAGGGGAGGATATCCCAGAGAATAACTGACCAACTGCTGGAAGCTCAGTGTATGCAACTCTTAACAGGCAAAAACTCCAGGGAAGCAGTCACGGGAGAGATGGAGGGGTGAGGGTGGTGGGAGCTCCACATTTTTGAGTTTTATCTCCAGAATCTATCAGGTTCTCATAGAGAAGATCACTGAAAAATCCCCTCCTGCTTCCAGCAGAGGGAGGGGAAAAGTACCCCCTTTGAAATAATCTATAGCATTCTGTTCCAAATTAGACCTGCCTTCAAAAGAAACTATTTTATCACAGCCTAACTGAGCTGAAGCCAGGGAAATATCCAGCTCTCTCTAGCCCCAGTGCAGTCCTATCTCACATAAGGGGGAGGAGACTCGCTGAAAGATAGAGACCTAATCACAGCATTATAGAATGTATCTCTTCCCCGTTCCCTGCACCTCACCAACATCTCACACTAAAGGCCCATTCACTGGAGTTCCTTTACCCCGTACATCATGTCTTGCTTACAAATAATTAATTATTAGGCATATTAAAAGGCAAAAAGCACAATCTGAAGAGACAGAGCAGGCATCTGAAGCAGGCTCAGATATGGCAAAATTGGAATTATCAGACTAGAAATTTAACGTAACTATGAATGATATGGTAAAGGACCTAATGAAAAAAGTAGACAGCACGCCAAAACCGGTTAAGCTCAGTGGATAGAGTGTCTGTCTGTGGACTGAAAGGTCCCAGGTTTGATTTCAGTCAAAGGCATGTACCTTGGTTGCAGGCACATCCCCAGTAGGGGTCATGCAAGAGGCAGCTGGTCAATGTTTCTCTCTTATCAATGTTTCTAGCTCTCTATCCCTCTCCCTTCCTCTCTGTAAAAAAATCAATAAAAATATATATTTTTTAAAAAGTAGACAGCATGAAGAACAGATGAGATAAAGATGAAACAAAAAAATCAAAAGGCCATGGTAGAGATCAAAAGCATCTAACAAAAATGAAGAATGTCTTTGATGGACTCAGTACACAGAACATTGATAAAGAAATAATCTCTGAGCCTGAGAATATGTCAACACAAACTTCCAAAACTGAAAAGCAAGCAAAAAAGGCACAGGCGGGAAAACAAAACAAAACAAAACAATATCCAAGAACTATGGGCCAATAACAAAGAGTGTAACATATGCATAATAAAAATGCCAGGAAAAAAAGGAAAGGAACCAAAAAACATTTGAAGTAATAATGACTGGTGATTCCCCCAAATTATCATCAGGCACCAAACCACACATTCAGGAAGCTCAGACAATACAAAGCAAGATAAATGATGAGACACCCCTCCCCCCCAAAAAAGAAAGGACATAGTATGCTTATCTTATTGAAATGCAGAAAATCAGACTTTCAGGCAAGATGGCAGAATAGGTAAACTCTGCTCACCTGCTACCACAATCACATCAAATTTACAATGGCATTATAGAACAACCATCACTGAGAACCACAAAGACTAGCTGAACAGAAGTCCTATAACTAAAAAAATATATATTTAAAAACCATTCAAGAGCTGAAGCTGGTTTGGCTCAGTGGATACAGCATCAGCCTGCGGACTGAAAGGTCCCAGGTTCAATTCCTGTCAAGGGCATGTACCTTGGTTAAGGGCACATCCCCAGTAAGGGGTGTGCCGGAGGCAGCTGATCATTGGTGTTTCTAACTCTCTATCCCTCTCCCTTCCTCTCTGTAAAAAAAAAAAAATCAATAAAATATATATTTTTAAAAACCCAACAATCAAAATTGGTAGGAAGGGTGAGCCGTGTCCCCCAAAGGGGCCGGGTGTCCCAGGTGAGCTGTGTGTCCCAGGGGGAGGGGCGGTGAGAACCAGAGGAGGAGCGGACTCTATTCGTGTGGTCCTGAGATAGTCACCATAAAACAAGCAGACTGCCAAATGAGGAGCGGATTCTATTCATGTGATCCTGAGATAGTCAGCATAAAACAAGCAGATTGTCAAATGACAGCAGGGAGGGGAAGGAGACCTGGGGGGAGATAAGAGAAGAACCGAAGAACTGGTATACATGAATATAAGTACAACCAACGAACACAGAACTCTGGGGAGGGAGGGCATGAATGGGAGTTGGGGGGGAGGGGGCAATGGTAAGATATGTACACATATAATACCTTAATTAAAAAAAAATTGGTAGGAAGGGAGGAGAGACAGAATGGGCAGGTCCAAAGACTATACTTTCAGGGATCATTTCTATAGTTTGATACTAGAGAAGTTCCTCTGATCGTGTAGAGCACCCGAAACCACGAGGAGGAAGCACAGCATTCTCTCCTGAGCGTGAAGCCGGCTCTTGGTGTTGCTTCTGCAACTGCCATTGGCCATTGATGATCGCTCTTCTCATTGATGGAAGAGTTAAAAAATAAATAAATAAAAAGGAAAAAAAAAAAAAGAATGGGCAGGTCCAATACCCACTATCTGGTAAGAATCAAGAGGGGTATTCATGGCTGCAGAGGTCCTGCACCAAGAGATGGGGGTTGGAGACCTACACCACACACCAGTGCCCTGAGAACGAGTCTGCCTGACATCAGGCTGTGAAAACCAGTACAGGATGGTATGCCAGAGACTAAGTGCTGTGGGAGACTGAGACACTCCGTTCTTAAAGGGCCAGTGCACACTCACTTGCTAATAAACTCTCTCACTTTAAGCTGTAGAGCAGTGCTTCCCAAACTTCTCTCATGATGAGAATTCACCTGGTGGAGTTGTTAAAATACAGATTCCTGAATCCCAACTAAGAAGTGCTAAACTAGAATTTTTGGAAACATATAGGTAAAATTATATACTTAACTGGTGCTCTAAGCTTAGTTGGGATTCAGGAATCTGTATTTTAACAACTCCACCAGGAGATTCTCATCATGAGAGAAGTTTGGGAAACACTGCTGTAGAGCAAGGGCAGCAGCTAAAGAAGTATCAGAGACACATGAGGAGAACCTGAATTTACTAACTTTAGGTAAGGGCTGGAGGGTCAGGGTCAGGGTAACTCTCTGGGGAGGGGAAGAGAACGAAAGTGCTGGCAGGCACACTTTCATTCCCTTACTGAGCTCTCCTTCCTCCAAACCAGCCCAGGACAAGAGAGAACCAAATCTCCTCTGGATTAACCTGGCTAATACCTCTGGCCCCACCTGGGGATTCCCCAGAGACCACGCCCACCCAACTCTGGCCCTAGCTTCTTCCAATGGCTTCTCCACACCAGCAGCCCACCTGGACTTGTGTTGTATACTTGTGCTACAGATTTTCCCAAAATCCAAGATCCACAAACCACAAACAAGCAGCAGCAGGCCTCAGCGTGCCTTATAATTCTTGCTAAAAGGACCCAAGCTGAGCACGAGTGGCAACTGGTCTCAACCTGCATGGTAACTCCCATTAGCTGACCCCAAACCTGGAATAAGCAGCAACCAGTCTTGAACTGGAATGCAGCTTCAATAAAGTGACAACTTCAGCACAAGTGGCAGCAATCCTCAGCTAGCATCATGGGGCCCACTCCCAAGCCAGGCACCAGTGGCTGCTGGCTTCAGTTTATAACATAGCATGGCACAATCAGCAGCTGACCTTGGCCTGTCCTGAAGCCCCTCCCAAGAAGCTCCAGACACAACACACCTGGTGGCCAGCTTCAGATCACACCAGAGCACCACCCACCCATTTCAAAAATGCAAGGGTTGACTCAGGTGACACCAGAGCAACTCCCACTGCATGGGGTCAGCCCCTGCCCAATAGCTTGTCCTCTGTAGTCACAGTCAGCCTGAGGGTCAACGCAACCCACTGAGATGTCAGAAGCAATTGAGGCCCAATTACTACAAGGAAGAGCACACAACCTACATAAGAGACACCCATGGAGCATGGGGCTCAGGTGACCAGGGAAACTATGCCACTAGGCCTCATTGAGCACCTACTACACAAGGCCACTCTGCCAAAACAAAGCATATCTACCTACTACACAGAAACAACCACAGGAGGCAGCCAACATGAGAAAACAAAAAGTATGTCCCAAATGAAAGAATAGAACAAAACTCCAGAAAAATGGAAAGAAATGGAAACCAAGCAATCTAATAAATGCAGTGTTCAAAACAATGGTTATGAGATGCTCAATGAACTATGAGGAATAGATGAATTCAGTGAGAACTTCAACAAAGAGACAAAAAGCATAAAAATGGAGATAGAAAACTTATAAAAAGTCAGAAAAAATGCAATAACTGAAATGAAGACTATACTAGAAGGAATCAGTATTACATTAGATGAAGCAAAGGATCAAGTTAGTGATTTGGAAGAAAAAGAAGCAGAAAACGCTTAGTAGAAATAACAAAGAGAAAAAAGAATTTAACAAATGAGGAAAATTTAACAGACCTGTGGGAGAACATCCAACATAACAACATTCACATAATAGGGCTCCCAGAAAAAGAAGAGAGAAGGGAGGGAATATGTATCTAAAGAAAATAATGACAGAAAACTTCCTTAACTTGGTGAAGGAAATAGATATACAAGTCCAAGAGAGCTCCAAACAAGATGAACCCAAAGTGTTACACACCAAGACACATCATAATTAAAATGCCAAAAGTTAAAGACATAGAGATACTCTTATAAGTAGCAAGAGAAAAAAAGATAAATATAAGGGAACTCCCATAAGACTATATACTGATTTTTCAACAGAAATTTGGCAGGACATAAGGAAACGGCATGAAATATTCAAAGTGACTAATGGCAAAGATCTATATCCAAGGTTACTATAGCAAAGCTGTCATTTACAATCAGATGAGAGATTTTCCCAGGTAAGAATAAGCAAAGAATTCATCATCACCTAAATCAGTATTACAAAAAAATGTTAGAGGGACTTATTTAAGTAAAAAACGACCAAAAAGAGGAATAAAAAAATATAGGCCAGGTGGTATGACTCAATGGTTGAGTGTCACTGATTCATTTCCTGATCAGGAGATATGCCTGGGTTGCAGACTTGATCCCCAGTAGGAGGCATGCAGGAGGCAACTGATCCATGTTTATCCCCCACAGGTGTTCCCACCTCTCTATTCCTCTCCATTCCTCTATCTCTAAAACCAATTTAAACACACACACACACACACACACACACACACACACACACACGCCCTGGCTGGGGTGGCTCAGTGGTGGCTGGAGTGCCATCCCGTGAACCAAGGGTCGTGCAGTTGGAAGGTATTTGCTAAGTTCACAGTAGTAGGATGCTGGGGGTTTTTTCAGCAGCACCTTAAAGATTTAGTGCACTGACTTCTGGCTTACCTGGTTTCTGACAACAAATCTGGAATTAGTATTTTCTATTTCTCTATTTTTAAAATCTGTTATTCTTTGGCAGTTTAAAAAAATACTTTGTTGGTGGTTTTCAGAGATTTGATTAGGATGTGCCTTGGCATGATTTTCCTTTTTTTTGTTGTTGTTGTTGTTATTTTACTTTGGTTATGTTGATCTTGTAAGCTGTATGGTATGGTTGCACTGGTATAATTACCACATCTGGAAAATTTTTGCAGTTATATGTTTCAGATTTGTCTTGTTTTTTTTTTTAAATATATTTTATTGATTTTTTTACAGCGAGGAAAGGAGAGAGATAGAGAGTTAAAAACATTGATGAGAGATAGTCATCAATCAGCTGCCTCTTGCACACCCCCTACTGAGGATGTGCCCACAACCAAGGTACATGCCCTTGACCAGAATCGAACCTGGGACCTTTCAGTCTGCAGGCCAATGCTCTATCCACTGAGCCAAACCGGTTTTGTTAGCCCCTCTGTCCTCTCTTTCATGAAGTACAGTTTCATTTATGTTATGGTCCAACAGATCACTGAGGCTATTCATTTTCCCAGTTGTTTTTTGTTGTTGGTGGTGGTGTTCCATTTTGGATACCTTTTATCTGTGGAGTGCAATCTGCTATTAATTACATTTAGCATTTTTTTTTTAATTTTTCAGATCATGTATTAATATTGTGAGTCCAAGTCCAGTGAGGGCACTTACCCATGTTTTGGGTTCTATCCCATTTGGGACCTGTAGAAGAGGTGACTGATTGATGTTTCTCTTTCACATAAATATTCTCCTCTCTCTCCCTCTTTCTTCCCCTTTCTTTAGAAACAATGAAAAAATATACATATATACACATGGGGGGGGGGAATTCCAACAAAGGGCAACACTTAGTAAAAGCAGTGGATGAACTAAATACAAACCTAGTACAAAGGTTGAAAGGCAAAAAGGAGGGAGGAAACCAAGATGGAAGCTTAGGTAAATGCGATACACACTCCCACATCCACATCAAAATTACAATTAAAATACAGAACAAACATCATTCAGAATCACCTGAAATCTAGCTGAAAGGAAGTCCTACAACTAGAGAAATAAAGAAAACACTGACTGGTAGGAGGAGCGAGGGCATATCTTCTTTTTAATCAGGAAGGGTATCTTGGCTATGGAGGCCTCCTGTGAGGAGCAAGGGGTCCCAGCCCTACACCAGAAGGCCACCCCAGGGATTCAATGCTGGGAAGAAAAGTCCCTGTAACTTCAAGCTGTAAAAACTAGCAGGGATTGTGGCTGAGTGACACAGAGGCTGACAGAGTCCCAGCAGTTCCTCTTAAAGGGCCAACACACAGACTTAATCAGACTCACTCCCTCTGAGATCCAGCACTGGGGCAGCAGCCTGGAAAGATCCAGGAAATATACAGGGAGGAACTAAATTGTCTGGCATCAGGGCAAGAACTTGGAGGCAGCTATCTCCCAGATAAAAGTGCTCGCAGAAGTCATTGCTCCTATTCTGAGACCTCCCTTGCCACAGAGCTGACTGGCCGGCACCATAAGTGAGTCTACATCAACCAAAAAGCTCATACTGTTTGCCCTGCCCTGGTGATTTAACACTCCCCCACCCACCCTACCCTCACAACTTATAGCCCCACCCAAGCTGTTTGTAATGAATGGCTTGTCCTGGCTCAGGCTTCAGATTTTGCTAAAATCTCTCAAACAAGCTTCAGCTGGTGTCAGGTGCTCCAAACCTATCAACAAAAGGCCCAAGACCCAGCACTAGCACCAGCCTACCTTGCTTCACAGCTGGGCCTTGCTTGGGCACTTCTAAGCTAGATACAGATAGGACAGTGGTCAGCAAACTGCAGGTCGCGAGCCACATGCAGATCTTTGGCCCCTTGAATGTGGCTATTCCACAAAATACCATGTGCGGGTGCACACATACAGTTTGATCAAAACTTTGTGGCCCATGAGCAGAAGTCGGTTTTCAGCCTGGGCAAGTCTATTTTGAAGAAGTGGCGTTAAAAGAAGTTTAAGTTTTAAAAATTTGGCTCTCAAAAGAAATTTCAGCCGAAACCGGTTTGGCTCAGTGGATAGAGCATCGGCCTGTGGAATGAAAGGTCACAGGTTCTATTCCGGTCAAGAGCATGTACCTTGGTTGCGGGCACATCCCCAGTGGGCGTGTGCAAGAGGCAGCTGGTCGATGTTTCTCTCTCATCAATGTTTCTAACTCTCTATCCCTCTCTCTTCCTCTCTGTAAAAAAATCAGTAAAATACATTTTTTTTTAAAGAAAGAAATTTCAATCTTTGTACTGTTGATATTTGGCTCTGTTGACTAATGAGTTTGCTGACCACTGAGATAGGAGGAAGCTGCAGATCTCTCTGTAGTTCCTACCAGGTGGCCCTAGGCAGTGGCTAACTTTGTACCTCCCTAGAGGCCCCAGAGCCAGTGCACCCTGCAGACAGCTTCAGACCACACCAGATTACAACTCCTCATATCCACAAGTGATACATTCAAGGGGCAGACTCAATCAGCACTAAAGCCCCACTGAAGCAAGCCCTGCTTCTTAGGGGTGTCTCCTGCACAGCTGCTCTTCCACTGTATTCCCAGCTGGTCCTCACAGCCAATGGCCCCGGAAGTCAATTCCTCCCAGTGACACCAACAGCAATCAAGGCTCAACTACAAGACTGTGCCCACAGCCCACACAGGGGCACACAGAGAGTGCCCAGGTCAGATGAGGAGAGGCTCAGCCACTGGGCCCTGTAGGACATCTAGTACACAAGGCCACTCTACCAAGTCCATGAGCTATAGCAGCTCTACCGGATACATAGAAACAAACACAGGGAAGCAGCCAAAATGTAGAGATCAAGAAACATGTCACAAATGAAAGAAATCTCCAGGGGGAAAAAAACTAAATGAAATGGAAGCAAGCAAACTATTAGATACAGAGTTCAAAACTATGAGTATAATAAAGCTCAAGGAACTTACTAGTAATGAGAGCTTCAAGGAACTTAGTGAGACTCCCAAGGATCTTAATGAGAATGCCAAAGACATGAAAAAGGACCAGCCAGAAATTAAGCATGCACTAACTGAAATGAAGAATTATTTATAGGGATGGAACAGTAGAGGATTCCAAGAATCAAATCAACAATTTGAAATATGAAGAAGCACAAAATACCTAAATTGAAGAGCAAAAGAAAAAAGAATCCAAAAATATAAAGATAGTGTAAGGAGCCACTTGGACAACTTTAAGCATACCAACATTAGCATTATGGGGGTGCCAGAAGAGGGACCAAGATATTGAGAACCCATTTGAAGAAATAATGACAGAAAACTCCCCCTACTTGGTTAAAGAAATAGACTTGCAAGTCCAGGAAACAAAGAGAGTTCCAAAAATGAGGAAACCAAAGAGTCCCCAAGACACATCGTAATTAAAATGCCAAATTCTAAAGACAAAAAGAATCTTAAAAGTACCAAGAGAAAAGCAGTAAGTTACCTACAAATGAGCGCCATAGGACTATCAGCTAATTTCTCAACAAAAATTATGCAGGCCAAAAGGGAGTGTCAATATTCAAAGTGATAAAAAGCAAGAACCTACAACCAAGATTACTCAACCTAGCAAAGCTATCATTTAGAATTAAAGGTCAGATAAAGATCTTGTCAGAAAAGAAAAAAAGAAAAGAAAAGGAAAGGAAAGGAAAGGAAAGGAAAGGAAAGGAAAGGAAAGAAAAGAAAAGAAAAGAAGAGAAAAGAAGAGAAAAGGAAAGAAAAAGAAAAGAAAAAGAAAAGAAAAAGAAAAGGCTAAAGGTGTTATTACCACCAAACCAGTATTACATGAAATTTTGAAGGGTATTCGTAAGAAATAGAAAAAGGAGGGGAAGAATAAAAAATATGAATAAAATGGCAATAAATACATATATATCAACAACTGAACTTAAAAATCAAAATAAATGAATGAGGAATCTGATAAATAAAATAAATTGACAAATAAAATAGAACCAGAAGCACCTTAGCCATTTGGCTCGGTGGATAGAGCATTAGCCTGCGACTTTAGGGTCCTAGGTTAGATTCCAGTCAAGGGCATATGCTGGGGTTGCGGGCTTGATCCTCAATAGGGAACTTGTAGGAAGCAGTCAATCAATGATTCTCTCTCATTATTAATGTTTTTATCCCTCTCTTCCTCTCCTCTCCTCTCTCAAATCAATAAAAGAAAAATATTTTTAAAAAATAGAACCAGAAGCATGAAACATGGAATAGACTGAGTAATCTCAGAGGGAAGGTGGGCAGGTAGAGAAGGGTAGAGATTAATCAAAGAATTGATATGCATGCTAGAGGCCCGGTGCACTAATTCGTGAACTGGGAGAGTGTCCCTAAGCACAGCCTGCATCTTCTCCAAACTGGGACCCCTGAGGGATCGAACCTAAACTGGCAGTTGGACCTCCCTCTCACAATCCAGGATTGCTAGCTCCTAACTACTTCTGCCTGCCAGCCTGATCACCCTCTAACCACTCCCTGTCAGCCCGATCAACACCCAACCGCTCCCCTGCCAGCCCAATCGCCTCCAATTGCACTCCCCTGCTAGCCATCTTGTGGTGGCCATCTTGTGACCGCCAACTTGTGATGATGTGGGTGCAGCTATCTTGTGATGACATGAGGGCAAGACGCCACCTAGGCTTTTATTAATATAGATGTGCATTATCCATGGAAACAGACAATAGGGCAGTGAAGGTCTGGGGTGGGAACCAGGTGGAGGAGGTAATGGGGGAGGAGTGGCATCTATAATACTCTCAACAATAAAGATTTTAAAAAGGAAAGATAAAAGTTGGAAGACCATGGGTAATTTCAACAATAAATTGAGGTATATACATAAGCACACACAGAAAATAAGTAAAAATAATTACAAAAACATAAACATATAAAGGGTGAATAAAATTATATTTATTTTAGAATGTAGTCAAACATAGCTGGGTATATATGAAAACATATGGTAACCACAAGCTAAAATTCTGTAGGAATATAAAAAAGAAATAGAAAAGAACATAAACACAACACTACAGAAAGTCACAAACATACAAAAGAGAATAAGAAAAAAAAAAGAAACATAATTACATAACCAATCAAATGGCAATAACTACATATCTATCAATAATTACTTTAAATGTAAATGGATTAAATGCTCCAAAAGACAGAGTGGCTGGATAGATTAAAAAGCAACAACAACTGAAACCGGTTTGGCTCAGTGGATAGAGCATCGGTCTGTGGACTGAAGGGTCCAGGTTCAATTCCGGTCAAAGGCATGTATGTACATTGGTTGCGGGCACGTCCCCGGTGAGGGGTGTGTAGGAGGCAGCTGGTCTATTTTTCTCTCTCATAGATGTTTCTAACTCTCTATCCTTCTCTCTTCCTCTCTGTAAAACATCAATGAAATATATATATATATATATATATATATATATATATATATATATATATATATATATATATTTAAAAACTGAACGGACCAATAACTAATAGCAAAATGACATAAGTAGCAATGGACATAGACTACAGAGCAGGACAGGGGGCTTGGGAGGACAATGGGGTGATAAGGGCACGTTTGTAATACCTTAATCAATAAAGAAAAAAAATCACATAAGTAATCAAAAACACTTCCCTACAAACTGGGTGGTAGGGAGCTTTGGGGGAGAAAAAGGAGAAACAATTGTAATAATCTGAGTAATAAAGATTTATTAAAAAAAAACACTAAAAACTAAAACAAAAACACTTCCCTACAAACAAATTCCTGAACCAGATGGCTTCACAGGTGAATTTTACCAAAACATTCAAATAAAAATTAATACCTATCTTCTTCAACTGTTCCAAAAAATTGAACAGTAAAAGCTCCAAAATTCAATTTGAGGTCCGCATTACACCCTGATACCAAAACTAGACAAAAACACTACAAAAATAAATTATAGGCCAATATTCCTTATGAACACAGATGCAAAAAATCCTCAACAAAATATTAGCAAAGCAAATTCACAATTAATTCAAAATATAGCCATACCCCATGATCAAGTGGGATATATTCCTGGGATGAAAGGCTGGTTCAATATCCACAAATCAATTAGTATGATATACCACAGAAACAAAATGAAAAATAAAAATCGTATCAAAAGAAAGCATCTTCTTTAAGAAAAGGAAGAAAAAAGAAAAAAGAAAAGTAGCAAGACAGAGTTGTCCACTTTTACCACTTTTATTCAACACAGTATTGAAAGTCCTAGTCATAGGAATCAAACAAGAAAAAGATATAAAAGGCATTGAAATTGGAAAGGAAGAAGTAAAACTTCTTCAGATGACATGATTCTATATATACAGAGAACCCTAAAGAATCCATCCAAAGAAACCTATTAAAACTAATAAATTAATTCAGTGAAGGATATAAAATTATTATTCAGAAATCAGTTGCCTCTTGATATACTAGTAACAACACTATTAGAAAGAGAAATTCAGAAACCAATTGTGCTCATAGTTGGGAAAAATTAGCATCAATAAAATTTCCATTCTATCCAAAGCAATCTATTAGTTTCAATGCCATCCCTATCAAAATACCAATAGCCTGTACCGTGCTGCCTTCCACTGGTTAAGACCTCCAAGAGCAAAGGCCTACCGAGGTGAGGATGCCCCTATTGTCACCTGTAGAGGGGCAGCACTGAGCTGGCCAATATTTGTGGTGGTGGTGCTGCTTGTCCTGGCTCAGGGGAAGCGTTCCACTAAGTCTGAAAAACTAAGACATCGCGGGGACTCTCCACCACCGCCCACGACCGGCTAGGCCCTGCCTTAGCGCCCGCCAGCGGGACTCTCCGCCACCTCCCGCGGCCTGCTCTGCCAGGCCTTCGCGCGCACTGTGCTGGTGCTGCGCCTTCCATTGGCAGACCCGGAGAATCCTCTCTCCGCTGCCACATGGCCAGGCCAAAGCATCAGACACTACCACCATGCGATTTTAAAACTACAGGGGAAATTGAGCCACAGGAGCTACCATCGCTGCCGCACCCACCACCGCCCCCAAGAATGGGAATCCACCAAAATCAGAGCTCACTACGCACCGGGCTCATAGAGAGTGTGGCTTCAGAAATTAGCCTCTGCATCCACAGCAGCTCCACATCCACAACAAAGAGGACACCATTGAGGGCGGACTCTCCCCATGCAGCCATCACAGCCCGCCCACAATCTTCCCAGCACACCCACCATGCTGGGAGGGAGATGGAACGCGCTGGTGAGGAAATGGCACGGTGCCTTCCATTAGCCACCCAGGCGAGCCCATCCTCCGATGCTACATGGCCAAGCCGAAGCTCTCGCCGCCACCGCCATGTGAACTTTAAAACTACAGTGGTAATTGAACCACAGGAGCGACCGTCAATGTTGCACCTGGCACTGCCACCCGCCACTGCCGCCGAGAATAAAGGAAATCCACCGAGAACAGAGCTCATCACGCCTTGGGCTCAGGGAGTGGGCAACCTCAGAACTTAGCCTCCATGTCTGCAGCTGCCCCGCTCCCACACCGAACGAGACACCTTTGAAGGTGGTCCCCCCGCCTGCAACCATCTCAGCCCAACTGCAGCTGTCCCAGCCTGCCCGCCATGCTAGCAAGGAGCTAGCGCGGCGCCTCCAATATGCGACCCCAACACCCTAGAGGGGCCGTGTGCCCCGGGTGAGCCGAGTGTCCCAGGGGGCCGAGTGCCCCGGATGAGCCGAGTGTCCCAGGGGGCCGTGTGCCCCGGGTAAGCCGTACCCCCGCAAAGGGGAAGGGTTTCCCGGGTGAGCCGTGTGTCCCAGGGGGCCGAGTGCCCCGGGTGAGCCGAGTGTCCCAGGGGGCCGAGTGCCCCGGGTGAGCCGAGTGTCCCAGGGGGCCGAGTGCCCCGGGTGAGCAGAGTGTCCCATGAGGCCGTGTGCCCCGGGTAAGCCGTACCCCCCAAAGGGGAACGGTGTCCCGGGTGAGCCGTGTGTCCCAGGGGGCCGAGTGCCCCGGGTGAGCCGAGTGTCCCAGGGGGCCGAGTGCCCCGGGTGTGCCGAGTGTCCCATGGGGCCGAGTGCCCCGGGTGTGCCGAGTGTCCCAGGGGGCCGAGTGCCCCGGGTTAGCCGAGTGTCCCAGGGGGCCGAGTGCCCCGGGTGAGCCGAGTGTCCCAAGGGGCCGTGTGCCCCGGGTAAGCCGTACCCCCCAAAGGGGAAGGGTGTCCAGGGTGAGCCGTGTGTCCCAGGGGGCCGAGTGCCCCGGGTGAGCCGAGTGTCCCAGGGGGCCGAGTGCCCCGGGTGAGCCGAGTGTCCCATGGGGCCGAGTGCCCCGGGTGTGCCGAGTGTCCCAGGGGGCCGAGTGCCCCGGGTGTGCCGAGTGTCCCAGGGGGCCGAGTGCCCCGGGTGAGCCGAGTGTCCCAGGGGAAGCAGTGGGACCCAGGGGAAGGGGCAGTGAAAACCAGAGGAGGAGCGGACTCTATTCATAGGGTCCTGAGATAGTCACCATAAAACAAGCAGACTGCCAAATGATGAGCAGATTCTATTCATGGGGTCCTGAGATGGTCACCATAAAACAAGCAGATTGTCAAATGACAGCGGGGAGGGGAAGGAGACCTGGAGGGAGATAGGAGAACAACCGAGGGACTGGTATGCATGAACATAAGTACAACCAATGAACACAGAACTCTGGGGAGGGAGGGCATAAATGGGAGGTGGGCGGGGGGCAATGGTAAGCTATGTACACAGATAATACCTTAATAAAATAAAATTAAAATAAAAATACCAATAGCACTAGTCAGCTTGGCTCAGTGGACAGAGCATTAGCCTGTGGACTGAAGGGTCCCAGGTTCAATTCCAGCCGAGGGTACATGCCTAGGTTGTGGGCTTGGTCCCCGGTGGGGGGCATGCAGAAACCAGCCAATCGGCAATTCTCTCTCATCACTGATGTTTCTATCCTTCTCCCTTCCTCTCTGAAATCAATAAAGAAATAATTATTTAAAAAATACCAATGGCATTTTCACAGAACTAGAACAAATAATCCTAAAATTTATATGGAACCTCAAAAGACCTTGAGTAACCTAAGCAACCTTGAGAAAGAAGGACAAAGTTGGATATCATGCTACCTGATATTAAACTATATTGTAAGTCCACAGTAATAAAAATAGCATGATACTAGCATAAAAAGACACATAAATCAATGGAACAGAACAGCCAGAAATAAACCCACACTTACATGGTCAGTAATCTATGGCAATGGAGGAAAGAAAATACAATGCGGTTAAGATTAGTCTCTCCAACAAATGGTATTGGGAAAACTGGACAAATACCTGCGAAAGAAAGAAAAGAAAGGAAAGAAAGAAAAGGGAGAAAAGAAAGCAAGGAAGAAAGAAACTAGATCACTTTCTTACAACATATACAAGGATAAACTAAAAATGGATTAAAGACTTCAATGTAATACCTGAAACCATAGAACTCCTTGAAGAAAAAATAGGCAGTAAACTCTTTGACATCACTCTTTGCAGTATTTTTTAAATATGTTTCCTCAGGTAAGTTTTTGCAGATCAAAGGAAACCATTAACAAAACAAAAAGAATTGTTTGGTCAATCAACAGGGAAATGCAAATCAAAACCACAACGAGATACCACCTCACACCTATCAGGATAAATATCATCAATAAATCAACAAATGCCAAGTGCTCATGGATTATTGAAAAAGTGAGATTACAAACTGGTACAGCCACCATACATACACACACACACACACACACACACACACACACACACACACACAAATATGCAAATAGGCCGAATGGCAGAACAAATGAACTGGTCGCTATGATGTGTGCTGACCACTACGTGGCACACATGGAATATGAAAGGTGTCGGCTGTGGTGGGATGGTGAAGCAGGTGAGTGGGGTTGCCAGACCAAGGCGGGACACTGGTCACTGTCATGGACCAAGCGTCTGGTAGTTATGAAAATTCTTTGCTCCCGAGCACCATAGTCCTGCCCAGTGCTTGCACCTGGTGCCCTCACCAGTTTCTCACTCACCCACTGCCAGCCCCGATTGCCTCTCTGGGCTTCTCTATGTCCCTCTGCTCCTGAGGGACAATCAGGGCCCACAGCCACCTCTTGCATTCCCTGCCAGCGATGGCACTGCTCACATCTGCAGCCAGCGCAGGCCCCGATGCCCCTGAGGGCTTCTCCACCTCCTCCTACCCCTGAAGGGTGAGGGAGCAGTTGCCTCCGCGCGCCAGCCCCAATCGCTCCGTGCCCTCAACAGCTGCAAGTGGGGCTGATGCCGTCAGCACATGGGAGTGGCAGCAGTGGGAGTGCCAGCAGAGAGGGACTGGGGGCCACGGTGGGAGGGGTCAGGTGGGGCGCAGAGGATGGTCAGAAACCCGTCTCTGTGCCCACTGCAGCCTCTCATAGGCTGATCCGTAGGGGGGGGGGAAACGGTATTAAGAAAGTTATAAGAGAAAAGAAACGAAGGCCACTTCATAATACTAAAGGGAGCAATACAACAAGAAGAAATAACCCTGGTAAACATATATACACCCAATACGGGAGTACCCAAATACATTAAAAAACAAAACAAAAAAAAAAACAAAAAAAAACTGCTGGAGGACATTAAGGGAGAGATTAATAGCAATACAATCATAGTAGGAGAATTTAATACCCCACTGTGATCTTTGGACAAGTCATCTAAACAAAAAATCAGCACAGAAATATCAATCCTAAACAACTCATAGACCAGATGGAATTAATCGACATCTTCAGAACATTCCACCCCAAAGACACAAGAATATACCTTCTTCTCAAGTGCACATAGGTCATATTGGGACATAGGCAAAGTCTCTACAAATTTAAGAAGACAGAAATCATAACAAGTATTATCAGATCATAGTGGCATAAAACTAGAAATTAACTACAATAAAAATAATCCAAAGAAATCAAACACATGGAGACTAAACAGCAAGCTATTAAATAAGGACTGGGTTACCAGAGAAATCAAGGAAGAAATTAAAAATAACCTGGCAACAAATGACAATTGAAAACACAACAATCCAAAATCTATGGGACACAGCAAAAGCAGTTTTGAGAGGGAAGTTCATATCTCTACAAGCCTATTACAAAAAAAAAAAAAAAAAAAAGGTAACAAATTATCTAACTCTACAACTCAAAGAGTTAGAAAAAGAGCATCAAGAAAAGCCCAGTGTAAGCAGAAGGAAGGAAATAATAAAAATCAGGAACACTGACACTCAGAAACCTCACAGGGCGGGGCTGATGGGAAGCCAAGGCTATAGGCTCCACCCTGAAACTCCACCCCATCCAAACTGAGTACAGAGGCTTTTGCAAATTTCCATGTCTAGTTGAATAAGACTGTCTCCTGGCATAGACACAGCTGATCCTCACAGCTAATTGGCCTGGAGGACATTTCCTCCCAGTGATACCAACAATCAAGACTTAACTACAATAAGTCTGTACACACAGTCCACAAGGGGTGCACCAAGAGTGTCCACCTCAGGTAACTGGGAGGCTGACCCACTGAACTATATAGTACACCTTAGCACACAAAGCCACCCTACCAACTCAGGGAAGCAGCAAAAATGGTGAGAAAAGGAAACAGATCACAAACTAAAGAAATGGAGGACAAAAAGCAGCTGGATACAGAGTTCAAAACCATGGTTATAAGGTTTTTCAAGAATTTCCTAGAAAAGGTCAATAAAATAAACAAGACCTATGTGGATATAAAAAGAGATCAACTAGAAATAAAGAATACATTGTCTGAAATAAAAAATATTATACAAAGTCCTAAAAACAGAATGGAAGATTGCAAGAATCAAGTTAGATTTGGAACACAAAGAGCCAGAGGACACTCCTCCGCAGAAGCAAGAAGACAAAACAATCCAGAAAGTTGAAGATAGTGTAAGAAACCTCTGGGACAACTTCAAGCAAACCAACATCAGAATTATGGGCATCCCAGAAGATGACAGAGAGCAAGAAAACATACTGGAAGAAATAGTGACAGAAAACTTCTCCCATCTGGTGAAAGACACAGACTTACAAGTCCAAGAAGCATATAGAACCCCAAATAAAAGGAATCCAAAGAGGACCACACCAAGACACAACATGATTAAAATTCCAAGAACAAAAGACAGAGAGAGAATATTAAAAGCAGCAAGACAAAAGCAGGTAGTTACCTATAAAGGAGCACCCATAGGACTGTCAGCTAATTTCTCAACAGAAACCATGCAGGCCAGATGGAAATGGCAAAAAAATATTCAAGGTGACAAATATACTATACCAAGCAAAGCTATCACTCAGAATCAAAGGCCAGATAAAGAGCTTCACAAATAAATTTAAGCTAAAAGAGTTCATCATCGCCAAGCCAGATTTATATGAATTGCTAAAAGGGGTTCTTTAGGAAGAGGAAGAAAATAAAGATAAAAATTATGAACAACAAATACGTAACTATCAACAAGTGAATCTAAAAATCAAGGGAAGCCGAAACCGGTTTGGCTCAGTGGTAGAGCATCGGTCTGTGAACTGAAAGGTCGCGGTTGGATTCCGGTCAGGGGTATGTACACTGGTTGCAGGCACATCCCCGGTAGGGGGTGTGCAGGAGGCGGCTGGTCGATCTTTCTCTCTCATCGACGTTTCTAGCTCTCTATCTCTCTCCCTTCCTCTCTGTGAAATATCAATAAAATATATTTTTTTAAATAAAAATAAAAAATAAAATAAAAACCAAGGGAAGTAAAAAAACATGGTGAACAATATTAACTGGTGAATATAATACAATCAGAGGTATGAAAGGGGAGTGGACTGATGATTCTTGGGAAAATGTGTAGTGAGGGGGGGGGCAGGAAGAGACTGAACATAAACTGCACCTATGTATGAAGACAATGGAGGATGAGGAAAGGGCAGAGGGTGGGATGGAAACTTGGTGGAGGGAAGCAATGGAGGGGGAAAAAATGAGGAACACTTGTAATAATATGAACAATAAAGGTTTATTTTTTAAAAATTAAAAAAATATACATTTTTATTGATTTCAGAGACAAATGGAAAGGGAGAGATAGAAACATCAATGAGAGAATCATTAAGTAGCCCACACTGGGGATTGAGCCCACAACCGGGGCAGGGTCCTGACCGGGAATTGAACCCTGACCTCCTGGTTCACAGGTTGACATTCAACCACTGAGCCACACAGACTGGACACAATAAAAATAATTTAAGCCAAACTCTTTGTTAGGAGTCTAATGAAAGAGGGAGATATTATGTGTATAAGCCAAAATCCTCAACAGATGTCGATATATTAATATCTAAAATTGTCAGACCAAGAGAAATTTGTATACTGATTATTTACAAATTTTGAAGGTAAAAACCAGAATGGAGTACCTAACTTTAAAAAAATAGATCTTATAACGAATAATTTTTTTAAAAATACTGATTTTATAGAGAAGGGGGAAGAGAGATAGAGATCCATTGGATACCTCCCACCTGTGCACCAATAGGGGATCGAACCCACAACCTGGTTATGTGCCCCGACTGGGAATTGAACCAGCCATCTTTTGTTGTACGAGATGATATTCCAACCAATTGAACCACACCAGCCTGGAGTGCCTACCTTTTTGCTGTAAGTTTTTCACACTATTTGACATTTTCAACTGTGGATTTTTATTAAAGTATGCCATAAAAGGTGGAAATTTGCAACTACGTGGTAAAATAGTAAAAATGGAGGCTAACTCAAGGAAAAATATATGAAAAAGTTATACTATACAATAGGACTTGCTGCCTAATGTCATTAGATATATAAATCTGTTATCTTTAAAATTAAAACCCCTAATATATTAAACTAGATATATTAAAAAACGTAAAAATTCAATTTTCTAATTTTCATTAATCCCTCACACTCTATGTTAAACACTACCCACTATTTACCAAAGAGGCAGTTTAAATTCTTTGACATGTCTCTCATTCAGCACAGTACATGCTCCCTCCCTTGAAATCTGGGCAGGCACCTGGACTGCCTCAAGGCACAGAATACAACAGAAGTGAACCTGTAAGACCTCCGAGGCTCAAACAGAAGAGCCCGCACATCCGTCCCAGTTCCCTTAGGACACTTCCTCTGGGAACCTCCCGCTATACACCTAGAGAAAGACACCTTCCGAGCTGGGCAATTGAGGTCCCCTGCTTTTACCTCTGAGACAGCACCGCCTAAGGGCATGGCAAAACCACCATACCAACTCTGGAATGCCTACCTGGGCTCCCTGTTATATAAGAAAAACAAAACGAAACTCTCTTTCCGTGAATTTTATTTATAAAGGGCACATTCATTACTGATAGAGGGATTTAACAGCAACAGATTCTTAGTCTTTGTTAACAAGAAGAATGATTAATACAATTTTATAATCAATACTGATCAGGAGTCAGCAATCTTTCTAAAATAGGTTCTATCACGTAAGTGGAAAACAGTATGACCTCATGGCCTAACAACAGGCCAGTGGAGTACCTACTAGTCTTTAGCTTAATCCTGTGCTCTAAGAAATAAGGAAGAGTCATAAATGTAAGATCACATTATTGTTTGTTCTACTATTAAATCATTTTTTAATGCAAAGCTCAAAGAACACTTGGCGGAGAACAGGTGTGTAACTGGCCTCCTTTCTGGGAAGTGTGTGTTCTGTGAACTTATTTAAGATGGTGTATTCTGAAGGAGCCTTTAGCAACGCCAAAGAAACGAGCTTGTTTTGTTATTGAAAAAAGTCCCATCCACCCATATTTTACAGTGTGGACAAAGAGACTTTTGCTTTACTTATTTTCCCACTGGCCGCTAAAGCACCTGCAATGAAGACTCCAAAACATATGTAAGAAATGTGAAACTGGAAAACACTTAAAAGTAATTAGCAAAAACTCTGGAATCCTAAGTTTTTACACATAAAAAGCCAATTTTTATAAAAATGAATGTTCTTCACAAATGGCTACTAACCTTTCCCCCTTTCAATAAAAATCTATCTGTGGACGATGGCGGCCTAGGTAGTCTTCTAAGCTGCCACCTCATCAACAATTTGGAAAAAAACAACAGCTAAAATCGAAAGGGATTACACCAGACCCACAGGAAAGCTGGCGGAATGGGATAGCTACAACTAGACACAAAGCAAGGCACCGCTGCTGCCATGTGGAGTTTAAAACTACGGTGGAACAGGAGCCGCCGGAGCTGCCGCCGCTGCGAGTGAGGGAAGCCCACTGAGAGCAGAGCTCGCTCCGCCCCGGGCCCAGGGAGTGGGCCTTCCCAGCCGGCCCGCTGTGGGAGCGAGGGAGCTGATGCGGGGCCTTGGCCGCGCCTTCAGCTCCTGCCCAGAACGAGATGCCTTTGAGCAAGGTCTCCCCGCCTGCAGCCATCTCAGCCTGGCCTCCGCGGACGCAGTGCTAGTGAGGAGCTGGCACGGCGCCTTCCATTCGAGGCCCTGGCGTGTCCTTCCTCCACCGCTGCATGGCCGGGCCGAAGCTTCCGCTACTGCTGCCAAGTGGATTTTAAAACTACAGTGGAAATTGAGCCACAGTAGCGACCGTCGCTGCCACACCCGCCGCCACCACCACCACGAGTGAGGGAAGCCCACCGAGAACAGAGCTCACTCGGCCCCAGGCCCAGGGAGTAGGCGGCTTTGGAGCTTGGCCTCCGCGTTCGCAGCCTCTCTGCTCCCGCCCCGAACGAGACACCTTTGAGCACGGTCTCCCCATCTGCAGCCATTTCAGCCCACTCACAGCCATCCCAGCCCGCCCGCCATACTGGTGAGGAGATGGCGCGGCGCCTTTCATTCGAGGCCCTGGCGAGCCCTTCACCCATAAGGCCCACCACCGCCGCAGGGCTGAGCCGGAGCCTCTGCCGGGACCCCAAAGAGGGCGGCCACCGGCGCCATGTGGATTTTAAAAATACAGTGGAAATTGAGCCACAAAAGCCACCGCCGCCGCCACGAGTGAGGAAAGACCACCAGGAGGGGAGCTGGCTCTGCCCCGGGCCCAGGGAGGGGGCTGCTTCAGAGCTGTGTCCACAGCCATTCTGCTGAGACTCCTTGGAGCGCAGTCTCCCCACCCACAGCCATCCCAGCCTGCCTGCCGTGCTAGCGAGGAGGTGGGGCAGCACCCTCTAGTTTGCAACCCCATCTCCCCAGGGAGCCGTGTGCCCCGAGTGAGCCGTATGCCCCTGGGAAGCGGGGGGGGGGGGGGGGGGGGGGCGGGGTGAACCACAGGAGGAGCGGATTCTATTCGTGTGGTCCTGAGATAGTCACCATAAAACAAGCAGACTGTCAAATGACAGCGGGGAGGGGAAGGAGACCTGGGGAGATAAGAGATCAACCGAAGGACTGGTATGCATGCATTTAAGTACAACTAACAAACACAGAACTATGGGGAGGGAGGGCATGTATGGAATGGGGGGGGGGCAATGGTAAGCTATGTAAACATATAATACTTTAATAAATTTTTTTAAAATGAAAAAAAAATCTATCTGTGAACTCTCTTAAATTCAAAATTTTTAACAACATAAATGCATCACCCAATTGCTGCAAAGGCCATGCAGAAATTTTCTTAGAAGCACAGTGGTAACTAATATCTCATTTACTATATATTAATCATAAAAAGTTACTATACTGGAGACCCTGTAAAACACCAAAATTAAAAATAGAAACTAGAAGATCAACATACTTGCCAGGATTCACAATCTCTCCCTTAAAAATAGTAACACCCCCTGGTTTAGCTCTTCCAATTACTTATACCATATACATATCACCTTAATCAGCTCACTCTCCTCCAAAGATGATTTTAAACTCAATGAAGAAAATAAGAATGTTGAATTTGGAATGGTGTGCATAAAAAGAACTTAGGAAAACCAAACTATTTAACAGAAATGTGGGTGATTTCACTGACCAACAAAAACCTGACGGCAATTTCTACAACTATTAAATTGAAATAAATATATTTCATTGTAAATAGTATGATCACCAATAATAATGCTTGTTGTACAGCAGATATAATGTGCCAGGAACCTAGCTAAGCACCAAACCATGCATAAGCTCATTTATACTTCATAATATCCCCAACAAGTACCTACCCTAACAGTTCCATTGTTTAGATGAGAAAAACCAAGGCTCAAGAAGATACAAAATGCACCAATGTTCATATGAATAATGAGAACAGGACAGGGCTGATGAGAGCTGGGAACAGAATAACAAACTCTCAGATGACTTACACTTCAGTCTGTCATCTCTACTGAAAGTTAATCTTATTGATACATATTGAATAGTTACATCAATATTATCATTATAATGTAAAACAATAAAAGAGAAACTAAAATAAAAAAGAGATGAGGAGTACTTAAAAATCCCTGTGGCTCTTCTATAAAGAAATTCCAAATACTATACTTAATAAACATAAGAAATAGTTCTAAATCACATAACAACCATTTCTGCAAGATTAATAATTTCATTAGCATAATCCTCAGATTCATTTATCAAAGAACCTCAAAATGTTATGACACATTTTTTTCAAGTATGTTCTGTAATGGAGAAGAAAGTGGGTCCCACAGAAAACATCGCTTACTTAATAGTGTAGCCTATTAAGATTTATCTTTGCCTTGAGGGTAGGTAAAAATCATGCAAAGTCTAAACTTCTATTCTAGTTGTATTAGCTGACTGCTACAAAAATAATAATTTCTTTTAAATATTCATTTTCATACATTTCATTCCAATAAAGTTCTTTCAAGTAAATATACAAAACCTGCAAGTTTATTTTTTTTCCTTCAAATTGTTATAAATATCTTAAATCTTAGTAAATCTATGCCCATCTATTCATCTCATTTTCACTTCCTCCTTCAAAATGAAACAATTCCTTTACTGACTGTAATCCTATTAACTGGGTGTTTATAATTCACTTGCTAAATTTACTGGACATCTACAACAGGACAAAAATGATTATGATTCTGTCTCTCAAAAAACTAAACCTGTTTTTTCACATGTATGTGTATGAAATACTGCAAATCACAAAGCTTTAAGAAGAGCAAACAACTAGGAATTATGTGAAAGTATTCTACGATTTTATAACTATTTCCAGTTTATCACACTTAAGGTATGCAGAGAACTGCACTGCCTACCTGCATCAGCTCTAGACCGCTGGCCAGGTGTCTTCCCGAATGGGGTCTTCATTCAACTGCATTTAAGTGAGCAGCAGAGCTGCTGAACTAGGGTGAAAATTCAATATGCTCCAATTTGAAACTGCACCGAATTTCAATGTTCGTGTTAATCCATCATCGGCGTGCCTCTTTTACAAATTCAGCAAAAATACGTGAAATCATAAGCACTCTGTAAAAACAGTGAAATAACAGTTCATTACCATAGCATCAAAGGGCAAAATAACCCAAGCCATAACTGTGACATCACATTTTAAGCATCACATTAACTAAAACACAACCTGCCCAGAAGCAATTAACTTGATTTCCTCAGACCTGGGTGCCAGGACAGCTCACAGCCAGGGAAAAAAGGACCTGCAGCTAGACCCTTCAAAGATAAAGTCTGGGGCATTTCCAAGACCCCAAAGTATAGTTTCTCAGAAGTCAACTGGAACACTATTACCTTCCAACTTCACTCACTGTAATTCAACCCATTTTGCAGCCAGAAATCAGAAAAGGGTGATGCTGGAGTCATAAAAGATTAGACTGGTGTGGACCAGTAATGGCAGCCACCCCTTTTTCCTATTAACCCTCTTGTCTAAATATACTTTAAGGACTTTGGTACCTGCTGCACCTCCTTTTCCACTACCATCATACATTCTTGGCAACATACGATCCTTTCAACAACCTGCCCCCTCAATTCTTTAACATCCTTACTTCAAACTATAGACCTCTCCTTTTAAGCCACCTGTCTCCAGGTGACAACCTCGACCACTATTGCCAGTGACTGCAATACCTCTGGAATCCTTGTTCCAAGCACCTCACACTCGAAACCACCTCTAATCATTCTACTTTCTAACACTAACAATCTACCCAACAATTCTTTGATGTAACCATTACCTCCATCATGACCATTTTTTCACTGTCCTAATTCAGTTTACATTCCATGGATTGTCAACCACTAAAGTGACTCATTGCTTTCCATTTTCTCCCTCCTCTTCCTGTCAATTTTGTGGCAAAACCCTAATCCAACTCCCTGCCTACCATGACCACAGCTTAAGTTGGTCAGCATGGCTGAAAAACTGTAAATTTATATCTCATGTCTCAAGCATTCAAGAATACTACCCCAATCTCAACAGATAAGCTTATTTGCTAAGAAAACAAAAGAAATACTTTCCTACCACCAAATTCACCAACTGGCTGCTACCCTCTTTTGCTACAGTAACAGATAAACTGTTTAAATTCAACCCTTTCACTGTGTTATCTAACCCTTCACTGTCTTCTGTATCCACTCTCTTAGCACTAGATAGAAGGCCCATCGATATACAATAATTACATGACGTTGTATTCCCCAACTTTAAAAACATCCCAGGACTCCTTTTTACAAGGCTACTTCAAGATTTAGGAATATTTTAATCTACACAAATATCAATGTAGCCTATCTTAGTAAGCTACACTGGTTCTGTAACAAGAATTTAGCTTACTAATGTTCTAGAGTACTCACTCTTCTCTCCAGGATATTTAAGCTTACCACTTTCTATTGCTTACCACTTCTTTAAAAAGTTCAGGATGAACTTGTTATACTTTTAAAAAGTATAGTCCTAGTCACCATGGCCAGTTGGTTGAGCACTGTCCCTTGCACCAAAAGGTCACTGGTTCATTTCTGGTCAGGCACATACCTGGGGTTTGTGGACTCAATCCCGAGTAGGGTGAGCGCAGGAGGCAGCCGATCCATGTTTGTCTCTCACATCAATGATTCGTTCTCCTCCCACCCTCCCCCTCTCTAAAATCAGTAAGAACGTTTTTTTAAAACTTAACAAAAGAGTTTAAAATAAATAAAAGTATTGAATATAAGTTGAAGGAAGAGTTGCAATAGGGGAAGGACATAAGGTGCTTTAAAAAATAAGTATTTTTATTAATTTTAGAGAGGAATGGGGAGAGAGAAACATCACTATCAGCTGTCTCCTGCATGCTCCACACGGGGGATCAAGTCTGTAACCCAAGCACGTGCCCTAACAGGGAATCGAACCAGTGACCTCTTGATGCATGGTTCGACACTCAACCATTGAGCAATACTGGCTAGGCCATAAGGAGCTTTTTGAATAACATAAGAATGCAAAATTTCAGGTGTAAGTCCTGCTCCATTTTCCTGTTACAATTAATATTCCAACTGTCTAATATTATCCCAACTTCTGTTAAGAGCAGAAAGAAATATAGAGAGTGAGCCAAAGGAAAACAATGAAAAGCATTAACTAATGAAACAGTGGCTTGGTTTTGCGTCAAGTTGCCATATACCCTGTTTCCCCGAAAATAAGACAGTGTCTTATATTAATTTTTGCTCCCAAAGATGCGCTAGGTCTTATTTTCAGGGGATGTATTGTTTCCATGGAGTAAGTCTTATTTTCGGAGGATGTCTTATTTTCGGGGAAACATAGGTAAGACTTTGAAAATTCATTCAGAGCTTTCTCACTCTTTTGACTAGAAAGGGCAAAACTTACATATTTAAAAAAAAAAAGGTTTTGCCTTATGTTATTCTACTAAGTGGTTAAAATTAAGACAAACTACACCGAAACCAGTTTGGCTCAGTGGATAGAGCGTCAGCCTGGGGACTGAAAGGTCCCAGGTTCGATTCCAGTCAAGGGCATGTACCTTGGTTACAGGCACCTCCCCAGTAGGGGGTGTGCAGGAAGCAGCTGATCAATGTATCTCTCTCATTGATGTTTCTAACTCTCTATTCCTTTCCCTTCCTCTCTGTAAAAAATCAATTAAAAATATATTAAAAAAAAGAAAGCCCATTACTGTGATTAGTAAAGCATACATATTCTGTATAAAGTAACTCACTTTATACATGAATGAATGAATGAATGAATGAATGAATGAAACAGACAAACTAGCCCTAACCAGTTTGGTTCAGTGGACAAAGCGTCAGCCTATGAACTCAGGGATCGCAGGTTCGATTCCAGTCAAGAGCATGCACTTCGGTTGTGGTGCACAATTGAGCGGGGAAAGTTTCCACAAGACCCATGGGCCATACTCTTCAAAGAGTCAGATACAATGAGTAAACCCTGAATGAATGGTTTGGAGAAAAAAAGCGAGGATATATTTAAGACAAATGGGGAAGTTTAAATAGGGGCTAAATAGCAAATGAAATTATGTAATTAATAGAGATCAGGTGCACAAAATTCATGTACTTCGGCAGGGGTGGGGGGTGTAATTACCTCTCTCGCAGTCTGGGAACCCTTGGAGGATGTCCTAGAGCAGGCCTAAGCTGTCAGTCAGACATCCTTAGCGCTGCCATGGAGGCGGGACAGGAGGGAGAGACTCCTGCCACCACCACTATGCTTGTCAGCGTGAACGGCATTCGCCCTGTTGGATTCAGCTGAAATCGGCTCTCTGACATCCCTAGAGGGGTCCCAGATTATGAGAGGGCACAGGCCAGGCTGAGGGACCCCACTGTTGCACAATCGAGCGGGGAGAGACACAGGAGGTTGGTCAGCTAGATAGGACCTGGGGAGGGCTCCAGTGTGTCCGGCCACTCGTTCAGTCCCTATCAGCCAGACCCCAGCAGCAAGCTAACCTACCAGTGGAGTGTCTACCCCTTGGGGGACAGTGCACATCATATTGACTGGTCGACCAGTTGACTGTCTGCCCCCTGGTGGTCAGTGCATGTCATAGTGAGCAACTGAGCAGCCTTAGCATATCATTAGCATATTACGTATTCATTGGCTGAATGACCAATCGATTGACCAAACACTTAGCATATTAGGCTTTTATTATATAGTACTAAAGGCCCAGTGCACGAATTTGTGCATAGCTGTAGGCCCTAGGCCTGGCCAGCAGTTGAAGCATAAGCATCTGGTGTGAAAGGGCAGGTCCCAGCTGACCTCTGGGCCCAGGGTAGCACCTGGCTTCTAAGACCCCCCCATGCGCCCCCTCTGCCGTCACAGCACCCAAGTTCCCATGTGGAGATGCGATGAGTGCGGCTGGACGCCAAGGGTCGGGGTTCAGTGTGGGCCTCTCACTGGCATCACATGGAAGCCGGGCGGGCAGCGCACTCTCTCCTGGCCAGCCTTGCAGACCAGCTCCTGCGCAAACCCACGGGGAGCCCGACTGGGTCCTGCTGTCCCAGCTCACCCGGAAAAGGCCGCACAGGTGCAAGGCAGGCTCCTTGGGGGCGCCCAGCACCTGAGCACAGGGGCTTCCCCAGCACACGAGCCCTAGTGTCCAGGGGAGGTAACTGGGGGACTGAGAGCGAGTTCGGTGGGCACCCCACATTCTCACCGCACCTCCGTCCCCATCACCTCTACTCCCAGGTCGCCAGCAAGAGGTAGCAGCCCCCAGCCCAGGTGCTGTGGGAGATTGGTAACTGCCACCCACTCCCAGGTCCCCATCCCATTCTGGGGCTCGCCACTGGTCATTGTCTGCAGGGCAATCGGGCCCCTGCTTGTACCCGCCTTGGCCTGGTGCTGTCCGCTCACCTGCTCCACCATCCCACTGCGGTCCCGCCCCTCCACTGCCGCCTGTTGCCAGCACCACATAGTTGACACCCGCCATGTTCTGTGCCACTCCCTGGTGGTCAGCGAATGTCATAGCAAGCAGTCAAACTCTCGGTTGAGGGGACAATTTGTATATTAGATATTATATAGTAGGATCATTAGCCTTTAAAAGCACAATAATTACATTGTGGTTCTGCTTGGAATACACTTGTTTTTAGAAAATGCACAATGAATTTCTAGAGGTAAACTGTCATAATGTCACCCTTGAAATGTCTCGGTAACTTATAACATCACTTTTTCTGGAGTCCCTGGGGTACAACCAAATGTGGTGGACGCCAGGACAGATACCACAAATTCCTCCTTTATCATGTTAATTGTTCCTGCACCCAACTAAGTATGTGTCCATCGTTTTACTTTTCATCCAATACCAGGGGTTTCCTCAGTTTTGCTTTCTCCCACCTCCTTAATTTATCACCAGTGAATTTCATGTAACCCACCTATATCCCTCCTTTGATGGCAATGTATATATACAGATGTAACCCACCATTCTCCGGAGCATTATCTCAATTCGTTGAGGTTCTGCTTCCCCGCATACATCCACAGATTGGTTTAAATAAACTCACAAAAATTCTTTACAGGTTTCAATGGTTTTTCACGTTAACTTATGACTGACAACTTCCACAACAAAAATGTGAACGCACACACACTAACATATACACCACAACTATGCTTGAAAGCATCAAAGAACTTGGAAGATAGTAGAGCTCACAAAGGCATAATCTAGGGAGGTAAACCTCACATTTAGAACCACATCTATCTCTGAGAGCAACTGGCAAATGGTAAGAACAGCTGAAAGGCTGACAGCTTTACAAGGTGAGGGGCCAAAGCCCAGAACCCAGGGAGCATCAAAGGAGAGGGCTTGTGCACCCAGGTCACAGAGCTGGAATCCTAAATCGCTCTCAGGAGCGGAAGGAGTGGAAAGAAACCAGGCTAAGAACTGCAGCCAGCCACTACTCCTCTTCATCAGGGAACTGAATTGAGGTGATCCCAGACTGTCCACTCCATCAGATGCCTGGTAGAAACAAGCACAAATCCTGTCTATAAAATATCATCCTAGACCCCAGTAATTCTATATTATTTAAAAAATATAATCTACTGCATGTGCACGCACAATTCAGCTGCAAGAGACAAAATAAAAACTAGGACAGACAATAAATAAATAAAAAGGCAGACCCATGGGGCCAGGTATTGGAGTTGCAAAATCATAATTTAAGGTTGGGGGAAGGGGGAAAGAGCACAGAAATAAAATTATTAAATGAAAAAATAAAACATATTTAGATAAGACGTTAAGATAGTAAGCTTTGGTAGAAAACTATCAAAGAACCAGATTTTCCAGTAGTAAAAAAATTACAGAAAATGTAATAAATAAGATTAATAGGAGGCTGACTAATCTTGTTAAATGTTTGTTATAATGTTATGGTCATAAGGAAACCCCTCTAATGTGTGAAATGATTATTGTATAAAATGTTTGCTGTGTGGAGACCCCAATACTCTGCAACTTCCAAAATGTTATAAACATGGTGACCGCCTGTTATATTAGTGTGATGTTTGATAATGTTATAGTTAGATTAGTGCCATGTTTAATTGATTTATATCTTAAGGATTTAAAACAGTGTGAGAATAATTATTTGTGTGATTAAAATAGGAGTGAAAAACATTTACTTTTATGAGTGACTTATAGTTTAAGTGTGAATTGTATTTCTGATCTTATTCTGATTTTAAATAAAAGAAATTATTTGAAGTATGTTTTAGGCTCAGTATAAGTAACTTCATTTAATGTAACTTGAATCCATTTTGTAAAACTTGAGTTTTAAGAGTGGCTTTGAGCCCCTGTGAACGCCCTGACATGTGCTTATGTTGGAATGATGTACCGTATTTTTCGGACCATAAGACGCACCTTTTCTTCACCAAATAGTGGAAGGAAAAGTGCCTGCGTCTTATGGTCCGAGTAGAAGTAGTGCCTGCGTCTTATGGTCCGAGTTGCAGAGCGGCAGCGAGTCCCCCGGGACCTTCCGTGTCCCTGGGCACTGCATATTTGGTGAAGAAAAAGTGCGTCTTATGGTCCGAAAAATACGGTAACTATGTGGACGCCTCAACAAGTGTCTATCTGTAAAGTTGGAAACTGAGGGAAAAGGTGCCTGGAGAGCGCCCAATAACACACACTGAAGACCCATTGGTTGCACCCAGAAGGAATAGGGTACTGCCCAGTATTGGCCATAAAAGAAGGGACCTATGCTGAAACCAGTTTGGCTCAGTGGATAGAGCGTCGGCCTGCGGACTGAAAGGTCCCGGGTTCGATTCCGGTCAAGGGCATGTACTTTGGTTGCTGGTACATCCCCAGTAGGGGGTGTGCAAGAGGCAGCTGATTGATGATTCTCTCTCATCAATGTTTCTAACTCTATCCCTCTCTCTTCCATTCTGTAAATAAAGGTACCTAGAAGCAGTGGTCAGAGACCACAAAGGGGCCCTCCACCTGATGTGATCTCTCCGCTCCCTTCTCCCTGTTTGTAATTCTGCATGAAACTCTGCCTGAGTGAACTGCCACTCTGCCTGTGAGCCAAACTTCTGAGGCCTCGTCCCTGACCGAGATGCTGCAGCGGTGTGTTCCTGTCCAGTGTGTGTGTCTGTCGGCGCGGATCTCCAGGTGACCTGCCTAGGCTTCTGGAAACCACCAGGACTCTGATAAATAAACCTGGGGATTCATGCATTCTAACTCTTGTTTCTGTGTTTAGTTTATGCTCGGTCAATTTTAATTAAGTACTGTGCGCAACCCGTATAAGTCCAGTTCTCTGGCTGAGGGACCCCCGTCACCTGTGCTAAGTTCCCACCTGAGGGTGAATTGGAACAACGAACACAAGATATATCTTGATGTAAACGCCCTAAGCCCTTAAAGTGTAAAGGTCCTGTTCCTAGCAGAAGGCCCCCCCAGTCTGGCTCACAACGATAAGATACAAGTTGTTTACTACCAACTATATAAGTACCTCCTTCAGTTGATGTCCGGGTCGCTCTGTGAGAGGAACCCCTGATTGACTGCTCTGCTGTGCGAGCCAGAACCAACTGCAGCTGCCTGTCTGTCTCCATCTTAGTTGTCCGGCTTTCGGTGTGCATTGTCGAGTGGCCTTTGCTAGAGCCTAGGACCCACTAGGATAGGTAAATAAACCCTGTGTGATCGCATACTAATTCTATCTTGTGTGTTCATGAGTTTCGGTTCGACTTAACTGTCTAGACATTGAAATACCAGGGGATAAGCCGTTATTGCTGACCCCTGATCACCTGCGTATGTCCCACTAAATCTAGGCAGATAATTAATTAATTGGGGCATAATTGGGACAATGTTAGTGAACAACGAAAAGTCAGAAGAAAATACCCAGAATGAAGCATGGAGAAGGTAAGAAACTGGGAAGGTCTAATACATTAAAATGAACATTTAGACATTTCCACAGGTTCTGTAGGGCTTATAAACACAAAATATAAATAAAAATATATAATCAGACACATCACAATAAAACAGTTGAAAACTAAAGACAAAAAAAATCATAAATGCCTGAAATAAAAAAGATAAATTTCACCCATAGGAGCAAATATATATATTTTGAAGGGTGAATAAAACAAGTTTTATTCTAAACAGAGAAAAAGAGGCCAGGTCACCATGTAAAAATACTGAAGCACGAATTTCAGGGAAATATAGGCAGGCTTGGGGATTTTTTTAGGATTGGGATCCATGTAAAAAACATGGCCACCAACTGGAAGAAGGTACATTTCCGGAAACCAGGTGCAGTTACATCTCCATAAGACAAGAAAGTACCAACAGATGTATTTCCATAAGACAAAAGAACTGGAAGTAGCCAAGAAAGGTCTACATTTACAAAATAAAGGGAAGGAAGCCCTCATTCAGATGGAAAAGAGGAAAGCCCAGAGGAATAGGAAAACAATAAGGAAGCAGGGGGGAGAACCTCACAGGTCCCAGGTGAGGTTAGACCTTTGAGCCCAGGAGTTATATACTATATACTATAGTAACCAGTCTAAAGGAATAGTGACCAATCAGAGGGGATAGCAAGGTACCAGGATCTGCAGCCTTTATAAGCCTTAGGGACAGGAACTCAGGGGGATCTTTTCCCCTCCCTAAATGGAGTCAGTTCTGTGGGACTCTTTCCTCTCCACACCTGGGAGTCTGTACTTGTTCAATAAATTTCTACCTTTGCTATACCACTTTCTGTCCATGGATGCATTCCTCGATTAATTAGACCACTGATGTTATTGACTGGGTCCTCTAAGTTAGGGATGGGTCCAAAGCCTTGAAGCATCATTATTTTGACATGAATTGTTGTATCCAACAGTAACGGTAGTGGCTAGACACTCTGACGGTGGGTTTACTCCATTCAGACTCAACTCCACACCTAGAACAGTGACAGGAAAAGAGTCCTAGAAAGGAAAGTGAAGACCCCATGGTTGGCTCGCCACAGAAGTATGTTACTAGTCCACCTCCATGCCAGGAACTTCCGCTTATCAGGCAACCTCCAGGTCCTTCACTCGCCCGGGAAAACTTTCAAGGAGAATGGGAGTGAGAATAAAGCAAGTTTTATTCAAGTAGAGAAAAAGAAGACAACCATTGAGCAGGCACTCTGTGAAAGAAGCAAAAAGTACATGTCTGAATGGACACAGACCAACTCAAGAAGGAGTTGCACCATGTGAGCAAATATTAAACTTACAGAAATGGACGCTGAAAACGTAATTCAATGCCTCAGGAGAAAGCAGACAAGTTAGGATCCTATACACATCAAAAATATCCTTCAAATGGAAGGTCAATTTGAGACATTTCAACTAACATACAATCAAGAGAATGCACTATCAGCAGTCAGAACACATGGGAAACAAAGTGTTCTTCAGGCAGAAGGAAAATGTTCAAAGATGAAGAGGTTGGAATTATAGAAGGAATGAAGAGGGTAAATCAAACAAGCTACTGACTGCACTAATTAATAATATCTTAAGATAAAATAAATATACAGAGAATTATAACAGTACAACATTGATATACTAGTGAAAAAGAGGTAGAGTTTAAGTGCCAAAGAAAGGAGGGAAAAAACAAATATTAGATTCTGATATGTCAAAGATGCATGTTTGAAGTAACTTTCAAGTTAACAGGGGGAGGGGAGACCCAATAAAAATTAGCACCCAAAGATGGACAGGAAAAGGCACATAAAACAGGTACAATAAATAGAAAGCACTTACTAAGATAACAGATTAAACTCAGCTATGTCCATTATCTTGTTAAATGTTGTCAACAGACCAAATGTCCCAATTTTAAGAAATATTATCAGACAAGATTTTTTAAAATTCCAACTGTCAACAAAAGTATCTAAAATGTAAGCACAATGAAAGATTGAAAATGAAGGGTACAAAAATATATACCTACCTAAGAAAAGATAACTTAAGAAAACATAGTGCAGCCGCATGAATATTAAGGTAAAAAAAAACTTGCCCTAGACAGTTTGGCTCAGTGGCCTGAGGACTGAAAGGTCCCTGGTTCAATTCCAATCAAGGGCATCTCCCCTACCCAGGCCCTGGTGGAGCTCCTGAAGGAGGCAGCCAATCTATGTGTTTCTCTCACATTGATATTTGTCTTTCACCTCTTAAAAAAAAAAAAAAAATCAATGGAAAAATATCCTCAGATGAAGATTTTTAAAAAAGGAAAAATTTTACTCCTAATGATACTTTTGCCTTTATGAGGAATACAATGACTTTAAGACAATTTATTTATTTATTTGTTCATTCATTCGTTCATTTTTAAAGAGAGGAAGAGGGAGAGAGGGAGAATGAAACATCCCATCCCACAACCTAGTCATGGGCCCTGACCAGGAATCAAACCAACCACATCTCGGTGCATAGGATGACATTCAACCAACTGAGCCACACTTGGAAGAGCAAATGGAATTACTTTAAAAAACAAAATTGAAGAAAAAGATATATCATTCTAAGCACGTATGCACTTAATAACATAACCTCAAAATATATAAAGCAGAAATTACCAACACTAAGGATATTAAATACATTTATCTTGGTAACCAATACAAGCAGCAGACCAAAAGGGGAAAAATGTTTAAGGATGTGGAAGAATTTAATGATTAGTCAAGTTGAACTGACAATTGTATCTGCCCTGGCCAGGTACCTCAGCTACTTAGAGCCTCATCCTGATGTGCCAAGGTTGCGGGATTGATCCCCAGTCAGGGCACATAGAAGAATCAACCAATGAATGCATAAATAAGTGGAACAACGCCCAGGCCATTGTGGGTCAGGTGGTTGGAACATCGTCCCATGCACCAAAAAGTTGCCAGTTTGATCCCTGGCCAGGTAATCTATGTGTTTCTCTCTCACACCAATGTCAGTCTGTCTGTCTATCTGTCTCTCTCTCTCTCTCTCTCTCTCTCTCTCTCCCCCCAACCCCTTCCTAAAAAAACTATATAAGTGGAACAACAAAGCTCCTGTTCTCAAATCAATCAATAAAAATAATAAGGCACTACTATATCCACATTATTTCCAAGGATACACAGGACATTTACAAAAATTGATCATTTCTTTGGTCATAAGCTTCAAAAAGTACCATGAACACTAATTAAACAGTGATCTGATCACAATGGAATTTAGAAATCAATAAAAAACAAACAAACAGGCAGACAAGAGAGGATTCTTAGAGCAGCGAAGCTATTCTGTTTTACTACAATTGTGAGTACACATTACATATCTGTAAAAACCCATTGAATATATACACCTAAAGTGAACCCTAATGTAAACCATGGATTTGGTATAATAGTGATATGTCAATGTAGGTTCATTGATTGTAACAAATGTATACCAAGGGCAGGACATGGGAGGCTGTATCTGTGTGAGGTCAGGGAGTACAGGAAAACTTTTACTTTTTGTTCAATTTTGTTGAGAACATAAAGCTGTTCTGAAAAATAGAGTCTTAAATTATTTTTAAGGTTTATCTAAGCTAATAAGTATACTACTACAATGGGTACAAACAACCCCAGAAATTTTAGTTACTTGAAACAAATTCCCACTCCCTTCTTCCTCTGCTCTCCCCCACCCTCCTCTTTTCCCCACCCGGGTCCTTCCTCTCTCCTCTTGCCTCACAAATGGACACATAAAACACTCACACTGCAGAAAGCTCCATTACTGGCAGGAGGAAGATGTGGCAAATCTCACTATTGCTCCTCGAAGTTTGTGTGACAAGTCTTTTCTGCTCATCTCACTGGCTAAGACAAATCACATGGCCACACTCAATTTAGGAGGCAGGAACCACAGTAAGACTCTACTAACCACCCATTGGGATGACTAAAATTAAAAGGACTAACAACCAGCCTCCGAGCACGCCTTGCTGGTGAAGAGATGGTGCGTCGTCACCCAGCCCGCAGCCAGCTCGGCCCAGCCTCTGTGCACACCGTGCTGGTGAGGAGCTGGCATGGTGCCTTACGTTCTCAGCCCTGGGGAGTCCTTCCTCCACCGCTGCATGGCCAGGCCGAAGCTTCCGCCACTACCGCCATGTGGATTTTAAAACTACAGTGGAAATTGAGCCACAGGGGCTACCGTCGGTGCTGCACCTGCCGCCACCGCGAATAATGGAAATCCACCGAAAACAGAGCTCACTCCGCCCTGGGCTTAGGGAGAGTGCGGCTTCAGAACTTAACCTCTGTGTCCACAGCAGATCCGCTTCGGCACCAAAGGAGACACCACTGAGGGCAGTCTCTCTGCCCGCAGCCATCTCAGCCCACCCACAACCTTCCCAGCACACCCTCTGTGCTGGTGTGGAGATGGCATGGCGCCTTCCATTAGCGGCACCAGCGAGTCGTTCCTCCGCCGCCACATGACCGGGCCGAAGCTTCCGCCACTGCCGCCATGTGAACTTTAAAACTACAGTGGAAATTGAACCACAGGAGCGACCGTCGCTGCCGCACACGCCACCGCCCCTCACTATGCCCCAGGCTCAGGGAGTGGGCAGCCTCAGAACTTAGCCTCCGTGTCCGCAGCTGCTCCGCTTCCACACCGAACGAGACACCTTTGAGGGCGGTCTCCCCGCCTGCAGCCATCTCAGAGCACCTGCAGCAGTCCCAGCCTGCCTGCCGAGCTAGCGAGAAGCTACCACGGTGCCTCCAATTCGAGACCCCAGTGCCCCAGAGGGGCCGTGTGCCCCGGGTGAGCCGTGTGTCCCAGGGGGCCGTGTGCCCCGGGTGAGCTGTGTGTCCAAAGGGAAGCAGTGGGACCCGGGGGTAGGGACGGTGTGAACCAGAGAAGGAGCGGACTTTATTCATGTGGTCCTGAGATAGTCACCATAAAACAAGCAGATTGTCAAATGCCAGCAGGGGGAGGGGAAGGAGACCTGGGGGGAGATAAGAGAACAACCGAAGGACTGGTATGCATGAATATAAGTACAACCAACGAACACAGAACTCTGGGGAGGGAGGGCATGAATGAGAGGGGGGGGGGCAATGGTAAGCTATGTACACATATAATACCTTAATTTAAAATAAATAAATAAATAATAAAAGGACTAACAATGCCAAATATTGGTGAGGATAGGGAGCCACAAAAATGTATTCACTGTAGCAGAAATTGGTATGTCTACTTTGGAGAAGTCTGGTACTATCTATGATGTGACTCAGCAATTAATTCTACACAACAGAAAAGCATGCCAGAAACATGTGCCTGAATACTCACAGCAAGTCCAGTTCAGTCATGTAAGTCCCCAACCAGCCATGAAAGTGGAAATGAGGTGAGCCCCTTAGACCAGTGGTCGCCAACTGGTGGTCCACCAACCACTGGCAGTCTTTCAGGTCTGAAAGGTTGGTGACCACTGCCTTGGACCACCTACCAGAGGGAGCTTCACCTACCATGCGAGCTTAAGTGAATGACTCAGCTGCTCTGCTAAATCCATCACCATCCTCCCCAGAGTCCCATGCATGCCTTACACACACTTTCTAGTAGGAGAGATGCTAAAACAAGATACGAGGATACCTCTGACCCAACTTTGGCTGAAGGACTCCTCACTGGCCTTTCTCAGAACTGCACTGTAGCCCTAGCCGGTTTAGTTCAGTGGACAGAGCATCATCCTACAGATTGAAAGGTCCTGGGTTCGATTCTGGACAAGGACACATGCCCAAGGTATAGGCTTAATCCCCAGTGTGAGGCATTCAGGAAGCGGTTGATAGATGATTTTACTCACCATTGATATTTCAACCTCTCTCCCCCTTTCCCTTCCTCTCTAAAATAAATAAAAATAAAAAGAACTGCATTGTGGTCATAAGACTTTTCCCACCAGACGTTGTCTCTATCCCTTCCTCCTGTACATGTATTAAAGCTGGACTCACCCCTAGCTGGTTGTGCTCGGTGGGTAAGTGTGTTGGCCTGCGGACTAAAGGGTTCAATTCCTCTGCATGCCCCCTACGGGTTGCGGGATTGATCCCCAATAGAGGGCATGCAGGAGGCAGCCAATCAATGATTCTCGCTCATCATTGATGTTTCTGTCTCCCTCTCCCTTCCTCTCTGAAATGAATAAATAAAATAAATAAAAAGAAAGCCTGGATTTGCAAAACAAGATGGTGGCCTAGGTAGTCTCCTAAGCTGCCACCTCATCAACAATTTGGAAAAAAACAACAGCTAAAATCGAAAGGGATCACATCAGATCCACAGGAGAGCTGGCGGAATGGGATGGCTACAACTAGAGGAAAGAAAAAGCGCTGCTGCTGCCACATGGAGTTTAAAGCCGCAGTGGAACCGGAGCCACCGGAGCCGCCACCGCTGCTGCCAGTGAGGGAGGCCCACCCAGAGCAGAGCTCGCCCCGCCCCAGGCCCAGAGAGTGGGCTGCCTCAGAGCCTGGCCTCCGTGCTCACAGCCTTCCCAGCCTGCCCGCCGTGGGAGCGAGGGAGCTGGCTCAGGGCCACAGCAGCACCTTCCACTCCCGCCCGGAGCAAACCGCCTTGGAGCCCAGCCTCCGCGCCCACAGCCTTCCCAGCCCACCCGCCTTGCTAGCAAGAGAGCCAGCACAGGGCCACTGCCGCGCCTTCCGCTCGTGGCCCCAGCGAGCCCTTTGCCCGTCCATCTCCTCGCCGCCGGGCCGGGCCAGAGCCTCTGCCGAGCCCCCGAGGACCGGAGCCAAGGTGGAGCATACTCATGGAGCATGACGGAGGGCCGAGAGGTAGTACCCAAAACACTCTTTGCGGCCTGGGACTCTAAACACCTAAACCTGGAGGACTGAAAGCCTGAATGTGTGAAATCAGAGCTGCTGAGGTTGCTAGGGTGGAGTCGGCCGGAGCCTCCCCGTTCTTCCTCCTCGTCATCCTCCTGCTCGCCTGCAGCTCGGGCCCCGGGGGATCCAGGATAGGAGGGCATCAATCAACAGTCCCAGAGGGGCCGTGTGGCTAGGGGGGGTGGGGGGGGGGCGTGTGCCCTGGGAGAGCCTTGTGCCCGGGGGAGCGATGGGACCAGGGGGAGCTGTGTGACCTGGGGGAGGCGGTGGGGGGGGGGGTGTGCCCCGGTGGAGCGGTGGAACCCGGGGGAGCCTTGTGTCCCAGGGGAGCAGTGGGACCAGGGGGAGCGGTGAGACCCGGGGGAGTCGTGTGCCCTGGGGGAGCGGTGGGATCCAGGGGAGCCGTGTGACGGGGAGGGGGGAGGCGATGGGACCCGGGGGAGCCCCTATGTTCATAGCAGCACAATTTACAATAGCTAGTATTAGGAAACAGGCTAGGTGCTCGTCAGCAGATGATTGGATCAGAAAACTATGGTACATCTACACAATGGAATACTATTCTGCCATAAAAAAGAAGGAATTCTCATCATTAGCAGCAACTTGGATGGAATTGGAGAACATCATGCTGAGTAAAATAAGCCAGTCAATGAAAGAGAAACACCACATGTCCTCACTCATTTATGGATAATAAAGAATATTATAAACTAATGAACAGAAAGATAGATATAGTGACAGTAAATCAACAAGCAGACTGTCAAATGACTATCTAACAAGAAAAAAAAGAAAACTAAAAAAGAAAGCCTGGCCTCACCTCCTTCCACACAGCTAATTCTAATCCCATCTTGCCCTCTTTTTGTCTTAGGGGGACCTGAACTAACAGTCTCAAACTGGAAACAAGCTAATACTTAACAAGAGAATGAATACACATGAGTAATATGCTAATAAATCATATATGAATAGAGACTACAACTGTGACCTCATGAATAAAATGCATGATGAAATGAGTGGTAGTTCCACAGCTGGTGTGTAGATGTGTCACCAAATCTGTACTTATAATATACTAGAGTTCCAGTGCAGGACATTAGTGCACTGGGGAGGGGGGGGGGTTCCCCCTCAGCCTGGCCTGTGCCCTCTCGCAGTCCAGGACCCCTCGGGGGATATACGACTGTCGGCTTAAGCCCACTCCCTGGCAGTTGGACATCCTGGAGGGGTCCTTAGATCTGCTGTGGAGGCTACTGAGCAGTGCTCCCCCATAGGAGTGCATTGACCACCAGGGGCCAGCTCCGGCACTGAGCATCTGCCCCCTGGTGGTCAGTGCGCATCATAGCAACCAGTTGTTCTGCCGTTGGGTCAGTTTGCATATTAGCCTCTTATTTTATAGGATTTCATAATTTTTCTGAAAATTAAAAGAAAATACAGAACCGAAGTCAACAGTCCTCAAACCAAAGGTGAATTTACTATATTAACTCAAATCAAGAAGCTATTTGAAACTAAAATGTTACCTTCTTACACAGAGCCCTCCTCCCCCTTTCTCCATCAGCCCCATCCCCCACAGGTAACCACTGGCAAGACTTCAATAAATCTAATAAAATATTGTATTAAGTACATGAACATCTTAAAACACACATATACATGCATACAAGACAATATACAGTGCTATACAACGTGCTTCTCATACTAAATGTTATGTTTTCAATGCAATATAGTGAATTTAGAATGGATATAAAGATCATTTGTTTTATCCTGTTAACCCAAATACTCTTAAAGCATCCATATCTGCATATTTGTACAAATGCATCTATACAATAAATTCCTTGCAGTGGACTTGCTAGGCCAAATAGAGCATGTGCATTTTAAATTAAGTATATATAATGAAGTCACTTTCCAAAAATGTTCTACCAAATTATAGCCCCACCAATGACATGAATTATTTAAAGGCCATGTAGTGCTCTTGCCAGGTGGCTCAGTTGGTTCAAGCATCATCCCATACACCAAAGGCTGCAGATTTGATTCCCAGTCAGGGCCCATACCTAGCTAGGTTTCAGGTTGGAACCCCAGTTGGGTGCATACAGGAGACAATGAATTAGTGCCATTCTCTCATTAATGTTTCTTTCTCCCTTCCTCTCTCTCTAAAACCAGTAATTATATCCTCGGTTGAGGATTTAAAAAAAAAAGCCAGCTGGTGTGGATTGAGTGTCCTTCCATGAACCAAGAGGTCACCAGTTTGATTCCAGGTCCGGGCACATGCCCGTTTTGGGGCTACGTCCCTGGTAGTGAGTGATGCTTCTCGCTCATCAATGTTTCTATCTCTCTCTCTAAAATAAATAAAAAGATATTTTAAAAATAACAATAAATGCCATGGGCCTGGCTGGTGTTGGTGGGACATTGTTCCATATACTGAAAGATGCCAGTTTGATTCCTGGTCAGAGCACATGCCCGTGCTGTGAGCTCAATCTCTTGTAGGGGTCATGCAGGAGGTAGCTGATTGATGTTTCTTCTCTGTCCCGTCTTTCCTTTTCTCTCTCTCTCTCTAAAAATCAATAAAAATACTTTAAAAAAAATAAAGGCCTGCTGAAACCGGTTTGGTTCAGTGGATAGAGCGTCAGCCTGCGGTTTGGTTCAGTGGATAGAGCGTCAGCCTGGGAAGAGTCCCAGGTTCGATTCCGGTCAAGGGCATGTACCTTGGTTGCCGGCACATCCCCAGTGCGGGGTGTGCAGGGGGCAGATGATCAATATTCCTCTCTCATCAATGTTTCTACTCTCTATCCCTCTCCCTTCCTCTCTGGAAAAAAAAAAAAAATCAATAAAATATATATTTTTAAAAAAAATAAAGGCCATGTATTTTAGGTAAAACTTACTTCATCAATAATATTCCAAAAATTGTGAAAAATAATTATAAATGGGAAGTATGAGAATGCACTTATTTTTTAACTGTGTCAATTTAAAGGAAAACTTTAAACAATACCAGAGTAAACAGAAAATTACCAAGTCGGAAACTAGAGATTAATTCTAAATAAAAAAGTGATTGCCACCCTAGGATCCAACTATCCCCACTGCACTTACGTTCAGCAGTCCAGTGCCAGTCAATTCCTGCTATGATTCCTGCCCTACAGAAAACAGTGACCGGTGCTCTCAAGAAAACTGAGATCTGGCCATGGACAACGTGGCTCAGTTGGCTGGACACCATTCAGTGCACAATAAGGTTGCTAGTTTGGTTCTAGTCAGGGCGCATGCCCAGGTTGTGAGCTCAATCCCCAACAGGGTGCATGCAGGAGGCAACCAATCAATACTCTATTCTCATATTAATGTTTCTCTCTCTCTAAAAAAGAAAACCAATTAAAATATGTATTTTTTAAAAACACTGGACTCCACTCACAAATGTCTCATAGCTGAGCACACATAAGGCATGAGCACTTAATCGCCCCAGGGTGGGCAAGGAGGTCTTTCCTGAGAAATCCACTCCAACACTCCAATCTCCCTAAATTTATGAGCCCTTCCTCTATGATACTCCAAGGTAATTCTAGCAGCTCAACTCTGCTTATTAATTAGCACAGGTTCCATTTTGAGAGGTTTCAGGTGCGACAGGGGACCTTTGCAACCCTTCAAGTTACAACACTGAATGTAGAATCTCTGCTAATAGGCCCATATCAATAAATTCAATCTATTTCAACTTTTAACTCCTTCCACCATTATCCTACATCCTTAAGATTCATTCCCACACATATTCCCCAGGTTCTTAACTATATAGTGGCAAACCAGACCACCTTTTAGAAGGTAGCACACTTCATGGGTCACATTTTGCACCTCACCCTTATTTGCTCAAACCTTTGTTGTTGAGGTTCTTGTCCCACCCGAGGCCTTCACTACCCTATTGTCTGTGTCCATAGGTAATGCATTTTTGCATATAAGATCTTTGGCTAATCTCTTCCCCCTCCCCACTTCCAATATTTGTCAGTCTATCCATGTTTCCATACCTGATTCTATTTTATTTACCAGTTTATCATGTAATATAGGTTTGCTGACAATGAACTCCTTTAGCTTTTTCTTGTCTGTGAAGCTCTTTATCTCACCTTCAATTTAAATGATAGCTTTGCTGGGTAATCTTGGTTGTAGGTTCTTGCTTTTCATCACTTTATTTCTTACCATTCCCTTCTGGCCTGCATAGTTTCTATTGAGAAATCAACTGACAGTCATATGGGTGCTCCTTTTTAGGTAATTAATTGCTTTTCTCTTGCTGTAAGATTCTCTCTTGTCTTTATTCTTTGGCATTTTAATTATGATGTCTCTTGGTATGGGCCTCTTTGGGTTACTCTGGTTTGGGACTCTCTGTGCTTCCTGGACTTGTATGTCTATTTCTTTCACCAGGTTGGGGAAGTTTTTTTTGTCATTTTTTCAAACAGCTTTTCAATATCTTGCTCTCTCTTCTCCTTCTGGCACCCTCATGATGCTAAAGTTGAACACTTAAAGTTGTCCCAGAAGCTCCTTACACTATCTTCATATTTTTTAACTTTTTTTTTCTCTTCTGATTGGGTATTTTCTGCTTCCTCATTCCAAATCGTTGATTTCTCAGAATCCTTTACTGTTAAATCCATATAAATAATTCTTAATTTCAATTAGTGTGTGCTTAATTTCTGACTGACCCCTTTTCATGTCTGATGTTCTCACTAAGGTTCTTGAAATTCTAAGATCCTTGAAAGTCTCATTAAGTCCCTTGAAGGTCTCATGAGTAAACTGTATAACAATGGTTTTGAACTCTGTACCCAGTAGTTTGCTTGCTTCCATTTCTTTCATTTGACATGTTTGTCTCCACTTTTTGAATGCTTCCATGTGTTTGTTTCTATGTATTAAGCCTTGAGCTTTAGGTATCCTGTAGAATCCAATGGCTTAGCCTCTAGGTGTGCCCCTGTGTGGACTATGTGCAGTCTTGTTGTGGTTGAGCCTTGATAGCCAATTGGCTGTGAGGACCAACTGGGACTACATTGGAAGAGCAGCTGTACAAGAGACACCTTATGGATCAGGACTTGGTTCAGTGGGGCTTTGGTGCTCACTGAGTCTGCCCCTTGAGTGTGTCACTTGTGGATATGTAGAGTTGTAATCTAGTATGGTCTGAAGCTGTCTACTGGGTGCACTTGCTCTGGGGCCTCCCAGGAGATGCAAAGTCAGCCACTGCCTACGGCCACCCGATGGAGCTACAGAAAGGTCAGCAGATGGCTTCTTCTTGTATTGGGCTTGTGAAGTGCTCAGACAAGGTCCAGTATAAAGCAAGGCAGGCTGGTGTCGGGTCTTGGGCCTTTTACTGATAGGTTTGGGGCATGCTGACATCAGCTACTGCCTGTTTCAGAGATTTTAGCAAAGTCTGAAGCCTGAGTCAGGACAGGCCATTCATATGGAAAAACTGCTGCAAACAGCTTGGGTGGAGCTGCAAATTGGATGGGGTGGGGTCTCAGGGAATCACTAAGGTAGAGAGACAAGTGTGAGGCAGGCTGACAGAAACTCTGATATGGCTGCCAGTCAGCTCTTCAATGTGGGAAGTCCAAACACAAGAATAATGACTCCTGAGAGGATCCCTATCTGGGAGAAAGCCACCCCAAGTTCCTACTCAGATATCATACAGTCCAGTTACTCCTCATACATCCCTGGGTTCCCTGAAAGCTGCCCAGAGTTGGAATTCAGAGGATGAGTCTTAGTAAGTTCATGGACCAGCCCTGTAAGAGGTACACATGGGTCTTCAGCAGCCTCCATGTCACTCAGCCACGATCCCTGCTGGTTTTTACAGCCCAAAGTTACAGGGACTTCTCTTCCCAGCTCTGGAACCCTGGGCTGGGGGTCTGGTGTGGGGCTGGTACCTCTTGCCCCTTGGGGGTAAGGGTTCCTCTGCAACAGAGATATCCCTCCTGATTAAAATGTGGCACACATGGGTGTTGTACGAGCCCATTCAGAACCTCCACACCTTCTACCAGTCTTAATGTACTTTGTTCTTTACTTCTCTAGTTGTAGGACTTCCATTCAGCCAGCTTTCAGGTGATTCTGAATGATGTTTGTTTTGTATTTTAGTAGTAATTTTGATGTGGCTGTGGGAGGTGATGAGTACCGGCATTTACTTACCATCTTCTCTTCCACTGCACCTCACACTTTGAAATCTGCTGGGACTATCCTAGGAGAGGCCAATTACAGGTTTTTCAGGGAATGAAGATTAAATTCCTCAGACACCAAATGTAAACACTTTCTACTGGCAAAGGTAGTCCAGCAAATATAGGGTTTCAAGGTTTCCAGGTTAATCAGAATCTGACCATATGCTCTTAATTCAATTTTCAGGATCAATGCTTTCTCTTACAAACTGGGAGTTCAACTTGTACTTTCAGGGCAGACACAGAAACTCACTTTATGTAGAACCTGAGTGGGGAATTTAAAACCCAAATTTATCATTTGCTTTGTAATGTTTTAAACTTAGCTGAATCACATTCCCCAGAATTTCCTCTCTTGCTTATTTCTGATTTGGGCAGGCCACAAGAGAGACTCTTGTGCAACAGGCAGAGGGCACAAGCAAATGGGTACTCACTGATCTTCCAATCGACCTCACTGATCCAAGGCATGATTGGGCCTGCATCAACTGCAGCACCTGCTTGTACCTTCCCTTTCCTGAGCTCCTCTGCCTCCTAGGCCAAGTGTGGTTTAGCTCCATGACAAGGGTCCACCTCTTATAGGTCACCCACACAACCAAGGTCACAGACAACAGAACTAACACAGCTTTCATTCAACCTGGCCTGCTGCGACCTCTAACTTGCTCATATTCTCTTCCCCATTACACATCCATCTTCCACCCCCACATGCCTGCTCTGTGAACATCAAAGTCCAGCATCAGCCATGTAGATAACAGCCTAATTGTCTATATAAGCTGCTCTGTCAGCTCCTACACCTTAACTCAGGTCCCTAATAATCACTGGTTGAGAGACCTCTGTGCAGAAGAACAAGCATAAACACACAGCCTCCACCTTCCCATAAACAATTCTCGTTACTGTCCAGGGGGTTTGAGCACTCACAAACCAGGCATTGAGCAAAGTAGTATAAAATAATTATGAGCAAAAACAGGAACAGTCTCTGTTTTCATTAACCTCAACTTTTTTCGGAAAATAAAAATTCACCCTAGCTGGTTTGGTTCAATGGATAGAGTGTTGGTCTGCAGACTGAAGGGTTCCAGGTTCAATTCCAGTCAAGGGCACATGTTGCGGGCTCGATCCCCAGTAGGGGGTGTACAGGAGGGAGCCAATCAATGATTCTGTCTTATCATTGATGTTTCTCTCTCTCTCTCCCCTCTCCCTTACTCTCTGAAATCAGCACACAAAAAAATAAATAAATATATATATATATATATATATATATATATATAAGCAAAGAAAAATTCATAAATTAGCACTATAAATTTGATAAGCATCAGGGAGAATAGCAACGTCTCTAATAGGAGGACTTGACTTCCTCCTATTGATCAAAAAAGTCTTCGGCAAATAGATGGCTGTTTTAGTAGGTATGAGGGTTTCCTGGACTATTGTCTCTACCTTTATTGGACAAATGTACAAACTCACACACAAAAACTTCATACAAAAGCTATTTTTGAGACAAGCTCTAAAGACTAGGAATAATGAAAGGACAAAAAGCATTCCAGGCAGAGGAAAAGAACAAGTGCCACACTCCCTGGTGGAGGAGATGATGGGCATAGGAACTAGCAGAAGGACTAGCATGGCTAGAGCTAGAAAAGCAAGGGGAGATGTAGTGCACAGTGAGGCGGAAATCCCAAAGGAGGAATACTGCCCTAGAGCAGTGTTTCCCAAACTTTTGACATATGTGTACCCCTTCTATAATTTTCATAATGCTGAGTACCCATCGTCAAAAAAAAAATGGATGTATTTTAATAATCAAAAAAAATTTTTTGTAATCACAAAATAGTAATAAATGAAAAATAAAATTATTCATAATAAAATATAAATAAAAGTTATATTATAAAAACATTTATTTGGATCAATGAAAAGGATGAAATTGACTTGACTCATGAGAACGTAGAATTAGGCGCAGCTAAGCATGGTGCAGTGCATATCCCCACCAAACTCCCGTGCAAAGCGTACCCCCACCAAACTCTCCCCATACCCTTGGGGTACATGTGCCACACTTTGGGAAACACTGCCCTAGAGGCCATGTGATGTTGTTCTGTCTTTAAAATAATAGGAAGCCATTGAGATTTTGAAGTAAAAGGATGACATAATGAGATCTGCTTTTTTTAAAATGTAATTTTTTATATTAACAGAATTACAAACATACTGACTTATTACCCAAAAATCAATCATAAAGCTATTCCTGCACAAATACAAAATAATATATCCACAAAGTATTCAATAAAGTGATAGAATATAAACAATCCAACCGTTCATCATTAGGAGGCAAGCACAAAAGAATAAAAAGAGCTCATATGAAGTCATCTCCAGAATATATTAAAAAGGAAGAAACAAAACAGTGAACACAGCCGAAACCGGTTTGGCTCAGTGGTAGAGCGTCGGTCTGCGGTCTGAAAGGTCCCAGGTTCGATTCCGGTCAAGGGCATGTACATTGGTTGTGGGCACATCCCCGGTAGGGGGTGTGCAAGAGGCAGCTGGTCAATGTTTCTCTCTCATCGACGTTTCTAGGTCTCTATCTCTCTCCCTTCCTCTCTGTAAAATATCAATAAAAAATATTTTTTTAAAAAACACAAAAAAACAGTGAACACAGAGTTCTAGACTTTGCTTAAGAAAGGAAGAAATAGCCAAAACCGGTTTGGCTCAGTGGTAGAGCGTCGGTCTGCGGACTGAAGGGTCCCAGGTTTGATTCCAGTCAAGGGCATGTACATTGGTTGTGGGCACATCCCCAGTGGGGGGTGTGCAGGAGGCAGCTGGTTAATGTTTCTCTCTCATCGACGTTTCTGGCTATCTCTCTCCCTTCCTCTCTGTAAAATATCAATAAAATATATTTTTTTAAAACAAATTGCATTAAAGAAATCAGTATAAAAAAAGAAAAGAAAGGAAGAGATAAAAAATACATGTATGAACTTGTATTTGCAAAAATGAAACACTGGAAGAATAAACCAGAAACTAATAAAAATGGGGCAGGAAGGGAACAGGTACAAGGACAGGAATGGGAGGCTGTAAACATACCTTTGTAATACAGCCTTAACTTCTAAACCACATAAATGTTTACAGACTGAAAAATGCATTACATAAATTAAAACAATCCTTAAACGTTAAGAATTTCATGCAAATAAATCAAACTAATAATCAAATCAGTAACATAATCAGAGAGAAAATATTTTAAAATGATTTTGTAATTCAAAATATCAACTATTCATCCTTATGTGGGTAAGTTTTAAGAACAAAAATAACCAATAAAATATAAACCTACAGCCAAAACCGGTTTGGCTCAGTGGATAGAGCACCAGCCTGTGGACTGAAAGGTCCCAGGTTCGATTCTGGTCAAGGGCACATATCTTAGTTGCGGGCATATCCCCAGTAGGGGGTGTGCAAGAGGCAGCTGATCGATGATTCTCTCTCAGCAATGTTTCTAACTCTCTATCCCTCTCTCTTTTTTATTAGTGTTTTAAAACAACTATATTTATATTGTAGGAAAAGAGAAAAGTAACTAATATTGCTAAAAATGTAAATTTTCAATGGTATGAAATGGAAATATGCATAAAATCAATATATATCAATTCTGTCCAGTGAAAACATGGGCATTCCAGTAGCAATCAGGACACATACCACCAGGTTCTGGTATCTAAATTCCACTCCAGATAAAAGAGGTATACACACAAAAACCTGTGCCACAGTGATGCTCGAAAGAGAAAAAGAGAAAAAAGAAACTCACATCCAACTAACCCATACGCAGTCAAGAGGATATTGTTATCACTTCTGTCAGGATATACAGATATATATAAAGATCACATATATAATATAGAGATCATTTACAAACAGATAATTTTTTGGACAGATCAAGAAATTAAATCTAAGTTATAAGAATATAACTATAAGCAAAGTGATCAACTTACTATAAACAAATATAATCTAAGTTTTTTAAAATAAGTTGCTTTGCCTGTTAAAGATACTGTTACTACTTGAAAACATAGAAAATGGAATAAAATGCTTTACTGGTCTTTTCATTTTCACTTTCAACACTTTGATAAAAATCATACCCATATTTTATCCAACATCTGGATAAAATTATACCCCCAAACGTCAACACATTTGACATTCTAGTGACTCCAGACCAATTCCTCCTGCCTCAAATGACTTCACCGGCCTTCCCCAATTGGCAAGGCTCTGGCGACAAGAGATTCCACACTCAGTCCTCCTCTCCCCCTTCCTGTTGTTCAATGCCTGCCCATGGTTTCCCCACCTACAGGACAACACTAACTGCCTTAACATGATACGTACAACTTTAAAACCTGGCCCCAAATTCATTCCTAGAAAAGCAGGTCATCCCAAAGTACAGGTGGCATCAGCAGGGGTGAACATCATCATCATGATCAATACCCACAGGGCACTTACTACATCCAAGAGCCACTCCACTGAAATGTACTTAATGAAGTAGGTGTCCCCATCCCATTCTACAAATAAACGTTAGCACCCAAAGGAGTAAAAGGTAACGAGGGCCATGTTTTGGCTGTGATTCAAACCTAGGATTGTCTCAAAACTTTCTTCATGCCTTTTCTCCTGCTTCTCCCTTCCTTCCTCTCCTACTCTGTATTCTGTGGGAGCATCATCACCTTCTCTTCCACAATACCCTCTGCATAAAATGTTCTCATTATATATGTACATGTGTATCTTCCCTACAAACTATTAAGGTCTTTAAGGGCACATCTTTATTATGCCCATATATAACTTGTTCTGAAAAAGATTTATGGCAATTTTAGGGTCATAAAATAAATAGCTAATAAAGATTTCATTAAAAATTAAATTGAATATGGAGGCATAACTAAGAACCTGTTTACTTCAACATGAAAAAAATCATGCTGATAACTACAACAATGTTCAAAAAAGCCTGGCCAGTGTCACTCAGTAGGTTGAAGTGTTGTCTCGTGCACCTAAAGGTCACCAGTTCTATTCCAGCCAGGGCACATGCCTGGATTTCAGGGCAAATGCCTGGGTTTCAGGTTTGGTCCTGGTTTGGGTACAAGTCCATACGGGAGGCAACCAATCAATGTTTCTCTCTCACAATGATGTTTCATTCTCTCTCTAAAATCAATAAAAACATATTTTTAATATACTTTTGATTTTACAGAGAAAGGGAGATTGAAGCATCATAATGAAAAAGAATCACTGACTGGCTGCCTCCTGCACACCCCCTACTGAGGATTGAGCCCACAATCTGGGCACATGCCCAGAATGGGAATCAAATCATGACCTCCTAGTTCACAGGTCCACACTCAACCACCAAGCCACGTCAGCTGGGAAATAAAAACATATTTTTTAAAAATAAAAATAAGATAGAAACAATAAAAGTTCAAAAGAAGGGGAAGAAGTCAACAATGTTTGGCTTCAGCTGCTTTTTTTCTTCTTCAGGAGTTTTAAACTCTACAGTCTATTTAATTCTCATAAAAGCCTTATATAACAGGTTTCATCCCAGTTTACAGATGGGGAAGCAGAAGTTCAAAAAGGAAAAGTGAGTCCTGTCTGGGCAGCTAAGTTGGTTAGAGAATGATCCCAATACAAATTTTATTCCTAACAAAGGTTCAATACCCAGTCAGGGCACATACAAAAAGCACTTAATAAATGCATAAATCCATAGAACAAGTTGATATATATCTGTATTCTTAAAATCAATAAGAATAAAAATATTTTTAAAGGGCTAAAAGAGAAACCAAGATGGCGGCATAGGGAAACATCTCAACTGCCTCGCACAAAAATTTCAAAACTACAACTAAAAGACAGAATGGACATCATCCAGAACTATAGGAAAGCAGGCTGAATAGAAATTCTACAACTAAAAGGAAAGAAAAAAGCTGGCTGAGTGGAAAGTCTACAACTAGAAGGAAAATCAGAGGAGCTGCAAAGAACTGAGGTTCGGAGTCATGCACACAGAGAAGGACGGTTGCCTGCCTGACTGGCATTCTCTGGGGGGAGAGGGAAGGAAGCCCCAGACTGCACTGAACTCCAGTTCCAGGTGAAACCCCATGGACCAGACTCATACGGGGGAGGGGAGGAGGGGGACAGTCTGGACTGTCAGGTAGAGAGAAAGGGACTTGGAGACTCACAGAAACCATGGCAGGCAGGGGTCTGGAGGTGCACACACAGAGAAGACTCACTGTTGAGGTTGCCACTAGCTCTTCCTAACAGAAGGGAGTCAGAAGCTCCTGACCACTGAACCCCAGTTCTGGACGAGTCTGGGGGAATCTGGACTGGTAGGTGGAAACTCAGGGGAGCCACAGAAGGCAGAGTAGTCTAAAGATGCATGCACACAAGGGCAGGGCTGACGGGAAGCCAAGACTGTCTGCTCAGCCAAGACTCTGCTCCACCCAAGCTGAGCACAAAGGCTTTTGCAATTTTCCAAGTCTGTCCTATAAGTCTGTCTCCAGCACAGGTCTCTGGGTGTAGACACAGCTGATACACACTGCCAATTGGCCTGAAGGTCAATTCCTCCCAGTGATACCAAAAACAATCAAGACTTAACTACAACAAGGCTGTACACACAAGTCCACAAAAGGGTGCACCAAGAATGTCCCAGGTAACTGGGAGGCTGACCCACTGGGCCCTATAAGACACCTAGCACACAAAGCTACTCTACCAACTCAGGTAAGAGCGAAAATGCAAAGACAAAGAATCAGATCACAAATTAAAGAAATGAAGGAAAGCAAAGGATGGGATATAGAATTCAAAACCACGGTTATAAGGTATTTCAAGAATTTCCTAGAAAAGGCTGATAAATTTAGTGAGACCCTCAAGGATATGAAAAATGACCAACTAGAAATTAAACATACACTGATTGAAATGAAAAATGTTATACAGAGACCCAACAGCAGACTAGAGGAATGCAAGAATCAAGTCAAAGACTTTAAATACAAAGAAGCAAAAAACACTCAATTGGAAAAGCAAAAAGAAAAAAGAAGCCAAAAAGTTGGAGATAGTGTAAGAAGCCTCTGGGACAACTTCAAGCGTACCAACATCAGAATTATGGGGTGCCAGCCAAAACTGGTTTGGCTCAGTTGATAGAGCGTCAGTCTGTGGACTGAAGGCTCTGAGTTCCGTTCCGGTCAAGGGCATGTGCATTAGTTGCCGGCACATCCCCTGTGGGGGGTGTGCAGGAGGCAGCTGGTCGATGTTTCTCATTGATGTTTCTGACTCTCTATCCCTCTCCCTTCCTCTCTGTAAAAAAAAAAAAAAAAAATCAATAAAAAATATATTTTTTTAAAAAGAATTATGGGGGTGCCAGAAGGAGAAGAGAGTGAGCAAGGTATTGAAAACCTATTTGAAAAAAATGATCGAAAACTTCCCCTACCTGGTGAAATAGACTTACAAGTCCAGGAAGCACAGAGTCCAAAGAGGACAACACCAAGACATATCATAATTAAAATTCCAAGAGCAAAAAAGACAAAGAGAGAATATTAAAAGCAGCAAGAAAAAAACAGTTACTTACCTATAAGGAAGCACCCATAGGACTGTCAGCTGATTTCTCAATAGAAACTATGTAGGCCAGACAGGAGTAGCAAGAAATATTCAAAGTAATGAATAACAAGAACCCACAACCAAGATTACTCTGCCCAGCAAAGCTATCATTCAGAATTGAAGGTCAGATAAAGAGCTTCACAGACAAGAATAAGTTAAAGGAGTTCATCACCACCAAACCAGGATTATATGAAATGCTAAAAGGTATTCCTCAAGAGGAAGAAGAAATAAGATAAAAATTATGAACAACAAATACATATCTATCAACAAGTGAACCTAAAAATCAAGTGAATTAAAAATGTGAGGAACAGAATAAACTGGTGAATACAGGGGCATAGAAAGGGAGTGTACTGATAATTCTCAGGGGGGAAAGGGAATGGGAGGTACAGGAAGAGACTGGACAAAAATCGTACACCTATGGATGAGGACAGTGGGGGGGAGGTAAGGGTAGAGAGTGGGGTGGAGGGAAGCTATGGGGGGGGGAGGAGAAACTATTGTAATAATCTGAACAATAAAGATTTTTAAAATTTCTTTAAGTTACAATTAAAAAATAAAATAAAAAATAAAAAGGGTTACATGATGAATCAGCTATGTGCTTTGGACCAATAGGGCTGGATTTCAACCCAACACTTCTGAGTTGAAAGGTCATTCCACCTCTATGTCCAACTCCAAAGCTCATCTCCTTTTCACAATACCATGTCTTCCAAACTGAACAAAATACTTGGAAAAAATAATTGATTGCCATCTTACAATTTATTCTTTTCAAAGAGAGAAGAAAACATTTAATTAAGCATCTAATAAGCATAAGGAAACATTTACATGAATATATATTATCTGCTTTCTCAGAAGTTAATTACAATCCTAACAGCTAAACAAAAGAAATACCAAACAGCATTATTTTTTATCTCTAAATAATCCACATTAGTAACTTCAGAAACAACAGTATCTTTTTCATGTATTTCTAACATATCAAGGAGAAAAAAGTTAATTAAGGAACTCAGCCATAAGTTGTTAACTGTGCAATCAGGTAAGTAATCCAGTAGTGAAAACAATGTAATTAAATTCCTTGAGGTAAGACTTCAAATAATTCATAATTTTTCATCAATACAGTAAGAGCCAAATCTGATGCAAAGGCACACACAAACCAGATCAACCTCTCACTTCAAAATGAAAGGAAAAGCAACATTATCTAAAACACTGTAAGGACCCCCATGACCAACATTACCCAGATTTCAATAGCTATTACACTAAAAACAAAACAACAAGAGATCTGGGGCCAAATATGGAAAACACTCTTTCTAACAACCCAAATGCAAAAAATGAATTGTGACCCTAGAAGGAAAGGGATAGCATTGTTTCCCAAACTTAGGTGACCAAGGATCCTTTTGTCTATCCCCGTGGTCAGCAAACTGTGGCTCGGGAGCCACAAGCGGTTCTTTGGCCCCTTGAGTGTGGCTCTTCCACAAAATACCACGGTCTGGGCACATCTATTTTGAAGAAGTGGCGTTAGAAGAAATTTAAGTTTAAAAAATTTGGCTCTCACAAGAAATTTCAATGGTTGTACTATTGATATTTGGCTTTGTTGACTAATGAGTTTGCCGACCACCTTTAACAGCTCCTAGAACTACAAATGCTTCTAAACTTATAATGGAGTTATATCCCAATGAATCCATTATAAGTTGAAAATATCATACATCGAAAATGCATTTAATACACCAAACCTACATCCTTACTTAGCCTAGCCTACCTGAAATGTGCACAGGAAACTTACATTAGCCTACAGTAGGCCAATTATTTTTTAATATATTTTTATTTATTTCAGAGAAGAAGGGAGAGGAAGAGGTAGAAACATCGATGATAAGAGAGAATCCTTGATCAGCCAGCTGCCTCCTTCGAAACCCCTACTGGGGATCAGTCTGCAACCCATGCATGTGCCCTGGACCAGAATGGCACCTGGGACCCTTCGTCTGCAGGTTCTATCCACTGAGCCAAACTGGTAGAGCAGTAGGCCAATTATCTTGAGCTTCATCTTTCTTTCCAGAAACCGGACACAAAGATGGCTGTTTAATAGACATGATGGAATGCAAAAATCCAAAACAAGGTCCTAAAACACTGCCAACACAGTTCACTGTAGAGCATTGACGGGACCGGGTGCCTGATTGGGAACTGCGGCTCATTAGCCCAGGAACAACTCAAAACTCAAAATTTGACCAACTTACACCATACACAAAAATAAACTCAAAATGGATACAGGACTTAAACATAAGATGGGAAACCAGAAAAATACTAGAGGCATCCACAGGCAGCAAAATCTCAGACATATGCCTAAAGAACTTCACTGAAACTGCCCCTAGGGCAATGGAAGCTAAAGAAAAAATAAACAAATGGGACTACATCAAAATAAAAAGCTTTTTTACAGCAAAAGAGACCATCAACAAAACAACACAAAAGCCCACTGTATGGGAGAACATATTTGCAAATGTTATCACAGATAAAGGTTTAATCTCCAACATCTACAGACAGCTTATACAACTTAATAAAAGGAAGATAAATGAGCCAATTAAAAAATGGGCAATGGACCTATATAGAATCTTCTCAAAAGAAGACAGAAGGCCAAGAGGCACATGAAAACATGTTCAAAGTCACTAATTATCTGAGAGATACAAATCAAAACAACAATGCGGTACCATCTCACACTTGTCAGAAAGGCCAACATCAGCAAAGCAACAAACGACAAGTGTTGGCGAGGTTGTGGAGAAAAAGGAACGCTCGTGCACCGCTGGTGGGAATGCATACTGGTGCAACCACTTGGAGAACAGTATGGAGCTTCCTCAAAAAACTGAAAATGGAACTCCCATTTGACCCAGTAATCCCACTCCTAGGAATATATCCCAAAAAACTAGAAACACCAATCAGAAAGTATATATGCACCTCTATGTTCATAACAGCACAATTTATAATTGCTAAGATTTGGAAACAGCCTAGCTGCCTATCAGCAGATGATTGGATCAAAAACTGTGGTACATCTACACAATGGAATACTATGCTGCCATAAAAAAGAACGATTTCTTATCATTTGCAGCAACCTGGATGGAATTGGAGAACATCATGCTGAGTGAAATAAGCGAGTCAATGAAAGAGAAACACCACATGCCCTCACTCATTTATGGATAATAAAGAACATTATAAACTGATGAACCAAAGGATAGATATAGAGACAGTAAGGCAACAAGCAGACTGTCAAATTACAGTGGGGAGGATTGGAAGATCTGGGGGAGATAAGAGATGAACCGAAGGACATGTATACATGCATATAAGTACAACCAATGGACACAAAACTCTGGGGAGGGGGGGGGGAAACAATGGTAATATATGTACACAGATAATTTAATAAAAAATAACTCAAAATTTGAAATCCGGTTTCTATTGAACAGGAATTGCTTTCACGTCATTGTAAAGTCAAAAAATCATAAATTGGGAACTATCTGAACAGTCACAAAGAATTCACCTAGAGTAACACTGCTTCGGATATTCCAGAACTAAGTACTGTTACTGTATTCTGAATTGATAATTATAGGTATGGTTAGAAACAGTACTAGTAAAATTCCAGGGATCATCCAAGTCTTTTAAAAATCCTAAGTTGAATGTAAATTGATGACCAGAGACACTCTTTCCTTACTCATTTCATAACATTTTTCAGTGACTATTATCCTACTCAAAATTATTAGAAATAAATTTTATTTTATTCCTCACAAGAAAATGATGCCTACTGCTGACAATTCTGACCTTTTGTGGAACCTTTACATATATTAGCATGATATTAAGTGTTCTGTAAATTAGTAGCTACTACATTTTTTTAGTGTTTGCCCAATAACTAGAAGGGAGTTGGGAGGTCTCATTTCACTTAAGCCCCACGTGTAATTTCGCAACCAAAGTTCATAACCCTTAAGTGTTCACAAACTCAGTTCGTCCTAATCTTCATCCCCAAGTATAGGTTTAATGTTCACTTCCTAACAAAGCTATGTCGAAAACAATCACTACTGTATTCTCCCTTTACAACGATCCTTCCAGAAAATTCCAACAGAAGTTATACAGGTATTACCATACCTGTAGGTACGTCTACTGAAGTCACGTTAAGCAATGTAATCCTGTAAAACACTGAAATGTTTATCTCGAGTTGCTTTGTGACGTATAGGTAAAATATTCCGAATTTACCACTTCAACGTGCAGGAAAAACCCTCTCCAAAACCGGGAATCCGAACCACAAACCAAAGGAAGCAAATTGGTATGAAAACAGATTTGGGATATACTGCGGAGACCATCACCAAAATCGGCTGTAGTTACAGAAAAGGGGTCGCACCCCAGTGGAGACAGACAGATCCGAACCCCAGGCGCTGCGCAGGTCCCGCGTCACGGGGTTCTTCTCCACAAACGCTGCGGAATGCGCTCAAGGTCATCGCGAGGAAGCGTTCGCGGGCGCGAGCGCACCGGCCCGCCAGCTCCGTCCCGCGCGAGGCGCCCAGGGCGCAGGGCGCGCGCGGCAACGGGGTGGTGGGCGTCACGGGCGCCCCGGGCAGCCGCCTTCGCCGCCAGGCCCGCCGCCGCCGAGACGCGCGCACAGCGCCGGGCCGCAGGTTGTCACCGCACAGCCTCCGCCCCTCCCCTCCCCTCCCCTCCCCTCCCCGGGGGTCCCGCAGGGTCCGCGCGTCGCAAGGGACCCCGCAACGCCTAGCCCCGGACTCCGTAGGCCGTCCCCGCCCTCCCCACCTCGCATCTTTTCTCACCCTTCCCCACATCCTTTCCTCCCCCGCTCCCTCCCCTTCCGCCCCCCAAGACCCCAGGGGACTGGTACCTTTCCCCCTTCCCCCAGCCCCTCCCCCCTGGGGGGGTCCCCGCTCCCCATCCCCAGCCCAGCCCGCGTTATGCAACTCACCCCACCCGCCCCCGCCTGCGCCCGCCGCATCGGTCCCCCTCCCCAGGTCGCACCGCCCGCCCGGGGCCGTGGCGCCCGGAACAAAGCGCGCGGAGCTGCCGGGCCAGGGGCGGCGGCCATGTTGGCGGGGGCGGTGAACAAAGGCGAACGGCCGGAGGCCCCCGCCCGCGGCCCGGCCGGCAGGGGGCGCTGTACAGGCGCTACTCACCGCCCGGACAATGCGCCGCGGCCCGCCGCTCCCCGGGAGCCACCGCCCCTCAACGAGCCCGCCGCGCCCCCGCTCGCGACGCCCGCTCCCCTGCGGCACACGGCCTTACCTGTCGGCTACGGAGGCTGCTGTCCTCAGCCCGCGGGCCCCGCCGTCCCGCGCCGTGCTCCCGCCCCAGCCCGACCGAGCCAGACGGCGCCGCCCCGCCCCCGCTCCGCCGCCGCCGCCGCCGCCGCCGCCGCCCGCCCTCGGCCGCACGGCGCACGCGTACTGCGCTTCTCGACTGCGCCGGCCGCGCCGCCCGGCCTCGGCCGCACGGGCCACACTGCGCAGGCGCCCAGGCGATGGGCGGGGCCTGGAGCTACTCACCTGGCGGCCGGATGGGCGGGGCGGAGCCTGGCGGGCGGTGGAACCGACCTTCACCTGCAGGGGAGCCGAGCCGGACGCTACCCACCAGATGGCGGGGCAGCGAGGCGGGGCTGGGACCTGCTCTCGCTCAGCGGTGCGGGGCCTCAGGGGCCCAGGTGCGTGCCGGGAAGGGCCGAGAGCCCTAGTGGGCGCTACCGACGCCCCAAGTAAGGCCTCTAGGGAAGTTTCGATTTTTCTTTCTCTTTTTTTCTTTTTTTTAAAATATATTTTGTTGATTTTTTACAGAGAGGAAGAGAGATGAAAGAGAATTATCGATCAGCTGCGACTTGCACACCCCCTACTGGGGATGTGCGGGGACGTGCCCGCAACCAAGGTACACGTCCTTGACCGGAATCGAACCTAGGACCTTTCAGACCGCAGGCTGTCGCTCTCTCCACTGAGCCAAACCGGTTTCGGCAAGCTTCGATTTTTCGCTCAGAGGGACGCCTATAACGGGATGGCCGGCTCTCCTTGTCCTTGGATTAAAGCAGCAAGTCGTCCTGGGGGCGCTCGCTGCCCTTCGGAGGAGGCCGGACCCTGGCACAAGGGTGTCCTCGGTCTTAGCCGTGGACCCCTCCGCCGCCCCGCACCCCGCTGCTGGGTGCCTCGTCCACTTGCCTGCCCCGCCTGGAGAGGAGCGCTGCAGGGAGGCGTCTGCAAGACCTGACCCTCCCGCATGCCCGGCCGCCGCCGCCACGGGAGTACTCGCCCATCTCTCCAGAGATCCGGAGCCGAGCATGCCCATGGCTACTGCTGAATTTGTTTGACTTTATTTCACCCAAGGCGCCCTTTAAGCGTTAGAGTAGGTGTTTGCAGGAGGAGGGGGGAGAGGACGCAACAGTTTTGACTCCTAAGGAGTTGAGTGCGGTACCTGGAGGCTGACTCCCGCGTTTGAATCCTAACCCTGGCCAGTTTCTCCCCTCGTCCAAACTTGGTTTTCCTCCACAACCACCCCACCCCCAGCGCTCTCTCTTGACAACCCCCCCTTCCCGGCACACACACACACACACACACACACACACACACACACACACACCGCCAGCCGGTGTCCTCCAGCCAGCCCTGGCCAAACGTGGTTCCTAGAGTGCAAAGGCACAACCAGCCAGCCACCATGTGATAAGCTGCACGACAGGACTTACTATTGGAAAGCGCTGTGTGTACTCGAACCTCAGCACACTTGTTGGTTAGCAGTGCTCTTGGGGTTTCACTGGCACCTTTTCTTCCAAATAAGATGGCCACTGCTATGCGCCTACCCTAACAGTGCTCATCTCGGATGACGCGTTGGCAGGCAGGCGCAGGGAGTTCACAGGCCAACTAGAGGACCAATTTAGACGCAAATGAAAGTGAATCTCCTACTTATCAGGAAGTATTGGGACGTTGTTACTTTCGTTTGTGTGTTTAATGTTGATGGCCCAGACAATAGTGGAGCATTTCGGGAACCAGAAGAAATGGTGCCAAGGAGGCAACTGGTTGGAACGCTTCAGTGGCTCCCTTGGTGTTTCCACCTCTACACTGTTGACTTTTGGGGTCAGATAATACTTTTTCCAGGGGAATGTTTGACAGCAGCGCTGGCCTCTCTCCACTCAGATGCCAGTAGTACACCCGTTCCCTCAAAGGTATCACAGCCAAAAAATGTCTCCAGACAAAGCCAAATGTCTGGACAGGAACCCCTGGTTTAAGTGTTGCCGCTAGTAATCGTCGTTAGAGCTGCCACGGCCAAAGAGCTCAGCCAGCCCTTTGTTTGAAAGGGCCACACTCCCCAGGAGGCTACAGTTCCTGCTAGAGCATCTCAGCCATTGGAACAGCATTGGGAGCAGTGCAATGGATACCCCTTCGCCCTGTGATTTACAAACATACTTTCAGTCTTCAATAACTGTTAGGGCTTTCACAGCAAAAAATAAAAGTATCTCAGCTGCCTCCAAAGTCTTACTCAGCATGCTGAATGTCAAAGTGAGTTTTTACATCACCCATGTATATCTGCAAAAAAAAAAAAAAGGTTTAAAGTAAATCTAGTCATGGAGAAAATAAGACAAATCCAGATTGAGAGCTTATCTGCAAAATAGTTCCACCAGACTCTAAAACGTCAGCAGAAAAGCTGGAGAACCTCTCCACAGGAGACCACCAGTAATCATCCTACAGCTGGCTGAAGGAAAGAAGCTCTGAAGGAGGTGGGGAACGATTGGAGAACTTTGTGAGAGGAATGTGCATTAGAGAGTATTATGGAATCATTAAATGTTTCAGTGTTGATGAGAATGCCTTGTTATTAGGAGAGATGTATGCTGAATTACTTAAAGAGTTCTCCTGGCTACAACTTTCAAATGACTCAGAAGCATCTTTTATAGAGACATAAAGCAAATGTAGCAAAAAGTTAGCACTGGGTGATGGGTATATGTGTGTTCATTGAGCCTTTTTTTTTTTTTTTACAACTTTTCTGAGAAAAAAAAATTTTCAAAATAAGTTGTAAAAGTGGAATCTGTTAGGTTGAGGCAGGGGGGTGTAGCCCAGAGCAGATGCAAGCATCTGCAGGATGGATGGTGACAAAGATAACTGGTTAGCTGGCGCCTTCCTAGGGCCTTCCTAGACCCCTGGCCTGAGGCGGGAATTCCACACCTCTCATGCCCTCCCCCCCTCCCCTCCCTAAACAGCTGCATAAAAGAAATACATATGCTGCTTTGGGGCGCCCGGGAGTGCAGATTAAACCCCCTTCTTAATGGCCTGGATTCCGTGTCTTGCTTCTGCGCCACCTACCTCTCAGCTGGGATCTTACAAACCTCTCCGTCGAGACCTTACAACCTTTCAGAATCCAAGTTATTTTTTTTAATTTCTAAGGTGCTAAGTTTCTCAAGTTGCCCCTGCTTTCTTCCAACTTGCTAACCAAGCATTTCCAGAAACAAATATATAGTCAGTTTCTTTACAATTTCTTAACCACATGAGGTCAGAAAGGCCTACCTCTGTTTTCTCCTGCGGGAACTTTATTGCTGGCAGGAGTTCCTCTCAAGCCTGGAGCTGAAATTGCCTTTAGCTCAAAAGCAATCCACATACCACAGAGGCATATTTTGGGGTGACTCACTCTAAACCCAGCACACTGGCTCTCCCACCCATGGCTCCAGGGAAAGCTGTGGTTACACTGACTTGGCAGTCCTAACTGGGAATCCTGAGAAGATGGTGGGCACACTAGAGCAAAGGTCTCCACTGGTCCTAATCAGGCGCGGGGCCGATCTCTGACGGCCATGTTGATATGCACTCCACAAGGTCTAGGGCAGAGGTGGCCAGAGCAGTGGGATCAGGAAGGGGAGAAAGGAGTAAGGCTGGAGAAGGGCAGAGAGCTGGGCCTGCACAGCCTCCAGGTGTTTCCCCCACGGGGCTGTAGGAGTAGGAATGGATTCTCCAAGCCTCTTATCACCCTCCTTCACATTATCTCTTCTTATCACCATCCCTGAGGACAGACCCTTTGACGCCTCCCCTCCCCCACCTTCAAACCCCCTGTGTCTCCCTGCCTACATTAGAGCCTGGGGAAGGAAGGGGCTCCTTAACTACTCTACTGAAGACCCTTGTGGTCTCTAGATGGCTTCCCCTGGTTTGCTCCGCAGTTTCAATGCTGAAGTTATTCTTCCAGGGAAAGTAACCTGTTAGGGAAAACAGCCAGGTTTACCCACTGCAGCCATTACCACCAGCTACTAAGGCAGGCCCTGGAAGAGCCACACCTAGTTCTATACCCTTGGCCTCTAATCTCTTCCCCATCCCCCAATTGTCCGCTAGGGTCCACCTCAACTAGGGTATGAGTCCCGTCCTTTCCCAATCATAATGAAGGTCTGGACACCTTGTCTCCCTGGAAGCCTCACATTAGGTAGACCCCGCCCTAACGCCCAAAGTTACAGGACTTCTCTTTCCAGCTCTGGAACCCTGGGCTTGGGCTGGGACCCCTCACTTCTCACAGGAGGCCTAAGAGATGTTCCTCCCAATTAAAAAACACCATGCGCCGAAACCGGTTTGGCTCAGTGGATAGAGCATCGGCCTGCGGACTCAAGGGTCTGGGGTTCGATTCCGTTCAAGGGCATGTACATTGGTTGTGGGCACATCCCCGGTGGGGGGTGTGCAGGAGGCGGCTGATCGATGTTTCTCTCTCATCGATGTTTCTGACTTTCTGTCCCTTTCCCTTCCTCTCTGTAAAAAATCAATCAAATATTTTTTAATTAAAATTAAAATTAAAAAAATAAAAAACACCATGCATGGGTGCTGGAGCAGCCCACTCTGCACCTCCACCCCTCTCCCAGTCTCAATGTGCTTTTTCTTTCCTTCTCTAGTTGTAGGGCTTCCATTCAGCCAGCTTTCAGGCAGTTCTGAATGATGGCTGTTCTGTATTCTAATTGTAATTTTGATGTGGTTGTGGGAGGTAGCAAGTAGGGGTGTTTACCTACGCCGCCATCTTGGTTTCCTATCATAGCAAAAGTTTTAGATTTTGATTAAGTCTAATTATATGAATTGAAATGTATCCCCCCAAAAAAGATATATTACAGCCCTAACTCCTGGTTCCTGTGAATATGACACATGTAATCAGATGTAATCTGCAGATACAATCAAGCTAAAATGGGGCCCTACTGGATGAGGGTGGACCCTAACTCAACGACTGGTGTCCTTATAAGAGAGAAACACACAGAGAGAGACACGGGAAGAGCACAAAGCAGTGAATGAGGGAAGTGACTACAAGCCAAGGGATACCAGTGTAATTAGTCTAGTTATTCATAACAGGAAAGGAGCAAAGGGAAGGCCAAATACAGGCATGTCATTTGGGCAGCTTTGCCAGGAAACTGCAACTTTGCACACCCCAGGGGACTGGCAAGGGAAGAATGGATGTGTGCCCAATAAAGTTGGGGTGACAATGGTATCCCAAGAAGATCCCAGGAAAGGATCTGGGGTGTTATCTAAGGAGTCCCCTGAGATAAACTTGAACCATGCAGGTATTGGGACATTCAAGTAGTTGCTAGCGAAGAGGCTACTCTACACCAGCAGGACCAAGAGTGGGCCTAGGACTGAAAAGACCAGAAGCTTTCATTTCAATTTTAAGCGTAGGAAAACTAATTCAATTAACTGCCAGAGGAATTACACCACATGAAACATGTGTAACTGCAAATCAGACAGCAGTTTATTACTCACACAGGTTCCTGATGCTGCGGGTACAGGTTTAATGGGATCCCGGTGGTGCTGTCCTCAGGGGTCCGGCAGCTGGGCTGGGCTGGGCTGGGCTGGTCCGGATGCAAGGGCCAGTGTTCCTCCCCCGAGAGATCTCGGTCACATCTCAATTGGAGACACTGGCCGTTCTTCTGTGGTCTGGCAGGGAGAGGAATGTGGAGTGGCCTCTCTTGCCAGACCGACAAAAGGACGCACCTTTGTGGCGGTCTGCACAGGCGAGCACTGTTGAGTGGTCAAGACCCATTTTTAAAGCCTGTTTTGCACCCGCAGCAGTTCAGGTGGCTATCAGTGAATGACGTCAATGCACACATGTTAATCTCAAACAGGGCTAGGGGCTACATGTGGTTATCTAGGGAGAGTACCTCACTCGGGGTTATCCTAGAAAGTCACTTCTAAGTCAGTAACTGAAGTTCAAATCCTTATCTATGGGATACACACGCTTCAGGCAGTGGGGAATGTGTCCTTAATATCACTCTTTAAGTTTCAAAAAGTTAAACATTTTAAAACCTTTTTAACATTTTTAAACATTTCTATATATTACTATAACAATAGGGAAGTTGCACTTGGCTGTCAGTCACACTGGGGAGCAGATCATTGGCCAGGAAAGGCATGGCCAATGCAAGGGTAAGAAATTTGGGATATTTATTCCCCTAAACAAAGGAGCTCTTGGTCACTCTTGGGCTCTTAGGCTCCTGGTGGGTTACGCGTGACTCCTCTCTTGCTCCTGCATCCTGTATTTGCCCACATGGTCCACAGCCATGTGAACCCCACACACAATGGACTAATGCACTGCAACTAGCCTGATGCTGAGCTGTAGCCAACTGCAATATGGAACAGAAATTCTGGACACTTTCTTTGCTTTTAGCTCTACTGAAACCCCAACTATACTTCTACGACTAGAATGGCACTTTAGAAATAGAGATGTAATTCCGTACAAATAAAAATCAATCATCCTTTCCTGTGAGTCTTAGAAAATTATTTTTCTCAAAATATTGTAAGGATCCCAATCCCAGCATTCTATGGGGAAAGGAATATCTCAACCAGCAGAAAATGGAATAAACAAAGAATTCTTCCCTAGAAACTTGAGAAGCATGAACCTATTGACACCTGATTTCAGATTTCTAACCACTAGGACTATGAGAGAATATATTTTGGTCCTTTTAAGCGACCCAGATTGTTAAGACAGCCCTAGAAATCTAACATACTAATTAATCAAGTTTTTCATTAAATGGAAAACGTTAGTTTTTAGTGTCAAGTCTAAGAATTCTTTGCCTTGCCCAAGATCCTAAAGATTTTCTCATATTATCTATTTCTAAGAGTTTTATAGCTTTACATTCTACATTTAAGTATGTGTTCCATTTTGAATGTATTTTTCTGTAAGGTATGAGACTTGGTTATTGTTGGTTTTTTTGGTTTTTTTACAGTGTAAAAATTTTTTTTAATATATTTTATTGATATTTCACAAAGAGGAAGGGAGAAGGATAAGAGTTGGAAACATCGATGAAAGAGAAACATCAATCAGCTGCCTCTTGCACACCCCCTACTGGGGATGGGCCCACAACCATGGTACATGCCCTTGACCGGAATTGAACCTGGGACCTTTCAGTCCACAGGCCGATGCTCTATCCACTGAGTCAAACCGGTCTCGGCCAGTGTAAAATTTTTATGTTTAGAATTAGGCAGCTGGACTCAGTTTAGATTATTTCAATTTTGTTGGCAACATCCAAAGCATCATTGTCAGGAGCCAGTCGAGCATTTGCCTTCTTCTCGCCATCAGGCCTGATCAGGGTGTTGACCTTGGCCACATCAATGTCATAGATCTTCCTCTCAGCCTGTTTGGTCTGGTGCTTGTTGGCCTTGACATCCACAATGAACACCAGTGTATTATTGTCTTCTATCTTTTTCATAGCCGACTCGGGAGTCAGGGGGAACTTGATGATGGCATAGAGGTCAAGCTTGTTTCTCCTGGGTGCACTCTTCTGAGGATATTTAGGCTGCCTCCGGAGCCTTAGTGTCTTTGGCCGTCAGATGGGTGATGTGAGGATCTTCATTTTTTGTGGCTGTGGACGCCTTTCAACACTGCTTTCTTTGCCTTCAAAGCCTTTGCTTTGGCTTTGGCTTTGGGAGGGGCAGGGGCTTCTTCGCTTTCAACTCCATCTTCGTAAAAATGGTTTATGAGAGTTGTTCCCACAGGCTTATCGAGAGTTGCGTTTGTTTTTGTTTGGGGGGGGGGTATTTTTTTTTGTCCAATTTGCCACTTTCTATTTTTTTTATTTAAAAAAAATTTCCCACCATTTTTTTAATTAAGGTATTATATGTGTACATTGCTTACCATTGCCCCCCCCACACCTCCCATACATGCCCTCCCTCCCCAGAGTTTTGTGTCCATTGGTTGTACTTATATGCATGCATACCAGTCCTTCAGTTGATCTCTTATCTCCCCCAGATCTCCCTACCCTCCCCGCTGTCATTTGACAGTCTGCTTGTTGCTTTACTGTCACTATATCTATCTTTCTGTTCATTAGTTTACAATGTTCTTTATTATCCATAAATGAGTGATGACATGTGGTGTTTCTCTTTCATTGACTGCCTTATTTCATTCAGCATGATGTTCTCCAATTCCATCCAGGTTGCTGCTAATGATGAGAATTCCTTCTTTTTATGGCAGCATAGTATTCCATTGTGTCGATGTACCATAGTTTTCTGATCCAATCATCTGCTGACGGGCACCTAGCCTGTTTCCAAATCCTAGCTATTATAAATTGTGCTGCTATAAACACAAGGCTCCCCCGGGTTCCCCCACTCCCCAGGGTCCACAGCTCTCCTGGGGCACAAGGCTCCCCTGGGTCCCACCACTCTCAAGGGGCACACAGCTCTTCCAGGGCACATGGCTCCCCTGGATCCCACCGCCCCCCCAGGTCTCACGGTTCCCCCTGGTCCCACGGCTCCCCCAGGGCACAAGGCTCTCCAGGGCCACACGGCCCCTCTGGGACTGTCGATTGATGCCTTCCTATCCTGAATCCCCCGGGGCCCGAGCTGCAGGCGAGCAGGAGGATGACGAGGGGGAAGAACGGGGAGGCCCTGGCCGACTCCACCCTAGCAACCTCAGCAGCTCTGATTTCACACATTCAGGCTTTCAGTCCTCCAGGTTTAGGTGTTTAGAGTCCCAGGCCGCAAAGAGTGTTTTGGGTACTACCTCTCGGTCCTCCGTCATGCTCCATGAGTATGTTCCACCTTGGAGCTGGCTCTCGGGGGCTCTGCAGAGGCTCCGGCCAGGCCCGGAGTTGGGGGGGGGGGCAGTTGGGCAAAGGCCTCGCTCAGGCCGCGAGCAGAAGGTGCGGCTGAGGCCCTGCGCTGGCTCCCTCACCAGCAAGGTGGGCGGAGGTCGGGCTCCGAGGCAGCCTGCTCCCTGGGCCCAGGGCAGGCGGGGTGGGCTCTGCTCTCAGTGGGCCTTCCTCACTGGTGGCGGCAGTGGCTGCGGCTTTAAACTCCACATGGCGGCAGCAGAACCTCTCCTTCTATCAGTTGTAGATTTCCCCCTCCACCAGCTCTCCGGTGATTCAGATGGAATCCTTTTTGATTGGCCCCCCCAACCCGGGCCCCTGGCCCGCTGCTGCCGGGGAGCAGGAGGAGGACGAGGGGGAAGAATGGGGAATGGGGAGGCTCTGGCCGCCTCTGTCACAGTACCCTCCGCCACCCACACTTCACACGTTCTGGCTTTCAGAGTCCCCCAGGTTTAGGTGTCCAGAGTCCCAGGCAGCAAAGAGTGCTCTGGGCACAACCTCTCGGTCCTCCGTTACGCTCCACAAGCAAGTGGGCTGGCCCGGCGGAGGGCTCGCTGGGGCAGAGAGTGGAAGGTGTGGCCCTGCGACAGGCTCCCTCGCTAGCACGGCAGGCGGGCTGAGAAGGCTGCGGGTGCGGAGGCCAGGCTCCCAGGCTGCTCGCTCCGGGCAGGAGCGGAAGGTGTGGCCGAGGCTCGGCGCCTGTTCCCTCACTCCTGTAACGCACTTATTGATTTGCACATATTATACCAGCCTCCCTGGGCCTGGGGCGGGGCAAGCTCTGCTTCCGGTGGGCCTCCCTCACCTGCGGCGGCTGTGGCTCTGGTTCCATTTCAGCTTTAAATTCCACATGGCGGCAGTGGTGCTTTTCCTGCCCTCTAGTTGTAGCCATCCCATTCCACTAGCTCTCCTGTGGATCTGATGTGATCCCTTTTGATTTTAGCTGTTGTTTTTTTCCAAATTGTTGATGAGGCGGCAGCTTAGGAGACTACCTAGGCCGCCATCTTATTTCAGGTCCAAGACTTGGGTTTTGATTCACTTTTTTACTTATGGACATCCATTTGCTCCAGTATCATCTGTTGAAGAGGTTACATTTTTTTGCATAGAATTACTTTTGTACTGCTGTTAAAAATCATCTGGGCATATTTATGTGACTCTATATCTTAGTTCTCTATGCTTTATTGATCTATGAGTCTATTCTACAGATACTAGTTTTGCTTGCTGTAGCTATAGTAGAAGTCTTGAGATCAAGTAAACTGATTTTTCTACTTTATTCTTTTTCTAAATTGCTTTAACTATTCTAGATCCTTTTCCTTCTGAACTTTAGGATGAGCTCATCTGTGTCTACAAATAATCTCGCTGGGATTTTGATAGTAATGGCATTAAACCTGTATATCAATTTGGAGAAAGTTGTCATTTTTACTATGTTGAGTCTCTTGATCCATGAATATGGTATGTCTCTCCATTTATTTAGACTGTCTTTAATTTCTTTCATCAGCATTATATAGTTGTTATATTTTTCATCCTTACCTGAGGACATTGATTCTTAGAAAGAGGTGGGGAGAGAAAGAAAGAGAGAGAAAAGCATCAATATGAAAGAGAAAAATCCATCAGTTGCCTCCAGTATGTGTCCAGATTGAAAATCAACCCACAACCTAAGTATGTGCTTTGACAGAGAATCAAACCTTTGACCTTTCTGTGTACTGGACAATGCTCCAATAAACTAAGCCATGCCTGCCAGAGCAGCATTTTATAGTTTTTAGCAAACAAATCTTATAATTTTTGTTACATTTACACCTAAGAATTTTTGAGTAATTTTAAATGGCATTGCATTTTTAGTTTTTGGTGTCTGCATGTTGATTGCTAGTATATAGAAATACAATTGACTTCTGTATTAATTCCAAGAGCTTTTAAATAAAAATGCCTTGTGATTTTAATTTTGTCAAACCTTTTTCTGCTTCAATTGACATGGCCCTGTGGTTTTCTTTTCTCTAAGTTGTTAATAAGGTTGGCTACAATTATTTCAAATATTGAACCAACCTTGCATTGCTGGAATCAACTCTACCACGTCATTGTTTGTAATTCTTCGATATATAGTTGGATTCTGTTTGCTAATATTTTGTATTTATCTGTTATTTTATTTTGTTGCAATGTCTTAGTAAAGTTTTGGTATCAGGGTCCTACAGGCCTCAAAAAGAAGTTGTGAAATATTTTCTTCTATTTTAAAAAATATATATTTTATTGATCTTTTACAGAGAGGAAGAGAGAGGAATAGAGAGTTAGAAACATCGATGTGAGAGAATCATTGATTAGCTGCCTCTTGCACACTCCCTACTGGGGATGTGCCCGCAACCAAGGTACATGCCCTTGACCGGAATCAAACCTGGGACCTTTCAGTCTGCAGGCCGACGCTCTATCCACTGAGCCAAACAGGTTTTGGCTTCTTCTATTTTTTGAAAGAGCTTGTGTAGTATTGACATTATTCCCTCCTTAAATATTTTATTGAATTCACCAGTAAAGCCCTCTAGACTTGGGCCTTTTTAATAAATGGAAGAAATTTGATTCTAAATTAAATTTCTTTATAGATTTGGGTGTGTTTAGATGTTCTTATGTCATATTTCTAATTGTATTTTTCAAGGAATTTCTCCAAGCTGACTTATATCTTGAATGTGGGTTACAGACCAAAAGATGGATAGGCATTTCAAGCATAGAGAGTTGCATGATCAAAAGTGTGGAGTGTGGAGTAAGTTCAGGTAGGTGGGTATAAGTAGTTGTTGCTAGACTCAAGCATGAAGTGATAGAAACAGAGATTGAGACCAAACTGTAGTGAGGCTGCTCTGAGCCCTCTTTTCAACTATGCTGTGTCCTTGGGCCTTGATCTTGGCCTGCCTAGTCCAGTTGAAGCCAAAATCCTGTTGAGTCAGTTGGGAGAGAATTCCTCATCTTTGATTTCCTAGGTTCCATTGCTAGGCCTATGAAATATACTGTCAGATTATCAGGAGAAAAGGCATACAAATGTATTCATTTTTAATATTATATGCATGGAGGCATCATAGGAAAAATACCCCCCCAAAAAGCAGTAAGAGCTTGTACACCAAAAGGATAGGGGATGTGGGACTCTTAGGAGAGAGTCAGGGATTTAAAAAAAAAAAAAAAAAAAAAAAAGATGACTGGGCCTTAGAACAGATGGGAAGTTTGGGACAAACTTTGTCTGATTTTGGTGGTGACTTCTAGTGTCCTGTCCTAGTGGATGGAACTCCCAGGGAGGGAATTTAGGACAACAAAATTCTTTTTGCGAGATCTGTCTTTAGGTGAATCAGTGAAGTTCAGAGAAGGGCTCTCCCAGCATTTCCTGTTTTGCAAGTGCCTTCAGCTCCAAATAATCCATATATTCCAAAGTGCATATTTTGGGTGGCATGTCTTGAGTTTCTTCAGTATCTGCTTACCTGTGTGTCCTTGATTTCTGACCATCCCAGTCTATCTTCAGCAAGGATCCTGTTAAGTAGGTTTATATAATGGTAATAATTTTCTCATTTATAAGTTTATAAATTTAGGGTGAAGTCTTAGAGTGACATATTAAGGGTTAGTCTTGACCACGTAGGTAGCCACCTCTGTGTGTGTGTGACATAGATAAAACTTACCCCATATTCCTCCTGTACTCCACCCATAGGAATGACACACATTGCTGATAACCAGCTTGTACTCTGATGAACACTTGTGTGATGATGTATGTTACTGATAGCCACCCGGACTGCTGTGGGCCAAATTGGTACATCGATCATCCTCCTGATCCACACTTCATGCTGTCTTGCTCCATACCAGACGGCAGAGGAACGGCCGAACCTCCTTTTGTGAGATTTTGGCCACCCTTCTCCTGCTGACTCGACCCAACCAAACGGAAAGCCACACAAAGATGGATCCACCATTGCCCTCAGAGGATGCCACTCTTCCCTGGGGACCCTGTTAAGTCTGAGCCCACAGCACCAGGAACTTTGTGAGTAATAAAGTGTGCTGTGTGATTTGCAACTGCTTATATTTGTGTGGTGTAATTCCTGTGACAGTTTTAACTGTTGTGGGGTCAAACTCTGGGTTCAAAATAAGACCACCGGAGGCTGATAATTGATTTAAAAAAGCAGGCAAGTTTTTTTTTGTTTTTTTTTTAAATATATTTTTTATTGATATTTTACAGAGAGGAAGGGAGAGAGATAGAGAGCTAGAAATGTCAATGAGAGAGAAACATGGACCAGCTGCCTCTTGCACACCCCCCACCGGGGATGTGCCCGCAACCAAGGTACATGCCCTTGCCCGGAATCGAACCCGGGACCTTTCAGTCTGCAGACCGAAGCTCTACTGCTGAGCCAAACCGGTTTTGGCAGCAGGCAAGGTTTTATTGAAATCACAGGCCAGGACAGCCACGAGAGCACCTCACACAGATGGACTCCATATGACTGCACTGTTTCAGGGGCAGGTAGTTCTTTTTAAAGGTTCTGAGAAGGAAAACCCCTATTTTGTAACAAACTGCTGTTGGAATTTTCTGTTGTTCTTCTTATATAAAATGTTGCTTTCTAGTCTGCTTTAGCCTGTTTGAAGAATGATGAAGATAAACTTAGCTGTCTGACCTTGTAGGCCAGAGACTAGATATGCCCACATTCTCAATACCATACCAAGTGAATTTTTTAATTGGATAGAATTGTATTGTTTTTAAGGCCAGCATTGAGATAATCACCGAGTGCACATAGGGATGGCTCTTTAATTAAAAAAAAAAAAAAAAAGGAAGTTCTGCTTGTAACCTTGCTTAGAATTTGAATTCATCCTCCCTAAGCCCATCGAGCGATGAACAAAGCATGTCTCTCCAAACTCTCCCCCTGCATTGTCTGACTACTCAGGAACTCTGCAACAGTTCAAACCACAAGAATTTTCCTTTATTCTAAATTCTAAATCCTAAAGACTACATTCTAAAAACTGGGGTCAGCCCACAGGGTTGTTCCCAGTCACATCTTGCAGGCATTGGAATGTGGCCCTATCTTACAATAGCTGAATTCAGTGGTTAATCTCTAAAGGTTATCTACAGTTTCTATCCCTGAAGCTACTGAGTCAGTGGGAATCAATCTCCTGTGCTCCTGGTTTCAGGCAAGGGAAAATTGCCTTAGCCTCCAGACCTGGAAGCTAGGATAAATATTCTGTGTTTAATCAGGTACAAGAGACAAACTAGAAGAGTTAAAAATCAAACAGCAGTTTTTACCAAAGTATGATTGCTACCATATTTCATTAACTATATTAATATCATAATGGTCAGATCATAATGCCTACCCTCAGTCCTGCTTGCTTAAAGTAGTCTCTTCGCTAGCAACTACTTAATGTCTGAACACCTGCACAGCATAGTTAAGTTTATCTCAAGGGACACCTTGGATAATACCACATGTACTCTACTTGGGCAGTTTAGCAAGAATTCCCTACCCTGGATGTCTCCTCTTAGGGATTCTCCTAGCATTGACTTCCACCCCTTCCTTTCCTACCTTCCCCTAACACACACACACACACACACACACACACACACACACACACACACACTGTTTGTTGGCTTTAAACCCACAGCTATCTGTCCCGCTTTGAGAGTTGGACCAGAGCTCTCTACCCTATTATAATACTGGCAGTCTCAGCACCTATTGCCATTGTGCTGAATAAAGTTTTCATTGCTCTTTTAACAATGTTAGAATAACTTTTTTTTCTTTAACAGGGCCATGTTCTTAAGGATTTTTAATCTTTGAGGCATTAGAAAAAAATCTGACTCCTGGTTAGATTTCTCAGTACTAAGCTTGAAGTAACGATTTCTTTTGATGGGGTTCAGGACATCTTGGCACCTTGAATATTTTAACCTGAAGAAATTGGAGAACTGGTAGTATAGGTCCTGGAAGGATTCTCTAACCCCCTCCCCGCCCCATCCCCTGAAACAGGTTATAAGACTCTTCGATCAGAGGTGCCTTCCTTGTACCAGAAGAAAGGAGCCTCTTACCTCCAAGACAAGAGGAGACACTGAGAAGATTCAGAGAAGCAGGCCCTGCTGTCTCCCCCAGTTCATCACACTGACTTTTACCATTGTTCTGTCATATTCCTCCATGACCATCCACTCTTCATCAACTCTAGCATAAAAACACTCAAGTTAGTGGTTTCTTTGGGTTTTTATTTATTTATAAAAGCTCCAATGTCACATTAAACTTACATTAAGTAGCTCTGGCCAAGTAGCTCAGTTGGTTAGAGTGTCATCCCAATACACCAAGATTGTAGGTTCTATCCCTACTGAAGATACTCAGGACGAAAAGGGGCCACATGCTAACCTGAGTAGCTCAGGAAAGGCCTGCATGGCGACCTTGCAAACTCAGAGACCTAAACTAAACACGAAGGATGATCTAAAATGAAAACTTTTTAAACTAAAAGCAGTTTATGGTGGGTAATCATGTCCTTGGCAGTGTCTTCCTGACTAAGGTCAATCTTTATCTTAACTAAACTTGTCCATTGTCATTTGCTTCTAGGATAACATTTCTTTGGAAAGTCTGCGTAACTCCCCTTTTTCCAGACTTCACAGGGCACAACCAGTGCAGCAGGACAGATCATTGTTTTATCATGTTAATTGGTGTTTTTTTTTTTCATTTATCTTTATTTTTTAAAGTATTATAGAAATCCCCCTATTTTCCCCATTGACCACCATACCCCGAGCCACATATAAGGTTAATAATTAACTATTAACTATCCTGTACCCACTAATATAAAGGATGTGTGCATATCATTTTACTTTTCATCCAATCTTACAGGTACCCCCATCCTTTGCTTTCTCCCACCTCCCTAATCTATCACCAAACACATACAAGAACCAACCATTGAATGCATAAATAAGTAGAACAACAAATCAATGTTTCTCTCCTCTCTCTCTTTCAAATCAATAATTAATTTAAAAAAAAAAAAAAGCGGAGGACTGAGAAGGTGGGGCAGTTCTGTACCGTGCTGCCTTCCACTGGTTAAGACCTCCAAGAGCAAAGGCCTACCAAGGTGAGGATGCCCCTACTGTCACCTGTAGAGGGGCAGCACTGAGCTGGCCAATATTTGTGGTGGTGCTGCTTGTCCTGGCTCAGGGGAAGCGTTCCACTAAGTCTGAAAGACTAAGACATCTCGGGGACTCTCCGTCACCGCCCGCGGCCTGCTCTGCCAGGCCTTCGCGCGCGCTGTGCTGGCGCTGCGCCTTCCATTGGCAGACCCGGAGAATCCTCTCTCCGCTGCCACATGGCCAGGCCAAAGCATCAGACACTACCACCATGCGGATTTTAAAACTACAGGGGAAATTGAGCCACAGGAGCTACCATCGCTGCCGCCCCCACCGCCGCCCCCAAGAATGGGAATCCACCGAAATCAGAGCTCACTACGCCCCGGGCTCACAAGGAGTGTGGCTTCAGAAATTAGCCTCTGCATCCACAGCAGCTCCACATCCGCAACAAAGAGGACACCATTGAGGGCGGACTATCCCCATGCAGCCATCACAGCCCGCCCACAATCTTCCCAGCACACCCACCATGCTGGGAGGGAGATGGAGCGTGCTGGTGAGGAAATGGCACGGTGCCTTGCATTACCCACCCAGGCGAGCCCATCCTCCGATGCCACATGGCCAAGCCGAAGCTCTCACCACCACCGCCATGTGAACTTTAAAACTACAGTGGTAATTGAACCACAGGAGCGACCGTCAATATTGCACCTGGCACCGCCACCCGCCACTGCCGCCGAGAATAATGGAAATCCACCAAGAACAGAGCTCACCACGCCTTGGGCTCAGGGAGTGGGCGACCGCAGAACTTAGCCTCCATGTCTGCAGCTGCTCCGCTCCCACACCGAACAAGACACCATTGAAGGTGGTCCCCCCGCCTGCAACCATCTCAGCCCAACTGCAGCTGTCCCAGCCTGCCCGCCATGCTAGCAAGGAGCTAGCGCGGCGCCTCCAATATGCAACCCCAACACCCTAGAGGGGCCGTGTGCCCCGGGTGAGCCGAGTGTCCCAGGGGGCCGAGTGCCCCGGGTGAGCCCAGTGTCCCAGGGGGCCGAGTGCCCCGGGTGAGCCGAGTGTCCCAGGGGGCCGAGTGCCCCGAGTGAGCCAAGATTCCCAGGGGGCCAAGTGTCCCAGGGGGCCGAGTGCCCCGGGTGAGCCGAGTGTCCCAGGGGGCCGAGTGCCCCGGGTGAGCCGAGTGTCCCAGGGGGCCGAGTGCCCCGGGTGAGCCGAGTGTCCCAGGGGGCCGAGTGCCCCGGGTGAGCCGAGTGTCCCAGGGGGCCGAGTGCCCCGGGTGAGCCGAGAGTCCCAGGGGGCCGAGTGCCCCGGGTGAGCCGAGAGTCCCAGGGGGCCGAGTGCCCCGGGTGAGCCGAGTGTCCCAGGGGGCCGAGTGCCCCGGGTGAGCCGAGTGTCCCAGGGGGCCGAGTGCCCCGGGTGAGCCGAGTGTCCCAGGGGGCCGAGTGCCCCGGGTGAGCCGAGAGTCCCAGGGGGCCATGTGCCCCGGGTAAGCCGTACCCCCCAAAGGGGAAGGGTGTCCCGGGTGAGCCGTGTGTCCCAGGGGGCCGAGTGCCCCGGGTGAGCCGAGTGTCCCAGGGGGCCGAGTGCCCCGGGTGAGCCGAGTGTCCCAGGGGGCCGAGTGCCCCGGGTGAGCCGAGTGTCCCAGGGGGCCGAGTGCCCCGGGTGAGCCGAGTGTCCCAGGGGGCCGAGTGCCCCGGGCGAGCCGAGTGTCCCAGGGGGCCGAGTGCCCCGGGCGAGCCGTGTGTCCCAGGGGAAGCAGTGGGACCCAGGGGAAGGGGCCGTGAAAACCAGAGGAGGAGCGGACTCTATTCATATGGTCCTGAGATAGTCACCATAAAACAAGCAGACAGCCAAATGACAGCGGGGAGGGGAAAGAGACCTGGGGCGAGATAGGAGAACAACCGAGGGACTGGTATGCATGAACATAAGTACAACCAATGAACACAGAACTCTGGGGAGGGAGGGCATAAATGGGAGGTGGGGTGGGGTAATGGTAAACTATGTACACAGAAAATACCTTAATAAAATAAAATTTAAAAAAAAATAAAAAAAATTTAAAAAAAATTAAAAAAATAAATTAATTAATTAAAAAAAAAGAAAAACAACAACAACAACAAAAAACACCTACCCAGGGGGCTGTGTGCCCCGGGTGAGCCATGTGCCCTGGGAGAGCCATGTGCCCCGGGGAAGCAGTGGGACCCGGGGGGAGGGGCGGTGTGAACCAGAGGAGAAGCAGATTCTATTCATGTGGTCCTGAGATAGTCACCATAAAACAAGCAGATTGTCAAATGACAGCAGGGAGGGGAAGGAGACCTGGGGGGAGATAAGAGAACAACCGAAGGACTGGTATGCATGCATATACATACATGAATATAAGTACAACCAACGAACACAGAACTCTGGGGAGGGAGGGCATGAATAGGAGGTGGGGGGGGGCAATGGTAAGCTATGTACACATATAATACCTTAATAAATTAAAAAAATAAAAATAAAAACACCTATATTAAATAAAATTTATACTTTTCTCCTGTTATTCTGTCTTTATCAGTTTAATTTTCAGACCAAGCCAGGGACCCTGTGAGGGTCAAAGACAACTTTTTTCCTTCCCTGTGCTTCCTTGGGATAGCTATATTACGTTTTCCCCTTGTAGCTAACGTTAGTGAAATGAATCTATTGTTCACCAAATTGAAGGAAAGGCGAGACCCAGGCTTGGAAAGGATAGAAGACTGAGGAGACTTGAGAGACCTGGAGCAGGAAGAGATGGGGTATCCCCTCATGGGGAACTGGGAAATTTTCAAACTCTTTATAACTCTGCTGAAGCTCCAATTCCGGTGAGAGTGGGTTTGTGTGGTCTCTAAAAGCCACAAATCTCAGCTCTACCTACAGCCTGCAATCTAGTGGGAAGTTGTTAAAAACATGTTGATTTCCTAGCCCTACCCCAGAGATTCTGGTGGGTAGTAATTGGTTGGACTCCCTCTGGGCCTTGGTCTTTTCCAGAGCACCTTCGGGAGAGGAGTGCTCACTGGGGTGGGGCCGAGAGCCTGCACCCACCTATAGGTGCTTTGAGGAAGGTGCCCTGCAAGTTGTGCTCGCTAGTATGGGGGGAATATAACTGCAAATAAAATGCTCTCCCACCCCCAGAACATCACTCAACAAAGGATAAAAGGGGCCCCGTGCTAACCTGACAGGCTCAGAACAGGCCTGAGTGGCAGCCTTATAAGCTCAGACACCTAAAGTCATCACAAAGTATGGCCTGAAATTAACTTTTTAACTAAAAGCAGCTATGGCAGGTGATCATGTCCTAGGCTAGAATCTTCCCTAAGAAAAAAGTAAACTTGGCTTCTAGTCAAGATGACAGCATAGGTAAACACAGTATTCACCACCTCCCTCAATGACACCAGAATTTACAACTAAAATATAGATCCACCTGAAATCTAGCTGAACAGAAGTCCTACAACTAGGGAATTCAATTAGAAGCACATTGAGCCTGGTAGGAGGGGGCAGAGACCTGGTGGAATCATGAAACCAGCTGGTCCAACACCCACGCGAGGCAGTTTACAGTGGGAAGAAATACTTATCTTTCAGGAAGAGGCCCTAATTGAGCCGCTGTCTGTGGTGATCCGTGAGCTGGAGTCACCCTAGGGGATAAGGTCTTTTTGTGGGACCCTGGACCAATTGGACTGGTCATTTTGCCAGTGGCCAAGGCAATGGGTGCAGCTCTAATGGCTGTGACTAATCTGTCTGCCTCTCTGTTGACTAAAACCAAGGAAGTTGGGGCTGACTTTGTCCTCCAGATCTTCAAGAAGAACCCTCAGGAAATCAACAGTAAGGTGGAAGATCTCCTGGGGCACAAGCCAGAAGTCACCATCGAGTGCACTGGGGTGGAGACTGCCATCCAGGCTGGCATCTACGCCACTTGTTCTGGTGGGACCCTGATGCTTGTGGGACTGGGTTCTGAGATGACCAGTGAGCCGGTGTGCATGCAGCCCCCAAAGGGGTGGATATCAAGTGTGCATTTCGATACTGCAACACATGGCCGATAGCGATTTCAATGCTTGCGTCCAAGTCTGTGAATGTAAAGTCCTTAGTGAACCATAGGTTTCCCCCTGGAGAAAGTGCTGGAAGCCTTTGAAACATCCAAAGAGGGATTGGGGTTGGAAGTCATCATCAAGTGCAACTCCAACAACTGGAATCCCTGATGTTAATTGGGCTCTGACCTCATTCCCACCCTCTCAGCATCTCAGGGCTAAATGGCTAGGCAAGGGTGGGCTTTAAGGCAAAAGCTTCTTTTAAGTAATAAGGATAATTAAAATAATTCATTGTAAGCAGAGGCCTTACACAGAAGAGTTGGTATGCCTTAAAACACAAGTAGGGATAGTTTGGGGAACCTGTAGTCAGAATGACTGTTTCTGCAAGTGAAGCAGAGTGTGGCAGGCAGGTGCTGGGAACTCCCCTCCTCCCGGAGTGCCTGAGTTAGTGAGGGAAGGAATCTGCCCCTTGAGCTCCCGGGGTTCCACCGTGACTGCCAGGTGGAGGATGGGAGGCGGAGTTATGAAGAGACAACTTCATTAACTGGCCCAGAAGCTGATTTTCAGGAAAATCTGCAGTTCAGGGTCTGGGATGAGGGGTTGTCGGCAGTTTTAGTTTAAAGCACAGTGTTTGTAGACATAGGTGCTATTTGGTTTGATAACAAAAGGAGAATAAGGGCCTGGCATTCCTGGGTCTAATGTAATTATAAACCCAATCAGACAAATAAAGCCAAAATTTCACATGAGGTCAAACCAGCTTGCATTCCCCAAATGTAGAAATAGTCAGGGAAATGGAAAAAAGGAAGGGAAGGGAAGGAAAGGAAAGGAAAGGGGAAAAGAAAAGGAAAGGAAAGGAAAGGAAAGGAAAGGAAAGGAAAGGAAAGGAAAGGAAAGGAAAGGAAAAAAGAAAAGAAAAGAAAAAAGAAAAAGAAAAAGAAAAAAGAAATAGGGAACTTCTCAACACTGCTTGAAGACTGCCTCTTTGCAGCCTGAGAGAACTGTGTTTGCAAGGTGAATAACCACCTTCCTAACATCCCCCTCCCTTCCTTCCACTCCTCAGAGGCAGCCTCTGCAGGCTTCTTTGTCACTAGGCAACCAGGAGATATGTAATAAGGACAGTCACAGGGAATCCCCAAGGGAGACCTTAAACCATGGCTTTGATTAGCCCAGAGGGTTTGGTCAGTGCACCACAGAAATAGCATCCCCTTCTAAGGTCAAACTCACACATGATTATTATACAATTCCATGTAATTCTGAAGAGACAGAAGAAAGCTAGACAGACAGAGAAGGGGACCCTAAGGGGCTGGGAGGTAGGGGGTTGGGAGGAAGTAAAATCAGGCAGAGTTGTTGGGGGCAAAAATAGAATGCTGCAAGAACTGTCTATTATCTTGGAAAGATTAACAATCTTGTTGCCCAAACAATGGAGTCCCACCCCAGCCTACTACTTCCCCATGTAATCCTTGTCTGACCCTATATAAGAAGCTGGCTTATTGGGGAGGGAGGGTTTGGAGAGCAGATTGTTGTGGATGAGCAGCTGCTCTCCCCGACTGCATCGTTGGCAGTATATACGATTCAACCCTGTCTCTGCTTGACTCAAGTAGTGACAGGCAGCCCAGACTCTGATTCTCAGGTTATAGAGTTACTAAGGCACCCAACTGGGTGAGGTAGGGAGGCCAAGTGTGAGAGGCATGAGATTTAAAATGTATGACTGTTGCTAAGATTGGCAGCTTGCAGATAGCTAATCACAAGGCAGTGAGGCATGTTGTAAACCAAACCCAAGGATGTCGCTAAGGCAAAGTTCTTTGAAAGCACCAATCAGGAACTAACAAGCATATTATATAAAAAGCGCACCCACTTACTCTTCCCTCTCCCTGGCGCTAGGTTCTTGGCTGGTGGCAGTAGATGCACTTCCTGGCCCCCACGTGGCTTATGGCCATGGGGCCTCCCACAGGCTCACAGACCTCAGTCAGCGGGGATGTGAGCTCTCCCACCGTCACATGGGAGGGAGCCTGGGTGCTGGCTGCCCTGGAACCCCGCTGCCCCGTTCCCGGGCTGGCTTCTCCCAACAAAGTTCGGGTCCACTAACCATCTTTGTCTGTGATTTCATTCCTCAGTTTCACGAGACAATGAACTTGGACCCAAAACTCCCACATTTTGGGTTCAATTCTGGTAACTATAAACAAATGTTTCCCCCTTCTCATAGCCAGTTAAGACTCTTGGTATTTTTCTGTCTGAATAACCTCTCTAAAATTGTGACCTTATTTTAATTTTACTGGGGAACAGTTGGGTCCAATCACATTGAGCCCATTTGTGACTTTAACATTATTAGTCACGAATGAGGATATAATGGTTGTGACATAACTTGGGCTGCAGCCTTTAACCCCTCACTTCAGTTGTGGGTGGAGGGTGGCTTTGAAGAGGTTCTGGTTTATGTGACCAGAGAAAGTTGAGCAGTGTCTGGAATTCCTCAAACTGCTTTGGATAATATTCTGCTTGGTAGTGCTTAAAAAAAACGAACAAGAAAATGGCCATAAATGCATATCTATCAACAATTGAATCTAAAAATCAAAATAAACGAACGAGGAATCTACTGAACAAAATAAACTGATGAGTAAAAGAACCAGAGGGATGGAAACATGGAACAGACTGACAAATCTCAGAGGGAAGGGAGGAGGAGCGCAGGGAAGAGATTAACCAAAGAACGTATGTGTATATGCATCTATGCATTACCTATGGACACAGACAATAAGGTGGTAAAGGCTTGGGGTGGGAGAAAACCTGGTGTAAGGGAATATTTTTTTGGGGGGGGAGGGGGGGAGGCGGGGCAGGAGGAGGAGGATAGGGAGATATCTCTTACTGGGCCTGATAAGCAGGCCCTGAGAGACGGAAGAATGGATTACTTTGATATGAATGGATTATTATGACACGTTTCTTTGAAAGAGAAGCTAAAGGACTGCTTGGCTATAGGAGCCAACAACCCTGTTCGTTTGCCTTCTTAGGCTTTTATTGTAACAACGGCTTTAGCTAAAATTAACTGTTACATAATTAACTGTTAGATAGCAGGGTATTATTTTTTAAATTTAATAAATCTTTATTGTTCAGATTATTACAATTGTCCCCCCCCCCCATAGCTCTCCTCCACCGGTTCCCACTCCACCCTCTGCCCTTACCTCCCCCCCCTCCACTGTCCTCATCCATAGGCGTATGATTTTTGTCCAGTCTCTTCCCGTACCCACCACAGAATTATCAATCCCCTTCCATTCTATGCACCAGGGTTAAGTATTCTTGAGAAGACACATGCAGCTCATCTGTAGTGTCCTTCAAGCAAGGGCCGTCTAAGTAAACATCTGGGGGCTCAGACTTGTTTGGGAAAGTCAAGGCAGGGACAGGTGCCTTCAGCCATGCCTTCCCACAATCTCTAATATTCTCAACAATAAAGGTTTTTATTTTTTTTAATATATTTTATTGATTTTTTACAGAGAAGAAGAGAGAGGGGTAGAGAGTTAGAAACATGGATGAGAGAGAATCATCGATCAGCTGCCTCTTGCACACCCCCTACTGGGGATGTGCCCACAACCAAGGTACATGCCCTTGACCGGAATCAAACCTGGGACCTTTCAGTCCGCAAGCTAACGCTCTATCCACTGAGCCAAACCGGTTTCAGCAATAAAGGTTTTTTTAAAAAAAGTTAGTCTTTACCTTAACTGAGCCTGTCTATTGTCTTCTGCATCTACAATAACATTCCTTTGGAATGTCAGGGTAACTCCCCTTTTTCCAGATCCCTCGGGCACAACCAATGCACCAGGTTGGATACCACAAATCCTCTCATTGTTATCGTTATCATGTTAATTGTTGACAACTATCCATACCCACTTAGGTAAAAGATGCATATGTATATCATTTTACTTTTCCTCCAATCACAGAGGTTCCCCTCCCTTCCTTTGCTTTCTCCCTCTTCCCTAATCTACCAATATCACCAATAGATTTTATGTAACCCACTTGCATCATCTCTTTTGATTGTTATGTATAAAATAAGGTACAAAACTCCCATTCTCTGGAGCATTTTCTCAATCCATTGAGATTTTACTTCCCAGCAATTGCCAACAGTTCAGCTCAAATAAACTCACAAAATTAATTACATGCTTGAATATTTTTTTATGTTGACAAGAGGTAGAAGCAGAAGAAACTGTTATTATTAGTAAGCATTAAATCAGAGTATGATGGACAGTACAGGCAACTCACTAAAAGGATTGGGAAGACTGACAGGAATCCCACACTTTGGTGCCCAAGGCACACAACCCATCATCTTAGGTAAGCTTTCCCATTTGGTTGGTGAGAGTTCATTTGTCAATACTCATCTGAGGATATTTTTCCATTTAAAAAAATATATTTTATAGATTTTTTACAGAGAGGAAGAGAGAGGGATAGAGAGTTAGAAACACTGATGAGAGAGAAACATCGATCAGCCGCTTATTGCAATACCCACACTGGGGATGTGCCTGCAACTAAGGTACATGCCCTTAGCCAAAATCGAAGCCAGGACCTTTCAGTCCCCAGGCCGACTCTTTATCCACTGAGCCAAACCGGTCTCGGCTTCCATTGGTTTTTAAAGAGAGTGGAGGGAGTGGGGGAGAGAGAGAAAGAGAAACATTGATGTGAGAGAGATGCATCAATTGGTTGCCTCCCTCATGCTGACCAGGACCAGGGATAGAGCTTGCAACTGAGTTATGTGTCTTTGACTGGAATAGAACCTGGTGTTGGAATTGGTGCAAAAGAAGCAACAGTTGAGCACTTGGAGGTACCGGGAAAGAGAGGATTCAAAGATCCAAAGCCAGAACAAATGACACAATGAGAGTGCCATATATATATATATATATATATATATATATATATATATATATATATATATTCCTAGGTTTCTTTGTTTTCTGTTTCCTCACTACCAGACTTTTGTGGTGGGCGTCCACAGCCCTCCTGGGTCAGTTAGAATGGGGAAGCTAGTGTGAACAAAAGGAGCCACATGACAACCTGACAAGCTCAGGGGAGGCCTGCATGGCGGTCTTGCAAACTCAGAGACCTAAAATAACCACAAAAGATGGTTTGAAAATTAAATATTTAAACTACAAACAAGTTATAGTGGGTAGTTATGTCCTGGGCCGATATTTTCCCTGACAAAGATCAACTTAGATCTTCTTTACTGAGCCCATTTGCCTTTTTGCATCTAAGATAACATACCTGTGAGAAGTCTAGGTAACTTGTAACTTCCCTTTTCCTGGAGCCCCTGGGGCACAACCAGATGTGGGGGCACCAGGACAGATGCCTCAAATTCCTTCTTTATCATGTTAATTGTTCCTTCACCCACCTAAGTATGTGTCCATCATTTTACTTTTTATCCAATCCCAGGGGTTTCCCACTGCTTTGCTTTCTTTGGCCTCCTTACTCCATCACCAATGAATTTCATGTGACCCACCTATGTCCCTCCTTTGATTGCAATGTATAAATAGAAATGCAACCGCCATTCTTCAGAGCATTATCTCAATTTATTGAGGTTCTGCTTGCCAGGACATGTCGACAATTTGGCTCAAATAAACTCACTAAAATTCTTTACAGGTTTCAATGTTGGGGTTTTTTTTTCTCGTTAACACTAGATTGTATCTAACTGCCTGGTCCGTTGGTGCCAGTGACAGCCCCCTCTAGTAAACTGTTCCATTCTTGGTTTATGGCACTTTGTAAATTGGGAGTAATTAGGAAAAGAGGTCTTGCCAGACCAGATTGTTAAGGAAGGGGCAATGACTTAAGTAGGCTATCAGGAATGTACATTAGGAAACTGATGAGCAGAGTCAGGCTGCTAGCCCTCCTTCAGTCCTTCACACTGGGACACTTCCATCTGAGGGCTGACTGACCCACTATCCACTGAGCCAAACCCACCAGAAAAGCTCTGCCATCTGGAGTCAGGGCGGGGTGGGGGGGCAGTCTGGCTCCCCTCCTCCCAGGGTACAGGGGTGGGCTTCTCAAAGAGACCCACTCCCAGACCCTCAGGAAACATTCCTTAAGACTGTTGTGCCCAAGTATCATGAACCCCAAAGACGATCAGGGAGCCACATACAATGCAATTGTAGAAAGTCTGTATTTATTTCGGACTAGTCCGAGTTCGGTCCCACTTACACCGGCAACAGCATGGTGGGAGAGAGAAAAAATTTGACATATCAATGGGTTTTTTTATTTTTATTTTTTTTATGAAGGTATTATATGTGTACATAGCTTACCATTGCGCGCGCCCCCCCCCCCCCACCTCCCATTCATGCCCTCCTTCCCCAGAGTTCTGTGTTTGTTGGTTGTACTTATATTCATGCATACCAGTCCTTCGGTTGTTCTCTTATCTCCATCCAGGTCTCCTTCCCCTTCCCACTGTCATTTGACAATCTGCTTGTTTTATGGTGACTATCTCAGAATCACATGAATAGAATCCACTCCTCATTTGGCAGTCTGCTTGTTTTATGGTGACTATCTCAGGACCACATGAATAGAGTCCGCTCCATCTCTGGTACACACCGTCCCTACCCCCAGGTCCCACTGCTTCCCCTGGGACACACGGCTCACCCAGCGCACACGGCCCCCTGGGACACATGGCTCTCCCGGGACACCCGGACCCCTTGGGGCACACGGCTCACCCGGTGCACACAGACCTGGGACACATAACTCACCCAGGGCACATGGCCCACTGGGACACACGGCTCACCTGGACACACGGAACCCTGGGACATACGGCTAACCCGAGGCACACGGCCCCCTGGGACAATGGCCCCTTTGGGAGATATGGCTCACCTGGGACACACAGACCCCTGGTACACACGGCTTAACTGGGGCACATGGCCCCCTGGGACACACGGCTCACCCAGGACACCCGGCCCCTTTGGGGGACACGGCTCACCCAGGGAACACTGCCCCTCTGGGGCGCTGGGGTCTCGAATTGGAGGCGCCACGCTAGCTCCTCGCTAGCATGGCGGGTAGGCTGGGATGGCTGCAGGCGAGCTGAGATGGCTACAGGCGGGGAGACTGCCCTCAAAGGTGTCTCGTTCGGAGTGGAAGCAGAGCAGCTGCGGACACGGAGGCTAAGTTCTGAGGCCGCCCGCTCCCTGAGTCCGGGGCATAGTGAGCTCTGTTCTTGGTGGATTTCCTTTATTCACGGTGGTGGTAGCTGATGCGGCAGTGACGGTCCCTCCTGTGGTTCAATTTCCACTGTAGTTTTAAAGTTCACCTGGCGGCAGTGACAGAACCTTTGGGCCAGCCATGCGGCAGTGGAGAAAGGACTAGCTGGGGCCAGGAACGGAAGGCGCTGCGCCATCTCCACACCAGCACGGAGAGTGTGCTGGGAAGGTTGTGGGTGGGCTGAGATGGCTGCGGGTGGAGAGACCGCCCTCAATGGTGTCTCCTTTGGTGCAGAAGTGGAGCTCCTGTTGATGCAGAGGGTAAGTTCTGAAGCCGCACTCTCACTGAGCCCAGGGTGGAGTGAGCTCTGTTTTCGGTGGATTCCTATTATTCGCGGCGGCAGCAGTTGTGGTGACGGGTGCAGCGGCAGGTGCGGCAGCAGGTGCGGCAATGACGGTAACTCCTGTGGCTCAATTTCCCCTGTAGTTTTAAAGTCCACATGGCGGTAGTGGCGGAAGCTTCGACCCCGCCATGCGGCCGCGAAGGAAGGACTGGCCGAGGCAGCGAACGGAAGGCGCTGCGCCAGCTTCTCACCAGCATGACGTGGGCAGAGGATGGGCTGAGCTGGCTGCAGGCTGGGAGATGCCACGCCAGCTCCTCACCAGCACGGCGGCAGGCTGGGACAGCTGTGGGACAGGATGGTTGTGGGCAGGGAAGTCGCACTCACAGGCTTCTTGTCCAGGCAGGAGCCGAAGGTGCGGTGGAGGCCCCACATCAGCTCCCTGGCTCCCACAGCGGCCGGCCAGGCTGGCCCACTCCCTGGGCCCCAGGGTGGAGTGAGGTCTGGCTTCCCTCATTCCTGGCGGCAGCAGCTCTGGCAGGTCCGGTTTCGCCGTAGTTTTAAACTCCACATGGCAGCAGTGGCGTCCTGCTTTGTTTCTAGTTGTAGCCTTCCCATTTCGCCAGCTTTCCAGTGGATCTGGTGCGATCCCTTTCGATTTTAGCTGTTGTTTTTTTTTCCAAATTGTTGAGGAGGTGGCAGCTTAGGTGCGGGGGCCTGATGTGGCGGGATCTCCCTCTTCCGCGTTCTGCACGGAAAGAGAGATGAACGAACTGGTTCTAATGGGAGGTGGCCAGGGATTGAGAAATATTAGAAATAAAGAGAGAAGACACAGAGATAGATTTTAAGCTGGGAGCTGGAAGGGCCGATGACCTCCCCTGCTAGAGAGGCAGACTGATCACCCCTGAGCCACACAGCACCTCAAACACACAAAAGGTGGGGTTTTCTCAGGAAAAATCAAGAAGCCTAGGAGGGCCAGATCCCACCCACTCCCTCCTGCCTGACAAACACAAGCAGGAACTAAGAACATCTCAGCACTTCCAGGGCAGGAGTGTAACTGGCATGATTCTGTCAATATCCCAGCTCAGTCAGTAAACATGTCCAGGTCTCTTCCAGGGGGCTCCCTACACTTAGGAGACTACCTAGGCCGCCATCTTTTTTGTTTATTTTTTTTTTCATTTTTTTTATTAAGGTATTATATGTGTACATATCTTACCATTGCCCCCCCCCCCCAACTCCCATTCATGCCCTCCTTCCCCAGAGTTCTGTGTTCATTGGTTGTACTTATATTCATGCATACCAGTCCTTTGGTTGTTCTCTTATCTCCCCCCAGGTCTCCTTCCCCTCCCTGCTGTCATTTGACAATCTGCTTGTTTTATGGTGACTATCGCAGGACCACATGAATAGAGTCCGCTCCTCCTCTGGTTCTCACCACCCTCCCACTGGGTCCTACTGCTTCCCCTGGGACACACGGCTCTCCTGGTGCACACGGCCCCCTGGGACACACGGCTCACCCGGGGCACACGGCCCCCTGGGACATATGGCTCACCCAGGGGACACGGCCCCTCTGGGGCGCTGGGGTCGCGTATTGGATAGGCTGCGCTAGCTTTTTGCTAGCACGGCGGGCAGGCTGGGATGGTTGTAGGCAGGCTGAGATGGCTACAGTCGGGTAGACCCCCCTCAATGGTGTCTCGTTCGGTGCAGAAGCGGAGCAGCTGTGGACGCGGAGGCTAAGTTCTGAGGCCGCCCACTCTCTGAGCCCAGGGCGTAGTGAGCTCTGTTCTCAGTGAATTTCCTTTATTTGCGGTGGCGGTGGGGGGTAGTGGGTGGCGATGGTCAGTGCGGCAGCGATGGTCGCTCCTGTGGTTCAATTTCCACTGTAGTTTTAATGTTCACATGGCAGCAGTGGTGGGAGCTTCGGCTCGGCCATGCGGCGGTTGAGGGAGGACTCACCGGGGCCGCTAACGGAAGGTGCCGTGTTGGCTCCTCACCAGCACGGTGGGTGTGCTGGGAAGGTTGTGGGCGGGCTGAGATGGCTGCGGGCGGAGAGTCTGCCCTCGATGGTATCTCCTTTGGTGCGGAAGCAGAGCTGCTGTGGACGCAGAGGCTAAGTCCTGAAGCCACACTCTCTCTGAGACCGGGGCGTAGTGAGCTCTGATTTCTGTGGATTCCCATTCGCGGGGGCGCTGGTGGGGTGGCAGCAACAGTAGCTCCTGTGTCTCAATTTCCCCTGTAGTTTTAAAATCCACATGGCGGTAGTGGTGGAAGCTTTGGAGCCGGCTGCTGGCGGTGGCGGCAGAAAGACTCACTGGGGCGCAAAGGGAAGGCAGTGTGCCATCTCCCCACCAGCACGGTGCGCGGAGGCCGGGCCGAGTCGGCCGAGGGCCGGGAGACACCGCGCCATCTCTTTGCCAGCAAGGCGTGCGGAGACCGGGCCGAGCCAGCTGCGGGGGGCAGCGTTGATGCAAGGACTCGCCGGGTGTCCCAAATGGAAGGCGTCGTGCCAGCTCCCCACCAGTAATGTGTGTGGAGACCGGGCGGAGCCAGCCGCTGGCCGGGAGACGCCACGCCAGCTCCTCGGGATGGTTGTGGGTAGGCGCCGAAGGCGCGGCGAAAGTCCCATATCAGCTCCCTGGTTCCCACTGCCGGCGGGCTGGCACAGTCCCTGGGCCCCGGGGTGGAGCGAGGTCTGGCTTCCCTCATTCCTGGTGGCAGCATCTCCAGCAGGTCTGGTTTCGCCGTAGTTTTAAAATCCACATGGCAGCAGCGGTGCCCTGCTTGGTGTCTAGTTGTAGCCTTCCCATTTCTGGGCCGAGCTGGCTGCAGGCGGGGAGACGCTGCAGGATCTCTTCGCCACCACAGCGAGCTCGGGGGCTGGGCCGAGCTGGCTGCGGGCGGGGAGACGCTGCGCCCACTTCTCACCAGCAAGGCGGGCGGGCTGGGATGGCTGTGGGCCAGGAGGTCGGGCTCACGGGATTCTCGTCCAGGCAGGAGCCAAAAGCGAGGCAGAGGCCCACATCAGCTCCCATGGTGGCCAGCAGGGCTGGCCCACTCGTCTGGGCCCTGGGGTGGAGGGAGGTCTGGCTTTCCTCATTCCTGGCAGCAGTGGCTCAGGCAGGTCCAGTTTCGCCGTAGTTTTAAACTCCACATGGCAGCAGTGGCGTCCTGCTTTGTGTCTAGTTGTAGCCTTCCCATTCTGCCAGCTTTCCTGTGGGTCTGGTGCAATCCCTTTCGATTTTATCTGTTGTTTTTTTCCAAATTGTTGATGAGGTGGCAGCTTAGGAGACTTCCTAGGCCACAATCTTCTAGGCCGCCATCTTTATCAATGGATTTTATACAGGTGGTGATTTGACCCTGATTGGTTGGATTAGGGCTAAGGTCGAATTACACAAAATGGAGTCGGCATCTGGCCCCGCCCTGCCTTCTCATTCCCTGCACCCCTCACCTCAGGCCAGGTGGGTGGGCCCAGGGCTGAGTGCACCCTTCACAAGCCCAACATCATGAGGCCCCCATTCCCGGGGTCTTGCCTCTCACCCCCCCCCCCCAGGGAAGGAGCACACCCCTAGGTGTCTGCTGGGGCCCAGCACATGTGTGCTGGGCCCGGCTTCTCAAGACCATAAAGAGCCAAACCGCTTTGGCTCAGTGGATAGAGAGTCAGCCTGCAGACTGAAAGGTCCCGGCTTTGATTCCGGTCAAGGGCATGTACCTTAGTTGCAGGCACATTCCCAGTGGGGGATGTGCAAGAGGCAGCTGATGTTTGTTTCTCTCTCATTTATGTTTCTAACTCTCTATCCCTCTCTTTTCCTCTCTGTAAACAATCAATAAAATATATATTTTTAAAAAGACCAACAAGAGGCCATTGAAGACTTACACACATTTAAAAAGCACAGGCAAAGACATTCTAACAGAAAGAGAGAGGAAGTCTCTTCTTTCCACTGGGGTAATGCAGCCTCTTTTCAATTTGCGTTTGTTCCAACTGGGAAGCCCTCTCCATTTGCTGGCACCAAGACACATATAACTCCTGCCCTGTAACTCCTGCATTTGCTGGCAAACATTTACTTAGGTGGATGCAGGATAGCTAATAGTCAACAATTAACATGATAATTATAATAATGAAGAATTTTTTGCTCTGTCCTGGAGCTCAGGGCATTTGGTTGTGTCCTAAGGGGTCTGGAAAACAACAACAACAACAACAACAACAACAACAACAAAAACGGAAGTTGCAAGTTACCTTGACATTTCAACCTTATGTTATTGTAGAAGCAAAAAAGACAATAGGCTCAGTTTAAAGTAAAGATTGACCTTGTCAGGGACGATACTGGAAGGTGACTACCCACCATAACTGCATTTAGTTAAAGTTTAATTTCAGACCATCCTTTGTGGTGACTTTAGGTCTCTGAGTTTGCAAGACTGCCATGCAGGCCTCCCCATGGAGGTGGATTGTCAGGTCAGCATGTGGCCCCTTTTGTCTACAAGCTAATTGTTCACTGTCAACAATTGCCAGGAAGCAGAATCTCAAGGAAATGAGATAATGCTCCAGAAAATGGCAGTTTTATACATTGCAGTCAAAGGAGGAGATGTAGGTGGGTTACATGAAATCCCCGAGTGATAGATTAAGGAGGTGGAAGAAAGCAAAGCAGGGAAACATCTGGGATTGGATAGAAAGTCAAATGATAGTCCTAGATGGTTTGTCTTGTAGGGCCCCAAGATTGAGGAATTGACCTTCCCCACTGCCTGTTCCAGGATGTGACCTTTACGGTTAAAGATTAGACAGGAATGAGGTCAGTTCTTTACAGTTGAAGATTAGGCAAGAATGAAATCAGTCCCCAGAAACTCCCTACCCTGAGGACTTACCCAGAGGAATGGGAAGGGGAGAGACAAAGGGGCTTGCAAGATTACAAGCCCAGCTCCCCTTCTTGGAATTTCCTTGTTCCCTTCTTCCCCCTCCATGTGTAACCCCACCTGCGTGTGGTGTTTGCCTTTATAAACTCATGTTCTGCAGTTACTCGGCGCTCCCAGTCAGCCAGCACTGTAGCTGTCTGCCTGAGAAGCCCCTGTGCTGTGCTTGTACTAATAAAACCTCCTGCTTTTTGCATCAAGTTTCGGTCTCGGCGTTTGACATGGGGTCGTCGCCCCCTCCGTCGGACTCACCGGGGGTCTTGGGACCTTACAGTCTCAGTGGATAGAGCGTCAGCCTCCAAATTGGAGGGTCCTGGGTTTGATTCTGATCAAGGGCATGTACTTTAGTTACAGGAAAATCCCCAGTAGGGGGTGTGCAGGAGGCAGCTGATCGATATTTCTCTCTCATTGATATTTCTAACTTTCTTTCCCTCTCCTTTTCTCTCTGAAAAAAAAATCAATAAAATATATATATTTTTAAAAAGTCAACTGGAAAAAAAAGTTAAATGATAGACACACACATACTTCTTTTACTTAGGTAGGTGCAGGATAGTTAACAGTCAACAATTAACACAGTAAAAATGATGGGCCTGGGCACTGAGAGGTCTGGGAAAAGAAAAATTACTTTGACACCACAGCAGGAATTTTAGGGAAATATAGGCAGGCTTAGGGATTTTTTAGAACTAGGGTCCATGGAAAAAAACACAGGGAGAAGGTACCTTTCCATAACACAAGGAAGCCAGATGCAGTATCTCTATAAGACAAGGGAGCAGCAACAGTTGAATTTCCATAAGACAAGGGGACTGGAAGTAGCCAAGAAAGGTCTATATTTACAAAACAAAGGTAAGGAAGTCCTTCATTCAGATGGAAAAGAAGAAAGCCCAAAGAGAATAGGAAAACAATAAGGAAGTGTGGGGGGTGGGGGGAATAAGAGCCTCACATGTCCCAGGTAAGGTTTGACCTTTGAGTCTAGGAGTTACTATAGTAACCAGTCTAAGGGAATACTGACCAATCAGAGGGGATATCAAAACACCAGGATTTGCAGCCTTTATAAGCCATGGGGAAAAGTAACTCAGGGGGACCCTTCCCCCCTCCCTACGTGGGGGTCCATTCTGTGGGACTCTTCCACGTGGGAGTCTGTACTTGTTCAATAAATCACCTTTGCTATGCCACTTTCTGTCCGTGGATTTATTCTTCGATTCTGGTGGACAAAGAATCTGGGTTCCAGTCCAAAAAATCAGTATCAACACTTTGAAGATATATTATTGGAGATCAAAAAGACAACAGGCTCCATTAAGGTAAAGGTCAACCTTTGTCAGGGGAGATTCCAGCCTAAGTATGACTACCCATAAACTGCTTTTTAATTTAAAAATTTCATTTCAGATCATCCTTTCTGGTTACTTTTAGGTCTCTGAGTTTGCAAGGCCATCACGCAGGCCTTCCCTGGGCTTGTTAGGTTGGCATGTGGCCCTTTCATCCACATTCTCATCTGATGGAAGGCATTGATAGGAAAGAAACTCCAAATGCCACTTGTGGAAAGTGCTGTCCTGAAGAATGTTCCTTCCCACAGCTAAGTGGCACAACTTCTTTCATTTTGGACCCTTTTCCTGTGCTGATATGCACATTAACGGCACAAAATCGGCTCCTGAGTGCTGCAGGGACATTCAGGACAGCTACACTGTAGTGGGAAATTTACAGGAAGTGATACTGTTACAGAAAACTGAAGAAGAATAAAGCAATACTTAGAGAAATGGAGTTACATTTATTATGTGTGCGTCCAGAGAAAATGTCTCAAATTCTGGGCCCCAACATGCAGGAATTTTCCCTATTAATGTGTTTTTACCTGCTTTGTCTCCCAAATAGAGTGTTTCCGGCCCTTTTTGCAAGTTCTTAAAGAGCCGTATGTGTGGGGGCCTTGAGACCTCAACCAGAGGCCTGGCCTGGTGCCAGCACTGATAACCTTGTCTGGGGAAGGTTTGATGGGCTCTCTGAAGTGGGAGTAGTCTTAGCAAGCAAGAATTTACAGAAGCCAAATAGCAGGGTTAAATTTTCAAACAGCAGTTTTTATATAAGATGGATGCTTCATTCCCCACTGGTTTTATGTACATGAGTCAAATCATTGACTCTTAGTGATTGTAGTTATATTTACCTGTGAGAACTATAATATTAATTTTCTGTCTAATAAATTTAGTGGGCCTGCTTATAAGATAAAGGCTCAGGATGAGAGCTAGGAGTAATCTTTACAGAGTCTGAAGAGTCCTGGACTCTCAATTTTTCCTGGGCTGTTTTAAGCTAAGTGTGATGAAGCCACATTGGGATTCCGTTGACCTTGACTGCCATGGAGGTGGTCCTTTTCAGGTAGGAATCAGTCCTTGGATGGAAAATATCTTCACCCAAACAGTTACCAGGATGGAAGGGATGAATCAGATCAGAAGTTGGTATAGGCAGAGTATCTCAGATGCTTCCTGGGTAGACTGTAAGAACTTGAATAAAGGCTGGTTATGGATTTTAGCTTTTCTAGATTGGGTAGGTCAGGATCTGGAAGAGTCACTAGAATCTGTAGAGACCCCACTGGTTTTTAGGGCAGCCTCCCGGGAAGCTTCATCTGTGACCCAGTTCTCTCTTGCTTCTGTGGAGAATCCTTACCTACTATCAGTATAAATTGTTACTGATTTTTCTTTTGTCTATCAGAAGCCTGAAACTGGGTGATTCAAGTGTTTGGCATGCAGTGTGTTCTGGAGTAAAACCTCGACCTCATGTGGGGCAGTTAGGATTAGTTTTTTCCCTAGGGTTTGGCTGCTATTGCCTGGAGGCAAGTATGTCACCCAAATGCAAAGGGGACAAGTATTTTGGACAAATAGGCTACTGGCCTTTTCTAAGGGCTAAAACTTTGGGTGAATACCTCTTTGGCCATGCCCCTTGTCTCACACACATAGAAAGACTTAGGTACATCTGGTAGCGCTTGTTGGCCCATCATTCTTGCTCTGCTCATGTCTGTCTAACTGCTTAATATATTACTTCAAGGATCCTGGCTCTGAATTATTTTAGGGAAAATGGACATTGAATTTCTTCTGTAGCTGCTTCATGCTGGTGAGGAATGAAGTTTTCTCTCAGAGCCAAGAGATCCTTACTGTCTTTCAGAGAGATGATGAGGCCTGGGCACAGAAGGAGGTGGGCTTGTGACCTGGCAAAGACAAACTGTAACAAATGGTCCAGTAGAAGGGAAAGAAAACATTTCCGTTTTAATAACCTCTGTTGAAATAGAATTTTTCTCCTCAAAATTACCTCTATGCTTATCAAAAGAGTCAGATTAAGACCAATTTACCTATTGTATTTAATTTGGCCTAATTGTTTGCACAAACACAACAAGAATGGTAACTGACTACTTTTGCTGGAATTTCATGATTGAATCTTAATGTGCCCTGTAGGACCAGGAAGCCAAGCTATCCAGCTGTCATCAGGCCTGCCTGTAGTATCTGCCTGTAGATGAAGTCCTCACCTGTAGTAGCTCTATCCAGGCCCATGCCCTAGGCTTGACCCATCTCAGTAGCCCTCCTACACATCTTGGCTTAGAGTTCGTGGGGGCCCCGAGGGATGCAGAGGCGCCCTTATTGCTCCCCTTCTTCTCTGACCAACCACCAGTGATGGTAGGTACGGGCTTGATGCTCCAGCACCAGCCATTTTCAGGGCTCCCACGCAGGATACCAGGCTTTTCCTTGGCACTCTCTCTCTCTTTTAAAAAAATATATTTTATTGATTTTTTTTTTTTAACTGAAAGGAAGGGAGAGGGATAGAGAGTTAGAAACATGTATGAGAGAGAATCATCAGCTGCCTCTTGCACACCCCCTACTGGGGATGTGCCCGCAACCAAGGTACATGCCCTTGACCGGAATTGAACCTTTTGAACTTTCAGTCTGCAGGTCGACGCTCTATCCACTGAGCCAAACCAGTCTCGGCGGCACTCTTTTTTTTTTTTTTTTTTTAAGTATATTTTATTAGTTTTTTACAGAGAGAAAGGGAGAAGGATGGAGAGTTAGAAATATCAATGAGAGAAAAACATTGATCAGCTGACTCTTGCACACTCCCCACTGGGCATGTGTCCACAACCAAGGTAAATGCCCTTGACCAGTTGAGTCTGAAGGCCAATGCTCTATCCACCGAGCCAAACCGCTTAGGGCTCCCTGACACTCTTATTGGCTTCAGGTCTTCAGAGTTCAAGCAGGGCTTCTTATTTTTTATTTTATTATTCTTATTCTTATTATTTTAATACAGAGAGGAATAGAGAGAGGGATAGAGAACTAGAAACATTGAAGAGAGAGAAACATCAATCAGCTGCCTTCTGCACACTCCCCACCAGGGATGTGCCCATACGTAACAAGGCACATATCCTTGACTGGAACTGAATCTGGGACGCCCCAGTCCGCAGGCCGATGCTCTAGCCATTGTGCCAAACCGGTTTCAGCAAGGCAGGGCTTTTTATTTATTTTTTATTTTTATTTTTTATTGCATGTTATTTATTTATTTTTTTAACTTTCCAATTTTTTTTATTAAGGTATTATATGTGTACATATCTTACCATTGCTCCCCCTCCCCCACCTCCCATTCATGCCCTCCCTCCCCAGAGTTCTGTGTTCGTTGGTTGTATTCATGCATACCAGTCCTTCGGTTGTTCTCTTATCTCCCCCCAGGTCTCCTTCCCCTCCATGCTGTCATTTAACAATCTGCTTGTTTTATGGTGACTATCTCAGGATCACATGAATAGAATCGGCTCCTCATTTGGCAGTCTGCTTGTTTTATGGTGGCATCTCAGGACCACACAAATAGAGTCCGCTCCTCCTCTGGTTCTCACTGCCCCTCCCCCTGGGTCCCACTGCTTCCCTAGGGACCCACGGCTCACCTGGGGCACAGGGCCCCCTGGGACACACAGCTCACCCGGGACACCCAGCCCCTTTGGGGGACACGGCTCACCCAGGGCACACAGACCCCTGGGACACACGGCTCACCCGGGGCACAGGGCCCCCTGGGACACATGGCGCACCTGGAGCACAGGGCCCCCAGGGACACATGGCTCGCCCAGGGCACAGGGCCCCCTGGGACACACGGCTCACCCAGGGCACACGGCCCGTCTCGGGCACTGGGGTTTCGTATTGGAGGGGCTGTGCTAGCTCCTTGCTAGCACGGCAGGCAGGCTGGGACGGTTGCAGGAGGACTGAGATGGCTGCAGGTGGGTAGACCGCCCTCAAAGGTGTCTCATTCGGTGTGGAAGCGGAGAAGCTGTGGACGCGGAGGCTAAGTTCTGAGGCTGCCCACTCTCTGAGCCCAGGGCGTAGTGAGCTCTGTTCTCGGTGGATTTCCTTTATTTGCAGCGGTGGTGGCGGGTGGCGGTGGCTGGTGTGGCAGTGACGGTCGCTCCTGTCTCAATTTCCCCTGTAGTATTAAAATCCACATGGCGGTAGTGGCGTAAGCTTTGGAGCCGGCTGCTGGCGGTGGCAGCAGAAAGACTCACCGGGGTGCAAAGGGAATGCGCCGCGCCATCTCCCCACCAGTAAGGTGTGTGCGGAGACTGGGCCCAGCTGGCTTCAGGCCGGGAGATGCTGCGACAGCTCCTCGGGATGGTTGTGGGCAGGAGCCAAAGATTCCATAACAGTTCCCTGGTTCCCATGGCCGGCGGGCTGGCCCAGTCCTTGGGCCCCAGGGCGGAGCGAGGTCTGGCTTCCCTCATTCCCTGCGGCAGCATCTCCGGCAGGTCCTGTTTCGCTGTAGTTTTAAACTCCACATGGCAGTAGCAGCGTCCTACTTTGTGTCTAGTTGTAGCCTTCCCATTTCTGGGCCAAGCTGGCTGCGGGCGGGGAGACACTACACCATCTCTTCACCCGCACTCGAGTGCGGGGGCTGAGCCGAGCTGGCTGCGGACAGCGAGACACTGCGCCCGCTCCTCTCCAGCACTGCAGGCGGGCTGGGATGGCTGCAGGCCGGGATGGCTGCGGGCAGGGAGTTCGCGCTCACGGGCTTCTTGCCCAGGCAGGGGCCGAATGCAAGGCGGAGTCCCACTTCAGCTCCCATGGCGGCCGGCGGGGCTGGCCCACTCCCTGGGCCCTGGGGCGGAGCGAGGTCTGGCTTCCCTCATTCCCGGCGGCAGCAGCTCTGGCAGGTCCAGTTTCGCTGTAGTTTTAAACTCCACATGGCAACAGCAGCATCCTGCTTTGTGTCTAGTTGTAGCCTTCCCATTCTGCCAGCTTTCCTGTGGGTCTGGTGCGATCCCTTTCAATTTTATCTGTTGTTTTTTTCCAAATTGTTGAGGAGATGGCGGCCCAGGAGACTTCCTAGGCCGCCATCTTGCTTCGGTCTCAGGCAGGGCTTTTTAAAACATGATATTCCAGTCAAAGTTTCTGGTCAATAAAATCACTATTAGAAACCAGCCTTATTGAATTTATGCAAAGAAATGTATTTTCATGATTTAATAAGCATTGCCAAATTTCAGAGGAATTATATCAGGAGAAAAATATACTGACTTTCTTTAAGATCTTCTCATTTTTCTTTCTATGGATTCTTCAGAGCAATATAACTATCTTCAAATGACAAGGGGGAATTCAAAATGTGTCTATATTCAAGTAGACAATTCTAGCTGTCCTTGTAGTAGGGTTCCCCCTACTTGACTTGTCCTTAAAATTTCATATTGTCTCTGGGAGGGGTGACATGCCCTCTGAGAAAGGACTAAGGGAGCTTTATCGCTTTACAGGGTCTACATGTCATAGGACCTCACGAGGTCTGTAATTCCTATACCAAAAGGCTGGTACTCACCACTTCCCTCTGTTTCAAACAGGCCTTCCCCGGCTCCTAAAGTGGAGGTTTGTGCCACACCTGACACGGGCATGGTCACACAGGCCTGCAAGACAGTATACAGGCTGCCAACTTCTTTTAATAGAGACCAAAACCAGATGGGTATTTTCCTTGCTCATTTGGGCACCTGCCCTTTTGGCAACTGCATTCAAATCTGTAAGGTTAATGCAATATCATTAACCCAATGAAGTACAATATTGGCACTGTGGCCACCTTAGGTAGCCAAATCACCTGCTACCATATATGACACATGGTGGGGCTATACAAATACGTTAGGGAGGTGACTAAAGTCTATTCTTGACCTTCCCACACAAAGCAAAATTGTCCCTGAATTTCTGGAGTCATGTCCATGAAGTTGCAGGCATCATGTAAATGTATTATACAGTTCCCTGCAGGCCACTGTCAGGGCTGTGCTTGGTGGCCAGTTCTTCTTTCTAGCCACAAACACAGCCTGTCTAATTTCCCTAAATTTTATTCTGGCACAGCAGAAAGTTGTTTTGCTGTAAACAGGCAGCTTAACCCCCTACATATCTGGGCTTGGACATCTGCCTAGAAAGCCATAATTTATAAGTTTAACATATGGGAAGACCGAAACAAGATGGCGGCTTAGGAAGTTTCCTAAGCCGCCACCTCCTCAACAATTTGGAAAAAAACAACAGATAAAATCGAAAGGGATCGCACCAGACCCACAGAAAAGCTGGCGAAATGGGAAGGCTACAACTAGACACAAAGCAGGATGCTGCTGCTGCCATGTGGAGTTTAAAACTACAGCAAAACTGGACCTGCAGGAGCCGCTGCCGCCGGGAATGAGGGAAGCCAGACCTTGCTCTGCCCCGCCCCAGGCCCAGAGAGTGGGCCAGCCCTGCCGGCCGCCATGGGAGCTGATGTGGGCCTCTGCCTCGCTTTTGGCTCCTGCCTGGACGAGAAGCCCGTGAGCGCGACCTCCCTGCCCGCACCCATCCCGGCCCGCAGCCACCCCAGCCAGTGCTGGAGAGGAGCGGGCGCAGTGTCTCCCTGTCCGCAGCCAGCTCGGCCCAGCCCCCGCTCTTGCCTGCGGACAAAGAGATGGCGTAGTGTCTCCCCGCCCACAGCCAGCTCAGCCCAGTCCCCACGCTTGCTGTGCTGGCAAAGAGATCTCGCAGCGTCTCCCCGCCCGCAGTCAGCTCGGCCCAGAAATGGGAAGGCTACAACTAGACACCAAGCAGGACGCCACTGCTGCCATGTGGAGTTTAAAACTATGGCGAAACCGGACCTGCCGGAGACACTGCCGCCGGGAATGAGGGAAGCCAGACCTCGCTCAGCCCTGGGGCCGAAGGACTGGGCCAGCCCGCCGGCCATGGGAACCAGGGAACTGATATGGGACCTTCAGTGCCTGCCCACAACCATCCCGAGGAGCAGTCCCGGCATCTCCTGGCCTGCGACCAGCTGGGCCCAGTCTCCGCACGCACCTTATTGGTGGGGAGCTGGCGCGGCGCCTTGTGGATTTTAATACTACAGGTGAAATTGAGACACAGGGGCTATTGTCGCTGCTGCACCCGCCACCGCCCCTGTGAATGGGAATCCACCGAAATCAGAGCTCACTATGCCCCGGGCTCAGAGAGAGTGTGGCTTCAGAACTTAGCCTCTGTGTCCACAGCAGCTCCGCTTCCGCACCAAAGGAGACACCATTGAGAGGGAACGCTCAGCCCGCAGCCATCTCAGCCCGCCCACAACCTTCCTAGCACACCCACCGTACTGGGGAGGAGCCGGCACGGCACCTTCCATTAGCAGCCCCGGCGAGCCCTCCCTCAGCCACCGCATGGCCAAGCCGAAGCTCCCGCCGCTGCCGCCATGTGAACTTTAAAAATACAGTTGAAATTGAACCACAGGAGCGACCATTGCTGCCGCACCGGCCACCACCACCCACCACTGCTGCCGCAAATAAAGGAAATCCACCGAGAACAGAGCTCACTACGCCCTGGGCTCAGAGAGTGGGCAGCTTCAGAACTTAGCCTCCGCGTCCTCAGCTGCTCCCCTTCCGCACCGAACGAGACACCATTGAGGGTGGTCTACCCGCCTGCAGCCATTTCAGACCGCCTGCAACCGTCCCAGCCTGCCTGCCATGCTAGCAAGGAGCTAGTGCAGCCCCTCCAATAGGCGACCCCAGTGCCCGAGAGGGGTCGTGTGCCCCGGGTGAGCCGTGTGTCCCAGGGGGCCCTGTGCCCTGGGCGAGCCATGTGTCCCAGGGGAAGCAGTGGGACCCAGGGGGAGGGGCAGTGAGAACCAGAGGAGGAGCGGACTCTATTCTTATGGTCCTGAGATAGCCACCCTAAAACAAGCAGACTGCCAAATGAGGAGCGGATTCTTTTCATGTGATCATGAGATAGTCACCATAAAACAAGCAGAGGGGAAGGCGACCTGGGGGGAGATAAGAGAACAACCGAAGGACTGGTATGCATGAATACAACCAACGAACACAGAACTCTTGGGAGGGAGGGCATGAATGGGAGGGGGGGGGCAATGGTAAGATATGTACACAATATAATTCATTAATAAAAAAAATTAAAAAAAAAATAAAAAGAAAAAAAACTATATGGTAAAAAAAAAAAAAGTTTAACATATGGCTTTAGGTCCTTCTAACTCAGCCGTTGGCAAACTACAGCCCACGGGCCAGATCCGGCCCGTTCAGCTGTTCTATCTGGCCCACGGAGCCGAAAGAGCGGAGGGTTCTCTTGCTCTCCCCTCCGCTCCTTCACCAGCAGCCCAAGATGAGAGTGCCAGCATGGTCAGGCTGCTTTTGTTCCGGCCATCCGGTCCAGTTTAAGAACCCATTGTGGCCCTCAAGTAAAAAAGTTTGCCCACCCCTATTCTAACAACAGGGTCTCTGCCTTCCCTCAGTCAGACTCCTTCTCTCTTGGAGAATCTCTAAGTCCTGAAGGCTCCCTGGTCTAGGGAGAGTGCCGTTCCTTTTCTCTTTGACTTTAAGCTGCAGATCCAAAACAGCCAGAGTTGCAGTTAGAAATAGCTTTGCATATTGCAAAGTGCTCCGGTGGCAGTGGCTTGGGTATTAGGCCCCTTGTCTTCCCGCCAGTCCCCTTTGTGGCAAAGCAGAGACCAGGCCTCTCCCAAGAGAGAGCACTGGAAAAGGATCTCAGCTTCTCCTTTTCCAGCAGCAACAGGTACTGAACCCTTTCAGTACATTTGCAAACAATGAGCTTTCACTAGCTCTATCTGCTGTTTTTACCAATCTTGGGCCTGCTGCTCTATTCCTGGGGTTGCAGGGAGACTAAGTACCCTGTTTCCCCGAAAATAAGACAGTGTCTTACATTAATTTTTGCTCCCAAAGATGCACTAGGTCTTATTTTCAGGGGATGTCTTATTTTTCCATGAGGAAGAATACGGTACACATTTACTGTTAAATGAAAATAAAGGAAATTTATTACTGTATACGGTATGGTAGTACAGTAGTTGTCAACACAAATCAGACAAACTGTGAATCCTACAGTATCAAGAATTTACTCATTTATTCAATGACAATCATGTCATCATCTTCTGGAACATCATCATAACAATCCAATTCCTGAATTTCCTGGTGAATTTCTTATGACTCCATTTCTTTCAGAATCAGTGGACCAAATCTCTCATGTTTAGCAATAGCACTGTCTTTAAATGAGTACTTCTTGTCAAGGTAGCCTGCTTGCAGTGCATTTGCAATGCAACTGTCAGTGATTTTCTCCCATGAATTCTTCACCCAAGTCACAACTTCTTGCAGTTTAGGTTTCACAAAGTGTCCACACTGATTTCTCTCAATTCACACAGCAGTGACGTCAGGACTCCGAGTAAGGTCACTGATTGCTAGATGACAGTCGGGGCGGCCCTAGCGACCAGTTTACAGTAAATTAATTTTCATTCTGAGACAGAGCCTGGGGGCCTTATTTTTTTGGGGATGTCTTATATTTCACTCAGAAGGAAACCTGTAAGTAGGTCTTATTTTCGGAGGATGTATTATTTTCGGAGGATGTATTATTTTCGGTGAAACACGGTAGCAGTCACTAGCTTCTGGTTTAGCTGCTGCAGCCAGCAAGCCAAAGGCCCAAGTCTTGTATTGCTTGTTGTAAGACACTCATTGCTCACTGGGTAGCAGCAGGGCAGCTCTAGTGTCAGGTAAATGTCTGCTCTCACCCACTTTTCTTGCTGCTGAGGCTTCTTCCAGGGCCACTGCAGGCAGCTTGGGCATCCAGCTCCCCTCACCCCCTTCTCTCATCTGGCTCTTGGGGGATGAGTCTGCCTAGCAACCAGTTTTAAGTCACCAGAGCAGCTAGATTAATTATACTTGTAGAAAACTTGCGACTTTAAATCTAGTGAAGTTTTGTTTTGTTTTGTTTTTAAAACTATTTTATTGATATTTTACAGAGAGGAAGGGAGAGAGATAGAGAGCTAGAAACGTCGATGAGAGAGAAACATCAACCAGCTGCCTCCTGCACACCTCCCACTGGGGATGTGCCCGCAATCAATGTACATGCTCTTGACCAGAATTGAACCTGGGACCCTTCAGTCTGCAGACTGACGCTCTACCACTGAGCCAAACCGGTTTCGGCAAAATCTAGTGAAGTTTTGATAAGACACCTGGACCAGCAGAGTGGTCTGCAGCCAGTAAAAATAAACAAAATCCGATCTCCCCCAGCTTCATAATTAACTGCTGACACCCCTCCTACCCCCACCTCTCTGCATTAACAATTTCTTCTGTCCTTAGCAAGGGAAATAAGGCAAGCGGTCTGAGATCCTGTATAACCAGGCTTTTTACATTTAAGGATACTTTTTTCTTTTTGTAACCATTATTTTCCCTCATAGATTTTTACTCTAAGTCCTTCAACTCACAGAGGATCTTAACTCCTCATCCTTTACCACTCTTGATTTCTCTTACCACTCCCTCCCCACCCTGTCCCATCCCCCAGTCCAGTTGCTTGTCTCCCTTTCTGATTGTGAGTCAGAGGAAGACAATTCCTACAGAGGGAGAAATAGAAACAGTGGGTTTCAGAGAAAACTACAGACTACCTCGGTAGTTGTCCTCCTTTTTGAAGGCTGAGATCCTACCTGTGAAGAAAAATGATTCTTAGCCTGGAAAGATAGCAGATGACTATAAGGATGTGTAGGGAGATTTCTTTCAAACTGAAAGCCTGGATGGCCTCCTGAAAGAAAAGATCTTTAATCCAGTTACAGATGCTATTAGAATCAGGATGAGAGAGGAAGGGTAAGACCAGGTTATGTCTTCTATGAGGATCCTAATAACTGAAAACACTAAGTTAAACAAATGTTGGACTATGATGTCACAGGCAGGGGCAGGGTCTGTAAATCTCTCTGCCCTGCGGAGCTGTAAGCCCTGCCCCTGGAAGTCTCTGACCACCAAATAGATAAGAAAGCCATAAATAAAACTTTTTTGTTCTTTGAAATCTCATAACTTTATACCTTTAAATTAACCCTAGAACTTTAAAGTTTCAATTTAATACAGCAAATTCACAAATCAAAGCAAACTGAAACCCTTACTTACACAAAATTAGAGAAATTTTTATTAACTTAGTGGGCTGATTCCCTCCCACTCTGATAGAGAGCAAACATCTGAGAAAAATAGCTCAGCAGTGCGGCTTAAGACATTTGTAGACCATCACAGCAGGTTCACCTTATCTTTAAACAAATTAAACAATAGAAAGAGATAACAAATCCAGACTCACATTTATTTATATACTAGCTAGTCCAAGTTTTTTACTTCTACCAGATATTTACTCAGAGTTTCTTGATTCCTAATTAATTTGCCTGAGAAAGCTCCATGGCCTCCGAGGAGGTGATCAAGCTCCCCCTTCCACTCACTTGGAGTGGGCTGAACTGACAGGGCCCCTACCTTACTGATTCTGGCAACAGGTCCAGAAGTGTCCGTCCACTCTCTCCAGATGCTGGCTGGGACCTGGGCTGAGGTTTGTGAGTGCCCGGAGTCCCCTGTTCAATTCTGCTAAATCAGCACAGTGGCACCTCCCAGAGGCCTATCCGGCTCTCCGGGGCTCCAAACCTGGCCCATTCACCAGAGGCCAAAAAGACCAAGTACTGTAGCGAGCCATCTGGTAAAGCACATGAATACTCTTTTAATTCTTATCAGCTGAGCCTGAGGGCACTTGCAGAATCCTGTAATCAGTATTGATTTCTTATCTTTATCCTTGTGCTTGGAATGAGGAACAAAAAGGACCTTGACCCACTCAGGTCTTGATATGCTAAACTTGTACCAAAAATAAGGAGCTTACCCAGATCCTGATGAATAGGATTTGGGCATACCCGAAAATTCTTTTGATCATAAAATCCCTTTTGGAAACCAATAAATATGCTGTGTTGTCTGAGGTAAGTGTGACTGTCTCTCCATCAGAGAGATGGCGCCCACCTAGCGCCCAGCTTGAATCTATTTCTGTCTCTTGTCTCTTTCTTTCTCTAATTTCTTAATTCCCAGCTCCTTCCCTCAGGAACCTGTTGTTTTCTGTGTGGGACGGGGAAAACAGAGAAAATGTCCACCGCAAAGCACAGTTGTTCCTCAGTTCAGGGAACCAATAATGTTACAGAACACCAAAGAAGAACTTAGCAATACTTAGAGAGATGGAGTTACATTTATTACGTGTGGGTCCAGAGGAAAATGTCTCTAAATTCTGGGCCCCAACATGCAGGAATTTTTCCCTATTTATGTGTTTTTACCTTTTTTGTCTCCCAAATATGGGGTGTTTCTGGATCCTTTTGCAAGTTTTTAAAGAGCTGTATGTGCGGGGGCCTTGAGACCTCAACCAGAGGCCTGGCCTGGTGCCAGCACTGATAACCTTGTCTGGGGAAGGTTTAATGGTCTCTGAAGTGGGAGTAGTCTTAGCAAGCAAGAATTTACAGAAGCCAAATAGCAGGGTTAAATTTTCAAACAGCAGTTTTTATATAAGATCGATGTTTCAATACCATTGGAATGAGCTAATTCTCATCTCTGCATCTGGATAATCAGTGACCAGAAATCACATTAAGTACATATGGATGCTCACCCCGTTTTATCCAGGGAACTGCATATAAAGGTCTTGTTTCTTGTCAGTGAATATTTATTCCACTTTTATACTAACTTTCAAATAAATACATTTTTGGCAGAAATTCATTCTGTTGGCATTATCACTAGCCCTAGCTTAATTTCTATGCTACTTGAATATTTTATTGTGTCAATGTAAGCAATGTATTAACCTGCAGAGAATTTTTATGAGTTTATTTGAGCTAAACTGATGATAATTACTGGGAAGCAAAATCTCAGTGGAGCAAAATCAGTTTGGGATGCCAAAATCGGTTTGGCTAAGTGGATAGAGCAGCCGTGGCAAACTATGGCCCGTTCAGCTGTTCTATCCGGCCCGCGGAACCGAAAGAGCAGAGGGTTCTCTTGCTCTCCCCTCTGCTCCTTCACCAGCAGCCCAAGATGAGAGTGCCAGCATGGTCAGGCTGCTTTTGTTCTGGCCCTCTGGTTCAGTTTAAGAACCCATTGTGGCCCTCGAGTCAAAAAGTTTGCCCACCCCTGGGATAGAGCATCGGCATTCGGACTGAATGGTCCCAGGTTCAATTCCGGTCAAGGGCATGTACCTTGGTTGGGGGCACATCCCCAGTGAGGGTGTGTAGGAGGCAGCTGATCGATGTCTCTAGCTCTCTATCCCTCTTCCTTTCTTTCTATAAAAAAATCAATAAAAAAGAAGTCTCAGTGGATTGAGAAAATGCTCCAGAGAATGGCCATTTTGCACCTTATTTTATACATTACAATTAAAGGAGGATGGGTAATTGGGTTACATAAAATCCATTGGTGATAGCTTAGGGAGGCAGGAAAAAGCAGAGCAGGGAAACCTGGGATTGGATAGAAAGTAAAACAAATAGACACATGCTTTTTTTTTTTTTTTTTTTTTTTTTTTTTTTTTTTTTAACATAGGATAGTTGGCAGTTAACAACACAATAACTATGAGGGGTTTTGTGGTCTCTTCTCAGGAATAGCCAGGGGTGTGGAAAAAGGAAATTACCCTGACATTCCAAAACTATGCTAGTGTAGATGCCAAAGGACATTAGACAAGCTCAGTTAAGGTAAAATGATCGTTGTCAAGAAAGATACCAGCCTAGGACACGACTACCCACCATGACTCACTTTTAGTTAGGAGGTTTTAAGTTCAGACCATCTTATGTGTTTATTTTAGGTCTGACTTTATAAGGCTGCCACACAGGCCTCCCCTGAGCTTCTCACGTATAGTATGTGGCCCCTTTTTGGCCACAATTGTAAAGAAATTATTTCTTTTTAGCTGGAAACCAATCATTGTCTCACTAATAGAAAGAGACTGGTCAACCTTGAAGCTCTGAAAGGTCAGAGCCAACCACTCCCTATCTAATTGAGACGATGGTAACTGAGGCAACTTCCCCATCTTGTAATCATGTAAATCCTTACTGATGTGATAATCCACTTATTACCTGCATAAGGGCTATGGGTATTTCCCAAAGCTGGTTAAGGGTAATGGATATATCCCATAGCCTCAATAAAAGGGATAGCAAGGCCAGAGCCTAGCAGAAGTCTTCCCACTAGAGGTTGACTCCCACTTGACCCCTCATTTTCCCAAATTAACTCTTTTCCAGTCTTTCTCTTCATTTTAGTGTTCGGCCTTCTCCAGAAACCGGACCCTGAGTGGGCCCTGAACCACACAGGTCATGTTCAGGGATTCCACGCTTTCCCCCCAATTGACTTTAAAGAGAGGAAGGGGAGGGTGGGGTGGGGCAGAGAGGGCAGAGAGAAAGAAAACACAGAGAGAGATCAGCTTGTTGTTCCACTTACTTATGCATTCATTGGTTGATTCTTTTTTTAAAAAAAATATATATTTTATTAATTTTTCACAGAGAGGAAAGTAGAGGGACAGAGAGTTAGAAACATCGATGAGAGAGAAACATCGACCAGCTGCTTCTTGCACAATCCCTACTGGGGATATGCCCGCAACCAATCTACATGCCCTTGACCGGAATCGAACCTGGGACCTTTCAGTCCGCAGACCAACGCTCCATCCACTGAGCCAAATCGGTTTTGGCATTGATTGATTCTTGTGTGTGCTGTGAAGGAGATCAAACCAGCAACCTGAGTATTGGGGTGATGCTCTAACTACCTGTGCTACCTGGCCAAGGCAAGAAGTGATTTTGTTAGAATTGTGAGCAGATCTCTTTGCTCTAATTATTTTTCTACATCTTTAGTTTCTACAGAGAGCTAGAAACATCGATGAGAGAGAAACATCGACCAGCTGCCTCCTGCACACCCCCTACTGGGGATGTGCCCACAACCAAGGTACATGCCCCTATCCAGAATTGAACCTGGGACCTTTCAGTCCACAGACCGACGCTCTATCCACTGAGCCAAACCAGTTTTGGCAATATCTTTAGTACATTTTTAAAAAGTTGACTGTATTTTTTTTATTTTTTTTAAAATATATTTTTATTGATATTTTACAGAGAGGAAGGGAGAGAGAGCCAGAAACGTCGATGAGAGAGAAAAATCGACCAGCTGCCTCTTGCACACCCCCTACTGGGGATGTGCCTGCAACCAATGTACATGCCCTTGGCAGGAATCGAACCCGGGACCCCTCAGTCCGCAGACCTACGCTCTACCACTGAGCCAAACCGACCTCGGCATGACTGTATTTTTTTAAAAACAGTTTTAGGTTCATTGTGTAGGGGCTAAAAAAGTATTGATACTTTTCCTCCAATTTTCTAAGTGTTTCTAGGCTGGGCTAATTATCAAATTAGCAGAGACAGATAAGCAGAAGAAAAAGAATTTTTCAGACATGGGTATGGGAATTCACCTAAGCATGAAAATCCCAAAGGCAATGAGGCAGCATTGTGTACAGAAGACATTTTTGCACAAAAGATAATAGATTTCAGTAGCAAGAATGAATGATTTAGCTGAAATCGGTTTGGCTCAGTGGATGAGCGTTGGCCTGCGGACTGAAAGGTCTCAGGTTCAATTCCGGTCAGGGACATGTACCTTGGTTGCGGGCACATCCTCAGTCGGGGGTGTGCAGGAGGCAGCCGGTTGATGTTTCTCTCTCATTGATGTTTCTAACTCTCTATCCCTCTCCCTTCCTCTCTGTAAAAAATCAGTAATAATAATAATAATAATAATAATAAAAGAATGAATGATTTACAGGTAATTGAGGAAGAATGAAACACATGGCAGGAAAAGCCTTGCTAGGCAACTCAGAAACAATGGGATGCAGGGGCATCTAGCAAACAGCCACCCCTCACCCCCCCCTCCACCCTTCCCAGTCTGAAGCCCTCTTATTGCCCATGCTTAATTCAAATCAGGCTACAGTGAGCTCTTAAGTTCTCCTTCCTAAGGCAGGTTTCTCTCTCTGAATCCTTTGGGCAGGAAACTGGTGAGGGTCAAAGTTTCCCTGAGTCCTGTTTTCCTAATAAACAGCTTAAAAGCAATACCCAAGATGGCAGCTTCAGGTGGCACACTTTTGGTTCCCCCACAGACTCCCTGCCCAACACCTGCACAGCCTCCCCATCGCCAGCATCCTGCTGTTGCACTGCATCTGTTGCAATTGATGCACCTACATGGACACGTCATCATCACGCAGAGGCCACAGTATACATCAGGGATCACTCTAGGTGTTGCATATTCTAAGGTTTAACGTATCGTGCCATGTACCCACCAACACAGCACCACAGAGAAGTTTCATTGCCCTAACACCCTCTCCCCATACCCCCGCTTCATTCCTCCTCCCCTTAACTCCAGGCAATCCTGGCCTTCTTACTGTCTGCATAGTTTGACTTTTCCAGAATGTCACAGAGTTGGAGTCACACAGTATGTAGCCTTTCAGCTTGCCTTCTTTCACTCAGCAGTGTGCAGGGAAGGTCCCTCCATGTGTTTTCACGGTTGGATAGATCATTTTTCTTCAGTGGTGGTGCGAAATATTCTATTATCTGGAACATTAGCTATTTTTACAAAATTGGTTCAGAAACTATTCCTTTCATTACTCCTTATATAAAAATGTATGAAGAAGCAGAGAAGGTAGTGTTATAGAGGGGCGAGGGGTGACACGCTATCACTTACTGCGTTTTTGTCCTATTTCTCAAGGTGGATAGAGAGATACAATGGTGCCCCTTTGAGCTGTTATGAAGTGATCTCCTTACGAAAACAGTCATGGCATCTAAAGGACAGCACAGATAACACAGTCAATAACATTGTAAGAACTATGTATAGTGTCAGACATGGGGTGATCACTTTGTAAGTTATATAGAGGCTATACACTGGGTTGTACATCTGAAACTATAACATTGTATGTCAACTGTACAATACTTTGATTATTTTACAAATAAAGCATTAAACAATACTAATATGTTTTTAAAAGAATGACTATTTAATAGGCATTTAGACAGACATGAGCAGAGCAAGGACAGTGGGCCAATTACCAAAAGAAGGTCCCCAGGGCAGAAAGCCCAGGGGCCAGCAGGGGCAAACTGGGAAGACAAGAGCCTGCCCCCAGGTGGCCTTTCCTCCCCTGGTTATGTGGTTTGGGCCCCTGACCTTTCCTCCACAGAGATAACATCTGGGCCTCAGTTGTGTCTCAGCTTCAGGCCCAGAAAAACAGCCAAACCAGACAAGTGACACCGTGGCTGCCTCAGGAACACCTTCATTGACTAATGACCCCCTGCCTTGCACTCACCAGTCAGTGGAGACCACAACCCTGAAAGAGCACCCCTGGGGAGCAGATAAATATTGTATTGAAACCTCCCCTAAGATTTCCACCAGAGAGATAAGTACCCTCGATGCAAAGGACCCAACGTGTGTTCTCCCTCTGGGGGGCATGCCCCAGCCATTCCCTTCCCTTTCTACTTCCCCCACTGGCACAAATATCCTAAACTCCAAAGTTACACCACAAGACTTAGGGAGCAATGGGCAGCAGCAGCTCATCCCAGGCAACCCCCTAAACCTGTCTCCCAGACCCCTTTTCCCTGACTTCCCAGTGAGCCAAGCTGCCCAGCCTAGGCTCTGCTGTTGCTTCTAGGATCTTCCTTGTCTCACTGTCCTGAGTGTGTTTTGCTGCAGCCACTAAATTCTTGCTTGCTTTGCTGCTCTGTGTCTCTTGAATGAAATCTTCCCTTCAAGAGGACAAGAAACAAGGTCTCCTAGTCTGGCAGGCAACAAATGGATTTTTAAAAATCCCATTAGGCAATGTAAAATTAAGTTTTTAGAAAGAGGTCCTGGCTAGTTTGGCTAAGTGGACAGAGCACTGGCCCACAGATGGAAGAGTCTCGGGTTCAATTCAGGTCCTGGGCCTGTGCTTTGATTGCACTCTCTATCCCCGGCCCAGTTGGGCATGTGCAAGAGGTAAATGACCAATGTGGCTCTCTCACATCAATGCTTCTCTCTCTCTATCTCTCCCTCTCCTTTCCCCTCTCTCTAGAAATCAATGGAAGAATATCCTCAGTTGAGAATTAACAAAAAATTTTTTTTTCCAGAAAGGGATCTAATTCTATAAATCTAATCAGCAAACTGATTTCTTTTCTATCTTAATAGTTTTTTGTTTTTTTAGTTTTTTTAAATGAAATAAATCTGCCTGGCCTGGCAATTGGTTGAGTGTAGTACTGTGCACCAAAGGGTTGCCAGTTCGATCCCCAGTTGGAGCACATAGGTAAAGAAACCAATTCATAGTCTCTCTTTCTCTCTCCATGTTCTCTCTCTCTCTCTCTCTCTCTCTCTCTCTCTTTCTCTCTCTCTCTCTTTCTCTCCCTTCCTCTATCTAAGCATGTCCTTCAAAGAGGCTTAAAAATAAATGAAATAAGAAACCAAGATGGCTGCAAAGGTAAACACCTAAACTGCTGCCTCACACAACAATTTCAAAACTACAACAAAAAGACAAAATATCTATCACCCAGAACCACGGGAAAGTGGGCTGAGTGGAAGTTCTACAACTAAGAAGAAAAGAGGAAAGAGCACAGCACTGAAAAGCTGAGGTACAGAGGCACTTGAATCAGGCTGGTGGTGGATGATTGGGCGTGCTGCTTTTTTTTTTTTTTAACCCAAAGGGAAACAAGTTCCTGATCACTCTGAAATCCAGTTTCTGGGGACATGTGGGGGACTCAGAGACCTATGGGGAGAATCTGACAGGTCATCGGGTTGGAAAGTGAAGGTGACTTTTTTGCAGAGGTTCGCCCAGCAATCATTGTTTATTGCACTGGTATTCAGGGACCTGGAAACTCAGAAAGGCAGAGAAGGCTGACAGCAGCCATCGCTATTTGCCATACCTTAGCCTAGTGACACCCTGAGACCCTACCCTGCACAATCTACAAACCCACCCTAGCTCTGTGCAGGTTTTTGCATATAAATGGCCTGCCCTATGGCAGCTTAACCAAATAAAAGACAGCTCCAAAACCTCCAAATCCCAAGCAAAGAGAAAACTGTAGTTCTCACTGTAGCTCCTGCTGGGTGGCCTCAGACAGCTGACCTGCACCCCATTGGAGATCCAGAAACTAGTGTATCTATTGTTCTGTGTGAGACGACACCAGATTTCAACTACTCTCATAAGGGACACATTCAAGAGGCAGACTCAGTGAGCACTAAAGCCCCACTGGAATAAGTCCTGCCCCATAAACGTGTCTCCAGCATAGCAGTTCTTCCATTATGGACACAGCGGTCCTCACAGCCAATTGGCCTGGAGGTCATTTCCTCCCAATGACACCAACAACAATCAAGACTTAATTATAACAAGGCTGTACACATAGTCCACAAAGGGGTGCACCAAGAGTGTCCACCTCAGGTAACTGGGAGGCTGACCCACTGAACCATATAGGACACCTCAGCACACAAAACCCCCTTGCAACTCAGGGAAGCAACAAAAATGAGGAGACAAGGAAACAGATCACAAATGAAAGAAATGGAGGAGAACAAGCAACTGGATATAGAGTTCAAAACCATGGTTATAAGGTTTTTCAAGAATTTCCTAGAAAAGGCTGATAAATTTAACGAGACCCTCAAGGATATGAAAAAGGACCAACTAGAAATTAAACGTACACTGACTGAAATAAAAAATGTTATACAGATACCCAACAGCAGACTAGAGGAACACAAGGATCAAGTCAAATATTTGGAATACAAAGAATCAAAGGACACTCCTCTGGAGAAGCAAGAAGATAAGAGAATCCAGAAAGTTAAAGATAGTGTAAGAAGCCTCTGGGACAACTTCAAGTGTACCAACATCAGAATAATGGGGTGACAGAAGAGAGAGAGCAAGATTCTGAAAACCTATTTGAAGAAATAATAACAGAAAACTTCCCCCACCTGGTAAAAGACTTACAAGCCCAGAAAACGCACAGAACCCATAACAAAAGGAATCCAAAAAGGACCACACCAAGACACATAATAATTAAAATGTCAAGGGCAAAAGACCAAGAGTGAATCTTACAAGCAGCATTAGAAAAACAGTTAGTTACATACAAGGGTCACCCATACTATTTCCAGCTGATTTCTCAACAGAAACTATGCAGGCCAGATGGGAGTGGCAAGAAATATTCAAAGTGATGAATAGCAAGAACCTACAACCAAGACTACTCTACCCAGAAAAGTTATCATTCAGAATTAAAGGGCAGATAAAGAGCTTTATAGATAAGAAAAAGCTAAAAGAGTTCATTACCACCAAACCAGTATTATATGAAATGCTGAAAGGTATTCTGTAAGAAGAGGAAGAAGAAGAAAAAAGTAAAGATAAAAATTATGAACAACAAATAGATATCTATCAACAAGTGAATCTAAAAGTCAAATGAATTAAAAATCTGAGGAGCAGAATAAACTGGTGAATATAATAGAATCAGGGGCATAGAATGGGAGTGTGTCCCAATAATTCCATAAGGGACATATGCACAGTTGACCTAGGCTGCCTCAGCCAGAAATCTGACAAGTACGACCCAAGGTACTTAATTAACAATCCACCCAGCATAAATTACACAGGAGACAAACATGCAATGCGTGAATCACACACGCTTTATTTACCAGAGTCCTAGTGGGTTCCAGACTTCAGCCTGGCTTGAGTTGAGGCCTCTCACGATGGCTCATGGTCCGCGGCTCCCGGTTCTGGGCTCGCAGCTGGGGCAGAGCTCTGACCAGTGCTGGCAGGGAAAGTGAAGAGTGACCTTCTGTGGAGGAGCAGAACGAGCGTCTCTGATCTTCTCTGGGGATTCTCTTTTTATGTATCTTCAGTGCTCAGATGTGTCTTCAGTGTGTCTTATCCCAGGGTTCCAGGAGCCTTGCTATCTGGTCTTACATATGGGGTACAGATCACTTTATCTATTTTCTACCTATAGGCCACTCAAGGGTGCTTATCAGTTTGTTTACTTCCCATTCAATACTTTCAGATATCACACTTCAATCCCACACTTTAATACTTATTCTATATTGTATTTTTCCTTATTACTATTATTATATAAAATAGTGTAGATTGATAATTATCAGGAGAAAGGGGTGTCTGTGTGGGGTATGGGAAGAGACTGGACAAAAATTGTACACCTATGGATGAGGACAATGCGGGGGGAGGAGGGATAAGGGCAGAGGCTGGGGTAGAAACTGGGTGGAAGGGAGCTATGGGAGAAAAAAGGAGAAACAATTGTAATAATCTGAACAATAAAGATTTATAAATGAATGAATGAATGAATGAATGAAATAGCCTGGCCAGTGTGGCTTGGTGTTTGAGTATTGACCCATGAACCAATGGGCCACCATTTCAATTATGGTCAGTACACATGCTTGAGTTGCAGGCTTGATCCCTAGTGGGGAGCATGCAGGAGGCAGTCGATTGATGTTTCTCTGTCTTTGATATTTATTTTTCTCTCTCCCTTTCTCCATCTCAAAAACTCAAATCAAGAAAAACATATTAAAAAAATAAATGAAATAAATCCTACCAAAGTTCTTTTTTTCCTCTGTATTCTTCCTTGTTAATTATGTTGGTTTGAAATGCTCTTTACCCATGATTTTCTGTCTAGGACCAAATAAAGGTGTTGCTACTTTCAGCAAGATTGAAGATTTCTCATCCACATATACTCCATAAAGTACACTACCCCAAAGTTCACAGAGATCCTATGACTACAACTTATTGCTAAACCATTTTCATAGCTAAATCCTAGGTGACATTTATAGGATGCTTACTTTGTCCTGGGTAATGTGCTAAGTATTTTATATATGCTAACTCATTTTGTTTTTGCAATAGCCTTAGGAGGTACTTAGAAATAGAATTTTGAACAACAAAAACGTAACTATCAACAAGTGAATCTAAAAACCAAGGGAACGTGTGACCTGGGGAGGCGGTAGGACCCGGGGGAGCCGTGTCCCCCGGGAGAGCCTTGTGCCCCGGGGGAGCTGTGGGACCTGGGGGAGACCCTATGTTCATAGCAGCACAATTTAAAATAGCTAGGATTAGGAAACAGGCTAAGTGCTCGTCAGCAGATGATTGGATCAGAAGACTATGGTACATCGACACGATGGAATACTATGCTGCCATAAAAAAAGGAATTCTCATCATTTGCAGCAACCTGGATGGAATTGGAGAACATCATGCTGAATGAAATAAGCCAGTCAATGAAAGAGAAACACCACATGTCCTCACTCATTTATGGATAATAAAGAATATTATAAACTAATGAACAGAAAGATAGATATAGTGACAGTAAAGCAACAAGCAGACTGTCAAATGACAGGAGGGAGGGTAGGGAGATCTGGGTGAGATAAAAGATCAACCGAAGGACTGTTATGCATGCATATAAGTACAACCAATGGACACAAAACTCTGGGGAAGGAGGGCATGCATGGGAGGTGGGGCGGGGGGCAATGGTAAGCAATGTACACATATAATACCTTAATAAAAAAATCGGTGGGAAAATAATAAAAATAAAACCAAGGGAATTAACAAATCTGATGAACAATATTAACTGGTGAATATAATAGAATTAGAGGTATGGAAGGGGAGTGAACTGATGATTCTCGGGGAAAAGGGGGGTGTGTGGGAAGAGACTGAACATAAACTGTGCACCTATGGATGAGGACAATGGGGGGTGGGGAAAGGGCAGAGGGTGGGGTGGGAACCTGGTGGAGGGGAGCAATGGAGGGGAAAAAATGAGGAACGTTTATAATAATATGAACAATAAAGATTTATTAAAAAAAATAGAATCTCCAATAAATAATGAGTAAACTGAGCCCCAGATGTAAATGGACAACCAAGAGGTCCAGACTGCCTGTCACTGCTTGAGTCAATGAAGCAGAGACAGGGTTGAATCAAGTATGAGCATTTATTCCAGTGATCCCGGCAGTGTCTGATAACAGCCGGTCATCCACAAAATTCTGCTCTGCAAACCCCAATAAGCCAGCTTGGGTAGAAGGGCAGATGGCATGGGGAAGTAGGCAAAGGTGTCTGCCAAATGGGCAGTTTGCAGGTAATATGGACTGGTGATGTGCAAAGGGCTGGGGTCTTCAGAGGGCTGGGGACTCTGGTTTCTGCAACAAGGCTGCTAATCTTCCTGTGAGAACAGGCAGCTCCCTGATGGGGAAGATGGGCGGCGTTTCCAGGTGAGCTCCCAGCCGGGTTAGAATGTGCCTTTTTTAATTGGAATAAAGCAATCACGATTAACAGAGCATGATTCATACTTCTTACAATTCAAGCTGGTTCCCTATATTCTATTCTGCCCCTGACACAGAGACTGGGCCTTGTCAGTCTCAAGTAGCAGCTGGAAGAGACATGTGCTAGCCTATGAGCATTCCATTTCACCACGATTGTCCTGAAACCCGGGCTTGCAGACTTAGCCACCATGCACAATTCGGGATTATTAAGGGCTGTAGGGGGGTCAGAACACGTCACCCCGCTGAAACCGGTTTGGCACAGTGGATAGAGCATCGGCCTGTGGACTGAAAGGTCTAGGTTCGATTCTGGTCAAGGGCATGTGCCTTGATTGCGGGCACATCCCCAGTAATAGGGTGTGCAGGAGGCAGCTGATCAATGTTTCTCTCTCATCCATATTTCTAACTCTCTATCCCTCTCCCTTCCTCTCTATAAAAAAAATCTTAAAATATATTAAGAAAGCCAAAACCGGTTTGGCTCAGTGGTAGAGCGTCGGTCTGTGGACTGAAAGGTCCCGGGTTCGATTCCGGTCAAGGGCATGTACATTGGTTGCTGGCACATCCCCGGTGGGGGGTGTGCAAGAGGCAGCTGGTTGATGTCTCTCTTTCATCGACGTTTCTAGCTCTCTGTCTCTCTCCCTTCCTCTCTGTAAAATATCAATAAAATATATATATATAAAATATATATATATATATATATATATATATATATATATTAAGAAAAAAAAAACCACGTCATCCCAATATAGGCCACTTTGGCCTATATTTGGGTTATTTTGAACTGAAGACAACTGAGAAGCAGTGGATGCTAAACACAGCTCTCTGCCCTCCCCATCTGCCAGAAACTCTGGTAAACATATATGCACCCAATTCAAGTGGATCTAAATATATTTAAAAAATTCTGGAGGATATCAAGGGAGAGATCAACAATCATAGTAGGGACTTTAATACTCCACTGACATCATTGCATAAATCTTCTAGACAAAAAATCAACAAGGAAACAGCAATCTTAAATGATACTCTAGAACAGGTGGAAGTAGTTGATATCTTCAGAACATTCCACACCAAAGCTACAGAAAAAAAGGTTTCTCAAGTGCAGATGGGACATTTTCAAAGATAGATCACATGTTAGGATACACACTAAATCTCTACAAATTCAAGAAGATTGAAATAATACCTAGAAGATTGAAATAATACCTTTGTATCATTACCACAATGACATGAAATTAGAAATCAACTACAATAAAAACACTAAAAAATAATCAAATACATGGAGGCTAAATAGTATGGTATCAAAAAATGAAGAGAATCTTTGATCTCTTTGGGTGGGAAGAGACCAAACAATGAACTTGTTTGCATATATGTATAACCCATGGACACAGTCAAGGGGGTGGTGCAGGTCTGGGGGTGGGGACAGGAGGTTAAGGGGGGAAAAAGGAGGACCTATGTAATACTTTCAACAATAAAGATTAAAAAATAATAATAATAAAAAAGAAAGAAACTTTTTTGCCCTGGCTGGTATGGCAAAAAAGTTGTTTGGGCCCCATTCCATGTATCGAAAGATGCCAGTTGGATTCCTGGTCAGGGCATATGCCGAGGTTGTGCGCTCTATCCATGGTAGGGGTGTGCAGGAGGAATCGGATTGATGTTTCTCTCTCTCCCTTCCTCCTTTTCTAAAATCAATAAATGTATAAAATAATTTAAAAACAATTTTTGGGGTCTTTGTCATAAACAAGTGGATTGAAACAACTTCAGTGAAGTCACAAAGTGGATTTGAATCACATGAAATCATTACACTATGTTCCCATCACTTTTGCTGGGTCATGAAACCCCCGGGAAATGTGCATCTCTCTCTACTTCACATTCCTTTTGTTGCTGCTCACAGCTCGTGGGCCTTCCCCCAGGATGGAAGCGGTGTGCTACCGGTTCCTCAGTCCACATCCAGCCCCATTTGTGTAGGGAATAAATGGATACATTTCATTCCCGAGTTTCCTAAACATTCTCTGGCTTGGCAACATCCTGTTCAAGTTATTTATATGTAATTCATCAATTATCTCATTTACTCTCTGTAGGATGATGCATTTTCTTCCCCACATCTAAGGAGTTTATAATTTTGGCAGTCAGGCCTTAAAGACATGAAATAGTGGAGACTCACACCCCCTGGTGGTAGAGCAGGGCATTGTCAAACATCAAATACATTACTTCAAGTTTTACAGGTAGTTAAAATAATAAACTACAGCCTAGAAAACTTATTTTTGTACACATGGCCCACACCCGTTGTTTCCTCCGAGGTTTCTGTCTCCGTCCTGTCTGTCTTCAGAGTCCTGGTTGCATTCTCTCATGGCACAAGTTCTCTCTCATCTCTGGCGGGCCCACTCAGGCGCATGGGAACTGGGGGACTGGATTGCTCTCAGCAGGAAGGGGCAGAGAAGTGGCTGAGGCTAACTTGGGGCTCTGCCCCTCTCAACTGCATTCCAGCACGAGACAGCCTTCCCGCTGGGTCTGCACACAAGCTGCCCTTGCACCCCGCCCCCCTGAACTGTCCCTCCTGGTCCACCCGCGGTTTTCTCTGCTGGGTCCTCCATCAGTGCTCTCCTGCCTGCACTCGGTGCTCCCGCAACGGGCTGGGAGTTCCCTCCGCCTGTCCATCAGCACGGCTCACTCTACCCGCGCTTGCTGCCAGGTGTTCATTATACCTGTCCTTCCCCTGCACTTCCGCTCCCTGGTGCCTGCGGTGACTCCCAGTGTCCAGCGCAGCAGACAGGAGATCCCAGGGTTCGGCGAGCCCAGAGAGAAGCAGGGAAGTCCTGGTGAGTGTCTGGCTGCAAGCGCACACATGTGCTATGTTGAATTGTGTTACACGTTTGAGTACTGATGGGATGGGCGGAAGCTTGAGGCAAGGAGAGGAAGGTTTCGGTCTGACTAGCAGGTGCAGAGATGGCCACTTACTGAGATGGAGGCAAGGGAGCGAGGCGAGAATGGGCCCTCCTCAGGGGTGCTCCTCTCGGTATGTTATGTTTGAGAAACCTGCACTGGCTGTCGGGGTTCAGAATATGTCACCCCAAGTTATGCCACTGTAGAATACTGATTCTTTTCACTGAGGCATAGCTGGTGCAAGAAGGGCACCCTGACCTGCCTTTGTCCCCCGAAAGCAGGAAATAACTCTCCCAGTGAAAGGTGCCCTCCCTGTGCCAGGAGGGAGAACCAGCCTCACCGCAGAGGCAGGGAATTTAGGGCTGAGAGGGCTGGATGCACAAACCGGGTCACGTCCTCACTAATGTACTACCCTACAGCCCTTCTCTGTCCTCTCAATTCTTCACCCATTTGTTGTTTCCTTGTCTGAAAGGAACAAAAGCTGCCTGCTTTGGTCACTTCTTTGAGTTTCATATTTTTAGTAGGATTCCCATAAGTGCAAAATTACATTGGCTTTATCCTACTAATATGTCTTAATTTTTTTTTTAAAGACTAAAGCCTTTTTTGGGGGGTTATTGGATTTGATGTGACAGTCACAGAGAGACAGACAGTTGTAACTTGATAGTGCATCACGCTGAGTGGCCAGAGGTCCATCTCCTTTGTAAATGAATGTTGAAGCACTTGGATGAAAAGGAAGTTATGTTAGGTATCACAGTTGCTATAGTCATACAAACGAAAATATGACTTTCTTTCTAAAACTTTTTTAAATTGATTGACTTTTGAGATAGATAGATAAATAGAGAGAGAGAGAGAGAGAGAGAGAGAGAGAGAGATTGATTTGTCGCTCCACTTCTTTATTCACTCACTGGTTGCATCTTGAATGTGCCCTGACCAGGAATTGAACCCACAACCTTGGCACCTTGGGATGATTCTCTCTATCCAACTGAGCTACCCACCCAGGGCTCCCGTTAATCTGTCTTATGTCAATTTAATGGGTAGACCAGCCGAGAACCTAGAAGGGAAGGAGAGAAAAGTTTTCCTCTCCCATGACTCACATGCCAGGGCCAGCCTGACAGCTGAACCGGGCTGAGGAAGGGAGGTGGGAATTGAGAAAAGAAAGAGAGACAGGAAAGCAGGGTTGGGAGGACTGCAGGTAGCCAATGACCAACTGTAGCAAGTTTATTAACTGCACAATCCTTTTTATACACAAAACACTGAATAGGAGGTCTGTTAAGAGGAATGTATTCTTTGTTCCTCTTAATTTCTAAAGGAGAGATAGAACTGAAGGACAAATTCTTAGTACAGCAAATCTTAGTAAATAGTTACAGACTTCTTGGCAAGCCATGAAAGGTTGCTCTCATTCTACTGATAGTAGCCATCCAAACAAGTCTGGGAAAACTGTGTGGGTAGGGGCCAGCCCTGCTAGCCTCCTCGAATGCAAGGACCCTGTCAGCTTACACCGGGTCTCCAACACTCACACAGTTGCTTGGTGGCCCCTGGAAACTCCCTGGCGCGTCATGCCTCAGAGCTCTCTTCACTTCTGAGAGCCCAGCCCCTCGAACAATGACAGCGTTTGCACTTACTCCAAGCATGTCTACCACTGGCAAACTTTTAATCAGCTTTAGAAACCATTCAAAGAAATAGAATAACTACTTTAAACATCTTCATTAGTCACCTAATGAAAAGAATATTTGTTCAGAGAGAAGTAAGTTCAAAGGCCATGATTTTTCTCAGAGGGGGTTGTGGGTGAGGCATCACTAGCTGATTAAAGTGCCCCTTTGGGAAGGTGAGTGGCCCATTCGGTGGCCCATCTGAAATTTCTGGGTCTAATAATTCTCTGACCCTGCACTGGAAAACAAGTTCCGCAGGGCTGGCCTCAAAGTTCAGGGTTACTCAGCATGGTGTAAATAATAACTAGTGACAAACTAAGACAAGCTTCAGAATAAGTAACACACACCACTGATTTGTGCACTTTATTTATTTATTTAAAATATATTTTATTGATTTTTTTTACAGAGAGGAAGAGAGAGGGATAGAGAGTTAGAAACACTGATGGGAGAGAAACATCAATTAGCTGCCTCCTGCACCCCCCCCCCCACCCCCCGGAGATGTGCCTGCAACCAAGGTACATGCCCTCGACTGGAATCAAACCTGGGACCCTTTAGTCCGCAGGCTGATACTCTATCCACTGAATCGAGCCGGTTTTGGCTGATTTGTACACTTTAAATGAATGTGTCTGATATATGTATTATCCTATATAATAAAAGGCTAATATGCAAATAGACCGAACAACCAAACAACCGAACAACCAGTGGCTATGGCATGCGCTGACCACCAAGGGGTTCCCATGGAACATGGTGAAAGTCGGCCATGGCAGGATGGTGAAGTAGCTGAGCGGGGTTGCCAAACTAAGGCCCTCAGAGCTTCTCCACCTCCTCCTGCTCCTGAGGGGTGATTGGGGCAGCAGCTACCTCTTGCACCTGCTGATGACACCAGCCCTGCTTGCACCCACTGCTGGAGCTGGCCTCAATCGCTCCATGCCATCAGTGGGTGTGAGTGGGACTGCCAGCCAACAGGGAACTGGGGGCCATGGTGGGGTGGGTCTCAGCCCACTGCAGCTTTCTGGCCCACAGTTCCTTTCAAGGTGCATGAATTCATGCACTGGGCCCCTTGTATTATAGAAGCCTCAAGGTGTAACCACCTCTTTGAGTAACTCATCATTGTCTCTGATGTGTGTGTGTGCTGCATGGGTTAATAAACTGCTTCTCTTGTTGATCCATCTTTGGTTAATTTGCATGACCTCAGTCCATGAACCTAAAGTTTTCCTCTCCTACAGGAGGACCCATCTGTACAATGAAGATTGATTCAGTCATTAACAGATCTGAGGGGAGATGAGATGGAAGGAGTGGAACCCACGTGATGGGTCACTTAATGGGGTGAGACTGTTAAAAAGAGATGACCTAGTGCCATGTGCCCATCCAGAATCAGAGGACCTGAAGTCAGAAAGGAGGGCTGGAAAGGAGGGGAGCAATTGGAAGGGTGTGTGGGTGTGAATGAAGGGATTTACAGAATAGACAGCCTTTGGTTTGGTGGGGGTTGGACCTGGCCCAGGTCTCAGCTCCAGGTGGGGAGCGGCCAGCACCCTCTGTACTCACCATTCCATCTACAAGATCTGCCTGCACTCCGGGTTGTTCTTGGCCGAGCGAAGAATGGATTACTCCAGAAATGCTTGCTTGGCAAAGACTGACTAACACAGAGAGAGTGACATGGATGGACTGCTCATGCACATCTGAAATCTGGAAACTATGAGACTAAATGCAGAGTATGTGGACATGGACATCCCTATCTTATCCATTCATTTTAAAAAATATTTTATTGATCTTTTACAGAGAGGAAGGGAGAGGGATAGAGAGCTAGAAACATTGATGAGAGAGAAACATCAACCAGCTGCCTCCTGCACACCCCCCACTGGGAATGTGCTCACAACCAATGTTCATGCCCTTGACTGGAATCGGAACTGGGACATCTCAGTCCGCAGATGGACGCTCTTCCACTGAGCCAAACTGGTTTCGGCTATCCATTCATTTTATTTTATATTTTAAATCACTGCTGCTAGCTTTTGAAAATGAAAGGATCATATTTTGCCATATATCAAAGCATAATTAAGAGAAATTATTTACAGCCAACAAAGAAAGAAATGACACTTTGAGTAGTGTCCTTTGAGAAGTAATTTAAAATGGTGACCCCTGATGTATGTGACTGCCAGAATTTAGGTGGGATGATGCACAAATGCCTCCTGTGATGGCCCAAGGTGCCCAGATCTCAGAGGCAGCCTGGGAGTGAGGTCCACTGGGGATGAGGACTTCCAGTTGCTTTGAGGACTTGGAGGTGGGGGGTCCTTCTATTGAGAACAATGCAGTCTGAGGGGGGAGCATTGAGGCTCAATGCTTGCCTGTGGATTTCCTTCATGTCTCAGTGACAGATCCTGCTTTCTCACACCTGCCACAATGGCATTCTAGTCCCATGGACTCTTCTGAGCTTTATCCACCAAGAGGCTGTGTGTCTGTTCTTTCTCCTCAGACCTGAGAACTTTGTGATGCTGTAGGAATGACCTCCGTGGTCCATGAGGCTGCGTTAGAAATGGTGACACAGCTGCTGCCTGGGCCTTGTGTTGTGGGGGGATATGGATCTGGCTTCACAGAGCAGCTGTCCCAGGTGCCAACAGGAGCTGAGGTGCACCGATCCCCAGAGCATAATGAACTGTCTGAATTTTGCTTCCCTGCCCCAACCCAGGAGGGTTGTTGTGTTGCTGTCATAACGTTGCTTCTATTTAAGGATGTAACACACAAAAGATGCTATAAGAAACAGGTGTATGAAACTCCAGTTATGTTTGCATTATCTCCAAGAACATTGTCTGTTATAGGGAGAGCCATAGAATCACTTCAGAGGGTTTGTTTAAGGCTTCATGGGCTCCACTCCCAGGATGTCAGATTCGGCGGCGCACGTACAGTGTAATTGAAGGAGTACCCTAATTAAGTTAATAACAATGTACCTACCTATATAGTTTAAGTTAAAAAAAATTTGGCTCCTCCCGGGAGAGCCTTGTGCCCCCGGGGAGTGGTGGGGCCCGGGGGAGCCTGACTAACATGAAGAGAGTGACATGGATGGACTGCTCATGCATATCTGAAATCTGGAAACTAACTATAAGACTAAATGCAGACCTAGCTCCCAGTATGTGGACATGGAAATCCCTATCTTATCCATTCATTTTTAAAAAAATATTTTATTGATCTTTTACAGAGAGGAAGGGAGTGGGATAGAGAGCTAGAGGGATAGAGTGTGGCCCCGGGGGAGCAGTGGGACCAGGGGGAGCTGTGTGCCCTGGGAGAGCTGTGTGCCCCTTGGGAGCGGTGGGACCCAGGGGAGCTGTGTGCCCCAGGAGAGCCGTGTGCCCCAGGGGAGCTGTGGGACCCGGGGGAGCCCCTATGTTCATAGCAGCACAATTTACAATAGCTAGGATTTGGAAACAGGCTAGGTGCTCGTCAGCAGATGATTGGATCAGAAAACTATGGTACATCGACACGATGGAATACTATGCTGCCATAAAAAGAAGGAATTCTCATCATTAGCAGCAACCTGGATGGAATTGAAGAACATCATGCTGAGTGAAATAAGCCAGTCAATGAAAGAGAAACACCATATGTCCTCACTCATTTATGGATAATAATGAACAGAAAGATAGATATAGTGACAGTAAAACAACAACCAGACTGTCAAATGACAGCAGGGAGGGGAAGGAGACCTGGGGGGAGATAAGAGAACAACCGAAGGACTGGTATGCATGCATATAAGTACAACCAATGGACACAAAACTCTGGGGAGGGAGGGCGTGTATGGGAGGTGGTGGTGGGGGGACAATGGTAAGCTATGTACACATATAATACCTTAATTAAAAAAAATGGTGGAAGAAAAAAAAATTTGGCTCCCAGAAGAAATTCCAATTGTTGTACTGTTGATATTTGGTTCTGTTGACTAATGAGTTTGTCGACCATTGCCCTAACCCCGTGGTCGGCAAACTGCGGCTTGCAGGCCACTTGCGGCTCTTTGGCCACTTGAGTGTGGCTCTTCCACAAAATACCACGGCCTGGGCGAGACTATTTTGAAGAATTGGCATTAGAAGAAGTTTTAGTTTAAAAAAATTATAAATATATATATATATAATATATTAAAATATATATAATAAATATATAAAAAATATATAAAAATATACACACAGTTTCATTGAATGTTTTTGCAACCATTTCAGAATAAGTCAAAGCCAGCATTCTATTGCACTCATAAATATTTGTGTGTTTTTAAAGAATGATGAGACATGTCAAAAGGGACCAACACCAATTCTGAAATGATTGAACACCAGAATAATAATAACAACAAGGATGGATTACAAGTTATTGATACGGAGGAATGCCTACTAAGGAACACTATGGGAAGAATAATGGAGTGAGGACACTCTCAATGGCTCTCAAAGGAGGGAGTGAATGTTTGGTGAGCTTCTAAATTACTAAGGACAAAGTGGTGGCTTTCCACACAGAAATCTGGTAGAAACCTCCTTCGCCAAGGGATCAAAGTTAACATCACTAGAACTGGGACAAACGGATACCAATTCCTGAGAAAGGCAAAATATCGCTATGTTAGTATCCCTTCTAAAACCCAATTATGAGAAAACATCAGATAAACCCAAATTGAAGGGCACTCTACAAAATAATTGCAATAAAATAATTGTAATTTGAAAATCTCAAGATCATGAAATGCTAATGTTGAGGAACTGTTCCAGATTAAAGGGAACCAAAGGGACAGGAAACTGCACACACTGTGTTCTCCTGGGTTTGATCACAGACCAGGAGAAAAAGGACCACATAACGGACTTTATTGGGACAATTGTTAATAAGTAAAATCTTTCTACTTAAAAAATGTTTTCCTCCTTTGGGCCATAACATTTTTTTAAATAAAAAAAATATTTTTTATTGATTTCAGAGAGGAAGGAAGAGGGAGAGAGAAATAGAAACATCGATGATGATAAAAACCATTGATTGGCTGCCTCCTGCACACCCCACACCGAGGATCAAGCCCGGCAACCTGGGGATGTGACCTTCTGGTTCATAGTTCCATGCTCTGGCCAGGCTGGAACTATGGCCTCCCTGCCCCAGCCCTTACCCAGGAGCCTCCATCCCTCTGCGAGAGCAGGAAGCCCAGGAGGCTGTGGGCAGGTTGTGTAATAGGCATCCTGGCCCTACAAAGTCTGGGTAGGTGGCAATCTCCTTCCTGCTCCAGATGATCTTGATGTTTATGAGCTGCTGCTACTCCAGGTTCTGCCGCTCAATGTCAGCACAGACATCACTGGGCTGGGCCTCGATTCTGCTGACTAGCGCCTGGGTCTGTGGCAGCTGGGTCCTGAAGCGAGCCTCCATGTCTGCCAGCCTGGCTTTCACGCTGAGTTGAGATTGATCTCCAGGCCCTGGAGGGTGTGGCACAGGTTGGAGTCTTGCTAAGCTGCAATTGCTCTGTGGGGCCACCTCAGTCTGGCTGGTGACCCAGGTTATAGTATCCTTCTAGTTCTTCTTAGCCAAGACCTCATATTGGCTTCTCATGCCACTTAGGATCTTGGCTAGGTCAATGCCATCTGGCCCCTCAGAGCACTGATGTCCTCCACATGGTTCTTCTTCAGGTCGGTTAGCTTTCCTCAAGCCACTGCCTGCATATCCAGGTGGACTCTGGCCAGGCTCACCTGGTCCAGCACCTCGTGCAGGCCGCTCATGTTCACCTCCATGCTCATGCATGGGATCTGTTCCCTCTTGAATTTGGTTCGAAGTCATGCGCAACCAGACGGGCATTGCCCATCTGCAGTTCTGAACCGCGTCCAGCATGGCCAGGGGTGAGCCTCAGGAGGGGTGGTGAGGGATTAAAGAAGATAGACAAGAGAAGACAGTTGGGGGCTAGGTGGACCACTTGTGCCTGGATGAGGAAACAGTGACAAAGCCTGCAAGCCAAAGCTTTGTTTTATAGTCAGAGCCCACAAAGCAAAACAAGGCGAGTGGTCAACATGCTTACAATGTTCTTGCGAGTTTCAAATCTATTCCGCTAACTCAAGCCTTGTTTTGGCAGCACTTGCTGCAACTCCCACCGCCCATTGGCTACCTAGGAACAAGGGAGGACTATAAGGTCAAGCTTAATTGTGCTGGAGGGCTCTGCCTCCAAGCTGGGACTGGTATGTGGCCATGCCACAGGCCAGTCCAAGGCTGAGCCCTATAGCCGCTCCATGCACAGGACAATCTTGGAGTTCTCTGTGGTGGTACCAAGAATCTTGTCCCACAGCTCCTCCAGGGTCCGGTAATATGGCTGGAGGTGGACAGGCGGGCCCATCTTCTGGTGCTAGTCAAGGATCTTCACCTCTAGGTCTCTGTTGGCCCTCTCCAGGGGCCCGCACCTTCCCCAGGTAGAAGGCCAGACAGTCACTGAGGTTCTGCTTGGTCACCTTCTCATTGCCTACTAGAAGCCTGTGGGACCAGGCCAGGGAGCCCACGGAGCCACCGCCATAGCCCCCAGAGGACGAGGACACACAGCGGGTGGAGGACACTGACATGCCAGGGCCACGGAGCCTCTGTGGATACTGGGTGCATGGTAGGCACCTCCTGCTTCAAAGCATACTGCGACATTGCCCAGGCCCCCACAGGACGAGGAGGCTGAGGACTCGCAGGCAATAGCTGTAGGAAGACATAGTGAAAGAGGTGGCGAGATTATAATTATAAGATACACTTTTTATCTATTAAGGTTTTATTACTTTGTGTATATATATACACACACACATAGATATTAAATAAATATTTTCTTCTGGTGACCCCCACCCCAGGCCTTCAGCATCTTATTATCTGTGTCCATGGATTATCCATACAACTTCTTTGGTTGATTACTTCCCACTCACCTACCCTCCCTGCCTTTCCTATGAGATTCTGCAGTCTGTTCTATGCTTCTATGTCTCTGGATCTATTTTGTTAATCAATTAATTTTGTTAATTAGAGTCCACATATGCATGAGATCATGTGATACTTGTCTTTCTCTAACTGGCTTATTTCTCTTAGCATGATACTCTCCAGGTCCCTCAATGCTGAGTTTTTTTTCTCTCTCTCCCTCCCTCCCTTTTTTCCTTCCTTCCTTTTTTATTGCTGCATAGTATTCCATGGTGCAAATGTATCACAGCTTTTTATCCACTCATCTGCTGATGAGTACTTGGGCTATTTCCAAGTCTTACCTAGTGTAAACTGTGTTGCTATGAACATAGGGGTGCATACATACTTTTGGATTGGTATTTTAGTATATGTGCTGCAGAAGCGAGCACATGGATTGGTATTTTAGGTTTCTTAGGATATATTCCCCCAAGTGAAATCACTGGGTCAAACAGCAGTTCCATTTTTAATTTTTTGAGGAAACTCCATACTGTTTCCCACAGTGGATGCACCAGTCTGCATTCCCACCAGCAGTGCATGAGGGTTCCCTCTTCTCCACATCCTTGCTAGAACTTGTCATTTGTTGACTTGTGATAATAGCCATTCTGACAGGTGTGATGTGATATGCCATTTTTAAAAATCTGCATTTCTCTGATGATCAGTGACTTTGAGCATTTTTTTCATGTGTCTCTTGGCCATCTGTATGTCCACTTTGGAGAAGTATCTATTTAGGTCCTTTGCCCAATTTTTTAATTGGATTGCTTGCCTTCCTTTTGTTAAGTTGTATGAGTTCCTTATATATTTTGGATATTAACCCATTATCAGATGTATCATTGGCAAATATGTTCTTCCATGCAGTGGGCTCTCTTTTCATTTTGTTGATGGTTTCTTTTGCTGTGTAGAAGCTTTTTATTTTGATGTAGTACCATTTGTTTCTTTTTGCTCTAGGAGATGTACCCATAAACATTGCTATGCGAGATATCTGAGATTTTGCTTCCTATGATTTCTTCCAGGATTTTTATGGTTTCACATCTTTACATTTAAGTCTTTTATCCATTTTGACTTTATTTTGTGTAAGGTGTAAGTTGGTGGTCTAGTTTCATTCTTTGCATGTATCTGTCCAATTTCCCCAGCACCTTTTATTGAAGAGACTGTCTTGACTCCATTGTATGCTCTTGCCTCATTTGTCAAATATTAATTGATCATAATGCCTTAGGTCAATTTCTGGGTTCTCTGTTTTGTTCTATTGATCTATATGCCTGTTCTTATACCAGGACCTGGCTGTTTTGAGTACAGTGGCTTTGTAATTATAACTTGACATTTGGTATTGTGATCCCTCCAAGTTTGTTCTTTCTCAGGATTGCTGCAGCTATTCAGGGTCTTTTTAGTTCCATATAAATTTTTGGAGTGTTTGTTGTAGATCTGTGAAATATGCCATTGGGATTATATTGAGTATGTATATCGCTTTGGGTAGTATGGACATTTTAATGATGTTAATTCTGTCAATTCATAAACATGGTATACCTTTCCACTTGTTTATATTTTTCTCTATCTCATTTTCTATGTCCTGTAGTTTTCTGAGTACAAGTATTTTACCTCTTGGTTAAGTTTATTCCTAAGTATCTTATTTTTGTTGTTGTTATGGTAAATTTTGCTTAGATTATCTTTCTGATAGTTCATTATTGGTGTATAAAAATGCCAATGATTTCTGGGTATTAATTTGTATCCTGCTACATGCTGAATGCATTTATTAAATCTAGTAGTTTTTTGGTGGAGTATTTAGGGTTTTCTACCTTTTATATCATGTCATCTGTAAATAATTATAGTTTACTTCCTCCTTTCCAATTTGGATGCCTTTTATTTCTTTTTCTTCTTTTTAAAATCCTCCCTTGAGGATATTTTCCATTTTAGAGAGAGTAAAAGAGAGAGGGGAAGACAGAGAGAAAAATTGATGTGAGAGAAATACATTGATTGGTTGCCTCCTGCATGAGTCCAGATCCCTCAATGTATTGCTGGACCCAATTTGCTAATATTTTGTTGAGGATTTTAGCAGTAACTGCTTTTCTCACTGAAATCACTGGAGCCAATTGATAACCTCTCCAAAGACACATCTGGATAACTTCTATATCACGTTTCCATCTACAAACTCCAAAACATGTGAACTTGGATTTGGTTTTTCAAATGTCTAAGTGGTGGCTCCTTGTTTTTTGTTTTTAGCTGAGAAATTATGAAGTTAGTGCTCTCTGGGAGGGTTGTGGATTCTAGAAGCTCTATTCTGCCTCAGTGTCCAGGGGATGCAAGAGCAGGCAGACCTGGGCTCTGGGTGCCACCCAGCAAGCCTGAAAGAGCAGGTGTCACATGAAGCTTGTCTGTGTCCCCAGCCTCAGGCCTCACCTGCCCCCTTACTTGCTGGAAGCTTCAAATTGTCTCCCCAGCAACACCCAGCGGTCATTAGCATTGTGATTTACAGAATTCCAGAAAGGTACCTCATGGAAATGAACTTGATTTCCTCAACAAAAAAATGTTCATTTAAAATGACATTTAGAGAGACTCTTGTCCCTGTGAGCAATGGCATTTCCCCAGCTTTCATTCCTAACTGAAGAGGCGACCCAACAATCAGGGGAAGGCAATGCCCCATCACACCTTTCTCAGGTTGAGAAATATCGTGGTGACAGTTCAAGGAATGTTTGACCGGATGGTCTGGTCATAACAATGAAAAACTAGATAAACAAGCAAGCATGAAGGGTACTTGGAGGTGTTTGCCATTAAGAGACTGAACTTTTTTGACAAGGATCCCAAACACCTAACAATACCAGCTTTTTGGCTTTAGGTTTATTTTTCCGTTTAATTCTCATCAGTTGTCATTTGTTGTGTTTTTGTGGCACCAGGAGGAAGGATCTTTGTGCACAGCTCTGTGGCTGCACCAGCAGTGGAGGAGCCACCAGACAGAGTTGTATTTAAAGCCATTCCAAGCAGGTGTGGACCTAATGGCACACCTTCTGCTCTATTCTTAAGGACCATTAGTGCACCTTTACTTCAGTCCCATTAGCACAGGTCCCGAGAAGCCCTGCACCAGTGAACCAGTTTGGCTGTTTTAATGCTCTTGTTTCCCAAAGTCAGTTTACCAGGGTCTTACCTTTAAAGGGAACACATTTGAGCATGTCAGAGGTGCTCATTTTTAATAACTTAATAAACATAAGGTACAATTTACATAAATAAGATGCATCGCTTTTTAAAAATATATTTTATTGATTTTTTACAGAGAGGAAGGGAGAGGGATAGAAAGTTAGAAACATTGATGAGAGAGAGACATCGATCAGCTGCCTCCTGCACACCCCCTACTGGGGATGTGCCTGCAACCAAGGCACATGCCCCTGACCGGAATCGAACCTGGGACCCTTCAGTCTGCAGGCCGATGCTCTATCCACTGAGCCAAACCGGTCTTGGCGATGCATCGCTTTTTAAAAAAATATACTTTATTGATATTTTACAGAGAGGAAGGGAGAGAGACAGAGAGCCAGAAATGTCGATGAGAGAGAAACACGGACCAGCTGCCTCCCGCACACCCCTCACTGGGGATGTGCCCGCAACCAATGCACATGCCCTTGACCAGAATCGAACCCAGGACCCTCCAGTCCGCAGACCGACACTCTACAACTGAGCCAAACCAGTTTTGGCAAGATGCATCGCTTTTAAGGGTGCCCCCTTCTATTCATTTCCACAAAGGCACACAGGTGTGAAACCAATGTCCCCATCAAGACAGACAACAACGCCATCATCACCATGGAGGTCTCCATCTCCATCACCCACCCCGGCTGCGCCACCCTTTTCTGACCTCCAGGCCTGTGGGTGGGTGGTTTGCCCTGTCCAAGAACTCGGTCTCAGTGGAGCCACACAGCACACGGTCCTGTGCGCCTGGCTTCTTCCATGCTAAATGACATATTTGAGATCTATGCACATCTTGAATCAGCTGTTGATCATTTTTATGCAGAATAGTATTTCGTTATATGAATAGACTGCCCTTGGCTTAACTATTTTCCTGTTGGTGGTCATTTGGGTTGGTGCTTGACCCTGGTGCTTTTCAGGTCATAGTTTGGAAAATGCTGATGTAGAGGAATGTCACAGGATCACACACACACACACACACACACACACACGCACACACATGCACACACACTCAGAAACCAAGACAGCTAAAAGGCTCCCAGGGAAGTGGTCAAGAAGGATGCTTTTTCAGCATTTCTCCATGCTCATGTACAAGAGTGGTCTGCAGAAATTTTTGTAGTGTTCAGTAAACTAGAGAGATTTTATGCAGAAGAGGAGATATTCTTTTTATTTAAAATTTTTTCCTTTTTCTTATTGTGTAATATTTTAAATATATTCTGAGATGGAGAAATACAAATTTATCCATCAATGCTTTAAAGTGGAAACTTTCAGTCACATATCATATTAACTCCTTCTTCTTCTTCTTCTTCTTCTTCTTCTTCTTCTTCTTCTTCTTCTTCTTCTTCTTCTTCTTCTTAGCTTTTCAGGAGTTTTTATTTTATTTTAACTTCTTTATTTTAATTTTTATTTATTTCAGAGAGGAAAAGAGAGGGAGAGAGAGATAGAAATATCAATGATGAGAGAGAATCCTTGATTGGCTGCCTTTTTCATGCCCCCTAATGGGGATAGAGCCTGCAATGTGGGCATGTGTCCTTGTTGGGAATTGAACCTGGGACCCTTCAATCCACATGCTGATGCTTTATCCACTGAGCCAAACTAGCTAGGGCAAGAGGAGATATTCTTAAGGCAAGGTCTCAAAGGTGTATAATTATCCATCCAATTGATTTGGTTATTTTCCCAGAAAAAGAATTAAAAATTTGTTTCCATATAGCCTTTGAAAAATACATACCGTGTTTCCCTGAAAATAAGACATCCTCCAAAAATAAGACCTACTTACAGGTTTCAATCTGAGTGAAACATAAGGCATCCCCCCGAAAATAAGGCCCCCAGGCTCTGTCTCAGAATGAAAATTAATTTACCATAAACTGGTCGCTAGGGCCGGCCCGACTGCCATCTAGTAACCAGTGATGTTACGCCGAGTCCTGACGCCACTGCTGTGTGAATGGAGAGAAATCAGCATGGAAACTTTGTGAAACCTAAACTGCAAGAAGTTGTGACTTGGGTGAAGAATTCATGGGAGAAAATCACTGACAGTTGCATTGCAAATGCACTGCAAGCAGGCTACCTTGACAAGAAGTACTCATTTAAAGACAGTGCTATTGCTAAACATGAGAGATTTGGTCCACTGATTCTGAAAGAAATGGAGTCACAAGAAATTCACCAGGAAATTCAGGAATTGGATTGTTATGATGATATTCCAGAAGATGATGACATGATTGTCATTGAATAAATGAGTAAATTCTTGATACTGTAGGATTCACAGTTTGTCTGATTTGTGTTGACAACTACCGTACTACCATACCGTATACAGGTAATAAATTTCCTTTATTTTCATTTAACAATAAATGTGTACCGTATTCTTCTTCATGGAAAAATAAGACATCCCCTGAAAATAAGACCTAGCGCATCTTTGGGAGCAAAAATTAATATAAGACACTGTCTTAATTTTGGGGAAACAGGGTAGATTGTTTATATAAAAACATATGCTGAACAGGATAGTCATTAAAAAATATAAAATCAAACCAAGCAAAAGGAGAATGCCAATATGCCAACAGTAAAGGCCAAAATAATTACTGAGTTTAAAGTTTGTCTGGGTCCCTGTGCTGACAATCCACACTGGAACCATAAGTCATGCTATTCTTGTTACCACATGACAAAAATACGTAATTTCCCTCAGAGGAGGAAAAGTTGTTGCCATAATTAAATTCTAAAACTGATGCAAAGAGACAACCAGTCAGTTCAACAAATATGTGTGAAAAACTCCAGTGGGCCTCAGAGCAACTGGTCTGCTTTCTGTGACTAGTGCATGCACTGCCCATCCTCCCCAGAGCCCGTGTGCCCTGATGGAGATGTTGGACTCCAGGCTCAGAGGTTGTTAACAGAAGATCTTAGTGGGCACTTGGGCCACTGTACATGGGAGCGTATGTGGGACCGTTAAAATGTGGTGTAAAATTTCACAGTGGTAACTTTGTTCTTACACGGTCCAGAAGAAACTGGATTTTAAGATGGTACACAAAGGTTAAGAATGAGTGTGTTGAAGATGTGTCTCTGGAGAAACCAAGATGACGGCATAGGTAAATACCTAACTGCAGCCTTATACAACAATTTCAAAAAAATGCAACTAAAATACAAAATGGAGATTATCCAGAACTACAGGAAAGTTGACTGACTGGAAATTCTACAACTAGAAGGAAAGAGAAAACCAGAAGGAAAATCAGAGGAGCTGTAAAAGCCTAAGGTATGGAGACACGGTGCGCACATGGGGAGAGGACTGAGTTGGAGAGGTGGGGGTGGCTGAGTGCCTGGCTGGATTGCCCTAGCGGGAAGGAGATAAAAGTTCTGGACTGTGCTGAGCCCCAGTTCTAACTGCACTGAACCCCAGTTCTAGGCCAGACCCTGGGGACACAGGCTCATATGGAGGGAATCTGGGCTGTAAGGTGGAAACTCAGGGGAGAGGCAAAAGGCAGAATTCCGGTGGCACGCATGTTGCGCGCAGAGGACGGACTGTTCACTGTGCCGCTGGATTGCCCTAGGGAGGAGGAGACAAAAGCTCCAGACTGCACTGAACCCCAGTTCTGGGCTCGGGGGGGGGGGGGGGAGAGACTAGACTGGTAGTGGGCAAAACTTGAGGGCACCTTTCTCTCAGAGGTGCTTGCAGCGAGTACCAAAGGACACTGAGGAACACTGACACTCAGAAACCTCACAGGGCGGGGCTGATGGGAAGCCAAGGCTGTAGGCTCCACCCTGAAACTCCACCCCATCCAAACTGAGTACAGAGGCTTTTGCAAATTTCCATGTCTAGTTGAATAAGGCTGTCTCCTGGCTTAGACACAGCTAATCCTCACAGCCAATTGGCCTGGAGGTCAGTTCCTCCCAGTGATACTCAACAATCAAGACTTAACTACAATAAGGCTGTACACACAGTCCACAAAGGGGTGCACCAAGAGTGCCCACCCCAGATAACTGGGAGGCTGACCACTGAACCATGTAGGACACCTTAGCACACAAAGCCACCCTACCAATTCAGGGAAGCTGTGAAAATCCCGAGACAAGGAAACAGATTACAAACGAAAGAAATGGAGGACAACAAGTGACTGGATATAGAGTTCAAAATCACAGTTATAAAAGTTTTCAAGTATTTCATAGAAAAGGCTGATAAAATAAATGAGACCTATGAGGATATTAAAAGGGATCAACTAGAAATAAAGAATACATTGTCTGAAATAAAAAATATTATACAGAGTCCTAAAATCAGAATGGAAGATTGCAAGAATCAAGTAAAAGATTTGTAACATAAAGAGCCAGAAGACACTCCTCTGCAGAAGCAAGAAGACAAGAGAATCCAGAAAGTTGAAGATAATGTAAGAAACCTCTGGGACAGCCTCAAGCCAACCAACATCAGAATTATGGGGGTCCAAGAAGAAGAGAGAGAGCGAGATACTGAAAACATACTGGAAGAAATAGTGACAGAAAACTTCCCCCACCTGGTGAAAGAAATAGACTTACAAGTCCAGGAAGCGCATAGAACCCCAAACAAAAGGAATCCAAAGAGGACCACACCAAGATACATCATAATTAAAATCCCAAGAACAAAAGACAAAGAGAGAATATTAAAAGCAGCAAGAGAAAAGCAGGTAGTTACCTATAAAGGAGCACCCATATGACTGTCAGCTGATTTCTCAACAAAAACCATGCAGGCCAGATGGGAATGGCAAGAAATATTCAAGGTGATGAATAGCAAGAACCTACAGCCAAAAATACTCTACCCAGCAAAGCTATCACTCAGAATTGAAGGCCAGATAAAGAGCTTCACAAATAAAAAAAAGCTAAAGAAGTTCATCATCTCCAAACCAGAATTATATGAATTGCTGAAAGGGGTTCTTTAGGAAGAGGAAGAAAATAAAGATAAAAATTATGAACAACAAATATGTAACTATCAACAAGTGAATCTAAAAACCAAGGGAATTAAATCTGATTGAACAATACTAACTAGTGAATATAAAAGAATCAGAGGTATGGAAGGGGAGTGAACTGATGATTCTCGGGGAAAAATGGAGTGGGGGGCTGCGAGAAGAGACTGAACATAAACTGTGCACCTATGGATGAGGACAATGGGGGGTAGAGAAAGGGCAGAGGGTGGGGTCAGAACCTGGTGGAGGGGAGTAATGAAGGGGAAAAAATGAGGAACATTTGTAATAATAGGAACAATAAAGATTTATTTTAAATAAAAGAATGAGTGTGTTATAAGACTTCAAAACTCTGTGGATTAAAAAAAATACACATATATTTTTATTGCTTTCAGAGAGGAAGGAAGAGAGAGATAGAAACATCAATGATGAGAAAATCATTGGTTGGTTGTCTCCTGCAGCCAAGGTCCACACGGGGGAATGGATAAAGCCTGCAACCCAGGCATGTGTCCTGATCTGGAATCAAACCTTGGCCTCCTGGTTCATAGGTCGATGCTCAACCACTGAGCCATGCCGGCTGGTCTAAAACTGTGTGGAGTTTTAATTGTTAATTTTCATTGCAAATCTTAACGAGGACTGTTTCCTTTCTTGGGGACCACAGCGTTTTTACCCGTGCATGGGCAGCCAAGGTTCTGAGGTAACAGGAGACAGGAAGTGACTCTCTTGCAAAAACTGACCTACAGACAGAGCTTGGAGCAGCAGCACAAGGCCATTCCACTCCTTATCCCTCCACCCAACAATTAGGGGGAAAAAGTTTTTTTCATGTGAGGTATTCAGAAAACAAGAACAAAGAAAAATGCACATTTAACTTTTAATTTCCAGTTATTTTTCACTTCAGACAAGTGGAAACATCATTGAAAATGTCTTCCATGGACAGCGGGAAGAGTCAGGGTCTGAGACAACTGGAGGCGGTGGTGGTGGCTGGAACAACGTCACGCAGGAAAGCTATTTTGCGTCTGCCCTTGCGGCTAAAAACGGCCACTGTTCTCTGTAACAGGGCCAGACCAGTTTCCTGTCTCCCAGATTTTACTCTAGTTAAAGGGATGTCAGTCCCAAAGCCTTTTCAAGGGCAGGTTCTGCTGAGTCTCGTGTGACTGCAGAAATGGCCACCAACAAACTAATATTCTGACACAGAAAACGAAGAATGGTAGGGCTGTTGGGAGTGAGGAGGTAGACATGAAGGAGACATGCTCTGAGGAAGTTCAGCAGTGGTGCTGGGGAAATGCTGCGCTCTCTGAGCCAAAGGCTATGGGCTGACTTTATTGACCCATCATCTGGTTTGCCATTTTTTTGGACCCTATAGAAACACTCTCTCTCTCTCTAAAATATATTTTTTATTGATTTCAGAGAGGAAGGGAGAGGGAGAGAGAGAGAGATAGAAACATCAATGATGAGAAAGAATCATTGATTGTCTGCCTTCTGCACACCCCCCCCTCCCCCCACTGGGGATCAAGCCCACAATCTGGCACCTGCCCTTGTCCGGAATCGAACCTGGGACTCTTCAGTTCTCTATCCACTGAACCAAACCGGCAAGGGCTGGAACCAAGATTCTTTTTGAAACAGATCAATGCTATTGACATTTAGGATACTCTGTTGGTGATCTTGGCTCTGTAGAGTGATTCATCACCATCTCTGGGGTACTCATGTGTGGTTGTAGGCAGTATCTGTATGAATACAACACCAGACAGGCATACTATGAAGAAATTACGTGGAAACTAGTAGTAATGTCAATGTACTATTTCTACCTAAAATTCGGGTTGATCTTTAAACACTGATAAAGGCTTCAGTTTTTAAAAATTTTACCTATTTCTAGGCATTTGTTTCAACATTTATGAATTTACAACATTGACAAAGGTTTGTGGTTTTTAAATCTCAAAAAGTTCATATTGTTAATGAATACATGTTAATAAGTACATCTAAATTGTACAGAACATGGTAATTAACATGTAACGATGGTATGATCTCCTTTTGTTATTTCTCCCCTTTATTGGAAAACCGTACTTTTAACTATTTTAACTATTTTTTCCAAAAATAAATTATACATTCGCTTTTGATGATATATATTTTTTCATTGTAGCATTTTTTGTTAATCCTCACCTGAAGATATTTTTCCATTAATTTTTAGAGAGAAACATTGATGTGAGAGAGGCACATCGATTGGTTGCCTCACACACACACACCCTAACTGAGGCCGGGGATAGAACCTGCATCTGAGGTAATGTGCCCGTGACTGGGAATTGAACCCAGGACCCTTTGGTGTGTGGGTTGATGCTCTAACCACTGAGCACACTGGCCAGGGCTCATTGCAGTATTTTTAAAAAGTATTTTTTAAGACTCCAAAGAAACTATAATATTAACCCTTTTGAGTATTTTTGAATGAATGCAATTAAAAATTCAAGATTTAGCCGAAACCGGTTTGGCTCAGTGGTAGAGCGTCCGGTCTACGGACTGAAAGGTCCCGGGTTCGATTCCGGTCAAGGGCATGTACCTTGGTTGCGGGCACATCCCTGGTAGGGGGTGTACAAGAGGCAGCTGGTCAATGTTTCTCTCTCATTGACGTTTCTGGCTCTCTATCTCTCTCCCTTCCTCTCTAAAAAATCAATAAAATATATTTTAAAAAATTAAAAAATTCTAGATTTAAAATTTTATATATTTTTTTCATATACAGTCTGAGCATTACTTTGACATAATATACATACAGGAAAAGAAGAATAAGAAGAATACTATATCTTTTTGTATAAGGGCATATGAATCTCATCCTAACACATTAACTCCTCGGTTGTAATAAATACATGTAGATCATTTTAAAACAAAAAAGGAAAAGGAAAAGAAAAAAAAAATGTCTCCCCTCTGCACATTCACAAGGTTTTATTTATTTCTTCTTCTTTTCCTTCTGAGGACCCTGGGGCCATTTACATGGATTGTGAAGCTTCATAAATAACACCCCTTACACGTAGCACATACATTGCACCCTACGTGACCAGAACACACTGCGGGACAGAACTTAATTCATCACGACAGGCTGGTCACCAGCTGCTGAATGGAAAAGAGACTGACTGAACAAGGGGCGATCATGGTTACATCTCATAAAATGGCTGATTTTTAAATTACATTTGGTAATTTATCAGCAAATATGGTAAACGCCCTCATGTTCTGTCTTAATTAAAATGCTACTTTCAGTGAAGGGTGTCAGAAATCTGGGCACCAGTGCAGAAACCTCACTCAGGGGGAGTGCATTGGCTCAAGCTGCTGACAAAGCGCTGGTTGGGCGGTAGGTGGCGCCTGCGATCCGGACTCTGGGTCTGGAGCCTTCCTCTGGGGGCTGGTCCCTCCCTGCTCTTGCTGTCAGAAGGCCGTTCCTCCCAGGTTCCAGAGAGAGGAGAGCATCCTCAGGGCTCCTGGGCGGCTGGCACATGCCCTCCTAGGCCTCCCTGGTGGCCAGGGCAGGGGTTGTGCATGGGGCTTCCGCACAGCCTGGGCCTGGGCCTGGGCTAGGAGCCAGGTCAACGCCACATGGGCCCATGCCTGAGAGCAGAGGAGGGAGGAGAAAGGGTTCTGACCAGGCACGAAACGTCCTTCTGGAAACAGCCCAGACATAACGAGGCATTCTCAAGCTCAGATGTGCCTGACGGAGCCTTGCAGGGCCTGTCAGCTGGTCCTCCTGTCTCTTGGGATGACCGCCATGTCCGAGCTTTTACTTTCCTTTATCATTTGATTTATTTATCCAATCAATTTTATTTATTTTTAAATTTTAACTTCATTTTGATAAGCACACTTAACATGAGAACTTATCCAATGTCAGCACACTGCGGACCAGTAGTTTTATTGCTAGCTTTACCCAGTGGCCAGATAAGCTTCTATTGAACGAGTACAAAAACGTTTTACATACATGATAAAGGCACTCTTAAAAACTAAATACCGCCGAAACCAGTTTGGCTCAGTGGTAGAGCGTCGGTCTGCGGACTGAAAGGTCCCGGGTTCGATTCTGGTCAAGGGCATGTACATTGGTTGCGGGCACATCCCCGGCAGGGGGTGTGCAGGAGGCAGCTAGTCGATGTTTCTCTCTCACCGACGTTTCTAGCTCTCTATCTCTCTCCCTTCCTCTCTGTAAAATATCAATAAAATATATTAAAAAAAAAACTAAATACCCATTGCATTTTGGAGTTATTTGTTACATGTTCTTACAAGCTAATATCTTTCCACAGAATTCTCATGATTGACCACAAGCCTTAGAACAGAAAAATATGAGAATCCTCATAATCTGTCCTTACAGTGCCATTGTCTACAGGCACAGTCTCTAGTACTTATTCCTCCTGCACAACTGACACGTCATATCCACTGGACTGCAGCCCCCCCGGCCCCAGCCCTGGGCACTCACCACTGGACGTTCTGCTTCTGTGAAGGTGACTGCTCCTGGGCCCTCACGTAGTGGACCACGCGGTGCTTGTTTCTGTGAGTGGCCGGCTCCTCCGTGCCACAGCGCCTGCTGGCGTTCCTCTCTGCACCACATCCCACCGCGTGTCTGTGCCTCATGGATTCATCCCCATCGGTCAGGGACAGAGGGGGTCTCCACTGGGCGTTCTTGTGGCTGAGCTGTCTTCTCTCTCTTCTCTGCGCTGGAGCCCTTGTGGTCGCACAGCTGCCACCTCTTCCCTGCATCCCGTGGAGCAGCAGCTCAGTGAGTGTGGGACTGTTTGTGGATCTCAGCACTGCCGAGCCCCCATCCCTTTGGAAAATGTTTCCAGAACCCGGAGTCTCTGAGTTGCAGCTGAATGTGGCATCTGGACTCCTGTTTGGAAACCCGATGGTTTTGCTGCTTGAAAGAAATGGAACATAAATACTCCCTGTTACCCTGGGAAGATTAGAAAATAAAGCCTTTGCCATCATCCAGGAAGGAGGGCTGGATTTAATATAAGGTGACCAGATTTTTTTTTTTATAAATCTTTATAACTCAGATTATTACAATTGTTTCTCCTTTTTCTCCTCCAAAGCTCCCTACCACCCAGTTCCCATCCCACCCTCTGCCCTTACCCCCTCTCCTCCCCATTGTCTTCATCCATTGGTTATACGATTTCAATCCACTCCCTTATCCCCCTGATAATTATCAGTCCACTCCCTTTTTTTGCCCTGATTCTACTATATTCACCAGTTTATTCTGTTCCTCAGATTTTTTTCTTCTTCTCTTTTCCTATTTTCCCATATATGAATTTCAAGTGGGACACTCTCTCCCATGTGTTTTTGTAGGGAAATACAACAAAGTGTTCTGTAGCAAATGGCTGCAGACTGTCCAAGTGTCTCATGACCACACGAATAGAATCCGCTCCTCCTCTGGTTCACACCGACCCCCCCCCCTCAGGTCCCACTGCTCCCCTGGGGCACATGGCACTCCCAGGTCCCACCACTCCCTTGGGGAGCATGGCTTCCCCGGGACACACATCTCTCCCGGGGCACAGGGCTCCCCCGGGTCCCCCCCCCCGCCACCCAGGGCACACAGCCCCCCTGGGGCACATGGCTCCCCCAGGTCCCCCCCACCCCCCTCGGGGCACACAAGGTGACCAGATTTTAACATTGGTAAAGCAGGAACCATTGACGAGGGGGGTTGGGGGGGAGGGAGGGGTTTTTTTTTTTATCTTGATTGTTCATATTATTACAAATGTTCCTCATTTTTCCCCCTCCATTGCTCCCCTCCACCAGGTTCCCATCCCACCCTCTGCCCTTTCCCCATTCCCATTGTCCTCATCCATAGGTGCACAGTTTTTGTTCAGTCTCTTCCTGCACTTCCCACTCCCCTTTTCTCCGAGAATCGTCAGTCCACTCCCCTTCCATACCTCTGATTCTATTATATTAAACAGTTAATATTGTTCATCATGTTTTTAAAATTCCCTTGGTTTTTATATTTACTTGCTGATAGTTACGTATTTGTTGCATATAATTTTTATCTTTATTTTCTTCCTCCTAAAGAACCCCTTTCAGCAATTCATATAATTCTGGTTTGGCGGTGATGAACTCTTTTAGCTTTTTTTTTTTTTTTTTAAATTTCTGAAGCTCTTTATCTGGCCTTTGATTCTGAGTGATAGTTTTGCTGGGTAGAGTATTTTTGGCTGTAGGTTCTTGCTATTGATCACCTTGAATATTTCTTGCCATTCCCATCTGGCCTGCATGGTTTTTGTTGAGAAATCAGCTGACAATCGTATGGGTGCTCCTTTATAGGTAACTACTTGCTTTTCTCTTGCTGCTTATAATATTCTCTCTTTGTCTTTTGCTCTTGGAATTTTAATTATGATGTGTCTTGGTGTGGTCCTCTTTGGATTCCTTTTGTTTGGGGTTCTGTGCGCTTCCTGGACTTGTAAGTCTAATTCTTTCACCAGGTGGGGAGTTTTCTGTTATTATTTCTTCCAGACTAAGTGCCCATCAACAAATGAGTTGTGAAGCAGCAACTAGCATGGCTAGGGTTCAGGATCTGGAAAAGGACCATGCACAAATGAAGACACTAGACAAGAAATATGAATTTAGAAATCATGAGGGCCAAGTGGAAAACCCTTCTCTAGTGGAAAGGCTTCACTGGGGCCCAGGCCCTGTTAGCTTTTAAAAAAAATTAAATATATTTTATTGATTTTTTTACAGAGAGGAAGAGAGAGAGCCAGAGAGCCAGAAACATTGATGAGAGAGAAACATTGACCAGCTGCCTCCTGCACACCCCCTATCAAGGATGTGCCTGTAACCAATGTACTTGTCCCTGACTGGAATTGAACCTGGGACCCTTCAATCCACAGACCAACACTTTATCCACTGAACCAAACTGGTTTCAGCGACCCTGTAAGCTTTTATTCAATTTTAGTATATGTGCTGCCTAAATGAGCACAGCTTTTATTCAGTCTTAGAACACCCATCTTGCCCTTAGCCAGGCAGGCAATCCAGTAGCAGACAGACTATCTTAAAGATCAATAAATATTAGTAAACATTTACTTTGAGATTATTAGGTCAGGAAATTGCTTTAGCCACCATTGTCTTGACAGAACAATCTGTGTATAGCTTTTAGCACTTGCTAAAGGTCAATGTCCATCAGCCTTCTGAATTCCCTGTTATACTTTCATTTGAGGCCTGGTGCACAAAATTAGTGCATGGGGGTGGGTGTCCCTAAGCCCAGCCTGCACCCTCTCTGATCTGGGACCCCTTGAGAGATGTCTGACTGCCCATTTAGGCCCAATCCCACCAAGATCAGGCCTAACTGGGCGGTCAGACATCCCTTTCACAATGCAGGACTGCTGACTCACCTGTCTCTGCCTGATTGTCTCTTCTAACTGCTTCTGCCTGCCAGCCTGATCGATGTCTAACTGCTCCCCAGTTGGACTGATTGCCCCTAACTGTCCTCCTCTCAAGTCCTGGTCACCCCCAATTGCCCACCCCTGCAGGCCTGGTTTCACCCCCAACTTTCCTCCCCTGCAGGCTTGGTCCTCCACAACTTCCCTCTCTGTAGGCCTTGTCCCCCCCAGCTGCCCTCCTCTGCTGGTTCATTCACCCCTAACTGCCCTCCCTGCTGGCCTGGTCACACCTAACTGCCCTCCCCTACAGGCCTGCCCCACCGCCCCAAACTACTCTCTCCTGCAGGCCTGGTCCCCCCAACTGCCCTCCCCTGCTGGCCTGGTCTCCCCCAACTGCCCTCTTCTACTAGCCCAGTTACCTCTAACTGGCCTCCCTGCTGGCCTGATCGCCCATAACTGCCCTCCCCTGCAGGCCTGGGTCTCCCTCCCCCCAACTGCCCTTCCCTACTGACCTGGTCTCCCCCACATGCACTCCTCTGCCGGCCCTGTTACCCCTAATTGCCCTCCCTGCTTTCCTGATCGCCCACAACTGCCTCCCCTACAGGCCTGGTTCCCCCACCCCCACCTCAACTGCTCTCCCCTGCAGGCCTGGGTCCCCCTCCCCAACTGCCCTCCCTTGCTGGCCTGGTCTTCCCCAACTGCCCTCCTCTGCCTGCCTGGTCACTCCAAACTAAACAAAACTGCCCTCCCCTGCAGGCCATCTTGTGTCCTGGAGTGATGGTCAATTTGCATATTAGTGTTTTATTAGATAGGATGGTAGTGTAGACAATGAGTGGATTAAAAAAAAAAACTGTGATACATCTACACAATGTACATCTATGCTGCTTTGAAAAAGAAAGAAATCTTACCATTTGGAACAGCATGATGAATGGACCTGGAGAGTATTATGCTAAGCAAAGTAAGCCAGTCAGAGAAAAATAAGTGTCATATGTGGAATCTAATGAAGAAAATAAACTAATATACAAATAGATCCTGAGACATAAAAGCATGAAACAGGCTGTGGAATCTCAGAGGGAATGTGCACACAGAGTGGACCTGTCAGCACTCGTTACTAACAACATGGGAGAGGGGCCAGTGCGGGCTGAGTGAGCGGTCAGTCCCCAGGGAAGCGAGTGCAGGCTTCACCAGTGCTGTCACAGCCATGGTGACTCGAGAAAGCAGACTATAATCGTTTCTTTTCCCATGATCAGATGCTCTAAGATGAAAGACGTGTTAGTTGCTCTACCCTGCCACACTCAGAAAGGTCTCCAAGTGATTCTCAGGAAGGACGGTGGGCATGGGACCTCCTCTTTCATTTAAAAAATATTTTATTGATTTTTTACAGAGAGGAAAGGAGAGGGATAGAGAGCTAGAAACATCGATGAAAGATAAACATCAACCAGCTGCCTCCTGCACACCCCCCACTGGAGATGTGCCTGCAACCAATGTACATGCCCTTGACCGGAATCGAACCTGGGACCTTTCAGTCCTCAAGCTGACACTCTATCCATTGAGCCAAACCAGTTTCGGCTCCTCTTTCATTTTTGAGGTTCATTTTTCTTCTGATTACAGAAGTGAAATCTCATTTTTAGGTCTTTGGAGACCTCAAAGTATAATTTCCAAAAGCAAACATCTTAACATCAGATTGTACTTCTGACTATGAAGAGAAGCCATCATGATTCAAGATATACTCATGCTACTGGAGTGTATTAACATAAAAGAAGTTACTTTAAAGGGAGGAACAGTCGATGAACATCGAAAAATGCATCACCAAGGCCACTAAGAATTCCATGTAACAAAGTGGAAAACTAATGATTCATAGTGATAGGAGCGTAAGACCAAGAGGGAAAACTGTGTTATTTTTCTAACTCAAATACAGACGAAGACAAGTGTCTGAAATCAGTTTTACACATTAGGAAAAAAAAATGCAAACGGCTCTGATTAGCATCTCTTTGCTCATCTCCAAAATGCTGCCAACTTCGCTTAGCTTCACCTCTGAATAAGCAGCTAAATTCAGGCTGAAAAGACCAATGACCCTGCCCCAGGACTGCAGCTGGGCCACAGAGAAAGCAGGGAGAAAACACTGCAAACTTCTGAGCCCATCGCCCAGCAAATGAAATGCCCGAGATAAGTGCAGACAGACTAATGAGAAGGGAGTTAAGGAACAATTAGATGGGTGTCAACTGTGAGCCCTCATGAAGACAGAATGTCACAGACTGTCAACACAGACAAGCAGACCGAACAGTGCCTTCCCAAGGATTCACTAGTGGAGGCGGAGAGCAACATTGTCTCTGCAGCTGAGGAGAGCACAGGCCACTTAAACTGGTGGGAGGCAACCAGCACTCCACCAGGCCAAGTGGCTTCCTGGTGGTCACGTCCAAAGGGCCCGGGGACCCCTGGAGTCCTGTTCTCCTGGAACGTAGCAAAGGCACAATGCCCTCTACTGGACTTGATTCTCTTTCTTCGTACTGTAAATGTTCTGCACTGTTTCGTAGACAGACTCCAGATCCTCTGGGTATGGGAGCTCTAGTGGGTGCCAGTAAACTGAGAAATGGCGTCTGACATCGGGGTGTGAGATTTCTTGAGCCTCCACATTATATTCCAAGTTTTCTTGGGCTGCATATCGACAAGAACCATCCTCCACCAGAACATTGTAGAAAGGCTGATGATGGCTGTGAGGCAGGCTGTGGATGTTCATGTTTTGAATCCTCTCATGTGCCATCATGCAGGTAAGTCCCAGCCATAGATGACACAATTATAGCCACACCTCTTATGCTTCATAATGAGCCAGATGGAGTAGCAGACATCCCTGTGTTTCTCGTGGGAACGGAGCTTCACCTCCATGCCCACATCCTCCTTCTCATGCTCAATGTGCTCTACTGTGCTGCAGCAGGTAACCCATGACGCCGTGCTGCCCAGGGTTGAGGGTCTGAATGTGTTGGAGGATGTCAAGACAAAAAGACTTCTCTGGCCAGATCCCCAGGTAGAAGTAGAGCCTGGCTTGGAGGAGGAAGAGCTGTACCTGGTCCAGGTACATCATCAGGTACAGGTCCAATGAGTCCAATACCTTCCCGCTTTCCCAGGCTTAGAAGGTTCCCCACCAGTCGCTGCAGCACCTTCTTCCCTTTGACCACCCCATACAGCGCTTCAGTCACATGCTGGCCGATCAGGTATTCATTCACACTCTTTTACCATCACTTGCCTGCCTTTCCCAAAAGCATCAATGTAGATGTAGTCAAAGATGTCCAGGTTGGCCCCTTCTGTGCCTTGGCACCACCTCAGTAAGAAGTGACTTGGGAAGTTGACAGGTTCCAAAGAAACCCCAACTGCCAGGCAATGGTCATGTAGAGCAGAGACATGCTGATTGGAATCCCTGTTCTGAGGCTCAGAATCTGGTGCGTATACTAGTATAAGCTGAGGGTGTAGTCCATGCGGTCCCCCTTGAATTCAGCTAGTCATACAGGACATAGTTCATGGTGTCCAGCACCTGGCTCTGGAGCTCTACCTCCATGACCATGGAGGACTCACCTTCCTTGAAGGCCAAACTGGGGTGGCAGCTGTTGATTTCTCAGAAGGTCTTGCATACAAGCTCCATGATGCTGCCAATCTGGGCCTGGATGTCTTTGAGGCTGATTTCGGAGGGAGGATTTCAGTACTGGTTTTTAAACACTGCACCTTTGAGATATGATTCAGAATCATCCAAAAGCTGAAGAAAAGCCTTAAGATTGCTTAAATATTTCTGTTGTCATAGACAATAAAGGATTTTTTTTCATAGTACTTCTAGGTCAAAGCCTTCCTTCCTTCCATATTTGGTATAAAGAGTGCCTGGGAAAGGCCCCTGAGCTGATTGTCATCTAAATCCAGTGGCACCTGGCAGAGCCAAGCCTTGGAAACATACCTTGCCAGAAGCAGGTGTGTTATCAGTCTGACCTTTAGCTCAGGCACCAGGGGGTGGATTTCATTATTTAAATTCAGCCAGGCACCAGGAACAAACCCAATTATCTGGGCCCATCCAGAAGGGACGATTACAAAGAAGCCACAAGAATGCACATATTTTCTCTTTAAAAAAATATTTTATTGATTTTTTTTTTTACAGAGAGTAAGAGAGAAGGATAGTTAGAAACATTGATGAGAGAGAATCATTGATCAGCTGCCTCTTGCACACCCCCCACTGAAGATGTACCCGCAACCAAGGTACATGCCCCCCCTTTTTAAATTTCTTTATTGAATAAGGTATCACATATTTGTCCTCAAGCCCCATTCCAATATCCCCATCCATTCATGTCCCCACCCCCCTATTGTCCTTGACCACTGGTTAGGCTGATATGTGTGCACATAATCAAACCCGGGACCCTTCAGTCCATAGGCCGACGCTCTATACACTGAGCCAAACCAGTTTCGGCACATATTTTCTTTATCTTAAACTTTAGTAAAACTTCCTGGTGTCTTACTGTATAAAATAAATGCACTGTATCGGCTCTGGGTCCCTGTCTCTCCATCAGAGGACAGCTGTCCCGCCCGGTCCCAGCTTTCCCCACTGTCTTTGTGTCTATCTCTTTCATTTTCTCAATTCCCCATTGCCCCTACTCAGGACTCTTGTTCACTCTCTAGCCATGTTGGTCACAGAAAAGAGAGAAATATTTCTAATTAGGATACACACCAGTTCATCTTCAAAAAATATCTCTGGCCCCTCAAGATTCTCAGTGTCACTAAGACCGTTACTAGGCGCGTGCTCTGAAAAGAAACTCTTTGAGAAGGAGGCTATAATATCCTGGGCTTTTAACCCAGCTTTGTGCCGAACTTTATACTCTTCCAATCAGTAGATGGAGTTGGTCGGGCTGTGGCATTTCACAAGGGAAGGCTGCCTGGAACTGCTCCTTCCACACCTCCCACTGCTCTGGCAGAGCTTGCGCAGCCGCCACAGGTACTGGAGACACAGTGATGTCTGGGGCCGTCAGGGAGCCGCAGCACAGGATGTACTCCCACACTTCGCTGGGCAGGGGCACCAGGCAGCTGAGGCCTGCCACCTCTGCACAGCCTCCTCCTCCGGCAGGGCAGCGTCTGTACCACAGCCATTGGGGTGTCAACTGCTGCTGCTGCTGCCATCATCATCTTATCTGACTACTTCTGACGTAGTTTGTTTTTTTAAAATATATTTCATTGATTTTTTTTACAGAGAGGAAGGAAAAGGGATAGAGAAGTAGAAACATCGATTAGCTGCCTCTTGCACACCCCTTTCTGGGGATGTGCCTGCAACCACGGTACATGCTCTTGACTGGAATTGGACCTGGGACCCTTGAGTCCACAGGCAGACTCTATCCACTGAGCCAAAACGGTCAGGGCCTGATGTAGTTTTTAATCACACATAATTTCATATTTTCCACATACTAAACTCTTTCATTCCATCGAATACAGGTTGAAACTTTCCATATAAAATGCCACACATAAATTTTATTTATGAACATAAATATAATGTCTAAATATCATCATCTGGAAGATATGGACTGGTGTGTGAGGATAAGGACTGGATTCTAAGCCCAGTCATTTATATATATATGTTTAAAAGGATAATGTGCTAAATGTCTGACCGTCCAGGTAATGACATCCCATAGAAATGCCCGGCCTCCTCTCCTTAGTGACTAGCCTCCTTGCAGTTTCTTCAGCCCAGGGACACAACTTGCTTTATAGCCAGGCGCAAACATTTCACACTCTAACCAAATGTCTGTGAAGTGTTTTCCCGTGCCTCATCTCATTTGATCCTCACAGAAGTCCTGGAGTAGATAGATAGGAGACTCGGTGGAATCCTATTTTCTTTTCATTATCCAGAAAATGGAGATTTAGAAAGCTTAGATACTTGACCCAACTGAAAAGAAGTAAGAAATGGTGGGCCTTGAAAATGACTTCAGGTTTCCTCACTGTGCAAAATATAGTTAAACACTGCTGCAGTTAAATATTTTATCCTTTGTTCTCCCTGCATTGTTGAAAGCCAATTCCAGCATGTCAGGAGGGCTGAATTATCTGGGAATGGCTAAAAGGCATTTCCCCAAACCTGAAAAGGATGCATAAAATGACTGTACTACCAGACAGCTCAGGGCATCTTAATCTACATGTTATTGCCCCCTACTGGCGAAGCACCTGAACAGCTGAAGGCAGTTTCTTGCAAACCTGATAATCTGACAATGGATTGTGTACAGGAAACCCTACCCTTTGAAGTGTATATCTCCACCTTGCCTTAGGACAAATTGTGTTAATAAAAAGCAAGGGGGGGCTGAAACAGGTTTAGCTCAGTGGATAGAGGGTTGGCCTGCGGACTGAAGGGTCCTGGGTTCGATTCCGTTCAAGGGCATGTACCTTGGCTGCGAGTACATCCCCAGTAGGGGGTGTGCAAGAGGCAGCTGGTTGATGTTTCTCTCTCATAGACGTTTCTAGCTCTCTATCCCTCTTCCTTCCTCTCTGTAAAAAATCAATAAAATATATTTTTTTTTTTAAAAAGCAAGGGGGTCCTGAGACGAGGAGAACTTAGTTCCTCTAGCTAAGTCTTCTCTGACTCCTCATGATGCCTTTCAAAATTATGTTGCATCCTTGGACTCTTATTTAATTTACACACAGCCCCTCCTCCAGATTTCTGAACCCTTCTAGATGATGGTTCAAGACCACTGGCACTGCGTGATCTGCAATAATAATTGGATTCATGTTGATATTTACTGCTGTGTTGCTGACAATTACCTGAAAGAGAAGTTGGGGTGCTTCACTGAGCTGGAAAAAGTTTAGCTACCTTAGAAAGCAGGTCTAATTAAACAAGTTTATTCTATATATATATATAAAAGGCTAAGTTTACTTGTGCATGCACAATACATATAAAGCTCTCACTGGTGCCAATACACACATGTGTTTCCATCTGTCATTGTCTAACGTGCATTTGTTTTTGTTGTTGTTTTTTTAACTGACAATTATAGTAAATTTCAAAGTCTGAGCAGCAAAGTGAATGTGTTTCTTGAAAAAAGTAGAGAACTGGGTGGGTGCCCAGCCCACTGCCCCACTGCATCCTGGCCCCAGCCCTGCGGCTCCCCAGTGGCCCAATAAATAGAATCCAAGCCAGGACCGTGGTGCGGGTTGCACTGGCACCCGGGGCTCAGGCTCGGCCTGGCTTGGCCGACTCTTCACAGACCAGTGAGGCCTCTGAGTCGGTGGCGAGGATCCCGGCCTTGCACCCACGTGGAGGCTGTGCGGGGGGGGGGGGGTGCCCAGCATGGGTGGCTCAGTCCTACTTCTAGCGGCCCCTGGGGTGCAAGCCTCCGGGTGCGGCTAGGCCCGCCCCCCCTCACCCCCCGCACGCTGATGTGCGGCTGGGCCAGGGCGCCGTGGATGATGCCCAGGATGGCCTCCAGGCTGCTGCCTTCCAGCAGTGTGCGGTGGTCGCCCTCAGTGATGTAGTCCGGACAGGTTGTAGTCGGCACCCAGGTCCCCGCCCTGTGCCCCGCCCTTCTTGGCCCACAGCAGTGTCATGTTGCCATAGGTGGCCCTTGGAGCACAGCTTGTAGTAGAATGAGCGCAATCCTGCATTTGGTTGACACTTCTGTTATAGAGAAAGGGCGAATAGCAATATTAAAATATTTCTTCTAATTATTTTCCTTTCAATGTGCATGAATCCATGCACCAGGCCACTAGTAAAGGTATAAACACTCAAACACATTTTAAAAAAGCATTTAATATGACCAAACAAGACTAACAATAAAAACTCCAAACAATGCGCGCGCGCGCACACACACACACACACACACACACACACACACACGCTGACTTTCATACTCTGTACAAGGGTGGTGGCAAAGTCAGGACAGGAGAGACACACTCAAATGTCTTTGACATGCACACGGGTAAGCTAACCAGGTAACACATTCATAGGCTGTTATGGAGCTGAAGAGTGCATGCGGCCAGGAGACTCACCACGTCCACATTCCTCCTGCAGCGGGGAGAGGTTTCAGCAGGAGCAGCAGGGGACATGTACCATATACAAGAGGGAATGAATGTGGAAGTTAGGAATGCATGTGAGGGAACTAAGAAAAGTATTGTGAATTTTAAAGACAAATGCTGTCATTATTACACAAAACCAGAAGACCGCTTCATTTAAGAAGCATCTGGCCCATCTCAGAAGCTTTAGATGGCTCATAATCTAGTCAGCAGTACATGGTGGATGGATTGTGAGCTATATTTGCGTTGAGTTCTTTTTTGGGGGGGGGAGGGGGGAGGGCGCTAAGATTTTTTTTTTTTAATTTTCTTACAGAGAGGAAGGGAGAGGTCTAGAGAGTTAGAAACATCCATTGATCAGCTGTCTCCTGCACACCCCCTACTGGAGATGTGCCAGCAACCAAGGTACATGCCCTTGACTGGAATTGAATCTGGGACCCTTTAGTCGCACGCTGATGCTCTATTCATTGAGCCAAACCGGTTAGGGCTGGGTGCGTTGCGTTCTTATCTGGAGGTAAGCCGAAGGGGTGCCGGTTTTCTCCAGCACCTCTGGAAGGGCCCAAGCTCTGACCCAAGGTCACGTCTTCTCTCACCCTCTCCCACTCCCCCTGCCCCTGTGGGCCCTCTCTCCAAGATACACAATCTGTCTTTCCAGGCTCCTTCTAATTTATTACTAGGAAAATCCAGACGATTATCTACAAAATGGGGAGGAAGGGAGAAGGCACCACTTGTCTTATAGTGTTTCCAGGACCAGAAAGGCTTTGTTCAGGCCACAACACATCTGAGAACGCAAAGAGAACTGTGACCTTCATCTATTTGGTCTGGTTTTTACAGGAGGAGAACCTTGTGCTCACTTTGGAGGTGACTTTAACTTCAGGCTTAGTCAAACATGACATTTTGTTCCAGAGAAAACTCATTTTTGGAGGCAAACTAATTCATTTGGAGTCTTGCATAAGACACCCCTGGGCTAGGACCCTCAGTGTGGCCACTGCCTGTGTTTATAACCCTGAGCTCCTTATGGCTCCTCACAAAGCATCAGGTTCTTTGTTTATCAAGTGGCATCTCAACACCCCTTTTCGGTTTCCTCAGCCTTGCCTGAACTACAGGGAGTCATTTCATTAATGTACTTATTTTACAAAGTAAAAACTCAGCTGACTCATCTGTGTACGACATAGCACAGTGTTCCACATTGCAGATTTCCCCTCCAGCTCCTTGGAATGCTCCTTTCTTTGGCTCAAAAGTGAGACTAGACGGGAAAGCCAGGCAATGCTTAGTCACCCGAAATGAGGACGGGGCAGGAGACAGTGCCAATGCTATCCGCACAGGCTGGGCACCAGGGGGCTCTGAATCACAAACCGAGTTTATAGAGTTGTTCTCTGGCAGCAGAGGAGCCCCACTCCGGACGTGGGAGCCAACACGACTCAGTGCCCCACCACACAGGAACAGCAGTGCCTTCCGGGCGTCCCCCTTGGCATCTTGCAGGATGTAGTAGTGCAGGGACTTGCCACTTTCTCTTGAATTTAGACCTACTTTTCATCAAGTCTACTCCACTGCGTAGACAGTGATTCTGCTCAGGTCCTCATCATGAGTCCCCTTGCCCTTCACGAATAGAGGCCGTCAGCCAAGTAAGGGGCTTGTCTGGGTACAAGGGCTCTTTCACATGTCATAGGGACCGCAGTGCTGTACCTGCCAAATACTTTCTGGACGTGACACACGCTCCCATCAGTCATGATGCCGATCTATTTGGGAACACCAGTCCCTTTTCTCTCCACTCCAGCATCATAGATCCCGGGTCACCTTGGTCAGTCAGGCCATATCCATGACAGAGCCGTCTCTGCTCTTTCTTGAGGGCAATCACCAGCTTGTGGAACCCACCAGATATGTCAGGAGTCATGTCTTCTCCAGCTCAGTCTCCTACATTTCCTGGTGGACTCTGTTCATTTCCTGCAGCTCCTGCCTGCCCCGTGAGCAGTTGATCTCAACGAGAGAGCCCTCCTCAGTCCCCAGTTCCTCCGTGGAGGCCTTCGGCTTGGAGGCTTCGGCCTGAGCAGGTGTTTTCCATAGGCCCCCAGCCCCACCTCCAGGGGCCAGACAAGGCTGACCGGTGCTGAAGCAGGCTCCTCTTTGTCTTTCTCTGCTGTTGCCGTGGTTGGTCAGAATGTTGACAATGGTGACCTCATCCACACTTTGGGTCTTGATGGCATTTCAATGTTCAAAGCATCCCAGTTGCCATCAAAGTTGGTGTGGGCTTTGACTGCCCTACCCCATTTAGGGGTGTGGAGTGACCACCCTCCAAGCTGAGCATGTGCAGATTGGAAAGTCTCTGGAGAAGGACCCGTGCTGCACTGCCATGGGGAAGCCATTCAGAGGCAGAGCCCTGCTCGATGGGGTGTTTGGGCTTCCTCACCCGCATCCTGTCCAGGCGCACTGCTGGAGAAGTTGCCTGGATTTAAGTTTGGAAGCACCAGAAAGACCAATCCTTGCAGGTTTGAGGTTGGACTGCACAAAAATAGGTAAGATCATTGGGGGAGGGGTGTCATGGAAGTCTCCCAGACTTTATTGTCCTCATCTGCAAACAGTGGTGAGGGGGCAGGGATGAGTTGGAAGGTTCTGTCCAATTCAAATGATATCAATCCTCGATACTTAGACTTAGCAGGAAAACATAATTTAAAGTATTGGGGAGATAATGAGTTTTGGACTTAGAATTCTCACTCGGGATGACATTTTAAATTTCTCACATGACCCCTTAAAGGGTTCCTCTTGGACATTTTTGCCCAACACTGTGTTGTCTGGCCAAGAAGTGAAACTGAATTTGGCCACAGCCTTGCTCTGTGAGAGCTTAGAGGGCGGGACTGTGGGCTTCCTGGGCCAGGCCATCCAGCACAGCGGTTTGACTCTGCTATTGTGGGGAGCATCCACCGACCCCTGCCATTCCTCGAGGAGAGAGAAGGAGCTTAACATTCACGGGTCAGCGGGGATGGACAGATTCTTCTTCTTCTTCTTCTTCTTCTTCTTCTTCTTCTTCTTCTTCTTCTTCTTCTTCTTTTTTTTAGGATTTTAGGGCTTTTTTATTTTACACGAGTCAACCCTGTGGTGGGAAAACAAAGGACACTTTACCACTTTGGCTCAAAAGTGAGACTAGACGGGAAAGCCAGGCAATGCTTAGTCACTCAAAATGAGGATGGGACACACATTTAACAGTTTTTCCTTTTTCCAAATAGAAATGACCATTTTGTTGTGGTCATCATTTTTACATTCTAAACTGTTCACCAATGTATCTCTCTCCCTCTTCAGACAAAAGTTGTTGATATGCATACAGACTTTGGCACATATCTTGCTAGAAACCATATGTATACGTATTCCATTGTTACTTAATATAGTTTTCCAAATTCTGGTAATTAAGTTCATTTGCAAGTAACCTCCAGTTGACATTGGAGGAAAAATTCTACTTTCACAAATTCTCTGTTAAATTCAATAAGCATTTTCTTTTATTTGGAGGTAACTGTAGAATTCTCAGAATTATACATTTAAATTGTTTAAATATCCACTCAAATTCTTTTATGCCAAGCAGCTGGTTTATATTTCTGTCTCATTTCAAGAAGGGGGAACAACCATTTCAGGATACATCGAAAGATAAGCAAAGAACAGTGGCTGAAGAAATCTAAGAGAATGTTGACTTTTAAAATTTCACTTATTTTCTTTGAAGTTTTCTACTTTTCCCATCCATGATGAAACCAAGATCATGTAATAGAAAATTTTTAATTAGGGTTAAGTTACCACATCACACTTCCGATTCAAACCTTTTCTCCAAAAGAATAAATTTTCCTGATTCCTCTTTTCTTCAAATATAAGGAAAACATTTGAGGCAATTAAATCTCAAAATCTCATAGTTTCATCCAGGTTACTTGTATATACCTGCCTCAATAGGGAACCACAATTCTTTCTCTATATTTCCCAGTGGAAGTACTTAACACCAAAAGGCTATGCCGCATGTCCCTTGCCTAGGAATACATAGCTTAAAAGCTGGTATTTACTGAATGTGCACAATATTTGGGTGTAACTGGTGTTTTAAAAGATAAAGTAATGACCATTACAAATAACTTAACTGGACAGACTAAAAAATAACTGGTTATCTTTAAAGTAAAGAGAAACACCTATTTAATAACATATTTATATCTTGGTAAGAATGAACCAACGTGACTTGGGAAAGTCTATAGAAATTCTTGGGTTAATTATAACAACATGGTGACAGGTTTTTCAAGATGCTTTCTAAACTCAGCAAGCCACTGGGCTCCAACTTCTCCATCCACAACCCAATGATCACAACTGAGTGTAACAGACATTATGCTAGCCACATCAAATCCTTTTTCATTATCTGCTGGAACCAGTCTATCTTCTGAAGCACCAATGGCCAAAATACATGTCTGAGGTGGGTTAATAATAGCAAAGAAGTTCTTAATTCCAAGCATTCCTAAATTGGAGATCGTAAAAGTGCCACCCTGGATTTCATGTGGCTGTGGTTTACCTTCTCGTGCTTTGGTTGCTAAAGAAGCAACATCATTAGCAATGGTTCCCAGGCCCTTTGTATGTGCATTAAATACAGTAGGTGTGATGAGTCCTGCAGGGGTACTGACCGCAACACTGACATCGACAACATGATTTTGTCTTATAACTGTGTCCAGCCAAGAAGAATTTGCTTCAGGAACTTTTAAACATGCCAAAGCTGAAGCTTTTATGAGGAAGTCATTGACAGAAATTTTGCTTTTCCCTTCTAACATCCTATTAAATTCTTTCCGTACCAACAAAAGTTCTCCCATATTGACATCAATAGAAAGGTAATAATGAGGTATGGTTTTCTTAGATTGCATTAACCGCTGTGCAATAACTCGACGAATGTTGCTGATTGGGATATCTGTGAAGACACCTGTAGGTACTGGTGCCACTCCTGGAGCCGGGGGAGTTCCCAGCAGCTGCTGGAGCAGGAGCAGCTTTAGTAGGCACAAAAGAGTCGATGTCCTTCTTGATGATTCTGCCTTCTGGTCCCGTCCCTTTCACTTGTGTAAGGTCAATCCCCTCTCTGCTGCCAAGTTCTTTGCAAGAGGGCTAACAAACAACCTTCCCTTTGGTCCGGCAGGAGTAGCTGGGTGGGTGGCTGACGGTGTAGAGCACTGTTTCCCAAACTTCTCTCATGATGAGAATCACCTGGTGGAGTTGTTAAAATACAGATTCCTGAATCCCAACTAAGAAGTGCTAAACTAGAATTTTTGGGAACATATAGGTAAAATTGTGCTAGTTTAGCACTTCTTAGTTGGGATTCAGGAATCTGTATTTTAACAACTCCACCAGGTGATTCTCATCATGAGAGAAGTTTGGGAAACACTGGTGTAGAGGATACAGGTTGGGGAGTTGGAGGAACAGGGGTCACTGAGGGAGGGGAAGGTGGTGGTGCTGTGGCTTTAAATCAGGTAGTCTAGTTGGCCTATAGTCAGCAAATGCTGCTATATCTGCCTCTTTTTCTACAATGATACAGAGTGGTGTTCCTAACGGGACATCTCTCGTGCCTTCTGGGACCAGAATTTTTGCCAAGTAACCTTCTTGTACTTCAAAATCTATAGTGGCCTTGTCAGTCTCTATCTCTGCCAATAAGTCTCCTTCACTTAGCTTGTCACCCACTCCCCCCACCCCCCATCTCTGAACTGTCCCCGTGGTCGTGGTGGGAGAGAGGGCAGGAAGAAGCACCTGCATGTGAGCGGGAGATGAGCTACCAGGAGCCTGAGCAGAAGGTGTAGGTGGTGAAGAAGCGACGGCAGGGGATGGTGCTGGGGCTGCTTGTGGGGTGGGTGCAGCCGAATCCAATGTATAACTTTTAAAGGCCACAACATTCTCATGTTTTTCAACCGTGATACAGATGACTGATCCAATTGGAACATCTCTGGTGCCTTCAGCAACAAGAATCTTTGCCATGTAACACTCCTCCATGCTCTCAAATCCCACAGTGGCTTTATCAGTTTCAATCTCTGTGTAAGGTTGAGAAAAACCAGAATGAAATAATAAATGTAAGGTTTAGTAAAGACAGAATGCAATATTTTATGACAAACATTAAAGCAAGGCTAGGTCCCGAGGGAGGTTTCATCCTGTAGGTACATCTCATGATACTCATCTTATGACGACCACTCTGACCGCTGTGGAATTCTCCCCCTGGGAACTGAGCTGACCACCTCGGAATGCACCTCCGGGGAACAGACCAGCCTAACCTGTAATTACGGGAGATGACCACCCTGGAGGTGCCGCTACAGCAAACAAGGACTTACACAGGGGAACGGGAAGAGGGGAGGCAAAGGCTAGAGTATAAAACTGGGGAAGAAACTTAGGACGGGGTCCGAGTTTGGAACGGGCGAGTGCCACTGCGCTGGTGGCCCGGCTCTGACCCTAACCCGGGTTAGATTTAATAAAGACTTTCTGCATTTGCATCGGACTCGGCTCCCTGGTGGTCTGTGGGTTTCAGAATTTACCGGGTACAATATCTGCAATGAGTTCACTCTCGTTGATTTTGTCCCCTTCCCTTTTCTCCCAAGGGGCTATGGTGCCTGCTTGCATTGTGGGGGGAGGAGAGGGCAAAGCAAGCTTCTGATGTGGGGGGAGACTGTAAAAGCGGCGGCCAGGCGACCCCAAAAGCTGCATCAGGAAGCGATCCCACGGCGAGGTCCCCGGGCTGGAGCGCCAGCTGCAGATTGCGTGGACTCCACAATATCCGGGGGTCGTGCCGTGGCAACGAGCAGGAGCCCGACCGCCCCTCGGGGTGACTATCAGGGGGGCCCCGGCCCCTCCCGCAAGGCGGCCCACCGAGCCCCGAGCCCTGCCCTGGGAGCCGCATCCCGGGCCCGTAGCGCACAACAGACACGCCACATAGTACCACAGACCCCAACACCCCAAAACCTACGCAGTCTCCGGAGTCGGGAACGGACAGATTCTGTAGTTACTCTTAACCAGGGAGACAGGCCCACACTCCTCAAGAGCTGTGGGCTGACATGAAAACTAGCTCCAGCCCTTTCTCTGGGTGTAAATGAATGTAAGTTTACCGGAGTGCTTTGTGATGCTGTCACAGGAAGGTGGTGCCTTAGAACATACATCTGAACCTGCGGCCAAGAGGAAAGGGTCCACTTACCTGTCTGGGTCCAGTGAGATGAACACCTTCCCGGCCTGAATGATCTGTGAGGCTGAGGTCCTGTGTGGCGCAGACGCAGCAGGCAGTAGCTCCACCCCCTCCCACACTCCCTCTGGTTTTGACTTTGTGTTTTTAGCCTGGAAGCCCCCTCTGAGAGAGCAGCATGGCGTTAAGGAGGCTAAAAAGTGTAACTGCTTTGGATTTGAGACCCATTCTCAGAAGATAACCGGCTCCATCCCACCTGCCCAGGAATCGCTGGACAAGGATGCACATCTCAGCATCCCTCCCGACACCTGCGCCTGTGTGCGGTGTGACAAGAGAGCTGTGCCTAATGTAATTCAGTCCTTCCTCCATCTCCACCCCCTTCCAGGGGAATTAAGAAATGATAGACAAGAAACAAACATAAAAAGGACAGGAGGGTGGGGGAGGTGAATTTGGGTCCAAGCCAGAATAGAGAAATTAGCACGGAGAGGAAGGAAACCCAGAACAATCCGGCGCCACAGCAATGAATTATTCAAAAATAAAAGCATGACGAGAACACTAACAAGTAACCAGAAAATTACAGAAGAGGTATTTCCACTGCTTGAAACACGGGACCAGGAGAGCCAGGGGGAAATTTCGATTACACCAGCATCGGAGGGCTGCAGCTCACAGCAGATGGTCCTTGGCCCTCTGGTTAATGGCGGTACCCGAATCTGAGTGTTTTGTCCTCTAAATTTTAAAATTCTGTCTTGTAACCACCATATGGTCCCCTATCACCTGCATGGTTATCTGTCAGTTGAGCAGTGATTTATTTTACTCCAAAACATGCTTGCAGAGTGAAGGCGGCCTTGGTACCTAGTGAAAATGCCAGTGAGAATCCTGCTTCTGGAAGTGATCGCCGCGTGTCCCAGAGTGTCGCTGTCACCGCAGGCCGGACACCCACGCGCTCACAGAACACTTTGTGGGGCGCAGACCTGTTGGACCGGCTTCGTGATGAGGCTGCTTATTCATGGCTCCTCATTTTGCACACGGTGAGCAGAAGCTTAGCATAACCATGGAAACGGAGGCCATCTCCTGGCCTGCAGCAGCCCCAACACCTGTCACCGCGGGAGTTCGTTCAGCTGTTCCTGCCGCCCGCCCGAGGGCCACAGGCTCAGTCCCAGCCAAGCTGTCAGTGCGCCTCCCTCCTGCACAGCAGCTCCTTCCCACAGCCTTGTCTTGTTTTGTCCACTGCTTTCTGGGAGTATGGGCTTCCTTGCCACGACCGCACCAAGTTTTGGCTGTCCCGCCCCCTTGTGGTTTTTGAGGTAAACACTGGGTCACCCAAAGACAAATAAACTCCGGCCTCATTTTGGGAGTGAGATGCAGAGACAGCTGCCCGCAAAGCGGCCCTAGCCATCCCCGTGTGTCTGCGTGGAGGACAGGGACGGCGCAGCTCCGTCCTCTCGCACAGTTTGCCCCACACGGCTGGTCTCACCAAGAAACGGAACTGAATTTGGCTGCAGCCTTGCTGTGTGCTGCGTTGGTCGGCGTCCTCGAGTTTCTTCCTTTTCTTTGGAGGCAATGGGCAAGGAAGAGAGGAGGCAGGGGAGGGAGAAGAAGCCACACCTGCCTGTCCCTCAGCATGCCACGGTTCCATTTGGAAGCACGCAGCAGTTCCATCGTGAGCGAGCCTCACCCAGGGGCCACGCTGCTCCTGGAAAAGAGAAGACCCCGTTGGAAATGTCACCTTAAAACTAGTACTTGGAACTTGCAGGGGAAGGTAGCTGGCTCAGGGAGCCAGGGAGGAAAGGGGGACGGAAGTCCTCATCTCTGGGAAGTGATGGTCCAAGAGGACAGCAGGCTGGGTGCGTACAAGTTTCTATCCTCAGGACAAGGCCCCAAGTAAGGCGGGGAGTGGGGGACAAGCTTGCAATTCCCACAGATGCCCCTCTTCCCATCCGCCTCCTGACGCTGAGACAAGGAACAAATGGGGGAGAGATCGGAGAAGACCTGAGAGAGAAGAAGACCCTCGCTCTGACCCAGTAAGTGTCTACCGTGTCACCCCCAGGGACGAAAGCCAGCGAAGGGGACTCCCAAAGAACCCGCGCCTCTTTGTGCCTGTTACACCGCCAGCCCGATAGTGTCTCCGCAGGACTCACAGCTGCCTCTGTGGGCACTTCCTATGAGTCTGACCCAGAGCCAGATGCTGGTCTCGCTTTACCTACCCAGGAGAATGGCTCTCGCTTCCTAAGTGAGAAAACTCAGGGAGCAAAGGAGCTAAGATGCTGCAGCTCACGGGAAGCCCTGGGTTCCCACACCCTCTGTGCCTTCCCTGTGCTGCCCGCCCCACTGCCCACCGTGGACCTCACACCCTCCCTCTGCCTCCCAGGACTCCCGGCAGCTGAACTTAGCTGGAGCAGCCGGCTACCCGATGGCCTCATTGGCAAAGGGAGGCGTTTTCCTGAGTGCAGACTGCAGGTGACTCTGCCAGCCACGGCCTCCCCTCCCCCGGCCCCTCTCACAGCCCAGCACTCCCCTGCAGAAAGCAATGGGAATTCCCCCTTAAGAGAGTGGGAACACGGTTTGTGAAACTGGAGGAAGTGTCTGAATGAGAGAGCCCAGTGCAGGCACCTCTATTCTGACACCTGACCTCGGTGACCGCTCCCACTCCTCAAGGTGAGCAGGTCTGTCCTTAGGCCCTGCCCCCACACGGAATTCCTCCCCGGAGGGCGGAGAGCTGGAAGCAAAGCCAGTGCGAGGAAACCCACCTCCAAAGCTCATCTCAGAGGAAAGTAACATGGCCTCATGGCATGGAGGCTCGGCATCACCGGACACCGGACACGGGGATGAGCAGCCGGAAAGAGGAGCCCGACGGCGACCTGGCCTGGGAGGAGCCGGCAGGGGCGGGAATGAATGAAGAACTGAGAAGCCGCCAGTGAGCCAACCGACCTGGCACACCCCTCCCATCAGCATCATCGGGGATGTGTGGACAGAATCTCATCTCAAAGTAGGAAGACATTGTGACAGCACGGAAGAGTTCTTGGAAAGAGGTACAACTGCTGAAAAGTAAACCATAATAATGGAGGGGTGAGAGTGGAGGAATACTCAAGAATGTACAGCAAAAAGGTGAAGGGCTGGAAAACTTGAGAAAAGATTAGATGGAGAGAGGACCTAAATCTGTCTAGCAGGAACTTTTGGAAGAGACCAGAGAAAATAACTTTTAAATTAAAAAAAATTTCAAAAACAAAATTAAAATGAGTAACTGATAAAATTAAGTTAAATTAATGGTAATTACTTTTTAAATCTTATTAAATTCATTGGGGTGACCCTGGCGACCTCACATCACAACAGGCTTCACCTCAGCAAGATCCTGTGTGCAGGAAAGGAAACTGAGGCACAGGTGGAACAGGGCCATGTGACTTGCATCGAAACCGAATTTCCTTTGCCTCGTGCCTGGGTTCTCCCCACTGCACACCCAGCCCTTCCATATTAAATGAGGTTCGAGCTCACCTAACTCATATTTCTGTCCCTGGAGTCTGATGACCCATCGGAAATGCCCTTATGTCTTTAAGTACTGGACACACACCCGTTTGCATTGGCTCAGAGCAGAGGGGGCTGCAGAGCTGAAACAAAGAGAAGGGGAAATCTGCCCATCGGGAGGGGGTTCAGGTCCAGCCAGGGTCCTCCCTCAGCTCCTCCAACAGGGCAGAGGCCTGGGGGCGCTTGAGGCTTCTCCTGGAACGCTGTGGTGGCGCTGCGCAGATGAGAAAGGGAGCTCAGGGGCAGAACTTGCTCCAGGCCTGCGGCCATGGGCAGGGGACCACGGCACTTCCCGTCCAGTGCTGCCTGCGAACAGGGTGGGGCCAGCAAGGAGTGGAAGGGACTGGGTGGCAGGGACCTAGAGAGAGAAGGGTGGGTGCGGCTGGAGAGGCAGCCTGCGGGCCTGCAGCCAGGGCCACCAGGGGACTCTCCCCAAGTGGACAGTGCTGGACAGCCCCGCTAAGAGGAAAGGGTGTGCCCTTGAGCTAAGAGGAAAGGGTGCGCCCTCCCCTGCCCCCATGTTTCTGGAGCTGTGCCCCCTCCCCCCCCCCCCCCTGCAGCGCTGTGGTTCAGCATTCTGGCCAGACTAAAGCCCATGAGTCCAGGTGAGGAGCCCAACGTGGCTGAGCGCCATGTCCGTTCACGGAGCGCATCCCCTGTCGCAGGAGTCCCAGGAGCCAGCACCCTGAACCAGGAGGGAGAGAGGAAGCAGGCGAACTTCCTTTGTCTAGAAGTTCATCTGTTTAGATTCCACATGCTGGCCAGGTGTGATTGATGGGCAGGCATTTTCCACGTCACTCAGACCTTACCGGGCATGAGTCTACACTGCTTTGTTTAGGTCGACCCCACCAATGAGTGGGGACCAGCCCTGGAGTGTTAAATGCAGCTTTTTGGCAAAGCTGTACAAATGGCTGCCTATGTCCTTGGTCTCCCCTTTCACTCCTCTTCTGTTAAATAACAACCGGAGATTGCAATGGTCTCAGTGCCATCCTAGTCTTGTAAGATGGCACCGCGGGAGGAACTGGGTGAAGTGTGCTTGGGATCTCACCGCATTAACTCTTACAGCTGCACGTGAATGTACATTGTCTCTAAATAAAGGTCAATTTAATGTAGCAGTGTGTGACTATGGACTGTTACACCTCATTCTACCGTCACACCCAGCCCCACATTTATGCTATTTGCTTACTCTGAAGCATTTGAGTTTCTGAACATCTCGAATGACAGCTAAATCGTCAAATGATTAATTAATGATTTAAAAGATGTTATTACTTGTTGTATGTCAAGAGTTTGTTGTTTTTCTCCCTTCTGCCTCACTGATTTATTTCCCCTTATACATATCACCAAAGACATAGGGTCAGAATTAATAAAGTTATACAGTAAATACACACACACACACACACACACACACTAGAGGCCCAGTGCACAAAATTCATGCATGGGTAGGTCCCTAGGACCTCCCGCCAGGACCTCCCTTTCCCCCTGGCTGCCTGCCACCACCACCAGCAGGGGCCTCCCTTCCTGAGGTTGGCCCCACCTCCTGGTCAAGCTCCCTGTCGAATTCCCAGGGGGAAATTTGCACATTAGGCCTTTATTATATAGGATACAACACATTAATAGTTGGACATTGAAATTCTGCAATGGTTTTGCTGAACCTTTATCATGGAATGGCTAAGCAGGAAAGGTGGTTGGTGCCATGAGCAATGAGCTTAGGGGGTTGGAAAGAGACTGTCATCTGCATGAAGCAATGGCGGTCAGTGAAATGTTTCACGTAGGTGAGGCTGCATTCAGTAGCGGTGCCTGAAGTACGCAAGCACGTGCGCTGGGGAACTGAGGGAGGAACTGTCTGTAGGCTCACACAGATGGAGGACAGAGTAGGGGCCAGGTCTGCAAGTGAGAACATAACATAAAACACTGTCTTCCCTTTCACCTTTGCTAAGGAACATAAAAGACCCAAGTCCAAACTGAACCCACAGCAGGGCACTGAGCAAGCTGTCTCTGCAGCTGAATGGGCCTTCGGTGAGCCAGGAAGTAACGCATGAATAATGAAACACCTGAAAGGCTGAGACATTTGTGTAATTACGAAGCCTGCTGAGGAAGGAACAGCTGTAATGAAAGCCACAGGGAAAATGTAAAACAGAGCATTCTGGGTAATCCTCTAATCATACTTTTAACAAGAGAAAAGCCCTCTTGGGCATGTCCTTTTATTCCCCTAGAAACTCAGGGCTGAATTCCTGAAGACACAAATTATTAAAACCAATGAACATTCTTGAGAATACCTTTACTCATTCGGAAAGACAAATGAAAGATAAATACTCCAGAAAAATAAGTCCTATAGTTTTTTGTAAGGGATGTTTTTCTGTCCTGAGCTCATAGCACTTTCTGATCAAAAGCCAATCTTACTACACTCTCCACGGCGGACGTAACTTCCACCCCCATGTTCTGTGGGCACTGCCAGTGGCCTCAGATCTCTCCCTGTTCCTCTAGGGTTGTCCTGCCTCCATCTGCTCTTGGCTGTCATTCCCCCAGCTCGGCTGCATTACTCCATTCACAGCTTCACTTAGTGCTTAAGTATCTGCCATCTATTGCCACGTACAGGAGTGGGCTTCTGGTTATGTTCATTCTTGACATCCCACCTTCCCCATGAAAACAATTTTAACTGACAAGAACTATAATAGCAAATGCACATCTTCTTTTTTCCCCTGTGAGTCACCCCAACACCTCCCTCATCTTTCCCCCCCCACTTACAGATTACTGCAAAACAAGTCCCCAAATAAGTTTATAAACAATATTCACTTTATTGTGCTCTGAATTCTACAGCCAGGAATGTAAGCAGGGCCCCTCGAAGATGGCTTGTCTGCTCCTCGGGGTCTGAGATCCCAGCTCAGGGGACTCAGAAACAGAGTGGTGTCACCAGAAGGCTTCCTGACTCGCTCATTCTGTGCCTGTACTGGTGACCTGAAGGCTGGGCTCAGCCAGGCCTGGACTCCTGCATGTGGCTTCTCTGTGGAGGAGGGGCTTCCTCCTAGCAGGGCCGCCTCAGGGAGGGTGTACTTCTTACCTGAGGGCCCGGGACTCCACCGTGTCCAGTAGAGGAGGCAGAAACTGCACGGCCTTCTATGGCCCATATCAGAATGCTCACAGCATCCTCCCCACCACATTTTTTGGTCAAAGCAGCCAAAAGCCTGTTGAATGCAAAGGAAGGAACAGAGACTGCTGGGTGGGAGTGATGCCGCTGTGATCAGCTAGTTATTAACAACAGGGAAGGAGCACAGAGGGAAGCGGGCATTAAGGGCATGTCGTTTGGGCAGCTTCACCAGGAAGCTGCAACTTTGCACTCCGCAGGGAAACACTGGCCTACTCCCTGTAAAACTCTGGGGAAAGGGCCAAACAGAGGGAGCATAGACGCATGCCCAGTAAAGTTAGGGTGACACGGGGCAGGTACTTACCTGTCAGTCATACCGGGGAAGAAAAATCATTGGCCAGAATGGCCGTGGCCACTGCAAGCCTGTGAACATTTGGGAAGACATCATCTCTACACCAGGGCGTTCTGTCTCTTGCTGCACCTTGCTCTTGGTCCCGCGTGTCTTGTGGGACTCTCCTGTTTCACTCCTGCCCACGGTTCCTCCGTAGCCATGTGGCCCTGTGGCCCCACATGCGATGGACTAATGGACGGCAACGGGCAAACACAGCTGAGCTAGCCTGGTGCTGGACTGGACCCGGCTCCAATATGGAAAGAAAACTCTGGACACTGGCTCTGAAGCCCCCGCTACACTTCTTTTATGGCAGGAAAACGGGAAATGGGGCTTAGGAAACTCAGAAATGTAATTCCACAAAAATAAAGCTTTCTACCATACCTCATCCTCCCATGGGAGTCTCAGAAAACTCCTTTTCTCCGGATATTGCAAGAAATCTACCCCAATAGCAACTGGGGGAGACAAGGAATTCTTCCTTCTATGAACAGGAGGAGCTACAAAAAAATTGTAGCAATTTTTTTTTTTTTTTTAGTCTAAGAACAATGGGCATTTAGACACTGGCAGCAGGCTCACACCTGACAGCGCCACTGCCAGAGTGGGCAGAGTGAAGCAGAGGCAGGGAATAGGCGCTGCGGGGCACCACAGGCCTGGGGCTGCCCGTAGCTACTGGGGGGAGGGTACGGGTGAGAAGGGTTGGCCACAGTGACTCCAGAGTGCCGGATCCAGTGGTCACAGTCAGGGACTCAAGGAGGGCGGGCACGCCACGCCCTTCCAGTGCGGGCCACGGCCAGGAGGTCAGCAGAGGAACTCAGGTCCCCCCAGACAGGGCCGGCCAGCCTTCTGTCCACAGCTGTGTGGATAGCAGCCCCCCTGGCCGCGTAGCAATGTTCTGACTGCACACACCTCTGACTGCTCTGCCTTTGCCTCCCCCACACCTGGGGCCGCAGTTCTTTTCTTCTCATCACCGTCTGTTCCACAGCATCATCTCCCGCCTGGATGACCTTGACAGCTCTCCCCACACACGCTGATGCGCTGCTCAGCATAACCATCTCTGCCCGTGATTGGGGAATTATGAAAACCCAGGTTACTTCTCACCAATGCCAATGCTTCAGGGGTTAAGATAAGAGTCCATGGCTTGACCCTGAAGGCCCCGTGTGGTCCATTCCCTGGCGACTATCTTGTCTCCCAGCCCTGGGCTGCTTCACCTTTCTGAATGCCTCGAGGCCTTTGCACATGCTCATTCCTCTGCCTTGAATGTTCTTCCTTGCAAGCCCCTCTCACCTGTACCCAGAAACCCCGTACTTGTAATGCAGCTCTCAGCCCAGCACCACTGTCATAGGGGAGACTTCCCCACTCCCAGAGTGAACCCGAGCCCTGGGATGCGTTCTCACAATGCCCTGTGCTCTTCCTTCCTCTCTCCTCCTTTAACTCACGCCCCTGCAGCGTGACCTTGCTAACTGCCCCACGAGGCGGAGTGTGCAGTGGACCCTTCGTGGGATTTGCTTTGGTGGATGGGGTATCACAACACATAGCCTAGGAGGCAGTGTGAAAGGCGCGTGTGCACTGGGCTTGCTCTCTTGCTGTGACTGGACCCCCAGGACCACCCAGCCTGCTGCCTGCCCCGGAGGTCACATGGAGAAGAGCTAAGGCTCTTCGTGTCCCGGCGGGAGGTCGTCCTGACCAGCCAGCTGCCACCGGCCCCCCTGACTCATCACGGACCCCGGAGACCCCGGAGAGAGCTGAGCAGACGCCAGGCCAGCTGGCAGGAGGCAGGGACCAGCTGTGCCAGGGTCAGAGGTTTGCTGTTGGGAGCCGCCACAGGCAGGGGGAGCAGGTGGAGAGTCAGGTGCTTCGGACTTCACACTACCCACAGCCACATGGACTGCACTGCCAGCTGCGTGAAGGCAGGTGCCCCGCTTGCCCTCCGGCCGCTGGTGCTTACAGCAGCCCAGCGCCATGCAGACTCTCAGACTGACTTGCTGTTGAGCAAATTGAGTGAATAAGTCATGAGTCTCCACCGTAGAGACATCCCTGTCTGGGTTGCTGACTGTTAAAAACAAGGCTCTGCACCGGTTTTTCTCATGTGATCTCTCTGGGTTCTCCTGGGGACACTTTCCAGGCCTGTGGATATCCCTTCCCAAGCAGCCCATCCCCCCCAGCGGCTCTCCTGCCCCGCCTGTCCCTGTCTGTCCGTGTTGTGGCACCTGGCTGTGGGAGAATAGAAATTCCCATGTGACCCTCCCTCAGCGAACTCACACGTCCCAGCAAGCCCAGAAGGCCTCCCCTCGGAGGGCTGGAGCTGAGGTCTTGCCGCCCCTCCCCACACTCCCTTGCTTTGGCCGTTGGTAGGACAAGTGAGCATCCTGACAATGGAGGTGGGCCAGTCATCTGCATGACTTGGTACCAGCCCGCACTGTAGCGGACAGGGCACTCTGGGTGATGGCAACATCCCAATCTTGACTGGGCTGGTAATGACGCAAGTGCACATCGTCTGTCAAGACGCAGAATGTCTCAGCAAAGGCGGCCTGCAGAGCCACGTGTGGTCCTGCTCTTCCCGCTCCCTCTCCTCCCTGTGCTCCCGGTCCTTCAGGGTGGGAGCGTGGAGGAGTGAGGGAAGGCAGAGATACCTGCCGACTCTCGGTAGCTCACGTGGGTGCTGTAGAACTACCCAGGCCGGTCTGTTCTGTCCACCATGCTCCCAGGGGCAGGAGTATCCCCCAGCCCATGGTGTCCCCAAACTCCAGAGACCCCTGGAGCATCCCTCAGCATTGACAGCATAGGTGCAGGGCCCAGGTTGTCTCAGAGATGTCTGTCTCTCAAGATGCTGCAGCCTCCTTCCTCCATGGTCCTGCCCTGAGTTCTCTGTGAACTTGTACTTGGTCTGGGAACTCCTCAGGGCTGCAGCTCCCGGCCCTGGAGGTGACCAAGGGGGCATCCCATTTCAAATATCCATGTGGGGCTGGCTTCCTGTGTCTCCCGTTGTTGTGGGGCTACACGCAGCACCAGTGTCCATTCCTGTGAAAATAGCAGCCATGTCTTCCTTTGTAATGGGTTTCCCCAACCAGTCCAGGTGGTTCTAGAAAAGACGACCCCACAGAGAAATTCAAAGAGCAGCAGGAGCTGGTCCAAGGGGCAGTTACCCAAGGGAGGACATTCTGGGACTGAACCGTGTCCCTCCAAAATGGATTTGTTGAAGCCTTAAGCCCCTGTGTGACTGCATTGGGGCATGGGAACTTCAAGAAGGCAATTAAGGTGGAGTGAGGCCTATGGGTGGAGCCTGTTAGGGTAGGGGTGGAGCTCCATAACACTCCGCCATGGAGGACACAGGAGGAGGTGACTACCTGCCAGCCAGGGCTAGGACGCGCTACAACTCCCACCATGCTGACACCCAGACCGTGAGGAATGAGTGTGTGTTTAAGCCACCCAGCTATAGGGTTTGTTAGGGCAGCTGAGCTGACTGAGACAGGGCTGGACTGCCCAGTGCGAGGTCCTGAGGTGTGAGGCCCTGTGAGGTGAGCACAGTGGGCAGGAGCTGTGATGAGAAAGGCCGTGGCCAGGTGATCCTTCTGCGAGGTCATGACTTTGGCTTTTGTTCCCAGACTGGAGGCTGTGGGAGGTTTGATGAGAGTGGGATAGTCTCACCTACATGTACAGGGATCACTGGCCTTGGAGCGGGCGGGAAGGTCTGCAGGTGACTGAGCCGGGCTGGAAGGGCTGAGGGGTGGAATCAAGTTCTGTCCTAAGAGTGGAGGCCTGTCCTCAGGGGATGGAGTGTGAGGTGTGAGGGAAGGAGAGCACAGGCTGACAGCTCTCATCCTGAACAATTGTAGGGAAGGAGTGTCACCCTCTGACTCAGGGAAGCTGGGGAGGGGGCAGGTTCTTACTTAAAAACCTCTTTTTAGCATTCAGTTCTCATCACCTGGTCGCAGGCTCTCTTGACATACAAATGACGGTGATGCGGCCCCTGCCTCTAGGAATTTTGCTCCTATGACAGCCTCTAACCCTTACATCTAGCCAGCTGACACTAGAATGGATGTGTTTAGTTTCTAAGACCTAGATCCCCTTTATATATACAGGAATAAAAATACACTTGGGGAAAAAAAAAGTATACCACTTAGACCAAATTAGGTTGTGCTTTTCAAAACTACACATTTTTTTTCTCACTAAGAGTTGTAAAAGCTTCACAAACTTTTAAGTGATAGAAAGTCATTTATTCTCTAATCACTTGAATATATTTTATTGATTTCAGAGGGGAGAAGGGAGAGCCAGAAACATCAATGACGAGAGAGAATCATACATTGGCTGCCTCCTGCACATCTCCCACTAGGAACAGAACCCAAAACCCAGGCATGTGCCCTGACCAGGAATCGAACCCTGACCTCCTGTGTTCATGGGTCACTGCTCAACCACTGAGCCACGCTGGCCGGTCATCCTGTAATCATTTATATGAACTTACATGAAGGACAAACACCTCAGATATGAGGAGGGTAAGACTTAGAGAGCAAGTGTGAAAGATTAATAAACAAAGCACTGGGTGTCTCAAGGAGTCAGAAAGAAAACGTGGGAAAAGGAGAGAAAAGAAAAGGCGAAGTACAAATGAGGAGAACGTGACAACCCTGGCAGATGGTCCTGGGGGGCGGGAGTCTCCCTCTGCTCTGCTGCCCCGTGCGCCCGCCTCAGAGGGAGGGCTGTCCGCCGGAGGGAGGAACTCCAGTCCTAGCTCCCTGGGTTAGGAGTCAAAATGGAAAGACACGTGGGACTCTTGGGGAGGGGGAGAGAACATGTGACAATTGCCTGTGATGCCCTGGGTTTTACCCGTTACTCCACACTGGCTTGCAGGTTGGTGCAGTTTAACACAACCCAAGACAAAGGATTGTGTGGATGAACGCACGCTGGTCAGTCCACACACCTTTGTGCGAGGTGCCTGAGCACCATTCAACACGACCGAGGCAGGCACTGCGACAGCAGCTACAAGATTTACAGACTCAGAAGAAAATTTATAGCAAGGTCGTGATTTCCCTGTCAGGAGCAGCAGATCTTAATAAAACCAATGCAAGCATGGCCACAACGGCTATAAATAGTAACCAGGATTGATCTGTCACTGCTTGGCACCTCTAAATGATCACATCGTCCACTTGAGGGAAATAGCCTGATCCTACCAAACCCCATCATTCTCTGGAGGGGTACCCAGCCACCGTGTCAGCACTGAGGTTCGTAATATATAATCGGTGTGAAGCAGACCACCTTCATGACATTTTTCCGTGTGTAGTTGGAGCACAGTGTGCATGTTCATGCTACATCAATGCCTGCTATTTGCCACCACTGACCTTCAAGAAGGTGAGTCTGCTGACATATATTCATCGTGACACTTTTCTGGAAATTACAGAAAAGTTCTCGTAGCTCAAATACAACATTATTTTGTATTGAAGGGAATAAAGATGCTCCTTTAATGCTATTCTGCCTGGAAAGGCATTTTACTTTTTTTTTAATAATAATTTAAAAAATTTACATTTTATTGCCTTTTTAAAAGTTTGCATTAAATATATTACAATGCTAGCAAATGACATTTGAACTGCATTTATAATTCTATTCAACAAACAAAAGTCCTAAACACAGAAAACTTGAGAAGTGCTCTATACTTGCTATGGTAGCTTGTCCCCCATATATAGACATATATATGCATACACACATTGCCACAATGGTAGCTATACGTCTGGAGTGCATTCTGTTCAAAGGATTGCTCTGCTTTGCAAACTTTAGTTCACTTAAACCCCACAGCAACCCTGCAAGGTGGCTTTTTAATTCTCATTTTATAGGTGAAGAAGCAGACGTCTTGACAAATTAAGTAAAGTGACAATTTTTCTATAACTAATATGTATTGGCACTGGGATTTGAAATCAAAAGCCCACATGCTGGAGTCTAATTCCAGCATTCATAAATGCAAGAAGTTTCATCTTAAGGTTGATGGAACCTTGAGGCTTCAGCAGGGCTGAAGATAAACATTATTGACTACTGGAATGGCCAAAAGCATTTTCCCAAAACCGAAAAAATGCACAAATGATTGCTTGCTGCCAGACAGCTGAGGGCATGTTAATCTACGTGTTACTGCTGGCCAAACTGCTGGAACAGCCGAAGGCATTTCCTCCAACCTGACAATGCCCACTGTGTACCAAATTTACCTTTGATATGTATATCTACTTTGCTATAGGGAACAATGTAGGAATAAAAAGAGCCCTGGATCCGGAGATAGAGAGATCATACCTACTACAGCTAAGCTTCCTTTGGCTCCCCCATGGATTACAAATTTATATTATATTTCTAATCTCTTTATTCATTTACTCTCTGCCTTTCTCCAAATTCCTGAACCCTTGTAGATGTTGGATATCACCCCGGCACCCACACCTTCTCCACTGTGCACCCTCAGGCCCTGCTCCCCAGGGGGCGTCTTGCTGGTGGGCTGTGGGGGCAGCGGGGAGGTAGCTGCGCCAGGAAGGCAGGGGACAAAGTTGAACTTCACCCACTTTGCACTCACACTGTGTCTGTGCGGCCACTCACACGTGTTTTCCCGATAAACAGCTTTTACTAACTTCTTCAGGACCCAATGGTTTCACTAAGTCCTGTGATTCTTAGATGGCCAGCGTGCATTCCATGCTGCCCAAAGTCATTCCCTTCTAGGAGATGGCAGCTCCGCAGAAACAAGGCAAAGATCGAGGAGGAAGTTCTGGTAAAACGCATTCCTGCCCAAATTCTTACTGACTTTCTGCTCTGAATGCAAAAAGGGCTATACAGACCTTACATGGTTTTTGCAATTATTTGAATATAGTTTTGCAAAATATATTTTTCTACATTGCATTTACTAGGAGTAGAATTTTGACAATTTTCATGCCAACTTTTGCTTTTCTCTTGGTCAAAATGAGGACATTTATAGATTAGAGAAATAAAGAGAATGTTGATAAATATATTTATAAATTAGATTTTATAATTGTAAAATGTAAACCAAATTTCCAAAACTGAGAAGCTGCTTTAATATGTTGTTATGACTGTACAATGAAGTGCTACTTAGAGAATGGTGTACTTATATCATCTACAAAGCAAAATCAGTAAAAAGATATATTGTATAGTTTCATTTTTGTGAGAAATAATAGTATATTTTTAATTTAAGAGAAAGGTCCTCCCAGCAGTTATATCTCTGGTTGGTGACATTACAGAAGATTTTTATTTTTCTTCTGTGTGCTTTTCTCTTTTCTTTACTTAAAAAACAAGTTCATGTAATAAAATTTGCTTTCAGATTAGATTTAATATTGTTAAATGAAAATAAAGGAAGTTTACTGCCTGTGTACGGTACGGTAGTACAGTAGTTGTCAACACAAACCAGACAAACTGTGAATCCTACAGTATCAAGAATTTACTCACTTATTCAATGACAATCATGTCATCATCTTCTGGAACATCATAACAATCCAATTCCTGAATTTCCTGGTGAATTTCTTGTGACTCCATTTCTTTCAGAATCAGTGGACCAAATCTCTCATGTTTAACAATAGCACTGTCTTTAAATGAGTACTTGTCAAGGTAGCCTGCTCGCAGTGCATTTGCAATGCAACTGTCAGTGATTTTCTCCCATGAATTCTTCACCCAAGTCACAACTTCTTGCAGTTTAGGTTTCACAAAGTTTCCACACTGATTTCTCTCCATTCATACAACAGTGACATCAGGACTCCGAGTAAGGTCACTGGTTGCTAGATCGCAGTTGGGCGGCCCTAGCGACCAGTTTACAGTAAATTAATTTTCATTCTGAGACAGAGCCTGGGGGCCTTATTTTCAGGGGATGCCTTATATTTCACTCAGAAGGAGACCTGTAAGTAGGTCTTATTTTCAGAGGATGTCTTATTTTCGGGGAAACACGGTATTTTTGAAAAGTTTTATGTCTTTAAGGTCATCTGTTTTTATAAAATTATATAGTTGGGAATTATGTTCCCTATACAAACTATACATATAAAGAGAGAGATTTAAAAGCCTTTAAAATCAATCGAGAAGATCTGGGTTCAAATACTGCCTCAGTCCATTTATAGGTCTATTAACTTGGGCAAGTCACTTAATCTCCCTTTCCAAACTGAGCTGAGGAAAATAAGGCCAATGCGTGATTGAACCCCCTGGCTCACACAGCCACAGTAGCTCTTACTGTTTCTGTTGATTACTTTTGGACTTCATCACTTAGCTGTGGAAAAGACAATGCCCACATTGAATCAGAAGGACGTGTGGGCAGACATTGCATGGTGCAGTAGGCAGCCACTAAGTGAACCTGCCCTCTCCCATTATATGGAAATGGATTCTCTCAGTCACTTGGTAAATGTCTAGTGACAGAGAGGTGCCCGTTAGCTCAACAATAGAGGTAAGGAGGTGAAACTTAGTTCCTTCCTTCATGGAGCTCAGAGTCAGGTGGCAGAGACAAATGATTAACCAGACCCTTATCATCCTATGCCAACTGTTTGGGGCCAGCACAGTCAAGGGCTTGGTGAGCCTGAGTGAGGGAGGTGAAGGATTGAAGAAAAGACAAAGAGAATAAATTGGGTCTAGGTGGGTCTCCTGTGCCTGGCTGAGGCCAGAGAGAGAGGCCATCCAGCAAGCGGAGCCTTTATTTTATAGCCAGAAGTAAACAAGGTAGTGGTCACCATAGTTACAATGTTCTTGTGAGTTTCACTTTTGGCAGCACTTCCTGTACCTCCCTCAGCCCATTAGCTACCCAGATAGGATCTAGGGAGGGCCATAAGGTCAAGCTTAATTATGCTAAGAGGGCTCTTCCCTCCAAGCTGGGACTTGTTTGTGGCTTTGCTAACAGGTCAGTCTGAGGTTTAACCTATAGCCACTCCCTACAGCCAACTGCTAGGAGTTTTGGATGCACAGAATACAGGCACCCCGGGCATATCACGTTACTTCAGATGCGCATCATTTACCTTGCACTCTGTGGGTACAGAGCTTCCACAGAGCACTATCCCGCTCCCTGGCCAGAGCTGGACTTGGGAAGGATTGAGGTGGACTCAGAGCGGGTCTCCAGTGCATGCGATGATCTACTTGAGTCTTAAAGAATGAGGAGACCAACGAGAGCAGACGGCAGGGCAGGGTATGCCACGGGCAGGGAAGAGCCTGGGTAAGTGCAGCCTGGGCAATGTGGCCTGCCCTCCGAGAGTCAGTGTGACCACAGGAAGGGCTTGGGGAGAGAACGTACAAGACTAGTTTGGACTAAAAGGCCCACCATGCAGTGGCAAATGGTTTGGGAGCGTTTTAATAAAATAGAACTGATAAAAGTACATGACAGGGCATGTATGGGAGTGGGGGGGCAATGGAAAGATTATATATATAATCACTTTAATAAAAAAATTCACTTTAATAAAAAAATAGTACATGACAAAAAAAGAACCATATTTATTTAGTTTTTTATTTAGTCATTTGTGTGTTAGAAAGGATGATGGTTAAATCAGCTTATTTTTAAATTAATTATCTAGTATTTACCAGATAGGATGTAATGTTACTTAGTGCCATTGGTAGAAAAATGATGAAATGTCCTCACTTTAGGGCAACTTGAAAAAGAATATTTTTATTGGTTTCAGAGAGGAAGGGAGATCGAGAGAGAAATAGAAACAACAATGATGAGAGGGAATCATTGATCGGCTGCCTGCTGCATGCCCTACACTGGAGATCAAGCCTACAACCCGGGCATGTGCCCTTGACCGGAATTGAACCTGGGACCCTTCAGTCCGCAGACCAAGACTCTATCCACTGAGCCAAATCGGTTAGGGTGGGGCAATTTAATTGGAAATTTAACCTGACCTTAAATGAAACCATTCATCACTGCTGCCTTCTACTCTATTTTTTTTGTGGCTAAAGAGTAATCAGTACCCACTTATATCACTTTAAAATGTGCTGTTTTAATCCCTAATATTCAAAAGCAGATGAAAAAATAAACTAATGTTATATGTGCCCCAAAATTCTTTGCAGGACTAGATCAAAGAAATTCATATGCTTGGAAAGATTTTAAGTCCCCAAAGGAAAGGCCATGCCCATATATATACCCGCTCCTGAGGATATTTCTTCCCCATGTTTTCTGGGAGAGTTGAAGGGAGGGAAGGAGGGAGAGAGAGAGAAACATCAAAGTGACTTCAGGTGATGGGCTGATGCTCCAATCCACTGAGCCACACCTCGGGGCTCAGCTACCTCTTTCACGGCCAGTCCACTGAAAGGTGGAAGGAGAGGACAAGGCGGCAGAGCGTGTGATGGTGTCCTGGCCACTTCAAAGGCTCTGAGCGCTGCGCTGGCCTCAAAGGACACCCACGGCCGGAGATGCTGCCTGGTCCCCTCCGCTGCCCACAGGACAGGGACTCCCTCCAGAGAGGCTCCTGGGACAGACTCCCTTTCCGCTCACCCAGGAGGCAGCGTGTTTGGGTGCGGCCCGCTGGCTGCGGGCTCTGCTCTGGATGTGGGGTGTGGTCCCTGCTGGCTGCGGGCTCTGCTCCAGATGTGGGGGTGCGGGCCTGCTGGCTGCGGGCTCTGCTCTGGATGTGGGGTGCGGGCCCGCTGGCTGCGGGCTCTGCTCTGGATGTGGGGGTGCGGCCCCCAGTCAGGTCGGGGCCTCAGTGTCTGGAACAGGCTCCTCCTGGAGGACCAGCACCTGCCCCACAGCTAGAGGCCCAGGTGCTGCAGAGCCAGAAGGGGATTGGCCAGTCGTTGAGGCCCCGCCCCTTGCCCTTTGACCTCTCCTCCCGCTGGACTGGCACGTGCCCTCTCTCCGTTGACGTTTCCATGGAGACATAGGAGCTCCTGGATGAGGTTGGCTCAGTGCGTGCGAGAGCCCAGAGGAGCAGGACGCGAAGGAGAAGCTCCGTTTCTGCTCTGACCTCGGCTCGCTGGCGCACAGCTGGCCCTCGATGGGCAACTTGCTCTCTAGATTTCGTCCTTTAACCCGCCGCCGCCGCCCGGCCTTGCTCGGTGCCCGCTGCCCGGGGGCGCTCCCGGGGCGCCGGGGGGATGGCCCGCCCGGCCGCGCCCACCCCGCGGCCTCCGCGCCCGCCCTGGGCGCTGGGCGCCGGCCCCGCACCCGGGGCCCCGCACCCGCGGCCTCCGGTCCCCCCGCGGGGCGCAGGCCGTGTCCCCTCCCCCAGGCCGGGCGCTTCCCGCTGGGCGTCCTCCCCCTGGTGAGGTGGGAGGACCCCCCGAGGAAGCCCAGGCTGTGTTTCCGGAACCCCAGGACCGTCTACATCCCTCCCCCGAGGGGCAGGCTCGCTCTCCCCGGGCAGCAGGTCAGGGCTGTGAGGCCCCGACCAGCCAGTACCATCCCGCTTCCCTGCCCCAAGGACGTGGAGGTGAAGGTCCGAGAAGAGCCCCCCGAAGGGAGGGCTCAGGTCCCAGACCCCCCGGTACAGAGGAAGGGACGGGGTGGCCAGGCCAGCCCCTACAGCGCTGGGGACCCCCCACTCACACCCAGGACCCCGGAGACCGCGGACGTCCATCCTTCCGGCAAGAGCGGTCCCGGGCCTCTGGCCCTCGGTGCCCAGGACCCACAGGGCAGCTGGAGCGGGGGCGCCCCGCTGTCTCCCAGGCCCTGCTCCTGGGGAGGCCCCGCGGGAGATGCCCCGCCGGCCCCGCAGCCCAGCCCCAGCCCAGGCTGCCTCCCGCAGCCGCCGAGGCCCGCAGAGGGGGTGCTGCGGGGAGGCCCCCCGCCCCGCGGCCCCGCGCCACCACCTTTGTGCGGGGAGATGGAGGCTCCGAAGCCACCAAGGAGCAGCCCTCCCCCGGCCCCGGCCCCTGCCCCTGCCCCTAGGAAGCCCTGCAAGAGGACCCGGGCCCTGCCCCTCCAGCTCCCGCTGCCCCCGCTGCGGTGGGACCGAGGGGAGCTGCCCCCGCCTGCCAAGCTGCCCTGCCTTGCAGGTGACTCAATCCTGGACGCTGACACAGAGGCCGGGGCTGCCTGGGGTGCCACTCAGCCTGCCCCTGCCTCCCCCCATCCTGGCCCAGCCATGGCAGACCCCCTGCCCCCGGGCCCTCCCACTGGGCGGGTGGCCGCTGCCAACACAGCCGTGGGGAGCGAAGGTTTCACCTCTCAGCCCACCTCCACCTCGGAGGATGAGGACATTGAAATGGACACCACGCCCCCTTGCTATGCTTGCACCATCACCACTTACCCGGACGCCAGCCTGAGGTTCCTGCCCTTTTACCAAATCCAGTACAGCATGGAACACAGGGACCCTGCGGTCCCCCCACCTGCCCACCTGCCCTGAAGGGCGGCTGCCCTTCCCACTGGCCCCACCACCCCTAAGCCCACCCGAGAGATCCTCCTGGTCCCAGAAGGGACCCTCTCCCCAGCGCTCCTGGGGTGTTGGTGTTGCCATGGAGATGCTAGACCGGGGAGCAGCAGTTCAGTTAGCGGTACCCCCGCAGGCCCACCTGTGGGTGTGGGTCCTGCGGCTCCATGGACGGTGGGAGCCCTGGGGCCAGTGTGACCACCCCAGGCCCACTCACCCAGCATCCAGAGCATCCACGTCAGAGGCGGACCGGGGAAGGCACACAGCACTTTCTCCATCCCCTTTGGCCATAGACCAGGGCCATGTGGCCGCAGCCTGGCTGCTGAGGAGGAGGAGCAGGCGACCCCAGTGCGTGCACACCTGCTGGTTCACCCCCAAACCCCTCCCCTGAGCCCAGCTGTGGTCACACAGGCGGTGTGGAGGTGGGGAGGGCACCCCGTCCCAGGTGGAGGCGCTAGTGCTGGCACGGCCATCAGTGCCCCTGGGCCGCTTGGACATGGAAACCCTCCTGCACTTCTGCACTTCCAGCCGCCGCCGCCGTGGAGAAGGAAGGTAAGTCCCGACACGACTGTGCCCACCTCTCCTCAGACCCCCGGGCTTTCCTGGCTGCTCGGCCTCCATTAGCCATGCAGGTCCCACTTGTGGTGGCACTTCCTTCCCAAGCCCAGAGCCGCCTGTGCAGAATGCGGGGGATGCCCTGGGCGGGTCCAGCACCCCTCCCCTGGCGGGAGGACCCGCTGTCCCCACTTCCCACCAGTACAACTGCGGCCGCCCGGCCCACACACAGGTGGGCCCTCACGGGGAACTGTCTCACCGTGACGAGAGGCCGCGTGTCACCACATGCCATCACATCGCTAGCAGCCCCGCTATCCAGTGTCGGGGGCAGCACACCCTGCAATGGCCGGATAGGCTTACGGGCCCCCTCACACTGAGTCCTTGGGCACCCCGGACCCAAACGGCAGTGCTCTGGGGAGAGCACCAGACACTTTTACAGAGAAACGTCTCCTCTCAGTCAGTCACCTGCCTCCACCCCCCGCGGTGGGGCCTCTCACTCTGGAGGCGCCAGGACTGTGTGTGGAGGTGCCTGTGCTCTGGCCGGGCACACGCCAGCTTTGCAGCTGGGGCGTCTGCCCAGGGATTCCTAAGAGCCACCAACCAATTCTACCACCAATCTCAGCACATAGGACCCTTCCTCCGCAACCCTTGTAACCATGGACACTGCTCCCCTGGGAAGAGGCTGAGCCCCTTCAGGTGAAACTTAACCAGCTGGTCCCACATCAGGTCAGGGGGCCACACCGCAGGGGTGTGTGCGTCGGGGGCAGGCGGCGTTTGATGGTGAGGGACAAATGAACCCTGTTGAGAACTACCTGCAACTTAAATCCCTTCAAAACAGCCCACCTGAAGTTCAAACCCTTGTTCTGGCATGTGAACCCTCAAGATCTGCTCACTCTACCCACTTCTCCTCACTCCCTGCTTCCATTTTCCCTATCAGCTCATAGAACTTGCTGCTGTGTCCCCAAATAGCCATCCTGTGCTCATGCTCTTCTCTCCTTCCAGATTCCTCTGGCCCTGACTTCCTTCCCCACCTTCCATTTGATATTCCATGCCCATCATTTAAGACTTTTCTCAGATCTGTTGTCATTCAAAAGTCTTCATTGCCTGTTATCCCACCTGGATTAGGTACAACTCTTTTCTATCCTTGGAATACTCTGCACATCTCTGCTGTCATACTTATCAGACTGTTATAATTCACAGTTGATACATCTTGGGTTCTTGCTAGAACATGAGGTCATGGATGATGGATGATGGATGCTGTTTTATTCATCTTTGAATCTTTTGCAATAGATTTATCTTCCATCTCACACTAGGCACTTCATTAAATAGTTGATGAATGTATGAACAAATGAATAAATGAAAGCTGCTCTCATTGAAACGAAGTTTTGATGGGATCCAGAGATAATACAAAATATAAACTTCCCAGTTGAATCAATGGATTTATGATATCTTCCCACAGCTTTTCTTTTTTAAATATAGTTTTATTGATTTCATAGAAGACAGGAGAGAGAGAGAGAGAGAGAGAGAGAGAGAGAGAGAGAGAGAGAGAGAGAGAGAGAGTGCTCCAACCAAGAATCAAACTGTTACCTCCTGGTTCATCTACTGAGTCAGACACACTGGCTGGGTCCATATCTTCTTCTTAGTCCTTGCATGTGAGCAGTTGCATGCATGGAGGAGATCTGATTTAAGAAACAATCCCGTAATAAGTGTATATGGAAAGGAGGAACTGGTGGTTCCATACAGGGATTAAACCAGAATCTTTGGTCCTATAGGCAGCATGCTCTTTAGCCAAAGCAATAAAACAATACTGCTGGAAATTTTATCACAAGTCCTATCACAGATAAGAAGATATAAGGTGATATCTGTGTCTCAAACATCAACTCTGAATGTCTGGTCCTTTTATCAAAAGTAAGAAACCGAGCCAAGAGTCAGCCCCACATCATTAATAAGTGTGTGGACAGGACACTTGGGGGCAAATGCGATGGTGGTGTGACTGTCCGAAAACCCGCATCACCTCTGTGCCATTGCTTCCTTCCTGGGAGAGCCTGGCTGCTCAGCTATTGGAGAAGAGGGAAGGAGATGAGCACAGGGGAGTTCACAGGGACTCGCAGGAAGGCACGTTCAGAGCCATTCTACGACAGCTTCCTTTCCTCACACCACGGAGTCACTCCCAGGGCTTTTTTGGTTCTACATGTGCTGTCATCGGTGATGGCCATCCTGCAGCAGCAAAGTAAAGAATCTCACTCTGCTTCCCTCTCATCGTCCCACAGGTAGTTCCCTGCCCTTCAGTGAGGTTACTTAACAGCAAACACTACAGAAACACCCTGCAGTCCATCTGCCTGCATTGCCTTCAGTCTGAACCCCGACTCTCCAATCACAGCGGACTCGTTTGGAATCACACAAATTAAAGGTCATGACATTAATCAGAGAGTTACCTAATCCCTGAGCCTTCTCCTCCTTTTTAGAGGGGTGGCTAGTCATGGGGTGGGTGGGGAGAGCAACAACTCTTCATGGTTTCTGCAGCTTGTTCACTTTCAGATGTGGTTCTCCATTTGATTAGTAAATATTTGATACCAGGCTACCGCACAAATGCTAATTTAACCAGAGAAAAGTTTAAGATTGGTCTTGAAACATTTTATATTTTATAGTGACCTTTAAATAAAACATAGCTACTCTTAGCGCTGCCTGGGTGCTGGCTACAGTAGGTCCAGTGACTTAAGGTTATGAGCGATGGTTCCAGGTTTCAGGTCCGGGTGCAGCTCAGAGCAGTGTTGGGTTAGAGGATTATTAATTCTGTGGAACAGGTGAGCGGGCATTCACTTCACTGTAAGCCAAATCTTTATAGAAACCCTGTTATAGTTTTCTTAATGTTAAACAATAAAGCCTGGTAGGTTTTATGACCATAAAAATGGGATGAGGAGGGGATGAAAGAGATAGTTCAAGGATGTGCTGGTGATTATGTTTGTATGAATAAGACCCTGAGCAGATGGAAATGAAACCACATCGTTTAATGACAGCGAGGAGAGGAGGTCTGAAGGGGACAACCCACATGGAGAGTGCTAGGGAAGTCTGCACCATCATCTGCACACCTTTCAATCTGGAGCCCTGTGGGGCTAAGACTCAGTGTTTTATAATACAACGAGGCTTCTGTTGATTTGGAAAAGTATGGTGGCTAAAGAAAGCTGTGATGGTCTCTGCACTTGAAGTGGTTGTTCTGTTACAGTAGACAATCAGGGAGCATGGGGGAGTCTCCTCCATCAGCCAACGTGATTGGGGGGTGGGGCGAGATTCTTACACTGTGCATTGCAAAAACTAGAAAGATGAATGGACAGGGTCTGAGTGAGCCAAAAGCTAGAAAATTAATGAGAGAGGGTCCCAAGGCACCAAAAGCTAGAGAGATAATTGGATAGAAAAAAGCCCTTCCATCCCTATAAGACCACAGGCTTGAGCAGGAAGGGGGAATGTCTTTGAGACAGAAGTCAACCCTTCTCACAGCACGTGACACCTGAATAAACCTCTTTCCTTTTGCACCATCTGTCTCAAGAGTTTGGCTTTCCTTGGGGCAGGCAGCTGAACCTGCATTTTTGCTTCAGTTCTATAGGCATATTTTTTTATAGTGTCTCATAGTAAAACCCAGAACCTAAATCTAGGCATAGTTGTTTATGAATTGGTTCAAAGATGTGTTCATTTTTCCTACAATTGTACATATTTTAATGTAGTGTATTGACTATAATATAGCATTAAATTTTTGCATGGTAATTTATGAAACTAACTCCTTACCCTTTTCTTTTTTTTTTTTTTTTGAGAGCATTAAATCAAGAAAATTGGAGAAATAGCCAACATGTTATAGCCTCAAACTATCAACATTGATGAAGATCTTGTACAACTAAATGTGAATCAGAAGAAACTTAAATTTCAGAGTTGGGATAAAACACCTTTGGAAAACACATTCATTCCTAACACTAGATGGAAAACAGGTAAAATATTATAGCCTCAAACTATCAACATTGATGAAGATCTTGTACAACTAAATGTGAATCAGAAGAAACTTAAATTTCAGAGTTGGGATAAAACACCTTTGGAAAACACATTCATTCCTAACACTAGATGGAAAACAGGTAAAGTATCTGCATTTTGTTTGGAACTTTAATAGGTTTATTGGACCTAGAGTATGTCTAGATTACTTTCATATGTTTTTCCTTTGAATAATGTACTACAAACTAGATAGAAACTTGATACAAAAGAAACCAAATAGAACATAGAAAATTGGAAGTTTAAACAATATTTTGAAAATGTGTACAAAAAATAAAATGACTAAAGTTGTAACATCGTGTTCTCCAATGATATAACAATAATGATGCCTCCACTAGAAGATGTGATAAATACAATGTAACATATAATTAATGTAACTAATGATTCCATCACTAGTTAATCACTTACTGAATCAGGGTTTTTTTTTCTTGGGCATCATACTTTGATCTCATCTTCTCAGCCTCATATCATATTCTGTAATTGGATATTGGGTATAAAAAAGCAATGGATTATAATTACATTTTAAGAAAAGGGAGTACTAGCCCTGGTACCTGGTATATAAAAGTTTAAAATTACTGCATATATATATATATACATATATATATATATATAATCCTTAGAAAGCACTCTTCAAGTGTTTTGCCTTGAGATCATCTTTAAAAAAACAAGAACATGCAAAATATAATACCATAAAAAATCTAATAAATGATAAAATAATTTTTAAAAATGAACAGCTTTGCTTTTCTAATACATTTTAAACAAAATTGTATGTATATCAATAAGTTAGGTAAAAACAATTATACCTACGGGTAAAAGATTGGAAAAACATATTAAAAATTATAGTAGTAGCTATGTTGAGGTGGTTTATTATTAGTGAGTATTTCTCTACTTTCCATATTGGGTAATACAATTATTTGAATGTGGCAATTTAGGTTTAAATCCCAATAGGGTAGGAATTTTCTACATCACTGTCTGATACATATCAAGTACCCAATAAACATGTGTTGAATGAAAAATTAAGACATTTATTACATTACAATGTATTCATTAGATTCATTAAAGCATATCGTCCCGATCTTGACATTTCCGGTCCCGGCTTTGAAGGCTGTTACCGGGCAGCGAGGCGTGTCCTCCGTGCAGTTCTCAGTGGAGGGAGGCCAGCACCCGGCCTGCAGAGGCTCCCTCTGAGCGCACCGCTGCCTTAGGCAGGGCAGTGAGGCCTGGAGCAGGCTGCTCTGTGGCTCAACCTCCTCAGCTGAACAGTAGGTATAACGATGCCTCCTTCCTAGGACTGTGTGAGCATCACATGTTTCATACAAGAAATCGATTAGTGTAATGCATGCCACATTGTAAGTGATAAATAAGTGTTGACCATTACTGGTATTGTTAGTGTGCTGTTGATGATGATGTTATTATTTTCATTATTAGTGAAAGTTTATATCTCTAGTTGTCTGGCCATTATTAGTGAAAGTTTATATCTCTAGTTGTCTGTGTTGTTTTCAGCCTCTAATATCCACAGTGGTTTCTGCCTCAGGCAACAAAAACCACGTAAGTCTGATTGAGAGAGATTGAAATCTTGCATTAGGCTCTCAAGAGAATCAGTGATCTCCAGATGACACTTGAAACACAGATAATATCTGTCTTGGAACTCAATGAGGAGAATTCAAGAAACTGAAAGTTGTCTCTCAGGGTCCAAACAAGAGAGGGCTAAAACCCGCAGCCTGGGGCAGAGGTGCTGAGCTCCATGAAGCCTGGGGTGACCTGTGAGGGGTGAGGGGGTGGGGGTGGGAACAGCAGCCTGATAAGGAGAAGAAATGAGCTGAGAGTGAGAGGGTGGGGGGCACTCCCACGAGAAGACTTTTCTTCTGTCCACCTGGTCCTTCTCACCCTGTCCGCGCGCCGTCATCACAGACCTCAGGGAAGCGGAGCTCCGGGAACCAAATGGCAGGGCAGGGCGCTGGCTGGCTGGCTTCTGCTACAAGGGCCCCACAGCACCTGAGGTCCTCGATCACTTCACATTGTGGCAGGAAGGAACATTATGTACACTAGTATTGTGCAGTCACAATTTCAGCTCCCAAACTGGCAACTCATTTTTAAAAATCATCAAATCAATGATTTTCTTAATGAACCTTTAAGAATAGAAAATTTAGTTGAAATCTGTAATTCTGACTTTTTAGAACTGTTAAAGGGTCTACTGTAAAAATAAAGAAATAGGAAGCGAAGAAGGAACACAGGGGGTTAGAATAAAAATGGCATCAAATACCTACCTATCAATAATAACTTTAAATGTAAATGGTTTAAGTGCTCCAATCAAAAGACATAGGGTAACAGATTGGATAAGAAAGCAAGACCTGTTGTCTACAAGAAACCCACTTCAGAAAAAAAGATGCTCACAGACTGAAGTTGAAGGGATGGAAAAAGATTTTCCAGGCGAACGGAAATGAAAAAAAGCTGGGGTAGCAATACTTATATCTGACAAACTAGATCTCAAAGTGAAGGACATAACAAGAGATAAGGAAGGCCACTTCATAATACTAAATGGAGTAATCCAACAAGAAGAAATAACCCTGGTAAACATATATGCACCCAATATGGGAGCACCCAAATACATAAAGAAACTGCTGGATGACATTAAGGGAGAGATTAATAGCAATGCAATCATAGTAGGAGATTTTAATACCCCACTGTCACCTTTGGACAAATCATCTAAACAAAAAATCAGCAAAGAAACATCAATCCTAAATGACATACTAGACCAGATGGAATTAATCGACGTCTTCAGAGCATTTCATCCCAAAGCCACAGAATATACATTCTTCTCAAATGCACATGGGTCATTCTCAAAGATAGACCACATGTTGGGACATAGGCAAAGTCTCTACAAATTCAAGAAGATAGAAATCTTATCATAGTGCCATAAAATTGGAAATCAACTACAACAATAATAATCCAAAGAAATTAAACACATGGAGACTAAATAGCATGCTATTGAACAAAGACTGGGTTACCAGAGAAATCAAGGAAGAAATAAAAAATATCATGGCAACGAATGACAATGAAAACACAACAATCCAAAATTTATGGGACACAGCAAAAGCTGTTTTGAGAGGGAAGTTCATATCTCTACAAGCCTATTGCAAAAAACAAGAAAGAATGGTAACAAATTATCTAACCCTACAACTCAAACAGTTAGAAAAAGAACAGCAAGAAAGGCCCAGTGTAAGCAGAAGGAAGGAAATAATAAAAATCAGAGCGGAGATTAACGACATAGAGACCAAAGACACAATACATAAGATCAACAAAACCAAGAGCTGGTTCTTTGAATGGATAAACAAGATTGATGAACCTCTAGCCAGACTAACCAAGAAACAAAGAGAGAGGACCCAAATAAACAAAATCAGAAATGAAAGAGGTGAAATAACAACAGACCCCACCGAAATACAAAGGATTGTTACAAAATACTATGAACAACTCTATTCCAACAAACTGGACAACCTGGAGGAAATGGACATATTCCTAGAAAAATACAACCGTCCAAAACTCAAGCAGGAAGAATCTAAAAATCTCAACAGACCAGTAACTTGGGAAGAAATTGAAGCAGTCATCCAAAAGCTTCCAGCAAACAAAAGCCCAGAGCCAGATGGCTTCACAGGAGAGTTTTACCAAACATTCAGGGAAGAACTAAAACCTATCCTACTCAGACTATTCCAAAAAATTCAAGAGGAAGGAACACTTTCAAACTCCTTTTATGAAGCCAGCATCACCCTAATACCAAAACCAGATAAAGACAACTCAATGAAAGAGAATTACAGGCCAATATCTCTCATGAACATAGATGTCAAAATCCTCAACAAAATTCTAACAAATCGGCTCCAACAGAACATCAGAAAAATCATACACCAAGTATGGATTTATTCCCGGAATGCAAGGATGGTACAATATCCACAAATCAATAAATGTGATACATCACATAAACAAACTGAAAGCTAAAAATCATATAGTCATATCAATTGATGCAGAAAAAGCATTTGATAAAATCCAACACCCTTTCCTGATAAAAACTCTCAACAAGGTGGGAGTACAAGGATCATACCTCAACATAATAAAAGCTATATATGATAAACCCACAGCCAACATCATGCTCAATGGGCAAAAACTAAAACCATTCGCTCTAAGAACAGGAACAAGACAAGGATGCCCACTCTCAACACTCCTCTTTGACATAGTACTGGAAGTACTCGCCATTGCAATTAGACAAGAAGAGGAAATAAAAGGCATCAAAATTGGAAAAGAAGAAGTAAAGCTGTCACTATTTGCAGATGACATGATATTATACATAAAAAACCCAAAAGACTCCATCAAAAAGCTAATAGACTTAATAAACGAACTTGGCAATGTAGCAGGATACAAAATTAATGCCAAGAAATCAATGGCATTTCTTTACACCAATAGTGAATTTACAGAAACAGAGACTAAAAAAGCAATCCCGTTTACCATCGCACCAAAAAAATTAAGATACCTGGGAATAAACTTAACTAAGGAGGTAAAAGACCTATATGCAGAAAACTACACGACACTGAAAAAAGAAATAGAGAAAGATGTAAACAGATAGAAGAACATACCATGTTCATGGATTGGTAGAATCAACATCATCAAAATGTCCCTACTTCCCAAAGCAATTTATAAGTTCAATGCACTCCCCATGAAAATACCATGGTCATACTTCACAGACCTAGAAAGAACTCTCCAAAAATTCATTTGGAACAATAAAAGACCCCGAATAGCCTCAGCAATCTTGAGAAAGAAGAGTAAAGTAGGAGGAATCTCAATACCAGATTTCAAGCTGTATTACAAAGCAACTGTTCTCAAAACAGCCTGGTACTGGCATAAGAACAGACATATTGATCAATGGAATAGATTAGAGAATCCAGATATCAACCCAAATCAATATGCTCAATTAATATTTGACAAAGGAGGCACGAACATACAATGGAGTCAAGATAGTCTTTTCAATAAATGATGTTGGGAAAATTGGACAGATACGTGCAAAAGAATGAAACTAGATCACCAACTTACACCATACACAAAAGTAAACTCAAAATGGATACAGGACTTAAACAGAAGACGGGAAACCATAAAAATACTAGAGGCATCCACAGGCAGCAAAATCTCAGACATATGCCTAAAGAACTTCTTCACTGATACTAACTCTAGGGCAATGGAAGCTAAACAGAAAATAAACAAATGGGACTACATCAAAATAAAAAGCTTTTTTACATCAAAAGAAACCATCAACAAAACAACAAGAAAACCCACTGTATGGGAGAACATATTTGCAAATGATATCACTGATAAAGGTTTAATCTCCAACATCTACAGACAGCTTATACAACTCAATAAAAGGAAAATGAATGAGCCAATTAAAAATGGGCAATGGACCTAAATAGAATCCTCTCAAAAGAAGACAGAAGGAAGGCCAAGAGGCACATGAAAACATGCTCCAAGTCACTAATTATCCGAGAGATGCAAATCAAAACAATAATGCGGTACCATCTCACACCTGTCAGAATGGCCAACATCAACAAACAACAAACAACAAATATTGGCGAGGTTGTGGAGAAAAAGGAACCCTCCTGCACTGCTGGTGGGATTGCAGGTTGGTGCAACCACTGTGGAAAACAGTATGGAGCTTCCTCAAAAAACTGAAAATGGAACTCCCATTTGACCCAGTAATCCCACTACTAGGAATATACCCCAAGACACTAGAAACATCAATCAGAAAGGATATATGCACCCCTATGTTCATAGCAGCACAATTTACAATAGCTAGGATTTGGAAACAGCCTAGGTGCCCGTCAGCAGATGAATGGATCAGAAAACTATGGTACATCTACACCATGGAATACTATGCTGCCATAAAAAGGAAGGAATTCTCATCATTTGCAGTAACCTGGATGGAATTGTAGAGCATCATGCTGAGTGAAATAAGCCAGTCAATGAAAGAGAAACACTACATGACCTCACTCATTTATGGATATTAAAGAACATTATAAACGAATGAACAGAAAGATAGATATAGTGACAGTAAAACAAAAGCAGACTGTCAAATGACAGCGGGGGCGGGGGTGGCGGTGAGGGAAGGGAGATCTGGGGGAGATAAGAGATCAACCGAAGGACTGGTATGCTTGCATATAAGAACAACCAATGGACACAAAACTCTGGGGAGGGAGGGCATCTATGGGAAGGGGGGTGGGCAATGGTAAACTATGTACACAGATAATACATTAATAAATTTTAAAAAAATAAAAATTAAAAAAAGAAACATTGATGAGAAAATTAATTAATGAATTTTTCCCCCTCTATCTCCATAGGGAAAAAAGGGGGCAGGATTTTTATGAATATACAAGCAAATAAAAGAAATAAAAAATAAAATGCAAAAAATGTCAGCTTGAAAATTTTTTTAATTTAATAAATCTTTATTGTTCAGATGATTAAATTGTTCCTCTTTCCACCCCCTCCCCCCATAACTCCCCTCCACCTGGTTCCCACCCCACTCTGTGCCCTTACCTCCCCTCCCCTGCACTGTCCTTATCCATAGGTATATGATTTTAGTCCAGTCTCTTCTCACATCCCCCACACTCCTTTCCCCCAGAGAATTGTTAGTCCACTCTCTTTCTCTGTCCCTGATTCTATTATATTCACCAGTTTATTCTGGTCATCAGATTTTTTTTACCCACTTCATTTTTAGCTTCACTTGTTGATAGACATGTATTTGTTGTTCATAATTTTTATCTTTACCTTTTTTAATTTTTTCTAATTTAATAAATCTTTACTGCTCAGATTATTACAACTATTTCTCCCCCGCCCATAACTCCCTTCCACCAGGTTCCCACCCCACCCTCAGCCTTTACCCACCCCCCACCCCACATTGTCCTTATCCATAGATGTACGATTTTAATCCAGTCTCTTCCTACACCCCTTCTCCCCTGATAATTATCAATCCACTCCCTTTCTTTGCCCCTGATTCTATTACATTCACCAATTTATTCTGTTCCTCAGATTTTTAATTCACTTGATTTTTAGATTCACTTGTTAATATATATGTATTTGTTTATCATATTTTTAAAAATATTTTTATTGATATTTTACAGAGAGGAAGGGAGAGAGATAGAGAGCCAGAAACATCGATGAGAGAGAAACATTGACCAGCTGCCTCTTGCACACCCCCTACCGGGGATGTGCCCACAGCCAATGTACTTGCCCTTGACCGAAATCGAACCTGGGACCTTTCAGTCCGCAGACCGACGCTTTACCACAGAGCCAAACCGGCCTCGGCTGTTTATCATATTTTTTATCTTTACTTTTTTCTTCTTCTTCCTCTTCTTAAAGAATTCCTTTCAGCATTTCATATAATACTGGTTTAGTGGTGATGAACTCCTTTAGCTTTTTCTTATCTATGAATTCTTTATCTGCCCTTCAATTCTAAATGATAACTTTGCTGGGTAGAGTAATCTTGATTGTAGGTTCTTGCTAATTCATCACTTTGAATATTTCTTGCTACTTCCATCTTGGCCTGCTTAGTTTCTGTTGAGAAACAGCTGACAATTGTATGGGTGCTCCCTTGTATGTAATTAACTTTTTTTCTTTTGCTGCTTTTAATATTCTCTCTTTGTCTTTTGCTCTTGACATTTTTATTATGATGTGTCTTGGTGTGGTCCTTTTTGGTTTCCTTTTATTTGGGATTCTGTGCACTTCCTGAACTTGTTAGTCTATTTCTTTCAACAGGTGGGGGAAGTTTTTGGTCATTATTTTTTCAAGTAGGTTTTCAGTATCTTGCTCTCTCTCTTTTTCTGGCACCCCCATATTCGAATGTTGGTACCCTTGAGGTTGTCCCAGGGGCTCCTTACACAATCTTCACATTTTTGGATTCCTTTTTCTTTTTGCTTTTCTGGTTGAGGTTTTTTTGTTTTTGGTTTTTTGGGGGGTTTTTTGTTTTTATTTTGCTTCTTTGTATTTCACATCTTTATTTGATTCTTGTCTTCCTCTAGTTTGCTGTTAGATCTCCGAATAATATTTTTTTATTTCCATCAGTGTATGCTTAATTTCTAGTTGGTCCTTTTTCATATTCTCTAGGATCTCACTAAATTTTCTAGCCTTTTCTAGGAAGTTCTTGAAAAACTTTATAATTGTGGTTTTGAACTCTATATCTAGTATTTTGCTTTCCTCCATCTCTTTCATTTGTGATTTATTTCTTTGTCTCCGCATTTTGGCTGCTTCCCTGAGCTGGAAGAGTAGTTTTGTGTGGTAGGTGTCCTATATGGCCCAGTGGCTCAGCCTCCCCCAAGGTGGACACTTTTGGTGCACCTCTTTGTGGACTGTGTGCACAGCTTTGTTGTAGTTAAGTCTTGATGTGTGTATGATATCACTGGGGGTGAGGGGATTGACCTCCAGGCCAATTGGCTGTGAGGATCAGCTATGTCAACACTGGGAGAACTTCCGTGCTGGAGACACTCTTATGGGAGAAGACTTGCAAAAACCTCTGTGCTCAACTAGAATGGGGCAAAGTCTCAGGAAAGAGCAGACAGCCTTGGCTATGAGGCCCCTGAGTCTCAGTGTCCCTTGGTAATCACTGCAAGCACCTCTGAGAGAAAGCCACCCTCAAGTTTCACCCACTGCCAGATAGTCCAGTTTCTCCCCAAATGAGTCTGGTTTCCCAGAAACTCACACAGAACTGGAGCTCATTGTAGTAGGGACATCCCACCTCCCTTCCACTTTAGAAAGCCAGCATCACACTCAGCAGTCAATCCTCTCTGTGGATGCACAAGCCTCTAGACCTCTTGCCTTCTGCAGCTCCCCTGAGTCTCAGTGTGCTTTCTCTTTTCCTGACAATCCAGATGCCCCCTGAATGAGTTTGGGTTCCCAGAGTCTATCCCAGGACTGGAGTTCAACCCATTCAGAAAATTCTGATTCCCTCCTGCTTTAGAAAGCCAGCCACGCACTGAGCTGCCTGTGCAGGCAGCCACCCATCCTATCCACGTGAGAATGTCTTTGTATCTCAACCTTTTGCAGCTCCTGTGAGTCTCAATGTGCTTTCCTCTTTCCTTCTAGTTGTAGAATTTCCACTCAGCCAGCTTTCCTGTGGTTCTGGATAGTGTCCATTTTGTTTTTTAGTTGTAGTTTTGATATTGTTGTGCAAGGCATCAGTTTAGGTATTTACCTATGCCACCATCTTGATTTCTCCCAGCTTGAAATTTAAAAAAATAAATATAATAAATAATGAGTGTGAGGTAAAATAAACACTTTCAAACATTTCTGGAGAGAGTATGAGTTAGTAGACTTTCTGGGAAGCAGCTTGCTTGTTTTTATCAAGAACTTTAAATATTTCATTCTCAGTTCCCACCATTTTAGTTTGTAGCAATTTAGTATAACACATAATTAAAGACATGCACAAAAAATTGGGAAATATTCATTTAAACTAATATTAAGTTCAACAACAAAAAAATTAGATACATTATGAACTATTACATATCTTGTAAAAATATTGTTTTTTAAAATATATTTTATTGATTTTTTACAGATAGTAAAGGAGAGGCATAGAGAGCTAGAAACACTGATGAGAGTGAAACATTGATCAGGTGCCTCCTGCACATCCCCCACAGGGGATGTGTCCACAACCAAGGTACATGTCCTTGATCCGAATCGAACCTGGGACCCTTGCGTCTGCAGGCCATTCATCTATCCACTGAGGGAAGAGGAGGACAGTTGGGGGTGACCAGGCCAGCAGTGGAGGGCAGTTGGGGGTGACCAGGCCAGCAGGAGTGGGATTAGTAGTGACCAGGCTGATAGGGGAAGGCAGTTAGTGGCAATCAGGTCAGCCAGAGAGCAATTAAGTGTCAATCAGGCTGGCAGGGAGTGATTAGGGGGTGATCAGGCTGGCAGGTAGGCAAGTGATTGGAAACCAGCAGTGCTGGATTTGAGAAGGATGTCTGACTGCCCGTTTAGAGAATGGGCCTAAAGGGGCAGTCAGACATCCCTCGAGGGGTCCCAGATTGAGGAGGGTGCAGGCTGGCCTGAGGGACATATCCTTCCCCCCCTGCATGAATTTCATGCACCAGGCCTCTAGTTACTAGTCACCCCTAACTGCCCTCCCTCGCAGGCCTTGTCCCTCCCAACTGTCCTCCCCTGCTTGCCTGGTCGACCCCAACTGCCCTCCTCTACAGGCCTGGTCACCCCCAGTTGCCCTTTCCTGCAGACCTGGTCACCTCTAGCTGCCCTCCCCTGTTGGCCTGATCTCCCCCAACTGCCCTCCCTTGAAGGCCTTGTCCCTCCCAACAGTCCTCCCCTGCTGGCCTAGTCACCCCTAACTGCCCTCCCCTGCTGGCCTGGTCCCTCACAACTGCCCTCCCCTGCTGGCCTGGTTCCTCACAACTGCCCTCCTCTGCTTGCCTGATCACCCACAACTGCCCACCACTGCTGGACATCTTGTGGTGGCCATCATGGGTACACATGGCAGTGGTCATCTTTGACCACATGGGGGTGGCCATCTTGTGTGTTGGAGTGACAATCAATTTGCATATTACCTCCTTTTTAGATAGCATAATTCATTCTCTCATTTAATCCTCATAATAACTTCATAAATAGGTGCTAATAATATTGTTAATTTTATAGGAAAAATAGAAACTTAGGTAAATTAAATAATTTATATAATGTCATGTCATTAACTCACAACTAAATGGCAGAGTCAGTACTCAAACCTGTTTCATTTGACTCAATTCTGTGCTCTCAGCCTCTAATCTTATCTAATAAAGAGGTAATATGCAAATTGACCATCACTCCAACACACAAGATGGCCACCCACCATGTGAACACAAGATGGCCAGCAGAGAAGGACAGTTGTGGGCAATCAGGCCAGCAGAGGAGGGCAGTTGGGAGGGACAAGGCCTGCAGGGGAGGGCAGCTGGGAGAAACCAGGCCAGCAGGGGAGGGATTAGGGGTGACCAGGTCGATAGGGAAGGGCAGTTAGTGGCAATAAGGCCAGCCAGAGAGCAATTAGGTGTCAATCAGGCTGGCAGGGGAGTGATTAGGGGATGATCAGGCGGGCAGACAGGCAAGCGATTGGAAACCAGCAGTGCTGGATTGTGAGTGGGATGTCTGACTGCCCGTTTAGAGAATGGGCCTAAAGGGGCAGTCAGACATCCCTCGAGGGGTCCCAGATTGAAGAGGGTGCAGGCTGGCCTGAGGTACCTAACCTTCCACCCCTGCATGAATTTCATGCACCAGGCCTCTAGTTACTTGTCACCCCTAACTGCCCTCCCTTGCAGGCCTTGTCCCTCCCAACTGTCCTCCGCTGCTGGCCTGATCACCCCTAGCTGCCCTTCCCTGCAGGCCTAGTCACCCCTAACTGCCCTCCCCTGCTGGCCTGGTCCCTCACAACTGCCCTCCCCTGCTGGCCTGGCCCCTCACAACTGCCCTCCTCTGCTTGCCTGGTCCCTCACAACTTCCCTCCTCTGCTTGCCTGGTCCCTCACAACTGCCCTCCCCTGCTGGCCTGGTCCCTCACAACTGCCCTCCTCTGCTTGCCTGATCACCCACAACTGCCCTCCTCTGCTGGCCTGGTTGCCCACAACTGCCTTCCCCTACTGGCCTGGTCCCTCACAACTGCCCTCCTCTGCTGGCCTGATTGCCCACAACTGTCCTTCTCTGCTGGCCATCTTGTGTTCACATGGTGGGTGGCCATCTTGTGCGTTGGAGTGATGGTCAATTTGCATATTACCTCTTTATTAGATAAGATTAGAGGCTGAGAGCACAGAATTGAGTCAAATGAAGCAGGTTTAAGTACTGACTCTGCCATTTAGTTGTGAGTTAAAGACATGACATTATATAAATTATTTAATTTACCTAAGTTTCTATTTTTCCCATAAAATTAACAATATTATTAGCACCGACTTATGAAGTTATTATGAGGATTAAATGAGAGAATGAATTATCCTATCTAAGAAAGAGGTAATATGCAAATTGATTGTCACTCCAACACACAAGATGGCCACCCCCATGTGGTCAAAGATGACCACTGCCATGTGTACCCACGATGGCCACCACAAGATGGCCAGCAGGGGAGGGCAGTTGTGGGTGATCAGGCAAGCAGAGGAGGGCAGTTGTGAGGGACCAGGTCAGCAGGGGAGGGCAGTTGTGAGGGACCAGGCCAGCAGGGGAGGGCAGTTAGGGGTGACTAGGCCTGCAGGGAAGGGCAGCTAGGGGTGATCAGGCCAGCAGGGGAGGAATTAGGGGTGACTAGGCTAACAGGGGAGGGCAGTTTGTGGCAATCAGGCCAGTGATTAGGGAGTGATCAGGATCACTCCCTAATCACTCCCCTGCCAGCCTGATTGACACCTAATTGTCAGCAGTTAGGTGTCAATCAGGCTGGCAGGGGAGTGATTAGGGAGTGATCAGGCTGGCAGGTAGGCAAGCGATTGGGAGCCGGCAGTGCTGGATTGTGAGAGGGATGGCTGACTGCCCATTTAGGGGACGGGCCTAAATGGGCAGTCAGACATCCCTCGAGGGGTCCCAGATTGAAGAGGGTGCAGGCTAGGCTGAGGGACCTACCCTTCCCCCCCACCCCCTGCATGAATTTCGTGCACCAGGCCTCTAGTTACTAATATAAAAGTAACAGGGAAATCAAGAAGACATTGTGATTTCTCTCTTTGTGTTGGCAAGTGACTTTCCCTTTAAAATTCCCATATTTTCTAAATCACATATAATGAAACTTTTGTGATCCATATAGACATTGATAATAAAAAAATGTCCACTTCAAGGATGAAAATGTTCTAATGCGGGTGAGCACATTCATATTTATAGCTTATAATTTCTTTTTTAAGTATACCAAGTATTATTAAAGAAAACACGTTTGTCAAGGAAATAAACGTCAGTTCATTAAACACAGAACATTCTCATTTTTGAGAGTGTAGCTCTCTCACAGTATCACTAATTTAGAACAAAGATGAAAATCAAGAAAAACCCTGACAACAACATGAGCCCTGAACCAGCAAAATAAATGGCAGAGAATCTGCACTCAACCTCGTACATTTTCTTGTTTAAAAGCCCTCAGCCTTCTCTCTGTGCCTTTGTCTGTCTGTCTCTGTCCGTGTGAACTCTCTCCGTGTCATTGTGCCAGCAGGGGCCTGAGGGACACCCTCCACTTGCTCCTTTTTTCTGGTCTTCGCATTCTAAGTCTGGTTCCTCAGGCTGTCCGAGCTGATGTGGGAGGTCAGAGGGAAATTCAACCACCTTGTCTCTCACCGGCTTACTGAACATTTCTGAACTGGAATCCTCCTCTCTAGTCTTCATCTCTTCCATGTCACCCCCTTGTCCTTCATCCCGCTCCCTCCAAACCTGTCAGCTGAAATGCATCAAGACTTGCCATTGCTCCGGAGACCAAACTGCAGGCAGGGACTGCCTCCCAGACCTTCCTGGTGTGGTCCCGCCTGCTTCTCCAGCTTCATCTCTGCTCGCTGTCACCCACGCTCAGCTGAAATCACAGCACACACTCCTTCCCGTTGCCTGCATTTCTCACATTTGCTTGCTCACTGGCCTTTCCCAAGACGGACCTCTGCCTTGAACACACACTCATCTCCTCTGCTTCTCACCTGGGAGCTTTTAAGCTGCTCATCCGTTGTGGCTCAGCTCTGACATCTTCTTTGAGAGGCTTTGCTGATCGCCCAGGCAGGAGCCACTGACTGCCATCCTCTGCTCCACACTCGCTGTTCCTCGGATCACAGCCTGACTGCACATCAGTCTCTCAGAGGCTGGCTGCTCTTCCTCAATTATTCTCCTAAACCAGCTGAGCTACTTCATTTCCAAGCACGATGTGAGGAGCACCAGTTATGGGTGAGAGTAAAAGCCGTTATCGACAGATATACAGTCTCAAGTGGAAATGAACAAGCGAGAGAGGAGACAACATGAGGAACTGAGAAGTCTTGGTATGTTTTAGATAGAAGCGAAGTCCTTAAAAGTTTCATTATTGATAGAGTGCAAGACAATGTCCAAAAACAGTAACTCAGGGAAAGGCATGTCAAGTCAAAAAGAATGAAACTATATTTGAAATACCAGCCAAATGGTTGAAATAACATTTGATTGATAATACATTTGATAATTGCTTTCGTGAATTATAATTACTGAGTGTCACCTGGTAATCTCACAGAGGTCATTTCTGCTCTAAGTGTGTCTCACGTGTTTCCCTCCTCGTTGCAGGATGATAAATGATAGGAAATGAGGTTGTGCATACATGTAATTGATAAAATATTTTTTAAATATGCAGTATATAGAATTAAACAGTTTGAAGAATTCTTCAGATGGAATTGATTGAAATGATAATTACTTTACTGTTTTTGCCGACTTTTGAGCAGCCTTTGTGTGTAATAAAGCCAACGTTGTAACATTGACAGATGGAAGTCTACTGCTTTGATGTGGACCAATGCTCAAGGTTTAAGGAAGCAGTTAAAGGAAAAGGGAAGAGAAGAACTTACATTCCATTTGAGGTAATCTTTACAAATAGCTTAAATTCACTTCATCCTTTTTTAATCACATGAAGAATTGATGTGAAATATCCCAACAAGCTTTGGAACGAATAGAAGCGCTCACAAGTAGAATGGTAACTGGTGGTGGTTTCCAAAGAGAACAAGCCCTTGGCTGGGAAGCAGAAAGGGACGCTTGCATTTGTTTGCTGGGCACCTCACTTGCAGCTGGAGCAAACCCTTCTGAGCGCACCCACCTGCCCATTGTATCTGCCACGCGTCACAATGACATGGCAGTGATGTGAAACATGACATTTAAAATGTCCTTTTCTCGGTGGAAAATTTAAAAATTTAATGAGTGATCATTTGGAGGGCATTACTTTTGAATGATTAAAGTGGAAATCCCTAATATTTACACTTCACTGAACAGTTAATTGAATACCCCATTTTTAAAATGTCATTCTTTTTCTTTTTTTTAACAGGTTAACAGAAGAAAATTTGGATTTTACAAAGTAATCATTGATGGAGTTGGAAATATTAGTCGCTTTGGTAAGCAAGCTATTTGTAGAAATGCCCTTCCGGATTTGGATGCATATGAATTGTTACAATATTACAAAAATCAGTTGTTCCAAAAGAAGGAAGGAGCGAACTCCCAATGTTCACACTTGATGACTGATACATTGCACACAAAAGAACCACTTATCCATCATTTTTGTCTACAATCCCATATATTAGCAATACATGTCCCAACTCCTACTAGGCCAGATATAAAGGCCTGTTCCACAGAGGTTCCTCCTGAAAGGCAGAAGTCAGAGATATTAAGAACATTCTTTGCTGAATACACCCAAATACGTTCATCTCATCAGGATGGAATTAACAGTGGTCAAGAGCCCATGACAGTGAAGGCTGCCTTTGGAAGACGACCGGGAGGGGCTCCTTGGGCCAGTCACCCATTCTTCCCCCCGGGCCCTCTTCCCTCTGGGGTGATGGAGCCGGGGCTCCCCCTGCCAGCCTCTGGGCAGGTGGAGCGGTGAGAAGCACGTCTCAGGTCCTGTCCGTTTTTCCTCCGGATGGCCCATCGTCCTGGCTCTGCTCATGTCTGTCTAACTGCCTATCACAGATCTTGGCAATTAATTCTTTCAGAGAAAAGGGGTGCAAATGTCTTCTAAAGCTGCTGCATGCTGAGGAGGGACAAAGTGTGACTTTAGAGCCGAGATCCTTTCTCTATGTCAGAGGGACGATGAGCCTGGACACAAGGAGGTCGCAATAGTGTCTAGAGGTGGTATTCTCTGAGTACGAGTAGATCTTGTAACCTAGTGGAGACAAACTATGTTATAAATTTTAGTAATATTGGGTGAAATCCAGTAACAAATTCAGGATCCAGTTAAATTCTTAGGTGAAAAATAAAACTTCGATTCTAATATACACAACTGTGTGTTATAGAGTCTACTGAAACACAATATTCCCCCTAAAATTACCCTCATTTTTATTAAGGATCAAATTAAGACCAATTTATTTACTACAGTAAGTCTATTTTCAGTTTGGCCTGATTGTTTACAAGAAGATTGTTTACAATAAGAACAGCAGTTAATCATATAGGCTTTTTAAAAATATGCTTTGGGCCTGGCTGGCATGGCTCAGTGATTGAGTGTCGACCTATGAACCAGGAGGTCATGGTTTGATTCCTGATCAGGGCACATGCCCAGGTTTCGGGCTTAATCCCCAGTAGAGTGTATGCAGAAGGCAGCCAATCAATGATTCTCTCTCATTCATGTCTCCAGCTCTCTCTCCCTCTCCTGTCCTCTCTGAAATAAATTTAAAGTGTATATTTGAAAATATAAGCATATGCTGGAATTTCAAGATTGAGCTTTCATTAGTTCCTAAAGGCCAAGAAGTTGAGCCATCTAGCTGCCCTCAGGTATGCCTGCAATACCAATAGACAAGGGTTAATTCCTAATGTTCTTGAGGTTTCCAAAATGTCTTGAGGTTCATTTCTTGCCATTTCTCAGGAAAGCAGCCTTCATTCCTTACCTTGGAAGACTGCCATAAACTGGTGACCAAGCAAAGTACCAGGCTATTTCTCCAAGGCACTCTCATTGGCTTCAAAGTGAGTCTTCATTCCTTAAAGCTTTCTACTGCTATTTGTTACAAAACTTTCAGACATGACATTTCAGTGAAAGTCTTGGTTAATAAAACCACAATCAGAAACTAGACTTATTGAATTCATGCTAAGAAACATTTTGTTATGACTCACTAATTAAGAATTGCCAAATTCTGGAGGGGTGAGGTAGGTAAGAAGGAAAATACATAATTTACCAAATTACTTTAAGAGGAAAACAAGTTTCCTTATGTCTAAAAAAACAAGCCCAAACTGGGTTGGCTCAGTGGATAGAGCGTCGACCTGCAGACTGAAAGGTCCCGGGTTCGATTCCAGTCAAGGGCATATACCTTGGTTGTGGGCACATCCCTGGTAGGGGGTGTGCACGAGGCAGCTAGCTGGTCGATGTTTCTCTCTCATCGATGTTTCTAGCTCTCTATTCCTCTTCCTTCCTCTCTGTAAAAAAATCAATAAAATATATATTTTTAAAATTAGCAATACTTTCCACAAAAGTTACAAAAACTATATAAATATTAGTTCATTCAGTCCCATAATAAATTTTTTTTTTGTTTCTCATGATTTTTCCTGCCCACTACTATAAATCCAGATAATTCTGTAGAGTTCTAATAATTTTCATCAAGTTTGAAGGGGATGATCTGAAAATGTCAGTCTTTCCATGTATCCCTCAAAATATGTAACATTTTTCCAAATGCCTTATAACAAAACAATGACTGTCTCTAAATGACAAGAAGAAATTTAAAATAAGATAGATGCTTATGGATTTGATTATAATGCAAATGACAAGGAATCTTGTCCTTTCTGCAAAACAGAATATTCCAGAATAACAATTATAGTTATAAATGAGAGCATATCAGAATATATTTTAATAATATGCACCTATAAATAAAATAATCTTACTTTTTCTTTATTTGACAAAACTTTTCATGTACCTTAAGCAGAAAATTTACCTTTATAAGGAAAGAAAACAAATCCTAAAGCCAATTCTAGGTCAAGAAAAAGTTTCTTAAAATTCAAACCCTGGGAAGGTTGTCAAACTTATTTTACAAAATATCATATATCATGATTATTTTTATGAAACAATATTAGACTATTCATTAAAAGTGACAAAAGGTTAAAAACACAAATATGTGCTAGCAAAACTTCAGTACCCACAATTAAGAAGATGGCTTTTTTAAAGTAATCAAGTACCTGATTAATATACACAATATATAACAATTTCAATAATTTATAGAACTTTTGCTTCCTGGGCAAAACAGGAAAAACTTTTCCTCTTTTAACAGACTAGAAAAGGACTAAACAAATTCTGCATTAGCTTACTTTAGATTAATTTGTCTAATTACATTTATTATTCAAACTACTTATAATTTCATTTTAAGATTTCTCTTCACAACCCTTCTAGAACTTTCATAAGCCTTCTTATTCATTCAGAATAACCAGCTTTAGGAGTTACTCTTTTCTCTTCAAAACGCATCTCCATGCCTCATGCCTTCTATCGCAACCACCATTCTTTGGAACATTACCCCAAACAATTGAGATTTTGTTTCCTGGCAATTGTAGACAGTTTGGGTCAAATAAACTAAAACAAATTCTTAAAAAATAAAGATTTAGTGACTCCATATATTAATTTGAGAAAAACACCTTCATAATACTAAACCTTCCTACTCATGAACATGGTAATCCTCATTATTTGAAAGTTTTATCTAATTCTCTCAAGAAGTTTTGTAATTTTAAATGTAGATGTTAGACATTAATTATTAGATTTACTTGTTTGATTTTTTGTTGCTACTTTAAGTTATATTGTCTTAAAATAACTTTCTATTATGTGATATATTTTGCATATAAATCTTGTGTGTAGTGAGTTTACTGAATACACTTATTAATACTAATAATCTATAATTTTTCTTTTTTTAAACAGATCATGATTATATTTGATACACAATGTGGGTACACCAAAAAAGTAAAACACCACTGAAAAATAATAACAAAAAACATAGTATTTCATTTGCAAAGCATGAGAAATGGTTGACATCTTTAGTCATAAATAAGCTCTTAGAAACCAGTAACAGAGACACTATAATGCAAGGAAACTGGGAAAAAAATGAAATAATACAAATGAAGATTAAGCATTAAGCATATTGATGATTGCTCTGAGCAGTGACGAAGAATAATTTCTCTGCAATATCACACTGAACGGAATAGAGACACTGATACCTAATGTTCTTCAACAACTGAACAGTGTTGTGCAGTTTGAAGTCTCATAAAACATTGAAGAGTATCAACAATTAGGGAGAAAGCTGGTTTTGAATCAAAATATAAATTTGAATATTCTTAGTCCAAGCAATTCCAATTCATTGAAATTATTCCAACAAATTAGTTGAACAAATTGAAAGGAGTGATATAAAACCATGCTTAGCGCAGAGAACATATGTGGCCAGTATAGGCGCCTAAAATACCACTTGCCTTTCAGCTTATCAGCACAACCCAAAGGGTGAGCATAGAGTCTATTGGTAGTAGATGACAGCGTAGGGAGCACAGTCACCAAGACTGTGGTGAGGACATAGGGGGCCTGGTGAGCACCTGAAATGGAGGGAACATTTTGCAGCACACCTGAAACAACACAAAACAATATTGATGTAAACCAATTTAAAAATAAAGAGACAAAACACTGAGGGGTGGGGATTAAAATTAAAAGGAAAGCAAAGGTACATAAAGTAACATGTGGATGTGGTCTGAAAGCTAAGAAAGATTATTTTTAATGAACACATTTTTAATCTACCCCACGATAAGTAAGATCAGAACTCTGTGGGAGCCCTGGAGGAAGGCCTCACAATGGCGCGTCCCAGGCCTCTCGGTGTCACGGTCGCCAGCACCCCATCTCTGGAATGCCCTCCAGCAGCAGCCATGGAGACAGTCAGCATGCTGCTCCCGGTCCTCTCCACGCCGCAGGTTAGGTCGCCTTGGGACATGAGCTTCCTCAGTCCTGTGCTCCACATGGGCAGGCAGTGTCCGTGGCAACGCACAAGGAGGCCTCTCCACGCCTTCCTGACAACGGTTCTTGGGTTTGCAAGGTGGTGGCAGGAGCAGTGGCAGGTGTTCCTGTTCAGTCCTCACATCACATAGCCAATGGGTTGTAATTTTTTCAGTATTTTACATGCACAATCATGCTATTTTCAAATTGTGATGTTATCATTTATTCCTACGGAGTCTTTTTATCTGACTATTGCATTGGTATACTCCTCAGGGCCATCTATGTTGCACAAAAGTAAGATTTCTTTCTTTTTTATGGCCACGCAGTATTCCATTGTGTAAATGTACTACAGCGTCTTTATTCACTCTTCTATTGATGGACACTTGGGCTGCTTCCAGATCTTGGCTATTGTAAATAACACTGCAATGAACATAGGGGTGCACATATTCTTTAGAATAGTTTTTCAGGATTTTTAGGATCTATGCTCAGAAGTGGGATAGCTGGATCAAAAGGTAGTTCCATTTTTAACTTTTTGAGGAAACTCTGTACTGTTGTACACAGCTCCTGTGGCTACAGAAGTCTGGAGGACAGAAATAGAGGTCGCTTGGGGTGATGGCTCATGATGCAGTGAGCAGGTGATGTTCCATTGAATGGTACACAATGCTGTATGGTTTTGCACATCAATGTCATCCCAATCAATTCAACTAATAAAGAAAAAAGAAATAGAAAGTTACCACTTATAGACCTTTATATAACACTCAAGGGGGGATGTGTCCCTTAGCCCAGCCTGCACCCTCTCCAGTCTGGGACCCCTCAAGGGATGTCTGACTGCCCGTTTAGTCCCTGCTTGCTCCCAACTGCTCACCTGCCTGCCTTCCTGATTACCCCTAACCCCTTCTGCCTGCCAGCCTGATCACACCCTAACCATTTCCCTGCCAGCCTGATTGATGCCTGACTGCTCACTGCCAGCCTGATTGTCCCTAACTGCCCTCCCCTGCAGGGTTGATTGCCCCCAACTGCCCTCCCTTGCAGGTCTGGTCCCTCCCAACTGCCCTCCCCTGCTGGCCATCTTGTGGTGGCCATGTTGTATCCACATGGAGACAGCCATCTTTGACCACGTGGGAGCAGCCATCTTGTGTTTTGGAGTGATGGTAAATTTGCATATTACTATTTTATTAGATAGGATGATTATTATTTTATTTACTTTTATTTTTTATTTATTTTATTTTATTTTTTATTAAGGTATTATATGTGTACATAGCTTACCATTGCCCCCCACCTCCTATTTATGCCCTCCCTCCCCAGAGTTCTGTGTTTGTTGGTTGTACTTATATTCATGCATACCAGTCCTTCAGCTGTTCTCTTATCTCCCCTCAGGTCTCCTTCCCCTCCCCGCTGTCATTTGACAATCTGCTTGTTTTATGGTGACTATCTCAGAATCACATGAATAGAATCCGCTCCTCATTTGGCAGTCTGCTTGTTTTATGGTGACTATCTCAGGACCACATGAATAGAGTCCACTCCTCCTTTGGTTCACATCGCCCCTACCCCCAGGTCCCACTGCTTCCCCTGGGACACACAGCTCACCCGGGGAACATGGCCCCGTGGGACACACGGCTCACCCAGGGCACAAGGCCCCCTGGGACACAAGGCTCACCCGGGACACCCGGCCCCTTTGGGGGACATGGCTCACCTGGGGTACATGGCCTCCTGGGACACACAGCTCACCCGGGGCACACGAACCCCTGGACACACGGCTCACCCGGGACACCCGGCCCCTTTAGGGGACACGGCTCACCCGGGCACACGGCCCCCTGGGACACATGGCTCACCCGGGGCACATGGCCCCCTGGGACACACGGCTCACCCAAGGAACACGGCCCCTCTGGGGCACTGGGGTCGCAAATTGGAGGCACCGTGCTAGCTCCTCGCTAGCACGGCGGGCAGGCTGGGACAGCTGCAGGCAGGCTGAGATGGCTGCAGGCAGGGAAACCACCCTCAAAGGTGTCTCGTTTGGTGCAGAAGCGGAGCAGCAGAGGACATGGAGGCTAAGTTCTCAGGCCACGCACTCCCTGAGCCCAGGGCATAGTGAGCTCTGTTCTCGGTGGATTTCCTTATTCGAGACGGCGGTGGTGGGTGTGGCAGCGACGGTAGCTCCTGTGGCTCAATTTTCCCTGTAGTTTTAAAATCTACATGGCAGTAATGGCAGAAGGTTAGGCCCGGCCATGTGGCGGCAGAGGAAGGACTTGCTGGGGCTGCGAATGGAAGGTGCCGCGCCAGCTACTCACCAGCACAGCATGCACGGAGGCTGGGCCGAGCTGGCTGCGGGCTAGGAGACGCTGCGCTATCTCCTCACCAGCACGGAGGTCAGGCTGGGACAGCTGAGGGCTGGGATGGTTGCGGGCAGGGAGGTCGCGCTCACAGGCTTCTTGTCCGGGCAGGAGCCGAAGGCGCGGTGGAGGCCCCTCATCAGCTCCCTTGCTCCCACGGCGGCCGGCAGGGCTGGCCCACTCCCTGGGCCCTGGGGCGGAGCGAGGTCTGGCTTCCCTCATTCCTGGTGGCAGCTGCTCTGGCAGGTCCGGTTTCGCCATAGTTTTAAACTCCACTTGGCAGCAGCGGCGCCCTGCTTTGTGTCTAGTTGTAGCCTTCCCATTTCTCCAGCTTTCCTGTGGGTCTGGTGTGATCCCTTTCGATATTAGCTGTTGTTTTTTTCCAAATTGTTGAGGAGGTGGCAGCTTAGGAGACTACCTAGGCCGCCATCTTGTTTCGGTCTCCCGGATGATTATTATTTTAGTAATTCATTGTTGTTGGATTTTATATGAATTTCTGAAGGGGGTTATTTAGGAAGAGGAAGAAGATAAAGATAAAATTTATGAACAACAAATACGTAGCTATCAACAAGTGAAACTAAGAACCAAGGGAATTAAAAATCATGATGAACAATATTAATATTAACTGGTGAATATAAAAGAATCAGAGGTATGGAAAGGGAGTGGACTGATGATTCTCGAGGAAAGGGGAGTGGAGGGTGCAGGAAGAGACTGAACATAAACTGTGCACCTATGGATGAGGACAATGGGGGATGGGGAAAGGACAGGGGGTGGGGTGGGGACCTGGTGGAGGGGAGCAATTGGGGCGGGAGAGGAACACATTTGTAATAATCTGAACAATAAAAATTTATTTTTAAAAATTACTTTCTTTGCAATCGCTGTAATTGCTTCAGTGGCTCAGAAACTGTGAAGAGGAAAACAGAATCACCCTATTTCTCTGATAGACGGCCCCAGTCAGGGAGAGGCCAGACTGTCAGGCAGCGGGCAGAGATCTCAGAGGTGTGTGAAGCCAGAGACCATTACTGCAGGACTTGGGGAGGAGCCAACGGGAAAACAAAGCTTGTCTGCACCAACCCAAGACTCCGCCCCATCCAAGCTGAGCACAGAAGCTCTCCCAGAGGCTGGCTTTCTCTAAGGAGGGACTGGCTGGAATTCAATACCTTTGCAATATTTGCCTATATAAGCCTGATATTACTGACATTCTTGGCTGCGAGCTTTGGAGCCGCAGTCGCCAGCTTTATCGGTCAAATGACTCACTGATTTGGTTTTTCGTCCTGTGTATTGCTCGCGGGGCACATCGCCCCCTTTCCGATGTATAGTAGTATTGACTGAATCACTGTGATGTGCAGGAGGTCTCCAGACTTACCTACCCACCAGCTGTGGGTTTTAGATTGTTCTTTGTTTCCCTTTCCAGGCGTGTCAGCGTGATCATAGCCTCGTGGAAGGAGATGGCCACTGCCCTGCTCCTTTCTCTTCTAATAACTTCGTGGGAAACCTGTGTTACGGGTAGACTTCGTGAAACTTACCTTTAAAATTGTGCCTTGGGAGGACTTTTCTGCATGGACATTTTGATTAGTACTAATTTTTTTCTTCATCTTCACATGAGGATATTTTCCCACTGCTTTTCAGAGAGAGTGGGGGAAGGTTGGGAGAAAGAAAAAAACATCGATGAGAAAGACACACATCCAACTACTTGCCTCCCGCACGCACTCCTTCTGGATGAGTGGGGAGAGAAACAGCAACTGAGGGATGTGCCCTTGACCAGGAATCAAATCCATGACCCTTCAATGCATGGACCAACACTCTAACCATTGAGAAGCACCAGCCAGGGCTTGATAATTAAATTAGTTTGTAAGTGATAAGTCTACACTGAATTTGTATTTTTGTTAGTATAGCGTTTCTCCTTGCATCTTTATAGAAAGCTTTCATTCTTATTTCATTTTAAAATGTATTTTCATAAAGCTTATGATAGTATTCTCTAGGAACCCAAGGTCTTTATCTGTGTATCGGGAGTTTCCTCCTTTGATCAGTTTCAAATTTTATTTTAGTGCAAGGACTGCTAATAGTAAAGGCCAGAAACCAGGGCATGCGCCCTGCCTGGGAACCGAACTGTGACCTTGTTCATAGGTCAAAGTTCAACTACTGAGCGGTGCCAGGGGCTCCAATGCACCTTCATGGCCCTTTTCTGTGATATTCTTTGCACTCTTGTCCTACAGTTTTTCTATTTTGCCTCACTCATGATTTTTCTTTTCTTTTCCCCCATGAAGACATTTGATTTTTATGTCTTCAGATGTATTTTGTTGTTGTTGTTGTTGTTGTGTGTGTGTGTGTGTGTGTGGTTTTTTTTTTTTTTTTTTTTTTATGAGTCCTGGATTTTGTCATGGCTGGGCATTTCCACCTACCATTGTAAAAGAAGTGTTCCGTGTAGTCTTCTAGAATGTGATGTCATTTTTTGCATTTGGATCTTGAATGCTCACATTGTATGTTATCCTGCTCTGTCTGGTGTGAGAGATGGACCAAACTCTTTCCCTTTCCTTACTCATTTGAGATGCCATATCTCTTCAGAAAGAAAATTTACTTTCCTAACATTCCTCACACTGCACCCTTGTTCCAGTCTATGCATGGTGTCTCTAGTGGCAAGATTTCATTCTTTGTTAGGGCTGAATACTATTCTATTGTGTGTTTATAGGCATAGATAAAGAATATGCCACATATTTTTTTAAAGAATTTATTGATTAAGGTATCACATATTTGTCCTCAACCCCACAGTCCAATCCCCCCCCCTCATGCCCTCACCCCCCTATTGTCCTCGACCACTGGTTAGGCTCATATGTATGCACGTAAGTCATACATACTTACGTTGATCTGGATCTATGCCACATATTTTTAATTTGATTATGGAGAGAGGAAGGGGAAGAGAAACATTGATGTGAGAAATGTTATCATTTGCCTCCAGCGTGTGCTGATGGAACCTGCAATCTGAGTTTATGCTGTGACCAGGAATCAAACTCGTCACCTTTCTTTGGTGTGTGGGACAATACTCCAACCACCTGCCCTGCACCAGCTAGGGCTTTCACATCTTCTTGCTCCATATCTATCAACTAGAGGCCCAGTGCATGAAATTTGTGCACGGAGGTGTGTGTCCCTCAGCCCAGCCTGCACCCTCTCCAATCTGGTTTGCCCTGAAGGGTGTCCCAGATCTGGGTGGGGGTTCCCTTGGGGCATGGGGTGGCCTGGGCAAGGAGCCTGTGGAGGTTTGCAGACTGCCACACCCCTGGGTGACCCAGGCAGAGGCCCTGGTATCAGGGATTTATTTATCTTCTATAATTGAAACTTTGTAGCCTGGAGTGGAGGCCTGGGTGTGCCAGGGTGTGCAGAAAGCTTGGCTTCCTCCACTACCAGGGAAACCCAAGCCTCCTGCTCACTCCCTGGCCTCAGCCATCTTGGTTTGGTTAATTTGCATACTTGCTCCTGATTAGCTGATGGGTGTGGCTTGAGTGTAGTGGAGTGATGGTTAATTTTGTATTACTATTTTATTAGATAGAATAGACACCTAAGTTGCTTCTCCATCTTGGCTATTATAAACAATGCTGCAATGAACATAGGGGTCCACATAGCTTTGCAAATTCGTGCTTTCATTTTCTTCAGATAAATACCCAGAAGTGGTATTTATTTTTAATTTTATGAGGAACCTGTGTAGAAATATTTTTTATTATCACAACTGGATGCTACTGTCATCTAATCAATGGAAGACAGGGAAAGTGATAAACACCCTAAAATACACAAACAGTCTTGCACAAAAATAGTGTTGTCTGGCCCACAGGTCAGGACCTGCTGAAACCTGCTCTAGAGCACTGCTCCTGAACACAGTCCTGGGGTGTGGCCCTGGCTGTGGCTCGGTGGAGGGAGCAGCATCCTACACACCAAAAGGTTTCTGGCTGGATTCCTGGTCAGGGCACATACCTAGGTTGTGGGTTTGATCTGGGTTGAGACCGGTACTGAAGGCAACTGAGGGAACCAATTGATGTTTCTCTCTCATATCAATGTTTCTCTCCCTCATTTTAAAGGACCTTGGAGTGTTAATAAAATGTAAAAGTATTTTAGGCAAATGTCAACAAATTCCACAAAGCAGAGATATTATTGTTCAATAAAACAAAATTGTGAATATAAGAAAAATTAAAATCCCTCTATCTTAAATCAATAATGCATGTATATCTTTTTTAAAAAACCTATTTTATCAAAAAGCAAATCAATATTGTACAATATCCAGAAATTATTTTAAATGAAAAACATTTATTAGAACTTTTGGTCTATCAGATAAGGCAGTGCTTAGAGGAATATTTTCAGTTTCACATACTTATTTTAGAAAGAAAGAAGATGGTAACAAAAACAAATATTTTATTCAATTACTAGCTCATCATTAACCTTGAGAAACAAAAGTATTTGATTTTTAAAAACTAAACCTTCACTTTCATTTTATTGTAATTCTGTTGCCCCAACTGTTCATTACAGAAGGCTTGTCCTATGGTCTGTGGATGGGTGGGATGGTAGCTTATTTTTGCACTGCTGCAGCCCATTCTTGCACTGCTGCATCCCATTCTTGCACTGCTGTAGCCCATTGTTACACTGTTGCAGCACATTCTTGCACTGCTGTAGCACATTCTTACACTGTTGCAGCACATTCTTGCACTGCTGCAGCACATTCTTGCACTGCTGTATCCCATTCTTGCACTGCTGTAGCCCATTGTTGCACTGTTGCAGCACATTCTTGCACTGCTGCAGCACATTCTTGCACTGCTGTAGCACATTCTTGCACTGTTGCAGCCCTTAGGCCTAAGTCACAGGTTGTACTTTATGCTGTAGCCTTTAACTCTCCACTGCAATCCTTTGAGTTGGCCAAGGACTAGCCTTCTCTAATTCCTGGGATGAGTACAACCCTAAGGGCAGCCCATGGTGTCAGTGCCTAGTGTCAGCCTGCTGGAGTTCTTCACTTTCTTATGAACTCAGCTTTATAAATGATGTTGTTTCTTCTCTGTAAAATGATGATGATGATGATAGTATCAATTCTATAGAGCTAATAACTATATGTAAAGCATTTGAAATAGTATCTGGCAATTAGCACCATATATGTGTTAAGATGTTATTCTTTTATCCAGTATTCTTTGTATTTATTGCAGGAAGGTTTTAAGATATTTTGAATCCACTATATTATTGGATGTGGAGAATCCTATATAATAAAAGCCTAATATACTAAGTGTCCAGTCAACAGGTCAGCCATTCAATCAAAGCGTAATATGCTAATGATATGCTAAGGCTGCTCAATCACTCACTATGATGTGCACTGACCACCAGGGGGCAGATGCTCTGACCAGTAGGTGAGCTTGCTGCTGGGGTGCTGCTGGGGTCCTGCCGGTCAGGACTGAGTGAGATGAGACAGGCCGGACATGCCCTGGAGCTCTTCCGCAGTCCCTCCCTGGCTGACCAATCTCCTGCACCCCTCCCTGGACCCAATCGTACTCTCGTGGGGTCCCTCAGCCTGGCCTGCACCCTCTCGCAATTCAGGCTGAGGGACTCCCGGCCTCTCCTCCCCGAGTGCGTGAATTTTGTGCATTGGGCCTCTAGTGTTTATATATTTTATAACACCTATTATAAGTTTAAACATTTGTTTGGATAGGCAGTTTACCACTGTATTATAAATGTAACTATATCTCCCTGAAGTCACATAAAGAACATTTATATATTTTAGAAAAAATGTGTACATTTGTAAGTATATAAAATTTATGTAAGCTATGACTCAGCAGCTTTAAGTCTAAAATCAGCAAAGGGATCTGTGTTACCACCAGTCTTTCCTTACTATAAAACATAGCACAAAATTTCTTAATTCTCAATTTTACAAGCAATTTTATTTTTATTAAGAACATGATTGTGCTTGTATATGTACATGAAAATACATTTGAATATTTGGATACTTTAAATATGTATTTTTGTGTGATTTTATATGCTAACAAACTTGTAAATTCAATGAAGTATTATACTTGCTAAAATTACCAACATAGGGTGGGACAAAAGTAGGTTTACAGTTGTGAGTATACAAAACAGACTTCATTATTTGTTAATTATTGTATTCTTTTTCATATGAGCAACTATAAACCCCTACTTTTGCTCCATCCTGTATTTTGACTCGGAGATAATCTTTTTCTCTCTCTTTTTAAAAAATAAATCTTTATTGTTCATATTATTACAAATGTTCCTCATTTCCCTCCCCTCCATTGCTCCCCTCCACCAAGTTTCCATCCCACCCTCTGCCCTTTCCCCATCCCCCATTGTCCTCATCCATAGGTGCGGTTTATGTTCAATCTCTTCCCGCCCTCCTCCCACTCCCCTTTTCCCCGAGAATCATCAGTCCACTCCCCTTCCATACCTCTGATTCTATTATATTCACCAGTTAGTATTGTTCATCATGATTTTTACTTCCCTTGGTTTTTAGATTCACTTGTTGATAGTTACGTATTTGTTGTTCATAATTTTTATCTTTATCTTCTTCCTCTTCTTAAAGAATCCCTTTTAGCGATTCATATAATTCTGGCTTGGTGGTGATGAACTCCTTTAGCTTTTTTTTATTTGTGAAGCTCTTTATCTGGCCTTCAATTCTGAGTGATAGCTTTGCTGGGTAGAGTATTTTTGGCGGTAGGTTCTTGTTATTCATCACCTTGAATATTTCTTGCCAATCCCGTCTGGCCTGCATGTTTCTGTTGATATATCAGCTGACAGTCATATGGATGCTCCTTTATAGGTAACTACCTGCTTTTGTCTTGCTGCTTTTAATATTCTTTGTCTTTTGCTCTTGGAATTTTAATTATGATGTGTCTTGGTGTGGTCCTCTTTGGATTCCTTTTGTTTGGGGTTCTATGTGCTTCTTGGACTTGTAAGTCTATTTTTTCCCCCAGGTGGGGGAAGTTTTCTGTCACTATTTCTTTCAATATGTTTTCAGTATCTTGCTCTCTGTAATCTTCATAATTCTGATGTTGGTTCGTTTGAAGTTGTCCCAGAGATTTCTTACACTATCTTCAACTTTCTGGATTCTCTTGTCTTCTTCTTCTGGAGAGGAGTGTCCTCTGGCTCTTTGTGTTCCAAATCTTTGACTTGAATCTTCCATTCTGTTTTTAGGACTCTGTATAATGATTTTTATTTCAGAGAATGTATTCTTTATTTCTAGTTGATCCTTAGCATTTCTTGTTGATCCTTTATCATTTCTTGTTGATCCTTTATTATTTCTAGTTGATCCCTTTTCATATCCTCATAGGTCTCATTTATTTTATCGGCCTTTTCTAGGAGATTCTTGAACAATCTTATAAGTGTGGTTTTGAACTCTATATCCAAGTGCTTTTTGTCCTCCATTTCTTTCATTTGTGATCTGTTTCCTCGTCTCGGCATTTTCGCTGCTTCCCTGAGTTGGTAGGTTGGGAGGATCAGCTGTGTCCATGCCAGGAGACAGCCTTATCCCACTAGACTTGGAAACCTGTAAAAGCCTCTGTGTTCAGCTTGGATGGGGCGGAGTTTCAGGGTGGAGCCTATAGCCTTGGCTTCTGGTTAGCCCCGCCCTCTGAGGTTCCTGAGTCTCAGTGTACCTCAGTGTCCTTTGGTATTCACTGCAAGCACCTCTGAGAGAAAGGCGCCCTAGAGTTTTGCCAGCTACCAGACAGTCTAGTCTCTCCCCCAATGAGCCCGTAACTAGGGTTCAGTGCAGTTGGAAGTGGGGTTAAGAGCAGTCCGGAGCTTATGTCTCCTTCCCACTAGGGCAATCCAGTGGCCCAAAATGTGCATGACTCGGGGGCTCTGCCTTTCACCGCTTCCCTGGCTTCCACCTTACAGCCCAGATTCCCACTCTATGAGGCTGGGGTCCAAGGGTCTCACCCAGAACTGGGGTTCAGTGCAGTCAGAACTGGGGTTCAGCACAATCGTGAGCTTTTGTCTCCTTCCCACTAGGGAATGCCAGCCAGGCACTCAGCCGCCCCCTCCTCTCTGGCTCCGTCCTCTCTCCACGCGTGCACCATGTCTCTCCGTACCTTAGGCTTTTATAGCTCCTCTGATTTTCCTTCTGGTTTTCTCTTTCCTTCTAGTTGTAGAATTTCCAGTCAGTCAACTTTCCTGTAGTTCTGGATAATGTCCACTTTATATTTTAGTTGTATTTTTTTAAATTGTTGAGTGAGGCTGCAGTTAGGTGTTTACCTATGCCACCATGTTGGTTTTTTCTCTCTGTATCGGAGATAATTTTTATCATAATTTCTGGGATACTTCATGTTAAGATTCTAGAAAAAATAAAGGATGACAATCTACTAAAGAAAAGCAATTTGGGGGTAAGAAATGGAAGCTGTCTAGAGAGTAAACAAATCACAGTACATATTTAAGTTATAAAGTATTTTTAGTTTAAACCATTTTCTTACTGTTGTTTGTTGTTAATCCTTATCTGAGGATCTCTTTTCCATTGGTTTTTAGAAAGAGTGAAAGGGAGGGAGAGGGAGAGAGAGACATCGATGTGAGAGAGACACATTGATTGGTTGTCTTCCTCATGCACTTTGGGGCCAAGGATTGAAACTGCATCCCAGGTATGTGCCCTTGACCAGGAATTAAACTCGCCACACTTGGTGCTTTAACCACTTAGCAAACCAGCCAGGGCTAAGCAATTCTTAAAATTCCCTTTTAAAAACTTCATGTCTACCGTATTTTAAATTTGTATCTTAAATATCTAAAATATATCCCCCTGCCAAAAAAAATACTGAGGTATGAATTTCTGAGGTCTCCATTCATATGTAGAAACTTGAATTTAATGGCAAGGCACTATGAATAATAGGGAACATTAACTATTCAATAAGTTTTCTGGACCAATGCTCACTATAGAGAAAATAAAATTAAATCTCTATCTCAGAGCACAGACAAAGTAAATCCCATATGCCTTAAAGACCAAATGTGGAAGAGAAGTGTAAAATTGAGAAGAATATTTTTGTATAAAGAGAGAGTTCTCACATAAAACAAAAATACCCATAAATCATAAAGGGAAAACTTCACTATATTAAAACTCAACCTGGCAAACACTAAAGCACATTCCAACCAAGTGAGAAGACCGCTGCAGACAGATCGGAGATGTTGCAGGGCCTGTGGCCGACGCACAGTTAGGGTCCATGATATGCACAGAGTTAAAGACAGTAAGGAAAGGTCAAAGGACCCAGGAGAAAACTGAAATGGATGTGAATGGGTGATCCACAGAGAGTGACCTGAACATCCAAAAGCTTATGGACAGATGCTCAACTCCACTGATAATCAGAGAATTGCCCTCACCCCCGAAAAAGGTCCCAGTGAAGTGGATAGTGGTTGTGGGTGACAGGTGCTTTGAACCGACTATAGGAAAGGTGTGGTTCGCCTTATTTCCTCTGAGTAGAGCAATTGCGATAGAAATATATGGCTTTGCAGCCTATATAGTGGCACTGTTGAGGGCCTGGAGCTGATTGCATATAGGAATATACTATTGTTCATGTAGTTTTTAAGACCTTTTCCTGGACAAAAAAAAAAATAATAATAATAATAATAATAATGCTCACTATGTAATAGTTGGGAAATGTAGAACAGTGTGAAAAAGAAAATAAATCCTGCATACAGAGATACCTACAAGCAAGATTCTGGTGTGTTGCCCTGGCTGGCGTTGCTCAGTGGTTAGAGCGTCATCCCAGGAATCAAGAGGTTCTTGGGTTTGATTCCCAGTCAAGGACACATACCTGTGATGCAGGTTTGTTGCCCAGGCCTGCCTGGCCACATGCAGAAGGCAACCAGTTGATGTGTCTATCTCACAATAATATTTCTCTCTCTCTTTTTCTCTCCCTTCCTCCCTTTCTTCCACTCTTAACTAAAAAAGCAATGGAAAAAATATCCTCGGGTCAGGCTTAAAACAAAACATTTTAAAAAGATTCTGTTTCTTTTTGTCTAAGCATAAAAAAATATAAATACATATAAAAATGTGATTATGTTATATAATAAATAAAAATTTAATATCCTTTTTTTTTACTTTTTCCCCTGGATAAAATTGTGTTGAGCTGCTTAACTTTCCTCTTATATGTTTTTCATAAGGATTTATGCTTCTATGTTCCTCCCCCCCAAAATCTTTCATTGATTGGATATACCATAGTATAAGATAAAGAATAGTGTTTACTCTTTTATGGCTTTTAAAATTTTATTTTGGCCCTAGCCAATGGATAGAGCACTGACCCACAGACTGAAGGGTTGCAGGTTCAATTCCGGTCAAGGGCACGTACTTCAGTTGCAGGATCCATCCCCACCCAGGGTCAGGGTGCATGCAGGAGGCAACCAATCAATATGTCTCTCTCAATTGAGATTTCTCTCCCCCTCCATACTACTCTCTCTGGAAATGAAGGGAGAAAGATATTCTCAAGTGAGGAGTAGCAAAGAAAAAAACACAAAAAAGTTGTATTTTGTATAAATAAAATTTGTTTAAAACTTTAAAAGCCATAACATTATAAACATACATCACATTTTTGACAATCAATGCCTCTCAGCTTGCGGTTCAACTGGTACATGTCTCTGTGTTTTCAGAACTCCTCAACAGCTGACAAAGCAGACACTACACAGGATACACACTCTGACATTTCTCGCCACGTCTCGAGGGTCCGTGTGAATGTGACAGTCTGTCTGTCACACGTGGATAACTGAAGGTCTGCCTGTGAAGTCCACCTGCTGGACTCCCACAAGCTGTAAAACAGAATTGATGGGTTTGTGATCCAATCTGTTCCTGTCATGGTGTATAAAATGGATGTAGTGACCTAGAAGACAAGAAGAATAAAAGGCAGAGGTTGGCGTACATCGTTACCTATTGGATTATTGCTTACTAGAATCAACAACGCTTGTCAACTTTTAATTAGTCCACAGGAAAAAATCAATCACCCAGAGTACATCATATTCTATGTGTAGTGCCATAATAATTTTAAATTAAGGTAATAAAGCATGACAAGGATGTGGTTAAATAAGAGTGATACTTAATGTTTATGATATCCAAGGGGCACAATTCTTAAATTATGACCTTGTATTAGGTTACAATTAAATAAAATAACTTGTCAAACAGGCAGAAAATGGAACTGACATAGATAGAAAGCTAGAAAGTCACATTTGTTTTTTAAATGTAATAGTGGAATAAATCACTTGCTTAAAAAAGTTCACTCCCAAATACTGATTTACGAGGCTGTCTGCACATTGGCTGGGCGTTGCCCTGTGCACTGGAAGATCGCCCATACTGTTCCTGGGCAGGGCACAGGCCAGGCCTTCAGGCTCGGTAGTGGGCAAGCAGGGTAGCCATTGATGTTTTATGCTCACATCGATATTTCTCTCTCTTCCTTTCTCTCTAAAAATAAAAAAGATATTTTTCTTTTCACTTTGAAAGTATCTTTTTATTTACTTGTTATTTTTATTTATTAAAAATTTTTAATGTTGACATTGTAGGTGTTCCCCTCCTTTGTACATCTTCACCCACCACCCAATAAAAAATATTTTAGAATCGGAAGGACCGAAGCAAGATGGCGGCCTAGGAAGTCTCCTGGGCCGCCATCTCCTCAACAATTTGGAAAAAAACAACAGATAAAATCGAAAGGGATCGCACCAGACCCACATGAAAGCTGGCGAAATAGGAAGGCTACAACTAGACACAAAGCAGGACACCACTGCTGCCATGAGGAGTTTAAAACTACAGCGAAACTGGACCTGCCGGAGCCGCTGCCGCCGGGAATGAGGGAAGCCAGACCTTGCTCCACCCCGGGGCCCAGGGAGTGGGCCAGCCCTGCCAGCCGCCCTGCTGGCCGCCACAGGAGCTGATGTGGGCCTACACCGCGCCTTCGGCTCCTGCCTGGACGAGAAGCCCGTGAGCGTGACCCCCCTGCCCACAGCCATCCCGGTCCTAAGCCATCCCAGCTCGCCCGCAGTGCTGGAGAGGAGCGGGAACAGCGTCTCCCTGTCCGCAGCCAGCTCGGCCCAGCCCCCGCACTTGCTGTGCTGGCGAAGAGATCACACAGCGTCTCCCTGCACGCAGCCAGCTGGGCTCAGAAATGGGAAGGCTACAACTAGACACCAAGCAGGGCGCCGCTGCTGCCATGTGGAGTTTAAAACTACAGCGAAACCGGACCTGCCGGAGACGCTGCTGCCGGGAAAGAGGGAAGCCAGACCTCGCTCCGCCCTGGGGCCCAAGGACTGGGCCAGCCCGCCGGCCATGGGAACCAGGGAGCTGTTATGGGACCTTCGGCGCCTGCCCACAACCATCCCGAGGAGCTGTCTCGGCGTCTCCCGGCCTGCGGCCAGCTGGGCTCAGTCTCCGCACGCACCTTATTGGTGGGGAGCTGGCGCGGCACCTTCCTTTTGCGCCCTGCGGAGTCTTTCCGCTGCCACCGCCAGCAGCCGGCTCCAAAGCTTACGCCACTACCACCATGTGGATTTTAATACTACAGAGGAAATTGAGACACAGGAGCTACCATCGATGCCGCACCCACCACCGCCCATGCGAATGGGAATCCACCGAAATCAGAGCTCACTACGCCAAGGGCTCAGAGAGAGTGTGGCTTCAGAACTTAGCCTCTGCGTCCACAGCAGCTCTGCTTCTGCAACAAAGGAGACACCATTGAGGGCAGGCTCTCCACCCGCAGCCATCTCAGCCCACCCACAACCTTCCCAGCACACCCGCCGTGCTGGTGAGGAGCCAGCACGGCACGTTCTGTTAGCGGCCCCGGCGAGTCTTCCCTCAGCCGCCGCATGGCCGAACCGAAGCTCCCGCCACTGCCGCCATGTGAACTTTAAAACTACAGTGGAAATTGAACCACAGGAGCGACCTTCGCTGCCGCCACCCGCCACCACCGCTGCAAATAAAGGAAATCCACCAAGAACAGAGCTCACTACGCCCTGGGCTCAGAGAGGGGGCGGCTTCAGAACTTAGCCTCCGCATCCGCAGCTGCTCTGCTTCCGCACCGAACGAGACACCTTTGAGGGGGTCTACCCGCCTGTAGCCATATCAGCCCATCTGCAACCATCCCAGCCTGCCTGCCTTGCTAGCAAGGAGCTAGCACAGCCCCTCCAATACGAGACCCCAGTGCCCGAGAGGGGTCCTGTGCCCTGGGGGAGTGTTATGTCCAGGGGACCGTGTGCCCCGGGTGAGCCATATGTCCCAGGGGGCCCTGTGCCCCGGGTGCGCCCTGTGTCCCAGGGGGCCTTGTGCCCCAGGTGAGCTCTGTGTCCCAGGGTGCCGTGTGCCCGAGGGTGCCGTGTGCCCGAGGGTGCCGTGTGCCCCAGGTGAGCCGTGTGTCCCAGGGGGCCGTGTGCCCCGGGTGAGCCATGTGTCCCAGGGTGCCCTGTGCCCCGGGCGAGCCGTGTGTCCCAGGGGGCCATGTGTTCTGGTGAGCCGTGTGTCCCAGGGGGGGCCCTGTGCCCCAGGTGAGCCGTGTGTCCCAGGGGGCCATGTGCCCGGGGTGAGCCGTGTGTCCGAGGGGGCCCTGTGCCCGGGGTGATCCGTGTGTCCCAGGGGGCCATGTGCCCGGGGTGAGCCGTGTGTCCCAGGGGGCCCTGTGCCCCGGGTGAGCCGTGTGTCCCAGGGGGCCCTGTGCCCCAGGTGAGCCGTGTGTCCCAGGGGGCCCTGTGCCCCGGGTGAGCCGTGTGTCCCAGGGGGCCCTGTGCCCCAGGTGAGCCGTGTGTCCCAGGGGCCCCTGTGCCCCGGGCGAGCCGTGTGTCCCAGGGGTCCATGTGTCCCGGTGAGCCGTGTGTCCCAAGGGACCCTGTGCCCCGGGTGAGCCGTGTCCCCCAAAGGGGCTGGGTGTCCCGGGTGAGCCGTCTGTCCCAGGGGGCCCTGTGCCCCGGGCGAGCCGCGTGTCCCAGGGGTCCGTGTGCCCCGGGTGAGCCATGTGTCCCAGGGGGCCCTGTGCCCGGGGTGAGCCGTGTGTCCCAGGGGGCCCTGTGCCCCGAGTGAGCCCTGTGTCCCAAGGGAAGCAGTGTGACCCAGGGGGAGGGGCGGTGAGAACCAGAGGAGGAGCGGACTCTATTCGTGTGGTCCTGAGATAGCCACCATAAAACAAGCAGACTGCCAAATGAGGAGCAGATTCTATTCATGTGATCATGAGATAGTCACCATAAAACAAGCAGATTGTCAAATGACAGCAGGGAGGGGAAGGAGACCTGGGGGGAGATAAGAGAACAACCGAAGGACTGGTATGCATGAATACAACCAACGAACACAGAACTCTGGGAGGGAGGGCATGAATGGGAGGTTGGGGGGTGGGGCAATGGTAAGATATGTACACAATATAATACATTAATTTAAAAAAATTAAAAATATATTTTAAAAAAAGGCTATCTGTATTATAACTGTAGACCAAAAGGAGCTGAAAACAAGGACATTAAACCAATCAGTTAGGATACACTTAAATGTCCACAATTCTTTTACTGCTCAAATGTAAATAAATCATAATTTATAGTCCAGTTCTGTTTACTTATATTCTTGGGCTCAAGATGAGAATTTTAACTTAAAACAGATTAAGGAAACATTATTAGAGACATGTTTTCTGTACTGTACTTATCTGCTGTCTCTAGTCATCACTATAGACTTAATATAATAAACTGGCTTATTATCAGATAATACAAATAAGGTAAATGAAATACTGGCGTACCCATGATATAGATGTGTATAACACACACACCTGGCCTTTTCTTTTCTTTTTAAAAAAATATATTTTATTGATATTTTATAGAGAGGAAGGGAGAGAATAGAGAGCTAGAAACGTCGATGAGAAACATCGACCAGCCGCCTCTTGCACACCCCCCACCGGGGATGTGCCCGCAGCCAAGGTACATGCCCTTGACTGGAATTGAAACTGGGACCCTTCAGTCCGCAGACCAACGCTCTACCACTGAGCCAAACTGGTTTCGGCCACACCTGGCCTTTTCCTTAGAGGAGCTATTTCCTCCAGGAGGTAGCATTGAAATCTCCTAGTAAGTGGTTTCCAACTTGGACACAAAGGACTCTCCCTGGGCTCTCACCCTTACACACTGAGTGTGGGGGCCGGTGGCACCGGGACGTGGAGAGGAAGGGCTCAGAAAACACCGTCCAATCTGAGGACGGAAGCGAGTCCGTCGGAAATGTGGCTAACGTTGTTCTGGGAGAATTCAGGACTCCTCATAAACGCGCTTCTTCTCACGGGTCTAACTGGAGTGCCCCGAGAGGGAGAGGGAGCTTAATAACAGAGGTTAGCTTGTAGTGCTTCATAAGCAACAGGCCCAAAAGTCATACTGCTTGGGCAAAATCCTCCAAGTTCCTTCTAGCTATCTGGAATGCATTAAAGTAAAGGTAAATTTTATAACTCTTAACGTGGACCATTTTAAAGAGGAAGGAGAACCCAGAAAACAGTTTACAGCTGCTTTTTAGCACTCTCACTGTGTTTGTCCCTGACCACAGTCCTTGGAGGTGGCCGAGATTCAGCTCTCACCCACTGAGCAGAGCTACCATGCCAAGCTGCCCATCTTTACGTGCTCGCTGTTCACAGAGAAAGCAGGTAGCCCCTGGACTTGTATAGCACATGAAGTGTCCTGTGGGTCTGGGCTTTGATGCTTACCTGGACCTACAATGAGGGTCCCGCCTTGCTGACCTGGATCTCCTTGGAAATCAAAAAGAGGGCCGGTCACCGCCCGCCACAGGCTCCACATGCTTCCTGAGAGGATGTTTGACTTTATGTGGGGGCTCGGTCCTGAAATATTAGAAAGCGTCTTCAGATGCATCATTTTACATTCGATTAGATATCAAAAAGGTAACGTTTCTCCTTCTCTTTCTTGTGTGTCATCTTAACTTTCGACTTGTCTATTTTTCCTTCAAAGAACGGTTTCTCAGCCTTCCACTACTGATGCTGCAGACGAGAGCATGCTTTGTCCTGTGCAATGTAGGGTGCTGCCCTCTTCACCCACTAGATGACATGGCACCCACTACCCACCAACATGTAATAATTAAAAATTCTCCAGACAAAGTCAAATGCCCCCTGGGGGCAAAAGTGTCCCTGGTTGAGGATATCTTTTTTTTTTTTAATTATTTGTTGACTTTAGAGAGGAAGGGAGGGAGGAAGGGAAAGAAGGAAGAGCGAGAGCAAGAGTGAGAGCAAGAACGAGAGAGAGAGAGAGAGAGAGAGAGAGAGACAGAGAGAGAGAGAGAGAGAGAGAGAGAGAGAGAGAGAGAGAGAGATTATTCCACTTGTTCATGCATTCATTGGTAATTCTTGTGTGTGCCCTGATTGGAGATCGAACCTGCCACTTTGGCATATGGGGACGATGCTTTCACCAGCTGAGCTACCCAGCCTGGACCAATTGCCTGATTTCTTAATATTCCCAGATACCTGTTATTTTCCTCCATCTCATGAACTCCTCTATTTCTTTCATGTTTACATTAGAATGCAGTCATCTTACCAAGAAACAAACACGACGCATTCACTTGGAGACATGGGGAAAAGGCTAAATTTTACTGTTTTATAGGATTCTTCACCTACAATAAATATTCAGAAATCCAAACTATCTCCTACTTTCCAAAGAAGAGGTCATTTGATATTTCTGAATTGTTAGAGCTTCAACTGAAGAAGATTCCACAGCCTAGAATTTAGCAGCCTCTGCTGAGAAGCACACTCCTGTGGGATGCAACCAATGGATGTGTCTCTGTCACATCAATGTTTCTCTCTCTCTCCCCCTCCCTTCCACTCTCTCTAAAATCAATGGAAAAAATGTCTCACTTCTCAGGTGAGAATTAAAATAACAATAAAATATATTTATAGCTGTATAGTACTTTTTAGTGTGTTGATTTCAAGAAGGACTATTCTGAGATTGACTGAGATTTATACTGTTTGAGGAAGGAACTTTTAAAAATTACGATATAAGAACCTAATATTTTCTGTTTGGAAATACAGTATTTTAACACGGGCCAAAGAGGCTTAAAAATGTGACTAGACCTGCCGAAACCGATTTGGCTCAGTGGATAGAGTGTCGGCCTGCGGACTGAAAGGTCCCAGGTTCGATTCTGGTCAAGGGCATGTACCTTGGTTGCGGGCAAATCCCCAGTGGTGGGTGTGCAAGAGGCAGCTGATCGATAATTCTCTTTCATCGATGTTTCTAGCTCTCTATCATTCTCTCTTCCTCTCTGTAAAAAAAAATCAATAAAATATATATTTTAAAAAATGTGACTAGACCCTCTCTTATAATCACCAGGATATGTTTTGCCTAGGATTCAAATCCTCATCTTGGTTGCGGCAATGCATGGGGAGGTGCTACTGAAGGGAGACTCACAGTTTACATCTAAAGTGCTAAGTGAGACAGATGTTTACACACTGAGGCTCTGCTGTGGCACGGAAATCAGCCTATCAAAGGTGAGTCCACACCGGCACTCTGAAAGTTCCTACACTACAGAGAGAAAAGGCGCGAACTCAGTGTTTATGCCAGCTCACCCACAGCTTTCGTAAAGCTTAAGCTGCTTTCTTTAAAAACATTATAAATGGGTCATGCTAACTCCCTCATAAACAGCTCCCCAATCTGTCCCCTCCTGCCAGCCACCCCTAGGACTTCAGCCTCATTTCTTTCCGCCCTTCATTACAACCTTCTCACTCACATCACTGGCTCTGGTGGGGGTTCCAGTCCCTCCTCCACCCGAATGTGTCTGTGGCATAACTGGTCCACTTTAAGTACTTGTACGGGCCCCACCCACACACTGCCTCCAGAACAGTCACCTCATACTCGGCATGAATTGGCCACAACCTGCCCCTTGGCTCACACCAATTCCCAAACTCCTTTTAGACTCTGGCCAGATGCAGGGACCTGACTTCCCCAGAGTGAGCTTAGCCTGGCCGGTGTTGCTTAGGGGACTGAGCTTCCTCCCATGCACCAAGAGGTCACTGGGTCCATTTTCTGCAACTGACTAGGTACTGTCATGAAAGCTATGCCTGGGTTGGAGGCTTGATCCCCAGTAAGGGGTGTGCAGGAGGCAGCCAATCAATGTTTCTATATCTCACTCCCTCTCTCTTCCTCTCTCTCTCTCTCTCTCTCCAAAAAACAAACAAAAAAAACAAACAATAAAAACATTGAAAAAGTGAGCTTAGACCACCTCCTCTGAGAAGCCTTCCCAGATACACTGCCCTCACTTTTCTGGCGCAGGCATCCCTGGCACATGCTTTCCTCTCTTACAAACCCTCCACCTGGATCCCCATGAGCTGTTTGCTTCTGGCTCTCAGGGTAGAGGATGTGCCAGGGGGCAGGGCTGTGTCTGTCTGCTATCACCACCTCCCGGAGCGCCCAGCACAGCGGTTCTCACTAGCCAGAGCTCAATAATGTTTGTGTAGATGAATGATCTGAGTTCGAGTGTTCTTACTGGTATCTCAGAGTTAAGTTCTTCCCACCTAAACCGCAGATCAGCAGCTCACCTGGAACTGACTAAGCTCTGTTCATTATAAAGAATTGTGCTGCCGAAACCGGTTTGGCTCAGTGGTAGAGCGTCGGTCTGCGGACTGAAAGGTCCCAGGTTCGATTCTGGTCAAGGGCATGTACAATGGTTGCGGGCACATCCCCGGTAGTGGGTGTGCAAGAGGCAGCTGGTCGATGTTTCTCTCTCATCAACGTTTCTAGCTCTCTATCTCTCTCCCTTCCTCTCTGTAAAATATCAATAAAATATATTAAAAAAAAAAAAAAAGAATTGTGCTAAGGGCAGGGAATGTGGACCACATAATGGTGAATAAAACATCAAGCTCTTCAACTAACTACACTCCCAGCCACTGCACACGCAATCACTAAGGACACAAGGAAGCACAAGGCGCCGTTACAATACAGCGAGGGGAGCATTCACTCCTGCTCGAAGAGCTATTAAGAGCCCCTTTGAGTTGGGTTTCAAATGAAACCAAGATTTCATTAATGAAAGTACATAAACCATACAAAGTCATGAAGATAAGGTATCTATATATATAAAACCCTAACATGCAAATAGACCGACTGGCAGAACAACCAAACAACTGGTCGCTATGAGGTGCCCTGACCACTAGGGGGTACGCGCAAAACACCCTCGGCATTGGCCATGGTGGGATGGTGGAGCAGGTGAGTGGGGGCACCAGACCAAGATGGGGCACCAGTAGCTATCATCGGGGTGAGCCTCTGGTGGTTACTGAAATTCTTTGCTCCCATGCCCCGTAGTCCCACCAGACACTCACACCTGCTGTTGGCACAGACCCTGCTTGCACCTGCTGCCAGCACCAGAGCCACCAGTCATACCTGCTGCTGGCACCAGCTGCAAGCACACAGCGCTGGCCTCAATTGCTCAGTGCCATCAGCAGGTGCATGTGGCAGCTGCTGGCCCTCATTGCCTCTGAGGGCTTGTCCACCTCCCCTGCTCCTGAGGGGTGATCGGGGCAGCAGCCACCACTCACACCTACTGATGGTACCAGCTCCACTTGCACCCGCTGCTGGCACTGGCCCCAATCACTCCACATGGCAGGAGGGGCTGCCCGCCACAGCCTCTCAGCCCACAGTTCCTTTCAAGGTGCATGAATTCATGCACTGGGTTTAAACAATAATTTTCTTTTAATCATAAAAGTAAAATTTACTCATTTTAAAACACATAAAAGCCATTTTTCTCACTTCCATTCATTGGGGTTAGCACTGCAATATCTTTTAAAGTCTTTTTCATCACACACACACACACACACACACACACACATCCCACAGCTCTTTATGTTTAGTACTTAGCAGCTTTCCATGTCATTACACCCCCAGAAAGGAATCTTTTAGGGTCTGGTGTGTCTGGACTGTTTACAGGAATCATAAAAATATAAAACCCAGTCTGAGTTATTAACTTACATTTGCTACCCTAAGCATATAGATTCAAATGTAAAAATACATCATTAGTGTTTACTACTTGAGACATGTCATGTGTAAGTTACCTGAGGAGGTAACTTCTTCACCTCTTTTCATTCCCAATCTTTTATAAATTTCTCTCTCAGGATCAACGTAGATTTCATGACAATATCCAGTCAGTTTGCAGAAAGGCTACAAAAAGAGAATATGTGGTATCTTTAGAAGAAAAAAGTGAGAGAAAGGTAATTATAATCTAACTTAATTTCAATAAATATAACCTACACTTAGTGGTTCAAATCATATTCTTGCTATGTCTGTTAGTTTTAATCTGTTAACTTTTCAATTTGTTATACATTTACCTCAATATGATGGTAGGACGACTGTCCAATCACGATAAGGGAAACATTTGCCTCCTTTAGGAGAAAAAAACATACATGTAAATACTACTAGAAATTATGTTTCCTACAACTTCCCCTTATCCATTCCATTCCAAAGCCAGCGATAGGCTTCTGGAAGAATGGAACAAATGGGAAAAGTGTGTGAGTCCAAGCAAAGAAATGCATGGTAAAATGTGTCATTCTGATGATCTTTTGCTAAGTAAGAACTTTAATATAGTCAATAATTCCCTACACTCCCCCAAAGGTGTACTTTAAAAAATAGTCCTGCAGTTACCTTAGCTGGATGTTGTCCTGTGCACAAAAGCCTGTGGGCTCAGTCCCCGCTAGGGGGCGTGCAGGAGGCAGCCAATTGATGTTTCACTCTCATATGAAGTTTCTCTCTCCCTTCCCCTCTCTCTAAAACAAATCAATAAAAATATTTTAGCAAAGAATAAAAATGATAAAAGTAGTATTATTTAATCAGTTTTATTTTCTCACATCCCAATGGTAAGGTCTGGGGAACACAGATCTGAGTTTTCCAAAGGCTGCCCAATGCCTTCACTGGAAAGCTCACCTGGGGACAAATCTCCATGTATGTGCCTGACGAAAAACACACGTGTTTGGTTGTCATAGGGATGTGGAATGTGTGCCCCACCACAATACAATTTTTCATCTTTAAGCTATATTAGTATTTTCCTATAATGAACAATTATGTGGTGTTTTTATTACAAAATTAAGGAAAGAAATCTCAACAATTGCCAGCATGTGTGTTTTTGGTCATTATCATTCAACATTTGTGGATAGGCAGGTTACTAGGTAACACTAAAAGCATTACTGTGGTCAGTATGTTTATAGGCCGCAGTAACCAGCACGTGAAGACAGGAATGGGTCTCCAATGCTCCCTCCCTGTTAGGAGGTGCTGGGGAGGCGGGAAGGTGATAACCCGGATAAGGCAGCTCCTCACCCACCTCCAATGCACTGCTGATGAATGTGGAGACCTGCACAGGTCCCCGAGGCGGGCACGCGGCTGTTCACGCTCAGGAGACTTACTTGTAAGAAACTCCTTGGGATTTTGGCCAGATCTTCTACATACTCCTTGCAGGTGTAACACAGGAAATGCTGGAACCCCAACCGGCAAAAAGAACAAGTTAGCGATGGACACCCTCCAGGTTCCGCAAGACGCTAACCCAGTGCCCCAGTTGGACGGAAAAGGGTGCTAACCCAGCACCCCAGTTGGGAGGAAAAGGGTGCTAACCCAGCGCCCCAGCTGGGTGGAAAAGGGTGCTAACCCAGCGCCCCAGCTGGGTGGAAAAGGGTGCTAACCCAGCGCCCCAGTTGGGTGGAAAAGGCATCGCGGCGCCCGATGTGCTTTAAAGCCGGGCCGCACCCGTCCCGCTGGGCCTCCTCCTGCGAAGACAGGGCCATGGGAAGGGGCGGGCGGAATCCGCCTCGGTCCCGGCCCTCCGGGGCCCCGCAGGGTCTCCCCGCCGGGGCTGGGGAAGCGACCTCCACCCCAGCGGCGGGCGAGGTCCCTGCCCCGGTCGGCCCGCGCCCGCGCTCACCCGCACGAAGACCACGATGGCCCGGCGCTCCCGGAAGAGCGCGCCGAACGGCACCCGCCTCCCGTCCGAGTCCAGCACGGGAAGCTCGGCCACCGCGTCGACCAGGGGCTGCCCGCGCGCGGGGCCGCTCGGGACCAGGGCAGCGGCGGCGGGGCCGCCCGAAACCGGGGCTGTGGCGGTGCGGCCGCTGACCTGCCGCGTGATCGGGGCCAGCGCCGGGGCGGCCATCGCGTCCTGACTTCGCGGGCCCGAGTGGGTGGGACACAGAGGCGCCGAGGTGGGCGCCAGGGTCACGGGGAGGCGGGGCTCAGCGGTGGGCGGGTGGGGGTGGGGCTTGGAAGGCAGGGCTTGTGGGTGGGGCTTTGTGGAGGCGGGGCTTGTGGAGGCGGGGCTTGTGGGTGGGGCTTTGAGGAGGCGGGGCTTTGAGGAGGCGGGGACTTCTGGAGGCGGGGCTTTGTGGAGGTGGGGCTTGCGGAGGCGGGGATTGTGGGTGGGGCTTTCACAAAGGCGGGGCTTTGAGGAGGCGGGGCTTGCGGAGGCGGGGCTTGTGGGTGGGGCTTTGTGGAGGCGGGGCTTTTTGAGGAGGCGGGGCTTGTGGGTGGGGCTTTGTGGAGGCGGGGCTTGGAGAAGTGGGCAGCACAGAGAGCGGGTCACTGGGTTGAGCTGCTGTGTCCAGCGGCTCCGAGGTGAGGACGTGCGGCTCTCGGTTTCCACCCGCCCCCCTCCCAGGTCTGGATGCCTGTGCGTTGCTGACAGAAGCACTCCTGGTAGGAAGAGTGAGATGGGTCCGAGCGAGAAAAGGTTATTTAGGAAGAAAGAAGTCTCTCGGGCTGACCTGAGTTCTTTCTCAGGAGAACCAGGGGCCCAGGATTTCCTTACCCAGGACAACCATATATCGGGTCCAATAGCATTGCTACTGTGTTAGCTTACATTCCGTTTTTAACCCAGCCCCTGCCACTTTCTTTTCCAAGTAATCATTAACGGTGTACTATATCTTAAATGTAGAGTTACATTTTTAAAATATACATATATATTTTTATTGATTCCAGAGAGAATGGGAGAGGGAAAGAGACATAGAAACATCAATGATGAGAGAATCATTGCTGGGCTGCCTCCTGCACGCCCCTCATGGGGATCTGAGCTAGCAGTCCCGCATGCGCCCTGTGGGGGAATCAATCCTGGCCTCCTAGTTCATAGGTTGATGCTTAACCACTGAGCCACATCAGCCCAGCAAAGAGAACCTTTTTATTCTTTCCTTAAAACTTGCCAGTCCAGATCATTGAGTGTTTCTTTATGAAGTTAGTAAGTAGTAAATACTAATTTAATAAACAGATAAAGAAATAATGTTTCGCCGAAACCGGTTTGGCTCAGTGGTCTGCGGACTGAAAGGTCCCAGTTTCTATTCTGGTCAAGGGCATGTACACTGGTTGTGGGCACATCCCTGGTCAGGGGTGTGCAGGAGGCAGCTGGTGGATGTTTCTCTCATCGACGTTTCTAGCTCTCTATCTATCTCTCTCCCTTCCTCTCTGTAAAATATCAATAAAATATATTTTAAAAAAATAAACATAAATAAACATAGCTGTATTCCAAGTTGCTGGCATATCCACATATTAAAGAACTACTTCAAATTACTCTAAAACATAGCATTTTTACTCTACATCCCTAGAAGGTTATTTTGATTAAAAAAAAAAGAATACTAAGAAATCTTAAAGTCTTTTTAATAGTATTATTAGTAGTAGCCAGTATTAGCATTGTGTTTTCAAGACTATTATGTCTTCTGCAGGATAAAGCAAAGAAATAATCACAATTTTCACATAAGGGAAAGAGAGAATTATATAATCAAATAAATTGAACAAAACCCCTGCTACCTGTTATATAAGTAGAAATAAATATAATTTTTTAATAGGCTGTATTTTTTAGAGAAGTTTTAGGTTCACAGCAAAATTGACAGAAAATAGGAAGAGTTGCCCATCTCTGGTCCCTGTAAACTTACAGTCTTCTCCAGCATTAACATCCCGCACCAGAGCGTGCGTTTGTCTCAATCAACGAACCTGGACCGACCCATCATTACCACCAAGCCTGTAATTTACACTACCATTTGCTCTTGGGTTTTGACAAACGTGTAATGACATGTACCCATTTAGTATCAAACAGCATAGTTTCACTGCCCCAGAAATTCTGTGTGCTTCATCTATTCCTCTCTCCCTCTCACCCAACTCTTGTAACCACTGATTTGTTTATTGTCTCCATAGTTTTGCCTGTTTTGGAATGTCATATGGCTGGAATCATACAATATGTAGACTTTGTGGGTTGTCTTCTCTCAGTTACTACAGTTGATCCTTGGACAATGTGGAACTTAGCGGGGGCGGGGGGGGCCCTCCCCCACCAATGCAGTGGGAAATCCTCCCATAACGTTGACTCCCCCTAAACTTTATCCTCAATATCCAAGGGGGGTTGGTTCCAAGATCCCCACAGATATCCAAACCTGCAGATAGATGCTCAAGTCCCTACATAAAATGGCACAGATCAATGCAGACAGTCAGCCCTCCACATCCACTGACTTCCAACTACAGATCATGGCCCTGACCAGGTAGCTCAGTTGGTTACAGCATTGTCCTGGTATGCCAAGGTTGTGAGTTTGATCCCTAGTCAGGGCACGTACAAGAATCAATCAATGAATGAATAAATAAGTGGGACAAAAAATTATGTTTCTCTCTCTCTCACCCCTTCCACTCTCTCTAAAATCAATAATAATAATAATAATAATAATAATAATAAAGAACAAAATACCCCAGTAGAGGTATTTATTCAAAAAGCCTGCGTATAAGTGGGTCCATGCAGTTCAAATCCGTGTTGTTTGAGGATCAACTGCCATATGTATTTCCAATTCCTCATTGTCTTTCATGAGTTCTGTCTGGTGTGAAATAGTATTCCATTGTCTGGATGCTCCACAGTACCAGTATTTACCCGTTCTCTATCTCAGGGCATCTTGGTTGCTTCCAAGTTTGACAACTGTGACTAAAGCTGATGTAAACATTGGTATATAGTATTTTTTTTCCATTAAATTCATTGGGGTGACATTGGTCAACATGAACATATAGGTTACAAAGTGTGCATTTCTATGTTAGACATAAGTTTTCAACGTCTGTGTTTATGATTGCTGGATCATATGGTAAGGAGATATTTAGTTTTGTAAGACCTGCTCAATTTTCTTCCAAAGTGGGCGTATTGGGCCAAGAAATACATATTTTTTAAAATATATTTTATTGATTTTTTACAGAGAGGAAGAGAGAGGGATAGAGAGTTAGAAACATCGATGAGAGAGAATCATCCATCAGATGCCTCTTGCACACCCCCCACTGGGGTCGAGCCCGCAACCAAGGTACATACATGCCTTTGACCGGAATCCAACCTGGGACCCTTCAGTCCGCAGGCCGACGCTCTATCCACTGAGCCAAACCGGTTTCGGCTGGGCAAGAAATATTAAAAATTACATTTTGTCACCAATCGTTGGCCTGACATCTCAAGAAAACCGCAAAGGTGGAGAACTGGAAGAACAGGAAGTGCAGAAAAGCTGTTTAAAGAGGCTCAGAAAATCTATATACATAAGAATAAGAAAGGCAAAAACAGAAAATTAACATAATGTTACACGTTTTAATTTGCCTGCTTTTAGTTTTTATCACAGAAGGTCTCTTGTACTTTGTTGACTGTATATTTTCTTGAAAGTAAAAGTGCATTTAAAATGCGCTCATAAAAGTAAAGCTAAGAAATGCTGAGTGTTTACTTTTTGGTAATCATTGAAAAATTAAGGTTTCTAAAAGTGAAGAATTCTAATACATTTTAAAGAAAAAAGGAAGACAGAAAAAAAAAAGAAAGGGAGGAAGGGAAGCAGGGAGGGAGGGAGGAAAGAAGAAAGAAAGAAAGAAAGAAAGAAAGAAAGAAAGAAAGAAAGAAAAGAAAAGGCCAGTACAAGTTGTTGAAGGTGTGACAGAAAGAAAGAATATTAGAGCAGAAATAGTTAATGGAATGTCTGAGGCATGATTTTGCATTTTGAAGGACATAGAAGGTGTAAAGGCTAATTTGGAAGTGTGAAATTTGTGAAGGTTATGTATGTAATACGAAGGAAAAGAGAAATGTTGAAAGGAAATTAATTAAATGATACAGGCCAGTAAACCAGGACAAGCAGAACAGGGAAACTGAGATATTTAAACAGCAGTTTGCAACCATCTAGAAAACTCTGTCTTCCCTAAACCAATGACTCTTAAAAGTCAATGATTTGCATTTTGCCTCCCTAAACAGAATGTAAATAGCTTACGCCAAAGTACTCAGGGAGACTGATATAAGGAATGCCGAAACCGGTTTGGCTCAGTGGATAGAGCGTAGGTCTGCGGACTGAAGGGTCCCAGGTTCAATTCCAGTCAAGGGCATGAACCGTGGTTGTGGGCATATCCCCAGAAGGGGGTGTGCAAGAGGCAGCTGATTGATGTTTCTCATCGATGTTTCTACCTCTCTATCCCTCTCCCTTCCCCTCTGTAAAAAAATCAATTAAAAATATATATTTTAAAAGAAATCCAATTATTGTGTTATTTGCTGTCCACACCCAAGGACAAATGAAGTTAGGAAATAAGCCTTATTTTGGTCAGTTCTTTTCTAGTAAAATAATTATGTTATATTAATCAGGTATTTAATTAAAAAAAAGGACCATCTTTATTTTTATTTTTTACCTATTTTTAATTAAATTATTATCTGTGTACATATATTACCATTGTCCACCCCCCCACTCCCATACATGCCCTCCCTCCCCAGAGTTTTGTGTCCATTGGTTGTACTTATATGCATGCATACATGTCCTTCGGTTGATCTCTTATCTCCCCCAGATCTCCCTATCCTCCCCGCTGTAATTTGACAGTCTGCTTGTTGCTTTACTATCTCTATGTCTATCTTTTGGTTCCTCAGTTTATAATGTTCTTTATTATCCATAAATGAGTGAGGTCATGTGGTGTTTCTCTTTCATTGATTGACTTATTTCACTCAGCATAATGCTCTCCAATTCCATCCAGGTTGCTGCAAATGATGAGAATTCCTTTTTATGGCAGCATCGTATTCCATTGTGTAGATGTACCATAGTTTTTTGATCCAGTCAACTGCTGATGGGCATCTAGGCTGTTTCCAAATCTTAGCTATTGTAAATTGTGCTGCTATGAACATAGGGGTGCATATATCCTTTCTGATTGCTGTGTCTAGTTTTTTGGGATCTATTCCTAGGAGTGGGATTACTGGGTCAAATGGGAGTTCCATTTTCAATTTTTTGAGGAAACTCCATACTGTTCTCCACAGTGGTTGCACCAGTCTGCATTCCCACCAGCAGTGTACGAGGATTCCTTTTTCTCCACAACCCTGCCAACACTTGTCGTTTGTTGCTTTGTTGATGTTGGCCATTCTGACAGGTGTGAGATGGTACCAAATTGTTGTTTTGATTTGCATCTCTCGGACAATTAGTGACTTTGAACATGTTTTCATGTGCCTCTTGGCCTTCCTTTTGTCTTCTTTTGAGAAGAATCTATTTAGGTCCATTGCCCATTTTTTAATTGGATTATTTATCTTCCTTTTATTAAATTGTATAAGCTATCTATAGATGTTGCAGATTAAACCTTTATCTATGATAACATTTGCAAATATGTTCTCCCATACAGTGGGCTTTCTTGTTGTTTTGTTGATGGTTTCTTTTGCTGTAAAAAAAAAAGATGTTTATTTTAATGTAGTCCCATTTGTTTATTTTCTCTTTAGCTTCCATCGCCCTAGGGGCAGTATCAGTGAAGAAGTTCTTTTGGCATATGTCTGAGATTTTTGCTACCTGTGGATGCCTCTAGTATTTTTATGGTTTCCCGTCTTCTGTTTAAGTCCTGTATCCATTTTGAGTTTACTTTTGTGTATGGTGTAAGTTGGTGATCTAGTTTCATTCTTTTGCATGTATCTGTCCAGTTTTCCCAACATCATATATTGAACAGACTGTCTTGATTCCATTGTATATTGTGCCTCCTTTTTCAAATATTAACTGAGCATAGTGATTTGGGTTGATATCTGGATTCTCTATTCTATTCTATTGATCTATATGTCTATTCTTGTGCCAGTACCAGGCTGTTTTGAGAACAGTGGCTTTGTAATACAGCTTGAAATCTGGTATTGAGATCCCTCCTACTTTACTCTTCTTTCTCAGGATTACTGTGGCTATTCAGGGTCTTTAATTGTTCCAAATGAATTTTTGTAAAGTTCTTGCTAGGTCAGTGAAATATGCTGTTGGTATTTTAATGGATAGTGCATTGAACCTATAAATTGCTTTGGGAAGTATGGACATTTTGATGATGTTGATTCTACCAATCCATGAACATGGTATGTTCTTCCATCTGTTTACATCTTCCTCTATCTCTTTTTTCAGTGTCGTGTAGTTTTCCATGTATAGGTCTTTTACCTCTTTAGTTAAGTTTACTCCTAGGTATCTTAATTTGTTTGGTGCAATGGTAAATGGGATTGCTTTTTTGGTCTCTGTTTCTGTAGGTTCACTATTGGTGTATAGAAATTCCATAGATTTCTTGGCGTTAATTTTGTATCCTGCTACATTGCCAAAGTCATTTATTAAGTCGAATAGTTTTTTTTTTTATCGAAAGGACCATCTTTTAATAAATGAACTGCAGTTTACTAGCCCATGTTCTTGTCTAATATACTTTAATATTTCATCTTTTGGTAAAATCAAGTTTGACAATCCTTCAACGGTTTGAATTTTTTAAAATTTGTCTTTAGAAAATAAATCTTTATTGTTCATATTATTACAAATGTTCCTCATTTTTTTCCTATATTGCTCCCCTCTACCAGGTTCCCACCCCACCCTCTGCCCTTTCCCCACCCCCCATTGTCCTCATCCATAGGTGCACAGTTTATGTTCAATCTCTTCCTGCACCCCCCACTCCCTTTTTCCCTGAGAATTGTCAGTTCACTCCCCTTCCATACCTCTGGTTCTTTTATATTCACCAGTTAATATTGTTCATCAGATTTTTTAATTCCCTTCATTTTTAGATTCACTTGTTGATAGTTCATATTTGTTGTTCATAATTTTTATCTTTATTTTCTTCCTCTTCCTAAAGAACCCCCTTCAGCAATTTATATAATTCTGGTTTTGTGGTGATGAACTCCTTTAGCTTTTTTTTATTTGTGAAGCTCTTTATATGGCCTTCAATTCTGAGTGATAGCTTTGCTGGGTAGAATATTTTTGGCTGTAGGTTCTTGCTATTCATCACCTTGAATTTTTCTTGCCATTCCTGTCTGGCCTACATGGTTTCTGTTGATAAATCAGCTGACAATCGTATGGGTGCTCCTTTATAGGTAACTACCTGCTTTTGTCTTGCTGCTTTTAATATTCTCTCTTTGTCTTTTGCTCTTGGAATTTTAATTATGATGTGTCTTGGTGTGGTGCTCTTTGGATTCCTTTTGTTTGGGGTTCTGTGTGCTTCCTGGACTTGTAAGTTTAATTCTTTCAGCAGGTGGGGGAAGTTTTCTGTCACTATTTCTTCCAATATGTTTTCAGTATCTTGCTCTCTCTCTTCTTCTGGGACCCCCATAATTCTGATGTTGGTTCGCTTGAAGTTGTCCCAGAGGTTTCTTACATTATCTTCAACTATCTGGATTCTCTTGTTTTCTTGCTTCTGCAGAGGAGTGTCCTCTGGCTCTTTATGTTCCAAATCTTTGACTTGATTCTTGTGATCTTCCAGTCTGTTTTTAGGACTCTGTATAATATTTTTTATTTCAGGCGATGTGTTATTTATTTCTAGTTGATGCCTTTTTATTTCTAGTTGATCCCTTTCATATCCTCATAGGTCTCATTTATTTTATCGTCCTTTTCTAGGAAATACTTGAAAAACCTTATAACCGTGGTTTTGAACTCTCTATCCAGTCTCTTTTTGTCCTCCATTTCTTTCGTTTGTGATCTCTTCCCTTGTCTTGGCATTTCTGTAGCTTCCCTGAGTTGGTAGGGTGGCTTTGTGTGCTAAGATGTCCTATATGGTTCAGTGGGTCAGCCTCACAGTTACTTGAGGTGGACACACTTGGTGCAACCCTTTGTGGAGTGTGTGTACAGCCTTATTGTAGTTAAGTCTTGATTGTTGTTGTTATCACTGGGAGGAACTAACCTCCAGGCCAATTGGTTGTGAGGATCAGCTGTGTCTATGTCAGGAGACAGCCTTATTCGACTAGACTTGGAAATTTGCAAAAGCCTCTGTGTTCAGCTTGGATGGGGTGGAGTTTCAGGGTGGAGCCTGTCAGCCCCGCCCTGTGAGGTTTCTGAGTGTCAGTGTTCCTCAGTGTCCTTTGGTACTCGCTGCAAGCACCTCTGAGAGAAAGGTCCCCTCAAGTTTCGCCCACTACCAGACAGTCTAGTCTCTCCCCCAATGAGCCCAGAACTGGGGTTCAGTACAGTTGGAGGTGGGGTTTGAAGTGGAGTTCAGTGCAGTCCGGAGCTTTTGTCTCCTTCTCTCTAGGGCAATCCAGCAGCACAGTCAACAGTCTGTCCTCTTTGTGCAATGTGTGCGCCACCAGGGCTATGCCTTTGGCCGCTCCCGTGGGTTTTTGCCTTACAGCTCAGATTCCCTCTGTATGCCCCGGGGCCCCCAGGATCTGGTCTAGAACTGGGGTTCAGAGCAGTCGGAACTGGGGCTCAGTACCTTCCTGAGCTTTTGTCTCCTTCCCGCTAGGGAATGCCAGCCAGGCACTCAGCCGCCCCCTCCTCTCCGGCTCCGTTCTCTCCCCACGCATGTACCGTGTCTCCATACCTTAGGTTTTTACAGCTCCTCTGATTTTCTTTCTGGTTTTCTCTTTCCTTCTAGTTGTAGAATTTCCAGTCAGTCAACTTTCCTGTAGTTCTGGATAATGTCCATTTTGTATTTTAGGGGTTTTTTGGGTTTTTTTTTTTAAATTGTTGTGTGAGGCTGCAGTTAGGCATTTACCTATGCAGCCATCTTGGTTTTTCTCCTCAACGGTTTGAATTTTAAGAAAAATTTCTCTTGATCTAGAATTGGCTTTACTAGTAGATCATCCCAATAGACTCTGAAATGCCTCAAATATTTGTTTTCTCTCTCATAAAGGAAAGTTTTATATTGAAGGTACATAGGAATCTTTGTCAAATACAGTTATAATTAATGGTTATTAGTTATAATATTATAGAATGTGGGTTTTACAGAAAGGACAGCATTCCATGTCATTTACATTATAATGAAATCCATAACCATGTCATTTTAAATTTCCTCTTATCACTTGGAGACAGTTACTACTTTGTTATAATACCTTTGGTAAAATATTACTCAGAAAAGTCCACAGAAAGGATTGGCAAGGAAAATCAGAAGATCTTAAAGCAGATCAGTGTATTTTTCTCTCTATATGATCTCTCCATAATTTGGCAATACTGAATGAATGAATTATGGTATTACTTTTCTTTTCATAAATTCAATAAGACCGGTTTCCAATAGTGGTTGTATTAACTGAAAACTTTGACTGGAGTATCATGTTTTAAAAAGCCCTGTCTGGAGACCGGAACCAAGATGGCGGCCTAGGCAGTCTCCTACGGTGCCGCCTCATCAACAATTTAATTAAAAAAAAACAAAAAACTAAAATCAAAAAGGACTTCACCAAAACCTCAGGAAAGCTGGCAGAGTGGAATAGCTACAACTAGAAAGAAAGGGAGAGGCTCACAGATCGGACTGGGAGCCGAAAAGCGCTGAGGTAGGGAGACGCTCGCGCGTGGAGAGGAAGTGTGGCTGCCGAATGCCTGCCTGGCGGCGGGAGGGGAGGAATTCCCGATTGCACAGAACCCTTTCCGACTGACTGTACTGAACCCAACCCCGGCTGAAATTCTGTGGTCCTAGGCTCATACGGGTGGAGTCTGGACTGTAGAGAAAGGCTCCCAGAGACTCAGAGACTGGGAGACCCTGGACCGGGAGCCGCAGCCGGCAGGGTCTACAGTCGTGCACGCTCGAATGAGAATGCACTGAGGTCTGACCGCCGCCTCTCCATAGCGGAAGGAGTCAGAAGCTCCAGGTCTGACTGCTGAGGCTGCCGCCGCCTCTCTGTACTAGGTGGCGGCCTCTCTTTAGCGGAAGGAGTCAGAAGCTCCAGACTACAGAGACCAGCCCAAGTCCAGGTGAGCCCCTGGGGCACCCACGCTCTTGCTTGGGGAAACTGGGCCGGTCAGGTGGAAACTCAGGCGAGTACACAGGGCAGGGCGGAAGCCAAGACTGTCAGTTCAGCCCTGAGACTCCGCCCCATCCAAGCTGAGCAGAGGCTTCTGCAGTTTTTCAAGTCTGATCCTATAAGACTGTCTCCAATACAGAATTTATCCCAGAGTAGACACAGCTGATACCCACATCCAATTGGCCTGAAGGTCAATTCACAACAATAAAGACTTAGCTACAACAAGGCTGTGCACGCAGTCCACAAAGGGGATCACCAAGAGTGTCTACCTCAGGTAACTGAGGAGGCTGACCCACTGTGCTATATAGGACACCAAACACACAAAGCCATCCTACCAACTCTGAAAAATAGTGATAATGCCGAGACAAGGAAATAGATCTCAAACAAAAGAGATGGAGGATATAGAGTTCAGAACTACGGTTCTAAGGTTATGCAAGAATATCCTAGAAAAGCTCGATAATCTTCATGAGACCCAACTAAAAAGTATACATAAACTGACTAAATTGGAAAATATTATGCAGAGATCCAACAGCAGAATGGAAGAACACAAGAATCAGGTCAAAGAGCCAAAAGACACTCCTTTGGAGAAGGAAGAAGAAAAGAGGATCCAGAAAGTTGAAGATAGTGTAAGGAGCCTCTGGGACAACTGCAAGCGCACCAACATCAGAATTATGGGGGTGCCAGAAGAAGAGGGAGTGCAAAATACTGAAAACATATTTGAAGAAATAATATCAGAAAACTTCCCTCACCTGGTGAAAGAAATAGACTTACAAGTACAGGAAGCCTACAGAACCCCAAACAAGAGGAATCCAAAAAGAAATACTCCGAGGCACATCATCATCAATATGCCAAGGGTAAAAGACAAAAAGAAGATCTTACAAGCAGCAAGAGAAAAGCAGTTGGTTACCTATAAGGGAGCACCCATACGACTATCAGCTGATTTCTCAACAGAAACCATGCAGGCCAGAAGGGAGTGGCAAGAAATATTCAAAGTGATGAACAGCGAGAACCTACAACCAAGATTACTGTATCCAGCAAAGTTATCATTCAGAATTGAAGGGCAGATAAAGAGCTTCACAGGTAAGAAAAAGCTAAAGGAGTTCATCACCACCAAACCAGTATTATATGAAATGCTGAAAGGTATTACTTAAGAAGAGGAAGAAGATCAAGTGAATTAAAAATCTGAGGAATAAAATAAACTGGTGAATATAATAGAATTAGGGGTAAAGAAAGGGAGTGGATAGATAATTATCAGGGTGAAAGGGGTGTGGGGTGCAGAAAGAGACTGGATTAAAATTGTATAACCTATGGATGAGGACAATAGTGGGGGGAGGGGGTAAGGGCAGAGGGTGGGGTGGGAATCAGGTGGAAGGGAGCTATGGGGGAGAAAAAGGAGAAACAATTGTAATAATCTGAGTAATAAAGATTTATTTTAAAAAAATAAATAAATCTAAAGGTGAAAAAAAAAAAAAAAAAAGCCCTGTCTGGACACTGAAGACTTGAAGCCAATAAGAGTGCCATGGAAAAAGCCTGGCATCCTGCTTGGGAGCCCTGAAAATGGATGGTGCTGGAGCATCAGGCCCATACCTACCATCACTAGCAGTTGGTCAGAGTGGAAGGGGAGCAATGAGGGTGCCTCTGTGTCCCTGCAGAAGCCCCATGCACTCTAGGCTCCAGCGAGCAGGAAAACTACTGAGATGGGCTTGAAGCCTAGGGCTCAGGCCCGAGTGAAGTCGCTGCAGGTGAGGAATTCACCCAACTCAGCAGGTCCTGCAGGCAGGCCTGACAGCAGCTGGATAGCTTAGCTTCCCTGCCCTATGGGGCACATTGAAATTCAATCATGAAATTCTGGCAAAGGTGGTCAGTTACCATTCTTGTTGTGTTTATGCAAACAATCAGGCCAAATGGAATGCAATAGATAAACTGGTCTTAATTTGGCTCTTTAATAAACATATGGGTGATTTTAAGGAGAAAAATTCTATTTCAATAGGAGTTATTAGAACTGAAATGTTTTCTTTCCCTTCCACCAGACAATTTGTTGTAACTCTTGCTATTCTAATTGCTCAATAATACTAAATTTTATGATACAGTTTGTCTCTGCCAGGTCACAAGCCCACCTCCTTCTGTGCCCAGGCCTCATGGTCCCTCTGACAGACAGCAAGGATCTCTTGGTTCTGAAAGAAAACTCCATCCCTCTTCAGCAAAGAAGTAGCAGGGGAGCCCACCTTCATCTATTTTCCTTGAAAGAATTCAGAGCCAGGATCCTTGAGGAGATGTGTTAGGGAGTTAGACAGACATGGGCAGAGCAAGGATGATGGGCCAACAGAAGAAGAAATAGACAGAACCCTAAGGCATGCTTCTTACCACTCCAACTGCTCTGAAGCCGGAAATGAAGAAACCTGTGCAGACTCCCTCTCCTTTCCTCTAAAGGTTTAGAACAGCTAGTAGATAGAAGCAGTAAGCCCTGCAGCCCCAGATGTTATTCCAGACCAGGTCTCTAGACTACCATCACAATCCCTTAGGTAATGAAGATAAAAACAAACAAACAAAAACACACAAAACTCGAGCTGCTGAACACCCTCGCTTTGAATCTTCAATTGAATCGCCAACGTTGAAAATCAGCTTGAGAGGGGGCCGGGTGTCCCGGGTGAGCCGTGTGTCCCAGGGGGCCATGTGCCCCGGGTGAGCCGTGTGTCCCAGGGGGCCCTGTGCCCCGGGTGAGCAGTGTGTCCCAGGGGGCCGTGTGCACCGGGAGAGACATGTGTCCTGGTTGAAGCAGAGGGACCCAGGGGGAGGGGCGGTGAGAACCAGAGGAGGAGCAGACTCTATTCATGTGATCCTGAGATAGTCACCATAAAACAAGCAGAATGTCAAATGACAGCAGGGAGGGGAAGGAGACCTGGGGGGAGATAAGAGAACAACCAAAGGACTGGTATGCATGAATATAAGTATAACCAACGAACACAGAACTCTGGGGAGGGAGGGTATGAATGGGAGGTGGGGGGGGGGAGCAATGGTAAGCTATGTACACATATAATACCTTAATAAAAAATTTAAAAAAAAAAAGAAAATCAGCTTGAGGATCAAGGGAGGGGGGATGATGGAGGAAATGAGACATTTTTGGGGGTGGGAGAGCTAGCAATCTGAATATGTGCCAGTAACCTAATGCACATTCTTATTAGCCTAAATCTAGCCACTGCCCCTTCTTTAATTATCTGGTCCTGCAAGACCTGTTTACCTAACTATTACCCCCATTTTAGAGAGGCCATAAACCATGAACAATACCAACCCTCAGACAGCCTGGCTTTTATCTTTTATTTTATTTTATTTTTAAAAATATATTTTTAATTGATTTTTTACAGAGAGGAAGAGAGAGGAAGTGAGTTAGAAACATCAATGAGGCAGAATCATGGATCAGCTGCCTCTTGCACACCCCTTACTGGGGATGTGCGTGCAACCAAGGTACATGCCCTTGACCGGAGTCGAACCTGGAATCTTTAGGTCCTCAGGCCGATGCTCTATCCACTGAGCCAAACCGGTTTCGGCCAGTCTGGCCTTTAGATATGGCCTCATGGCTCCCACCCCAACACATGGGGCTTTTTTGCAGAGCCTGCGAAAGGTCCGGAAATCCCATTCCATATTGGGGGGACAAAGAAACCAAAGGATATTAAAGGGAAAGCTTCCTCCATATTGGCTTGCTCATGATTTGGAGAGAAACAACCTCCCTGAAACATCTGAAAATAAATGGCTTTTTCTTGTACTCCTGTGTTTGTTTTGATCGCCTGGTAAATTCTGTAACAGTAGGAGAGGTGCAGGAGGCAGCCAATTAATGATTCTCATTATTGATGTTTCTATCTCTCCCCCTCCCTTTCTCTTGGAAATCAATAAAGATATATTTTTAAAAAGAACAAATGTAAATAGCCAACATGTATACCAAAAGATTCTCAATATATATCAATTGTCAGGGAAATGCAAATCAAAACTACAATTAACTATCACCTCACACCTGTTAAAATGGCTATTATAAAAAAAGACAAAATAAGTGTTAGTAAGGAAATGGAGAAAACAGAGCCCTTGTACACTGTTGATAGGGATGTAAATTGGTACAGCCACTATGGAAAGCATTATGGAAGTTACTTAAAAAACTAAAAATAGAACTACCGTGTGACCCAGCAAATATACTTTACTTATATATAACAACAGGAAATAAAAACAGGATATTGAAACAATATATATGCACTCCCAGGTTTGTTTCAGCATTATTCATAGTAGCTCAGATATGGAAACAACCATTCAATGGATACATATACACTGAGTGGCCAGATTATTATGATCTCTGATCGCATAATAATTTGGCCATTCAGTGTATAATCCTATATAATAAAATGCTAATATGCAAATTGACCCTTCAACCAGGAATTCAACTAGCAAGTAGGCTAGCCAACTGCTCATGTCCTCTGCCCATGGCCAGGCTGGCTGGACCCCACCTGTGCCTGAATTCGTGCACCAGGCCTGTAATACACACACACACACACACACTCTCTCTCTCTCTCTCTCTCTCTCTCTCTCTCTGAGTGGTTAGATTATTATGCATTCAGAGATCATAATAATCTGGCCACTCGTGTGTGTGTGTGTGTGTGTGTGTGTGTGTGTGTGTGTGTGATATATATCTCACAATTTTTTATCCATTTACCCATCAATGGACACTTAGGTTGTTTCCATATCTTGTCTGTTGTAAATAATGCTGTAGTGGCTCTGGCTGGTTTGGCTCAGTGTGTGGACTAAAGGGTTTCAGGTTCCATTGGGGTCAAGGGCACAAGCCCAGGTTGTAGACTCGATCCCCCATAGGGGATGTGCAAGAGGAAGCTAATAAAATTGTAATATGCTAATTAGACCAAATGTCCATCCAGATGACCTTCCAGACGAAGCCGGGATGTTAGGGAAGTCCAGGTCCTGGGTGCAAGAGGGAAGCTGGTGCCAGCAGCTGGGGGAAGGAAGGCCTACTCTTGCAGGAAATTCATGCATTGGCCTCTAGTTTTAAAATAATGCTGGAGTGGTCATAAGGGTGCAGATATTTTTTCCAATTAATGTTTTCATGTTCATTGGATAAATGCCCAGATGGGGAATTGCTGGATCCTATGGCAGTTCTATTTTTAATTTTTTGAGGAACTTTCTTGGTGTTTTGTTTGTTTTCTTATATGTTTTTATTGATTTTTAGAGAGAGAGAGGAAGGGAGAAGGATAGAGAGATAGAAACATCGATGAGAGAGGAACATCACCAATTGACTGCCTCTGCTTGCCCCCTATTGGGATCAAGCCCACAACCCGGGCATGTGACTCGACTGGGAATTAAACTGGTGATCTCTTAATTCCTGGTTCAAACACTGAGCAACACCAGCCAAGCTGCATCAATTCACATTCCCATCAACAGTGCACAAGATTTCCTTTTATCCACATTCTTGCCAACAATTTGTTTATAATAGCCATTTAACAGGTGTGAGGTGCTATCTCCTTATGCTTTTGATTTGCATTTTCCTGGTGATTATGATGTTGAGCATTTTTTCACGTTGGTCATCTGTGTATTATCTTTGAAATATGTTTATTCAGGTTGTTTTTGCCCATTTAAAAATTATTTTGTCCCTGTTGTCTCTTTTAACAGAATAAACAAACTCAGTAGTTATAGGCCAAAAAAAAACACCCCATTTTATACTTTGATTTTGAGTTGTGTGAGATACTTATATATTTAGGATGTTAGTCCCTTATCGATACATGATATGCAAATATTTTCTCCCATTCAGCAGGTTGCCTTTTCATTTTGTTGATGGTTTCCTTTTCTGTGCAGAAGTTTCTTACACTGATGTAGTCCCACTTATTTTTTGCTTTTGGTTTCAGATTTTAAAAAAGCAAAACAAAACATGGTCAAGACATATGTCAAGGAGCTGCCTATATTTTCTTCTCAGAATGTTATGGTTTCAGGTGTTATGTTTAAGTCTTTAATCCATTTTGTTTAAGATGGTTGAATTTCATATTTCTTTTGCATGTAGTTGTCTAGTTTTCCCAGCACCATTTATTGAAGAGACCATTATTTCCTCATTGTATGGTCTTGGCTCCTTTGCTATAAATTAATTAGCCATGTATGCATGGGTTTATTTTTGGGAATCTCCCTTTTTTACTGTTCTATATGTTTATTTTTGTTTCTATACCACACTTTAAAAATATAGTTTGTAATATAGTTTGAAGTCAGAAAGGGTAAACCTGTCAGTCTGGCGTTACATGGTCCTCACTAGTGAAGCAATCGGTCTGGTAGGCTCCTGCTGTCCCCTAAAGAAGGTGACCGACGGTGCCACGACCAATTTGCTTTTTTGTTGGTATGACTTACTTGTTCGGTTCCCTTCTGCCTATGAAAGTATTTTATTTTGTACAACTCCTCATAATGCCTTTCTATTTGCTAGATGGAATGCTGCTTGATTCATGAATAACTGAATAGAGCCAATAAGATCTTTAAAATTTACTCAGTTGACTTTGTTTTTAACTATTCTAAATTTTTTTATTGTGATGGAGTCTTTAGGGTTTTCTACATATTATGCCATGTCATCTGAAAATAGTGAGTTTTACTTCTTCGCAATTTTCGATGCCTTTTATTTCTTTTTCTTGCTTAATTGCTCTGGCTAGGACATCTAATACTATATTGAATAAAAATGGTGAGAATGGGCATCCTAGTCATTTTTCCTGATCTTAGCAGAAAAGCTTTTAGCTTTTTACCATTGGGTATAATGTTAATTGTTGGCTTGACATATTTGGCCTTTATTATACATTTTTTAAATTTTTATTTTTTAAAACTATAGTTGACATTCAATATTACTTTGTATTAGGTTCAGGTATATAGTATAGTGGTTAGACATCCATTTATTTATTTATTTAAAAATATATTTTATTGTTTTTTACAGAGAGGAAGAGAGGGCTAGAGTTAGAAATATCAATGAGAGAGAATCATCTATCAGCTGCCTCTTGCACACCCCCTACGGGGAAGGGCCCACAACCAAGGTACATGCCCTTGACCGGAATCGAACCCGGGACCCTTCAGTCCACATGCTGACGCTCTATCCACTGAGCCAAACCGGTTTTGGCTGGTTAGACATTTATATAATTTATTCCTCAGATAAATCTAGTACCCATCTGGCATCATACTTGGTTATTACAATACTATTGACTATACTAGAGGGTTGGTGCACGAAATTCGTACATGGAGGAGGGGAATGTCCTTCAGCGCAGCCTGCACCCTCTCCAATCTAGAACCCCTTGAGGGATATCTGACTGCCTATTTAGGCCCGATCCTGATGGGATCGGGATTAAACTGGCAGTCGGACATCCCTCTCACAATCCATGACTGCTGGCTCCCAACTGCTAGCCTGCCTGCCTTCCTGATTTCCCCTAACTGCTTCTGCCTGCCAGCCTGATTACCACCTAACCACTCCCATGCCAGCCTGATTTCCCCCTCCTCTGCTGGCCTGGTCACCCCTAACTGCCCTCATCTGCAGGGTTGATCACCTTCAACTGTCCTCTGTTGCAGGCCTAGTCCCTCCAACTGCCCTCCCTTGCAGGCCTAGTCCCTCCAACTGTCCTCCCTTGCAGGCCTGGTCCCTCCCAACTGCCCTCCCCTGCTGGCCATCTTGTATCCACAGAGGGGCAGGATCTTTGACCACATGGGGGCAGCTATTGTGTGTTGGAGTGATGGTCAACCTGCATATTACTCTTTTATTAGATAAGATAGAGGCCTGGTGCAGGGATAGGGACCAGCTGGTTTGCCCTGAAGGGTGTCCTGGGTCAGGGTGGGGATTCCCTTAGGGAGTGGAGTGGCCTGAGGAGGGCCTGTGGTTGTTTGCAGGCTGGCCACGCTCACCAGTGACCTAAGCTGAGGCCCTGGTATCTGGAATTTATTTACCTTCTACAATTGAAACTTTGTAGCCTGGAGCAGAGCCAAGCCTCCTGCTGCTCTGTGGAGGCAGCCATTTCTGTTTGGATTTGTTTACCTTCTGTAATTGAAACTTTGTAGCATTGAGTGGAGGTCTAGGCTGGCAAGGGCAGGTGGAAAGCTTGGCTTCCTTTGTTGCTGGGGAAACGCCTCCTTCCTGCTCTCTGTGGCTGTAGCCATCTTGGTTGGGTTTATTTGCATACTCACTCTGATTGCTGATGGGTGTGGTTTATGGAGAGGACTGATGGTTAATTTGCATATTGTTATTATATTAGGTAGGATTCCATATGTTATACTTTGAATCCCTGTGATTGTTTTGTGACTACCAATTTCTACTTCTTAATATGTTCACCTTTCTCTTCACCCACCTACCCACCCACTCACCTGGTAACCTCCCTTCTCTCTGGCAACCATCATAGTTTGTTCTCTAGGAGCTGTTTCAGTTTTATTTAATTCTTTAGATTCCACATATAATTGAAATCGTATGGTATTTGGCCTTTATTATGTTGAAATATGTTCCTTGTGTATCATGTATATTGGAAATTTTGATCATAAATGGATGTTGAATTTTGTCAAATGCTTTTACTGTACCTATTGAGATGATTATATGATATCTTTCATTTTGTTACTGTGATGTAACTTATGTTTTGCTTTAAAAATTGTTGAACCATCCTTGGATTCCTGGAATAAATCATATTTAATTATGGTGTATGATCCTTTTAAGATATTGTTGAACTTGGTTTGCTCATATTTGTTGAGCATTTTTGCATCTATGTTTACCACGGATATTGGCCTTTAATTTTCTTTTCTTGTGGTGTCCTTGTCTGATTTTAACATTGGGGGAATGATGGTCTCATAAAATGCATTGGGAAGAGTTCCTTTTGCTTCATTCTTTTTGGAAGAAGAGTTTTGAGAAGTGTTAATATTAATTTTTCTTTGAATGTTTGGTAGAATTTACTAGTGAAGCTGTCTGGTTCTGGACTTTATTTCTGATTTAATTTCCTTACTAGTAATTATTTTCAGATTTTCTATTTTATCATAATTCAGTCATGGTAAGTTGTATGTCTCTAGGAATTCATACATTTCTTCTAGATTATCCAATTTATTGGAATATAATATTTCATAGCATCTCTCATGAGCCTTTGTATTTCTGTGGTATCAATTGTAACATTTTGATATGATCATTTTTATTCCAGAATTTGGTAACTTGTGTCTTCTCTCTTTTGTTGTCGTCATAGTAAATTTTTATCAGTTTTATTTTCAAATGATCAACTTTAGGTTTAATGGATTTTCTCTTTATATTTTCAGCATCATTGAATCTTGCTCTTATGTTATTCTTTGCTTCTCTTGCTTTGTTTATTTTACTCTTTTTTTGTTTGTTTGTTTGTTTCCTGAGATGAGCTCTTAGACTTGCTAACCTTTCTTCTTTACTAAATGTAAGCATTTAGTGATATAAATTTCCATCAGCACTGCTTTAATGCCAAGGCACAAATCTACACAAGCTCCCTCATCACACACATTCAATTCAAATCACTTTTTCATTCCCCTTTTAACTTTCTTTTTGTCCCATGTAATATTGATAAGTGTGTTGATTCATTTCCAAATGTTATATTTTTCTGTTATCTTTTTGTTATTCATTTCTAGTTTGATTTTATTATAGTCATAATCTGTATATTTTTAAAAATTTATAATTTTTATGATATAATATTTGGCCTTTCATAGTGAATGTTTCATTAGTTCTTAAAATGTATATTCTGTTGTTTCTGGGTGTTCTGTAATAGAAATTATATTAATTTTGTTTAGATACTGTTCAGTCCTTTTCTATCCTTGCTGATTTCCTATTTAGTGGTATTACCAATTGCTGAAAGAGGGATGTTGAATTGACAACCATAATAGATTTGTCTATTTCTCCTTTTAGTTCTGTTTGGTTTCACATGTGGTGATATCTTGTTTTGTTCACAGAGGCTTGTTGTATTTTTGGTGGATAGAACTTTTTATTATGCAATGTCATTTTCTATCTTAGAAATAATCTTTGCTGTGAAGTCTGCCTTTAGTGTCTGGCTTCTTTCACTTTTGCATGTTTTGAGGTTTGTCTCTTTTATAGTATGTATCAGTATTTCTTTTCTTTTTACAATTGAATAATATTTTATTTTACAAACATATCACATTTTCCTTATCAATATGTTGATGGACAATTTGGATTATTTATCTCTTTTGGATATTGTGAACAGTGCTGCTATGACATTCATGTACAAGTTTTTTACTTCTTTTTCAAACATTTTGGGTGTATGTATAGCAGAATTGCCACGACGTCAGGCCACATAGTTTATTTTATTATGTTTCATGAGTCAGTCAGCTACTAGTCAAAACGCTGGTTATGTTTTCTGTCAGTTGTGCAGTCTGATCCACAGAACACCATAAGATCACTAACATAGCCATGTGGCCAGGCAGTCTAATGGTATTTGGAAACTGCTCAGTCTCCAACAAGAAAACACACATGTTTCTCCCTCCTTACAGCGTGAAGCTTCCCTAGCAAGACAGAATATGTTATTTCTGCTGGGCTTCCGAGGAGACCTATGGAGGAATTATGCACCTGGCAAGGAAAAACAAGCAAGGGGGCAGTCAGTACAGGTGTTATGCCCCTCCTTTGGAGGTCAGAAATCTCTCCCAGGACATAGATTCTGGAACCCAAGAAAATAAAAATCTTGGAGTTGCCAGCATGACGATTTGGAAGTAAAAGTGAATGTAACCACTGGTACAGTGGATTAAATTGATGGTCCTGAAACCAATTTTTTTGTCTCCCCACTTGGTTGACATTGAAAATCTGATTTACCATTACTGCTGTTTTACAATATTGCTTGACTTAGTACTTACAAACAAAGCCTGAACTCTTAAAATGCTAATAAAAAATGAATAGATACATAGATAAAGTTTGAATTGGGCACCAGTTTACTGAAAATAACTGTCAGACAAAGATCTGCAGGACAGTAGTGTACACATCTGAATATTAAGAGCAAGATGAATAATCTAAAAAGAGAATTTGCAGCATCAAAAGGAAAATAAAAGTTCAGATCACTTTGATAATTCTATCTCTAAGAAATATTTCTGAGTGCCCAGCATATACAGGGACCGTTTCATACACTTGGGATACATTGTGAACAAAACAGATAAAAATTCCTGCCTTCACAGAGACTTTTCATTATTAGCTTGAAGACCCTGCTCAGGCGGCAGGCAGGCAGGCAGGCAGGCAGAGTCTCTAGATGAGGCATCCAGCTGTTGGAATAAAAGTCCGTGACCTGGAAAGGAGACCAACTAGACAGGGAGAAGAGAGCAATCATGACTAGAGCATAACCCAGGGCCTACAGCTGAGACATCGCCACCTGCCTCCACTGAGTGACTCAGGCTCCTGGGGTGAATTGGTTCCGATCTGGTGGGTAGATGATCCTGTACGTCAGTGTTTTCCAAAGTGTGGTATGTGTATCCCCAGGGGTACGGGAAGAGTTTGGTGGGGTACTTGTTGCACCAGAGTTTGGTGGGGATATGCACTACACCGTGTTTAGCTGCGCCTAATTCTACGTTCTCATGAGTCAAGTCAAGACAGTCTTGTGAGGCATGAGGTGGTCCGGTGTGCAAATAAATGTTATTTATAATATAACTTTTATTTATATTTTCTTATGAATAATTTTATTTTTTGTTTATTATTTTGTGTATGTACCAAAAAAATAAAAATATTTTGATAGTTATTAAAATACATCCATTTTTTTTGACGAGGGATACTCACCGTTATGAAAATTATAGAAAGGGTACACATATGTCAAAAATTTGGGAAACACTGCGAAAATCCAGTCATAACCCTCAACACTTCTATATAAAAGGGGGAATTAGGGAGAAGATTTTAAGTATCTTAAGAATCCAAGAAAATATTTTAAGAAAGGAGGCTTTCTTTATATTACCAACTATTATAAAAACAGAATAAACACTAATCTCTTGATTTTCTGGGAATATAGCACTAACTGGACATTATCTTCTCTTATTGCAGAGGCATATTCTTGGTAAGGCTGTTGGTAACTCTACAGTCAACAGAGCCAAATATCAACAGTATAAGGATTGGAATTTCTTTTGAGAGCCACATTTTTTAAACTTAAACTTCTGGGGAAACCAAGATGGTGGCATGGGTAAACACCTAAATGGCTGTATCACACAACAATTTCAAAACTACAACTAAAAGACAAAATGTCTATCACCCAGAACTAGGGTAAAGCTGGCTGAGCGGAAGTTCTACAACTAGAAGGAAAAAGAAAAGAGCACAAGCGCTGAAAATCTGAGGTACGGAGGCATGTGAATTGGGCTGGTGGCAGGCGACTGGTCATGCTGCTTTTTTTCAACCCGAAGGGAGGCAAGTTCCTGATTACTTTGAAATCCAGTTTCTGGAGAGATGCAGGGGACCCAAATTCCTATGGGAAAAGCTGGACTGTCAACCATAGGGTTGGAAAGTGAGGGCGACTTTCTTGCAGGGGTGCACCCAGCAATCACTGTTTACTGCACTGGGGTGCAGGACACAGGGACTTGGAAATGAGGAAAGGCAGAAAAGACTGACTTGCAGCCATCACTGTTTGCTATGCCCTAGCCTATTGACAACCTGAGACTCCACCCCACACAATCTACAAACACACCCAAGCTCTGCTCAGTGGCTTTTGCATATAAATGGCCTGCCCTGGAGCAGTTTAACCAAATAAACTACAGCTCCAGTCAGATAGCTCCAAAACCTTCAAACAACAAGCAAAGAGGAGAAACTGTAGTTCTTGCTGTAGCTCCTGCTGGGTGGTCTCAGACAGTAGCTGACATACACCCCATTGGAGATCCAGAAACTAGTGTATCTAGTGGTCTGTGTGAGAAACCAGATTTCAACTTCTCTCATAAGGGACACATTCAAGAGGCAGACTCAGTGAGCACTAAAGCCCCACTGGAATAAGTCCTGCCCCATAAACGTGTCTCCAGCACTGCAACTCTTCCATTATAGACACAGCGGGTCCTCACAGCCAATTGGCCTGGAGGTCATTTCCTCCCAGTGACACCAACAACAATCAAGACTTGACTACAGCAAGACTGTACACACAGTCCACAAAGGGATGCACCAAAAGTGACTACCTCAGGTAACTGAGAGGCTGACCAACTAAACTATATAGGACACCTAGCACACAAAGCCACCCTACCAACTTAGAGAAGCAGCAAAAATGAGGAGACAAGGAAACAGATCACAAAAAAAAAAAAATTGAGGAGAACAAACAACTGGATATAGAGTTCAAAACCACGGTTGTAAGGTTTTTCAAAAATTTCCTAGAAAAGCACGATAAATTTAGTGACATAGGTAAACACCTAAACTAATGCCTCGGTGATATGAAAAAGGACCATCTAGAAATAAAACATACACAGACTGAAATAAAACATAGTATACAGAGATCCAATAGCAGACTAGAGGAACACAAGAATCAAGTCAAAGACTTGAAATACAAAGAAGCAAAAGAACAATCAACCGGAAAAGAAAAAAGAAAAAATAATCCAAAAGTTGAAAATAGTAAGAAGCCTCTGGGACAACTTCAAGCGTACCAACATCAGAATTATGGGCGTGCCAGAAGAAGAGAGAGAGCAAGATACTGAAAACCTATTTGAAGAAATAATGACAGAAAACTTCCCCCACCTGGTGAAAGAAATAGACTTATAAGTCCAGGAAGTGCAAGGAGCCCCAAACAAAAGGAATCCAAAGAGGACCACACCAAGACACATCATAATTATGATGCCTGCATCCAGAGACCTCAAGGCTGGGCCGCCCTCCCACCTTCCCAGATCTACATCCAAGTCTGGCCTCGGAGAGGCTGAGGTAGCCCCTCAAAACTCTCACCCGCCTGCAAACTCAGCATCAGAGAGCAGAGTGCAAGGGACAGGACAATGGGCGGGCCTTAAGCTCCCACAATGCTGAGAGAGAGAGAGAGAGAGAGAGAGAGAGAGAGAGAGAGAGAAAGAGAGAGAGAATAAGATGCTATTAACAGTCTACTGGTAATTGGAGAGCAGATTCTACCTGTAGCTGACAAATAATGTATATAAGAAATAACTAGCTCTTTCCAAGATAGAGTTTTGGAGATGTGTGTCTCCTTTATTGGGTGCAAGTAAGTAATACTACCTAACAACAACCATGTCTAGCTCTTGAATAGAGCACCCCAAGAGGTGACCATCTTGATTTTGGTAAAAATCATAATTCATTTTAACATAAAAGATCACAAATGGAGAAAAAGTAGTCACTACATATGTTTATTCAACACACATTTATTGAAAACGCGATGCTGTGTAATAGACACCATTCTAGATACCTGGATAGCAACAGCAAACTAAACTCCTGCCCAGCAGGTGGGACTCAGTGGTTGAGCATCGAGCTAGGATCCAGAAGGTCAGTGTTGGATTTCTGGTGGGGGCGCATGCCCAGGTTGCGGCTGGATCCCCAGTGTGGGGTGTGCAGAAGGCAGCTGATCAATGATTCTCTCTCATCATTGATGTTTCTATCTCTCTCTCCCTCTCCCTTCTTCTCTTTGAAACCAATAAAAATATATTTCTTTAAAAAGATTATATTCCCTTAACCCCCATGGAGTTTTTGATTACTTGTTGTGGATACCTATTAGGGTCCCTTCAAGAAATAAGTGCTCACAAATATCACATTAAAACATGCCATTTTAATTCCTGATGTTCAGATGATTAGTAAATTTACATTGTGCATGCCCAAAAATTCATTGCAGGGCTGATATCAAAGACGCCCATGTACTTGTACAGATTTTAAGTCCTAAAAGCAAAGGCCACTTCAACTATTTTATTTTACCCTCACCTGAGGATATTTTGTCCCATTGATTTTCAAGACAGTGGAAGGGAAATAGAGAGGGAGGGGGGGAGAGAAGGAGGGCTGGAGGGAAGGAGAGAGAGAAACATCAAATTGAGAGATACATCCATTGTTCGCATCCTGCCCTGCTTCTGACTGGGGCCTGGAATCTGAGATGGAACGCGCAACCCAGAGCATGCCCTACCTAGTGTTGATTCTGTGATCTCCCCTGAATGGGACAGCACTCTAACTCAGTCTTTCCCAAAGAGTTTGGTGGGGGTACACGTTGCACCGGACTTTGGTGGGGATATGCACTGCACCGTGCTTAGCTGGGCCTAATTCTACGTTCTCATGAGTCAAGTCAATTTCATCCTTCTCATTGATCCAAATAAATGTTATTTGTAATATAACTTTTATTTATATTTTATTATGAATAATTTTTCCCATTTATTATTATTTTGTGTAAGTACTAAAAAAATAAAAAATAAATGTATTTTGATTGTTCTTAAAATACATCAACTTTTTTTTTTGACGAGGGGTACTCAGCATTACGAAAATTATAGAAGGGGTAACCATATGTCAAAAGTTTGGGAAACACTGTTCTAACTCATGGAGCCACACCTCGGGGCTCAACAACCTCTTTCACGGCCAGTCCACTGAAAGGTGGAAGGAGAGGACAAGGCGGCAGAGCGTGTGATGGTGTCCTGGCCACTTCAAAGGCTCTGAGCGCTGCGCTGGCCTCAAAGGACACCCACGGCCGGAGATGCTCCCTGGTCCCCTCCGCTGCCCACAGGACAGGGACTCCCTCCAGAGAGGCTCCTGGGACAGACTCCCTTTCCGCTCACTCAGGAGGCAGCGTGTTTGGGTGCGGCCCGCTGGCTGCGGGCTCTGCTCTGGATGTGGGGGTGTGGTCCCTGCTGGCTGCCTGCTCTGCTCTGGATGTGGGGTGTGGTCCCTGCTGGCTGCCTGCTCTGCTCTGGATGTGGGGGTGTGGTCCCTGCTGGCTGCGGGCTCTGCTCTGGATGTGGGGGTGTGGTCCCTGCTGGCTGCGGGCTCTGCTCTGGATGTGGGGTGTGGTCCCTGCTGGCTGCAGGCTCTGCTCTGGATGTGGGGGGGTGCGGCCCCCAGTCAGGTCCGGGCCTCCGTGTCTGGAACAGGCTCCTCCTGGAGGACCAGCACCTGCCCCACAGCTGGAGGCCCAGGTGCTGCAGAGCCAGAAGGGGATTGGCCAGTCGTTGAGGCCCCGCCCCTTGCCCTTTGACCTCTCCTCCCGCGGGACTGGCACGTGCCCTCTCTCCGTTGACGTTTCCATGGAGACATCAGAGCTCCTGGATGAGGTTGGCTCAGTGCGTGCGAGAGCCCAGAGGAGCAGGACGCGAAGGAGAAGCTCCGTTTCTGCTCTGACCTCGGCTCGCTGGCGCACAGCTGGCTCTCGATGGGCAACTTGCTCTCTAGGTTTCGTCCTTTAACCCGCCGCCGCCGCCCGGCCTTGCTCGGTGCCCGCTGCCCGGGGGCGCTCCCGGGGGGCCGGGGGGATGGCCCGCCCGGCCGCGCCCACCCCGCGGCCTCCGCGCCCGCCCTGGGCGCTGGGCGCCGGCCCCGCCCCCGGGGCCCCGCACCCGCGGCCTCCGGTCCCCCCGCGGGGCGCAGGCCGTGTCCCCTCCCCCAGGCCGGGCGCTTCCCGCTGGGCGTCCTCCCCCTGGTGAGGTGGGAGGACCCCCCGAGGAAGCCCAGGCTGTGTTTCCGGAACCCCAGGACCGTCTACATCCCTCCCCCGAGGGGCAGGCTCGCTCTCCCCGGGCAGCAGGTCAGGGCTGTGAGGCCCCGACCAGCCAGTACCATCCCGCTTCCCTGCCCCAAGGACATGGAGGTGAAGGTCCGGGAAGAGCCCCCCGGAGGGAGGGCTCAGGTCCCAGACCCCCCGGTACAGAGGAAGGGACGGGGCGGCCAGGCCAGCCCCTACAGCGCTGGGGACCCCCCACTCACACCCAGCACCCCGGAGACCGCGGACGTCCATCCTTCCGGCAAGAGCGGTCCCGGGCCTCTGGCCCTCGGTGCCCAGGACCCACAGGGCAGCCGGAGCGGGGGCGCCCCGCTGTCTCCCAGGCCCTGCTCCTGGGGAGGCCCCGCGGGAGATGCCCCGCCGGCCCCGCAGCCCAGCCCCAGCCCAGGCTGCCTCCTGCAGCCGCCGAGGCCCGCAGAGGGGGTGCTGCGGGGAGGCCCCCCGCCCCGCGGCCCCGCGCCACCACCTGTGTGCGGGGAGATGGAGGCTCCGAAGCCACCAAGGAGCAGCCCTCCCCCGGCCCCGGCCCCGGCCCCGGCCCCCAGGAAGCCCTGCAAGAGGACCCGGGCCCTGCCCCTCCAGCTCCCGCTGCCCCCGCTGCGGTGGGACCGAGGGGAGCTGCCCCCGCCTGCCAAGCTGCCCTGCCTTGCAGGTGACTCAATCCTGGGCGCTGACACAGAGGCCGGGGCTGCCTGGGGTGCCACTCAGCCTGCCCCTGCCTCCCCCCATCCTGGCCCAGCCATGGCAGCCCCCCTGCCCCCGGGCCCTCCCACTGGGCGGGTGGCAGCTGCCAACACAGCCGGGGGGAGCGAAGGTTTCACCTCTCAGCCCACCTCCACCTCGGAGGATGAGGACATTGAAATGGACACCACGCCCCCTTGCTATGCTTGCACCATCACCACTTACCCGGACGCCAGCCTGAGGTTCCTGCCGTTTTACCAAATCCAGTACAGCATGGAACACAGGGACCCTGCCGTCCCCCCACCTGCCCACCTGCCCTGAAGGGCTGCTGCCCTCCTCAGCCGTCACACTGGCCCCACCACCCCTCAGCCCACCCGAGGGATCCCCCTGGTCCCAGAAGGGACCATCTCTCAGTCGTTCGCCTTGCCACCAAGATGCTAGCCACTGGTACACCCGCAGGCCCACCTGTGGGTGTGGGTCCTGCGGCTCCATGGACGGTGGGAGCCCTGGGGCCAGTGTGACCACCCCAGGCCCACTCACCCAGCATCCAGAGCATCCACGTCAGAGGCGGACCGGGGAAGGCACACAGCACTTTCTCCATCCCCTTTGGCCATAGACCAGGGCCATGTGGCCGCAGCCTGGCTGCTGAGGAGGAGCAGGCGCCCCAGTGCGTGCACACCTGCTGGTTCACCCCCAAACCCCTTCCCTGAGCCCAGCTGTGGTCACACAGGCGGTGTGGAGGTGGGGAGGGCACCCCGTCCCAGGAGGAGGCGCTAGTGCTGGCACGGCCATCAGTGCCCCTGGGCCGCTTGGACACGGAAACCCTCCTGCACTTCTGCACTTCCAGCCGCCGCCGCCGTGGAGAAGGAAGGTAAGTCCCGACACGACTGTGCCCACCTCTCCTCAGACCCCCGGGCTTTCCTGGCTGCTCGGCCTCCATTAGCCATGCAGGTCCCACTTGTGGTGGCACTTCCTTCCCAAGCCCAGAGCCGCCTGTGCAGAATGCGGGGGATGCCCTGGGCGGGTCCAGCACCCCTCCCCTGGCGGGAGGACCCGCTGTCCCCACTTCCCACCAGTACAACTGCGGCCGCCCGGCCCACACACAGGTGGGCCCTCACGGGGAACTGTCTCACCGTGACGAGAGGCTGTGTGTCACCACATGCCATCACATCACTAGCAGCCCCGCTATCCAGTGTCGGGGGCAGCACACCTACAATGGCCGGATAGGCTTACGGGCCCCCTCACACTGAGTCCTTGGGCACCCCGGACCCAAACGGCAGTGCTCTGGGGAGAGCACCAGACACTTTTACAGAGAAACGTCTCCTCTCAGTCAGTCACCTGCCTCCACCCCCCGCGGTGGGGCCTCTCACTCTGGAGGCGCCAGGACTGTGTGTGGAGGTGCCTGTGCTCTGGCCGGGCACACGCCAGCTTTGCAGCTGGGGCGTCTGCCCAGGGATTCCTAAGAGCCACCAACCAATTCTACCACCAATCTCAGCACATAGGACCCTTCCTCCGCAACCCTTGTAACCATGGACACTGCTCCGCTGGGAAGAGGCTGAGTCCCTTCAGGTGAAACTTAACCAGCTGGTCCCACATCAGGTAAGGGGGCCACACCGCAGGGGTGTGTGCGTCGGGGGCAGGCGGCGTTTGATGGTGAGGGACAAATGAACCCTGTAGAGAACTACCTGCAACTTAAATCCCCTCAAAACAGCCCACCTGAAGTTCAAACCCTTGTTCTGGCATGTGAACCCTCAAGATCTGTTCGCTCTCCCCACTTCTCCCCACTACCTGCTTCCATTTTCCCTATCAGCTCATAGAACTTGCTGTTGTGTCCCCAAATAGCCATCCTGTGCTCATGCTCTTCTCTCCTTCCAGATTCCTCTGGCCCTGACTTCCTTCCCCACCTTCCATTTGATATTCCATGCCCATCATTTAAGACTTTTCTCAGATCTCTTGTCATTCAAAAGTCTTCATTGCCTGTTATCCCACCTGGATTAGGTACAACTCTTTTATATCCTTGGAATACTCTGCACATCTCTGCTGTCATACTTATCAGACTGTTATAATTCACAGTTGATACATCTTGGGTTCTTGTTAGAACATGAGGTCATGGATGATGGATGATGGATGCTGTTTTATTCATCTTTGAATCTTTTGCAACAGATTTATCTTCCATCTCACACTAGGCACTTCATTAAATAGTTGATGAATGTATGAACAAAGGAATAAATGAAAGCTGCTCTCATTGAAATGAAGTTTTGATGGGATCCAGAGATAATACAAAATATAAACTTCCCAGTTGAATCAATGGATTTATGATATCTCCCCACAGCTTTTCTTTTTTAAATTTTTTTAAATATAGTTTTATTGATTTCATAGAAGACAGGAGAGAGAGAGAGAGAGAGAGAGAGAGAGAGAGAGAGAGAGAGAGAGAGAGCTCCAACCAAGAATCAAACTGTTACCTCCTGGTTCATCTACTGAGTCAGACACACTGGCTGGGTCCATATCTTCTTCATAGTCCTTGCATGTGAGCAGTTGCATGCATGGAGGAGATCTGATTTAAGAAACAATCCCGTAATAAGTGTATATGGAAAGGAGGAACTGGTGGTTCCATACAGGGATTAAACCAGAATCTTTGGTCCTATAGGCAGCATGCTCTTTAGCCAAAGCAATAAAACAATACTGCTGGAAATTTTATCACAAGTCCTATCACAGATAAAAAGATATAAGGTGATATCTGTGTCTCAAACGTCAACTCTGAATGTCTGGTCCTTTTATCAAAAGTAGGAAACCGAGCCAAGAGTCAGCCCCACATCATTAATAAATGTGTGGACAGGACACTTGGGGGCAAATGCGATGGTGGTATGACTGTCCGAAAACCCGCATCACCTCTGTGCCATTGCTTCCTTCCTGCGAGAGCCTGGCTGCTCAGCTATTGGAGGAGAGGGAAGGAGATGAGCACAGGGGAGTTCACAGGGACTCGAAGGAAGGCACGTTCAGAGCCATTCTAAGACAGCTTCCTTTCCTCACACCACGGAGTCACTCCCAGGGCTTTTTTGGTTCTACATGTGCTATGTCATCGGTGTTGGCCATCCTGCAGCAGCAAAGTAAAGAATCTCACTCTGCTTCCCTCTCATCGTCCCACAGGTAGTTTCCTGCCCTTCAGTGAGGTTACTTAACAGCAAACACTACAGAAACGCCCTGCAGTCCATCCGCCTGCATTGCCTTCAGTCTGAACCCCTACTCTTCAATCACAGCGGACTCATTTGGAATCACACAAATTAAAGGTCATGACATTAATCACAGAGTTACCTAATCCCTGAGCCTTCTCCTCCTTTTTAGACGGGTGGCTAGTCATGGGGTGGGTGGGGAGAGCAACAACAACTCTTCATGCTTTCTGCAGCTTGTTCACTTTCAGATGTGGTTTTCCATTTGATTAGGTAATATTTGATACCAGGCTACAGGACAAATGCTAATTTAACCAGAGAAAAGTTTAAGATTGGTCTTGAAACATTTTATATTTTATATTGACCTTTAAATAAAACATAGCTACTCTTAGCACTACCTGGGTGCTGGCTACAGGAGGTCCAGTGACTTATGGTTATGAGCGATGGTTCCAGGTTTCAGGTCCTGGTGCAGCTCAGAGCAGTGTTGGGTTAGAGGATTATTAATTCTGTGGAACAGGTGAGCGGGCATTCACTTCACTGTAAGCCAAATCTTTATAGAAACCCTGTTATAGTTTTCTTAATGTTAAACAATAAAGTCTGGTAGGTTTTATGACCGTAAAAATGGGATGAGGAGGGGATGAAAGAGATAGTTCAAGGATGTGCTGGTGATGAAGTTTGTATGAATAAGACCCTGAGCAGATGGAAATGAAACCACATGGTTTAATGACAGTGAGGAGAGGAGGTCTGAAGGGGACAACCCACATGGAGAGTGCTAGGGAAGTCTGCACCATCATCTGCACACCTTTCAATCTGGAGCCCTGTGGGGCTAAGACTCAGTGTTTTATAATACAACGAGGCTTCCGTTGATTTGGAAAAGTATGGTGGCTAAAGAAAGCTGTGATGGTCTCTGCACTTGAAGTGGTTGTTCTGTTACAGTAGACAATCAGGGAGCATGGGGGAGTCTCCTCCATCAGCCAACGTGATTGGGGGGTGGGGCGAGATTCTTACACTGTGCATTGCAAAAACTAGAAAGATGAATGGACAGGGTCTGAGTGAGCCAAAAGCTAGAAAATTAATGAGAGAGGGTCCCAAGGCACCAAAAGCTAGAGAGATAATTGGATAGAAAAAAGCCCTTCCATCCCTATAAGACCACAGGCTTGAGCAGGAAGGGGGAATGTCTTTGAGACAGAAGTCAACCCTTCTCACAGCACGTGACACCTGAATAAACCTCTTTCCTTTTGCACCATCTGTCTCAAGAGTTTGGCTTTCCTTGGGGCAGGCAGCTGAACCTGCATTTTTGCTTCAGTTCTATAGGCATATTTTTTATAGTGTCTCATAGTAAAACCCAGAACCTAAATCTAGGCATAGTTGTTTATGAATTGGTTCAAAGATGTGTTCATTTTTCCTACAATTGTACATATTTTAATGTAGTGTATTGACTATTATATAGCATTAAATTTTTGCATGGTAATTTATGAAACTAACTCCTTACCCTTTTCTTTCTTTCTTTTTTTTTTTTTGAGAGCATTAAATCAAGAAAATTGGAGAAATAGCCAACATGTTATAGCCTCAAACTATCAACATTGATGAAGATCTTGTACAACTAAATGTGAGTCAGAAGAAACTTAAATTTCAGAGTTGGGATAAAACACCTTTGGAAAACACATTCATTCCTAACACTAGATGGAAAACAGGTAAAATATTATAGCCTCAAACTATCAACATTGATGAAGATCTTGTACAACTAAATGTGAATCAGAAGAAACTTAAATTTCAGAGTTGGGATAAAACACCTTTGGAAAACACATTCATTCCTAACACTAGATGGAAAACAGGTAAAATATCTGCATTTTGTTTGGAACTTTAATAGGTTTATTGGTCCGAGAGTATGTCTAGATTACTTTCATATGTTTTTCCTTTGAATAATTTACTACAAACTAGATAGAAACTTGATACAAAAGAAACCAAATAGAACATAAAAAATTGGAAGTTTAAACAATATTTTGAAAATGTGTACAAAAAATAAAATGACTGAAGTTGTAACATCGTGTTCTCAAATGATATAACAATAATGATGCCTCCACTAGAAGATGTGATAAATACAATGTAACATATAATTAATGTAACTAATGATTCCATCACTAGTTAATCACTTACTGAATCAGGGTTTTTTTTTCTTGGGCATCATACTTTGATCTCATCTTCTCAGCCTCATATAATATTCTGTAATTGGATATTGGGTATAAAAAATCAATGGACTATAATTAAATTTTAAGAAAAGGGTGTACTAGCCCTGGTACCTGGTATATAAAAGTTTAAAATTACTATATATATTTATATATATATATATATATATATATATATATATATATATAATCCTTAGAATGCACTCTTCAAGTGTTTTGCCTTGAGATCATCTTTAAGAAAACAAGAACATGCAAAATATAATACCATAAAAAATCTAATAAATGATAAATAAAATAATTTTTAAAAATGAACAGCTTTGCTTTTCTAATACATTTTAAACAAAATTGTATGTATATCAATAAGTTAGGTAAAAACAATTATACCTACGGGTAAAAGATTGGAAAAACATATTAAAAATTATAGTAGTAGCTATGTTGAGGTGGTTTATTATTAGTGAGTATTTCTCTATTTTCCATATTGGGTAATACAATTATTTGAATGTGGCAATTTAGGTTTAAATCCCAATAGGGTAGGAATTTTCTACATCACTGTCTGATACATATCAAGTACCCAATAAACATGTGTTGAATGAAAAATTAAGACATTTATTACATTATAATGTATTCATTAGATTCATTAAAGCATATCGTCCCGATCTTGACATTTCTGGTCCCGGCTTTGAAGGCTGTTACCGGGCAGCGAGGCGTGTCCTCCGTGCAGTTCTCAGTGGAGGGAGGCCAGCACCCGGCCTGCAGAGGCTCCTTCTGAGCGCACCGCTGCCTCAGGCAGGGCAGTGAGGCCTGGAGCAGGCTGCTCTGTGGCTCAACCGTCTCAGCTGAACAGTAGGTATAACGATGCCTCCTTCCTAGGACTGTGTGAGCATCAAATGTTTCATACAAGAAATCGATTAGTGTAATGCATGCCACATTGTAAGTGGTAAATAAGTGTTGACCATTACTGGTATTGTTAGTGTGCTGTTGATGATGATGTTATTATTTTCATTATTACTGAAAGTTTATATCTCTAGTTGTCTGGCCAGTGTGCTGTTTTCAGCCTCTAATATCCACAGTGGTTTCTGCCTCAGGCAACAAAAACCAGTTAAGTCTGATTGAGAGAGACTGAAATCTTGCATTAGGCTCTCAAGAGAATCAGTAATCTCCAGATGACACTTGAAATACAGATAATATCTGTCTTGGAACTCAATGAGGAGAATTCAAGAAACTGAAAGTTGTCTCTCAGGGTCCAAACAAGAGAGGGCTAAAACCTGCAGCCTGGGGCAGAGGTGCTGAGCTCCATGAAGCCTGGGGTGACCTGTGAGGGGTGAGGGGGTGGGGGCGGGAGCAGCAGCCTGATAAGGAGAAGAAATGAGCTGAGAGTGAGAGGGTGGGGGGCACTCCCACGAGAAGATTTTTCTTCTGTCCACCTGGTCCTTCTCCTCCCCCAGTCCCCGCGCCCTCATCACAGGCCTCCGGGAAGCGGAGCTCCGGGAACCAAACGGCAGGGCAGGGCGCTGGCTGGCTGGCTTCTGCTACGAGGGCCCCACAGCACCTGAGGTCCTCGATCACTTCACATTATGGCAGGAAGGAACATTATGTACACTAGTATTGTGCAGTCACAATTTCAGCTCCCAAACTGGCAACTCATTTTTAAAAATCATCAAATCAATGATTTTCTTAATGAACCGTTAAGAAAAGAAAATTTAGTTGAAATCTGTAATTCTGACTTTTTAGAACTGTCAAAGGGTCTACTGTAAAAATAAAGAAATAGGAAGCGAAGAAGGAACACAGGGGGTTAGAATAAAAATGGCATCAAATACCTACCTATCAATAATAACTTTAAATGTAAATGGTTTAAATGCTCCAATCAAAAGACATAGGGTAACAGATTGGATAAGAAAGCAAGACCTGTTGTCTACAAGAAACCCACTTCAGAAAAAAAGATGCTCACAGACTGAAGGTGAAGGGATGGAAAAAGATTTTCCAGGCAAACGGAAATAAAAAAAAGCTGGGGTAGCAATACTTATATCTGACAAACTAGATCTCAAAGTGAAGGACATAACAAGAGATAAGGAAGGCCACTTCATAATACTAAAGGGAGTAATCCAACAAGAAGAAATAACCCTGGTAAACATATATGCACCCAATATGGGAGCACCCAAATACATAAAGAAACTGCTGGATGACATTAAGGGAGAGATTAATAGCAATGCAATCATAGTAGGACATTTTAATACCCCACTGTCACCTTTGGACAAATCATCTAAACAAAAAATCAGCAAAGAAACATCAATCCTAAATGACGTACTAGACCAGATGGAATTAATCGACGTCTTCAGAACATTTCATCCCAAAGCCACAGAATATACATTCTTCTCAAATGCACATGGGTCATTCTCAAAGATAGACCACATGTTGGGACATAGGCAAAGTCTCTACAAATTCAAGAAGATAGAAATCTTATCAAGCATTTTCTCAGATCATAGTGCCATAAAAGTGGAAATCAACTACAACAATAATAATCCAAAGAAATTAAACACATGGAGACTAAATAGCATGCTATTGAACAAAGACTGGGTTACCAGAGAAATCAAGGAAGAAATAAAAAACATCATGGCAACGAATGACAATGAAAACACAACAATCCAAAATCTATGGGACACAGCAAAAGGTGTTTTGAGAGGGAAGTTCATATCTCTACAAGCCTATTGCAAAAAACAAGAAAGAATGGTAACAAATTATCTAACCCTACAACTCAAACAGTTAGAAAAAGAACAGCAAGAAAGGCTCAGTGTAAGCAGAAGGAAGGAAATAATAAAAATCAGAGCGGAGATTAACGACATAGAGACCAAAGACACAATACATAAGATCAACAAAACCAAGAGCTGGTTCTTTGAATGGATAAACAAGATTGATGAACCTCTAGCCAGACTAACCAAGAAACAAAGAGAGAGGACCCAAATAAACAAAATCAGAAATGAAAGAGGTGAAATAACAACAGACCCCACCGAAATACAAAGGATTGTTACAAAATACTATGAACAACTCTATTCCAACAAACTGGACAACCTGGAGGAAATGGACATATTCCTAGAAAAATACAACCTTCCAAAACTCAAGCAGGAAGAATCTAAAAATCTCAATAGACCAGTAACTTGGGAAGAAATTGAAGCAGTCATCAAAAAGCTTCCAGCAAACAAAAGCCCAGAGCCAGATGGCTTCACAGGAGAGTTTTACCAAACATTCAGGGAAGAACTAAAACCTATCCTACTCAGACTATTCCAAAAAATTCAAGAGGAAGGAACACTGCCAAACTCCTTTTATGAAGCCAGCATCACCCTAATACCAAAACCAGATAAAGACAACTCAATGAAAGAGAATTACAGGCCAATATCTCTCATGAACATAGATGCCAAAATCCTCAACAAAATTCTAGCAAATCGGCTCCAACAGAACATCAGAAAAATCATACACCAAGTATGGATTTATTCCCGGAATGCAAGGATGGTACAATATCCACAAATCAATAAATGTGATACATCACATAAACAAACTGAAAGTTAAAAATCATATAGTCATATCAATTGATGCAGAAAAAGCATTTGATAAAATCCAACACCCTTTCCTGATAAAAACTCTCAACAAGGTGGGAGTACAAGGATCATACCTCAACATAATAAAAGCTATATATGATAAACCCACAGCCAACATCATCCTCAATGGGAAAAAACTAAAACCATTCCCTCTAAGAACAGGAACAAGACAAGGATGCCCACTCTCAACACTCCTCTTTGACATAGTACTGGAAGTACTTGCCATTGCAATTAGACAAGAAGAGGAAATAAAAGGCATCAAAATTGGAAAAGAAGAAGTAAAGCTGTCACTATTTGCAGATGACATGATATTATACATAAAAAACCCAAAAGACTCCATCAAAAAGCTAATAGACTTAATAAACGAATTTGGCAATGTAGCAGGATACAAAATTAATGCCAAGAAATCAATGGCATTTCTTTACACCAATAGTGAATTTACAGAAACAGAGACTAAAAAAGCAATCCCGTTTACCATCGCACCAAAAAAATTAAGATACCTGGGAATAAACTTAACTAAGGAGGTAAAAGACCTATATGCAGAAAACTACATGACACTGAAAAAAGAAATAGAGGAAGATGTAAACAGATAGAAGAACATACCATCTTCATGGATTGGTAGAATCAACATCATCAAAATGTCCCTACTTCCAAAGCAATTTATAAGTTCAATGTACTCCCCATTAAAATACCATGGTCATACTTCACAGACCTAGAAAGAACTCTCCAAAAATTCATTTGGAACAATAAAAGACCCCGAATAGCCTCAGCAATCTTGAGAAAGAAGAGTAAAGTAGGAGGAATCTCAATACCAGATTTCAAGCTGTATTACAAAGCAACTGTTCTCAAAACAGCCTGGTACTGGCATAAGAACAGACATATTGATCAATGGAATAGATTAGAGAATCCAGATATCAACCCAAATCAATATGCTCAATTAATATTTGACAAAGGAGGCACGAACATACAATGGAGTCAAGATAGTCTTTTCAATAAATGGTGTTGGGAAAATTGGACAGATACGTGCAAAAGAATGAAACTAGATCACCAACTTACACCATACACAAAAGTAAACTCAAAATGGATACAGGACTTAAACAGAAGACGGGAAACCATAAAAATACTAGAGGCATCCACAGGCAGCAAAATCTCAGACATATGCCTAAAGAACTTCTTCACTGATACTAACCCTAGGGCAATGGAAGCTAAAGAGAAAATAAACAAATGGGACTACATCAAAATAAAAAGCTTTTTTACATCAAAAGAAACCATCAACAAAACAACAAGAAAACCCACTGTATGGGAGAACATATTTGCAAATGATATCACTGATAAAGGTTTAATCTCCAACATCTACAGACAGCTTATACAACTCAATAAAAGGAAAATGAATGAGCCAATTAAAAAATGGGCAATGGACCTAAATAGAATCCTCTCAAAAGAAGACAGAAGGAAGGCCAAGAGGCACATGAAAACATGCTCCAAGTCACTAATTATCCGAGAGATGCAAATCAAAACAATAATGCGGTACCATCTCACACCTGTCAGAATGGCCAACATCAACAAAACAACAAACAACAAATATTGGCGAGGTTGTGGAGAAAAAGGAACCCTCGTGCACTGCTGGTGGGATTGCAGGTTGGTGCAACCACTGTGGAAAACAGTATGGAGCTTCCTCAAAAAACTGAAAATGGAACTCCCATTTGACCCAGTAATCCCACTACTAGGAATATACCCCAAGAAACCAGAAGCAACAATCAGAAAGGATATATGCACCCCTATGTTCATAGCAGCACAATTTACAATAGCTAGGATTTGGAAACAGCCTAGGTGCCCATCAGCAGATGAATGGATCAGAAAACTATGGGACATCTACACCATGGAATACTATGCTGCCATAAAAAGGAAGGAATTCTCATCATTTGCAGTAACCTGGATGGAATTGGAGAGCATCATGCTGAGTGAAATAAGCCAGTCAATGAAAGAGAAACACTACATGACCTCACTCATTTATGGATATTAAAGAACATTATAAACGAATGAACAGAAAGATAGATATAGTGACAGTAAAACAAAAGCAGACTGTCAAATGACAGCGGGGGCAGGGGTGGGGGGGGAGGGAAGGGAGATCTGGGGGAGATAAGAGATCAACCAAAGGACTGGTATGCTTGCATATAAGAACAACCAATGGACACAAAACTCTGGAGAGGGAGGGCATCTATGGGAGGGGGGGTGGGCAATGGTAAACTATGTACACAGATAATACATTAATAAATTAAAAAAAAATAAAAATTAAAAATTAAAAAAAAGAAACATTGATGAGAAAATTAATTAATGAATTTTTCCCCCTCTATCTCCATAGGGAAAAAAGGGGGCAGGATTTTTATGAATATACAAGCAAATAAAAGAAATAAAAAATAAAATGCAAAAAATGTCAGCTTGAAATTTTTTTTAATTTAATAAATCTTTATTGTTCAGATGATTACAATTGTTCCTCTTTCCAACCCCTCCCCCCATAACTCCCCTCCACCTGGTTCCCACCCCACTCTGTGCCCTTACCTCCCCTCCCCTGCACTGTCCTTATCCATAGGTATATGATTTTAGTCCAGTCTCTTCTCACATCCCCCACACTCCTTTCCCCCCGAGAATTGTTAGTCCACTCCCTTTCTCTGTCCCTGATTCTATTATATTCACCAGTTTATTCTGTTCATCAGATTTTTTTTACCCACTTCATTTTTAGCTTCACTTGTTGATAGACATGTATTTGTTGTTCATAATTTTTATCTTTACCTTTTTTAATTTTTTCTAATTTAATAAATCTTTACTGCTCAGATTATTACAACTATTTCTCCCCCCCCATAACTCCCTTCCACCAGGTTCCTACCCCACCCTCAGCCTTTACCCACCCCCCACCCCACATTGTCCTTATCCATAGATGTACGATTTTAATCCAGTCTCTTCCTACACCCCTTCTCCCCTGATAATTATCAATCCACTCCCTTTCTTTGCCCCTGATTCTATTATATTCACCAATTTATTCTGTTCCTCAGATTTTTAATTCACTTGATTTTTAGATTCACTTGTTAATATATATGTATTTGTTTATCATATTTTTAAAAATATTTTTATTGATATTTTACAGAGAGGAAGGGAGAGAGATAGAGAGCCAGAAACATCGATGAGAGAGAAACATTGACCAGCTGCCTCTTGCACACCCCCTACCGGGGATGTGCCCACAGCCAATGTACATGCCCTTGATTGAAATCGAACCTGGGACCTTTCAGTCGGAAGACCGACGCTTTACCACAGAGCCAAACCGGCCTTGGCTGTTTATCATATTTTTTATCTTTACTTTTTTCTTCTTCTTCCTCTTCTTAAAGAATTCCTTTCAGGAGAACATCCAAGATGGCGGCCTAGGCAGTCTCCTAAGCTGCCGCCTCATCAACAATTTAATTAAAAAAACAACTAAAATCAAAAAGGACTTCACCAAAACGTCAGGAAAGCTGGTGGAGTGGAATAGCTACAACTAGAAAGAAAGAGAGAGACTCACTGATCGGACTGGGAGCCGAAAAGCACTGAGGTAGGGAGACACTCGCGCACACGGCCTCCGAATACCTGCCTGGCGGTGGGAGGGGAGGAATCCCCGATTGCACGGAACCCTTTCGGACTGTACTGAACCCCAGCCCCGGCTGAAATTCCGTGGTCCCAGGATCATACGGGTGGAGTCTGGACTGCAGAGAAAGGCACCCAGAGACTCAGAGACTCAGAGACTGGGAGACCAGGGACCGGGAGCCGCAGTCGCAGCCGGCAGGGTCTACAGACTCGCTCGCGCGAGCAAGTTCGCACTGAGGTCTGACCGCCGCCCCTCCGGAGCGGAAGGAGTCAGAAGCTCCAGGTCTGACCCGGAGGCTGCCGCTGCCTCTCTGTACAAGGTGGCGGCCTCTCTGTAGCGGAAGGAGCCAGAAGCTCCAGACTACAGAGACCAGCCCAAGTCCGGTCGAGCCCCTGGGGCACCCACGCTCTTGCTTGGGGAAACTGGGCCGGTCAGGCGGAAACTCAGGCGAGTGCACAAGGGCAGGGCAGAAGCCAAGACTGTCAGTTCAGCCCTGAGACTCCGCCCCATCCAAGCTGAGCAGAGGCTTCTGCAGTTTTTCAAGTCTGATCCTATAAGACTGTCTCCAATACAGAAGTTATCCCAGAGTAGACACAGCTGATACCCACATCCAATTGGCCTGAAGGTCAATCCACAACAATAGAGACTTAGCTACAACAAGGCTGTGCACGCAGTCCACAAAGGGGATCACCAAGAGTGTCTACCTCAGGTAACTCAGGAGGCTGACCCACTGTGCTATAGAGGACACCAAACACACAAAGCCATCCTACCAACTCTGAAAAATAGTGATAATGCCGAGACAAGGAAATAGATCTCAAACAAAAGAGATGGAGGATATAGAGTTCAGAACTACGGTTCTAAGGTTATGCAACAATATCCTAGAAAAGCTCGATAAACTTCATGAGACCCAACTAAAAAGTATACATAAACTGACTAAATTGGAAAATATTATGCAGAGATCCAACAGCAGAATGGAAGAACACAAGAATCAGGTCAAAGAGCCAAAAGACACTCCTTTGGAGAAGGAAGAAGAAAAGAGGATCCAGAAAGTTGAAGATAGTGTAAGGAGCCTCTGGGACAACTGCAAGCGCACCAACATCAGAATTATGGGGGTGCCAGAAGAAGAGGGAGTGCAAAATACTGAAAGCATATTTGAAGAAATAATATCAGAAAACTTCCCTCACCTGGTGAAAGAAATAGACTTACAAGTACAGGAAGCCTACAGAACCCCAAACAAGAGGAATCCAAAGAAAAATTCTTCTCGACACATCATCATCAATATGCCAAGGGTAAAAGACAAAAAGAGGATCTTACAAGCAGCAAGAGAAAAGCAGTTGGTTACCTATAAGGGAGCACCCATAAGACTATCAGCTGATTTCTCAACAGAAACCATGCAGGCCAGAAGGGAGTGGCAAGAAATATTCAAAGTAATGAATACTGAGAACCTACAACCAAGATTACTGTATCCAGCAAAGTTATCATTCAGAATTGAAGGGCAGATAAAGAGCTTCACAGATAAGAAAAAGCTAAAGGAGTTCATCACCACCAAACCAGTATTATATGAAATGCTGAAAGGTATTACTTAGGAAGAGGAAGAAGGTCAAGTGAATTAAAAATCTCAGGAACAGAATAAACTGGTGAATATAATAGAATTAGGGGCAAAGAAAGGGAGTGGATAGATAATTATCAGGGTGAAAGGGGTGTGGGGTGCAGAAAGAGACTGGATTAAAATTGTATAACCTATGGATGAGGACAATAGTGGGGGGAGGGGGTAAGGGCAGAGGGTGGGGTGGGAATCAGGTGGAAGGGAGCTATGGGGGAGAAAAAGGAGAAACAATTGTAATAATCTGAGCAATAAAGATTTATTTAAAAAATAAAATAAATAAAATAAAATAAAAATAAAAAATAAAAAAAAAAAAAGAATTCCTTTCAGCATTTCATATAATACTGGTTTAGTGGTGATGAACTCCTTTAGCTTTTTCTTATCTATGAACTCTTTATCTGCCCTTCAATTCTAAATGATAACTTTGCTGGGTAGAGTAATCTTGATTGTAGGTTCTTGCTAATTCATCACTTTGAATATTTCTTGCTACTTCCATCTTGGCCTGCTTAGTTTCTGTTGAGAAACAGCTGACAATTGTATGGGTGCTCCCTTGTAGGTAATTAACTGTTTTTCTTTTGCTGCTTTTAATATTCTCTCTTTGTCTTTTGCTCTTGACATTTTTATTATGATGTGTCTTGGTGTGGTCCTTTTTGGTTTCCTTTTATTTGGGATTCTGTGCACTTCCTGAACTTGTTAGTCTATTTCTTTCAGCAGGTGGTGGAAGTTTTTGGTCATTATTTTTTCAAGTAGGTTTTCAGTATCTTGCTCTCTCTCTTTTTCTGGCACCCCCATATTCAAATGTTGGTACCCTTGAGGTTGTCCCAGAGGCTCCTTACACAATCTTCACATTTTTTGGATTCCTTTTTCTTTTTGCTTTTCTGGTTGAGGTTTTTTTGTTGTTGTTGGTTTTTTTTGTTTGTTTTGCTTCTTTGTATTTCACATCTTTATTTGATTCTTGTCTTCCTCTAGTCTGCTGTTAGATCTCCGAATAATATTTTTTATTTCCGTCAGTGTATGCTTAATTTCTAGTTGGTCCTTTTTCATATTCTCTAAGATCTCACTAAATTTATCAGCCTTTTCTAGGAAGTTCTTGAAAAACTTTATAACTGTGGTTTTGAACTCTATATCTAGTATTTTGCTTTCCTCCATTTCTTTTATTTGTGATTTGTTTCTTTGTCTCCGCATTTTGGCTGCTTCCCTGAGCTGGTAGAGTAGTTTTGTGTGCTAGGTGTCCTATATGGCCCAGTGGCTCAGCCTCCCCCAAGGTGGACACTTTTGGTGCACCTCTTTGTGGACTGTGTGCACAGCTTTGTTGTAATTAAGTCTTGACTTGTGTATGATATCACTGGCGGTGGGGGGATTGACCTCCAGGCCACTTGGCTGTGAGGATCAGCTGTGTCAACACTGGGAGAACTTCCGTGCTGGAGACACTCTTATGGGAGAAGACTTGCAAAAACCTCTGTGCTCCACCAGGATGGGGCAAAGTCTCAGGGAAGAGCAGACAGCCTTGGCTATGAGGCCCCTGAGTCTCAATGTCCCTTGGTAATCACTGCAAGCACCTCTAAGAGAAAGCAACCCTCAAGTTTCACCCACTGCCAGATAGTCCAGTTTCTCCCCAAATGAGTCTGGTTTCCCAGAAACTCACACAGAACTGGAGCTCATTGTAGTAGGGACATCCCATCTCCCTCCCACTTTAGAAAGCCAGCATCACACTCAGCAGTCAATCCTCTCTGTGGGTGCACAAGCCTCTAGACCTCTTGCCTTCTGCAGCTCCCCTGAGTCTCAGTGTGCTTTTTCTTTTCCTGACTATCCAGATGCGCCCTGAATGAGTTTGGGTTCCCAGAGTCTGTCCCAGGACTGGAGTTCAACCCATTCAGAAAATTCTGATTCCCTCCTGCTTTAGAAAGCCAGCCACGCACTGAGCTGCCTGTGCAGGCAGCCACCCATACTATCCACGTGAGAATGTCTTTGTATCTCAACCTTTTGCAGCTCCTCTGAGTCTCAATGTGTTTTCCTCTTTCCTTGTAGTTGTAGAATTTCCACTCAGCCAGCTTTCCTGTGGTTCTGGATAGTGTCCATTTTGTTTTTTAGTTGTAGTTTTGATATTGTTGTGCGAGGCATTAGTTTAGGAATTTACCTATGCCACCATCTTGATTTCTCCCAGCTTGAAAATTTAAAAAATAAATATAATAAATAATGAGTGTGAGGTAAAATAAACACTTTCAAAAATTTCTGGAGAGAGTATGAGTTGGTAGACTTTCTGGGAAGCAGCTTGCTTGTTTTTATCAAGAAGTTTAAATATTTCATTCTCAATTCCCACCATTTTAGTTTGTAGCAATTTAGTATAACACATAATTAAAGACATGCACACAAAAATTGGGAATATTCATTTAAACTAATATTAAGTTCAAACAACAAAAAATTAGATACATTATGAACTATTACATATCTTGTAAAAATATTGTTTTTTTTAAATATATTTTGTTGATTTTTTACAGGTAGCAAAGGAGAGGCATAGAGAGCTAGAAACACTGATGAGAGTGAAACATTGATCAGCTGCCTCCTGCACACCCCCCACAGGGGATGTGTCCACAACCAAGGTACATGTCCTTGGTCAGAATCGAACCTGGGACCCTTGAGTCTGCAGGCCATTCATCTATCCACTGAGGGCAGAGGAGGACAGTTGGGGGTGACCAGGCCAGGAGTGGAGGGCAGTTGGGGGTGACCAGGCCAGCAGGAGTGAAATTAGGGGTGACCAGGCTGATAGGGGAAGGCAGTTAGTGGCAATCAGGTCAGCCAGAGAGCAATTAAGTGTCAATCAGGCTGGCAGGGAGTGATTAGGGGGTGATCAGGCTGGCAGGTAGGCAAGTGATTGGAAACCAGCAGTGCTGCTGGATTTGAGAAGGATGTCTGACTGCCCGTTTAGAGAATGGGCCTAAAGGGGCAGTCAGACATCCCTCGAGGGGGTCCCAGATTGAAGAGGGTGCAGGCTGGCCTGAGGAACATATCCTTCCCCCCCTGCATGAATTTCATGCACCAGGCCTCTAGTTACTTGTCACCCCTAACTGCCCTCCCTTGCAGGCCTTGTCCCTCCCAACTGTCCTCCTCTGCTTGCCTGGTCAACCCCACCTGCCCTCCTCTACAGGTCTGGTCACCCCCAGTTGCCCTTTCCTGCAGACCTGGTCATCTCTAGCTGCCCTCCCCTGTTGGCCTGATCTCCCCCAACTGCCCTCCCTTGAAGGCCTTGTCCCTCCCAACAGTGCTCCCCTGCTGGCCTGGTCACCCCAAATGCCCTCCCCTGCTGGCCTTGTCCCTCACAACTGCCCTCCCCTGTTGGCCTGGTCCCTCACAACTGCCCTCCTCTGCTTGCCTGATCACCCACAACTGCCCTCCCCTGCTGGCCATCTTGTGGTGGCCATCGTGGGTACACATGGCAGTGGTCATCTTTGACCACATGAGGGTGGCCATCTTGTGTGTTGGAGTGACAATCAATTTGCATATTACCTCTTTCTTAGATAGGATAATTCATTCTCTAATTTAATCCTCATAATAACTTCATAAGTAGGTGCTAATAATATTGTTAATTTTATAGGAAAAATAGAAACTTAGGTAAATTAAATAATTTATATAATGTCATGTCTTTAACTCACAACTAAATGGCAGAGTCAGTACTCAAACCTGTTTCATTTGACTCAATTCTGTGCTCTCAGCCTCTAATCTTATCTAATAAAGAGGTAATATGCAAATTGACCATCACTCCAACACACAAGATGGCCACCCACCATGTGAACACAAGATGGCCAGCAGAGAAGGACAGTTGTGGGCAATCAGGCCAGCAGAGGAGGGCAGTTGGGAGGGACAAGGCATGCAGGGGAGGGCAGCTGGGAGAAACCAGGCCAGCAGGGGATGGATTAGGGGTGACCAGGTCGATAGGGAAGGGCAGTTAGTGGCAATAAGGCCAGCCAGAGAGCAATTAGGTGTCAATCAGGCTGGCAGGGGAGTGATTATGGGATGATCAGGCTGACAGACAGGTAAGCGATTGGAAACCAGCAGTGCTGGATTGTGAGTGGGATGTCTGACTGCCCACTTAGAGAATGGGCCTAAAGGGGCAGTCAGACATCCCTAGAGGGGTCCCAGATTGAAGAGGGTGCAGGCTGGCCTGAGGTACCTAACCTTCCCCCCCTGCATGAATTTCATGCACCAGGCCTCTAGTTACTTGTCACCCCTAACTGCCCTCCCTTGCAGGCCTTATCCCTCCCAACTGTCCTCCCCTGCTGGCCTGATCACCCCTAGCTGCCCTTCCCTGCAGGCCTAGTCACCCCTAACTGCCCTCCCCTGCTGGCCTGGCCCCTCACAACTGCCCTCCTCTGCTTGTCTGATCACCCACAACTGCCCTCCTCTGCTGGCCTGGTTGCCCACAACTGCCTTCCCCTACTGGCCTGGTTCCTCCTAACTGCCCTCCTCTGCTGGCCTGGTCCCTCACAACTGCCCTCCCCAGCTGGCCTGGTCCCTCACAACTGCCCTCCTCTGCTTGCCTGATCACCCACAACTGCCCTCCCCTGCTGGCCTGGTCCCTCACAACTGCCCTCCTCTGCTTGCCTGATCACCCACAACTGCCCTCCTCTGCTGGCCTGGTTGCCCACAACTGCCTTCCCCTACTGGCCTGGTCCCTCACAACTGCCCTCCTCTGCTGGCCTGATTGCCCACAACTGTCCTTCTCTGCTGGCCATCTTGTGTTCACATGGTGGGTGGCCATCTTGTGTGTTGGAGTGATGGTCAATTTGCATATTACCTCTTTATTAGATAAGATTAGAGGCTGAGAGCACAGAATTGAGTCAAATGAAACAGGTTTGAGTACTGACTCTGCCATTTAGTTGTGAGTTAAAGACATGACATTATATAAATTATTTAATTTACCTAAGTTTCTATTTTTCCTATAAAATTAACAATATTATTAGCACCTACTTATGAAGTTATTATGAGGATTAAATTAGAGAATGAATTATCCTATCTAAGAAAGAGGTAATATGCAAATTGATTGTCACTCCAACACACAAGATGGCCACCCCCATGTGGTCAAAGATGACCACTGCCATGTGTACCCACGATGGCCACCACAAGATGGCCAGCAGGGGAGGGCAGTTGTGGGTGATCAGGCAAGCAGAGGAGGGCAGTTGTGAGGGACCAGGCCAGCAGGGGAGGGCAGTTGTGAGGGACCAGGCCAGCAGGGGAGGGCAGTTAGGGGTGACTAGGCCTGCAGGGAAGGGCAGCTAGGGGTGACCAGGCCAGCAGGGGAGGAATTAGGGGTGACTAGGCTAACAGGGGAGGGCAGTTTGTGGCAATCAGGCCAGCCCGGAAGCAGTTAGGTGTCAATCAGGCTGGCAGGGGAGTGATTAGGGAGTGATCAGGCTGGCAGGTAGTCAAGCGATTGGGAGCCAGCAGTGCTGGATTGTGAGAGGGATGTCTGACTGCCCATTTAGGGGACGGGCCTAAAGGGGCAGTCAGACATCTCTGGAGGGGTCCCAGATTGAAGAGGGTGCAGGCTAGGCTGAGGGACCTACCCTTCCCCCCCGGCCCCCCGCATGAATTTTGTGCACCAGGCCTCTAGTTACTAATATAAAAGTAACAGGGAAATCAAGAAGACATTGTGATTTCTCTCTTTGTGTGGCAAGTGACTTTCCCTTTAAAATTCCCATATTTTCTAAATCATATATAATGAAACTATTCTTTTGTGATCCATATAGACATTGATAATAAAAAAACGTCCTCTTCAAGGATGAAAATGTTCTAATGCGGGTGAGCACATTCATATTTATAGCTTATAATTTCTTTTTTAAGTATACCAAGTATTATTAAAGAAAACACGTTTGTCAAGGAAATAAACATCAGTTCTTTAAACACAGAACATTCTCATTTTTGAGAGTGTAGCTCTCGCACAGTATCACTAATTTAGAACAAAGATGAAAATCAAGAAAAACCCTGACAACAACATGAGCCCTGAACCAGCAAAATAAATGGCAGAGAATCTGCACTCAACCTCGTACATTTTCTTGTTTAAAAGCCCTCAGCCTTCTCTCTGTGCCTTTGTCTGTCTGTCTCTGTCCGTGTGAACTCTCTCCGTGTCATTGTGCCAGCACGGGCCTGAGGGGCACCCTCCACTTGCTCCTTTTTCCTGGTCTTGGCATTCTAAGTCTGGTTCCCCAGGCTGTCCGAGCTGATGTGGGAGGTCAGAGGGAAATTCAACCACCTTGTCTCTTACCGGCTTCCTGAACATTTCTGAACTGGAATCCTCCTCTCTAGTCTTCATCTCTTCCATGTCACCCCTTTGTCCTTCATCCCGCTCCCTCCAAACCTGTCCGCTGAAATGCATCAAGACTTGCCATTGCTCCGGAGACCAAACTGCAGGCAGGGACTGCCTCCCAGACCTTCCTGGTGTGGTCCCACCTGCTTCTCCAGCTTCATCTCTGCTCCCTGTCACCCACGCTCAGCTGAAATCACAGCACACACTCCTTCCCGTTGCCTGCATTTCTCACATTTGCTTGCTCACTGGCCTTTCCCAAGAAGGACCTCTGCCTTGAACACACACTCATCTCCTCTGCCTTCTCACCTGGGAGCTTTTAAGCTGCTCATCCGTTGTGGCTCAGCTCTGACATCTTCTTTGAGAGGCTTTGCTGATCGCCCAGGCAGGAGCCACTGGCTGCCATCCTCTGCTTCACACTCGCTGTTCCTCGGATCACAGCCTGACTGCACATCAGTCTCTCAGAGGCTGGCTGCTCTTCCTCAATTATTCTCCTAAACCAGCTGAGCTACTTCATTTCCAAGCACGATGTGAGGAGCACCAGTTATGGGTGAGAGTAAAAGCCGTTATCGACAGATATACAGTCTCAGTGGAAATGAACAAGCGAGAGAGGAGACAACATGAGGAACTGAGAAGTCTTGGTATGTTTTAGATAGAAGCGAAGTCCTTAAAAGTTTCATTATTGATAGAGTGCAAGACAATGTCCAAAAACAGTAACTCAGGGAAAGGCATGTCAAGTCAAAAAGAATGAAACTATATTTGAAATACCAGCCAAATGGTTGAAATAACATTTGATTGATAATACATTTGATAATTGCTTTGGTGAATTATAATTACTGAGTGTCACCTGGTAATCTCACAGAGGTCATTTCTGCTCTAAGTGTGTCTCACGTGTTTCCCTCCTCGTTGCAGGATGATAAATGATAGGAAATGAGGTTGTGCATACATGTAATTGATAAAATATTTTTAAAATATGCAGTATATAGAATTGAATAGTTTGAAGAATTCTTCAGATGGAATTGATTGAAATGATAAATTACTTTACTGTTTTTGCCGACTTTTGAGCAGCCTTTGTGTGTAATAAAGCCAACGTTGTAACATTGACAGATGGAAGTCTACTGCTTTGATGTGGACCAATGCTCAAGATTTAAGGAAGCAGTTAAAGGAAAAGGGAAGAGAAGAACTTACATTCCATTTGAGGTAATCTTTACAAATAGCTTAAACACCCACTTCATCCTTTTTTAATCACCTGAAGAATTGATGTGAAATATCCCAACAAGCTTTGGAACGAATAGAAGCGCTCACAAGTAGAATGGTAACTGGTGGTGGTTTCCAAAGAGAACAAGCCCTTGGCTGGGAAGCAGAAAGGGACGCTTGCATTTGTTTGCTGGCACCTCACTTGCAGCTGGAGCAAACCCTTCTGAGCGCACCCACCTGCCCATTGTATCTGCCACGCGTCACAATGACATGGCAGTGATGTGAAACATGACATTTAAAATGTCCTTTTCTTGGTGGAAAATTTAAAAATTTAATGAGTGATCATTTGGAGGGCATTACTTTGGAATGATTAAAGTGGAAATCTCTAATATTTACACTTCACTGAACAGTTAATTGAATACTTTACCTCATTTTTAAAATGTCATTCTTTATTAACAGGTCAACAGAAGAAAATTTAGATTACAAAGCAATCATTGATGGAATCAGAAATGTTAGTCGCTTTGGTAAGCAGGCAATTTGTAGAAATGCCCTTCCGGATTTGGATGCATATGAATTGTTACAATGTTACAAAAATCAGTTGTTCCAAAAGAAGGAAGGAGCGAACTCCCAATGTTCACACTTGATGAATGATACATTGCACACAAAAGAACCACTTATCCATCATTTTTGTCTATAATCCCATATATTAGCAATACATGTCCCAACTCCTACTAGGCCAGATATGAAGGCCTGTTCCACAGAGGTTCCTCCTGAAAGGCAGAAGTCAGAGATATTAAGAACATTCTTTGCTGAATACACCTAAATACGTTCATCTCATCAGGATGGAATTAACAGAGGTCAAGAGCCCATGACAGTGAAGGCTGCCTTTGAAAGACGACCGGGAGGGGCTCCTTGGGCCAGTCACCCATTCTTCCCCCCGGGCCCTCTTCCCTCTGGGGTGACGGAGCCGGGGCTCCCCCCTGCCAGCCTCTGGGCAGGTGGAGCGGTGAGAAGCACGTCTCAGGTCCTGTCCGTTTTTCCTCCGGATGGCCCATCGTCCTGGCTCTGCTCATGTCTGTCTAACTGCCTATCACAGATCTTGGCAATTAATTCTTTCAGAGAAAAGGGGTGCAAATGTCTTCTAAAGCTGCTTCATGCTGAGGAGGGACAAAGTGTGACTTTAGAGCCGAGATCCTTTCTCTATGTCAGAGGGACGATGAGCCTGGACACAAGGAGGTCGCAATAGTGTCTAGAGGTGGTATTCTCTGAGTACGAGTAGATCTTGTAACCTAGTGGAGACAAACTAAGTTATAAATTTTAGTAATATTGGGTGAAATCCAGTAACAAATTCAGGATCCAGTTAAATTCTTAGGTGAAAAATAAAACTTTGATTCTAATATACACAACTGTGTGTTATAGAGTCTACTGAAACACAATATTCCCCCTAAAATTACCCTCATTTTTATTAAGGATCAAATTAAGACCAATTTATTTACTACAGTAAGTCTATTTTCAGTTTGGCCTGATTGTTTACAAGAAGATTGTTTACAATAAGAACAGCAGTTAATCATATAGGCTTTTTAAAAATATGCTTTGGGCCCGGCTGGCATGGCTCAGTGATTGAGTGTCGACCTATGAACCAGGAGGTCATGGTTTGATTCCTGATCAGGGCACATGCCCAGGTTTCGGGCTTAATCCCCAGTAGAGTGTTTGCAGAAGGCAGCCAATCAATGATTCTCTTTCATTCATGTCTCCAGCTCTCTCTCCCTCTCCTGTCCTCTCTGAAATCAATTTAAAGTGTATATTTGAAAATATAAGCATATGCTGGAGGAGAGGCCGCGTGTCACCACATGCCATCACATCACGAGCAGCCCCGCTATCCAGTGTCGGGGCAGCACACCTACAATGGCCGGATAGGCTTACGGGCCCCCTCACACTGAGTCCTTGGGCACCCCAGACCCAAACGGCAGTGCTCTGGGGAGAGCACCAGACACTTTTACAGAGAAATGTCTCCTCTCAGTCACCTGCCTCCACCCCCCGGGTGGGCCCTCTCACTTTGGAGGCGCCAGGTCTGTGTGTGGAGGTGCCTGTGCTCGGGCCGGGCACACGCCAGCTTTGCAGCTGGGGCGTCTGCCCTGAGATTCCTAAGAGCCACCAACCAATTCTACCACCAATCTCAGCACATAGGACCCTTCCTCCACAAGCTGTGTAACCATGGACACTGCTCCGCTGGGAAGAGGCTGAGCCCCTTCAGGTGAAACCTAACCTGCTGGTCCCACATCAGGTCAGGGGGCCACACCGCAGGGGTGTGTGCGTCGGGGGCAGGCGGTGTTTGATGGTGAGGGACAAATGAGCCCTGTTGAGAATTACCTGCAACTTAAATCCCTTCAACAGCCCACCTGAAGTTCAAACCCTTGTTTTGGCATGTGAACCCTCAAGATCTGATCACCTTACCCTCTCTTCCCCCGTCCCTGCCTTTTTTGGTATCAGCACCTAGAACATCTTGCTGTGTCCCCAAATAGCCATTCTGTGCTCATGCTCTTCTCTCCTCTGGACCTGACTTCCATCTCCACCTTCCATTTGATATTCCATGCCCATCATTTAAGACTTTTCTCAGATCTCTTGTCATTCAAAAGTCTTCATTGTCTCTTGTCCCACCTGGATTAGGTCTGACTGTCAGAAGCCCCGTGTCACCTCTGTGCCATTGCTTTCCCCCTTTGAGAGCCTGGCTGCTCAGCTATTGGAGAAGAGGGAAGGAGATGAGCACAGGGGAGTTCACAGGGACTCGAAGGAAGGCACGTTCAGAGCCATTCTACGACAGCTTCCTTTCCTCACAGCACGGAGTCACTCCCAGGGCTTTTTTGGTTCTACATGTGCTATGTCATTGGTGTTGGCCATCCTGCAGCAGCAAAGTAAAGAATCTCACTCTGCTTTCCTCTCATCGTCCCACAGGTAGTTCCCTGCCCTTCAGTGAGGTTACTTAACAGCAAACACTACAGAAATGCCCTGCAGTCCATCCGCCTGCATTGCCTTCAGTCTGAACCCCGACTCTTCAATCACAGCGGACTCGTTTGGAATCACACAAATTAAAGGTCATGACATTAATCACAGAGTTACCTAATCCCTGAGCCTTCTCCTCCTTTTTAGACGGGTGGCTAGTCATGGGGTGGGTGGGGAGAGCAACAACAACTCTTCATGGTTTCTGCAGCTTGTTCACTTTCAGATGTGGTTTTCCATTTGATTAGTAAATACTTGATACCATGCTACAGCACAAATGCTAATTTAATCAGAGAAAAGTTTAAGATTGGTCTTGAAACATTTTATATTTTATAGTGACCTTTAAATAAAACATAGCTACTCTTAGCGCTGCCTGGGTGCTGGCTACAGGAGGTCCAGTGACTTAAGGTTATGAGCGATGGTTCCAGGTTTCAGGTCCGGGTGCAGCTCAGAGCAGTGTTGGGTTAGAGGATTATTAATTCTGTGGAACAGGTGAGCGGGCATTCACTTCACTGTAAGCCAAATCTTTATAGAAACCCTGTTATAGTTTTCTTAATGTTAAACAATAAAGCCTGGTAGGTTTTATGATCGAAAAAAATGGGATGAGGAGGGGATGAAAGAGATAGTTCAAGGATGTGCTGGTGATTATGTTTGTATGAATAAGACCCTGAGCAGATGGAAATGAAACCACATCATTTAATGACAGGGAGGAGAGGAGGTCTGAAGGGGTGGTAGGGAAATCTGCACCATCATCTGTACACCTTTCAATCTGGAGCCTTGGGGGGGGGGGGACTGAGACTCAGTGTCTTATAATACAACGAGGCTTTCTGTTGATTTGGAACAGTATGATGGCTTAAGAATGCTGTGTTGATCTCTACACTTGAAGTGGTTGTTCTGTTACCGTATATAGTCAGGGAACATGGGGGAGTCTCCCCCATCGGCCAGCATCACACGGGGAGATGTGCATTGCAAAAGCTAGAAAGATGAATGGACAGGGTCTGAGTGAGCCAAAAGCTAGAAAATGAATGAGAGAGGGCCCCAGGGCACCAAAAGCTAGAGAGATAATTGGATAGAAAAAAACCCTTCCATCCCTATAAGACCACAGGCTTGAGCAGGAAGGGGGAATGGTCTTTGAGACAGAAATCCACCCTTCTCACAGCACGTGGCACTTGAATAAACAAACCTCTTTCCTTTTGCACCAACATCTGTCTCAGGAGTTTGGCTTTCCTTGGGGCAGGCAGCTGAGGCTGCATTTTGGCTTCAGTTCTATAGACCTCTTTTTGTAGTGTCTCATAGTAAAACCTAGAACCTAAATCTAGGCATAGTTGTTTATGAATTTGTTCAAAGTTATGTTCATTTTTTCCTACAATTATACATATTTTAATGTAATGGATTGACTATAATATAACATTAATATTTTGCATGGTAATTTATGAAACTAATTCCTTACCCTTTCCTTTTTTTGAGAGTATTAAATCAAGAAAATTAGAGAAATAGCCAACACGGTATAGCCTCAAACAATCACCTATCAACATTGATGAAGATCTTGCACAGGTAAATGTGAATCAGAAGAAACTTAAATTTCAGATTTGGGATAAAACACTTTTGGAAAACACATTCATTCCTAACACTAGTTGGAAAACAGGTAAAATATCTGCATTTTGTTTGGAACTTTAATAGCTTATTGGACCTAGAGTATGTCTAGATTACTTTCATATGTTTTTCCTTCGAATAATGTACTGTGAACTAGATAGAAACTTGATACAAAGAAACCAAATAGAACATAGAAAATTGAAAGTCTAGACAAAATTTTGAAAATGTGTACAAAAAAATAAAATGACTAAAGTTGTAATGTCCTGTTCTCCAATAATATAACAATAATGATGATTCCACTAGAAGATGTGATAAATATAATTAATATAATATAATATAATATAATATAATATAATATAATATAATATAATATATAGTTAATGTAATGTAATGGTTCCATCACTAGATAATCACTTATTCAATCAGGATTTTATTTTATTGGGCATTTTGATCTTGTCTGCCCAACCTCATATTATATTCAATAATTGGATACTGGATATAAAAAAAGCAATAGACTTATAATTAAATTTTAAGAAAAGGGAGTACTAGCCCTTGTATATAAAAGTTTAAAATTACTATATACATATAATCCTTAGGAAGCAGTCTCCAAGTGTTTTGCCTTGAGACTATGTTTTTTTTTAAAACCATGCAAAATATAATACCATAAAAATCTAATAAATGATAAATAAAATAGTTTTTAAAAAGAACACCTTTGCTTTTCTAATATATTTTAAACAAAATTGTACTTATATCAATAAGTTAGATAAAAACAAATATACTCATGGGAAAATATTGGAAAACATATTAAAAATTATAGTAGTAGCCATGTTCAAGTGGTTTATTATTAGTGAATATTTCTCTGTTTTCAATATTGGGTAATACAATTATTTGAATGTGGCAATTTAGGTTTAAATCCCATTTGGGTAGGAATTTTCTACATCACTGTCTGATACACATCAAGTACCCAATAAACATGTGTTGAATGAAAAATTAAGACATTTATTACATTATAATGTATTCATTAGATTCATTAAAGCATATCGTCCCGAACTTGACATTTCCGGTCCCGGCTTTGAAGGCTGTTACCGGGCAGCGAGGCGTGTCCTCCGTGCAGTTCTCAGTGGAGGGAGGCCAGCACCCGGCCTGCAGAGGCTCCCTCTGAGCGCACCGCTGCCTTAGGCAGGGCAGTGAGGCCTGGAGCAGGCTGCTCTGTGGCTCAACCTCCTCAGCTGAACAGTAGGTATAACGATGCCTCCTTCCTAGGCCTGTGTGAGCATCAAATGTTTCATACAAGAAATCTCTTAGTGTAATGCATGCCACATTGTAAGTGATAAATAAGTTGACCATTACTAATATTGTTAGTGTGTTGATCTTATTATTTTTTAAAATAAATTTTATTGGTTTTTCACAGAGAGGAAGGGAAAGGGATAGAGAGCTAGAAACATCGATGAGAGAGAAACATCGACCAGCTGCCTCCTGCACACCCCCTACTGGGGATGTGCCCACAACCAAGGTACATGCCCCTGACTGGAATCGAACCTGGGACCCTTCAGTCCACAGAACGACGCTCTATCCACTGAGCCAAACCGGTTTCGGCTGATGTTATTATTTTCATTATTATATCTCTAGTTGTATAAAGTTATATCTCTAGTTGTCTGGTGGCCAGTGTGTTGTTTTCAGCCTCTAATGCTTACAGTGGTTTCTGCCTCAGGCAACAAAAACCAGTTAAGTCTGATTGAGAGAGACTGAAATCTTGCATTAGGCTCTCAAGAGAATCAGTGATCTCCAGATGACACTTGAAATACAGATAATATCTGTCTTGGAACTAAAACGAGGAGAATTGACGAATCTGAAAGTTGTCTCTCAGGGTCCAAACAAGAGAGGGCTAAAACCCACAGCCTGGGGCAGAGGTGCTGAGCTCCATGAAGCCTGGGGTGACCTGTGAGGGGTGAGGGGGTGGGGGCGGGAACAGCAGCCTGATAAGGAGAAGAAATGAGCTGAGAGTGAGAGGGTGGGGGGCACTCCCACGAGAAGACTTTTCTTCTGTCCACCTGGTCCTTCTCCTCACCCTGTCCCCGCGCCCTCATCACAGGCCTCGGGGAAGCGGAGCTCCGGGAACCAAACGGCAGGACAGGGCGCTGGCTGGCTGGCTTCTGCTACGAGGGCCCCACAGCACCTGAGGTCCTCGGTCACTTCACATTGTGGCAGGAAGGAACATTACGTACACTAGTATTGTGCAGTCACAATTTCAGCTCCCAAACTGGCAACTCATTTTTAAAAATCATCAAATCAATGATTTTCTTAACGAACCTTTAAGAAAAGAAAAGTTAGTTGAAATCTGTAATTCTGACTTTTAGAAATTTAGATGCAATTTTATTGCCTGCGTGTGTTTTCAGTGGAAATTAATTTCACTAATGACTACGGTCTCCGTGCAGGAGTTTCAGAAATGGTGTCCAAAGCAAACAAGAACACCTTTCCCTGGAGAAAGTGAGCTTCGTCACCTATGGACCAGAACATTGTTCAGAGGACAAAACTCCAATTGAGATAAGTGACTGATTACTACTTCATTTTATAAATCCCTGAGCTTTAGTTTGGCATATAATTTTATTTGATTTGTTATAAAAAGTTATAATTTATAGTTACATTTTGTTTACTTTTTAAATATATTTTATTGATTTTTTACAGTGAGGAAAGGAGAGAGATAGAGAGTTAGAAACATTGATGAGAGAGAATCATCTATCAGCTGCCTCTTGCACACCCCCTACTGGGATGTGCCCGTAACCAAGGTACATGGCCTTGACCGGAATTGAACCTGGGACCCTTCAGTCCACAGGCCGACTCTCTATCCACTGAGCCAAACCGGTTTCGGCACATTTTGTTTACTTTTTAATATCTGCCTTTCTCACCTGACTGAGCTCAGTAGCACCCAAATTTCATTTTCCACTTACTGTAACTGAGAATGCCACACTACAGATGATCAAGAAATACTGATGAGAAAATTAATGAATGATTTTTTTCCTGTATCCCCATAGGAAAAAAGAGGGGGCAGAATTTTTATCAGTTTACAAGCAAAAAGAAGGAGAAAAAAATGAAAAGAATTTCAGCTTGAAAATGTTTTTAATTTAATAAATCTTTATTTTTCAGATTATTACAATTGATCCTCTTTTTTCCCCTCATAGCTCCCCTCCACCTGGTTCCCACCCCACCCTGTGCCCTTACCTCCCCCATACTGTCCTCATCTGTAAGTATATGATTTTAGTCCAGTCTCTTCCAGCACCCCTCCCACCCCTTCCCCCCAAGAATTGTCAGTCCACTCACTTTCTATGCCCCTGATTCTATTATATTCACCAGTTTATTCTGTTCATCAGATTTTTAATTCACTTGATTTTAAGCTTCACTTGTTGATAGATATGTATTTGTTGTTCATAATTTTTAACTTTGTATATTTTCTTTTTTAAAATTTAATAAATCTTTATTGCTCAGATTATTACAATTGTTTCTCTTTTTTCTCTCTATACCTCCCTTCCACCTGGTTCCCACCCCACCCTCTGCCCTTACTTCCTCCCCCACATTGTCCTCATCCATAGGTGTACGATTTTAGTCCAGTCTCTTCCTGCACCCCCACAGTCCTTTCCCCCTGAGAATTATCAATCCACTCCCTTTCTTTGTCCCTGATTCTATTATATTCACCAGTTTTTTCTGTTCCTCAGATTTTAAATTCACTTCATTTTTAGATTTACTTGTTGATATAGATGTATTTTTTTATCATAATTTTTATGTTTACTATTTTCTCTTTCTTCCTCTTCTTAAAGAATACCTTTCTGCATTTCATATAATCCTGGTTTGGTGGTGATGAGCTCCTTTCGCTTTTTCTTATCTGTGAAGCTCTTTATCTGCCCTTCAATTCTGAATTAGAACTTTGCTGGGTAGAGTAATCTCGGTTGTAGGTTCTTGCTATTCATCACTTTGAATATTTCTTGCCACTCCCATCTGGCCTGCATAGTTTCTGTTGAGAAATCAGCTGATAATCACATGGGTGCTCCATTGTAGGTAACTAACTGTTTTTCTCTTGCTGCTTGTAAGATTCTCTCTTTGTCTTTTGCCCTTGACATTTTAATTATGATGTGTCTTGGTGTTGTCCTCTTTGGATTCCTTTTGTTTGGGGTTCTGTGTGCTTCCTGTACTTGTAAGTCTATTTCAGCAGGTGGGGGAAGTTTTCAGTTATTATTTCATCAAATAGGTTTTCGGTATCTTGCTCTCCCTCTTCTTCTGGCACCCCCATAATTCTGATGTTGGAACACTTGAAGTTGTCTCAGAGGCTCCTTATAGTATCTTCAACTTTCTGGATTCTCTTCTCTTCTTGCTTCTCTGGAGGAGTGTACTTTGCCTTTGGATTCCAAATCTTTGACTCTATTCTTGCGTTCCTATAGTCTGCTATTGGGTCACTGTATAATATTTTTTATTTCAGTCAGTGTATGTTTAATTTCTCGTTAGTTCTTTTTCATATCCTCTAGGGTCTCACTAAATTTATTAGCCTTTTCAAGGAAATCATTAAAAAACTGTGGTTTTGAATTCTATATCCAGTCTTTTATTCTCCTCCATTTTTCTCGTTTGAGATCTGTTTCTTTGTCTCCCCATTTTCGCTGCTTCCCTGAGTTGGTAGGGTCACTTTGTGTGTTTGGTGTCTTATATAGGCTGGTGGGTCAGCCTCCTCAGTTACCTGAGGTAGACACTCTTGGTGCTCCCCTTTGTGTACTGCATGTACAGCCTTGTTGTAGTTAAGCCTTGATTGTTGTTGGTATCACTGGGAGGAATTGACCTCCAGGCCAATTAGATGTGAGTATAAGCTGTGTCTACTCTGGGATACCTTCTGTATTAGAGACAATCTTTTATGATCAGACTTGCAAAATTGCAAAAGCCTCTGTGCTCAGCTTGGATGGGGCAGAGTCTCAGGGCTGAGCCAACAGTCTTGGCTTCCAGTCATCCCTGCCCTTGTGCGCGCGCCTCAGACCTCTGCCTTCCACAGATCCTCTGAGTTTCCACCTGACAGTCCAGATTCCGCTTTTAAGAGTGTGGGCGCTCCAGGGGATCGCCCAGAACTGGGTTTCAGTGCTCAGTGCAGTGGGAACTGGAGTTCAGTGCAGTCAGGAGCTTCTGACTCCTTCCTCTATGGAGCAGCTGCAGCAATCCACGATCAGACCACTCTGTGCCCACTCACTGCCATGTGACTCTAGACCAGCCGTGGACAAACTACGGCCTGCGGGCCGAATCCGGCCCATTCGGCTGTTCTATCCAGCCCGTGGAGCCGAAAGAATGGAGGGTTCTCTTGCTCTCCCCTCTGCTCCTTCACCAGCAGCCCAAGATGAGAGTGCCAGCATGGTCAGGTTGCTTTTGTTCCAGCCCTCCAGTCCAGTTTAAGAACCCATTGTGGCCTCGAGTCAAAAAGTTTGCCCACCCCTGCTCTAGATCCTGCCCACTGTGGCTCCTGGTTCCTCCATGTCTCCCAGTCTATGAGTCTCCAGGTGCCTTTCTCTACAGTCCAGATTCCACCCATATGAGCCTGGATTCAGGAGGTTTCAGCTGGGGTTGGGGTTCAGTGTAGTCCAAACTGGGGTGCAGTACAGTCGGGGGCTTCCTTTCCCCTTCGGCCATCCAGGCACTCATCCGCCCTTCCTCTCTGTGTGCACATCTCCCTACCTCAGCACTTTGTGGCACCCCTGATCTGTGACCCTCTTTCCTTCTTTCTAATTGTAGATTTCCCACTCAGCCAGCTTTCCTGAGGTTTTGGATGATGTCCGTTTTGTCTTTTAGTTGTTGTTTTGAAATTGTTGTGCGAGGTGGTAGTTTAGATGTTTACCTAGGCCACTATCTTGGTTTTCCTTTCCTTTTTTTTTTTTCTTCTTTCACTTCTTTTTTAAAATTTATTTTATTTTTAAATAAATCTTTATTGTTCAGATTATTACAAATGTACCTCATTCCTGCCCCCTCCATTGCTCTCCTCCACCAACTTTCCATCTCACCCTCTGCCCTTTCCTCATCCCCCATTGTCCTCATCCCTAGGTGCAGTTTATGTTCAGTCTCTTCTCTCCCCCCACTCCCCATTTCCCCGAGGGCAGTTTGTGGCAAGCAGGCCTGCCGGGAAGCAGTTAGGTGTTAATCAGGCTGGCAGGGGAATGTTTAGGGGGTGATCAGGCTGGCAGGTAGGCAAGCGATTGGGAGCCAACAGTGCTGGATTGTGAGAGGGATGTCTGACTGCCCATTTAGGGAACAGGCATAAAGGGGCAGTTGGACATCCCTCAAGACGTCCCAGATTGAAAAGGGTACAGGCTGGCATGAGGGACCTATTCTCCCTCCCCCCCACCCCCCCGCATGAATTTCATGCACCAGACCTCTAGTTATTAATATAAATGTAATTAAGGGAAATCAAGAAAACATTGTGATTTCTCTCTTTGTGTTGGCAAGTGACTTTCCCTTTAAAATCCCCATATTTTCTAAATCACCTATAATGAAACTATTCTTTTGTGATCCAAAATAGATATTGATAATAAAAAAAAAAAAGTGTCATCTTCAAGGACTGAAAATTTTCTAATGTGGGTGAGCACATTCATATTTATGGCTTATAATTTCTTTCTTTTTTTTTAGTTATCTTTTTTTTTTATTAAGGTATTATATGTGTACATAGCTTACCATTGCCCCCCCCCCACCTCCCATTCATGCCCTCCCTCCCCAGAGTTCTGTGTTCGTTGGTTGTACTTATATTCATGTATACCAGTTCTTCGGTTCTTCTCTTATCTCCCCCCAGGTCTCCTTCCCCTCCCCACTGTCATTTGACAATCTGCTTGTTTTATGGTGACTATCTCAGGATCACATGAATAGAATCCGATCCTCATTTGGCAGTCTGCTTGTTTTATGGTGACTATCTCAGGACCACATGAATAGAGTCCGCTCCTCCTCTGGCTCTCACCGCCCCTCCCCCTGGGTCCCACTGCTTCCCTAGGGACACACGGCTCACCCGGGGCACAGGGCGCCCTGAAACACACAGCTCACCCGGGGCACATGGCCCTCTGGGACACACGGCTCAACAGGGGCACATGGCCCCTTGGGGTACACACGGCTCACCTGGGACACCCGGCCCCCTGGGACACACAGCTCACCCAGGACACCTGGCCCCCTGGGACACACGGCTCACCCGGGGCACATGGCCCCCTGGATAAAAAACACTTTAAAAGATATTACAGTGCTAACTTGAATGAATGGAAGAAAAATGGCTTTTATATGTTTTCTAAATAATACGTTTTATTTTTACGATTAAAATAACCGCTTAAGCTACTATACTTTCATACCTCACCTTCATGGCTTTGAATACTTTATGTCCTTTCGTTGATTAAATCTTGGTTTCATCTGAAGCCCAAAAGGGATTCTTAATAGCTCTTCGAGCAGGAGTGAATGCTCCCCTCGCTGTATTGTAACGGCGCCTTGTGCTTCCTTGTGTACTTAGTGATTGCGTGTGCAGTGGCTGCGAGTGCAGTTAGTTGAAGAGCTTGATGTTTGTTTGTTTTAAAATATATTTTATTGATATTTTACAGAGAGGAAGGGAGATATATAGAGAGCTAGAAACGTCGATGAGAGAGAAACATCGACCAGCTGCCTCTTGCACACCCCCTACCAGAGATGTGCCCTCAACCAATGTACATGCCCCGGGACCAATGTACATGCCCCAGAAATTGAACCCGGGACCTTTCAGTCCGCAGACCGACGCTCTGCCACTGAGCCAAATGGTTTCGGCAAGAGCTTGATGTTTTATTCACCATTATGTGGTCCACATTCCCTGCCCTTAGCACAATTCTTTATAATGAACAGAGCTTAGTCAGTTCCAGGTGAGCTGCTGATCTGCGGTTTAGGTGGGAAGAACTTGGCTCTGAGATACCAGTAAGAACACTCGAACTCAGATCATTCATCTACACAAACATTATGGAGCTCTGGCTAGTGAGAACCGCTGTGCTGGGCACTCCGGGAGGTGGTGATAGCAGACAGACACAGCCCTGCCCCCTGGCACATCCTCTACCCTGAGAGCCAGAAGCAAACAGCTCATGGGGATCCAGGTGGAGGGCTTGTAAGAGAGGAATGCATGTGCCAGGGATGCCTGCGCCAGAAAAGTGAGGGCAGTGTATCTGGGAAGGCTTCTCAGAGGAGGTGGTCTAAGCTCACTTTTTCAATGATTTTATTGTTTTGGTTTTTTTAGAGAGAGGAAGAGAGAGGGAGTGAGATATAGAAACATTGATTGGCTGCCTCCTGCACACCCCTTACTCGGGATCAAGCCTCCAACCCAGGCATAGCTTTCATGACAGTACCTAGTCAGTTGCAGAAAATGGACCCAGTGACCTCTTGGTGCATGGGAGGAAGCTCAATCCCCTAAGCCACACCGGCCAGGCTAAGCTCACTCTGGGGAAGTCCAGGTCCCTGCATCTGGCCAGAGTCTAAAAGGAGTTTGGGAATTGGTGTGAGCCAAGGGGCAGGTTGTGGCCAATTCATGCCGAGTATGAGGTGACTGTTTTGGAGGCAGTGTGTGAGTGGGGCCCATACAAGTACTTAAAGTGGACCAGTTAAGCCACAGACACATTCCGGGGGGAGGAGAGACTGGAACCCACCACCAGAGCCAGTGATGTGAGCGAGAAGGTTGTAATGAAGGGCGGAAAGAAATGAGGCTGAAGTCCTAGGGGTGGCTGGCAGGAGGGGACAGATTGGGGAGCTGTTTATGAGCGAGTTAGCATGACCCATTTCCAATGTTTTTAAAGAAAGCAGCTTAAACTTTACGAAAGCTGTGGGTGAGCTGGCATAAACACTGAGTTCGTACCTTTTCTCTGTAGTGTAGGAACTTTCAGAGTGCCGGTGTGGACTCACCTTTGATAGGCTGATTTCCGTGCTGCAGCGGAGCCTCAGTGTGTGAACATCTGTCTCACTTAGCACTTTAGATGTAAACTGTGAGTCTCCCTTCAGTAGCACCTCCCCATGCATTGCCGCAACCAAGATGAGGATTTGAATCCTAGGCAAAACATATCCTGGTGATTATAAGAGAGGGTCTAGTCACATTTTTTAAAATATATATTTTATTGATTTTTTTTACAGAGAGGAAGAGAGAGTGATAGAGAGCTAGAAACATCGATGAGAGAGAATTATCGATCAGCTGCCTCTTGCACACCCACCACTGGGGATTTGCCCGAAACCAAGGTACATGCCCTTGACCAGAATCGAACCTGGGACCTTTCAGTCCGCAGGCCGACACTCTATCCACTGAGCCAAACCGGTTTCGGCAGGTCTAGTCACATTTTTAAGCCTCTTTGGCCCGTGTTAAAATACTGTATTTCCAAACAGAAAATATTAGGTTCTTATATCATAATTTTTAAAAGTTCCTTCCTGAAACAGTATAAATCTCAGTCAATCTCAGAATAGTCCTTCTTGAGATCAACACACTAAAAAGTACTATACAGCTATAAATTTATTTTATTGTTATTATTTTAATCCTCACCTGAGTAGTGAGACATTTTTTCCATTGATTTTAGAGAGAGTGGAAGGGAGGGGGAGAGAGAGAGAAACATTGATGTGACAGAGACACATCCATTGGTTGCATCCCACAGGAGTGTGCTTCTCAGCAGAGGCTGCTAAATTCTAGGCTGTGGATTCTTCTTCAGTTGAAGCTCTAACAATTCAGAAATATCAAATGACCTCTTCTTTGGAAAGTAGGAGATAGTTTGGATTTCTGAATATTTATTGTAGGTGAAGAATCCTATAAAACAGTAAAATTTAGCCTTTCTCCCATGTCTCCAAGTGAATGCGCCGTGTTTGTTTCATGGTAAGATGACTGCATTCTAATGTAAATGAAAGAAATAGAGGAGTTCATGAGATGGAGGAAAATGACAGGTATCTGGGAATATTAAGAAATCAGGCAATTGGCCCAGGCTGGGTAGCTCAGCTGGTGAAAGCATCGTCCCCATATGCCAAAGTGGCAGGTTCCATCTCCAGTCAGGGCACACACAAGAATTACCAATGAATGCATCAACAAGTGGGAGAACAAATCAATGTCTCTCTCGCTGTCTCCCTCCCCTCCTCCCTCTCTAAAATCAACAAATAAAAAAATTTAAAACGATTTACTGAACCAGGAACACTTTTGCCCCTAGGGGACATTTGACAATGTCTGGAGAATTTTTAGTCATAACAACTTGGTGGGTAGTGGGTGCCATGTCATCTAGTGGGTGTAGATGGCAGGGAGGCTGCTAAGCACCCTACATTGCACAGGACAAAGCATGGTCTCGTCTGAATCATCAGTAGTGGAAGGCTGAGAAACCACTCTTTGAAGGAAAAATGGACAAAAGTTAAGATGACACACATGAAAGAGGAGTAATGTTATATTTTTAATATCTAATCCTATGTAATAAAAGACTAATATGCAAATTGTCCCCAGTAGAGTATGCTGGAGGCAGCTGATCCACGATTCTCTTTCATCATTTATGCTTCTATCTCTTTCTTCCTCTCCTTTCCCCTCTGAAATCAATAAAAATGTATTTTTTAAATAGGCCTTTTAGACCTTGAAAAGACTACAATGTGTGTATCTGAAACTAAAACAAAAAAATACTGAATGTGCACTGTAATTGAAAAACACAATATTTAAAAAAGAAAAAAAGCATGCTCTGGTTTCTCTTCAGATCGCATAAATCTTTCGCCTTTTAATAAAAAAGAAAAAAAGCAAATCATCTATTAAGTAAAAAAAATGATTCACATTTTATCATAAATGCTATATTTATTAAATATCTTTATAGTTTATTTAAATGTATTTACAGAACTATTCCTGCATGTTATATTTCAGACAATGAATTCAGTTCATTGCCTCTTGGCTAAGATAAATAATGATAGTCTTGATAGGAAACAGCAGTTCATTAGTATATATAAATTCAAATTTGCTTCATTATTTAGCCATCTTTGTCACAAACTACCTGCTAACCATTAAAATGGTTTTGACGTGAACACTATCAATTTTTAGTTGAGAAGTTCAAGTTTACAAATAATTTAATTTTTTATTAATCAAGTCCAAAATTTGTTTTATATTTTCAGTTTTATAAGCAAATTTTGGTGTGTTTTATATTGTAAAGTTTATTAAATGCAAAAATGTGATCGTTTGCAGGTAGATGCTGTAGCTTCTACAAAAGATAGCTGGTATAAGGTGACAAGGAACCAAGAACTTACCTCAAAGATTTAAGTGAGCAGTGGGAAAGCACATAGAGCAGTCCCAGAAACTGGGAGATTTGGGACTCCCAGTTGCCCTCTCAGAATCAGGATGGTGAAGTATTCCAGCATTAATGACTCTGTGTGGAGTATTGCCAACCAGGGACACTCACCCAAACCTTGGTGTCCACCCCTTTCAGTGTGTCTCAGTGGTTGAGGACTGACCTATGAACCTGGAGGTCACAGTTCCAATTCCTGGTCAGGACATATGAATTTTGTCTTATGCTCGATCCCCAGTGGGGAGCTGTGTAGGAGGCAGCCCACCAATGATTCTCATCATTGATGTTTCTAACTCTCTCTCCTTCTCCTTTCCTCCCTAAAATCAATAAAAACATATTTTTTAAAAAAGCAACCCTTGCGTCCAGAGTCATTACTGGGGTTCCTAAGTTGACTGCCCACGTGGCTGACCTCAATCTCCAGCTTCCCCCAACCCCCTCAAAGCTAACCTGATACCAAACTCAAATGATAACTCAAAACTACTACCATAAATCACATCATTAGTCATCAGGTATGACCCAAGATCCTTAGGCAAACAAAGACACCCAATCCAATCAGAGGGACACTCCAGGGGCTTAGAGAATACCTCTAAAAAGAGGTCAGGCCTCTTTGGGGGAAAGATCACATTCTTTACTACCAACCACAAATTCATAAGGAAAAAACCTCATAAATGGCTTGTAAACATGAAAACATGTTTAATCTCACTAGTAATTAAAAATATACAAATTAAAACCACAATGAGATATTATTTAATTCAGGAATTTGGCAAAACATAAAAGGTATAACATCAACAATTGTCCAAAATATGGTCATTGGTATTCTCATACACGACAGTGAGAGAATAATTTTTTAAATTGAAAAAAAAGGGGGTCCACGGAAAGTAACCTCACATGGTGATCTGATCAGAAATTCCTAACTGGGCAGGTCATGGTGAGTAGTACCTCCCAGCCATATAACCCTATGTCCCAAATACACATGTAATGCCACACCACCTGCATATACACAACCCCACAGGCCCAACACCCACACAGAATTAACTCTGCCATCTTGCAGAATACAGTCACACACATCACCAAATCGTACAAGCACTACAGCATATACAGACCGGCATATACAGACCTACCAGTCCTAAAAATAGTCAGACCTGCCCTCTGCACACTGAAACAGACGTAGATTACAAAAAGAAATACACATAACATTACAACATGCCCCGAGTACACAATGATCCATCTACATTCCCCAAATACAAAACACAGATCATACATCCAAGCTAATGAATGCCTGCACTTGTCCTAACATTGCCCTATGCATATCCAGATAATCCTTCCAAATCGGCTATTAGAGAAATTCCCAAATTCACAGGAGGAAAAAAAAAAAAACATTTCTCCAAAGACCAAATTACAAACACATTATCACCAACTGCTTGAGTATTCATGCACTACATCTCAACACCCTTCAAATACAGCACTCAACCCCACACACTCACAGAAACACAGCCATGACTTCCCCGTGATCACAGACACCCACAGAAAAAGCGAGCGCACACATTTGAATCCACACCTCAGATTCCCAACACCAAGTGAACAGGCACACACCCAGGCTGCCCTCCACCCCGGGCTTCACACACCCAGGCTGCCCCCACCCCAGGCTTCACACACCCAGGCTGCCCCCACCCCAGGCCTCACACACCCAGGCTGCCCCCACCCCAGGCTTCACACACCCAGGCTGCCCCCACCCCAGGCTTCACACACCCAGGCTGCCCCCACCCCAGGCTTCACACACCCAGGCCTGCCCCCACCCCAGGATTCGGGCAGAGGCATTACTGTGGTCAGCAAGGCCGCTGTCTCAGGGCTGAGGGGCTCCAGGGGGAAGGAGCCTGGGACCTGTGGGGAGGGGAGGCTCCGCCCTGTCCGCTCATTTCCAATGAGGGCAGCTTCCTGCTGACCTGGAGGGGCTTTCAGATCTGGAAGAACTGCCCCCACCCCTTGTGTTATCAGAAAGGAGACACGGAATGACCCAGGAGTTGAAGGGCTCACCGCATTGGGCCCACCCTGAACCATCCATGCAGCCGGATCCCAGTAATGCCAACGCCCTGGTGTCAACGGCGCTGGGTCGGGGCCTGAACACAGCACAGACCTGCACCCACAGCACACAGCGTGGCCCGCAGCGAAGAGTGGTGCCTCCCAAGCGAGAAGAGTCCCAGCACATCCCTTTCCTCCTTGATTAAATTGATTTTTTAGAGAGAGGGTGAGAGGGAGAGACAGAGGAGGGGTGTGTGTGAACAACTGAATTTCAGGGCCAGGGCCCTACCTCCTGTCTACATAACAGACTCTGGAGGCCGCCATGCTAGCCCCCGAAAAAAATTGCAGAATTTCAGTTGCAAATATAACACATATAACCATAGCCACTTTGGCTCAGTGGACAGTATGTCAGCCTGGTACTGAAGGGTTGCAGGTCAGATTCCAGTCAAGGGCACATGCCTGGGTTGCAGCTGGATCCCCAGTAGAGGGTGTGCAGGAAGCAGCTGATCAATGATTCTCACTCATTGATGTTTCTATCTCTCCCTTCTTCGCTGAAATCAATAAAAATCATGTATTTATAGTAGCAGAATCAACTTACTTGAGTTGGTCATACTTTCCAAGGAAACTGAAATCATCTGATCCCCTTTCCGGTCATTTGCAAGAGGGAAAGAGGCAGGAGAAAGACGCATCACTGCATTTTCCATTTTTGCAGAATCGGGCTGTGAACTATGCAAAGGCATTACTTCTTTAAAATATTACAAAAGATTAAAAAGTTAGACATTGAACAAAATAATACTCTGAGAAACTAAAAGCAGTGATTTCTGGCCTTGCCCTGTAGGCTGCAGGGCCTTGCCCTGATGGACTGGGGAAAGGGGATGGGTTGTAAGGCTGGGCTGGCTGCATCTGCAGGGCTGCCAGCACTGGGCGGAACTTGGGGCCACAGGACGGCTTCCCAAGGAATGAGGGGCACACAGCAATCCAGCATGCTGCCTCTGTGGTGTCAATCCTAATTTCAAACACTGGGATCCATGAGACATACGTTCCCATTATTTCTTTAGGCTGCATGTTCTGAATTTTGTTCAGAAAGTGTAGCCTGTGTTGAAGTAAACCAAGACCAGATAGGAAGCAGGTTGAGGGACCCAGAACTAGGTTGATGGATCAAGAACTGAAATACAGGGCATATCAGGTAAAGACTCTGTGATGTGAATCTAAAATCACCGATGTATAAAGTGCCAAAGAGCCACACACCAATGGATTTTGCCACTTAAATTTGAAAGGAACTGCTGGTTCTTGCCTACCTATCAAAGCCCTCCATGGAATGCCCCCCACTCACTGCAACCAATGTACATGCCCTTGACCGGAATAGAACCTGGGACTCTTCAGTCCGCAGGCCAACGCTCTATTCACTGAGCCAAACCAGTTTCAGCTACTTTCTACTTTCAATCCAAACCTTCCCTGCGCTGGATGCTGTGGCCTGCAGAAAGAGGAAGAGGCCGGGCCTGGGGACAGGCTGTCTGCCTCGGGGCCGCCTGGCAGGAGGAGCATTCTCTGCTCATGAAAAATGCCAGCTTCGGTTAAGAATGTTCTGGATAAAGCAATGAAAAGTATTTGTTATTAAACCTTGACTGCTGAAATTGCACATATTGATGACATGATGAAACTGAATGTACAAACACCACACATATGTACATTAAAGTGAGTGGGGAAAAGAGTAGATAAAGATACTGCAAAAGAAGAAATGCATGACACAAAAGGTCAATGCACCACAGAAAAGAGTCATAAAAGATAAATGTAGCACAGAAAATATGAAAGGGATGTGCATGCAATAAGAGTCTGTTGGCACCTGATCTTGAACTTCCAGCCTCTAGAACTGCGAGAAATAAGTGTCTGCTTAATAAATAATGTTGTTCCCATCAAGATGACAAAGCAGGAAACCACTCTGCTCGCCTCTTCCCAGGATTACATCAACATGACAAACAAATATGGAACAAGGGCCTTTGGAAGCCACCTGGAGACAAATGAAGAGAACTCTGATAAAGAAGCAGCCTCGCTGAGGCTGGAAAGAGGAGCAGACACACAACAGCTGGTAACCACACACCTGAGCAGGTAAGGATGGGGGGACAGCTCAGCTGTGCAAGTCCCCCCTGTCCTCCAGGCCCGCGCCCCCCACCCTTCGCGCTCGCGAAGCCCTGGGACCACGCTGGAGAGCGCCCGGCAACTCCGCCTGCCTCACGGCCGCCACGGACTGCCATTGGCTGGTGCGTGTCACGTGCAGCGGCGCGCGGCGGCGATTGGGCGGACGGGTGGCGGAGGCGGGGCCACGGGCCGGTGGAGTGTCCGTGCGCGAGGCGGTTGTGCGAGGCTGTGAGGGGGCGTTGCTCCCGGTCTTGCGGGAGGCGCGCCGGGACCCCTCCGACCCGGAGGTTCCTCCCGGAACCCCGCCGCCCGAGAGAGCTCCCCCACACCCATGGCGGGGGCCAGGGCTGCGGAGCCGGAGAGAAGGCCGACCTCCTCTGGGGCAGCGGCAGCGGCGCCTGCGGCTCCCGGGCCGCAGGTTGGGGGCTGCCGGCCCGCGCCGCCCGGGCCGACCTGGTCTCGAGAAGCGGGCTGTCGGTCCTCGGTGGAAGCTCCCGGCTTTCCGATGGTGGCAACTAGTTAACAGTAAGTCATCGCGCGCTGGGAGCCAGCGGGGCTTCTGTGATGGGTGCCGGCTCTGCCTCTGTGGTGACGGACCGAGGCCCCTCCAGCACCGCCGTCCCCGCTCTTCTTGGGGCAAAGGGGGCTTGGACGCCCCGGCCTCGCGCCCCCAAACGTGCAGACCATAAGCAGGTGTGCAGCCTCTGTGCTGGCTTCAATGTCCGGAGGCGGGGGGTTAGGAGAGAAAACGTCGGGGGGCTGGGGAGACGAGGATAATGAGGAAAAGGTGCGAAAATCAGCTTTAGGGGAAGAGATGCGGGAGTTCCTGAATTGTTGTCTGTACATTAAGGGGTTAAAGCAAACGTGCATCCACACACGCACCTCACAGGTCCTCACAGGTGCCTCACAGGCACCTCCTTGGTCTTCACAACAAGGGAAGCCTCATCCTACGTTCTGTAGGAGAAGCGGAGGCTCGGAGGGTTTGGGGGGATTGCCACCGTCAGAGTTGTTAATGGAGGAACTGAGATGTAAACCCAGTCTGCTTGGCTCCAAACCCACCCGCTCATCCTGTCTCGCCTCCAGTCTAGGCGTGTCCCTATCTCCCGGTGCACCAGAATTCCACCTTGTGACTTTTAACAGGTGCAGAATCCCGGCCCCGCCCTCAGAAATGTGGACTCAAGTGTCTAGAACTGGGCTGGGGAATCTGCATTTTAACCACTTTCCTAGGTGATTCCATTTTGGGGATTCAGGGAGCATTTTGAGAATGCTGTAGTCTAATTTCACACCCAGTTCTTGTAGGTTGTACAAGAACAAGGGATTCAAAATGCTGCTTCCTGAGCAGAGATTCCAACTCCTCCAGACAGGAGGAAATCCTTTGTTGGGGGAAGCCAAGGCTTATTATGAGATTAGAGGCCCAGTGCATGAAATTTGTGCACTCAGGAGGTCCCTCAGCCTGGTCTGCACCCCCTCACAGTCTGGGAGCCCTCAGAGGATGTCTGACTAAGGGAGCGGGTCTAGGCCATCAGTCCGACATCCTTAGCAACTACTGTAGAGGGGGAGAGGCTCCCATCTCCTCTGTGCTCACCACCCATGAGCTTGGCTCCTGGTTGAGCAGTATTCGTCCATGGGAGTGCACTGACCACCAGGGGGCAGCTCCTACATTGTGTCTACCCCCTGGTGGTCAGTGCTCATCATAGTGAGCAGTTGAGCAACCTTAGCATATCGTTAGCATATTACATTTTGATTGGTTGAACAGATGCCCAGACACTTAGCATGCTAGGCTTTTATTATATAGGACTAGAGGCCCTGTGCATGAAATTTGTGCACTGGGGGGGGGGGCGCGGGGCAGGGAGGGAGGTGTCCCTCAGCCCAGCCTGAACCCTCTCCAGTCTGGGCCCCACAGGTATCAGGCCTAAACCAGCAATTGGACATCCCTCTCACAATACGGGACTGCTGGCTCCCAACAGCTCGCCTGCCTGCCTTCCTGATTTCCCCTAACCGCTTCTGCCTGCCAGCCTGATCACACCCTACCCACTCCCCAGCCAGCCTGATTGACACCTAACTGCTCCTCTGCTGGCCCAATTGCCCCCAACTTCCCCCCTCCCCTGGCCAGCCTGGTCGCCCCCACTGCCCTCTCCTGCCAGCCTGCTCACCCCCAACTGCCCTTCCTTCCTGGCTTGATCGCCCCTAACCACCTCTGCCTCAGCCCTGCCACCATGGCTTTGTCCAGAAGGATGTCTGGAAGGTCTCCCAGTCTAATTAGCATATTACATTTTTACTAGTATAGATGACTCACAACACAGATTAAATTTATATTAGATATTTAAAACAATGATGGGAATATATATTTAAATATACCATTAAAGTAAATACCTACATTAGCCGATTTGGCCAAGTGGATGCATCGTTGGCCCCAAGACTGAAGGGTCCCCCGTTTGAATCCAGTCTAGGTCACATACCTCGGTTGCAGGCTTGATCCACTTCCCTGGTTGGGACCAGCTGGGAGGCAAACAATGTGTCCCTCTCATTTCAATGTTTCTCTCTGTCTTCCCCCTCCCTTTCACTCTCTTTAAAAATCAATGGAAAAGTATTCAGGTTCAGGTGAGGACTGACCCTCTCACCCTCCAAAAAGTAAGTCCCTAAAAATATATGTAATAGTAACCAGTACAACTGCAGAATATTTTGAAAATAGCATTTTTATTTCTTTTAAAGTCATTGAGTATAGAAATTTGGAAAATACCAATAAGCAAAAACAAACAAAAAAACTAAACCCCCCAAACTGTTAATATTCCATTAGTTTACTAATCTAATTTGCCTTTCTCTTAATCTATAGTGGATTCTATTTAGAATGGTCATATAAAGTGCCAGCTCTGCTATAAGGGCTTGGCCTTCTTCATTTCGTGCGGGGGGAGGGGAGGTGAGGGGGATGATTGGGGTGGTGAGGAGTGGCCCTCAGCCCAGCCTGCAACCCTTTCCAATCTTGGACCCCTCGAGGGATGTCTGACTGCCCGGTGGGATCAGACCTAAAAGGGCAGTTAGACATTCCTCTCACAATCCAGGACTGCTGGCTCCCAAAGGCTCACCTGCCTGCCTTCCTGATTGCCCCATAACCACTTCCGCCCGCCAGCCTGATCACCCCCTAACCACTCCCTTGCCAGCTTGATTGATGTCTAATTGCTCCTCTGCCAGCCTGTTTGCCTCCAACTTCCCTCCTCTGCTGGCCTGGTCACCCCTAAGTGTCCTCCCCTGCAGGGTTGATCGCCTCCAACTGCCCTCCCTTACAGGCCTGGTCCCTCTCAACTGCCCTCCCTTGCAGGCCTGGTGCCTCCCAACTGCCCTCCCCTGCTGGCCATCTTGTGTTCACATAGGGGCAAGATCTTTGACCATATGGTGGCAGCCATATTGTGTGTTGGAGTGATGGTCAATCTGAATATTACTCTTTTATTAGATAGGATAGAGGCCTGGTGCACTGGTGGGGACCAGCTGGTTTGCCCTGAAGAGTGTCCTGGATCAGGGTGGGGGTTCCCTTGGGGCGTGGGGTGGCCTGGGTGAGGGGCCTGTGGTGGTTTGCAGGCCAGCCATGCCCCTGATGACCCACGCAGAGGCTCTGGTATCTGGAATTTATTTACCTTCTACAATTGAAACTTTGTAGCCTGGAGCGGAGCCAAGCTTCCTGCTCACTCCGTGGCCAGCAGCCATTTCTGTTTAGAATTTATGTATGTTCTAGAATTGAAACTTCATAGCCTGGAGTGGAGGCCTGGGCCAGCCAGGATGTGAGAAAAGCTTTGCTTCTTCCATTGCCAGGGGCAACCATAGCCTCCTGCTCTTTCCAGTTCCGTGGCTGCCGCCATTTCTGTTTGGATTTGTTTACCTTCTATAATTGAGACTTTGTAGCCTTGAGTGGAGGCTTAGGCTGGCAAGGCCAGGCGGAAAGCTTGGCTTCCTCCATTGCCTGGGAAACCCAAGCTTCCCTCCTGCTCTCTGTGGCTATAGCCATCTTGGTTGGGTTTATTTGCACACTTGCTCTGACTGGCTGGTGGGCATGGCTTGTGGGTATAGCAGAATGATGGTTAATTTGCATATTACTCTTTTATTAGGTAGAATTTTAGATTTTTTAATTTTATACTTTATAACAATCTAATTTTTCTAGGTGATTATTACAATCGGAAGTAATATCTTTTTTGTCACATAAATGGTAGAGTTTATTGTTTTCAGCAGAATGAATCCTGTTTTATTGGGCATTTGGGGAAGAGACCTTAACATACATTAACCACTAATTTTGTGCCAGACATTGAGCCAAAGTCAGCCTATTACTCTGTCTACCCTTCATTCCTAAGCCTGTCCCCCAGGGCATGCTGAACACCTCTGACTCTTCCACACAATAATCCTTTAAATATTTGAATTCATTGCTCCCTTGGTGTATGCTTTCATTCTTTCTACCAGACAGTTGCCTTTTAAAGGTCAGGGACTATTTTACTTGTCCTTGTCTTCTCCCATACCTCTGATAGTTCTTGGTACCTAGTAGGGGCTCATGCATTTATTCCATTGAATTGGGCTGTTGTTCATGTAAGTCCCTAACTCTCCTGGCCTCTTTCCCTATAATTATATTCCAGTGTGTCTGTCCCTTTGAAGCTATGTTCCTGGTTTATTCTGTCCTCCTACTTTGAAAAAGTATACCTGTACAAGAACACAATTTTACATGATTTAAAGTTGGAAAAATATCAAAGCTTACCTACTTTTATTATCATTGAACATGTCAAAGTTTTCTGTTACCAGACATAACTGAAAACCGCATTATTTATTTTTGTTGCTCAAATTGTTCCATCTTTTGCCACTGGGGCTCTTTCAATTGGCTTCTGTGCCCTTTGACATATTCCCAGCAGTTTGTGTTTTGAATACCTCCCTACTTTCTGTCACTGTAGGACAGTGTTTCCCAAAGTGTGGTATGTGTACCCCCAGGGGTACAGAAAAAGTTTGGTGGGGGTACGCGTTGCACCGGAGTTTGGTGGGGATATGCACTGCACCGTGTTTAGCTGCGCCTAATTCTACATTCTCATGAGTCAAGTCAAGACAGTCTTGTGAGGCGTGAGATGGTCCGGTGTGCAAATAAATGTTATTTATAACTTTTATATTTTATTATGAATAATTTTATTTTTGTTTATTATTATTTTGTGTATGTACCAAAAAAAGAAAAAATAAATATATTTTGATTGTTATTAAAATACATCCATTTTTTTTGATGAGGGGTACTCAGCGCTATGAAAATTATAGAAAGGGTACACATATATCAAAAGTTTGGGAAACACTGCTGTAGGATGTATGCTCTAGGCTCATCTTATATATTTTGTTCCAGCCCTAAAACCAGCCACTTCAGCATTCCCTGGATCCTTTTATTGGAGAATGATGTTAGAAATCAGGATTTGCTCTGATGTGCTCACCGCTACTGGGGTGTCATTGCTTTTAGACCCTGTCAGTGACCAGAGCTAGGAAATAAATGTATGCATACTAACCTGTATATTACCTAGTATACATACATATCTGTATTATTTCTCCTCTTACTTATCAGTTTCTATATTAAGCTAAACAGGAATTCCCACTGATAACTTAGACACTAATTCAGAACTACAGTGGTTCATTCTAGACTTTCCCCCTTACTATCTGTCATCCTTCATTCCAACTGTGAGAAACCTGGCCCCTACCATTCACTATCTTTTTACTTATTTTTTTCAGTCCCAGTGTATATGATGGCAGCATCAGAACTTCTCACCAGTACCTGCATGGGAAGCAGCATTTCCATCCACAGTGCTCATGTACAGTTCCTTTTGTCTTACAGTTTCCAGGCATTTCCAACCTTACTTAGATCCTTTCCTCCCTATTCTCTCCAGTGAGGTTATGTCATACATTTGTAATACAATTCAATTCTTTTTTCATAGTCTCCATTCCGTGTTATGATTCGCCCCATCCACCTCGTTGGTATTTTTAAAATTTGCATTATAAAATATTACATAAAGTTCCTTCTTGCGCTATAAAGTTCCATGAGATTTGAGAAATGTATAACATCATTTATCCATCACTGTAGTACTAGACAAAATAGTTTTATGGTTCTAAAAATTGTCTAATATGTTAAAAACATAACTGGTTTATACATCATGAGGTATATGTTATAATTTTTTCAGACATTTCATATTAAAAAATATTCAAATTAATACCAATTTCTTTTCTACAAGAAAAAGAAAACAACAGCAGCCACACTTTTACATACACTTTTTATTTTTTCTTAAAAATACAATGTATGGATAACTACTATCTATAATTTACTAATATTTAAACAGAAAAAGGAGTTGTAGGCTTCTTGGGAATGATAAATCATTTTCTATCTTATAATCTATCCTTCCTATCAGCCTTTGCTCTTGCTTTCACTTTCATCCTCACTGCTCATTCTCTTTCTCTTTCATTTTGCCCATTTTTAAAAATTGGGTTTTGTGTGCTTTTTTAACTGCTCAAACTTAAAATTTATTTGTATATGCTAGATACATATATATTTTATCATCTATGTGACGTGCAGATATTTTCTCACAGTCTATGTTTTCATTCTCTGAATAGTGCTTCACATAGCAAATGTTTTTCATTTTAATTAAGTGCAACTTAAAATTTTTTCTTTTATGAATTTTGATTTTGGTATTATTTTTTAAAAACTAATCACCATCCCAGGGGGCCGTGTGTCCCGGGTGAGCCGTGTGTCCCAGGGGAACGTGTTCCCTGGGTGAGCCGTGTATCCCAGGGGGCCATGTGCCCCGGGTGAGCCGTGTGTCTCAGGGGGCCGTGTGCCCCGGGTGAGCCGTGTGTTCCAGGGGGCCAGGTGTCCTGGGTGAGCTGTGTGTCCCAGGAGGCTGGGTGTCCCAGGTGAGCCGTGTGTACCCCAAGGGGCCATGTGCCCCTGGTGAGCCGTGTGTCCCAGAGGGCCGTGTGCCCCGGGTGAGCCGTGTGTCCCAGGGGGCCGTGTGCCCCGGGTGAGCCGTGTGTCCCAGGGGAAGCAGTGGGACCCGGGGGGAGGGGCGCTGTGAACCAGAGGAGGAGCGGACTCTATTCGTGTGGTCCTGAAATAGTCACCATAAAACAAGCAGACTGCCAAATGAGGATCGGATTCTATTCATGTGGTCCTGAGATAGTCACCATAAAACAAGCAGATTGTCAAATGACAGCGGGGAGGGGAAGAAGACCTGGGGTGAGATAAGAGAACAACCGAAGGATTGGTATGCATGAATATAAGTACAACCAAGGAACACAGAACTCTGGGGAGGGAGGGCATAAATGGGAGGTGAGGGAGGGGGGGCAATGGTAAGCTATGTACACATATAATACCTTAATTAAAAATAAATAAATAAAAACATCAAAAAAAACCCCAACTAATCACCATTGGGTCATCGGCAGTGGCTTTGGCCTGAGGGGCTTGCCTTGCCTGCAGCAGGGTCCTTGGCCTGAGTGGCCATATCCGGCCTGGTGCGGACCTCAGCCGCTGCCAAGGTTGGCAGAGGTGCAGCCTGGACATCACCCATCTTGTAGCCCCTTGTCAGGATCTTGCTGCTGGGCACTGGCAGAAGCTTCAAGTCCAGCTCAAAGAATAAGGCACCATCTTTGAGTCCATTAAGGGCTCAAAGGTCCTTTGGATGCGGGGGAACATTTCGTGGCAGCGTTAGAGAACAAAAGACTTGGCATGTTCCTCATGGCCTTCAAGAACAAAGCTGGGCTGACCATAGAGGTGGCTGCCTTCCAGCTGTACGTGTCTACCCTGAGCACCCTTAGGGGCACTTGGACATCAGGGAGGCCTTCAGTCACAGGAGCGAGTTCCAACTGTGTTAATCCATGAAGTACTTCCTGGACAATTTGGACCAGATCTGCCAGCTGAGCTACTTTCATAGTAAGCAGGAAGGCATTCTGCTGGTGAGGTAAGCCACCAAGGGCATTATGGAGCATGACTTTATTATTAAGAAAATCCCTTTTGCCATAGCCGGTTTGGCTCGGTGGATGGAGTGTTGGCCTGCAGACTGAAAGCCCTGGGTTCGATTCTGGTGAAGAGCACATGCCCAGGTTGTGGGCTCAATCCCCAGTGGGGGCGTGCAGGAGGCAGTCAATCAATGATTCTCTCTCATCATTGACGTCTTTCTCTCTTTCTCCCTCTCCTTTCCTCTCTGAAATCTGACTTTCAAGAATTGCCGATCCTGCACAAATCTGAGTCCCTGCAGACTTCCACAACCCCAGTGCCCCTTAGAGCTGATCCCCATTCTCAGTCCTCCTCTCCATCCAGGGTCTTGTCCAGGGCTCCTGTCTCTAGAATGTTCATACAATACATGCACAGTCCACAGTGGTTCCCAGCTGGGGGAGTTCAGGAGCTGTGGGTATGACAGGGCTGTTCAGTGGCACCCAGTCACAGTCCACCTACTGCCAGATGCCACTATGTAAAAGTACATTTCATTCCACTGCAAAGTCTGTCTCGGTGGTGAGGGCTTTCCTGGCCTTTGAAAGAAAAGAAAAAGAGCTTCCTCTGTAGCTGGCACCAGAATACATTGAGGTTTAGTCATACAATCTAGGGTCCTTGTATCTAGGCCACACTGTTCCCCTCCTGTGTCCCTTTGCATTTCTCTTGGCTCCATGTCAGTAGGCCACATAAACCCGAATAGTGTGGCCAAAACTGACCCAGAAGAAAAGAGAGGGAAAACCTGCTTCTGAGTTACCCTTGTTATCACTGTGTTTTTAATGAGGAGACAACATAAAATTTTTTTCCTCTTGGTGGTCTAGGCTGTGTGGCAGTGTTCACTGAGGTTTCGGCTGTTTTTTTGTTTTTGTTTTTAAATCTCACCCAAGGAGTGAGGATATTTTTCATTGATTTTTTAGAGACATTGGAAGGGGCCAGAGAGAAATATTGATGTGTCACATAGATTGGTTGCCTCCACATGCCTCCAATGGGGGGGGGGGGGGGGAGGCAGGATTGGACCTGCAATCCATGTACCTACCCTTGACCAGGAATCAAACCTGAGACCCTCAGGTGTGCAGGCCACCAGGGCTCAGCTTTTTATTGTTGTTGTTGTTGTCAGAAAAAACTATTTTTGTACTGCTTACTGTGGCTCTTCATAAGCTGAGAGGTAGTCACCCAGTATCAGTTCCTATGTGAAGCTTAAAGGGAAGGAGCACTAGGCAGCACTGGAGGGGCGATTCTGAGATCACACTTGCCTTTGATGACAGTGGGGGTGCTCCCTGCCAGTCACTGTGTTGGGTCTCATAGGTGTGTGAGTATTCGAGCTGTTACTGACTTGAAAATGTGGCTCAGGTGAGACTAATTTTGCTACTGTTATGAATCGTAATGTAAATATCCGTGTTTTCCAATGGTCTTAGGTGACCCTGCTAGCAGTTCTCAACCTGCTGTAGAGCCTAAGACCATCGGAAAACACAGATATTTACATTACAATTCATAACAGTAGCAAAATTACACTTATGAAGTAGCAACGAAAATAATTTTATAGTTGGGGGGGCCAACACAACATGAGGAACTGTATTAAAGGGTCGGGGCATTAAAAAGGTTAGAACCACTGATGGAAGTACTAGTGGCCTGGTGCATGAAATTCGTACACGTTAAAAGGGAATTAATGCCTCCAATGTGCTCTGTCCTTCCTTCCTGGAAGGACAAATAGCCAATTTTAATATTGCTTTTTGGAATAGTAGAAGTGTGAGAGATGAAAGAAAATTAATAAAATGTATATGAAAATCTCCCTCCTGTCAGAGTGTGGGGTGCACCGTGGGACCCACAGTCAAGTCTCCACCCACCCACGTGCACCTTGAAATTGTGTGAGACCCAGACCCAGCCAGCCCCACCCTTGTCAAGCCCCACAGGACCGGGGGTGGGGGTGGGGGGAGGCGTGTGCAGTCTCAGGTCCCCTGGCACAGCATCAGGTCCCCCAGCCCCAGCATGATGGCGTGATGACCATTTACATATTAGCTCTTTATTATATAGGATTATATAAGGTGAGGGACTGTGACTGCTTTGGGCTGACCAGAATGCAGGGTGGGATGGCCCAAAGGCCAGGACCCGCCAGTTCAGCCACCACCCCTGTGTGCTTTTCACTGAGCCTGGGATTCCAGTGCCAAGAGGAAGGCATCAAAGAAGCCAATCTAATTCTGGGATTCATCATAACCAGGGAAGAAGATAACTACCATATTTGCCGGCGTATAAGACAATTTTTTGGCCCTGAAAAATATGCCTCCAAGTGGGGGGTAGTCTTATATGGCGAGTATATAACAAACTCTGTATTTTGAGTGGAAATGTTAGGGGGTCGTCTTATATGCCCAGTCTCTTATACGCCGGCAAATACGGTATTTTTCAGGGCCAAAAAAATCGTCTTATATGCCGGCAAATACGGTATTTGCAATGCTGAACTAAACCATTTACAACTTTTCTACACTTAGACTGTAGTCATTTTTGTCTCTAAAACCTTCAGCTTTTGTAATTTTTTATCTTAATTTCACCGTTACCCTTGATTGTCGTCTTTTGTACTGAAATGTTGGGGGAGCAGGAGTAGTTGTGCCTCATCTATTATTGCAAAAATGTAGCAATACTCGAAACCAGTTTGGCTCAGTGGATAAAGCGTCAGCCTGTGGACTAGGGGGGGTCCCAGGTTTGATTCCGGGCAAGGGCATGTATCTTGGTTGTGGGCACATCCCCAGTGGGAGGTGTGCAGGAGGCAGTTGATTGATGTTTGTCATCTGTGTTTGTAGCTCTCTATCCCTCTCCCTTCCTCTCTATAAAAAATTAAATATATTTCTTAAAATGTAACAGTAAACTTCCTCAAATAAAAATAAAACAAACAACTCTGCACCAAACCCAAAGTCATGCAGATTTTCTCTTATGTTTTCTTTTAGAAATTTTATAGTTTCTACATTTTACATTTAAGTTATGATCCATATTTAATTGATTTTTGTGTTAGGTTTGAGTGGTTGTTTATGTACTTTGAGTGTATAGCATCGTTTGTTGAGAAGACTATAATCTCTCCGTTGAGTTTTCTTTGTAGCTGTGTCAAAAAATGACTATATTTTTGTGGCTCTATTCTGTTCCATAATTGATGTGTCTATTTTTTCGTGTATGTGCTCCTCTGTGTTCATTACTGTACCTTTATAGTAAGCATTGAAATCAGGTAATATGACTCTTCCAACTTTGTTGTTCTTTTCAGAATTGAAATGACTATTAGTAAAATGTACCTTTGCCTTTTCATATAAATTTTAGAATAAGGCTTATGTATGTCTATAAAAATCTGTCAGGGATTTTGATAGGAAGTGCAGTAAGCTCTTAGCTAAGTTTTGGGAGAATTAACATTTTTACTATGTCTTCTAATGCAACTACACATATCTCTTTATTTAAATTTCTTTTTTAAGTTGTTCATTAGATTCCACAAATTAGTGAGATCATATGGTATATGTTTTCCACTGAATTGGCTTATTTTGCTTAGCATACGTAACACTCTTAAGGTTCATCCATGCTGTCCCAAAAGGTAAGATTTCCTTATTTTTTACAGCCACGTAGTATTCTATTATGTACATGTACCATAGGCTGCTGTTGTTTTTGTTTGTTTGTTTTTTACCCATTCATCTATGGATGGGTACTTGGGCTATTTTCAGATCTTGGCTATTGCAAATAATTCTGCTATAAATGTAGGGTGCATGTATTCTTTCTGATTGGTGTTTTGGGATTCTTAGGACATATTCCTAGAAGTGGGATCACTGGGGCAAATGGAAGTTCCATGTTTACTTTTTTGAGGAAGCTCCATACTGTTTTCCATAATGGCTGCACCAGTTTCCATTCCCATCAGCAATGTACTAGGGTTCCCTTTGCTCCACATCCTTGCCAGTACTTGTCATTTGTTGATTTATTGATGGTAGCCATTCTGACAGGTATGAGGTGATACCTCATTGTTGTTTTAATTTGCATCTCTCTGGTGATCAGTGACCTTGAGAATTTTTTCATATGTCTCTTGGTTATCTGTATATCTACTTTGCAGATATGTCTATTTAGATCATTTGCCCATTTTTAAATTGGATTGTCTTTCTTTTGTTCAGTTGTATGAGTTCATTATATATTTTGGATATTAACTCTTAATCAGATGTTTCATTGCCAAATATGTCCTCCCAGACAGTGGGCTCCCTTTTCGTTTAGTTGATGGTTTCTTGTGCTGTGCAGAAGCTTTTTATTTTGATGTATTCCCATTTATTTATTTCCTCCTTAGTTTCCTTTGCCTTAGGAGATGTAGCTGTAAGCATATTGTTATGAGAGATGTATGAGATTTTGCTGCCTACAGTTTCTTGTAGGATTTTTATGGTTTCACAACTTACATTTAAGTCTTTTCTCCATTTTGAGTTTATTCTTGTGTAAGTTGGTTGTCCAGTTTCATTTTTTTTGCATTTATCTGTCCAATTTTCCCAACACCATTTATTGAAAAGATGGTCTTAACTCCATTGTATGTTCTTGCATCCTTTGTCAAATACTAATTTAGTGTAATGGCTTGGGTAGATTTCTGGGGTCTCTGTTCTGTCCCACTGATCTATATCCCTGTTCTTGTGCCAGTACCAGGCTGTTTTGATTATGCCAGCTTTGTAGTATAACTTTAAATCTGGTACTGTGATTCCTCCAACATTGTTCTTCTTTCTCAATAGTGCTGCTTTTTTTTGGTTCCATATAAATGTATGAAGTATTCTAGATCTGTGAAATATGCTGTTGGTATTTTACTAGAAAATGCATTGAATCTATAGATTGCCTCAGGTAGTATGGACTTTTTAATGTTAATCCTATTAGTCAATGAACACAATATATTCTTCCACTTGTTTATATCTTTCTCTATCTCTTTTTTCAATATCCGGTAGTTATCTGAGTATAGGTCTTTTACCTCCTTGGTTAAGCTTATTCCTAAGTATCTTAATTTTTTTGTTGCAGTAGTAAATGGAATTATTTGTTTAGTTGCTCTTTCTGAGAATTCATTATTGGTGTATAAAAAAGCCATCAATTTTGGGGTGTTTTGTATTCTGCTACATTGCCAAATTTATTTATTAAGTTCAGTAGTTTTTTGGTGGAGTCTTTAGGATTTTCTATGTAAAGTATCATTTCATATAAACTGCAAATAATGAGAGTTTTACTTCCTCTTTTCCAATTTGGATGCTTTTTTGTGGGGCTGTTTCTCTGTTTTCCGTGTCCATCACGGAAAGTGACAGGTTCCTGAGTGGAGGAGCTGGGGATTAAGAAATTAGAGAAAGAAAAAAGAGACCATGGAGGCAGAAATAGATTCATCAAGCTGGGTGCTAGGTGGGCACCATCTCTCTGATGGAGAGGCAGCAAGGCGATCTCCAAGCCAGGCAGCAGGTTTATTTATAGGATCAAAGGAGCTTATTTGCATTCTTAACTAGGCCCTAGCATTACTGGATTTACATATCTAGACCTGCCCCAGCTGACACCTGGACAAAGGTACTCTGCCAGTGTCTCGGGCTTAGCTAACAATTTAAAGAATGTCCATGCCTTCTCAGGCGGCCCTCTACACTTTATTTCTTCTTGTCTGATTGCTGTGGCTAGGCCTTCCAGTTTTGTGTTGACTAAGAGTGGTGAAAGCGGATATACCTGTCTTGGTCCTGTTCTTAGGGGAAATGGCTTTAGATTTTGCCTATTGAGTATGGTTTGTCAGATATGGTCTTTATGCATGTTGAGATATGCTATGTCTATTCCCACTTTGCTGAGAGTTTTTATTAAAAATGGGTGTTGGGTTTTGTCGAATGCTTTTTCTGTGTCCATTGATGTGATCATGTGATTTTTGTCATTTAATTTTTTTATGTGATGTATTACGTTTATTGATTTGTGAATATTGTACCAGCCTTGCATCCCTGGAATAAATCCCACTTGATCATAGTGTCTGATCTTTTTATATTGCTGGATCTGATATGCTATTATTTTGTTGGGGATTTTAGCACCTATGTTCATCATGGTTACTAGCCTGTAATTCTCTTTCTTTGTAATGTCTTTATCTGTTTTTAGAATTAGAATAATGTTGGCCTTATAAGAAGAGCTTGGAAGTGTGCCTTCCTCTTGGATTGCTTGCAATAGTTTGAGGAGGATAGGTGTTAGTTCCTCTTTGAATGTTTGGTAAAATTCCTCTGTGAAGCTTTCCGGACCAGAGGCTTTTGTTTGCTGAGAGTTTCTTGATTGCTGCTTTTATTTCAACCATTGTTATTGGCCTATTCAGGTTTTCTGATTCAGTTTTGGAAGACTGTATTTTTCTAAGAATTTGTCCATTTCATCCACATTGTCCAGCTTATTGTCATAGAGCTGTCCTTTGTATTTCTGTGGTGCCAGTGGTTACTTTACTGCTTTCATTTCTGATTTTATTTTGAGCATGGTTTGTAATAGCACCCCCACTCCCCCCAAGACAACCTCAGTGTCCATCCACAGGAAAATAAATTATTGAAAACATATAAGGAAAATCTGTTTAGCCATAGAACAAAGTGGCTATAAGGGCTTGCAAGGAAAATTTCTAGATGTAGTATTAAATGAAAGCAACTGTACATAGAACAGTATGCATAGCAGAAACCATTTTTAAAAAATCTTTTCTAAATAGACTGTTAAAGGTGGTTATATGGGAGCAGGATTGAGGTGGGGTGTGAAGGTGGAGAACTTTTATATATTTTTTATATACTTCTGTCTTTTATTTAAAATAAAAATACAGTCACAGGTTTAGATATTTGGTCATTTGGGATAAAATGAAAGAGAAAGAAAAATTCCTTACTCAAGAATCTTGGAAAAACAAAAGAATCTTTGAGGTAAAAAGCCACTATCCCCAAATAGGATCTAGATTTCTGAAGCTAATCAGGAGGATGAGCACAACACTATCCATTCAGTCCTGGTAGAAGTGTTTAGCCAAGGACAGCATGAATGTGCTGATCTTTATGTATCTCTCTCCCGTTTCTCCCAGATTACTACCTTCTGTTCCACTGACATACTGAATATCTGACAGCACATCAAATGCATGCCAGCATTTCTCAAAAGGTAAATGAGAGAAAGCGTCTGTACTGCTTATTCAGTCCTGGGAATTCTCAGGCGTTTTCTGATCACAAGTCTCAATATAACTAGAATGTTCACCCCCTCCTCACCCATTCATTGTTATTTTATTTTTTTTGTGTGGGAGGAGGTGTACAAAAGCAAAAAATAAAATTAACATCAGGAATATTGTTTTTAAAGTCCACAATTTATAGGGTTTGGTCTGAGGCCAAAAAAATTTAAGAAAAACTCATGACATTTACACAACTGTAGAAGTTATTCAATTTAAAAAACCCACCTGCAAGAAGAGATCCATTTAAACTGTCCTCAACCTGTCGAGAATGATGCTAGAACCAAGAAAGAACCATAGGTTTTCAAATCAAACTCACTGCAGGACCTGACGAAACGACCTGACCTGTCAAATGAGGGATTCCACACCTGTAATGAGAACAATAACCTCAAATGTCATGTGTGTGAAGCCGCAGCACCGTGTCCAGCATGTGATGGGAACTCAATAAATAGCCATTTTCTTTCTTGTTAGGGTGTTTGGCCCATGCGTGACACTGGCTGTGTAAGAATTCACAACTAAAAGAAGAGATAGATGCAGAGAGTAAGTTTATTTTACTTTCCCCGAAGGCAAAGGGACAGTACATTGCCAATCAGTACAAAGGCAAGAAATAAACTGTGGCCTGCTCTTTTAAAGGGTAATGGCTGCTGTTGCTAGAAGGGAGGGGGATTTTGGGGCTGGAGTTGAGCAGACATCAGGAGGGTTGTCTTGGGAAAGGTTTGTTTGCTTTCTTTAGTCCAGGCTGATGTCCTAGGGAGGTGTCTTTATCAGCATCTTCACAAACATTCTTAAAGCAAAAGTTACAAAGAGGAGCAGCTTGGGTTTGAAAGGGAGGGAGTAGAGTCCTTCTACTAACTGGAAACTTTCCTGCACGGATTTCCCCACTGATTAAATCCTCAGGGAGGAGAGGTATGTAGCCTTGAAAGTATCTTATCTTGTCTTGCATTTTGAACAGAGGGGCCATTTGGATCAGAGCAGCTAACAGTCTTAGGGTTTAATTACCAGGTGCTTCTCATAAATTGTGGCTGACCACAAAAAGAAAAAAAAAAAGGCACTTTTTTCTGTCCTTACATTCATTCTCTTCACAATTCTAAGAGATTTTCTGTCTCAGCATCAGGAACATGGGAATTTCATATTAATGTTGAGATTACCAGACTATCCAGTGAAACACAACTACTTTTTCTAGATGTGCTAGAGAAGGTTTTAGAGTGTGTCCCTTTTCCCATATGCCTGCCACCTAAATCCCTCTAGTTTTTATCAAATTTTGACCTTAAACAAATAAGATAATTTGTTTGAAGATATACATAATTAAATCTGTAATCCAGCCCTGCCAGTATGGCTCAGTTGGTTGGAGTGTTGTCTTGAGCACTGAAAGGTCATGAGTTTGATTCCTGGTCTGGTTCGATTCTAGGTCGGGAGGCAGCTGATTGATTTATCTCACATTGATGTTTTTCTCTCTCCCTCTTCCTCTCCTTCTCTGGAATCAATAAAATAAAATAAAAATTTAAAAGGGGAAAAAAAGCTGAACCCATTAATCCTAAAATTTATATTACCATCTGAAATTTAAAACAACAATAACAACACATTCTCATTGATTTCAGAGGGGAAGGGAGGGTGGGAGAGAAGGAGGGAAGAAGAGAGAGAGAGAGAGAGAGAGAGAGAGAGAGAGAGAGAGAGAGAGAGAAACATTAATGTTGAGAGAGAATCATTGATTGGCTGCTTCCTGCATGTCCCACACTGGGTATCAAGGCTGAAACCTGGGCATGTGCCTGACCAGGACTCAAACCATCACCTCCTGACTATGCTCCATTACTGAGCCACACCAGCCAGGAACTTTTTGAAACTTTAGCATGTGATTTCTACAAATCTCATGTAAGATTTCAAATTTTCAGAATATTATTTATCTGAAATATACATTCAAGAAAATGCTCCATAACCATTTTCCTTCCAGTGTGAATTTTACCAAATTTTTCCTTTTGTTGCTTTTCAATGTGTTGTCCAGCATTGAGGATCACAACCAGATGCATCTGTTCTCTAAGTTCAGACAAAAACAACCTAGAATCCTGAAGTGTTAAGATTGTGCCACTGCCACTGATTGGGCCATACGTCCTCACTGTGAAAGGACAGCCTTGGACCAAATATTGTCAAGGATCTTCCAACCTCTAAATTTCTATATCAATGGTCAAACAATGAATAGCAAACTCACCAACCAGCCATGCAAACTACATTTTCTGTGACCAAATTCTTAGCTAAGTGGTCACTTTTTAAGTGTGGGGAGCCTCCCAATTGTTCAAGGAAAGTGTCCCAACAAAACAAGTATATGTAAGAAATAGTACTTTTAGCCACTATGTAAACATGACCTAAGAACAAAATGTAAATAGGGCTTCAAACTTTAATATGTATACTTAGCTCATGGACTTCCTTTTCCCAAGAATGGAAGATCTTTTGCATAAAGTGTAATCATGTAACTTTTTCCTCTTAATGATGTTATACCAACAAAACCGTAAAGGTATATATTTGTAAAATGAAAAAAGGCTTATAGTATAATTATCTGTATTTAGAATTTTTCTTTTATTGAAAACACATTTTGTTAGAGTTTCTAGCCCAAACACTGTATCTGAAGGTGAAAGAAAAACAAATTAATATAAATGAACTTCTTGGCACTTTAGTTGGAGTTTGACATGTAGGTCAGTCAGTCTCCAATAAGTAGAGTGTCATTCTAGGGAGCCAAGAAGACCCCTCCCATGTAATAGTTACTTAGAACAAGACGTACTGAGGTGGGAACGAGACTTACTGTGGTGATTGGTTATTTAGAAATATGTACAAATATCAAATCATTGTAATCTGAAACACATAATGTGGTGGGCCAATTATACCTCAATTAACAAAGCAAAAGACCTCTTGTAAAATCCCAGGCAGATTGGGAAAGGGTGGCCTTTCTCCTGCTGAGACCTTACATCAGGGTGAAAGGTCTCCTCCCAATCAAAACAGGCTGGATCTGGGGCTGCAGGCTCCTTCTTACTGAAGTCATTAGCACAGCACTTGACAGCCTTTAAGTCCTTAACTTGTTTGCTGTCCCCACAGACAAAACATGTAGACCGTTTGAAATTTTTGACCTTCACTGATTTCCTCATGGGAAATAGGGGACAGACGGATATGACTCTTGAGCTTCAGTCTACGTGGCTGATCTCTACTTCCAGACTGTTCCACTGAAACTGTCTGCTCAGTGGTCGGCAATCTCATTAGTCAACAGAGCCAAAATCAACAGTACAATGATTGAAATTTTTTTTTTTTTTTTTGAGAGCCGAAAACCGACTTCTGCGCATGGGCCACGAAGTTTCAGTCGCACTGTAAGTACGTGCCCTCATGTGGCTCTCGAGCCATGGTTTGCCGACCACTGGTCTAGCTGAACTTTCCACTCCCAGCCCCCTTTCCTTCTTAATTATCAGTGCTTAAAAGAAAGGCCTTCAACAACAGAAGTCAAATAGCCCACCCAGAAGGAAACTATTAAAATTTGCATTTCTGAGAGGATTCCCAGGGGACTGACTCAATTCACCTTCCTCTTCCAGAAGCTGGCTGTGATTGTGGAACCGCAGGATAAATTAGGAATATGCTGGCCAAAAATTAGGAATATTTTGCAAGGTGTATAATTTGGGGCTATGAAATGTAAAGACTATCCTCCAGTCTTCTCACCCTTTTAGATGCTATCATGGAAATTTGTTTAAAGGCCCTGCCAAATGACAGTTTTGGTTAAGTTCCAGAAAGATCAGGCATTATTTCAACCCCGAAGAAAAACAAAGGGATCTGACTACAGTTTGCAAGATAAAAATTCAAGGATTAAATCTGCCACTTGCTTGAATACTACAAAAATTTGACTTGTAGACACCTTCAGTAAGAAAAACATAGTGCCGAAACTGGTTTGGCTCAGTGGATAGTGTCGGTCTGCGGACTGAGGGGTGCCAGGTTCGATTCCGGTCAAGGGCATGTACCGTGGTTGGGGACACATCCCCAGTGGGGGGTGTGCAGGAGGCAGCTGGTCGATGTTTCTGTCATCGACGTTTCTAACTCTCTATACCCCCTCCCTTTCTCTCTGTGGAAAATCGATAAAATATATTTTAAAAATTAAGAAAAGAAAACCATAGTAACTGGTCAAAAAAATTAGTTAATTCAGGTGCTGGATTCCGAGATGAGGAACTAATAAGAAAGAGGTGTCTCCACTGTAGTTTTATCCACTCCTAAAGGAGCCCTTTCTTGTTCTTTTTTAAAAAATGACTTTTTAAAAGAGTGCGAAAGACAGTGATTTGTTGTTCCAGCCATTTATGCACTCATTGGTGGATCCAACCTCAACCTTGGAGTATCCTATCCAGAGGACGCTCTAACCAACTGGAGCATCCGTCCAGGGCTGCTTGTCCTTTCTGAAGGCTCTGCGAGGCTGATAAGAAGCACAGCTGACAAACAGTCGGTTAGTTCTGAAACCAAAAAATCTACCTTAAGTCTATGTAGTGGGGGACAACTTCATCATCATTCCAAGCCAGAAGCCATGTGGCTGAAGCCCCCCAGTTGGTGCGATTACAAGGAAAACCGGGGGCAAAAAATACGCCAAAGAACTGGAGTTACTAGGACGGGCTGTGTAACGCTTCGGTGACTCACCACGAAGTTAGGAACTGGGGTCTAGGCACTCAGGGAACACTGAAGAAACAGTAAAGTTGGGGCGCGGGCAGGGTCCCCCGCACTTTTATCTTTGATTGGCGGAACCACACAGACTTTTCTTTATGGCGTCACCAGGTACCTGCCTGTAGAAAGGTCCCTTCTCTGTGACATCACGCCTCACTGGCCAATGAAAGGCCTCAGTCTGCGGCCGAGGAGGGTTGTGGGCCCTTTTTTGTGAATGAAGCTCCACGGAAGAGCCCTCCTGGGGTCCCCGGACATCTGGGACTGCCCCACACCCGCCCCTCCGCTGCGGCGTCCACCGCGGGCGGGCGCAGTTCCCCAGGCAGCCCCGGCCGCCCGCGCAGCGCCCTCACCTCTGCCCGGCGCGCGGGCTGCGGGCACCTGGGGGCGGGCTGTGGGGCGCCGGCCGGGGCTGCAGGCGCGGGAGCCGGGGCTGCGGCACGGGTCCCGCCGAGGTTGCAGGAGGGAGAGGGGCAGGCACGGTGGGCCTGGCCCCTCCTCCTCCTCCTCCTGCGCGGCCGCCTCCTGCCGGGCTCGGCGGGCACCCGTCTTTCCCGCAGCGCCACTCTGCTCCCAGTGCCCAGAGAGTCCACGCGCGTGGCTGGCAGGGGCCTCCGTGGGCGAGCGGGCGCCGGGGACCATGGTGGTGGCCCCCTGATGGGCAGCGGCCGCCTCCATGAAGCGGAAGAGCGAGAGGCTGAGCTGGGCCACCGCGCCCCCCTGCTCCAAGCGCAGCTCGTCGTCCTCCCTGGGAGTGAAGAGCCGCAGCTCCGCGTCGCAGGAACAGCTCCACCTGGACCAGCAGGACGACCTGTACCTGAACATCTCCGGTGAGCTGGCTGCGTGGCGAGGCGCCCGGGACACTAGGCACCCTGCGTGGGGGTCCTAGCCACCCTGCCCACCCCCGGCGGTGGAGGCACCTCCACCCCCAAGAAAGCCCGAGCCCGCCACACTCCCTTCAGGAGCCTGGCGCCCGGGGAGCGCCCCCTCCTAGCTGCCGTGTGTGTGTGTGTGTGTGTGTGTGTGTGTGTGTGTGTGTGTGTGGTGAGCTGTAACTTGATCTGTTTGACTCCCTCCTACCCAGCAAGGTGGGCCGAGGTCACCTTTCTAAATGGCTGGCATCAGCTTGGCACCTCGGGCTTTTTCTAAGTTTGGATTGATACCACCTCCTGGGGTTCCCTGCCGGAGCCTGAACCTCCCTGTGGCCCCAGAGGATTCCCAGGACGCGCAGAACATGCCCGCAGGGGAGCTGTTTGTGTGCCGTGTGCCAAACCTCTGCTACTGGGTAGGAAATGGAGCCCAGCCTGGGGCGGCGTGCCCTGGCTGACCAGCCTGCCCTCTCCCCGCCCTGGTGCTTTGTGCACGCCCCCTCCCCGGCGGGTCGTTCACCTCCCGGGATTCAAGAAACAATAGTCAAGTGGATGGTATTTGAGCCGGTCATCGTGCTGAGTGCACCGAGTTGTCACTTGTGAGCAGTCCGTCACAAATCGCATCCAGACACAGAAAGTAGAAAAGCAGCCCGTTGATAACATTTTCTTATTAGTGCTGATTCAACGGTTCTCGAAAGCTAATACATCGATTTTGGTAGCTGTTGGGTTTGCCAGGATTGATACTGAAGTTTGTGAATGCATCACATGGGATGGAGGGTGAGGAAACACTAAACAGTACAGCCAGTCACAGTTTTGCGGGAATTTGCAGTCTGTTGAATGTGGTGTGTAATGTGTAAACCCTGGCATGCCTGGGGTTTTTATAAACTGTTGCTGCTCTTAGTCATTGGGGCACAAGGTGAGCTGGAGTGGTCAGAAAATTAGTTTTAAAAGTGTTCAAACACAGAAATATAGAAATTAGTAGTATATTCTAGGTTGATGGACAGCTGGAAACTAAGGTTCTTTAAAAAAAAAAAAAAAAGCGGAACGTTTGTCAGTGTTGGTGGGTGGCCCCTGGTAACAGAAGGTAAGCAGGAAGTGGTACCCTGCTGGTACCTGCTGTGTAGGAGGGGAAGTGCGCTGGTCCTCCCAACAGTGTACACTCTGGAGGTGGCCTGTGAGGAAAGCTGGGGGATGGGGGGAGGATCCACACATTCCTTAGGCCTTTGTTTTTTAAACCTCTCCAAAGGAACTTTGTTTACTAGCATTTAATTGTAGGGCAAGTATTACACTCACATGGTCCAGAACTCTTACTTTTAAAGGTGTATAGGATTATGCAGTGAAAAGTTGGTCTCAGCCACTGGTATCCCTCTCCAGAGACAATGCATGTTCTTAGTTCCTTGTTACTGGGAGAAAGAGACTGAGTACTTACATTCAGGTATTGTATTTTCTGCCATACCCAGGCATGGTAGGAGACAAATCTGGTTTTTCTTCACACTATTTCTTAGCAGACTGATTGTTATGCTTCATTGCTTTTAATTACTGCTTAGGTCAAAGTAGGTATGGTTTTAAAACCATGAAAAAGGATATGGGGATTTAAAAGTACACGTGTTTATTGCTTGTTTAGATAGCTCCCTACTGCTGAACATTTAGTTTGGCTCCAGTCAAAGGAAGTTAGTTGTTGTTTTTTTAAATACATTTTTATTGATTTCAGAGAAGGAGGGAGAGGGAGATAGAAACATCAATGATGAGCCTGCAGGCTTCCCTTCTGGGATCAAGTCCCCAACCTGGGCATTTGCCAGGAATTGAACTGTGGTGGACGTTCAAGCACTGAGCCTCACTGGTCAGGCAAAGGGAAGTTTTTTACAACAGAGTCATGGGAGTAATTAATTTCTCCTCCTTCATTGAGAAAAAAATGCAGTCTGGCTTTCCTGAGACAGTGATCAGTGAATTAACATACCTTCAGGAAATATCACAAACAACATATTGAGGAAAAAGTTGGTGCCATGTATAAAATCCAAGTGCTATTATTTGACTTATAAGCCCAGATGAATGGAAGGTTCCAGTATCAGTTTAAGATCACTCCAGGAAAGTAAGGGAATCAGCCCTCTCTGTGATTTCTCCAGGTGTTCCTTAGTGACAGTCTTAGCTTCATGGAAAAAAATGGTACTAAGTCAGTCTGTTTTGGTGTGATATACAAGACAAAATAAAGTGACTTGGGGTGCAATATGTGGACTACTTTTTATTCGGCTTGTAAAATAAGGCCTCATTCTCAGCAAATGACAGCCTGGTCCCATTCTTGCCAACTTGTCTTTTTCTCGCTTCTTCCTGAACTTAAAAATCAATGCCTGCACATATTTAGTGTCAAACATTACTGAAGGAGGTATATAGATAATAGTCTCCCTCCCCGGTAATACTTTAGTTTTTTATGCATATGTGAGTTTCTATAAATTGTGCCACACCAGCTAGAGCAGTCCTGTTTTTAATGCCTGCATGTTACTGCATTGTGTGGCTGAGGTGTGATTTATTTAACGACAATAAATAAATGGTTACCTTGGGGGTTTTCTAGTCCTACTGCAAATGTCTATGCAGCATCAGTGTGTTTACCCACATGTGTGACTACCTCTAGAGTAAAATAGAGTGAAGAGACTGGTCAAAGAACATACAGGTTTATTCATTCATCAGTGTACTTTTTTGGCGACTATGAATGATGCTGCTATGAACATTCATGTATAAGTTTTGGAGTGGACATATGTTCTCAGTTCCTTTCGGTGTATATATGTAGCAGGGAAATTGCTGAATCGCGTGGTTACTCCATGCTTAATTTTTTGACCAACTGCCAGACTTTCTTCCAAAGCGGCTGTACCACCATTATTCCCACCAGCTATATACCAATGACTCCACATTCTTGCCAACACTTAAAAGATTGTGATGATTTTTTTCCTGTTGAGTTTGGCTTGTAAAGATTAATGCACATTATCACTTCTGCCCTTAAATATTTTATACTTTTTTTTTATATACTTCAGTCCCTTGTCATTTTTTTTTTTTTTTAGAGAATACATTTTATTGATTTTCTACAGAGAGGAAGGGAGAGGGATAGAGAGCCAGAAACGTCGATGAGAGAGAAACATCGACCAGCTGCCTCCTGCACACCCCCTACCGGGGATGTGCCTGCAGCCAATGTACATGCCCTTGACTGGAATCGAACCTGGGACCCTTCAGTCTGCAGACCAACGCTCTATCCACTGAGCCAAACCAGTTTTGGCAGTCCCTTGTCATTTTTATTGCAGCCTATTTTATCAGTAAGTTGAAGTCCTAATGGTTCCAGGATAGTTCATGTGTGTACATTCAATATAGAATGCTTAATGCCTATTTTGCTCCTGTAGTTCTTTGTTCTTTGGTCACAGTTGTTCAGTGTCCGGCCAGCCACCTGGTTACACTGTGCTAAAATTTTTACTCTTACTAGGAGCAGACTGATGGGGGTTATTCTGACACTGACCCCCTCACACTGTTATTGACCATTCACTGAGTTCTTGCCACGTGCAGTGCGATGGGTTTTTATCTGAGCTGTATTCCTGTGGCAGTCCCAGTGCACCATGTGAAAGGAAGGTCATAAGTACAGTAGTATAAGCTGCCGAGTAAAGCTATGATCAGAATTCGTTGTTACCAGTCAACAAATTTGGAAGTAGATAATTCAGGATGGGAGAAATACCAAAGGTAAAAATGTCGGGCACAGTCAGGATTTTGATTTTCGTATAACCTTCTTGTGGCTACAAGTCTTAATCTTTTTGATCTTTATATTCATGTCCCTTAAACATGGCTCTCCATAAATGGCAGTGCTAGTTCTCCTCTCCTCTTTAATAATATAGGAAAGGCATTTTAAAGATTGTAGCACTGTGGAATCTGTTTGATAATTTACAGGTTGTTGGTATAGAACCTCAATTTATTTATTTATTTTAATTTATTAAGGTATTATATGTGTATATAGCTTACCATTGCCCCCCCCTTCCATACATGCCCTCCCTCCCCAGAGTTTTGTGTTCATTGATTGTACTTATATGCATGCATACCAGTCCTTCGGTTGATCTCTTATCTCTCCCAGATCTCCCTACCCTCCCCGCTGTAATTTGACAGTCTGCTTGTTGCTTTACTGTCACTATATCTATCTTTCTGTTCATTAGTTTATAATGTTCTTTATTATCCATAAATGAGTGAGGTCATGTGGTGTTCCTCTTTCATTGACTGGCTTATTTCACTCAGCATGATGTTCTCCAATTCCATCCAGGTTGCTGCCAATGATGAGAATTCCTTCTTTTTTATGGCAACATAATATTCCATTGTGTAGATGTACCATAGTTTTTTGATCCAATCATCTGCTGATGGGCACCTAGGCTGTTTCCAAATCCTAGCTATTGTAAATTGTGCTGCTATGAACATAGGGGTGCATATATCCTTTCTGATTGGTGTTTCTAGTTTCTTGGGCTATATTCCTAGGAGTGGGATTACTGGGTCAAATGGGAGTTCCATTTTCAGTTTTTTGAGGAAACTCCATACTGTTCTCCACAGTGGTTGCATCAACCTTCAATCCCACCAGCAGTGCACGAGGGTAGAACCTCAATTTATTTTACTTTCTTGTTCTTTAAATTCTTGACAAGTAAAGAAAGTTTATAACTACTAACTAAAAGAGATTCCTGGTGGTTTGTCTTAAATTTTAAAAAAATGATTTTTTTTCAGTGTCTGCTATGATATTCTACCTGATAAAGAGTAAAGTAAATCATTTTATTGGAGAAGCTCTAATCGAGGTTAGGATTGTCATTTGTAAGAACTGATTAATGGTGTCTTGGATACTCATCAAATATGATTAAACAATACACACCCCACCCCCATTTTTTAGGATTAAAAAAACACTAGAGCCGAAACCGGTTTGGCTCAGTGGATAGAGCGTCGACCTGTGGACTGAAGGGTCCCAGGTTCAATTCCGGTCAAGGGCATGTACCTTGGTTGCGGGCACATCCCAGTAGGGGGTGTGCAAGAGGCAGCTGACAGATGATTCTCTCTCATTGATGTTTCTAACTCTATCCCTCTCTTCCTCTCTGTAAAGAATCAATTAAAAAAAAAAACCACACTAGACATCATTAGATGGGGAAAACCATTCATTTTAGAAATACTTATTGTATGCTCACCATGTAAAACAGTCATGCATGTTCATTGGTTGCAGTGATAAAAGTATATTTTCTTGCTAGAAAAGGAATGCTGTTACCCGGGACATTGTTTCAAGAGGAAATACATTCATTTTTCTTCACAAGTTTCACATAGTAGATTATTGAGTTTCAATAACTGAAGCTCATCAAAGTATGTCCTATTCATTTTTTAAAAATATATAATTTATTGATTTTTTTACAGAGAGGAAGGGAGAGGGATAGAGAGTCAGAAACATCGATGAGAGAGAAACATCTATCAGCTGCCTCCTACATACACCCCACTGGGGGTGTGCCTGCAACCACTGTACATGCCCTTGACCAGAATCTAACCTGGGATCCTTCATTCTGCAGGCTGACGCTCTATCCACTGAACCAAACCGGTCTTGGCTGCCTTATTCATTTTTCTTCTTGCTTATGACTTCTATAAAAAAGAAGAAAATTATACTTTTAAATTTGTGCATAGTGTGAATTCATTTTATTTATGTGCTTCATTCTTCAAAATCTTTACTTCTGATGGTGTCATGTTACCTGCTTTAAGTATAATTCCTCAGGCATTCCAACAGTATACACAAAAACCTAACAGTTTTAATGTTACTGCTTCAGTGGAAATAAAGAGGCTTGGACATACAGATGAGAAAGGAAAGTGGATTAACTGGCTTATACAGGGTGGTACTAATGCCAACAGTTGCCAGTCAGTGCAAACTCTAACTTCTCTGTGCCTTGGAATGGGAGTGAATTTCTCCAGTTCCTACTGGGGTTAGGGAAGGTTGGGATGAAACCACATTGTGGATTTTTAGGAAGGAATGACAACTCTTGCAAGTTTTTGAGATAGTCTGTGGGGATTTCTGAATTGATAGGACAGATGTTTTGTTTTTTGAAAGAATTTCAGGCGATCACCTAGAAATATCACAACCATTCGCTCACTTTTCCCTCTGAAGAAGTCAAGACCAGAGAAAAGTAATTTTGGCCAAATTGATGGGAAATAATTTATGACTACCTGACTTCCATTTTTTCCGACAGAGTTATACATAAGTGGTTTGTTGAACATCTACTCATTAGTCCTGTGCTATTTAGGCTAGTAAACAGTGTCATAGTAGATGCTTCAAAAGTAGTATCTGTAAAGTTGAATTTAGAGAGATGAGTAATTAACATCGGGAATTTGGAGAAATGAGCAAACTATGTACACAATTCATGTCCTGCAAAGCTCGTGCTGTTTTCCAAATTGGCTGTCATCACAGCCAAGATTTTCCTGATTTTTCATTCATTCAACAAATGTGAATGAATACTCAGCCAGGTTTTTTTCCCCCCTCAAGTGCTAAAAATAGGTCACGGCTGGAGATAGTCCCAGCTGTCATGGAGCTTGTTTCACGTGTTAAGTGAGGAAAAAACTTGGAGGGCCTGAGGGAGAACCAGTGTACAGCAGAGCCATTCTGTGTTTGAAATCTCTGGGGAGAGAAAACTTTGATGGGTGAAGTTTAGGGAGAGCTGATTCTCGTGGATAGGCATGAGGAAACCAGGGTAAGCTGGGTCTGCCACATGGGATTGAACAGAGCTGGATTATTAATAACCTTTGGATCCATAATTTTCCCCATCTGTTTAAAAAGTGCTCAGAGTTATAGGGAGGCTGAAGGGAAGGGGCTGCGTGTTGAGTGACTGGCCTGGTGCTTGTTGACAGCCAGGGCTCCATCTATCTCCTTAGTATTCCAAGTGTGCCAGGACAGAGCTGGAAGGCAGACTGGGACCGGCACTGCTGGGAGTTTGTAGCTCAGAAGTAGACATTTCCCCATCAGTTCCTTGCACAGAAGGTTTGGTGAAAATGCAGTGTCCCGTGCTCAGCTTCTGAGCGTGCTCTTCGTGGCCCCAGTGGAGGCTGGCTCAGTATTTGCAGCAGAGGAGCAGTGGCACAGAGGAAGAACAAACCCAAGCCATATTTCATGTTTGAAGCTATTGTTACATAATTATATTATACCAAGGAGTTTGAATGTTGCCTGGTATTAAATTGTAGCTAAGCTTATTGGGGGGGTCTTTGCAAAGATGCAAAGGCCTCATGGGAGAGTATCAGGTAGAAGGTTATAGAAAGTAAATATATTAAATTATTTACTGAGAGTATAAATGTTTTCAAAGTGGTTAACATAAAGCATGACTGTGCTCTAGTATATCCATTTTAAGAGAGTATTACACAGATCCAAAGATTTATACTGGCGGTGCATGTTACTGGCAGATGGCATTTTCTTGGTAGTGGGGTAAAATAAATTTCCTTTCAAAAGGAAATGTGTAGCATAGAGGCCCAATTTATTTGAAATGTGTGGGTATTGTACATAAATAATAAATTAAATTGCTAAATCTATTTTTTATTATATTGGGGGGAAATAATTTTAATAGCCAGTGTTTTGTTTCCCTTCCTAGCTAAGAAATGTTTTTAATCTTAGTAAATCCTTTTAGATCCTTCATATTAAAAATATTTTTATAATTATCTGTAAGTTGAAATGAAAGCATGACCAGAGTGGTTTTCAAAGCTATTCCTCACCTAGGGCGGGCACCTTTACGATTGAGGTAAGTAGGTGTAGGGGTTGTTGTGGGCAGAAGTGGAGAGATTGTATTAGAGATTGTGTTGGTTCAGCAGGAGATAACGAATCTCCCAAAATTGTTTCTTTACATGATTTGGTTTTTAGCTACTGGGGTTAGTCGCGTAATTTCTAGAAGTGCTGACTTCTGTATTAGGCAGGGATTACCTTTGTAAGCATTTTTCAAGATAAAATTGATTCTAATATCTTAAATACAAGGATATTGAACTGGAATGTGTACGTCTCTTCTGGATTCTGGAGTTTATATGAAAATTTTATGCCTCTTTCTCTCTCTCTCTCTCTCTCTCTCTCTCTCTCTCTCTCTCTCTCTCTCTCTCTCTCTTCTTTTTTTCTATAGCTCTTCATGGATACTGCACCAAAAAAGGTATTCAGATCATTGACTCTACTTTGCAGTTCTTTCTGATGAATTTTAAACATAGATTTAATCTGTTAGTTGTGATTCTTGGTTCTGTCCCCCCTGTTTGCTTGTCTTAAATTTAGTCTGAGATATGGATTCAGTGTTTTATAATTGTAGAGTAGCTTTTATATGCTTATGACTCAAGTTGAAATTTGTCTTTATACGAAAAGGTTTGTTGGTTTCTGTGTCCAAGTATTGCTGAAAGTCGTTTCTATGATATTTTATTGGGTCATTTATGAATGCTATGTTTCAGATGTGAATATTTTTGGTAATACTAAATTTTTTTGTATTTTAACTGAATCTCACTTTTGTAGGCTTTTGATGAAAGGCTATTTATAATGAGTTGTTATAATAGCTATTCTTGATTTCCCTCCTCCCCCAGCTTACTTAGTTATTTCTAGGCATTTCTTTGCTTAATGGACAGGCTTATGTCTTATTTACTGTGTTTGGTAGGAGAGGAATGTCATGAAATGCCAACCTGAACTTTGGGAACAGTAAAGACCTTTTATATTCTATTTTTCTAAAGAATTTTAAAAAGTATTCTGATTCTCTTTGATATTCAAGTTCCTCAAATAAGGCCAGAACAATTCTGAATGGCCCCATAAACTGGTATACATGTGTTCCCCACTCCCCCCCCCCTTATTTTAAAAAGGATTTCTCACTTTATTTTCTTGGTCTTTTATTCTGCTCCTTTGATTCTTAGTATAAATTACATTCTAGAAGAACAGAAAATGCTTTATTCACCAGTCAGTTCAGAGATTGAGTCTCATTGTCTTTGAGTCTGAAAAGCTGAGAAGTTAGGCTGGGTAAATTCACTCTAATTGTGTAATATCACATACTGAATTCATTTTTCCGGTAATCCACTTTTATACCTTTAAAATTTGGTTGGCAGTGTACTTTTCACAAAAGAAAAACATCTTGTTCCTGATGTCAAATAGGGTTTGTTGTTCCTTCAAGTTCTAATTTGAAAGTAAGATTATTTTCTTGGCACTGCTGCTTAATTGATGACATTGATCTTTGAACCCATCCAGCCTATTTAAAAGAGGGAATATGCTAATTGACCATCACACCCTCATAAATGACACCCTCACAAATGACACCCTCACAAATGATTCACAGCCAATAAAAAGGGAATATGCTAATGGACTCCCACACCCTCACAAGATAGTGGTGCCCATAGCCACAAGATGGCGTCTCCTAGTCCCCTCAGACTCGCTTCATCCAGCTGGAGTCCCCCAGACCCCCCAGCCCTGCAGGGGAGGGCAGTTGGGGACAATCATGCCAGCAAGGGAGCAGTTAGGCATCACTCAGGCTGGCAGGCAGAGTGGTTAGGGGCAATCAGGCAGGCAGGCAGGTGAGTGGTTAGGAGCCAGCAATCCTGGATTGTGAGAGGGATCCTAGATTGGAGAGAGTGCAGGCTGGGCTGAGGGACACCCCCTCCCCCCATGCACAAATTTCATGCACCGAGCCTCTGGTAATGCTATAATATCATTATAGATTCTGAATTCTATAAGGCCCTCTATTTTAGGACCATCACAGCTGAATCATTTTCTGTATTTTGCTCATTTATACTCATTTACATTTGTATGAATTGTGCTATGGGATTAGTATATTTATTCAACAAATATTTATTGAGTAATTCCTTTGAGCAAGAGATTGGGCCAAGTACTATTGAGGAAGGAAGAAGGGGATATGAGGAGTTATAACGACCTGCTCCGTATCCTTGAAAGATTGAAAAAGAATAGAGACTAAGTCATCATCTCAGTGAAGATAGGCAATGAAAGAATCAGACATTATGCAGCTTTATATTCTTCTTCATTGAAATGGTGTTGGTTTGAGAGAACTTTGTGATGAAAATGTCACTCGATAATTACTACACAAAGTAAATTATTTTTCCCAATATGTAGAGTGACTGATTTGTCTCATGGTGTCTTTCTGAGAGAGAGAGAGAGAGAGAGAGAGAGAGAGAGAGAGTTATCCTTTAACAGAAACTAGGGTAAAAAGCTTCATTTAGGTATATAATTACACACACACACACACACACACACACACACACACACACACACAGTTAATATACTGGAATCCCTGTCTCTATTAAAACAGAGTCAAAGTGAAAGGTCTACATTTCAATTAATTTTATGTCTCCAATTTGAATCTCAAAATATTCATGTATATAATTAAAAATGAGATACCTTATTTATTCTTAAGAATGCATTATTTATTGGTAAGAAGTATTATAGAACACCCTATAAACTAAGTATTGCTTCTTAAATTAAAGGCACTAAAGAAGATTGCTTACTATTTTAAGGGGTAGATTTGGTGTGTGTGTGACTTGGACTGAAAAGCATTCTAATTTTCCCTTTTCTTATAGGTGCTGGGGGAGCATTGCTTTGACATGAATGTATAACAGAATGAATATTGTGGGCTTACATTTCTGGGAGCTGTTCTCAGTGTGATCTGGGAATTTGTATTGTAATTGGAGAGCTTGTTGGATGCCCCTGATACCTGAAATGGAAGCACTGTAATATGCATCTAGCCAGCAAACAACTGCAGTTGTATTTTAACTTCAATATTTAATACTATACCCTAATTTTAAACTGTTGTGACTGAAAGGGCTAGATGCACAACTTCACTCAGGATGTGTTTGAGTGCATTTTATAGTCTTGTCCTTACAGTGGCTGCTGCCAGCCCAGCAGGGAAGATTTCAGACTTGCCCGATCTCTGGGCAATGACACAGCACTCAGACCCGGTGACTGTATCTACATCTGCATCCATGTCTGTGTAGCACAGAGGGGCTTATCTGTGAATGTCACGGACACTCCATAATGGATGCTCTGAATGATAAGTAAGATCTTTGGAAAGGAGGCTTGAGCTACCATTTTAAAAGCTTCTTAGATTTTCCTCCAGAACCAGCAGGAACTGATTTTGATCACTGTAGCACACAAGTCTGCTTCTCCTTCCTGCTGAGAGCACCATTGTCCCTAGCTGTGCTGTCAGTGTGTGTGTGTATGTGTGTTGGGGGAGGAGGGAGATCAGTGATTGGGATTGGGGATAGACTTTACTCCTGCATGGGGAAAGTATCTTTATATCCTTTTCATATCCCTGAGATCTCTCACAGTGGTCTTCTTACATTGTGCCAGTAACAAGCAACTAGACATGGTAACCTGAATTAAGCAACAACTTTGCTCCAAAAGTAGAAAATATTTCATGAAATCTGCCTTATTCAGGAGAGCAAGCAAAGAGGAATAAAACTTAAATAATCCATTTAGAGGGAGGGAGAGAGAGAGAGAGAGAGAGAGAGAGAGAGAGAGAGAGAGAGAGAATGATTTTGACTTGTTGTTCCACTTATTTTTGCATTCATTAGTTGATTCTTGTATGTGTCCTGACCTGGGATTGAACCTACAACCTTGGCCTTTCAGGATAAAGCTCTAACCAACTGAGCTTCCCAGGCAGGACCAAATCAAATATATTTTTACAGGTTAAACTTGGGGATTCAGAAAACAGCCATTTCCAGACACCATGTTAAAAGGAATTTTTTTTCCCTTGGGGAATTTTCAAAATAAAAAATTGGGATATTGTAAATGTTAAGCAATAAACTTGGGACTTAAAAAAAAAAATCAAAGCTTTAAGCACTCTATTTTAAAATGATACCAGAAAACAAAGATTCTAATTAGAGATTTATGAATTAGATTACTAAGTTTTGTTGTTGATGCCACAAGAGCAATTTTTAATGCCAATTTTATGTGACATACTTCATATAACATAACCCTATGCAATTCTGCTTTGTTGTCATTATATTGTCTTCAAAATATTTTATCAAGAATAAGTAGGCATATATAAAATCAAATCAATGTGTTGTTTTGGGTTCTCTCAGAACACACCGAATCAAAGAACTTCAAAGCAAGTACAGTTGTCTCTTGAACAATGCTGGGAGCAGCAGCACCTGATCCCATGCTGTCAGAAATCATGTATAACTTTTGACTCCATAATTGTTCCCTGGTACCCTTGGGAATTGGTTCAGGATCCTCTTGGATACCAAATTCCACTGATGCTTAAGTCCCCTACGTAAAATGCCTGGACCAGTGCATACAGTGGGCCCTGCCTCTCTAGATTCTCAACCACATTGAAAACAGTATAGGTTATTATTGGAAAAAAACAACAACAAAAAAACCCAAAACATCCTTGTAAGTGGACTCACGCAGTGCAAACCTGTGTTGTTTAAGGGACAACTGTACTTTTTTGGGGGAGATGATTCTAGAAAGCTGTCAGAGGGGAGCTGGGAAATGGGAGAGTCAGGAAAGGTAGGCTATAGATGGCTCATTAAAGCCACTACTCCTGTGGTAGCTGGAGTTTAACCCCACAGGGGAAAGAAGGGAGCCAGCAGAGGACAAATGAGGGTACAGAGGATGAGTGATAATTTTAAAGTGCTGTGAGGGTAACCAAATGGACTTTGTAGCCAGAAGAAGCCCTGAAAGTAATGGATGTGCAATGGCAAGTGTGCCAAAAGGAGGAACTATGGGTGGAGCGCCTGCAGCCACTAACAGTACTGATTTGATCCAGGAGCTCTTGGTGCTACTGTAAGTTTTCAGTGAGTTAGCACACTCGACCATTATCCCAAGTTGAGTGTGACATTGTCTCTATGTTGTATCCTGATGGAGCACTTACAGAATTAATTTTTTTAAAAAATACATGTTTTTATTGACTTCAGAAAGAGGAAGGGAGAGGGAGAGATACAGAAACATCAGTGATGAGAGACAATCATTGATCGGCTGCCTCTGGCATGCCCCACCCTGGGGATCTAGCCTGCAACATGGGCATGTGCCCTGACTGGAAATCATAGACTCACACTCAATCACCGGCCAGGCCTAGTTGGGGCATTTTTGATAGCGCCTGTGAGAGTACTAAGCTGGAAGTTTACACCTAGGCTTAATGAGGCAATTGCAAGGAATTGCTTAGTAGTGTTTCCCAAACTTTTGACATACGTGTACCCCTTCTATAATTTTTGTAATGCTGAGTACCCCTTGTTAAAAAAAAAGGATGTATTTTAATAACAATCAAAATATATTTATTTTTTATTTTTTTGGTACATACACAAAATAATAATAAACGAAAAATAAAATTATTCATAATAAAAAATAAAAGTTATATTATAAATAACATTTATTTGCACACCAGACCATCTCATGCCTCACAAGACTGTCTTGACATGATTCATGAGAACATAGAATTAGGCGCAGCTAAGCACGGTGCAGTGCATATCCCTACCAAACACCGGTGCAACGTGTACCCCCATCCAACTCTTCCTGTACCCCTGGGGGTACATGTACCACACTTTGGGAAACACTGGCTTATAGGAATAGATTAAGATCAGTGTGCAATTAAGGATAGTTGGAAGTGCTTTGATTTTTATGAAAAGTTTGAGAAACATCACTGTAGCTTGGAGGTTTGACTAAACAATTGTTGATTAACATCTAGAAGAATTAGAGGCAGAGATAATCCTGACTTCAGTGAATGTGAAGTGACTGGCACAGCTGGGTCCTTCCAGAGCCGAATGCCAGGACTGGATCTCCATGGAGACTGCTGATTCTGTATAAGTTCCAGTTCCAGGAACTCCTCATCCCCAGCTAAATGGAGTTTGTGCCAGCAGGTGAAGTCAACCACCTCATGTCATTTACTTCCAATAAAGCCAGATAACACATATTAGGTGCCCTGGGGAATGTTTCAAGGAAAATAAGTCTAATGACTAAATGGCTCAGGAGTTTATAATCTATGTACCGCATGTCTGTGCAAAGTATTACACAGATACCAAGTTGGGAAGTCACAGTTTACAGTATGTGGTGTAAGTGCTGTTTTCTTACATTTTTCCGTGCTTTCCTCCTGTGAAAGCCCTGCACAGTCCCTTTTCATTTTTCTTTGGAAATAATTCCGCCCACTGTTCTCAGTGGAGGGGAGATGTCATACTGCTAGTCTTGTGAGGTGGCATCTAACAAGGCTGAAGCTTTCACATGGGATCAAGATTCAACAACAAAAGCCTTAACTTTGGAAGCATTAGAAAAAATTGTTCTTCATTTTCTTGAATAGCAGTGGCAACTTGAAAAACTTACCTGAAAAAGTAGTACTGGTGATCTTTCCTGCCCTTTGTTCATGCTCCATGTTTTTGAGGTGCATTCATGATTCTGGGTCCACCACACATTCGTTATTGGTCCATGCAAGCCCATTTACTAGGCTTTATGTGTTACTGAAATACGGCTCACTAAACAACACTGTGTGTACAGATGTATGTATATTTGTATCCTCATGCAAATTACAGCACGTTATTCTCACTGTTTCTGCACCTGGCTTTTCTTTTTACTGTTCTTATGTTGCTGGCACAGAATTGGAACAGAGTTGGAACAAAGGGAGCTGGAGGAGCCTAATGGACGATGCTTTCAAGCTACTCTGGGTTGAGTTTCGATGATAAAGCTGCTGGGTAGTCAATATCTGCTGGATGCTAAGGCCCAGTCACACCTTCACTTCCAAATAAACCTTCTCCGACACAGAAGGTTTCAGTTTTTAAAAAGAAAATGAAAATGATTAATTATTTTACTAGCGAGGAAATTTTTCCTCCATCTTTAGACTTGGTCATAATACAGCCCCCTCTTCCATCCCAGCACCTTAAAACAAACATTTAAATCTTGTTGCTGTTTCACATCCTCTGTGGGGCAGTAGGGAACTCAGCTTATTGTAATTGCTTGGGGACCTAGGCTGGTCCTGTGCCAGAAGGGAAAGGGTGGAGGGTCTTGAATCAGCATTAAATGTCATTTACACTCAGCTCATTGGCCAGAATTAATCATCCAACTGCAGAGGGACTACCCAGTTGCAGAGGGATCAGAATGTGCCTGTTAGGGAATCAGCCAGAAATATTTGGTAGACAGCTTTAATAACTTATTTAGACTTTCAGTGCATCTATACATATAAAAAGCCAGCCACTGGAATGCTGGGACAACCTGAACGACCGGTTGCTATGATGCCCACTAAGGCCCGTGAACCAGCCTGATGTGGGGTGGGGCCGGCTGGCCAACCTCCTGCAGCCCGCCCCTGATTGGCCTTTCTCACTCAGATAGGACTGCAGCCTCTCCCCCTGGCCGCCCCCTTCCCTTCAGATTACCCCATACACCACAATAGGGGGCAGGGCTGGCCGGCCAACTTCCTGTAGCCCCTTCCACCCAGTTCCACCCTATATCAGCCCCTCACCCCGATCAGGGGAAGGGCTGGTCAACTGCCTGCAGCCCCTACCCTCACTCACCTCCGCCCCCAACTCTCCCCCCCACTCTGATCAGGGGTGGGGCCAACCGGTCCACAGTCCCCTCCCCATAGCCTTCCCATTCCTAGCCAGCCGCCCCACCCCCACCCCAATCAAGGACAGGGCCCACTGGCCAATCACCCTCAGCCTGCCGGGCCCCAATCTGCCCCAATTGGAGCTGGGCCACTAGGCCCCTCCTGTGTAGGAATTCATGCATTGGGCCTTTAGTATTTATATACACACACAACTCTAAGATGTTTTTACATCAACAAGAGAAACACTGTAAATACAGATGTCATTGCTTTTTTTCCATCTCATGTTACAGTGGAATCTTTTTCCTTTTTAAATAATAAATCTTTATTGTTCAGATTACTACAGGTGTTCCTCTTCCCCCCCCTTCTCCTCCATAGCTTCCCTCCTGATTCCCAACTCCACCCTGTGCCCTTACCCTCACCCCTGTCTTCGGGGTGTAAGGCTTTTGTCCAATAGGTGTAAGGCTTTTGTCCAATCTCTTCCCACACCCTCAGACCCCCTTTCCCCTGAGAATTGTTAGTCCATTCCCTTTCTGTGTCCTTGATTCTATTATATTCACCAGTCCATTTTGTTCTTCAGATTTTTTATTCACTTGATTTTTAGATTCACTTGTTGGTAGGTATGTATTTGATGTCTTTTTGTTGTTCATAATTTTTACCTTTACCTTTTTCTTCTTCCTCTTCTTAAAGAATACCCTTCAGCATTTCATGTAATCCTGGTTTGGTATTGATTAACTCCTTTAACTTTTTCTTGTCTGTGAAGCTCTTTATTTGCCCTTCAATTCTGAATGATAGCTTTGCTGGGTAGAGTAATCTTGGTTGTAGGTTCTTGTTGTTCATCATTTTGAATATTTCTTGCCACTCCCTTCTGGCCAGCATAGTTTCTGTTGAGAAATCAGCTGACAGTCGTATGGGTATTCCTTTGTAGGTAACTAGCTGTTTTTCTCTTGCTGCTTGTAAGATTCTCTCTTTGTCTTTTGCCCTTGACATTTTAATTATGATGTGTCTTGGTATGTTCCTCTTTGGATTCCTCTTGTTTGGGGTTCTGTGCACTTCCTGAACTTGTAAGTCTATTTCTTTTATCAGGTAGGGAAAGTTTTCTGTCATTATTTCTTTCAATAGGCCTTCAATATCCTGCTCGCTCTCTTCTGGCACCCCAAAAATCTGGATGTTGGTATGCTTTAAGCCATCCTGGAGGCTCCTTACACTACCCTCACACTTGGATTCTTCTTTCTTTCTGCCTCTCTGGTTGAGTGATTTTTTTCTTCCTTATATTCCAGATCTTTGGTTTGATTCTTGGGGTATGTTGATCTATAGTTGAGTTTCTGCATCTTCTTTATTTCAGACATTGTATGCTTAATTTCTGGCTGGTCCTTTCCCATTTTTTTGGTATTCTCATTAAGGTCCTTGAAGGTCTCACAAAGCTTCTTGGAGGTCTCATCAAATTTCTCAAAGGTTTTTAGAAGATTCTTGAGTAATCTTATAAATATGATTCTGAACTCTGTGCCATCCAGTAGTTTACTTTCCTCTATCTCTCCCATTTGTGACATGTTTCTGTGTTTCCTCATTTTGGCTGCCTCCCTGTGTTGATGGAGTAGCTTTGTGTGGTAGATGGCCTATAGGGGCCAGTAGCTCAGCTTCCCCAATCACCTGAGGTGGTTGCTTTTGGTATATCTCTTTGTGGGCTGAGTGCAAAGTCTTGGTGTAATTAAGCCTTGATTGTTGTTGGTACACTGGGAGGAATTGATCTCCAGGCCAATTGTCTGTGAGGACATACTGTGTCTATAAGTGAAGAACTGCTGCACTGGAGACACACTTTGTTTCAGTGGGGCTTTGGTGCTCACTGAGTCTGTCTCCCGAATATGTCACTTATGGGTGTGAGTGGTTGAAATTGATCACTAAGCACACTGGCTTCTGGATCTCCAATGGGATTCAGCTACTGTCTGAGGCCACCCTGCAGGAGCTACTGCAAGAACTACAGTTTTCTCCTGTTTACTTGGGACTTGGCAGTTTTGTTGCTGGAGTTAGTTTATATCATTGAGCTGCCACAATACAGGTCATTTATATGCAAAAGCAGCTGTGTGGTGCCTGGGCAGGTCTGTAGAATGTGTGGGCGGGGCCCCAGGATGTCACTAGGCTGGGGCGTGGCTAACAGTGATGGCTGCTTCAGCCTTCCCTGCCCTTCCGTGTTTCCAAGTCCCCGCTTCCCTGCGATCCAGTGCAGTAAACAATGATTGCTGTGCACACCTCTTCAAGAGAGTTACCCTCACTTTCGGACCTGATGGCTGACAGACCAGCTTCTCCCTGTAGGCATCTGGGTCCCCCATGTGACCCCAGAAACTGGATTTCAAAGTGATTGGGAGTTTGTTTCCCTTCAGACTGAAAAAAAAGCCACGCGTGGTACGTGCCCAGTCACTGCCACCAGCCTGATTCGCGTGCCTCCGTACCTAGGCTCCTCAGCTTTTCAGCGCTTGCACTTCTTTCTCTTTCAGCCAGCCTTCCTATGGTTTGGGGTGATAGATGTCCTTTATATTAGTTTTAATTTTTAAATTGTTGTGCGAGGCAGCAGACCAGTTGTTTACCTACACTGCCATTTTGTTTTTTTCTGGAATCTTTCTTGGTCATAAATATAAATATATATTAAGTACTTCAAAAAAGTACTGCCAATTATAACTGTAAGCCACAGGTTTTAAGATACAGCCTAATTTCAGAGATGTTCAAATAATGAAAAAATTACATCTTAAATTGATGAAATATATAATATCTTAGAGATCTTTAAGTTTTATTTTAGAGAGATTTTCTCATTCTTCTTTATCGCTGCATAGAATTTCACTTTATAATGCACATGACAGCTTTACTCAAGTCCTTATTGATACACATGTGGATGATTTTTGTTGTTTAGCTATACTATCTAATAAAAGAGAAACATGCAAATTAATCATACCTCCACTATGCCCACAAGCCAATCAGGAGCAAGCATGCAAATCAACCCAACAAAGATGGCAGTTAATTTGCATACACTAGTGCCAAGTGACCTGGGACCCAGGCCTCTCCTAGCCTGTAGACCCGCACTTAGGCCCTGAGTGGCAGGGGTCCAAGAACACCCCCTGCCACTCTGGGACTATGGGTGCAACCACTTGCGTGTGCTCTGGTGCCAAGTCGCGGTTCAGGTTCATGCCCCCAACCCAGCACCCACAATGGGGGGGCTGGCTGCTGGCCTCTGGGGTGTGCAGAGAACCCCATGGCCGCTGCTGGATGCTGCCCTGGGGTACCCGCATGCCCCCCAGCCCAGCGTCCACGACAGGGGGCTGGCTGTCAGTCTCTGGGGTGTGTGGAGACCCCTGTGGCCACTACTGGGTGCCAGGGACACGTCCTAGCCCAGTGGATACAACACAGGGGCTGGCATGAATTGCAGAGGAAGCACCATTTTTTGAAAAATATCTATTTTATTGATTTTTTTGCAGAGAAGATGGGAGAGGGATAGACATTTGGAAACATTAATAAGAGAGAAACATCCATTAGCTGCCTCCTGCACACTCCCCACTGGGGATGGAACGTGCTTCCAACCAAGATACATGCCCTTAACAGGAATCAAACCTGGGACCCTTCAGTCTGCAGGCCCACAGTCTATCCACTGAGTCAAACTAGTTCCAGCATAAACACCTTTTCAGACCACTTGTTGGCTAAGCTCCTAAATTCCACCACTTGCAGTGTTCTTGGTAATTTGGGTTATAAAAATCCAAGAAGGTAATCTAGGGTTTTTCCATCACATTCCTGGAGGAAAAAACAAAAGTCCACTGCTGTAGAGAATAAGAAATATCATATCCTGCCATATGATATTTAATCCTAGCTGGTTTTACTCAGTAGATAGAGCCTCGGCCTGCTGACCAAAGGGTCCAGGTTCAATTCTGATCAAGGGCATGTATCTAGGTTACAGGCTTCTCCCTGGCTGGGGCCCAGGTCAGGACTCATGCAAGAGGCAACCAATCAAAGTGTCCCTCTCACATTGATGTTTCTCTCTGTCTCTCCCTCTCTCTTCCACACTCTCTATAAATCAATGGAAACATATCCTCAGGTGAGGATTAAAAAAAAAAAGAAATGTCATATCCTATGAACGACACATCTTGAAAATGCCTAAAGAAAGTTGTCATTTTTTCACAGTGAAGGGACTAGAATCCATGTTGATGAAAACACCTTGGAGGTTGCAGTAGCTGGCAGTGGCTGTAGCAGCAGGGTGATGGGGCTGGTGCCTTCCCTTGATCAGCCTGGTCACCTCCCACAGAGGGTGGGAGTGGGCCTCAGCCATCAGTAGGACATCTCCTGAGGGCTCCCAGTCTGTGAGAGAGGGCAGGCTGGGCTGAGGGGAACCCCCACTGTGCACGAATGTGCACCAAGTCACTAGTAAAAGATAATGCTGTTTGAATAACCTGTCTACATGAAATTTCATAGAGGTTTGGCTTTTCAAAAGTGGATTCCTGAGTTAGAGATTTATCTATATTATAAAAGACCTGTATTATAAAATCCCTAACACCATAATGACCAAAGACTGGCCCTGGTGGGTGGGGCTGCAAACGGGGCATGACAGCAGGTAGGTGGGCGGGGCCGAGAGATTTTGTGTGCTGGGCTTCTAGAATATTCATAATTTTGATAGCAGCTGTATCCATTTACAATCCACCAGCAATGTATGAGAGGATTTATTTATAACTTTACCAATAGGGTGGATTATCAAGCTTTTAGATTTTTGCCAGTCCTGGCAGGTAGAAGATTATAGTCTCAATGTAATTTTCATTTGTGTTTCTCTGAAGAGCACAGGCTGCGTTTCTGAACACTAGTTATATATATCTTTTGCACATTTTTCTATTGGGTTGCTGGCTGCTTCCAATTTATATGCACAAGGCTCTTTAAATATTAGGGAAATTATTATCTGTTAGGATTTACGAGTGTCCTCTATTTGTCATTACCTTTTTTTCTTTGCTTAATTGAATTAAAAAAATTATTGTTGAAAATATTGCATATATCCCCCCTTTTCCCCATTGACCCCTTCCTAGCCGCCCCACTCCAGGCCTTCACCACATTGTTGTCTGTGCCCATGGATTAGGCAAATATGCATCCAAGTTCTTTGGTTGATCTCTTCCTTGATTTTCTTATAGTGTGATGGTGATATGCGTTTGCCGTGCAAGTTGATAAGTGAACCTGCTAATTTTTTCTCCTATGGCTTCTGGATTTTAAGCCTTAGTTAGACTCAACAAATTTATTAAGGAATTCTCATGTGTTTTCTTTCTTCTATTTCTCCTTGCCCTGGCCTTTATGCTGTTGTTCTTGGACATTTGACTTGTGCATAATTATATTTTAAGCTCTTAAAAACATTGTTAATAATTTTCTATGTAGATAGCATTTTTAGTGCCCTTAATACCTTTGTGTAGACCGAAATTTCCAACTGATAAAATTTCCTTCTTCCTGAAGGATATTTTAAAAAACTTTTCATATAGTATAGGTCTGCTGGTGATGAACTCTTTCATCTTTTGTATGTCTAAACATGTCTTCATTATGCCTTCATTTTTTAAAGATTTCTGCTTATTGCAGCATTTGATGTTGAAATGTTTTTTTCTTTGAAGATGTTGTTCTAATGTCTTATCACTTACACTGGTTCCAATAAGAAATATGATACCCTTATCTCTGCTTCTGTGTATAGCATGGACTTCCGATTTTTCTCTTATCACTGGTTTAAGCAATTGATTATGGTGCCATTTTCTTTGTTTCTTGTGCTTTAGGATTCACCGAACTTTATGGATCTCTGGGTTTATAGTGTTCATCAATTTAGACATTTTAAGCCATTCTTTCTTTAAATATTTTTTTCTGCCTGCCTCCTTCCTTAATATACAATTAATCCTTATATATGAGGCCATATGCTGTCCCACAGTTCAGATGCTCTAATATTTTAGATATTTTTTTCTGTTCTGTTTCATTTGGAGAGGCTCTCTAATATGCCTTCTTCACTCTTTTGTTCTTCTATTGATATATAATTCACATATCATATAACCCACTAATTTAAAGTGTTCATTTCAGTGTGAGTTTTGTTTTTTTGGGGGGAATGGGTAATAGTATATTTTATATAGTATTTAAATATTAACTATTTAAATTTTAAATATTTTAAAAATAGTATTTTTGGTGGGTGAGTAGTATATTTGCAGGGTTGTGCAACTATTGCCGCAATCTAATTTTAAAACATTTTCAATATCCCCAAAAGAAACCTTGTACCAAATAGCAGTTACTCTCTAGTCCCTTCACCTTCTCAATCTCAGCCCTAGGCAACCACTAACCTACTTTCTGTCACTGCATATTTCCTATTTTAGGACATTTCATAGAAATCAGATTATGCTATCAGTGATCTTTTATGACTGGTTTGTTTCACTTAGCCTGTTTGTGAGGTCCATCCAAGCATGTATCAGTACTTCATCCCTTTTTGTATGGCTGAATAATATTGCATTTTATGACTGTATCATTTTGTTTATCTGTTTATTAGTTGATGGACATTTGGATTGTTTTCCACTGTTAGGCTATTATAAATAATGCTGCTATGCGCGCACACATACATACATACATACATACACACACACATGTGTGTACATATACATGAATATATCTTTTTATGTGGATAGTTTAATCTCCGTAGCTTACTGAAATATGAATACGGTTATAATAACTTTTAATGCCTTTCTCTGCTAATTCTAACTTGTGTATCAGCTCTAGGTCTATGTTGATTGACTGATTATTTATTTCATTATGGGTCATGCTTTTCTGCTTCCTTGCATGCCTGGTAATATGATTGGATGCTGAATTTTACCTTAGTGGATGCTGGGTATTTTTGTATTTTTATAAATCTTTTTGAGCTTTGTTCAGGGATACAGTTAAGTTACCTGGGAACAGTTTCATATTTTCCAGTCTTTTATGGTTTGTTAGGTAGGCCTGGATCCGTGTTCAGTCAATTATTGAAGCAAGACCTTCCAGAGATACGAGTAATGCAGCGCCATAGGACTTAAGAGGTTATACATAGTGACCCATGAGAACACAGCTCTTGCAAGCCCTGTGTGAGTGCCCCGCATTGTCTTCTTCAATCCCTTCGGGGGAGCCTTTCCTGGGCCTCTAGTAGTTTCCTCACATGCATGTTCTGTACTCTGTTAAATATTTGGGACTTCTTGCAAATCTCTAGAGTTCTCTCTCTACAGCTTCCTCCTCTTGGTACTGTCTCCTGTTAACTCCTGCTGCCTTCATTTCCCTGGACTCAGCTGCTGTGAAGTTGGCTGGATTCTGCCTGAGTTTACTTACCCTCCCTTGTGCAGTGACAGTGAGCAGGGGTAACCTTACTTAGCACTCTCCTTTATTTCTTCTGTCTTAGGGATCACTGTCCTCCATTGCCTGTGATACCTGAAATCATGAATACCATTATTTAATATATTTTGTCTGTTTTAAGAAGGCTTTGTTGTTCTTGTTAATCCTCACCCAAGGATATTTTTCCGTTGATTTTTAGGGAGAGTAGAGAGAGATGGACAGACAGAGGGAAACATTGATGTGAGAGAAACATTGATTGGTTGCCTCCTGCACGAGCCTTGACCCAGGGCCTAGGCCAGGTAGAAGCCTGCAACCGAAGTAAGTGCTCTCGACTGGAATCAAACTCTGGACCCTTCTGTCCAAAGGCTGACGCTCTATCAACTGAGCCAAACTGGCTAGGGCAAGAAGGCTTTTTTTCTAGAAAGTATAGTAATCTAGTCCCTGATACTCTGTGTTTTCTTATGTATTTTACATTTTTATCCTCTCAGATTTAAATATTTTATTAGAAAGTTATTCTGCTCTGAGGTCATAGAGGCACTTTTGTTTTTCCCAGATGGCTACCTAATATTTATTTACTCAACATCTGGCTTGATTTATTTTTATTGTGTATTACATTTCACTGTGTATCTGGGTCTATTTCATAACTTCTGTTCTATTGTATATATGTCTATCAGATGCCAGGAACATTCTGTATTAGTAGTGGAAGTCTTTTGCTACATTTTAATATCTGGTAGTACTAGCTCTTTTTCAGATTTCTTAAAAAAAAAAAAATAGATGCATTTATTACTCATAGGTCCTGGAGGAGTACATGAACCTCATGGGGCAACACCAGAAGATCAAGTCTGGGTGCTGGCAGAAAGTTTTTTTTAATATTCAATATTATTTTGTATTAGTTTCAGGCATACAGCAGAGAGAGCTTTTTATTTTTATGTTTTTAAAAATATATTTTTATTGATTTTAGAGATGACGGGAGAGATAGAATCATCAATGATCAGAGAGTATCACTATTAGCTGCCTCCTGCATGCCCCACACTGGGAATCAAACCTTCATCCTGGGCACGTGTCCTGACCCAGAATTGAACCCTGATCTCCTGGTTCATAGATCAACTATTGAGCCTTGCCAGCTGGGCAGAGAAAGCTTTTTCGATCTTTTTTTTTTTTTTTTTTTTTTTTTTTTTACTTTTTCCTTCAGCTATTCTTGTTTATTTTTGCATTATTTTCCCATGTGAATTATAGGTTCAACTTGACTGGTCCATAAATAAACAGAATCCCGCTACCGTATTTTCCTGAAAATAAGACATCCTCCGAAAATAAGACCTACTTCATGGAAACATAATACATCCCCTGAAAATTAAGACCTAGCGCATCTTTGAGAGCAAAAATTAATATAAGACACTGTCTTATTTTGGGGGAAACAGGGTAGTTGACATGGCTGTTAACTTGAAGAAGAAAATCTTTAGGATTAAGACTCCTGTCCACAAGCATGCATGTCTCTTTGTTTGCTCAAGTCTTCTTTTGGGAGCCCATTATTGTGTTAGATTTTTCATATCATATGTTATCTTATACTTGTTAAACTTTTCCTCAAGCATTTATGTTTTGTTGTGTTGTTATTTTTATAAATGGGATTTTTCTCTATTTTATTTCACATATTAATCTCTGAACAGTTAACTGAACTCTTGAAAACATTTTCATTTTATTTAACTTAGACTCCACATGCCTACATCACGGGGTTTGGAAGGTAGAAGTGGCTCCTCAATGCTTAGATGTTAGAATAAAGGTGAGGAATTACTTTAACTGCATTAATATTGTATTTACATTATAGATGATTACCTAGGGACTTTGTTTTTAATTATTAAAATCTAGAGATTGATCATTCTTATTTTGTTTATGTGTTATGTTATTATAGCTCTTGTAAGACTCATATCTTTCTCTAGCTATCTAAATTTGAACTATCTAGAGTAAGTTAATATAGCTAAAGATGATCATATTCAGTGAATGGATTCTTTGTTTGATAAGTGAATACATTTTCACATTTATTTCTTTTTGCATGCTAATGTTAATATTGATATTTGTATAGGTATTTCTTGCTGGAATATACTAGGCTTCTGGAGATCAAGAATCCACATTTCGGAGAATGTTCTGCTGTATCTTAACCAAATAAGTACATCTGACAAATGTAAGGGTTACTTTTAGGAGTAGGACAGAATATTTGGAATTATTATTTAGGCTATGTGGTTAAGCACAGTGCTTGCACATATTCATTCATTTTAACAAAGTAGTCTCACCAGATGTACATTTTATCAGCATTTTCAATACTTGGTAATTTTTTTTATTAAGGTATTATAAGGCAATGGTACATATCTTACGATCCCCCCCCCTATACATGCCCTCCCTCCCCAGAGTTTTTTGTCCATTGGTTTTGCTTATATGCATGCATACAAGTCCTTCAGTTGATCTCTTATCTCCCCCATATCTCCCTATCCTCCCCACTGTAATTTGACAGTCTGTTTGTTGCTTTACTGTCTCTGTATCTATCTTTTGGTTCATCAGTTTATAATATTCTTTATTATCGATAAATGAGTGAGGTCATGTGGTGTTTCTCATTCATTGACTGGCTTATTTCACTCAGCATGATGTTCTCCAATTCTATCCAGGTTGCTGCAAATTATAAGAATTCCTTCTTTTTTATGGCAGCATAGTATTCCATTGTGTAGATATACCATAGTTTTTTGATCCAGTCATCTGCTGATGGGCATCTAGGCTGTTTCCAAATCCTAGCTATTGTAAATTGTGCTGCTATGAACATAGGGGTGCATATTTCCTTTCTGATTGGTGTTTCTGGTTTTGTAGGATATATTCCTAGTAGTGGGATTACTGGGTCGAATGGGAGTTTCATTTTCAGTTTTTTGAGGAAACTCTATACTGTTTTCCACAGTGGTTGCACCAGTCTGCATTCCCACTAGCAGTGCACGAGGGTTCCTTTTTCTCCACAACCTTGCCAACACTTGCCGTTTGTTGATTTATTTTTTTTGATTAATTAATTAATTTATTTTTCAGTTTTTAAAAATTTATTAAGGTAGTATATGTGTACATAGCTTACCATTACCCCGCCTCCCATTCATGCCCTCCCTCCCCAGAGTTTTGTGTCCATTGGTTGTACTTATATGCATGCATACCAGTCCTTAGGTTGATCTCTTATCTCCCCGAGATCCCCCCCCCCCCGCTGTCATTTGACAGTCTGCTTGTTGTTTTACTGTCTCTATATCTATCTTTCTGTTCATTAGTTTATAATGTTCTTTAATATCCATAAATGAGTGAAGTCATGTGGTGTTTCTCTTTCATTGACTGGCTTATTTCACTCAGCGTGATGCTCTCCAATTCCATGATCCATGTGCACTTGAGAAGAATGCATGTTCTATGGCTTTGGGGTGACATGTTCTGAAGATGTCAATTAATTCCATCTGGTCTAGTGAGTCATTTAGGATTGATGTTTCTTTGCTGATTTTTGTTTAGATGATTTGTCCAAAGGTGATAGTGGGGTATTAAAATCTCCTACTATGATTGTATTGCTATTAATCTCTCCCTTAATGTCCTCCAGCAGTTTTTTTTTTTAATGTATTTGGGTGCTCCTGTATTAGGTGCATATATGTTTACCAAGGTTATTTCTTCTTGTTGGATTGCTCCCTTTAGTATTATGAAGTAGCCTTCATTATCTCTTGTTATGTCCTTCACTTTGAGATCTAATTTGTCAGATATAACTATTGCTACCCCAGCTTTTTTTTTTTCATTTCCATTCGCTTGGAAAACCTTTTTCCATCCCTTCACCCTCAGTCTGTGTGAGCCTTTTTTTTCTGAAATGGGTTTCTTGTAGACAGCAGATATATGGGTCTTGTTTTCTTATCTAATCTGTTACCCTATGTCTTTTGATTGGAGCATTTAATCCATTTACATTTAAAATTATTATTGATAGGTACTTATTTGACGCGATTTTAAATCTATATCCATGTGTTCCTTCTTCGCTTCCTATTTCTTTATTTTTATGGTATACCCTTTAGCATTTTTGCATTGATGGTTTGGTTGTGATAAATTCCTTTAGTCTTTTTTTCTCTGTGAAGCTCCTGATTTCACCTTCAATTTTGATTGATAGCCTTGCTGGGTATAGTATTCTTGGATTCAGACCCTTCCTTTGCTTGACTTTGTATATTTCTTCTCATTCCCTTCTGTCCTGATGAATTTCTCTTGAGAAATCAGTTGCTAGTTTGATGGGGGTTCCTTTACATGTAACTTTCTGTCTCTCTCGGCTGCTTTTAAGATTCTTACTTTGTCATTGGTGTTTGCCAATTTAATTATAATGTGCCTTGGTGTCGGTCTTTTGGGATTCATTTTGCTTGGGATTCTGAGAGCATCTTGGATTTGTGTGGGTTTTTTCTCCTCTATCTCAGGAAAGTTTTCTGTCATTTCTTGAAATACGTTTTCCATGTCTTCCTCAGTTTCCTTTCCTTTTGGAACCCCTTTTATTTTAATATTGTTTTGTTTTGTATTGTCCCAAAGTCCCCTTAGGCTCTCCTCCTGCTTTTTAATTTTTTTTCTAAAAGCTGCTCTAATTGGCTATTTTTTCCCCATTTTGTCTTCTAGCTCACTGATGTGGTCCTCTGCTTCTTCTAGTCTACTCTTGATGTTTTCTATTGAATTCTTCATAGTAGCGATGTCATTTTTCATTTCTTCTTGGTTCATCTTCATTTCCTCTTGGTTCTTCTTCATTTCCTCTTGGTTCTTACTCATATTTTTGAATTTGTCTTCTATTCTTTTTAGCCATCTTATGATCATTACTCTAAATTCTTGCTCTGGTAGGTTGCTTGCCTCTAACTCATTTACTTCCTTTTCTGATAATGTCTACTTTTCTTTCATGTGCGGGCTATTTCTTTGTCTTCCCATGGTCTCTCTTTTCAGGATGTCTGGTTATGTAGTTCTCTTTCTACTTTCCGTGGGTGATTGAAGAACTCCCTTGAATCCACATGTTTGCGCCGATTGGGGCGTCACAGCTGTGCGGTGGTCTCCATTGTTGAGGGCTTTTCAGGCCTCAGATAAGATCCTCTTTTCTTTGTAAGATGGAGTAGTTTTCCTTCTGAGCCCGTAGCTTCAGAACAGGTCTCCGCTGCAGTGACTTAGTGATTTTTTTTCAACAGGAAAATTACACTCCTGCTTTCAAGCAGTGTTTTCTGGTTGCAACTCTGTAGATAACTCTGTAGATAACACTGTAAAGTGTAAAGCTGCTCCATAGTTACAAACTAAATAGCACTCTGTCATAAAATAGTTAATAAGTATAATTCATTATTCACATTAAAACTCCTGGATTTTTAATGATTTTTCCTAAGATTTTATTTTAAAAAATCAAACTTCAAATTTCAGAGCATAAAGAACACAACTCAAAATTGTGTTTATCTTAGCCCGGCGTTGTTGTTTTTCTCCTCAAAGTACTGTATAAGCAATTTTTTCTTAGAGTCCTTGGGCTTATTGCTTCATGTAACACTTAGCAGGGAGCTAAGTATTACTGCCCAGCACATCCGTCATGTTAAAGAGTGACCTGTCAGTAAAGGGGTGGTGTGCACCATTGCTGACACATGCTGCGTGGTGGGGAAAGGAGGGGCTCTCGGTGAACATCCAGTCTCTGTTGCTTATTTTCCCATCAAGTTGCCTGCTTCCTGCTTTCCTTCTGGATCCCCAGGGTCTGACTTCTGTGGTGTCTCGGTCCTCCCTCCTCTACTTCCCAAGGAATCAGAGTTTTGAAGGGACTTAATGCTGGAAAAGCTCAGGACAGCATCTCTATACAGTGATGGTTGCAGAGTTTCCCCCCATCTTTCCTTTTGAAAAGTAAATTAAAGTATTAATCTTGAGAGCCATATCATATAAAACAAGCAGTTTGGAAGTTACTTACCTGAGCCATTTAATTGTTTTTTCTTTGGGTTCCCTTGAAGCCACACTGTGATATAATAATGAGAAATTGGGGCCTTTTTTGTTTCAATGTTGGTATATATATGCTCTTATATATGAATTGATGCAGATTATATTTGTTCAAAACTTTGCTTTTCTCCGTTGTTACTGCTGAGCAGCCCTGCAAAATTTACTTAATCTCCCCGGCTTTGGCTTTCTTATCTGTAAAATGAGGGTGATAATACCTAGATCATGATAATTAGTGAAAAATAACAGTATTTTTGAAGTGTCTAGGCTAGGATGTATTCAGGAAATGAGAATTTCCTTCTCTTCTTCCTGGTCTGCCCTTCCTCCATTTATTTATTCATTTGTTCATTAAGTAGACAATTATCCAGCGCTGGTTGTATCATAGGTACTGTGCTAGATAAGGTGTACTTCTCACCACACTCATTTTCTTCAAGTTGCTGAGAAAAATCAAAGTTGGATGTTAGGATCAAGGCTCTTGGAACCAAAGGCCCTAAAAGCAGGAGGAAATCCATAGCTTCCTCGCTTTTATTTATTTTTTTTACACTTGGGAGGCCTTTTGTTTGTTCATAGATTAGAAAGTTGGTGGACTTAGAGGAAATATTCCTCAAAGTCTGCTGTCCTTCATAGTCACCACTATCCACGTTAGCAGATACTGAACATTTCCACCCTCGTGGACAGTTCTGTTGGGGCAGTAGTGTTCCAGATAGTATGACAGTTAGATCACAAGTGGATCAATATACTATATAATAAAGAGGTAATATGCAAATTACCCTCACACCATCACAAAGATGGCCGCCACTATGTGGTCAAAGCTGGCAGCCACAAGATGGCTAGCAGGGGAGGGTAATTGTGGGCAACCAGATAGACCAGCAGGGGAGGAAAGGCAGTTAGGGATGACCAGGCCAGCAGAGTAGGGCAATTGGGGGTGACCAGCTTGCAGGGGTGGGCAGTTAGTGGCAACCAGGCCAGCAGGGGAAGGCAGTTGGGGCAATCGGGCCAGCAGGGGAGCAGTTAGATGTTGATCAGGCTGGCAGGGGAGTGATTAGGGTGTGATCAGACTGGCAGGCAGAAGTGGCTAGGGTCAATCAGGCAGGCAGGCAGGTGAGCAGTTGGGAGCCAGCAGTCCTGGATTGTGAGAGGGATGTCCGACTGCCAGTTTAAGCCTGATCCCACAGGAGTCCCAGATTGGAGAGGGTGCAGGCTGGGCTGAGGGACACACACACACACACCACCACCACCACCACCACCACCAGTGCACAAATTTTATGCACCGCGCCTCTAGTTTTAGATAAGGAGAGACAGGAGATATATGAAGAGCTCTAGATTATCTGCTATTTTATGGGATTTGAAGCAAGTATCAGTTGGAGCCATGGTATAATTGATAGTTTTCTCTTAGAACTCTCAGTCCGGAATACTTTTAAAATTATGCCGTTGATTGAATGTAAAGAATGGCAGATTATCTTTCCATTAAAAGATAAAAATAGCCCTAGCTGATTTGGCTGAATGGATAGTGTCAGCCTGTGGACCAAATAATCTCATTTCAATTCTGGTCAAGGGCAGGTACCTCGGATGCGGCTCCTCCCTGGCCAGGTTTTTGTGCAGGAGGCAACCAATTGATGTGTTTCTCTCACATTGATATTTCTCTCTGTCTTTCCCTCTCTCTAAAAATCAATTTAAAAATATCCTTAGGTGAGGATTTTAAAAAGATAAAAACATTATTTCAGGAATTTTTGAAAGAATCTTTCTATTAGCCACATTATCTTTTCTGGTAGGTCTTTTTATTTTATTTTTTTAAGTTGCAATGTAATATACTATTCATAGTCCATACCAGTGGTCGGCAAACTGCGGCTCGTAAGACACATGCCGCTCTTTGGCCCCTTGAGTGTGGCTCTTCCACAAAATACCACGGCCTGGGCGAGTCTATTTTGAAGAAGTGGCATTAGAAGAAGTTTAAGTTTAAGAAATTTGGTTCTCAAAAGAAATTTCAATTGTTGTACTGCTGATATTTGGCTCTGTTGACTAATGAGTTGCTGATCACTGGTCTATACAATACACTTAATTAGGTCAAGATAATTCTTAATTATATTCTATACAAATTGTTTTGATAACCCTAGCCAGTTTGGCTCAGTGGATAGAACCTGTAGACTTAAGGGTCCCAGTTTTGATTTCGGCCAAGGGCACATTCCCAGTTTGTGAGCTCAATCCCCAGTAGGGGGCGTGCAGGAGGCAGCCTATCAGTGATTCATTCTCTCTCTCTCTCTCTCTCTCTCTCTCTCTCTCTCTCTCTCTCTTTAAAAAAATATATATTTTATTAATTTTTTTACAGAGAGGAAGGGAGAGAGATAGAGAGAGAGTTAGAAACATCCATGAGAGAGAATCATCAATTAGCTGCCTCTTGCACACCCCCTACTGGGGATGTGCCCGCAACCAAGGTACATACCCTTGACCGGAATCGAACGTGGGACCTTTCAATCCACAAGCCCATGGCTCTATCCACTGAGCCAAACCGGTTTCCGCAGTGATTCTCTCTCATCATTGATGTTTTTCTCTATCCTCCTTCCTCTCTGAAATCAATAAAAATATATATAAAAAATAAAATCATCAAAATGCTTTGATAGTAATTCTGTAGTCTTTTCATGTAGTTAAAATTCTTTCCTGCTCCCGCCCTTTAAGAAGCATAACTCATACACAATAAAATGCACAGGTTTATGTGTATAGTGTGAATTTTAACTAGTGTATACTCTTATTTAAAATATATTTTTACTAGAGGCCCAGTGCATGAATTTGTACATAGGTGAGGTCCCTTGGCCTGACCAGTGATCAAGGCTTATGGAGGGGGGTGGTGAGCAGCAGGGGGGAGGGGCCATGGGAGGTTGGCTGTGGGAGCACACTGACCACCAGGGGGCAGCTCCTGCATTGAGCATCTGCCCCCTGGTGGTCAGTGTGTGTCATAGCAACTGGCCAACCAGTTGTTTCAATCATTCGGTTCTAACCATCACTTATGCTTTTATATATATACTGGAGGCCTGTGGATCAAATGGTCTCAGGTTCAATTCTGGTCAAGGACAGGTACCTCAGTTTCAGGCTCCTCCCCGGCCAGGCTTGTGTACAGGAGGCAACCAATTGATGTGTTTCTCTCACATTTATTTTTCTCTGTCTTTCCCTCTCTTGGGTGCACGAAAATTGTGCAAGGGAGGGTGTCCCCCAGCCCAGCCTGCACCCTCTCCAATTGGGACATCCCTCTCACAATCCGGGACCACTGGCTCCTAACTGCTCACTTGCCTGTCTGCCTGATTGCCTCTAACTGCCCCCCCCCCCCGGCCTGGTCACCCTCAACAACCACCCCTGTTGGCCTGGTCATCCCAACTGCCCCACACTGGCCTGGTCGCCCATTACTCCCACCCTGCTGGCTGGGTCGCCCCCAATTGCCCTCCTCCCCCACCAGCCTGGTCGCCCTTCACTGCTGCCCTCCTGCCAGCCTGGTTGCCCCCAACCACCTCTCCTGCGGGCTTGGTCGCCCCATACAGCCTGCTGTTTGGTCGTTTGGTCACCCCTCACTAAGCCCCCTTCCCGCCTGGTTGCCCTATGCAGCCTGTTCGGTCGTCCGTTTGGTTACGATGGTCACTTAGGCTTTTATTATTATAGATATATAGATTGATTTCAGGGAAGAAGGGAGAGGGAGATTAAGATAAAACATCAATGATGAGAGAAAATCATTGATTGGCTGTTTCCTGCATGCCCCACATTGGGGATGGAGTCTGCCACCTGAGCATGTGCCCTGGGTGGAATCGAACCCTGACCTCCTGATTCATACTTCAACTCAATGACCCAGTCATGCTGGCCAGGCAACAAGTGTGTACTCTTGTGAAATACTGTTCCCTTTGGGCCCCTTTCCCTCTTATCCTAAATAACCACTGTTGATTTCTATCAGTATAAATTAACTTTACCTGTCCTTGAACTTGACTTTTTGAGAGTCAGACAGCATGAGCTCTCTTGTGTCTTCTTTTGCTCAGCAAAGTGTTTTAGTGATGCATCTATTTTATTTGTATATCAACATGTCATTGTTTTGTTTTTGTTGAGTAGTGTTCCGTTGTTTGAATATAGTAAAATCTGTTTATCCCTTCTCCTGTTGATGGAAATTTGTGGTGTTTGCAGTTTCTGGTGTTCCAAAGTTGCTGCAATTTGAATGCCTTTTTCATGAGCTTATAGGCTATTCCTATAAACTCTTTCATAAAGTGTCTTTGAATCTTTTGCCCTGGTTAACATATAAAATAATTTAATATGTACCCTTACTCCTCTATTCTCTACACCATTTTCTTTAAAAAAAAAAAAAAAAAAAAAAGCCAAATTGGCATGACAATTTAAAAAAATCCTCTGACAGGTTTTCTATAGAAGAAAGTACTTATTGATATGACTAGTTTCCTAGAATTGTGATTAGTCCTAAACATTTTTAGAGGGCCTTGAAATACCATTAGAGGTGAAGAACAAGCACTGTAAGAAGTTGCTTCTGATAAGGCAGTTATAGTATATTAAACCTACTCATCAAATAAAGTCTTATTCACTGCAAAGAAATCTGAAATGAGACAGATCATTTTTCTTATCTTCCCTCCCCTTTGAAATGCTTACTTTGGTTGATACATTAGAATTCATCCAAGTTCTTGACTTAGGGTCCTAGGACAAAAGATCTGTCTGCTGAAGCTGACTGCTTTACTTCTTTTTCTGGCTCAAGTGACTGATTGCCATGACTATGATTCAAATGTTCTAGGCCAGTGTTTCCCAAACTTTTGACATACTATGTGTACCCCTTCTATAATTTTCGTAACGCTGAGTACCCCTCGTCAAAAAAAAAATGGATGTATTTTAATAACTATCAAAATATATTTATTTTTTCTTTTTTGGTACATACACAAAATAATAATAAATAAAAAGTAAAATTATTCATAATAAAATACAAATAAAAGTTATATTATAAATAATATTTATTTGCACACCGGACCATCTCACACCTCACAAGACTGTCTTGACTTGACTCATGAGAACGTAGAATTAGGCACAGCTAAGCACAGTGCAGTGCATATCCCCACCAAACTCCGGTGCAACGCGTACCCCCACCAGACTCTTCCCGTACCCCTAGGGGTACGCGTACCACACTTTGGGAAACACTGTTCTAGGACATGTTAAAGATCCCAGGTCTCTGCATCGCCTGGTGGACACGGCTCTGAGCCAGTTTGGTCTTGCACAGCTTATAGGGCTTCTTCTTCTTCTTTTAAAAAAAATATTTTATTGATTTTTTTTAGAGAGGAAGAGAGAGGGATAGAGAGTTAGAAACATCGATGAGTGAGAATCATCCATGCTGCCTCTTGTACACCCCCCACTGGGGATGTGCCCGCAACCAAGATACATGCCCTTGACCGGGATCAAACCTGGGACCTTTTAGTCTGCAGGCTGACGCTCTATCCACTGAGCCAAACTGGTTTTGGCAAGCTTCTAGAACTTCTTGATAACAGGTTTCTTGCAGGAAAACTCCAGGCAAGTAGGGTTTATCCAATCTCAGATAAAACATTGTTTTTCACACAACAGTCATTTATTAAGTATTTTTCACAAGCAGGCACATAGCATAACCATCTGTCCTATAAGCTTGGCTCCTGCAGTTTTAGGTATTCTGACCATTCCTTTATGAAGGCTCTGTAGGGCACCAAAAGCAACTTTCCTCACACCTTCCTATGTCCTTCTGGCTGGGCTAGTAGCCAAAGCAATGGGAGACAGAACAGCAGGAAACGTCTAAAATCATTTTGGATACATGTGTCGGGATGCCATAAGAATATGATACCCAAAGAGACACTGGGCAGTTGAGGTGTATATGCCATTCTGGACAAGGAGGAGGGGGAAAAGGTCTGGGACTTCAAAGGGGAAGCAGACAGTTTACCAGTAGAGAGAGCAATGGGCCATGAACAGATTCTTGTTGACGCCCAGAAACAAGGGGACCCCGAGGGAAGGCCAACAAGCAGGCTTTGCAGATCTCTCTGTCTCCACATTTCATTTCTGTAGGCCCTTCCTTTACGCAGGTGTTTCTATCTGAATTCCTTAAGGGGGTAAGGTTCAGAGGTTCTTTCTGAGACTTGTTTCTTAATAATCAGCTTTAAAAATCAATATCCCCAAAGGTATATTTTGGATGGCAGAGTGTTTGTTGCCATGAATGGAGGTGTCCCAGCTTATTCCTACCCATCAGCAATGTTAGCTTCCCCACAAACTCACCACCACAGTGCCTTTCCAAACTCCTTTGATTTTTTACCTGTCTGAAGGAAAACTAGGACCTTATAGTTTAAATTTGCGTTTCATTATTTTTTTTAAGAACATAAAGCTTGCCGAAACTGGTTTGGCTCAGTGGAGAGAGCTTCGGCCTACAGACTGAAAGGTCCCAGGTTCGATTCTGGTCAGGGGCATGTACCTTGGTTGTGGGCACATCCCAGTAGGGGGTGTACAGGAGGCAGCTGATCGATGATTCTCTTTCATCGATGTTTCTAGCTCTCTATCCCTCTCTCTTCCTCTCTGTAAAAAAAATCAATAATACATATATATATATATATATATATATATATATATTTTTTTTTTAAAAACACAAAGCTGAAAGAAGGTTGGCATCTTTGTGAGATGAAGTTAAAATATTTTCCCAGTTTATTTCTTGACTTTGTTGCCACAAAACCTTTTTAAAAGTAGGAATCAATTTAGCAGTCGATTCTCCGGTGGCTTTTAGATTTTATTTTGAAAGGCCTTCTCCAGTTGGACCCCACTAAGACAGAATTCATGGCTTTGTTGTTTAAGTTAAAGTCTCGGATTTATCTGGAGTTTTAGAATTTAGGAAGGTTTACTTCTGAGGCAAACACATGTATGTGATATGTAATGTAGATATTGTATTGGGATTGTAAATACTGTGTAATCCTTGGGAAAGAGTTGTTGCTGTATTGTCTGTGTTAATTGTCTGTGTTAAGGGAGGTCTTTGCAAAATTTTTCACGGATTACGAAAGTAACACTTTTTATTTAGAACTAAATTGGGGTTATACTCCTACTGTACCTTAATTCTTTTTCACTTGAGATTATAAGAAACAGGTTTAGAAAAAAATCTAAATGGTTGCTTAGCATGGTGTCAGAATTTTTTTTAAAGGAATGATTGATCACAGTAGTGGGCTTACCTTTAAAATTTTGAACTATTTTGAAGCCGTTCGTTCGTTGTCAGTAAGACGCCAGCACTCCCAGCCAGCCCGGCACCCCGTGGGGTCTCCACCTGAGAGAGGACACAGCTCTGAGTGGCCCAGGTCTGCTAGCCGGGCGCTGGGAGCAGGGGTGGGGGGAGGAAGACGCCGAGCGCCTGGAGTCTGTGCTGGGCGCCGGGGTTGGGGGGGGGGGCGGTGGAGGAGTTAAGGCTTCCCCGGGGCCGCGCCTCCGCTCGGCCTGGATGCTGCGCCCTCTGCTGGCAGCGGCCAGGGCGGCTGAGGGAGGCTCCCTCCCGGCCGGCGCGCTGTGGTCAGGTTCACCGCCTCGCCCTTCACTTCCAAAAAGCCCTTTCGCGAGCTTTCGGAGCGGCTTCCTCGCCCGCCCGGGGCGCCGCTGCACGGCCTTCCAGCGGCGTGGAGTCTGGCGCTGGCGGCCGCTGTCGAGGTGGGTGAAGCTCAGCTCGAGCCCTGGCTGTGGCTGCCGCGCCCCACTGTGGCCCTTTGAGAAGCTTTGAACTTCCGGGGTGACGGCCCGGTATGCTGTGGGGTGGAGTCGGTGGCCCCCGGTATGCTGTGGAGTCGTTTCCCTGCTCGGGCACGGCCCTTTAAACTTTGTTTTTTAAACTTCGGGGGTGTGGCCGCAGCTCCTCCTCTCTCTGCCTTTGGCCATCCGGCCCTTCCCTCCCTCCGCCCCGACTTCCAGATGCTCTGGAGTCATGAGCCGGGAGGGCTCCGAGTCCCGCCTGGTGGCCGAGGTGATCAAAGGTGAGTGCAGAGGGGAGGGGGCTAGCGGGGCCCAGGCACCGCGGGGAGACCCGTACTTAGATGGCATAAGGCGGGGCTGGAGATGGAGGAAGCCCCGACTTCTGGCCAGGAGGAGCCTTTAACTTCCCGGGCGGGGGCCAATGCTGTCTCATGGGCGTGGGTGGCCTTTCCGGACTCCCAGCCCCTCTCGGGTTCTTGGTTTGGGGTGAATGTGAACAGACCTGTGCGGGAAGCCCCCGGCTGAAGGTGAATTGCGTCTCCACCCAAGGGAACAAAGTCTGTGGTCACTGCACGGGGATCAAGGGTCATTTGTGGTTGGCAAAGAGAAAGCCCGTCATCCTTTTGAGTGTTTGTGGTTGTAAGACATTTTAGCTGAGCAGTTTACAAGGAAATAAATACAGCAGTTGCGTGAGTTGAATTGCTGACAATTACCATTTGGCAAAGAATGCCAGCTGGCGTTCTTTGTTTCTTATTACTTCAAAGGCTGGACTTGATTTTGCTACAATTTAAGTGTAAGTATATCTGCTAGCACTGCAAGTGTTGCTACAACTGGGTATTGCAGGTGACTGCTTTGCCAAGATTTTTAAGCAACTCTTTCTAGGTTAAAGTGGGGGAGGAAGGTTGGAGTCTCAGAACATTATTAGCACTAGTTATCATGCTTTCTAAACCCTCACCTCATGGCTGCCTAACTGCATTTATGCAACACAAGTTCATCGCACACTCATCATTGCAGATACCTCTCATTGCTTAGGTTGCAATGGCAATTTGTCTAATTGTAAAAGTCACTACAAAAGCAGTAGTGATCCCTGAGAACAGTTGGATAAACATCTGATTCATTTTGTTGTTGATGTTCTGTAGCTTTAAACATTAAATCTTGAAGCAGTTTTGAAAGTGTTCTTTATCTAAAATATGGCTTCATATTGAAGGACTCTTTAGGATGTTGTGAAAACATAGTGATACATAGGGAAAGCCATTTGGTTGCTGGCTAGCAAATCAAGTGCATACTGTCGTTTGTTCAATTTCTTAGTCCAGAGGAAGTAAAGTTTTGCACGAGAGTTTCCTCCAGAAATCAAGCCATCCTGCTACGTGAAAAGTCACTTGTCATTATTGAAACTTATGGTTAAGGGCTATTTCTCCTTTAAAAAATAGTCTTATTTATTTTCACTCATCGAAAGTATCTGTTGGCATCCTTACCATCAGAAACCTGTATGGAAAAAATAAAAATTTGACTTCATCTGAAAAGAGTTGTATCATGATATTTGAAAATTTTAAAAATAATCTGAAGGAAGGAACATTGCAATTTTTCCATTTCAGATCGCCTTTGTTTTGCCATTCTCTGCAGCAGACCAAAGAATTCATCAAATGTACATTATTTCACCATAGATAATGAACTTGAATATGAGAAGTAAGTATTGGTTTTTAAAAGATTGTTAGTAACTTTTTTTTTGTTTCGAAGAATCTAAAGGTATGTTTATAAATAGGATAACCTTGGAAAATTACAAATCTGTTGACTAATAATTACAGGATGTTTTTCCTTTAATTTTCCTTTAACCCTTAGTAATAAAGTAGATCCTTAGGGAAAAACTCAAAATGTAAGAATCTTTCTAAATTTAATAACATATTTAAAATTCTAATAGTTTACAGTACAATGAAATATAAACTAATATATTAAGATGTGTCTTTACCAGTGGAAAAACAGCTTTTTTTATTCAGAGAGTATTTCCATGTGTTATTTGAGGTTAGATATAGGTGTTGAACCATTTTTTAATAGGCATTATTTACCAAAATATCTCTTCAACTTAAGGCAGTGTGACTGATAACAATTTGGTGTATGCTTTCTTGTCTGAATTTGATCTTTAGCTCCAAAAAGGCATTAATATTCAGGGCATCTAGAATATACTATACGTTTTTGTGTTTTACTTTTAAAGCTTCTACGCAGATTTTGGACCACTCAATCTGGCAATGGTTTACAGATATTGTTGCAAGATAAATAAGAAATTAAAGGTAAAGTCTTTTTTATGTAAGATTTGACTTAATCATTGTTAGCCTGGTCTTGGGGAGGGGAGAGTAAGGAAAGCACATCTGTTTTAAAAAGGAAATGTCATGTTTTCACTGCAGTGGTGTTCGGGGCATATTCGTGGTTTTCTTGTTTTATAAAGGCATAGTGTATATGTTGTCCAGAGTTTTGATTGAGCACTTTGAGTTTGGATCATTTTATTCTGGCTTGGATTAGTGATTCTTAAATATTTGAAGTCCAAAGTGGAAACAGTTTAATAAAGTAAACCTCTTACTGTCTGACCTAATGGAATTGAAACCTAACAAGAGAAGCAGCTCTTGCTTTGACAGGAAGGAGTGCTGGCAAACAAAGAAGACCTGTCCCTCTTACTGTCTCTCCTTCTGCCTGACTCTCCCCTGATGTTGTACTCCTTGTGATTTCGCCTTGACCTTTACACATGGGATTCAGGAGCAGGGGAAGCAAGGGCAAGCAGCTATCTTTGAGGATTCACTGAGAGCTGCAACAGTGTATTTCTAGGCTTCAGACCCCATCCCTTTATTTTAAAAACTTTGAATGATTGGTCATGCACAATGGGAAGTGTATATACTGCTAGCAATTCATAATGAGTCATTATAAATTCTCAAGTCAAAAATACTGGATTTGGGGACAGGTCCTTTTTAAAAACAACTTTATTCAGTCAATTAACAGTCTACTACACAGAAGAAATAATATTATTTTTAATTAAAATTAAATTTAAAAATGTATGGGTAAGGCAGGTGTTTTTTGCTTGAGTGTCAAACCAAAAATTTCACATCATAAATATTAGAAGCACCTGTCAGCTGAGCTACTAATCTGTAAAGTGGAAGTTGTAGCATTGCCTTTTAAAAATTATTATTATTATATGTGTGTTCACTACGAATTTGTATAGAGATGGAGACTCTTCTTTTCTGCACTTTTTCTCTTAAGTAAGAATATAAGCATTTATGGTCTTATGTGTTCATGTCTCCCTCCCTTTTCCAGTTGTCAGTGGCAGGCTTTTTGTTTCATGCAGGGCTATGAAGCTAACAATAACTTCCTCTCCCCCCACTTGTGTTCCTTTGGTCTAATTTTGAAAGAATTTTTTTTTCCACACTCAGCCATCTATGAACATGTATCCTTTGGGTCAACCAAGAATGTATTGGCTCCCCACATCCCCTCTTTTTAACGTTTTATCATTCACTAGCACAACTTGCAGTGTTGAGCATCCAAACTGGTCAAAACATTACTACCTATTCAATTAGTAGTGATAAAACTGTCGAGAGATTGAATTAAGAGACTCTTGTGCTTGTTGCTCTATGGCTGATTGGATTTGTTTCCATTTTTAAAATCCTCCTGGCTCTCTCACTCCACATAAACAACTAAAGGAACATATGCTCGCATCCAACACCGACTCACTGAGGCCGAGGTCGGGGATGTGAGCTCATGAAGTGAATGTGTCCTGGCCTCCCTCTCACCGATCCATGCCCACCCACGTTATTGGAGTTGAGGTGCGAAAGTGCTAACTCAGCATGTGTTCCTCTGGGTTTTAACTTTGATACCCTTTTCATTTTTAACTTTTTATCAAAGTGCAGTGTATGTACAGAAATATGTACAGATCATAATGGTACAGTTCAATCAGTTGTCACAAACTGAATATACACGGGCTGTCCTCTTATTCATCAGGTAAGGCATCGGGCACTAGCAGCACCACTCAGGAGCCCACCACGCTCTCTGGGTATCTCTCTGCTCCTCTCACCTGCCCCCCCCCCACCTCCCGTTCACTATACCGATGTCTAACACAAAGAATTACTTATACCCAGTTTTATATACCCTTTTATTTTAATTTAAAGGTCTTGGGAATAGGTTTCGTTTTTGTGTGGGTTTTTTTTTTATTTTTTTAAGTCAAACAGTTGGCCTCGTCCTCCCCCTCGCTTCTTATTTATTCTGTCAGAGGTAGTCTGTACTTTCTATCTTTCCTGTCTCCTTCCCTCTTCTTTAATTGTACATTTCTTCTGACCCAAGAATGCCTTTCATGGGAAGGTACACGGTACTTTGGGGTATCAAAATTAGTATTTTTAAAGGTCTTGCTAATATGAATGCTGAGATTTGGAATTTATCTTCATCACAAAATAAAGTTTTAGAAAACCTGAAGTTATGAAACAACACACTAACAGTTGTGTATCTTTATGCAGTCCATCACAATGATAAGGAAGAAAATTGTTCATTTTACTGGCCCTGATCAGAGAAAACAAGCAAATGCTGCTTTCCTTATTGGATGCTACATGGTAAGTGTCTACCTCCTTTCCTCCTGTGTCAGTGAAAATGCATACAGCAGTGGTGCCTCACATTTGCTGTTGGAAGTGTGAAATTATTTTTTCTAAGATGTTTTGATCCCCCCCCCCCCCCGAGAAATAGGTTTTGATTTTAAAAATTGATCAGTTGAGGAGGCTGTCCACATGCAGGGACAGGGGCATGGTTAAGACTCTGTCCTTTGTGCTTATTTTGCTGTGCACCTAAAGCCAATTTTTAAAGTCTGTTTAAAACATTGACCAGTTAGTATGAAAACCTTTATCTGTTATAGCGCTTGAGGTTAGAAAATAATGCCCTCCAGCTCAGTCGTTTGGCTCACTGGTTGAGTGTTGATCTATGAACCAGGAGGTCACGGTCCGATTCCTGGTCAGGTTGTGGGCTCAATCTCCATGTGTGGCATGCAGGAAGCAGCCAGTCAATGATTCTTTCTCATCATTGGTGTTCCTATCTCTCTTTCTCTCTCCCTCTCTCTGAAATCAATAAAAATATTTTTTTTAAAAATCAAAATACACCAAATGAGGTAAGAGTGTTTTATAGTTTGAATACAAGTTTTTCCTTACTAAGGTGTGATTCTCAGACTATCTTCATCCTCATCAGAAGGTCCAGCAGGAGGACGTGGTTGTCAGTGCTGTAGGAAATGGGTAACATACTCCCTAGCTTACACGTGGCGTTGAGTAGTTGTCTATTGGGCCAGTGGAAGTGTGTATATTTACACAGGAATTATGAATTTCATTGGTTTGTAAATATCATGGGAGATATTTGTGGGCTTGTTTTTTTGAGTCAGTTTTTCTCTAGCACCTAGTTCAGGAGTGGGCAAACTTTTTGACTCGAGGGCCACATGGGTTCTTAAACTGGACCGGAGGGCCGGAACAAAAGCAACCTGACCATGCTGGCACTCTCATCTTGGGCTGCTGGTGAAGGAGCGGAGGGGAGAGCAAGAGAACCCTCCGCTCTTTCGGCTCCGAGGGCCGGATAGAACAGCTGAACTCCGAGGGCCGGAGTTTGCCCACGGCTGGCCTAGATTCATCTGCAGGACCCTAAGCAATAGTTTTTCCTGTCAGCTGAGCCTCCCCTGTCCACCCCCTCCTACTCTTCTCTCCCCCCGCCCCTCCCAAGGGAACGGCCTCATCTTTTAGCAGAAGAGAAGCAGCTCCTCCATTCAAGGGAGAAGCTCAGCGTGGGTGCTTTTGCCACCTCCTCCTACCCAAGTTGTAGTAATGTCTACCCTCGATTTAAAAAACAAAGGGATTGCTTTTGTTCCTGAGATCGTTCTTTCTTCCCTCAGCTTGTTACTTGATTCTGTCATGCTGCCTCCCTGTTAAAATACATATCTTTTCTTAAGTATAACTTTGTAATTAGGATTTACATTGATTAGACCAAAAGTTGGTGGTACTAGTTAAAATTTCACCTCAAAATTGAATAATTTATTTTTCTATGTCGAAACTAATTCACAACAATGATTAAGGCCTTTTGGGGGTTGTTTTCCTATTTGTGCCCACAAAAGTGGTTATAAAAAATATTCTGAGATAACTAAGTTCTATTATCATCTTTGCATTTCTGAAACACAGGTTGTAGAATGTGCCTAGCAGAATTTGATTTCTTAAGCTCACCCAGATGTGATGTTGTGTGTTTGTTTTTCCATCTTTTCGGCTGTTGTGCTTGGCTGTAAAAACCATTAGGGGGAAAGAGCCTACTGGAGGTCTCAAGAAAAAAAGAGGATGGAGAGGTAGCTGTTTAACGAGGGTATTTGCTCTCATTACTTGGCGAATCACTGGGGAGAAACCCCAGGGTTTGAGTAAATTATGACAGCTTTACAGAAAAGGGGACAGCCAGAGTTCTTGGGGTTTATAACAGATGACAGGGAACCTTGGAGGAGTGGCCCATTACACGGCCCAGGAGGAAACCGCAGGCCGAAGCTGGCGGCAGGGGCGGCCGGGAGCGTGCTCCGGAGCAGAACTACAGAGCTCCGCCTGAGCTGTTTTCAGGCGGCAGTTTGTCTCAGGTTCGATGGGACGTCCGCAAGATGAGGGTTCGTGGGGAATCAGACGTGGTGACCTCAGCGTGAAGAAGCCCAGAGAGGGTAGCTGTGGGCATGGTGAGAACCAAGGGTTGTCAGAAAAGCAAAATCAAAATAAAATACTTGATCATTTTATAAATAAGATATTTCTCTTCTTAAATTTTGTTGTTTTGTTGCTGATTAAAAACAGTAACTCCTTGAAATATTCATTGAAAATTGGTTGGCATATTTGTTTGCAGTTTGGTGTTGGCCTTTTGACTCCATATAGGTTTGTATTTTGATATTATTAAATATAAATCCAGCCCAGTGACATTCAATATCAAATTGTTGTTATTAACAATGCATGCAGCATTCCATCTAGTAAATGGAAAGGTGCCCCAGGAGCTATAAACAAGGAGGAGGAGGGTCCGGCAGTGGATTATTTTAGGCAAGGTCTTTTGAGGCAGATTACTTCATTAGTGCTGACCTGGAAATTCCAGAGGGATGGTTTAGAATTCCATTCCTGGGATGGCCGAAACTGCAATTAGGTTAGGTATGAAGTCTTAGTGCGGCTTAGCAACTCTGACTCGACTCCATTTTGGGCCTGTTGTTTCTTTTGCATAGCAGGGGAAGTTAATTTGGGGGGAGGACTTAATGTATTTTTGGTTTACAGATCTTTTCAGGACTTTACGCTCTCATGTTAGCACTGATTTGATTGGTTAGGAAAGTGCCAGGTAAGCCATTTGGGCACCCACTTAAGTTCATTCCTGGGCTCAGCTGGAAACCAGCTTGGCAGGAGGATTACAACTCTTGGCTGAAGCAAGAGTTGTTGCAGCCATGGAGGGCTGGCAGACGTGGGAACATGGAACTGTAACGATGCTAGGTGGGGAAACGGGAGAAAAGCATTAGGAAAAGGAAATAGTAGCCAAGGAGTGTCCAGTTATAATGTGAATACCTTGCAAGATTGACATCAGAGGAAGTACATGAAGGCTTTGATCTGGTTGAATCCACCTACTAGAAATTTGTAGTAAAATTATGAGAATTCTCCTAAAAATTGATCTTCATTCAGTCTTGACAACTTTTTCAGGAGTTGCTGAGGGATTTTGGAATCAGTAAGGCTTTTTAATGATTGCCTGGGGGAGTGGGCAGTGGATAATGTTAAAACAGGCAAAAAATCTGGAGAACTGTTGAAAAGTCAATTCCAAGTGGACTGACTGATTCTGCCCTTTTACACTCTGGGCCTTCCAAAGGAATGATGCTCCCTTCATCCTCCTCATTCGAAAGGCCCTAACGGGTTGTGGAGGGGGCGTGAGAATGAAGCACCAACACTTCTATTTATTTTATCCTTAAGCATACGAGATTGGGCTTTACATGCAAACACTTAAAATATGATTGACATGCCATGCTCACCGGGGCTTTTGCCGCGTGGCCAGGCGCCATCAGTGGTGTAAGCAGTGAGAGGAGCAGCCTGGCTGTGGATCTGTCTTCTGTATATTTCCAGGCACCACACTTTATGTGGCCTCGTGAATGGATTTATCAACCACCCAAATAGTAGAATCTTTGGTAACAAATTAACGCGAAACTAAAAATCTTTTGAATAAGACTGTAAAAGAGCTGAAGAGCATAAAGGATATGTGAAATTTTCTTTTACGAAAAGATGAGTGAACCATATCATTTTACAAAATAGGAAGTTTATGATAAGACTATTGTGATAAGTCAGTGGCTGCTAACTGAGCTAGATGTTGGGGTGGTGGTACTTAACCTGTCTTTTCAGATATGAAATTTTCAGTAGAAAAGTAAGTTCTTTTTTAAAACAAATTCATGATTAAGAAAATATTTCACAAATAAAAGTTTGAAACTTTGTATTTTTGTTGTAAAAAAAGAAAAGAAATTATGTCATGTACAAAACCCATATTTGTACGCTTGAGAAATGTGGGACATTTTACTTGAAAAAGAAACACCTCTTTTCTACTTATAAAGTAGGACATGTGCATATGTATATGTGTATACTGTGCTTTGTGCCCACTAGTATAGTTTTTATCACCTGCTTTTTCCAGTGAGTGATCTGTTCTTCTGTTTTAGTACATGTTTTACCATCTTTTATACCCAAATTATATTCGTATTTCCCCTATGAATTCAAAACATTCAAGCCAATCCCTGATCCAGGTTGACGTGGTGGTTGTACTCCTAAGCTCTCACACATGGCCCCGTTTGCTAAGGCCGATTTATTGAAGGAACCACTCCTTTTATCTTGTACAATGTCCCACCTTTTGAATTTCTATTTTCTTTGTGATATTTTAAAACTTGTTTCTTTGTTCTCTATTTTTTGTGAACTAAACGTTGTATCTCTAGGTTTATGCATTATATCAGAAAACATAAAATACCTCACTTACCATTAGTGATGGTAAAAATGACCACTAGATTAGGTTCTAACCATCAAATCCCTTCAGTGTATGGTTTTCTCCTTAGGGCTTAAAAGTATTCTGTGTGATATTATTTTGGATCTGCCTGTAGTCATGTGTTTGGTTCCCCATCAACCATACATCCAATGTTTTAAATAATAATTGATAATACTTGCCTGAATTAGTAATTTTATTAGGGTTTCAGGAAAATGTTTTTTTGAATTATTTCATTCATCCATTTATTAGCTGGTTATCTCTTTCTTTTTTCTTTTTTTAATCCTCTCCCAAAGATTGATTGATTTTTTTTTTTTTTTTTTTTTTTTTTTTAGAGAGAGTGAAAGGGGAATGGAGAGAGAGAAAACGTCAATCCATTGCCTTTTGTATTCGCCCTAACTGGGGATCTAACCCGAAACAAGTGTGTCCCCTGACCAGGAATCGAACCCACAGCCTTTTGATGTACTGGATGACACTCCTGCCAGGGCAGGGCTTTCTTTTATGGGAACTTAGCTTTCCCTCACCCAGTTAGGGCTCTTTGGTTACCCTGCAACCAAAGTTTCTATTGAAAAGACAGAATGAGTGGTAATTACCAGTTTTCAAAGTAAAGTGCTATATTAATAACCATAAAACAGAAATTTACATTCTGCTTTTTTTTTTAAGGAATGTAGTATTTTAAAAATATATATATTTTACTGATTTTTTACAGAGAGGAAGGGAGAGGGGATAGAGAGTTAGAAACATCGATTAAAGAGAATCATCCATCAGTTGCCTCTTGCACACCCCCTTCTGGGGATGTGCCCGCAACCAAGGTACATGCCCTTTACCGGAATTGAACCTGGGACCCTTCAGTCCGCAGGCAGACGCTCTATCCACTGAGCCAAACCGGTTTCGGCTGTAGTATTTTTTTTTTTTAATTATGTTTTTATTTCAGAGGGGGGGGTGGTATTGACCAGCTGCCTCCTGCATGCCCCCTGTTGGAGGTAGAGCCCACCACCTAGGCATGTGTCCTGACTGGGAATTGAACCTGAAACCTCCTGTGCATGGGACTACACTATACTGATCTGCACTGCTAGGCTACAACCTGCTTTGAAATCATCTAAACACAGTATTAGTGGGTTTTGAACTAATTTGGTAAACATTTTTAAAATGTGCAAGCACTTTTCCCATTAGTTTTTAAGAACATCTGTGAACACTTGGGAAGTTGGAAATTCACTAATCAAATCACATCATTTGTGAGTGGGATTTAAAAAATGACTGGAATCATTCCTGCATTTTTATTTATATATCATATATGGTCAACTATCTTTTTTTACTTATAGCACACATTAAACTCAAGAATTGAAATAGCTGAATTTAAAATTACAACTAAGCTTTAAATAAAAATTGTTTTAAATGAAGCATATCAATCACATTAACTGTTATATTTATTAATATTTAGGAAACAAGAGATTCTTTTTTTGTTCGTTTGGTTTTTTTTGTTAATCCTCACCTGAAGATATTTTTCTATTGATTTTTAGAGAGGGTGAGAGACAGAAATATCAATGTCAGAAAGACACATCTATTTGATTGCCTTCTTGCATGTGCCCTGACTGTGGCCAGGGATCAAGCCTGTAACAGAGGTACATGCCCTTGACCGAAATCGAATCTGAGACCTTCAGTCTGGGCAGGCTGATGCTCTATGCACTGAGCCATACCAGCTAGGGCCAGAAGAGGTTCTTTAGCACAGTTACAATGTACAGAAATACATTTTAGAAATAATTGTAACTATTTTTCTCTTATTTAAAATTTTTTATGTGTTCTTTACATGGAGATGGTGTGCTATTTTACTAGTAGATAAATAAACATTAATTTCTAGTCGTATAAAAACTATTTGGAAGAGGCCACTGTATAGTGGATGAAGCATAGGAGGTTTAGGTTCAGACTGAGCTAACTTCTGAGCTGACTTTTAATTTATTGTATATCAACTGGTGCAAAAAAACATTTGACAAAATCCAGTAAAAACTCAGAAAAATGGGAATAAAGGGATATATCTCAACATAATAAAAGCCTTAGATGACAAACCTACACCAATATCATACTCAATGGGCAAAAACTAAACCCATTTCCCCTAGAAACAGGAACAAGACATGGATACCAACTTTCACCATTCCTGGAAGTGCTAGCCATAGCAATCAGACAAGAAGAAATAAAACTGTCCTTTATCACAAATGACATGACATTGTACATAGAAAACCCCAAAGATGCCATCAAAAACTTCTAGACTTAATAAATGAATTAGGCAATGTAGCAGGATACAAAACACCCAGAAGTCTATGACTTTTTTATACACCAATAATGAACTCAGAAAGAGCAACTAAACAAACAATCCCATTTACCATTGCAACAAAAAGATTAAGATACATAGGAACAAAAACTAAGGAGGTAAAAGACCTGTACTCGGAAAACTACAGGATGTAGAAGAGGTAGAGGAAGACATAAACAGATGGAAGAACATACAGTGTTCATGGAATGGTAGAATGAACATCATTAAAATGTCCATACTACCCAAAGCAATCTATAGATTCAGTGCAATCCCCATTAAAATCACAATGTCATATTTCACAGACCTAGAACAAAATCTCCAAAAATTCATATGAGATAAAACAAACAACGAATAGCTGCAGCAATCCTGAGAAAGAACAAAGTAGGCGAGATCACAATACCAGATATCAAACTATATTACAAAGCCACTATTGTTGATTTTATTTGTTTGTTTATTTGTTTACTAGAGGCCCAGTGCATGAAATTCGTGCACTGAGGGGGGGGGGGTCCCCTCAGCCCAACCTGCACCCTCTCCAATCCGGGACCCCTTGAGGGATGTCCAATTCCCCAGGCTCAAGCCTAAACTGGCAGCCGGACATCCCTCTCACAATCCTGGACCACTGGCTCCTAATCGATCACCTGCCTGCCAGCCTGGTCACCCCCACCTGCCCCCTTCTTCTGACCTGGTACCCCTAATTGCCCCCACTCCACCCCCTGCTGGCCTGGTCGCCCCACGCAGCTTCTTGTTCAGTCTTTTGGTCGTCCCTCATTAACCCTCCTGCCGGCCTGGTTATAGGCAGCCATCTTGTGAGGGTATGAGGGTCAATTTGCATATTACCTCTTTATTATATAGGATTCCTCACCCAAGGATAGGCTTAAAGAGAGGAAGGAAGGGAGGGTGAGAGAAAGAAACATAGACATTCATGTGAGAGAGAAACATTGATTGGTTTCCTTCAATTGGTGTCCCAACCAGGGTTTTAACCTGCAATTTAGGTATGTGCCCTGTCCAGGAATGGAACCGGCAAACTTTTGGTGCATAGGATATTGCTCAGCCAACTAAGTCACTCTAGCTGGCCCTAATTTCATTTTAGGCCAGAGTATCTTATACAAATTAAGCATTCAATAAATACCATTTCCTTTTTCTTTTTCTTTGTTCTGTCTACCATTACTATAACTTAAATCAGATTTCTGTAAAAAAAGAAAAGGAAAGAAAGAAAGAAAGAAAGAAAGAAAGAAAGAAAGAAAGAAAGAAAGAAAAAGAAAGAAAGAAGAAAGTTAATATTTTATATTACTGGTTGTCAACTTTGGTTCCATCTTACTGTCCCAACATTTGTATTTTCCTGCAGATAATAAGTATTTAGTTCTTCCGTAGGTTAAATGTACTTTTGATGGCTAGCCTGGAAATTAACCATCGCTTCTAACATTTTCTGTGGTTAAAGTATTCTGAGTTTTAAAGACACAGCAAAATGTTGTTTTCAAATTTCCTTTTATCTAATGGTTCCTGGGTTACTTTAGTAAAGTGTTTATATTATTATTATTAAATATGTTTTTAGAGAAAGAGGAAGCAAAAGGGAGAGAGAGAAACATTGATCAGCCATCTTCTATATGCGCCCCAACCAGGAATTGAACCCGAAAGAAACCTTTTGGTGTATAGGACTTTTCTCCAACCAACTGAGCCACTTGGCTAGGGCCTTATTTTATATCTAATGATGATCTTTTGAACCTGTGGCTCACTTTTCCATAATGGTTTAATTACTTTGGCCCTGGATTAGTCAGTACTGGTTAAGGTGGCTGGTGGATACAGGGATCACTTGAGTTAAACGGGAACAGAGGTGAGAGGATCTGGAAACAGTGGGTAAGAATCCAGTTTAGCAAACATCAGTCAAGACTGGGCAACAGAGACTGGAGGACAGAACCAGGTGGATAGCCAGAGTCTTTGTAAACACCCTTCCCGGGCAACACCCTCCCTGAGTGTCTGTGAATGGTTGGGTTGAACAACAACCAGGCAGCTGTAAAAGAACCAGGCGCCAGGGAGTCTGAGGTGAAGTGCTTGGAGCCCCAGAGAGGGGGCAGCGTCCCTCGGGCTCTGCCCAAGCAAAGGCCCTGTGGTGGAGGCAACTAGGTGCAGTTGTCACATTCGTCACACCTTCCCCTTCACCCTAGTGAGCTGCCTGACACTTCAGCTGCATGCGCACTTGCTGGTGGTGTTAACCTTGGGGAAGTGAGGAGAAATTGCCCTCTGACCATATGTGGTATTTGGTTGCAGATCTGTTAAGCTCTGGAGTTTGGATGCCATTCCTGTTTCTGTACTGGTTTGAGATAGCATGTTTTCTTGTCTATAAATAAGGCCTGCACAGTAGGCCCTCTTCCATCAATAACAAGCGGTGTGATCTTGAGTGAGCAGTCAACACCAAGGCCGGAAAGTAGTAGCCTGCCAGCTTTATGTAACTTGGGGTATTTCTAAATAGTGGTTTGTTTTTTCCAATGTTTAAAAATTAGGAGATTTCATTTTTATAAATTAAGATTTTTTTTAAATCTTAATTGTCTCCACCAATAAGATAGTATATCCCTGTGTACTTTTCCTCCAGGCAGTTCCCTCCCTCACATTGTGAGCTGCCTGGCCTTGGGAGATAAGTGTTTGCCACTCTAGGCATCCAATTTCCCTTTATCTAAATTGGTACTCACTATACAAACCTACTATATATGTGTGTGTGCGCACACATTCATTCACTGGGCAGGGGATCTTTCAGCCTGGCCTAAAAGACATTTTGAAGCATAATCTATGTTAATGAAACATTACAAATCATATCTGACTCAAGAATAACGCAGAGTTATTGCAGTCCGGGACCCCTCAGGATGTCCAACTGCCACCGCCACTGCGCTCACCAGCTGTGAGCCCAGCTTCTGGCTGAGTGGCTCTCCTCCTGTGGGAGCGCACTGACCACCAGTGAGCAGCTCCTGCGTTGAGCGTCTGCCCCCTCGTGGTCAGTGTACAGCATAGCGACCAGTCGTTCTGCCATTCAATCTATTTGCATATTAGCCTTTTATTCTATAGGATAGCAATTTGAAAAACTAAAACTGTTGAAAAATAAGACCATCTGACTTTTTCTAAAAAATTAATTTAGGATTTTTTTTTACCAGTAGTTGTACAGAACCTGTGAAAGTGATTTTATCTTATTTACTTATTTTGTGATATAAAGCTGTTTATTATATATCTTCCTTCACTGCTCACCATTTTTATGCAGTAGTTGTATCTTTAAGCTTATTTCCAACTTAAGAATAGAAATAAGAAGCCTGTGTCTAAATAATTGTGTTTAGTTTTTAATCGTGTTTTTATTACTTGAGATTGTTAGGTTGTGATTCTTTTGTTTCAGCCTGCTAATTGGGCCCCTCCCAGGTTGTGAGACATAGATAAGTACTAAGAAACCTAGGATCATAAATTTCACAGGGGTGAGGCAGACAGTTAGTAATTTGAAAGTGGGGGTGGTGGGAGTCCTAGAAATGGGTACGGTGTTGTTCAGCAGAAAAGATTCTTGTACTGTGACTGAAACGCACTACCGATTTCTTAAGTATTTTCTAGCCCAGTATTTCATTCTTCTGAGATTGCTTTTTGCTCCTTGGGACAGATTTTTTTCTTGTTTTCAAATGTTTAAGTTGATTTGAGAGAGTCTGAGAGAGAGAGAAACATTGATTGATTGCTTCCCATATGTGCCCCAACCTGGGACCCAACCTGCAAGCTGGCCACCTTCTGGTGTACAGGATAATGCTCCAATTAACTGAACCACACCAGCGAGAACTGGAGAGATTTCTTGAGAGAGAGAGAGACAGACAGACAGACACCCAAGCAACAATACACTCCTTAATCGATGTTTCCTACGCCATGCGAGCTTCCTGACCTTAACATATCTGTACTTGTCACATATTTTTATTTATTTACCCACTTTTAATAAACGGAAATGATTACTTTCGTATTATTTGTTGTGCTACTGTATTTTTTTATTAAGGTATTATATGTGTACATAGCTTACCATTGCCCCCCCCCACCTCCCATTAATGCCCTCCCTCCCCAGAATTCTGTGTTCATTGGTTGTACTTATATTCATGTATACCAGTCCGTCGGTTCTTCTCTTATCTCCCCCCAGGCCTCCTTCCCCTCCCTGCTGTCATTTGACAATCTGCTTGTTTTATGGTGACTATCTCAGGATCACATGAATAGAATCCGCTCCTCATTTGGCAGTCTGCTTGTTTTATGGTGACTATCTCAGGACCACACGAATAGAGTCCGCTCCTCCTCTGGTTCACACCGCCCCTCCCCCCAGATCCCAACTGTTTCCCCTGGGACACACGGCTCTCCCGGGGCACACGGCCCCCTGGGACACACAGCTCACCTGGGGGACACGGCCCCCTGGGACACACAGCTCACCAGGGACACCCTGCCCCTTTGGGGGACACGGCTCACCTGGGGCACAGGGCCCCTGGGACACATGGCTCACCCGGGGCACAGGGCCCCCTGGGACACATGGCTCACCCGGGGCACACAACCCCCTGGGACACACGGCCCCCTGGGACACACGGTGTGCTACTATATTACCTGTTGCGGCATTACAAATTATCCCATGACCTAGTGACTCAACAGTAACTAACATTCTCTGAAACAATTTCTGTTGGGGGGGGATCCAGAAGGAGCCAATGGTAGTCCTGCTTCTTGATCCCCCTGGGCTACAGTTATCTGAAGGTTTAATGGGCTGAAGGGCTCACTGCTAGGATGGCCCATTCACATGCCTGCAAGTTATTGATGGTAGTTGAGGAGACCATCAGGTCCTTGTCATGTGATCTGGCCAAGTGCCCTCACGGAATGATAGCTTGCTTTACCTGGGGCTAGAGTGAGGGGTCCACAAGGAAGCAGGGCAGAAGCCACAGTGTCTTTTATGACCCAGCCTCCAAAGTTCACTTTGCTGTTACTACAGCATCATTGTGGGACCCGAGAGGTGGAAATGCCAGGACATGGGCACTATGGGGGCTGTCTTGGAAGCTGGCTACACAGCTGTCTAATGTCCCTGCTGTTCATCATTGATTGCTTCCTATTTTTGGACAGCAGTGTGGAATGAGAGTGGCCATTCTATATACATGGTTTCTCGTGAAAACAGACCAAAAGAATTTGAGACGCCACTTAGCTTCCAAATTGTCAGGAACACTGTGGTATTTCATAGAATTGCATTATTTAGAGTTTACTGACTTGAGAATTTGTGTTAATAGAGGAACCATTTATAGGATTTTTCTTAAATAACAAATTTAGAATAGTTTCCTTTTGGGAAAGCCTTTTGACTAGGAAACAAGGTGAATGGGTGTAAAATTTAAAATGATTGTTAGCAAATGTTTGATTGTTGTGTCTTACTTAGTTCTTTGGGGCTGCTATTTACAAAACCCCAGACTGGAACACTGAGAAACAACAGATATGTACTCCTCACATTGGAGGCTAGGAGTCAGATCTGGGGGTCTCATGCTCTGCTGAGGGCTCTCGCCTGTGGGAGAAGTTAGGGTCTCTCTGGAGCCTCTTTTGTAAGCACCAGTCCCATCTATGAGGGCTGCACACTTAATGGCTAAGCACCTCCCAAAGGCCTCGTGTACTAATACTTAGAATTTCAACATATGAATTGGCAGGGGCACACAACATTCTTACCATAGCATTATGTAAGTAGACTATTCATATACAGGCATTCCTCAGCTGAAGTTTGCTTGTTTTTTTTCCTTTTCTTTCTCATTCTTATTCATTTTCTTTGGTTGTATTTGTCCCAACTGGATTTAAAAGCTGCATTTTTTTAAAGTTCATCATTAAGAATTAGGTTTTGTTTCCTCATAGGAATAAAATTGTCATATTTTTGTCTTTTTTGAGTTGAACTTGTGTTCCAAGGCTAGCCCACAATTATTTAATGTATCAGAGACTATTTACGTTTTGGAAGTTAGAAGGAAATAATGCCATTCCAGTGTTAGTAAAGAGTGAAAGCAAAGAAGTGCATTCTTGAGCAGGAGGAATTACCATTAATCTGGTGCTTAAGGAAAACTTTCTGTAATTTGAGAGGTCTTATTAGAAAATCAGAAAGAGGTCTCTGGATTCCATTGAACTAATTTACTTAAATTATTTATATGTACCAGTACACACACACCTGAATCAAATTCTATTCTCACCTTCCTTGGCTTCAAGGTATCCTTTTATTTGTTTTGTTGTGGTTTTTTGTTTGTTTGTTTGTTTGTTTTTTGTTTTTGTTTAAGGCTGGTTTATTTGGAAATAATTTGCTAGGAAGTCCAAGTAGAATAAAGAAATGACTGATGTTATCTAGTAAGTCTTAGAAGAGAAAGGAAGCATGCTGGAGACTAGAAGAAAATGAGAAAATTAGAGTAGAGGCTGGATGAAAAATTTATTAAAAGATTTGTGCCCAGCCGAAACCCGTTTGGCTCAGTGGATTAGAGTGTCAGCCTGTGGACAAAAGGTCCCAGGTTCAATTCCGGTCAAGGGCATGTACCTTGGTTGCAGGCACATCCCTAGTAGCGGGTGTGCAAGAGGCAGCTGATGGATGATTCTCTCTCATCGATGTTTCTAACTCTCTATTCCTCTCTCTTCCTCTCTGAAAAAAAATCAATAAAATATATATATTTATTTTTAAAAAAAAAAGATTTGTGGACTCTTGAGAGACCGAAACAAGATGGCGGCCTAGGTAGTCTCCTAAGCTGCCACTTCATCAACAATTTGGAAAAAACAACAGCTAAAATCGAAATCAGACCCACAGGAAAGCTGGCAGAATGGGAAGGCTACAACTAGAGACAAAGCAAGGCGCCACTGCCGCCATGTGGAGTTTAAAACTACGGTGGAACCAGACTGCTCCGCTCCCTCCCCAATCGAGACACCTTTGAGCTCAGTCTCCCCACCCGCAGCCATCTCAGCCTGGCCTCCGAGCCCGCTGTGCTGGTGAGGAGCTGGCGCGGCACATTCCATTCTTGGCCCCGCATGGCCGGGTTGGAGCTTCTGCAGCTGCTGCCTTGTGGATTTTAAAACTATAATGGAAATTGAGCCACCATAATTGAGCCACCATAGCCGCTGCACCCGCCACCGCCGCCGCCGCCACCAAGAGTGAGGGAAGCCCACAGAGAACAGAGCTCGCTCCACCCCGGGCCCAGGGAGTGAGCGGCTTCTGAGCATGGCCTCCACGTCCGCAGCCGCTCCGTTCCCGCCTGGAACGAGACTCCTTGGAGCACGGTCTCCCTGCCCACAGTCGTCCCAGCCCGCCCACCGTGCTAGCAAGGAGCTGGCGCAATGCCTCCAATTCGTGACCCCAGCGCCCCAAAGGGGCCATGTTCCCGGGATGAGCCATGTGCCCCGGGTGAGCCGTGTGCCCCAGGGGGGCCATGTGTCCCAGGGGGGGCGTGGTCCCCAGGGGGCCATGTGCCCCGGGTGAGTCATGTACCTCGGGAGAGCCGTGTGCCCCGGGGAAGCAGTGGGACCCGGGGGGAGGCGCGTTGTGAACCAGAGGGGGAGCAGATTCTATTCTTGTGGTCCTGAGATAGTCACCATAAAACAAGCAGACTGCCAAATGAGGAGCGGATTCTATTCCTGTGGTCCTGAGATAGTCACCATAAAACAAGCAGACTGTCAAATGACAATGGGGAGGGAAAGGAGACCTGGGGGGAGATAAGAGATCAACCGACGGACTGGTATCCATGCATATACGTACAACCAACGAACACAGAACTCTGGGGAGGGAGGGCATGAGTGGGAGGTGGGGGGGGCAATGGTAAGCTATGTACATATATAATACCTTAATAAATTAAAAATAAAGTAAAATAAAAATAAAAATAAAAGATTTGTGCCCAACTGGCATGGCTCAGTGGTTGAATGTCAACCTATGAATCATGAGGTCATGGTTTGATTCCTGGTTAGGGCACATGCCTATGTTGCAGGTTCAATCCCCAATGGAGGGTGTGCAAAAGGCAGCTGATGAATAATACTCTCTCATCTCCCTCTTCCTTCCTCTCTGAAATCAGTAAAAATATATTTTAAAAAATAGAAAGTTAATTGATAGGTTGATGCTTAAAAGATGTAAGTGTGGAGTAAGTATCATGTAAACAAATATAATATGTTGAATGAGATTAGATCTTGTGGTTAATTCATGATAAATTATAATCTTGTATGAGTCAGTAATAGTATATTTGAAAATTTATTTGATACTAAATAACAAAGCAGTTCTTGGAATTTATTCATAATATCTCCTGTGGGTTCGTACACTGCTGTAAATAAATGTTAGAAATTCTGTATAGTTAATTATAGTTTTGTATTCTTTTTAGAGTAAATGGGATGAAATAAGTTATATTGAGAAACAGGCTATTTATTGGGAAATTTTTCTATTTATGAGTCTTCAAACTGAAAATTGATAAAATATTATCTGGAAGCTAAGGGGACATGTCCTCTCAGTTTTAAAGATCTTTGCTGGATCTTGGATTTTTATAATTTTTCTTAGTCCAATGATATATTTATATCAACTTTTTATCAATTATTTTAAAATTTCCTTTATATTGATTTAAGTTTGGTGAATCAGAGTCCATGTATAGTTAAGGTGACCAGATGTCGTCTTCTCCAACAATCGGGACTTTTTTAAAATGCCGTGGGATGTGGGACAAATTGTTAAAAATCAAAACTGTCCCACCAAAAGCGGGATGTCTGATCACCTTATGTATAGTGGACTAACCAAGAGTTACAATGAAAATAAGGTATGGATCCACACTTCAGAATGCTCACCATTTACTGTGGAACAACTTATTTACATATATAATAGAGAAATATGCTAATTAACCGGGACACCGTAACAGGTGTATCAGACAGGAGGACATTTCCAAGGCAGCGTCAGGGGCCTCTGTGCACCTGCGCTGGGGCATGGCCTGATCAGCAGTGGCCACACCTGCTTCGTGAGCCAAAGAGGGAGGCAGGGCCAGACTGGCAGCGGCCGCAGCTACTGTGGGGCCCGGGAGGCAGGGTAGGACTGAAGACTCAAGGGTGGGTGGTGCCGTGCTATTTTGAATCTTGTGCTGGGCTCCTAGTGTATAATAATGGAGATAAAACTTTTATAATTTTTTCAGTGACTTCTTTTTGCTACAAAGAATTCAAAGTGTTTTATGTAAAGCTACAGTAAGCTTTAGAATGGAATCTGATATTGGTGATACCTGTGCAAATCTAATGCTTACAGCCTCCTCCTGCCCCAATTGAAAATGCTCTGCCCTGCAGGAAGGTTTGAATAGAGAAGGACTTGAGCCTTCAGCCCTGGCTGCTGTGGCTCAGTTGGTTGCAGCATGGTCCCATACACCAAGGGTTGTGGGTTTGATTCCTGTTGGGGTACATGCTCGGGTTTCAGGGTGGATGCAGGAAGCAGATCTATGTTTCTCTCTCTCCCTCTCTAGAATCAATGAAAGAATATCATAGGGGAGGATTTTTAAAAAATAAAAATAAACTTGTGTCTTCAGATAGAATGAGGGTCAGGAAGTCCTAGCAAACTTAATGGGGGTGGGATTTTTCCTCCCCCTTTTTCCCCTTTTCTTCTTGACTTATTTAGAGAGATGCCAGTGAAATGCTCTACTCAAAGTTTCTAGAGAGGAGGAAGGGATAGTGACCCTAGTAAAATACCCCTGCAACACTAGAAATGAGAAGATGGTGGAATAACATCTATAAACTTGAGGGAAAGGACCGCAGACCAAAAACTGCGTAACACTATATATAGTAAAAAAAAAATGCCAGGGCAGAAAATAAGACATTTTTGAAAAATGCAAGGAATACTAGCTATGGATCTCAAATAAATACTGAAGATTCTACTTGAAGTATTCTAGATGAAAGTTGAAGCGAAACGTTCTCCTGAAGATAAAGGAAGCAGTTGAGGTTTTACAGGAAATCTGAACAGTATGATGAGTGATTCAGCTACTGGGTGGCGTGAATCAAAATTTTTGTTCCACTTTTGTGCCCCTTTCCACCCATCCCTGTCCCAGTCCGCCCCCAACCCCATTCCTCACACACCTCTTTACTGTCACTTTGTGGATGTTTAAGAAGCATGCGCTCTGACCTAGAATTTCTGTTTTTATTTATTTAAATCACTGTAGGTCTTTGTTTTTAATTTATTTTTAGGGAGAGAGAAAGGGAGGGAGAGAAACATCAACCATGTGAGAGCGGAGCATCAGCTGGCTGCCTCCTGCACTTCCCCCTACTGGGCCTTCAGCCTGCTACAGGCATGTGTTCTGCCTGGGAATCGAACCGGCAACCTTTCAGCACTCAGGAGGATGCCCAGCCAGCGGAGCCACACCGGCCGGGGCTAGAAAATCTGCTTTTCAATTGCTGTACTTCCTGCCGCAAACGGCTCTTTCGGAAACCTGTTGGTCACGGCTCTTATTGCAACAACAGCAACAAGCTGTGGCAGATGTAAACAAAAGAGGGACTCACTGGCAGGACTGGGTGGCCGGGGTCCTTGGGAAGGCCGGGAACCCCGGCTAGAAATGGAACGGAGCTTGGCAGCGATGGCACTGCATCTTCATTTAGAAGTAAAATGCCTTTTCTTCTTTTCCAATGTAGGTTATATATTTGGGGAGAACGCCAGAAGAAGCATATTCAATATTAATGTTCGGCAATACATCCTACATGCCTTTCAGGTAAATATAAGATGATATGGTAGATTCATTTAATCAGGCGCCAGAAATACCTGGGTGCAGGGGTTTCAGAAAAAGCGGACCTGGTAAATAGTCTTTCTAGGGCAAGGGCTCTCAGTAAGTACACAACTGGTATCTTGTTGTGGGGCTGCCGTGTGTGTATTATAGGGTGTTCAGCAGCACCCTGGCTTCTGCCCACTAGATGCCATTGACACCTCCACCCCCCGCAACAGTTGTCAAAGCTAAAAGGTATGCAGGTGCTGCCCAATGTCCCTGGCATGTGGTGCAGGTTGCTCTACTGAGACCCACTCCCCTTGATGGAACTGTCAGATGACAGTCCTGACTTAGGGTGCTCAACGCTACTGCTGAGGAGTTTGGTTCCTGAGGGATTAAGAAATAAATTTTTCCACTAGTTAATTTCTGGGGTAAAAACAAACCCTTTCTCCTGAGGACACAGCCAGCAGAGATCGTAGGTGAGGCTGCTAACGTGACATCACTACTAGAAAAAGCAATGGCTGTGCCTCAGAGCGGATAGAGGAGCAGTGTGTGTGTGAACGGTGATGTCCTCACTCTCCTCTCCTGTTTACTACGTGATTGTGTTGAAGATCTCTGGAAAAACACTTTTTTCTTTAAATAAAGTTCTGAAAGCTTTTCTACCTGTTTACCAAAATATTTGACTTAACTATATAATCTAAATACTTACGTGGTGCTGACTGTGTAGTGAATGTATGAAGTAATTTTACTTGTTGCCTGCTGTATGGATAATCTCAAATATCACATTATTCTTCCACTCATAAATCCATAGGTTTAGGATTGTTGCATAAACCTCAAATGCCCAACTTTGAAGGTGTGGTCTTCCTTTTAAAGTGGGAGGCTCTACTCGGTAACTCCACCTTCACTGTGGCCGAGCTTTGGGGCATCTCCCTCATGTCAGGCAGCACCTCCTCCTTCAGTGACTTCGCAGGACCAGCCACGGACTTGCTCCTTGACATAGATCTGTGAGGACAGTCTGCACTCTGTCACAGCGGTGACCTGTTGCTCTCCACGCTGCATGTTAGTGACTTAGTAAAGCAGAAGAATTGCTCTGAACCCAGTGCCACCCCTTCTTCCTACTGCACACATTGCCTTAAACACTGTAATTGGAAGGGGTGATGTTATTTTTTTAAACTGGAAAGTGTTTCATTTTTCTTCTCCACCTAAAATATAATGGCAACCATGAGCTTCCTTTAGGAAAAATGCTTGTATTTTTGGTCCCTGAGTGACAGGCACACTGATAAATAGTGATAATGGTGTATTGTGGAGCGCTTCTTATCCTGGCCTTTGAACATTATATAAATGGAGTCATACAGTGTGCATTTTGGAGAACTTTGTAAACACTACCTATGAGATTTGTCCACATTGTGGCGGGTATTTGCAGCACATTCTTTTTCTTTTTACTACTTTCGTAATAGAAAGTAATGGAATAGCATTCCATTTACTGATTAGGTCATAATTTATTTACATTGTCCTTTTGATACCCTGTTTCCCCGAAAATAATACAGTGTCTTATATTAATTTTTGCTCCCAAAGATGCGCTAGGTCTTATTTTCAGGGGATGTATTATGTTTCCATGAGGTAGGTCTTATTTTCAGAGGATGTCTTATTTTCGGGGAAACACGGTAGGTACTTGGGTTATTTGAGGTGTTGGGCTATTACGAATACAATATCCTGTGAAAGCTGTTATTCCTAAAAACTAGTACTTGACATTGTTTTGCAGTTTCTAAGCAGTACTCCATTGATTTACATCTGATTTTCCAAATTTGTTAAGTGATCATAGTGCCAAGCCCCCTCTTCCAGCCAAGGCTTGTATTCAGATCCCTAACTGCCATGGTGCTGGTTTCCAGAAGCCTGATTGCTTGGGCGGGGGCAGAGGTGTTGATGAAACAGACAAGTGAAGGCCAGCGTGACCACTCCTCAGGAACTCGAGCCAGGCAGCCAGGAACTCTGATGTCAGCTTTGTGTTGAGTAAATGTACTGCAGAAAATTAACTGAGCTGCATATTTCAATGATCTTGGTATTACAGAGATGCTGCCTATGGGAGCTGCAGTTTCTTCATTACCCTTCTGGACTGTTTTCACGCGGTGAAGAAGGTAGGTGACTGCAGAAGGGAGAAGGATAGAGAGATAGAACTTTGATAAGAGAGAAATTTCATCGATCAGCTGCCTCCTGCATGCCCCCTACTGGGGATTGAACCCAAAACCTGGGAGTCCAATGGATGACTTTGTTTCTAGGTCATTGCTCAACCATTGAGCCACACTGGCCGTGCTTAGTGTGGTTTTTTTTTCATTCGTTTGTTTTTGTTTTTAACCAGATCTAATTAGCAACTGTAAGTCAAAGATTGCACTTTCACACTATTTAATTTTATTGAAGTCAACAGCTTCTGAGTTTCAATTTAAGCATTTGTTTGTGACTGATTTAGAATATTGTGTGCCTGAAACATTTATAAATGCTATTAGTGCTACTTCTAATGGGATCTCCTTATGAAGAATAGAAATTTCCTATAAACTATATTTTATTGCATTTATTCTGTTAGGAACATCTCTAGTCCAAATATCATGACATGTATTAAGTATTTTGAATTCAAGGAAATAAAATTCATCATGGATTTGGTCTTGTAGTTTAAATAACTACACTTCATAAAATCAGGACTTTTTGCTTGGTATTGTAGCTTTCATATTTTTTCATTTATATTTCAGTACTTTAAATTTTGAAAACTGTGTTTGTAAAGTCACCCATGTTTTTTGCTGTTTTCCATTTTTTTTAATTACATTTATTGGAGTGACATTAGTTAACAAGATTACCTTGTTGATCAAGAATTCTAGCTTACATACTGTCTGGCTCAGAGAAGACTTCTCTGAGGCGACCAGCTCAGTCTTGCCTCAGAGTATAGATCCTTTGCTCTTTTCACTTAGCATGCTCTGCCCACTGCAATCCAGAATGGAAAACTTACATGTTTGTTTGTTTTTTATTGAAAGAAGACATTTTAAAAATATATATATATTTTATTGATATTTTACAGAGAGGAAGGGAGAGAGATAGAGAGCTAGAAACGTCAATGAGAGAGAAACATCGACCAGCTGCCTCTTGCACACTCCCTATCGGGGATGTGCCCGCAACCCATGTACATGCCCTTGACCGGGATCGAACCCGGGACCCCTCAGTCCGCAGACCGATGCTCTACCACTGAGCCAAACCGGTTTCGGCTGTAGATGAAATATTAATCTCTTAACCCAGTGGTCGACAAACCCCGGCTTGCTAGCCACATGCGGCTCATGAGCCGCAGTTTGCAGCTCTATTGACTAATGATGGTTTGCTAACCACTGTGTAAGGCATTACTATTACCCAGAAGTTTTGACTTCAGGTTAAAGACATTAGTACATTATTAAAATGTTTTTTAAGTGTTTTTCCCTAAGGCAGTGGTCGGCAAACTCATTAGTCAACAGAGCAGCAAACTGTGGCTCGCGAGCAGCATGTAGCTTGAGAGTCGCAGTTTGCCGACCTCTGTCTTAACCCAAGAGGAATTTGAAAGTGAAAATATTTTTGAAGTGTGGGGGGGTGTTAGTTTGTAATAAACTAACCTTTCTTTCCTCTATTATTGTTGGGGGCCATTGAATTCGTGTATTATATTTGAAGCCTGAGTCGTGTAGATCTAATAAGAGGGATTACTTTGAAGAATTGATTTTTTTTTTAGCTCTGCACAGATAGAATCATTGTGAAGGAAAATAAAATATAAAATATCGTTAAAGTAAATATTGATGTACTAGTAACTAGTTAGAGCTAGTTGGGAGCCTTTATAAGATATATACCACCTCTTTAGAAAACTATTCAGTGGAACATAATCTGAATATAATAATGGTTTTTGGAGGATGCCTCCTGATATTAGGAAATTGGATTGGAAATCATTTCTTATTTGCATCTTTGTTCTTAAAAGTTTTCCTTTGGATTTTAGGCAATGCAGTATGGCTTCTTTAATTTCAACTCATTCAGACTTGATGAATATGAATACTATGAAGTAAGTTTTCAAGTACATTGATTTTAATTCTGTTACTCATGTTTTCCTTACCGAAGTATCACTGTTTTTAAAAACACTGAACAATGGGGTGTGTGTATAGCGTATGAAAGAGTCCCTCATGATCCTTGTACACAGCCCAGTTCCTCATGGGCGTCTGCCCTCAGTGCCTCCCTCCTTCCAGAGGGAAGGCCGCGCTCTGCGCTGTTTCCTTAGGTTCAGTTTAAACATCTTTAGTGATGATGACTTTCATCTGGTGCCTAGATGAGACCATGTCTGTAAAACCCTTAGCACAGATTCTGATGAGATGAATAGATAGTGATGATGCATCTAACCAACCTCTGGAGAATATATTTTGTCATTACCATTTGCATAAAGTCAGGGCACTTCTGCTTGTGAATTTCACAAAGTAAACACATATGGCTTAAATAAAAAAGGGGAGATTTATTGATTTTCATATGTAAAAAGGCCAGGAGGAAGTGTACCATTGTGCATGACCAGATTCAGGTACTCACTCTCTCACCAGAAACTATGCAGAAGGAGGCGCTGTGTCCTGGGCCGGCCCTCAGGAGTGGTAATGATAGCCACTGTGACTCTTCCGGTTGCCAAACTCACCCGAAAAGAGCATCCAGGCTCCAGCAGGAGACTGAAGAGATCCTCTCCCTGACCTGGCTTAGATCATATCCCCAGCTCTCAACCAGGCATGTTCCCAGCAAGAGTAGGTGAGGGAGCATACTCACCCCCCAGGAGCTGGAGTGCTGGGCCAGACCTATCAACCGCACAGACCAAAAAGGAGTTGAGTCCAGCCGACAAAACCACAGGGGTCCTCCACACTTTAATGCAGCGTGTTTTCTTTAAAGAAAAGTAACTTGATTCTACTGTTTATCCCACCTTCCAAATAAATAACAAGTAAGATGCTGAAGGTCCTTTCAGCCAAGAATGCTGTGGGGTCTTATCTTCTTATCTTACTACTAAGGCAACCGGGCTGATCAGGGGAAGGCACCACCCCCATCACCCTGCTGCTGCTGCCACTGCTGGCCACGGCAGCTGCGAGGCCTGAGCTTCAGGCTTCGCAGCCTCTGGGGCTCAGGCCTTAGCTGCTGGGGCTCATGGCTGCCTGAGCCCACGGCTGCCTTGAGTCCTGGGCCTCGCAGCTGCTGTGGCTTTGTCAGGATGGACGTCTAGAAGATGTTTGTCCTAATTAGCATATTACCCTTTTATTAATAGAGATGGTTATCTGGAGCAGACATTGTCACTGATAATCAGTGATTTCAGACAGCATTTTATGCAGTAATATCTTGAATCCTCACATAACCATTCTTTAACAGTCGATTTCTAATTATTTTAAGCTCTTAGGTATAACTGAACTGTTTTATTGATGAGTAGGGTTAGTAGTTATGATCAGTCATTATAGAAATATATCCAAAATGTAAAAGCAAAATGTGAGATTCCTTAGGGCACAGCCTGTCTTTATTCTCTGTTAGAGCAATACATTCCTAAAGTACAATATGTATTTCATTACCACATTACACTATTGACTGCAACTTAATTATTATACTCTTCTGGTGCTTGTCCTTATAAAATTAAACAGTTAAAATATCTTTCCTAGGTAAGCAGAACTCCTAAACCAGCACTCGGTGTTCCTGCCGTGCAGCACAGCGGTACCACCCTGTGCCCCTCGGGAGTGACACGGCACTCGTTGGCCTCTCTCGCTAATGCAGAAATGCCGGTGCTGGAGTGAGCGGGTCACCAGTGTGTTTACTTTCAGTGAAATTGCTTTGAAATATGGGGACTCTTCGGGAGCTCACAGACTGGCTTTGTTCCGTCTCTACAGTGTATTTAGAAATGTTGGGTTAGTGTTTTGTTGATTCCTTGATTCTTGATCCCTCTTTCCCTTCTCCCCTCTTTTCACCTATGATTCAATAAAATCTAACTACAGGTTTTTTATTAAAAACTTGTGGTTTCTGTTTTCACTTGAAAATCAGAATACATGGCAATACTTTTCTTGTTCCCATTTAGACTTATTAGCATGAATCATGGGCTTACCAGTTCTTCTCCGTGATAATTAAGTAACTTGGTTTTAGGTTATGGGCCTGGCCTATGATGTCCAAGCAGTCAGTCTATTTCTTACTAAGTCTTAGGTACACATATGCACACCCAGCAAAGCTAACTGACCTTATTTTTATCATTAGTTTTCTTCTGCACTCTCAAGGGTCTCCTACTTCCTGCTCAAGTCCTTGTGTAACCATTTCTATTGTTATTAAATTTGAATTCTGTTTATCTTATAATAGTTGTTATGGAAAGGACTTAGTAACAGGAGTAAAGTGTCTTAAATTTCAGGGTTTTTTTCTCGACACCTATAGTGATCTTAGTATACTTATAATTTCAAATTTCCTGGTGGTTTAGTAAAAAAATTTTAGCAACCTTCTTATTAAATAGCTAGCAACATGATGCAAAGACATGTTTCTACAAATAAAAAGTAAATATCAGAAGTCCCAGAGCCTGAATAGCTACTTTTTTTTCTCCTTTGCTCAATGGGTCAAGATTGCTCATATTGGAAGCCAAGTAGTCATTTAGGAAAATGGACATTTCCAGATCACTCCTAATAGAAAAGTTTACTTTGATATGAATTACTGTATTTGCCGGCGTATAAGACGATTTTTTGGCCCTGAAAAATATGCCTCCAAGTGGGGGGTAGTCTTATACGGCGAGTATATAACAAACTCTGTATTTTGAGTGGAAATGTTAGGAGGTCGTCTTATACGCCCAGTCTCTTATACGCCGGCAAATACGGTATTTTTCAGGGCCAAAAAATCGTCTTATATGCCGGCAAATACGGTAGTAGTAACTATATAAGAATTTACTTGGATAAGATAACTGAAGTACTTACTAGGTATATTTTAGATAGCAGCAGTCAGTTGTTTTCTGAAAGCTGACTACCAATGCAAAGAAACACATAAAAGAATGATTAGGACCAGAAAAAGTCAACTGACTCTCCCCTGGAATATTCAGGTAGTGTCCTGCCTCATCATTTATAAACAGCTTTTCTGCTAAAGCAAATGGATCTGAAGTTCAACAGGCACTCAATATTGAGAAGGGGTGTGGAGAGAAGATTGAGTCTAAAAATGAATCATGCTTGTCTCTTTGCAGAAAGCAGAAAATGGAGATTTAAATTGGATAATACCAGGCCGATTTATTGCCTTCTGTGGACCTCATTCAAGAACCAGACTTGAAAGTGGTATGCAAAAATATGGGATCCGGGAAGTTTTCTTATTAAAAGTATACTTTTTTTTTTTCAAGATACCTAAGAGTTCAACTAAGGTACTTGGTACTTGATCATTTTAGTACATTATTCTGCCTGGATTTACCTTTATTTTTTTACACTTATACTCAAAGTAGAGGCCTGTTGCACGATTTTGTGCAAAGGGGTGGGGAGCGAGAGGGTTGTCCCTCAGCCCAGCCTGCACCCTCTTGAAATCCAGAACATCGCTCTTACAATTTGGGACCGCTGGCTCCTTACTGCTCACCTGCTTGCCTGATTGCCCCTAACAGTTCTCCTGCCTGCCTGACTGACCACCCCTAACTGCTCGCCTACCTGGCTGCCTGATCACCCCTAACTGCTCACCTGCCTTTCTACCTGATCGCCTCTAACTGCCTCTGCCTCAGCCACCACTGCAGCAGATTTGTCCAGAAGGACATCTGGCTATCCTGTCTAATTAGCATATTATGCTTTTATTATCATAGATCAGTATTCAATGCCCAGTCTAGACGCTGTTTCCACACAATTACAGATGAAATTGTTATCATTGTTTTCTTTCTGCATTTTACAACGTTTGATAATTTCTTTATGTAGGTTACTACCAACATGCTCCTGAGGCTTACATTGCCTATTTTAAGAATCACAACGTTACTACCATTATCCGTCTGAATAAAAGGATGTATAATGCCAAACAATTTACGAATGCTGGTTTCGATCACTATGATCTTTTCTTTGCGGATGGCAGTATCCCTACTGATGCGATCGTCAAAGAATTTCTGGATATTTGTGAAAGTGCCGAGGGTGCCGTTGCAGTGCATTGTAAAGGTATGTCTGTAGGGTTGGTTAAAGAAGGGTGGGCATGTATGTATAGATGTGTGAATATATTTGTGTATATACCATGGTTATTTAGATGGTGTGCTAGGACACATGAAGTTGCTTACAGAGGCATTTTTTAAAATTTTAACTTGCTTGTTTTTAGGTGTTTTTTAATTGATTTCACAGGGAGAAAGGAGAGGAAAAAAGAGATAAAAACATTGATGATAGGAAAACATCAATTATGCTCCCTACTTCGGGCCGAGTCCGAAGCCTGGGCATGTGCCCAGGCATGAAATGGAACCCACCAGCTTTTGGTGTCTGGGAGAGTGCTCAACCAACTGAGTCACATTGGCTGGGCACAAGTTGCCTTTTTTTTAAACCCATTTTGTGGTTTTATTGGCATAAAAAACTCTACATATAAAGAATGCTTTTAAAGCCCTAATTTTATATGAAAAGTATAGCAAGTTAAATTGTGTTCAAGGTAACCCTACAAAGGCTTATCACATGGAAATGTATTAATTTGTTCATCACATATCTCCTCCGTGCCTGCTGTTCGGTAGGCTCTAGGGTATGTAAATGAGAAAGTCATGAATGTAAACACCAAAGAAACTCAGGGAGCCCCAAGCAGGATAAACTCTGAGACCCACACCCAGATGCATTGTTATCAATCTAAAGTCAGAGGCAAAGAGAATCTTTTGGTTTTGTAACAAACTTTATATTTTATGTATCACCATAAAAAAGCCTAGTGGATAAATTTTCTTTGTTCAAGCTTAGTCTGGCCTCACGTATTATTTCAAATCAGTTAAACCTAAAAAATGAATGAAAATGAAGTGAGTTATCAGCTGTTAAAGTGTGCATACATTTTGAGGGACATAGGCTATATACACTGTGAATAATTTATAAAGGCAATGTTTGTACTTCAACTGTGTTTTCCATTTCCAGTAGCATTTTAGGATGAAATTCCTTTGTTCAGAGCTTACCTGGCTGAAAAGAAACATCAGCTCAGCTATTAAAGTGTGGTACATGTTTTGGGACACTTGCAAAATGCAGAAGAGAAAAAAGAGCCAACCGCAAATCCTGCATCTGGCTGAACCTTTTCTTAAAAATGGGGTGAAGTTAAGACATTCTCAGATAATTAAAAGGTGAGGGAGTTTGCTGCCACTGGGCTTGCCATGCAAGGAAAGCTAAAGATTGAACAGAAGGACACTAGTCACTAGAAGCTATCTGAGAAGTACAGAGTTAGAGTAAATACATCGGACACTTATAAAGGCTGTTACTGCTATTACTTAAGCTATAAACTCTCTAATCAAAAGATGAGATTGGCCGAAACCGGTTTGGCTCAGTGGTAGAGCGTCGGTCTGTGGACTTAAGGGTCCCGGGTTCGATTCCGGCCAAGGGCATGTACATTGGTTGCGGGCACATACTCGGAAGGGGGTGTGCAAGAGGCAGCTGGTCGATGTTTCTCTCTCATCGATGTTTCTAGCTCTCTATCTCTCTCCCTTCCTCTCTGTAAAATATCAATAAAATATATTTAAAAAAAAAAAAGATGAGATTGGAAGAATGGCTTAAAAAAATAAAAGAGAGTAGCCAAAACCGGTTTGGCTCAGTGGATAGAGCATTGGTCTGCGGACTGAAGGGTCCCAGGTTCGATTCCAGTCAAGGGCATGTACATTGGTTGTAGGCACATCCCCAGTGGGGGGTGCACAGGAGGCAGCTGATCGATGTTTCTCTCTCATTGATGTTTCTATCTCTCTATCCCTCTCCCTTCCTCTCTGTAAAAAATCAATAAAATATATTAAATAAATAAATAAATAAAAGAGAGCCATTTTAGATCCAAAGACACAAATAGATTGAAAGTGAAAGGATGGGCAAAGCTACTTTATATAAATAGTAACCAAAAGAGAGCAAAGGCGATTATACTGATATCACACAAAGTAGACTTTAATGAAAGGTTATGATTCAAAAAGAGGCATTATCTTATTTAATAAAAGAGTAATATGCAAATTGACCATCTTCATCACACAAATATGGCCACCCCATGTGGACACAAGATGGTCACCACAAGATAGTTGGCAGGGGAGGACAGTTAGAGGGACCCAGCCTGCATGGAAGGGCAGTTACGGGCAACCAGTCCAGCAGGGGAGGGCAGTTAGGTGCAATTGGGCTGGCAGGGGAGAGGTTAGGGGCAGTCAGGCAGACAGGCAGGCGAGCAGTTGGGAGCCAGCAGTCTCAGACTGTGTGAGAGGGATGTCCAACTGCCAGTTTAGGCCCGGACATCCCAGATTGGAGAGGGTGCAGGCTGGGCTGAGGGACACCACCACCCCCCCCCCCATACAAATTTCATGCACCAGACCTCTAGTCTACAGTAATAAAAGAGAAACATGCAAATTGACCATCCCTGCACTTTGTAGTCTTGGAGCTGTAGTAAGCAGGAGGCTTAGATTGCCCCTGGTGACAGAGGAAGCCAAGCTTCCTATCTGCCCTGCCTCCACTCAAGGAGTGGCTTTAAAAAAAAAAAAAAAAAAAAAAAAGGAGTGACTGGAGGTCTGGGTTATCAGGGGGCATGGCCAGCCTGAAAATAGCCCTTAGCCCCTTACCCAGGCTGGCCATGCCCCCATGGAGTAAGAGTCCCCACTGTGGGGGCATGGCCAACCTGTAAACAGCCCTCAGCCCCTCGCACAGTCTGGCCAGCCCCCCCCCCCCAGTAGGGACTTTCACCCCCTGGGGGCATAGCTGGCCTGCAAACCACCACAGGCCCCTTACCCAGGCTGTCCAAGCCCCAAGGGAACCCTCACCCTGATCCGGGACACCCTTCAGGGTAAACCAGCCAGCCCCCACCCATGCCTCTTATCTATACTAATAAAAGGTTAATATGCTAATTAGACTGGGAGACCTTCTGGACATTCTTCTGGACAAAGTCATGATAACAGGGCCGAGGTAGAGGCGGTTAGAGGTGAAGAGGGGAGGGCAGTTGTGGGTGATCAGGTCAGTGGAGGGGGGGTGTTTGGGTTGATCAGGCCGGCGGAGAGGGCGCAGTTGGGGCTGAGCACATCAGTAGGGGGGCCAGTTGGGGGCAAGCAGGCTGTCAGTGAAAGTCACTGGGGGTGATCGGGACAGCATGGGGGACAGTTTGGAGTAAGTGGGCCAGCAGGGGGGCAGTGCAGGCCAGTGTGAAGGGAAGATGGGGGTGAGTAGGGGAGGGCAGTTGGGGACAAGCAGACAAGTAGGGGGGAGCAGTTGGGGGCTAGCACAGGGGGCAGTTGGGGGTGATCAGGCTGACAGGGAGAGTGATTAGGGGCAATCAGGCAGGCAGGTGAGCAGTTAGGAGCCAGCAGTTCCAGATATGAGAGGGATGTCTGACTGCCGGTTTAGGCCCAATCCCTGTAAACTGGCAGTAGGACATCCTTCAAGGGGTCCCAGATTGAAGAGGGTGCAGGCCAGGCTGAGGGACATCCCCCTTCCCCTATCGCCCCCCCCCACCCACCCCTGCACGAATTTCATGCACTGGGCCACTAGTGTATTAATAAAGATTCAATACAGTAAGGAGGTATAACACCTGTAAACATTTTACATGTCTAATTGACCTTCAGAATATGGGAAAGAAAACTAGACAGAATTGAAGGGGAAAATAAACAATTATCCAAAAATAGTTGGAAATTTTAATATTCCACTTTCAATAATGGGTAGAAAAACCAGACAGAAGTTTAAAAATGCAGGACTTGACCTCTACAATAAACCAGCTACATCTCAGAGCATACGGTGCACCCTGCTCACCAATGGTATGTGCTGTTGTCTCAAGTGCATGAGGGACATTTATGATGACTGATCACATTTTTATTTTAAACACATTTTTATTGATTTCAGAAAGGAAGAGAGAGGGAGAGTGAGATAGAAACATCAACGAGAGAGAATCATTGATTTGCTGCCTCCTCCACACCCCCTATTGGGGATCAAGCCTGTAATCCAGGCATGTGCCCTTGATCTGAATCGAACCTGGGACCCTTCCGTCAGCCCACAGGCTGATGCTCTATCCACTGAACCAAACCAGATAGGGTGATAATAGCTTGTTAAGTGTCCTTTTGAAATGTTGAGATAAAAATAATCACTACCACATGAGTTTTCCCTTAGCTGTTTAGAAGCTTTGGTGGATTTTCCTCCCTTTGGCTATGTAAAGTTATTCTTTCCCCTTTTTAAATTAAATTTATTAGGGTGACATTGGTTAATATGATCATAGAGGTTTCAGGTTTGGGTTCCTATGTTACAAGATCTGTGTACTGCACTGTGTGCCCATCATCTGAAGTCAAATGAGAAGAATGCTGTCTGGCTCCATTAGTATTCTGCAGGCCTACACGGGAGACAGGCCCACCTCCTTAGCTCTGGTGGTGGCCTTGTCCCTGAAGTCGTGGATCATGGTAGCCTGGTCCATGCCCCTGGGCCTGGGTGGCGTCAGCTGTGCCGACCTCTGTGTCTCTATTTCTGGCTTCTGGTGATTAAATCCATGGGTAATGTCTTTATGAAGTTGTGTGTTCAACCACACCATTGGTGTTATCTTCAGAGCATGTGTGCTTACTTTTTGCAGTATGGATAGGCCTAGAATTTTCAAAATATTTAATTTCTGGTTCCTTTTTTTAATAAGTTCTTAGATTCATCTCCCTCTGCTCATATTTTACATGTTAGTAAGGAGACCCCAGGCTGCACCTTCAACCCTTCGATCACCGATTATCTCCTTTGCTAAATATGCAAGGTCGCTGCTCACAAGTTTTGCTTTCCACAAAGCCTACTAGCACAGTGCAGCCAGGATTTTGGCCTCTTCCTAAGAAGGATGGCCTTTCTTCTATTTTCCAATAACATGGTCTTCATTTCCACCTGTGTCTGCTCCAGAATCCGTGCTAACAGGCATATTCCTGCTGACCGCTCCTTCAAGGCAGTCTGGGTATTTTCTTACAAGAGCCTGTAACTCCTGCAGCCTTTAAATTCCAGAGCCAAAGCCACTTGTGCATTTTTACGTATTGTTATGGTTATGGTACCAAAATCTGTATTAATGAATGTTTTCCAGAGAAATAACCAGTAAGATATGTATGATACATACGAGATCTGTGATAAGGAATTGGCTCGCACACAAAGGTGGGCTGACAGGCTGGAGTCCCAGAGGAGCCAGTGGGCATGGAGTCCCGAGGCGGTCTGCTGGAGAGCCCTCCTAGCTTGGGGAGGCCAGTCTTTTGTTTTGTCCATACCTCAACTGACTGACTGAGGCCCACCCACATGGAGGGTAACCTCCATGTGTTTTTTAGACCTCTCCAGGAGATTGCGGTGTGCATCCGAGCTTGAGAACCACTGTTTAGGGAGGCAGGCCCACCCCTCGCAACAGAATGCTGGAATTCAGGAGATGGGGTCTGATTGGCTTGTTTCCCCCCTAGCTGGCCTTGGACGGACGGGCACTCTGATAGCCTGCTACATCATGAAGCATTACAGGATGACCGCGGCCGAGGCCATCGCCTGGATCCGAATCTGCAGGCCTGGCTCCGTGATTGGGCCGCAGCAACAGTTCTTGGTGACGTAAGTAGTTGGAAAGCTCTGGTGATGCCGAGGGAATGCTTGGGTCTGGATACTGACTGGAAGTAGACTTCTTAGTCTCCTTAAGGACAAGTGGTCTAGGAGGAGGAAGTTGTTCATTTGTCACTTTCCCGAAAGGTGTATTTTGATGCTATTCAAATGCTCTGACAGGAAACAGTCAAGCCTTTGGTTGGAAGGAGACTATTTCCGTCGAAAGTTAAGGGGTCAGGAGAAAAGCAGACACAAAGCCGCTGTCTCAAAGCTCCTTGTGGCTGTGGATGACATTTCACTCCATGGGGCCGAGAAGCACGCCAAGCAAAAACCCGAACTGGTAATCGAACCGTCCTCGTCACTCTGTTGCTATTGCTTTAAACGCTGGTGAGAACCTTTTAGGGCACGGAGGAAATTGCAGATCAAAGTAATAAAGCACATTTTGAGGGATTATTGTCACACATTTCTTATACTTAGTATCCTCTCTAGGAACTATTTGCTCAAAATAGTTAGAACAAAACAGTGATCCCCCCTTCCTGACACCTTGCCCATTTGTGACAGCTGAACTAGGGGACCGGTTGTTCTCAAGTGGGGGACTTTAGAGAACCAAGAGTTTAGGGGTAGCTGCGCTGCATTAAGTGATGGTAAGTAGATGGTGAAATTTTAAAAAGCATGTTTTCAATATTGAAAGCCCATTATGCTCTTCACTGTCAGTGTTTTATAGCAGGAGCAGTTAGCTTCTGTGCCTGTGGACGTGAAGGTTGGGTGTCGTGCAGTGTGACCTGTAGCTTTATTTCCAAAGCAGCAGCTATTGTAGAGTTCAGCCAGAAGCTGCTGTGCACGCCCTGGGGTTAAGCATAGCTGCTCTGCTTTGCTGCGTGAGCCCGCGCAGCCTGGTCGTTGGCTCAGTGTGTTTTTACTTGTACAGTACAGCGATGACGACGAAAGCTACAGCATGACGCAAGGAGATAGACTCCGGGCCCTGAAAAGCAGAAGGCAGTCCAAAAAGAGCGCTGTGCCCCTCACGTGAGTCCGGGCTCCTTGGGGGGGAAGAGGGGCCTGAAGTTCTTGATGTGCATCTGAGGCCCTTCGTGAGCATTAAAAAAAAAAAAAAAAAAAAAAATTTCCTCAATAGTTGCATGTCCCTTGGGCTACTTTGACAAGATTCTAAGTTATTTTAAATTACTCGATTTTAAGTAACCTATGAAGCACCAGGCTGTCCTGTTTATCTCCGTCTCCCTCCTAGCCCTCTAGTCCATGTTTAGGAAAGCATTTAAGAATGTGTTTCCTCTGGAATAATCTCTGGACATCCTTAGGGTGTCACACTAGGTGTGAGCCACAGAACAATAATTTGTCCATAACTATTAAAAATGGTGAATATCTTTAGACTCACTACTATGTTGCAGGCAATCTCTTTTAATATGGTAGAATTGAATCGGTGGTGACATGGTGGCTTAATGTCATATTACTTTAGGGCAACAACAGATTAAACTATATGTTTTATTTAACTTTTTTGTGTGAGGAATTATATTCAAGTTTCAGAAGGTTTAGCGTGGGAATAGGAAGTATTAGAGTCAGTGAGTGTGTGTTTGTCCACTTGTTGCTTGTGTAACTGGTAGTTAGGATAAAATTTCACAGAGCATCCAGTATGGTTTTAAAAAAAAAAAGTAGAATAAACTTAGCATCATACATTTTTCCTAGGATATTCTTTCTCTCTTTTTTTTAATCCTCAACTGAAGATAGGTTTATTTATTGATGAGAGAGGGGGGCGGAAGGAGGGAGGGTGAGAGAGAGAGAGAGAGACATCAATGTGAGAAACATTGATTGTTTGCCTCCTGTATGCATCCTGACCAGGAAATGAACCCCGCAACTTTTTGGTGTAAGGGTGATGCTCCAACCAGCTGAGCCACCCAACCAGGGGTGTAGGGTATTCTTCAGTAGATGCTCCCACCTGTGACACTAGATTTCTTCCTCCAATGACTTCTCATCATTGTGGAGCACCCAGTTTCCAGCCCCCTCCCCCTATTCTGTGACGGACATAGGCCAGTTACTCAGTAAGCATCGTGTAATATGGTGCACAAGAAGCTAATGACATAGTAAATGTTTATGGCAGGGAAGAGCAAGCCTGTTTTTCATTAAAAATGGTTCTTCCGCCCTAACTGGTTTTGCTCAGTGGATAGAGTATTGGTCTGCAGATTGAAAGGTCTCAGGTTCGATCAAGGGCATGTTCCGTAGCTGCGGGCACATCCCCAGTGGGAGGTGTGCAGGAGGCAGCTGATTGATGTTTCTCTCTCATCAAAGTTTCTAATTCTTTATCCCTCCCCCTTTCTCTCTCTAAAAATTCAATTAAAAAAAAAAAAAATATATATATATATATATATATATATATATATATATATATATATATATATATTTTAATGGTTCTTCCCCGGTATCTCCTTCTCAAGTAGAATCTTTTCAAGTAGAATCGCACCTAAAGCACATGTTGCGGTGGGCCTCAGCCTCGGGGTGTCCTTCAGACCCCAGAGAAGAATAGGGTTTTCCAATATGAAGTGCTGTGTGAGTGGAGGGCATCCGTATTGGCCATAGGCCCTATTTAAGCATTATCTTTGCAATGGAGTTTCCATCAATTAGAATGCTTTAAGACTAGTACATTTTACATAATTTTTCCAAGTGCCGTTTTAATTTCATTAAAAGTCTTTGTTTAAAGCTTTATGGGTTATTTAGAAAGATTATAGTCCCTCCAAATAATTATTCTGAAGCCAATTTTAGACATGATGGAGTAATAGTCAGGGCCCACCCAGAGCCTGTCAGATGTCAGTGTGCACGAGTCTCCTGGGGAGCTGGGACCCGCAGGCGTGCAACTGGCCTGCGGCTCCTCATTCCAGCAAGCTTCCAGGCACCTTGCCATTGTCCAGGGAAGCCCTAGGAAAGGGAGACTGTGTGGGCTGCTTTTCACCATGCCCAGGTTTTTGTATTGCTTTATTTCTCAACAGCTTATTGCCTTCTCCAGCTGGGATGACAGTTCTGCTTAGTCCGACCTTTTTGTTAAATAGGGCTGTGGGAAATTTTCTGCCACCAAGCCTGCTCCTTGGTGAAGGTTTCCTAGAGTTCAGCTCACTCTTTTCCAGAACAGTTGAGGCCATGATTGTCTCTTATAGCTGATGTGTTTGTGTAAAATGAAACAGTAAATGAAGACTGACATCCTAAATGTGTCAGACCCAGAAGGTGACACTAGGTGCCATTCCTCTCCCCTGGGTGTTTGAGGTCCGGGGCGAAAGCTGACGGTGCTCAGCGATGGTGAATGATGGCACTGGCCTGGCGGGCTGGGGGAGCCAGCCTCAGGGTTTCGTTACCCAGTTACACCCCCAGCCCCCACAAGCCAAAATAGGACCCTGGCCCTTTGCTCTGAAGCACTCTTGGTATAAATTAAAACCAAGTAAAATGGTAAAAGTTATAAATGTTATTAAAGAAACTAGTTCAGGATCCTCTTTAATTATAACCCGAAAATAATAGAATAGCCCCTAAATTGTCCCCCTCCACACACAGGTGACGGGCTTGTAGGCCACACTTTCGAAGGAAAAGGCCGAAGCCCCCGTGTGTGCACAGGCCCTGGGATGTTCGGGCAATCTCAGCACCTTCCCTCCTGGCAACCGCCTGCCCACCCTCTCCTGCTCTTTGAAACCCTCTGCTATTAAATCATCTCCTTTTTGCTCTGATTTGTAGCTCTCTTGGCTCTAGAAAAGGAAATCAATTGGAGATTTTCGTCTTTGTTGTTATTTTAGGAAGAAAAGTCCCCTGAGAGTTTTCAATAGCATTTTGGATTGAGAAACCTTGAATTCTATTTCTGCCTCCCGACCACGGGCAAGTTATTTTTCTTTGTATTGGACTTCAATCCAAATGAAAATACTCGTCATAAGAAAAATTAGTGAGAAACATGTGATTCTTAAGAGAAATTTACGGCACGTAAAATACCATTCCATTTACCGGTTTCTATTTTGTAGTCAATATTCGGGGAAAGTGAAAGTCATTAGACATTGTAAAATAGTCATTTTCTCAGAAAGCCTATGTGATCCTGCCCACCGTGAAGATGGTAGACCATGTAGCCCCATGACCTGGAGGTGATCATCGGGCATGATGGCAAGTACGTGACTGTCTGTGCTCACGTAGATTCCGTAGACTTGATAACTCCCCCGTGCTGCCTATTCTGCATACTGATCCTTTCTGCTAGTTTGATGTGGTTAAATGAGATGCTTCATGAGGAGGGGAAATGTATCCTACACAGGACTATGCAAAAGTACAGATCTAATTAACCTTGAAAAGCCTTAAACCCACCTTAGGGGTACAGTGTTGACAGTGTGTTTTTCATCACTGGAAAATAATTCATATGCCAGGAGGAAGAGGAACATCAATGTGAGAAAGACACATCAATTTGTTGCCTCCCGCCCATGCCCCAACCAGGGTTGAGCCTGCAACTGAGGTACATGCCCTTGACCAGGAAATGCTTGACACTCTAACCACTAAGCATGCCGGCCAGGGCAAGACAGCCTTTTTCCCCAACATAATATAACAAAACTCCATCCTTGTTTCCCATGCTTTCACAACTTCACAGGGTGTCTAAAATTTACACATGGCTTTATTTATTTATTATTTTATTTATTTTGGCTTCTCAGTTTGAACATCTGTTCTTTCCCTTCACCCCTTTCCAGATGTTCCCTAGCTGTGCTGACCTCTGCACTGTGTAGTGTTGTCATCTGGTGGATTGTGTGTGACTACATTCTTCCCATCCTGCTATTCTGTCTCGATGGTTTAAGAGCACAGTAGCCATCGGACCCTTTGACAAATAGCTGCTGTGTAAGTGTCCCACCCATTTCTCTACTGTTCACTGCTGCCCTGTTTCCCATGATGCATGTTTTTGTCACTAGCAGCTCTCCTCGCTTTATTGGTTTGCCTTTTTTCAAAGGTTCTTCTTCAAAAACTCCTCAACTCATGGCGTGGTGTCCGGGAGGGACCCCCTCACTGTTCTCTTCACACAAGGGACATTAAAAACAACACACTTTGATTTTGTTGTTGTTGTTGTTGCTGTTTAATGTTTTTATTTCAGAGAAAGGGAGAGGGAGAAATAGAAATAACATCACTGAGGAGAGAGAATCATCAGTAAGCTGCCTCCTGCATGGCCCTTTCTGGTGATCGAGCCTGCACCCCGGGCATGTGTCCTGACTAGGAGACGAACTGCAATCCTTGGTTCCTGAGTCGATGCTCAGCCATTGGCTTTGTTTTTACGTTGTGCTGACGCTGAACAGATTTCTTGAAGTAGCAATTTATTTAGTTACTTGGGGTGCTTTTCTTTCAATTAATTGTTTGTACAACTTTTCTCTAGTTGTCTAGAGTAAACATTTTTAGTGCATCCTTTCCAGTCTAGCAGAAGTAAGTTTCGCACTGATTTTGGTGCTGGTGTAAAGATCTGACTTTGCAGCCAGGAGGTCTCAGGAGCGTGGCGCCCCGTTTCTCTCTGACTGTGCCGCATCCACAGCCTCTCGCTCCTGGCAGCTACTTCCCAGCAAGTCTCTGTCTTGAGTCTGTGGAACTCTCTCCTCTCCCTCATTCCCCTGCCTCCCCCTTTCAGTCACATGCAATGTTCAGATCTGGATGTTGAAAGGAGGGAAGCAGAGAAGATGGGAGTCTTGTCTATGTTTGTGTTTCTGCGTGCCCAGCGCTGCTCCTGCCTTGCTCCTGCCTGCCTTCTTTCCCCAAAAGCAACCAAAATGCCTTAGGGTGATATGGACAGACTCTGTGCTCTCTGGACACCTTTCACCCTTAAACCAGTGCCTGCCAGAGAAGAGGCGTCTTTCCTGCAGATCTGGCACGAGGCTCACCGGGGATCCCCAGCCCAGACCCAGCGCAGGCCAGGAGCGGCGCCCTGGTGGCTGCCGTGACCACGCCTCTCACATCCAGGCTGCCTTCCTTATTCTCTGACATTTCTTCTGTAGCTCATATTCAAGGATTTCTCTTCTTATTCCAACTTGGACCTGGGAGTTTTATTAAGAAATGCAAAAATTCTGCTAGGACTTCCTCCAAAGTAAAATTCCATGGCAACCACCGCTCGTGTTTTATGGTTTCGTTGAGTGTCTTCAGATGGTGGGAAAAGACTGTGAAACCTAACAGATTTCATGCTTTTCAAAATTAAGGAAAAGCTGCTTAACATGTTTCTGTTGGTGACATTTTCTTAAAATGTGTCATTAAATACAAACTTGTCGCCTAGGCTGACCCTCTGTTTCCCATATAGATGGCCCTTTTCGGTGGTTTTCCAGTGCGAAGCTGTCTGGAATAGATGAGCTCTGATTGGGTGGAGGCGTTGCTAATAATACTTAGGTGCTTTTGAGTACGTCATTTTCCCAGGTAACTTTTAAATGGGCTCCATGAGGCTCTCTTCTCTTTACCATCTAAGAAGGTGTAACCTTTCTCTGTTATTCCTGACGCTTGCCATTGCATTCGGCCCACAGCAGAGTATTCATTCATTCAGCCTGATTGACTAATTTGGAATTTACAGAAATCAAAGCTTTCAGGGGAACAAGTGGGGTAAACAAATAGAATCCCCGTAGTTGTCTTTGAGGCAATTACTCCTGGGGCACAGCTGGGGTGTGCCTGGAGCTCTTGAGGCCCAGGACCCCTCGAGTTGCTGCGTCCGACTCTTAGTGGGAAGATGCGTGCGGAGTTGCAGGCCCGGCCCATCATTTGGGAAGCTTGTGTGGCATCTGGGCGACAGCCAGAATTGAATGTTTGTGTTCAAAGCACTTTGTGGCTTGATAGTTTTTACTTTACAATATTCCTCAAGTTGCAGATGCCATGTCCATACTTGGGGAATATTGGGGCTCAGAAAACACCGCGGAGAAGAAAGGTAACTGCAGTGCGGGGCAGAGATGAAAGGCAGGCCGGAGGGTTCTGCTGGGGAAGGTGGAAAGGAGAAGGTACATATGCTGCCTCGTGCTCTGCAGGGTCACGTGATTGGTTTGCCAGGTGGGAATGCTTCCTTCTCGCTTACCTTGGCGGTCTGCCAGCTTATCCCCTTGCAAGGTGGTACTTGTTCGCTATCACAGATAACATTAAGTGCAGTTGCTGGTTTTTCCCCACTTCATGGTGCATAATCTACTGATGTAATAGCTGCTCTATTATTTATGCAAATAATTGGCAACCTGAATCTTTATTAGTGTGACTAATGCATTCTAAATGTCTACCATGCACTCTTTCAAAGTTCCACCTCAGTTATTGGTTATTAATAGTATATTAATTCACATTAATTATTTACACTAATTTTATAGATACTTTTAAAATTGGTAGACATTTTATAAAACAAAAAAATTTCCTGTTAGCCTAAAATTTGATTTAGTGGTAATTTATTGTTTTGAATAGTATTGTTAATTTAAGAAATCAGGTCTTGCCAAAACCGGTTTGGCTTAGTGGATAGAGCGTCAGCCTGCGTACTGAAAGGTCCCAGGTTCGATTCCGGTCAAGGGCATGTACATTGGTTGCGGGCACATCCCCAGTAGGGGGTGTGCAAGAGGCAGCTGATCGATGATGCTCTCTCATTGATGTTTCTAACTCTATTTCTCTTTCTTCCTCTCTGTAAAAAATCAATAAAATATACATATTTTTAAAAAGAAATCAGGTATTAAATTTCCTAAGCAGGCAATTATTGGCCCTTGTTTTTCCTCATATTAATGATTTGACGGTGTGGTAGTGTCTACTATGGGCTGTAGGTGGCCTCATTTGAAAAGTAGGAGTGGGATTTCAAAGCCAACAGAGGCCTCACTTCCTCCGTTGTAGAAACGGAGATGAACCGCTTGTCACGCGGGTGAGTGGCCTGGCCTGGGCTCAGGAATGGCCGCGGGAGCACCCTTGGCTGGTCTTTGTTGTTTTATTTTTCCTTTGTGAAAAATTCTAAATTCACTTCTTTAAAAGACACTACTAAATGTCTCCCCCTCCTTCATATAATCAGAAAAAAACTTTAAATAAATCCTTTTTTTTTTTTCAGGCATAGAATTCATGTGCCAGGCGTTAATCACACAACTGTGTCTGTATATGCCACACAGTCAACATTTAGGAGGTAAAACTTTATGAGAAGTCCTGAGTCCAGCATTGGCTCATTATCGAGGATCAGTTTCCCTCACCGAGAAGGTGGGGCGGGGTCTCACGAGGCTTTTAGAAACCCTCAGTGGACAGCAGCCCTGTCAGCCCTGCCCTCAAGCCCAAGCAGCTTGAAGACCATGGGCCCCCAGACTTCTGCTCTGCTACAGTGCAAACTCTTTTTTTGGGGACAGGAAGCAAGCATTTTACTAAATATTGATGATTTCATGCTTTGGGTAATACTAAGATTGTAAGACTTTACTAATCTAATTTATACTACATTTTAAGAATCTGGTTTGCTTATTCACCAACAAAGTGGTAACTCAGGCATAGGATGTAGGGATCACTATTTAATTGACTTTAGAGAGAGAGACAGGGAAAGATAGAGGGGTAGAAATAACGATGAGAGAGGAACATTGATCAGCTGCCTTCCACACGTGCCCCCTTCACCCCCTACCCCCCCACCCCCACCCAACACCACCACCAGGGATAGAGCTTGCAACCTGGGCATGTGCCCTCACCGGGAACTAGCACCCTCTTGGTTCATGGACCAATGCTCAACCATGGAGCCACACCGGCCGGGCTGGTATGGTTTCTTTTTACTCTTAAGAGCTGAGTTCAAGTCCGTTGTTATTGGCTGTGTTACCTTTATGTTTGCATATGAGAGGAGGAAGCTTTTTCAAGACAGTGTTTCTCTTAGAAATCACATTGAGTACTTTTTCTAAATATGAGGCATACGTTTGAGCATTTCAGTCTCAAAAAAAGGAATGTGGGTAAAATGTTGTGATGTTTTCCCTGTGACAGTTGAGTGAGGAATACGAAAACACCTCCACTGGCACGCAGGCTGGATCTCAGGGAGTGCTGATTTATAAATTTGCCTCGGTATAATTTACTCCCCTCGCATCGCTTCCTAGAGGTTTCCATAGTTTAATTAAATCAAGTATCATGAAATTCAAGCAGTTCCACTTTCTTATTAATGGTACTCGTTGATTCAGTAAGTAATTGTAATCCAAACAAAACTCACATTTTGCTTGAACATGGTTTTAAAATTTGAAGTCTTATATGAAATTGGTATTGATTCAGGGTTTATTGCCCTTACTCTCAGCTCTGAGGAGTGAATATTATCTAGATATTTATATTCATGTTCTATAGAATGATTTCTTGTTTTCATGACAGGAATTCTGAGGTCTTTTACTTAGGACACAGACATTTGCTTTGCTGGTTGATTCTTTGGTGTGGGGATTGTTGAAATTCCAGGTCATTCGTTTTCCAAAGACAAAGACTCTTTATCTTTGTGTAACTAACCTTCGTAAGGAAACGAGGTGCTTCATTTCAAAAGGCCTCGATGTAAAAATGTGTTTGTGGGAAATCCTACCAATTCTCCATCAGATCATTTGTATTCAAGTGCAAAAATGCCTTCCTGTGTCAAATATTTGAGAGTTGTTTCAGTGATATAATCTTATTTTTTCCAACTGTTTTCAGAGTAATTCTTCAGTCCAGTGTTCAGAGCTGTAAAACATCTGAACCTAACGTTTCTGGCAGTACAGGCATTGCTAAGAGAGCCACCAGATCTGCTTCAAGGAAAAGCAGTTTTAAAAGGTGAGAAAAGAACCCCACTCTTCCGAAAAGTTCCAGCATTGCTTCCCCTTTACCTTTCCGGAGACAGGAATGCAGGCAGGCCAAGGCGGAGTCCTGTGGCGGGGAAGTGATCAAATGTGCTTGATGTGTTGGTCATCAGAGAGAATTTGGACCATTTTAATGCAGCATTTTGTTTAGTTTCGTTTTTCAAAACTGATGTTCAGCCCTGAAAATGTGGCCTCTGGGTCGTAGAGTGGGCAGGTTGCGCCTGATGTAAGTCCTCCATGAAGAATTCCCGCAGCTCTCTGCCCGGGCTCAGGGGCCTCTCCGTGCAGATGCCGCGGGGTCGAACTTGCTGCGAATAAGTGTCCCGTGTGACTCGGGAAGGACCTTGGCCACAGTCCACAGCCAGCCACTCCTTCTCTCCCTTTGAGCCCAGCATCTTCCCTGCGATACTGACAGGGGAGGGGCTTGTTCTGTGACCCCGTCCGTTACTCACTTGCCTCAGGAGCTCTGTCATGACCTGCAGGCAGACGTTTTGTTCCAAACGTATTCTATGAACAGGTCCCTCTGGGAGGAGCCGGCAGCCACGGCGCCCTCCCAGAGCGGAAGGCAGGCAGCTCCTCGCCTGTGTGTCGCAGCCTTGGAAGGGGCAGCCGTGGTCCTGTCCTGGCCCAGCGAACCCCTCCTAACAGGTCACCCGGCTTCCCTAACACGTCCTGCACAAATGCCATGCTGCTTTTTCATTGTTCTGCCCCGGGCCTGCGGTCTGGGCCCGAGGTGCCCATCCTCGGTGCCGAGCGAGGCTCGGGGTGGCTGCAGCCGCCGGGTGCTGAGCACTGGCTGGCGACCAGCCGCTCCAGGGGCGTTGCTTTTTGAAGGAATTGCTCAGCTCTGCCATTTTCATCTCTGCTGGTCCTTTGGACAGTTTACCGCACACCGTTACTTCTAGTGGAGGGGAGGTGAGTGTGCCCGTGAGGTTTTGGAGAACTGGGCACTGACTCGGGATTTTAGGGCTTAAAATTTTTCATCAGAAACATATCAAATATTAATACTAATTCTACATGGGTATTAATTAGAGAATTACTGACAAAAAACCCAAGATTTAAGTGCATTATAAAGCAATATGTTATTTATATACAGTAAGAAGGAAGAAATGGTCTAAAGACTGATGAATTTTACCAAATGAATATCTAGAATCATGTTTTTAAAGAAAATTTAATGATTTGGATAAATGCTCACGAAGCAATAAATGCAAAGAGCTATGCCCAGTTGTTAGGAACTATTATTCCAATTTTATAAATGTACAATATACTTTAGATGTGTGTATAGAAATGCATAGGTGTATAAATATTTACAAACAAATACTTAAAAATGTATATATTTCAATTTATGTATTTTGAAATAAGGTAAAGGAAAATATGCCAAGATATTCACAGGATAGTTGGGGATTTTTTAAAAAAAATAATTTTCTTTTTTCCGAACTTTTCTACAATTAATGGAGTGAAATGGGAGCATTTTAACGTTGACATTTTCAGGTGAATTAAACTTAAAAATTCCAATAAGGAGCCTGTTGGTGATGGTTAGGCTGTTCGGATGGCCGTGCTGTCTGTGGGCCACTGCTCAGGGCCCCTCACCGCCCGCGTGTCGGGCACCTCCCTCTGCAGCCTCACACGTGCGTGCGGGCCTCAGATCCAGGAGCCGCGGGCGGGCGGGGGGTGCCTGCCCCCCTCCTCCGCTGAGGGTGTGGCCGTGCCCCAGGGTTCCATCCAGGTCTTGTCTGGTGACTGAACGTGTGCTTCCTGTGCAGTGAGCATCTCCCCCGTCCCTGGACCGGTGCTGGGAGGTCTGAAGGCGAGTTCAGACCGAGTTGCCTGACTGCATGTTGAATTGGCCCTCGGCAGTGACCAGGCACCGGGGATGGTGCTGGAGGGCAAAAGGGACTTTGGGGGGGGAGACCTGAACCGCTAGCATGGGGAGGGTGCACTGGGGCTCGCCGTGCTCAGCCGCTCCCTGTGGCGGGGTCTCCCCGGCCTCCTTCGGGGCTTGTGAGTCACCTGCTCACCGAAGGACATCCATCCTCACAGGCCCACGCCGGCTCCCGGGAAGCAGTGGAGTGAGGTGGCCATGCTGTCGCTGGAGCGTTCGCTGAGCAGTACTTGTTTGTGATTGGAGGGTGGTGAAGGGGTTAATCCATGTCTCCATCATCCGATTTAGGTCAAAATAGTCTGAGCTGAGACTATTCTTCCCTCAGACAGCAATATGGAAAGAATAGCACGCATTTCAGAGCTCGTCTGTAGCCTCGAGGTGCGGGCCGCCCGCCGCCCGGAGCTCCTTCTCTCTTGCAGGTGGAGCGGTCAGCAGGAGCTGGGCTTGCTCCCACGTTCTGTTCTGTTCTTTTTTTTTTTACAGAGAGGATGAGAGAGGGATAGAGAGTCAGAAACACCGATGAGAGAGAAACATCGACCAGCTGCCTCCTGCACACCCCCTCCTGGGGATGTGCCCGCAACCAAGTTACATGCCCTTGCCTCGAATCGAACCCGGGACCTTTCAGTCCGCAGGCCGACGCTCTATGCACTGAGCCAAGCCGGTTTCGGCTGTTCTGTTCTGTTCTTAGTGCTCCGGAGGAAGACCTCCCCACACACTCCGCCCACGGCCATGGCTCTCTTGAGGTTGACAGTTTACTGAGTCCACAGCGCGGGAATTCCCCCACAAACATGTTGAAAGAGCGAATATCCGACAGCTGAGAAGTATGACTATGGTCACACGCATTTGCTGGCAAAGACAGCCCGGTGTGCCTGGTGCCCATGCAGGGAGGCCGCCTCCCCTCGGTCCTGTGCGCCCACTCTGCTCTGGGCCCGGGCCAGGCCCTGTGCTTCCCTCCTCAGCCCCCTCCGGAGCGGGAAGACATACCTCCCGCTTCCTGTCAGAGCTAGAAACCACCTTAATGTCGCTCTTAAGTCCAGTGAAGAGTGGTCCGTTCTCCAGTGCGCGTCAACTCGCTGGAGGGGCTGGAGAAGGCCCACCCTGCGGGGCGTGGGCCCCTCCCTGACCTTCAGTTCCCGTGCTTCCAGCAGCTTACGCTCTTTGTTTGCGGCGGTCTTCTTTTCTTTTTTTAAATCATAACTTCATCCATTTTCTAAGAGAACTGCACATGCGAAAGGGGTTTCTATTCCAGGTTGCAGCCTTGGGGACCATCACTTTCTGCTCCACCTGCCAAACCTACCGAACGTTCATGCCGGGGACCCTGCGCCCAGTCACCTGCTGCAAGGGCCCCCGAGACGCGCTCTCCCCCCGCCATGCGGAGGAGCTGTTAGGGCCCTGCTCTCTTTCTGGCCTAAGCCGTCTCCTTTGTGATTCTTGCCGTCGTCACACCTGGCCCGGCTTCTGGTCCATGAGCATCTCAGGCCTCAGTGACTGATCACCGCTGGGCTTTCGTTTCCATTATTCCAATCATCTCCACACGTGTGTCCTCGTAGAAGGCCAGAATGTTCTATCTACATATTTCTATCTACATATTCTTTTGTTTAAATGCTGGTGACCTCTGCCCTCTTAGGACATTAATCTGCCTTTGGAATTCTAGATCCGGTCCCATTTGAGCAGCCCTGGCCCCTTGTGCTCAGGCCGTGCTGCGGGCTCTGCGGCGCCGCTCTGGATCGGATTGGTTTTCTGACTCTGCCTTTCCGTTAGTTTTTCTCTGAAAGCTGCTATTTAGGTGAAGGTAATAAATGGCGGAAGGAAACCCGGGAAGTAGCGTGAGGATGAATCAGGGAGTGGCTTACGGGCAGCCCAGGGTGGTTTGGCCCCTGACGCTGCGCTGGGCCGAGCTGGGAGCCTCGTGCAGCGCCCGCCTTTCTGTGACCGAAGTCTGGCTCTTAAATAACTGAGTAACACTTCCTTATCTTCTCGTTCTTTTCGCTCTTCCCGCAGCCTGGTTCCTCAGAGGGAAAGAAGGAAAAGGAATGCTTTGCAGCAAATGCCCCTCGTGGCATTATGGTACTCTAATTGCCCGCTGCCTCTGCCCACCCCTTACTGTGTTTTCATTGTTTTGTTTTCCGTTTTGTTTTCTGCAGAACTGAACCTTTTTTCTGCTTTGCCTTCCTCTCCTGTTTGTCTTTATGGTTGGTATCGTACTGTCGTCCAAAGTGTTTGTCATTAAAGAATTAGACAAATGCATACTTTTTAGCATGTTGATATTTTTTATTATGTTGCCTTCCTTGTCTTTAATAACTATCTATGGGACACTAAAACCTTCGTGGTAAATCCTGTTTTTTCTCCCGTAGTCCCTCCATTTCGAGGACTAAGACAGTGTTGCGTTAAGTAAAAACCTGTGACCAGAACTGAAGGAAAACTGGGAACACACTGCATCAGGACTTAGCACAATTAATTTGGAAACTAAACAAACTTGCAAACGCCTTAGCTGCTTTCCACCTAAGAAGCTTGTTCAGCGAAGAAACCGTCCCCCAGAGTGTAACAGCTGCACAGCGTGGGCACCAGTGGGGCCCGAGCACCGCCCAGCTCTCCTTTGGCCGCCGCGCCACGCCGCGCGGTGTCAGGGTAGCCGCCGGCTCCGCGGCGTGGTCCCTGTGGCCGCTGCCGGCCTCGGACAGGCCTGGCGGAGGCCTTTCGCCATTTGTTCTCCGTTTGCCCCGCGCCTGAATGGACAGCGGTGGGCAGGCCTTGCTGAAACTACTCTGATCTGATTCTGTTGGGTGTGGCCCTCTCCCTGGAATGCTTGTCACACGGTGTGTGACCTTACCTGGCAAGCCCCGAGCCACGCGGCTCCACCAAAGAGTGCTTATCCCGAGCCCGGGAAGGCCTGAGGCTGCTGCGAGGCCCTCGCCCCTGCCGGGCGCCTCGGAGGGAAGCTGCCTCCGTGGAGGACGCTGGGTCATGCCTTCCGGGCATGAAAAACCACATTTCATTGTTTCTCCTTGGAATGGGATCCCAGATACCGGGCTTTAAAACACTTCCTGTTTTATGAGGGTCTTTCTGGGTAGCATTTGGACTTCCCGTTGCGTGATCGGCCAAGGCCCTTCCCACACCCTTTGGTTTCACATCCGGATTTCAGCCTGTGCTAAGACTCTCACTGTGGCCTTCAGTTAGGGATCACCTCTCTGCAGAGTGCCTTCTCCCCCACCCGCAGCAGCACAGCGGAGTCTGACATAAAGCAATCACACACACAAAAACAAACCAGTTTATTTGCTGCTAAAATATAAATATGGCCCAAAATAAGAGAATATTTTTCAAAATATTTTGAAGTGGATGGTTTTAGTTCTGTTAGCCAGTGTCGGCCTGCCCTGGTTTGGGGATGGGAGACACAGTACTGAAAGGCAGGACGCCTTCCCATTGCCAGATGAACCAGTCAGATCAGCAGGCAGCTCCATTCGGTAAGCTGCCTTTTAAACAACACTGAGGACTGGGAGGTGGTTGGCAGAAACAGTAAAGTCTGCGATTGCAGAAGTACCCGAAGGCCTTCGCTCCGTGTGGCGTTCCCTCGGCCTGGGGCGGACTAGCTTTGAGGGGATGTGGGAGGTGCCGTTGTTTGGGCCAAACAAGCAGTTCCTCCCCACTGGGCGCTGTGGGCCGCACGCCCGCTTTCACTCCCAGGGGACTGGATCTCAGAGAAACGGAGGGTTTGCCCCTGACGCTCCTAGAAAGACGAGCTCGGGTGGGAGAGCGGCACCGCTGCTGCGCTGTGCTGGGAGGCGATCGAGGTCTCACCCCGCCGGGCGCCAGCATCGGTTCTCAGGGCAGCTCTCCGTCCGGTCACACTAATGGCCCCTCCGGCGTGAACAGCCGCAGCCGTGGAAACCACTCCCCCGAACCTGCCGGGGGGCCTCTGGTTCCCCACAGGCCAGTGCGCTGTCCCCGCAGAGAGGAAGCCCTGTGGGGTCGCGGCCAAGAGTGAAAACTTTGGGCGTCAGTGCCAACCACAGTGCTTTTTATTTTACTAATTGCCTTTTTTGTGTTAGCTGCTCACATTTCCAGCTAGCATTGCTATCCCCACGGCTCTTTCTAAAAATGCTTGTGTCTGACAGGCTTGTTCCTGAAATCAGTCATAGGAAACGAGTGATTTGGGACACAGGACCCGGCACCCGTGTTAGACTTCTGAGGGCGGGCCATGTCGAGAATCCAGGAGGTTTCTGGAAGACTGCTGGAAAGTTCTTGCTGTGAATCAGAGCGGTCTCCCCACCCCGCCCCCAACCGAGCCGTCAGCGCACCAGACCCTGAGGCTGCGGAGCCTCGCTCCAGGGCCTCGCTGCTGTGGAATATGAAACTGCTCGTCAGCTTGAGCACATCCTTTCACTTAAGAGCCTTAAATAGCTTTGAAAGTATAACAGTTTTCATCAGAATTGAAAGTAGAAATGAGTTTTTTTAGGTGCCCTTGAAGCTTTCTGGGGACAAAAGTCCAAAGGAAGGTGTCTGCAAAACAGGCCCCAGAAGTGCAGACTTCTCTAGTTTTCAAGGAGAGCTGGATGGCTCCCGAGGCTCACTGCTCCTCTGGTCTCCAGAACCTTCTGTTCAAACTGAGCCCCTCAGCCTGTCACCCACCCACTTCCTGCCCCGCCCTCCTCTCTCTCCCAGGGGTGATTTCTACCTCTTCTCCGGGCCCAGACCTACTGAGGGTTTCTGTGGGCGCGGCCCCACTGGCCGGGCGGGCGGCGGTCCGTCCTCTGCCCGAGTCACTGTCCGGACGGGAAGCAGTGCGAGCCTGTGATGTTTGTTCTGAAGGCGCTTCTGCTTCTCTCCACGCGTCCTAAACGGTAATTCTTGTGTTTGGGAAGCCATGCTCATCAGAAACAACTTTAAACAACTCGCGTCCTTTAGTGGTCCCCACCCACGAAAGCGGCCGAGGGGCTGGCTGCTGCTCGCCCCAGTCCGTTCCTCCCGGCGGGGGCATTACTCCTCCACCGCCTCGCCAGTGTCACCGGTAGCTTATCCGAGCAGAGTACCACGGTTTTATAGTAATAATTCACATACTTTTATCTAACCTGCACTCATGTACAGATTACTAAAAGTTTTAAAATGTAACTGATTAATCAGAACTGGGTCAATCATTGTCTCGATTTTTTAAATTAAAATGTATATTTCTAACCACATTTTATAAAGCTGAGAGAACTGATTGAATGAATGTTTATTTTCCTGAAGGTATTTTTTAAGATACAGCTTCATAATGGCGTGTAAACTTTGCATATCTATGTAGTTTGATATGTATTGTTGCGTTTGAAATATCATGTGTATTGTAACTGGTTTTATACAAAATATTGAAGAGTGGAAATTGTATAATTATAATCGTGTAATTAAAAGTATTAAATAATCTTTAGATTGATTGTGTTCACTTACTGAAATTCTGAGTTGGAGGAGTATTGTGACCGTCAGCCTTTGTCTGCCGGGGTACACCTCCCCCCCACACACACACACACACACCCCGGGCTGCTGGACCGACGGAAGTGGCCCAGCCCTGGCCCGGGCCGGAGGCTCCTCGATGCCTCTCTGCGTGGCCCTTTCTCCCTGCGGTCCTCAGTCTGTCCTGCTTCCTCCCGACACCATCCTAACGCCTCCTTGTAACATGGGGGGATTAGGGCTTCCACTGAGGAGCAGGGGTGTTGTCCCGCCCATCGCACCTGCCCCGGGGAAGACAGTGGGCACGTGAGGGGCTCCCGTGGGGAGTCACTCGGCACGCACCCTCACCTACTGCCAGGACCCAAAGGTTTCCCTTCCCGGACATGAGATGCATCCATCAGACGGCGGGGTCTCACAGGTCAGAGGCGGGAGCCCCTTCATTCGTCTGCAGGCTTGGGACCCGAGTGCTGGGCGAGAGGCAGGGCCGGTGCGTGACACCACACGCCCTGTGCCATTCGGGGGCGGACCCCTCCCTCGCCATGGTGCCGGCAGGCATCCCGCGGCCTCGTGCCCGGCTGCCAGAGCTTGTCCTGAAGGAGGTGCTGCCCAGCTCCCTGGGGACGGGGCTTTGCTTCATGCCGGGATGTGAGTTTTTAGAGCACAAACCAAAGGGACCTGCCTTCTCGCCGCTACACAAACGCCTGCCACCAGAGGGATTTGCGGGCTCTGCCCTCCACTGAGAGCTACAACCTCCCTGCTCCCTCGTGACTGACCTGGAGGCCAGTGTGCCTCCTGGTGACTGACCAGCCTGGTTAGTTGGCGTGAGCCAAGCAGCTCCAAGTCCGAAGAGGCTGGGAGGGAGGGGCAGGCGTGGCGGCAAGGCCCCTGCGGGCTGTGGATGGAACCACGAGGGGCGCTGTTTCTCCTCGGAGCAGCCCCCCGGGCTGTGCAGTTGGGGTGGCAAACCTCTGAGAGCCTGGCCTGCAGGTACTTGTCAGCCACACTGCCCAGAGCATTGACAATCTGCTAAACCCCTCTTATCCCACTCACGTGAGGTGGGAATAAAGAGTTCCTATTTTAACAGTACGAGAATTAAATGAGGTAATACATGCAACACACTCAAAACAGTGTCTGGCACATAGCTTCCAATAAATTACAAGTTTGTTTATATTATGTTTTCTCCAGGTGACCAGGTAAAGGCTGACTTTAATAGCAGATTATGGTCCTTCAGTACCTGATATTTTTGGTACCTGCAGTTTAATTTGTGTGTTAAAGGGGGTCAAACTATTGACTCTTGCCCTGTCAGGTTTGGCTGAGTGGTTAGAGCATTGGCCTGTGCACCAAAGAGTCCTGGGTTTGATTCCCGGTCAAGGGCACGGACCTAGGTTGCAGGCTCCTCCCCCGCCAGGGCCCAGGTCTGGGCTCGCACAGGAGGCAAGCAATTAATGTGTCTCTCATCAATATTTCTGTCTTGTCTTTCCTTCTCTCTTCCATTCTCTCTAAAAATCAATGGATAAATATCCTCAGGTGAGGATTGAAAAAAACAAAAACAAAACAGAGCAACAAACTTGACTCTTGCCGGGAGAAACTCCCGCATGAAGGACAGTGGAGGGCAGTCCAGAGGCTGGGCAGCGGCGTGCCCGAGTACCAAGGCTCCCTCCGGAGCCCCCGCCGCACCTCCTGAGCGCCGGGACGGGAAGAGGCCGCGGTGTGCATCCTGCAGCAGGTGTGCCTCCTGCAGCAGGTGTGCATCCTGCAGCAAGCGCTGCCCTGGCCTGGCTGCGGACCCTCCGCTGCCGCCTGCCCTCACTGCTCATCTGTGAAACTGGACTAGTGAAGGCCGGGTTTTGGGTTAAGAAATCAGAGTGCATGGACGCATGTCACCCGGGGACTGCTCTTCCTCTCCCGGGTGCGTGCTGCGGCGGGTGCGCGGGAGAGCGGCTCCCAGGCTTTGCCGGCTCCGCGGCATGCCACGACTTCTGAAGTCATTCTCATCCCAGTTGGCCATGTGGTGCTTCCCACATGTTACCATGGTAACACTGCACAAACATTCCCCTGGGAACTCTTCCTGGGTGACCCTGGGTGGTTCTGATTCCTTCAGAAGATGTTTCTAGGTCAAGAATATGCAAAAGTGTGAAGTTTTTATGTTCATCACCTCGAAAAGCAGCTTGGGATCATTGTTCAGAGCGCAGATTTTGGACCCAGACTGCCTCTTACTAGCTGTGTTCTTGGAGCCACGATGATAACATCTAATATATTTGAGGATTAAATGAGTTCATGTGTGTTCATTAGAACAAGTGCCTGGCCCATTACTAAGAGCTATGTACATATTATTTAATGAAAAAATAAAACACTGCTTTAATGCTGTCCAAGAGGACTGTGGCCCCCAGGAGCAGCTGTCAGGGCTGAGCTGGTCATGAACAGCAGGACGCGCTGCAGGGTCACTCCCCGCTCAGAGCCCTGTCTTTGAGCTGCCCCGGGATTCAGGTTTGGGCCTTTGTCTTTTGAGGGGTTGGCACAGTATGTCCCTGTTGAGTCTCGCCACCTCTCCCGGCTCCTGGGTCGCTGGCCAGCCCCCTCACCTGCCTATAACTGTGTCTCCTGTCCTTGCTAGCAAGTCTGCGTGGCTTCGGTGTGCTTCTGGATGACGTGTGCTCCTCCCACACAGAGCTGTGCAGGTAAGGAGGCCTCCCACTGCCAGGGCCGGACCACGCGGGCTGGTGACCAAGGGCCTGGCCTTGACCCCTCCATTCTCACAACGCCCCGACACACCTGCAGGGGAAGAGGCTTTGCGTGGGAACAGAAAGGGGGCGGGGCTTTGTTCCACGTGGAGAAGGACAGTGGCTCTTCCCGCCAAGCTTCCCTGAGGAACACAGGACAGCTAGCTCTTCCTGCAGGACGGCGTGGAGAACGCAGCCCTCCCCCATGCCGCTACCAAATGCCAGTCGTGCCCCAGCCATTGGACAGTCACCCCCCCCCCCCAACACACACACACACACACACACACACACGCTCAGCCGCCGTCAGGCTGGGAGCTGCTGTGGGACCACCAGCACGCTCCTGGGCAGCCCCGGCTGATGGGGCAGCGTCCACTCCGCCCGGGGCCGGGCAGAGGCGGGGCTGGCGCTGCCTTGCACCAGGTGTCCTCGGTGATGCCACGGTGGCAGCCCCACACCTGCCTTAACCAGGGAGCTTAGCGCATGCCCCCGGGGTCTTCTCTCCAGCTGGCACAACCCAGTCCCTGCCACTCAGCAACGCCCTGAGTCGGTGCTATGAATACAGCCACCTCCTCCCTCCCCAGCGATGGCGGGCTGGCCCAGGCTGTACACTTTCTGGACCGGCTGTTCGTCTGGCTGGGGCTCCGCAGGGACCAGCCTCGGAGCAGGTCCGCGTGGACGGCAGCGCTCACCAGCGGCGTTCTCTCCAGGTGCGAGTTAAGCCCGTCTCCTCCGGCCCAGGCCTCAGCCTCAGCAAGCTTCCGCCTGGATCTTGCCCTTGGTATTGAGGTTTCAGCCCAGGCGGCCTGGGGATAACTGGTGGGGAGGGCCAGCAGACACCTCTCCGGTTCAATCCCGAGCCCCGGAGACAGGAGCCGTGGGACTGAGGGGCGCTGAAGTCCCTCTGTCTCCCCAGGAAAGTTCATGCCAAAATGGTGACGTCATAAACAGGCCCTCAATGGCCTCACTGGCTGTCTACCGCCCGCTCCTCGGGCTCTTCCTACAGACTCGGTGAGAAGGGAGGTGTGCCATAGAGGAGCCTACTCGTCAGCCACCCCAGACCCCTCCAGGCCTAGGGATCCGGGTCGGGACGGGGCCAGGATGGGGCCGGGGAAGTTAGCACTGCCCTGACCAGGCCCTCCGGCCTTGCGTTTGTCTTCCTTTCTAGCCACCCATCTTAACTGCAAACCTCCCCAGCGTCCCTGCTCATCCCCGCTCTCCTCCGCCACCAGCACACAAGCTTTCCTCCCTGTTGCTCTAATGCTGCCAAGAGCTGCTGGGAGGGGGATGCAGGCCAGGCCCCAGCCGTGCGCGGCTCTGGGCTGGACAGTGCCCCGCGGGCGGAAGTGTGCTCGGGGCCTGGGCAGCTGGCTGTTCTCCAGATGGTGCGCAGCCTCGGTGTCTTGAGAACTCCGAGGGCCGGATGTGTAAGCCCGGGCCACGCCCTTCTACTGCAGGCACTGCCCGGCTTACACGACGACTTCGTGCTCCTAGGAAGCCCTCGGAAATGGCCACGCTTTTTGCAAAGGAACTGCTAGACGGTGGTTGGTTCTCAACTCCACTGGCTCGACCTGCTCTCCCCACGCATGGCCTGCTTTGCCCATGGTAGAGCTGTGATGGGTTCGAAAGCCAATGTGGTTTGGTTGGGGCAAGTCCTATTGCCTTGAGTCATGGGAACCAGGGCCCCAGGCAAGGGCCTTGGGCAGGGGTCAGGAGCTGAGGCCTCGGGCTGCGAGGCCCAGAGAACCCCCGCCCCCATTCCTGTCTCCACCCCTCAAGCCCTGCACGATGCCTGTGCGGAGGCCTGACCCCGCTGACACCGGTCCCACCGCGCTTTGGGGCACTCACGTGGGCAGCCGCTGCGAAGGGTCAGTGTTGCAGGGCTGCCCTGGCCCAGGCGGCAGCACACGGCACATACTCAGGGCGGCTCCGGGGCCCCGCGGTGCACGTGTCCTCTGCCCCCCTCCTCCCACCCCCGGCCCCTCTCCGAGCGGGTTTGCCCAGGGACTGGTCATTGAGTGGGTGTGGAGGGAGCACTGGGCAGGGAGTGGAATCTTCTTCCTGCTTTATCTCATCCCATCCCTGCCCGGGTCAGCGGGCTCCGGGCCAGTGCAGCCCCTGAGCGAGGTGCTGAGAGACGTGCTGGTCACCGCTTGGTTCTGCAGGTGGGGGGGGGGGGTTACCCTTAGACCGAAAGGCCTCCAGATGGAGGGCTGGGCCTCCCTTCGGGGACGGGCTTCTGGGACATCGGTTACAAGTTTGTGCACTCTTATCTGTATTGTATTTTATAAGAAGGTTATTCTAAGTACCTGCTCTCCTTCCTCAATCTCTGCCATAAATACAGGCCCCAGGGCCAGAGCCAGGCACTGCTCCCCCCGGCACGTGGGCAGCGGCACCGGCGCCCAGGACCTGCCTGCTGGCCAGCGCCAGGCGGGGCGGTCCCCACGGGGCTGAGGGAGATGAGGCAGCGACCAGGAAAGGGGCCTTTTCTCCGGGCAAACCGCTCAAGGGGCGGGCCATGCGGCAGCCCGGTTCTTTCTGGAACAGCTTACAGGCGGTTCCTGCTTGGCCCAGCTTGAGACCCAGCCCGCCCGCTCTCCACGGCCCCCGCCACCACGGGCTCCAAAGGGGCAGCAGCGCCTTCGCCCTGGAAACACCTGCCCCGGGGCGGGTGGAGGGCCAGCGATCAGAAGGCAAGGGGGCGAGTGTGGCCTGGGCTCCGGCCGGCCTGCCGGGGGGTGACATGCCAGGTGCTCACCACCAGCGGGCGGAGGACCGGGCGGGAGACCAGCAGGGCGGGGTTCGGCCCTCCCGGCGCAGGGGACCAGCCCCCTTCAGGGCTGTCAGGGTCACGCCTGCCTCTGGGGCTCTCCCAGCTGCAGGTTCTGGGACACCTGCCCTCCCGTCTTCAGCTGCTGCCCTGGCAGCCGGCCCAGCGGTGTCTGCTGGCCGAGGGACCCATGGGCTGGGGCCAGCCGCCGGCCTGGGGTCCCAACCCGCTGGACGGCGCTTTCCAGTCTCTCAGGCCCGTGTCCTGTGGGGGAACCTGCCTAGTGTCACCAGCCAGAAACATGCCCGCCCGCGACAGCATCTGGGGTGGGGGTGTGGGGGAGAGGGCAGCGTTTGCAAACATCACGGGACAGGAGGGGTGGTTGTGTCTTAAAAGGGAAGTTTCACTCATCTTCAAAGGAAAAGGGGCTCCGCAGCTCGGCCTCCCGCCCACCAGGGCGGACAGCGAGCTGTGTCCCCCACCCGCGGTTCAGCTCCCATTCCTCCACAGCACAGCCTTTGCTGGGCCTCCTCTCATCCTCTCCCCGTCTGGGTGGGGCCCAAACTGCTCCCTCCCACACCAGCCGGGAGGGAGGGAGGGAGGGGGGAGGGAGGACCAGCCTTTCCTCCTCGGCCGCCCAGAGCAGCAGGTGGAGGCGGCAGCGGAGGCGCAGCTCCTGAGCCAGGGCTCCAGCCGCGCGTGGCGTGCGGGGAGCATCACCCAGCTGCCAGCGGCCGCTGCCCAGCCCCCACGCCGGCTCCAAACCTCGAGGAACTTGGGGAGCTACTGACCCTCTGAGCCTGCCCCTGACCCCAAACATTCACGCAAGGAGCAGCACCCGACCCGGTGCGGTGCTGAGCACACACATCAGCACAGGCCTCAGTTCTGACAAGGTTTGAAGGAGAAACGAATATGGAACCAAGTGGCACTGCTCTCTGGCTGGACCCCTTTTCACTTGATTGGCGGGGTACATGACTTAAAACCACACACTAATGCTCATCCTAAAAGCCTCGCAAATCCTGGCTGCGCACGCTGATACCAACGTGGTGCGGGTGCGTACAGGCCGCCACGCCTCCCGGCTGTCCGACGGTGGCCATTGCCAGGGCTGCACAATGGCTGAGGAAAACCAGAACTGCAGCAAGCCCAGGGAGGGTGACGGTTAGCCAGCGGCAAATCTGCTGCAGGTCCGCCTCCCCAGGCAGCCTTACCGACACGGTGTGCGTCCTCCCCCACACCAGCCGCCTCGTCTCTAAGCTCCCAGGCAGCCTGGGAGCCCCCACGGGCAGTCTCCATGCCCACAGTGCACACCTCATTCTCAGCTTCCCCTGCAAGTCCCTAAACAAAAAAACCCCGACCCGATTAGAGCGGCAGCTCTGTACCTGAGAAATCTTTACCCCCCCACCCCCGAAAAATGCAACGAATCACACCAAAGGGGGAAAAGCAATATCTATTGTTCTGAGTCTCTTCCCCGAGCAAGAAGTCTTCCCGGCGTGCTGCTGAGCGCCCGGCGGCTCTCATGCCAGAGCAGGAAAGTCTTCAGGGTCGTCCGGGTTTGGAGCAACGTCTTGTGTCTGAAAGAAAAGTGTTGGAACCAGCTGTCATTTCACCCGATCCCACTGGGGCGCTCACCGCACGCTGGGCAGAGGCGGGGCGGCCTCCAGTGCAGCGCCAGGAGCTGCGCTGAGGGTGCCCCCTCCCTCTCACCCTCACTGCTGCCTGACTACTGAGTGCCTGGCACTGCCCCCACTCCTCCAACAAATCCTCCGAGTGACCCTTTTTCTATCTGGCACGTCCGTCACCCAAGAACAGCAGAGGCTGACCGCGTGGACACAGGATGATTCCCCAGTTGTCCCAGGGAGACCGATGGGAAGTCAGTGTGGGAACCGCAGTGGCAGACGCCCAGGGACGGGTGTCACGGTCAGGGAAGGCTTTTCTGGAAGAGCACGTTCATAGAATGAAAGGTTCTGTTCTGAGAATAGAAAACTCACCTCTCCTTTGCAAGCAGAGCTCCACCACTGCCGCGCTGGTCAGGAGCGGGGGGTTCTGGAAGCTGCGCCCGCCCTCCCTGCCACCCACCTGTGCTCTAAGGCTCAGAACAGCCACAGGCCTCGCCTCGCAGGCCCTGCCCCTTCTCGGGAGAACCTGCTCTTCCAGAAAAGCCTTCCCTGACGGCGATGTGTGCTTGGCCACCGAGTTGCATTGGACACCCGTCGCGTCGTTACTGAGTTTCCTGCACTGACTTCCCATCTGTCTCCCTTCACCAATAATGAGCGACATAAACTGATGGACAAGGACAGAGACAGGGATGCATCAAGCAGACTGTCCACCTCCGAGGGAGGGGAAGGGAGAGAAGGGCGGGGGGAAAGGGAGAGATCAACCAAAGGGCTTGTAAGCATGTATGAGCCTAACCTGTGGTCATACATGTGGACATACGTAGGGTGGGTTTGAGATGGGAATGGGGGGATGAGGACAAATATGTGATACCTTAATCTATAAAGAAATTTAAAAATAAATGTAAAACTTCAGTTTTGTTAGAAACAAAACAATCCAGTCATCCTGTATACTAAAGTTACACCAATCTTTATCCCTGAATGCAAATATACAACTTGAGGGACTGTGTGTCCATTCATTTTCATATCATCAGCATCTAGCAGAGTGCCTGCCATGTAATTAGTGCTCAATAAAAATATTTAAGAATCAAGAAGAAAAAAAAAAAAGAACAGAAGCTTTCCCAACCTGGCCTCAAATGTTCTCTCTTGCTTAGGTATGAGCACGTGTGGGCACTGCTCCAGGGAATCGCAGCAAAAGGAACGTCTATGGGGTCAGCCAGGAGTCGTTAGGAGGACTCGAGCCCACGCTGGCCACAGGGCCTCAGACCCCAACCCCTCCTAAACAGGCACTGGTGTATCTGTGCACCAAACATGATGCAGATCACATGGCGAGAGGCCCCAGGGGAGCGGATAAAAGCAGACATGGCTGCTGCTGCCCACAGACACAATCCACGGTCACACCAGTGACAACTGGAGATCGTGCTCCAGAGAGAAGCAGTGTGCACTGGTCTGCAGGGAAGCGGAACTAGGAAGCTTCCCGGGAGCAGGCAGGTCAGAGCTGTTCCCGGGAGCAGGCGAGGGCCCTGCAGTAAGAGGAACTCTGCAACAGGGAGGCAGCGCTGACTGGGCGGAGGGGGAGCTCCGAGTGGAGAATGGCTGCAGGGGGCCTTCTGTCTGAAAGCTCGGGGTACAGGATGTGCCCTCAGGCATAGCGAAGAAGATCTGTTCACAAGCCTGGGGTCAGGTCTGATGCAGTGAGTCTGCTCTAAGCGCACCTTCAGGGCAGGCAGTGGACCCCCCTGGAGACCCTGGAGGCCAGGGACAGCTCATCTGTACCTAACTGGTGGTGGTGCTGACATCACTGTTCCAAGCACCCAACATGAGACCCCACTAGAGAGGAGGGACCCACCACAGAACCTGACCACCCTCCAAAATCACTCTGCTGCCCAGGGCTCCTCCTCCTCAGGTTCTTTAGGAAGCCACTGGGATCAGAATACAAACACTTACCACCACTTCTGCTCTGGGTCCATAGTTCTCTGTCCTTCGGATCCTTCCCCGGCCTCCCCGTGTGCCACCTCTGGCTCCGCGCCCCGGACGAGGGAGGTTACCAAAATTAATCTCCAGCTGGGACGTGATGTCATTGGCCGCTTTCCGGAAAACGTGGGCATCATCCTCGCAGTCATCCTTTACTATCTGCAACAGTGACAGCAGCACACACTCAGCTGTCTCCATGGACAGCACTGGGCTCAGGGTCCGAGCGACACGCTGCAAGGAGCTAAGGCCTCGTGGCCGGCCTGGGCACAGGGTGGAGGAAGATGGCAGAGCCGCTCTTCCCAGCACAGGGCACTGCACGGCTCACAGCCACACGTTCTCATGTTCACAGTCCTACCGCAAACACCTCTAACTTACATTATTCCAAGTGAAACAAAAGTTCTACCCGTGTAGCAAGATGTAAGATCTGACATGACTAACAGCAAATTGAGATAAATGTTTTATATCTGTATATTTTGCCAAGATTAAAAGTTTTAAATTTCTGCTTTTAATTGCTCACAATAATACTTTGATAAGGAAATATTCTCCTTCCTTGAACAGAACTTGATGGAGAAACTCCTTTTGATGTGGGGTGCTAACTGTACAATACCAGATGTTAGAAACTGCATGGTCTGCAATAAACAATTCCTCCCCGAGTGTATGCAATGGTCAATAGCATGCTGGTTCCCTGAGGTCTGCTGCCAATACTGTGTTAAGAATGCCAGCCATTTTTTAAGAACTGCTTTACAAAATTCTTTGAGAAAGCACATTTTATTGTAAGAGGTTAAGTAAGTTCTGCCTCTTTTAAAAGAAAACTGTATTAAATAAGTCTCTCCAATTTTATTAGGCTTCAACTCCTAAAGGATTTTTTTTTTAATCTCACTTGTAAGTAAAATACAAATCTACAGAAAATATACCCATGGGCTTGGATGACACTCTCCAAAGTGCTATAAGGTTAAACGTTCCCACAATTAGTCTAGGAAATAAAATCAAATTTCCCTGAGCACATCAACCCCTCTGGACTAATGTTCACTGCAGGTTTCATGGTTAGCATTCATGTCCCTTCAATGTCTCAGATTAAAATAAAACAGGCCGCCCTGGCTGGTGTGGCTCAGTTGGTTGGAGCATTGTGCTGTGCACTCAAGGATTAAAAATAATAAAATAAAAAACAATTAAAATAAAGCACACGCCTTAAGTATATTGATTCTTAAAGTTAAAACAGTGAGGAAAAACAATTCAGGAGCACTGACCGTCTGGTGAAAAGACGTACCAAAAACCAGTGAGAGGGACAATTCCAAACTGCCAGTGGATCAAGAGGAAGCTACACTGACACTCTCCTCGGACCAAGCTGGAATTACAACTAAAATGCAGAAAAACCATCCTGAATAATCAACTGAAGACTGGCTGGAGAGAACCTTGATAACCAAGGACAGAAAGTAGAGACCACGTAGAGACTGGCAGGAAGGGTGGAAGTGCAAAAGGGCTGGCCAGGCTCCCACAGACAGACAGACAGACAGACAGACAGAAGCTGGAGTTCTGGAGAGAGATCTCAGCTGTGGGGAGTTCCCATTGAGAACTCTGAGGTTTAATCCCCCAGGCTGGGATCCCCAGCCCAGAACATTAGAACTAAGAACGGAGCCCAGATAAAATCTGGCTGTGATAACAAGTAAGGTTGCTGCCTGCCAGCCAGAGATGGCTAGAAATGCAGGCACCCTACCCTCTTAAAGGGCGAACACATTTTGAGTGCAGCCACTCAACTTGACTCCAGCAAAGGAAGGACATGTGGGACAACCTGAAACGTAACAATATTTGCATCATAGGAAGGCCAGAAAGAAAAGAAAGTGAGCAAGGGATAGAGAGCATGTTTGAAGAAATAATGGCAGAAAACTTCCCTAACTAGGTGAAGAAAAAAGTCACGCAAGCTCAGGAAGCACAGAGAGTTCTAAGTAAGAAGAACCCAAATAGCTTCCCCAACACAGACTCTTCATAATTGAAATCCCAAAAAAGTTAAATACAAAGAATCATAAAGGCAGCAAGAGAAAAGCAATTTGTTACCTACAAAGGAGTTACTATAAGGATGTCAGCTGATTTTTCATGAGAAAGTTTATAGGCCAGAAGGGAATGGCATGAAGTATTCAAGATAATGAAAACGAAGGATCTGAAACCAAGATTACTATATCCAGCCCAGCCAGCATGGCCCAGTGGTTAAGCATCAACCTATGAACCAGGAGGTCACAGTTTGCTCCAAACCCAGATGACCCTGAAGACTTTCCTGCTCTGGCATGAGAGCTGCTGGGCGCTCAGCAGCACGCCGGGAAGACTTCTTGCTCGGGGAAGAGACTCAGAACAATAGATATTGCTTTTCCCCCTTTGGTGTGATTCGTTGCATTTTTCCGGGGGGGGGGGGGGGGGTAGAGATTTCTCAGGTACAGAGCTGCCGCTCTAATCGGGTTAGGCCAGCACTGCCCAAGCAGGCGGAGCTCGGAGTTTTTCTGTTTAGGGACTTGCAGGTGAAGCTGAGAATGAGGTGCGCACTGTGGGCATGGAGACTGCCCGTGGGGGCTCCCAGGCTGCCTGGGAGCTTAGAGACGAGGTGGCTGGTGTGGGGGAGGACGCACACCGTGTGGGTAAGGCTGCCTGGGGAGGCGGACCTGCAGCAGATTTGCCGTTGGCTAACCGTCACCCTCCCTGGGCTTGCTGCAGTTCTGGTTTTCCTCAGCCATTGTGCAGCCCTGGCAATGGCCACCGTCGGACAGCCGGGAGGCGTGGTGGCCTGTACGCACCCGCACCACGTTGGTATCAGTGTGCGCAGCCAGGATTTGCGTGGCTTTTAGGATGAGCATTAGTGTGTGGTTTTAAGTCATGTACCCCGCCAATCAAGTGAAAAGGGGTCCAGCCAAAGAGCAGTGCCACTTGGCTCCATATTCGTTTCTCCTTCAAACCTTGTCAGAACTGAGGCCTGTGCTGGATGTGTGTGCTCAGCACCGCACCGGGTCGGGTGCTGCTCCTTGCGTAAATGTTTGGGGTCAGGGGCAGGCTCAGAGGGTCAGTAGCTCCCCAAGTTCCTCGAGGTTTGGAGCCGGCGTGGGGGCTGGGCAGCGGCCGCTGGCAGCTGGGTGATGCTCCCCGCACGCAAGCCACGCGGCTGGAGCCCTGGCTCAGGAGCTGCGCCTCCGCTGCCGCCTCCACCTGCTGCTCTGGGCGGCCGAGGAGGAAAGGCTGGTCCTCCCTCCCTCCCTCCCTCCTTCCCTCCCTCCCTCCCGGCTGGTGTGGGAGGGAGCAGTTTGGGCCCCACCCAGACGGGGAGAGGATGAGAGGAGGCCCAGCAAAGGCTGTGCTGTGGAGGAATGGGAGCTGAACCCGAGCCGGAGGGCCCCCCTGTGGCCCTCGCCCTGGAGGTGGCCCTGGATTAAAATGGTGCCAACACTGGTTTGGCTCAGTGGATAGAGCGTCAGTCTTCGGACTAACGCTCTGGTCAGGGGCATGTACCTTGGTTGTGGGCACATCCCTGGTAGGGGGTGTGCAGGAAGCAGCTGATAGATGTTTCTCTCTCATTGATGTTTCTAACTCTATCCCTCTCCCTTTCTCTATATAAAAAATCAATAATTTATATATTTTTAAAAAGAATTAAAATGTCAATAAATAAGTACCTATTAAAAATAGCCTTAAGTATAAATTAATTAAATGCTCCAATCAAAAGACACAGGGTAGCTAAATGTATAGGAAAACATGACTCAAATATATACTGCCTACAAGATACCCACTTCAGAACAAGAGACTCCAGAATGAGTGTGAAGGGATGGGAAAAAAATTTCCTATACAAATGGAAATACAAAAACACACACAAACAAACAAATAAAAAAAACTGGGATAGCAATACTTATCTCCGACAAAAGAGACTTCAAAATGAAGGCCATCACAAGAGACAACAAAGGTCACTACATAATACTAAAGGGACTGATCCAATAAGAGGATATTACCCTGATAAACATATTTGTATCCAATATAGGAACACCTAAATATATTTAAAAAACAAAACTTTCTGAAAGACATTAAGGGAGAGATCAACAGCAATATAGTTATAGTAGGAATCTTTAACACTCTGCTGATTTCACTGAATAGATCTTCCAGACAAAAAACAAGGAAATAATGATTATAAATGACACACTGAATCAGATGGATTAAACTGACATTTATAGGAACATTTCACCAAAAACTGCAGAATATACATTCTTCTTAGTGCACATGGGTCATTCTCAAAGAGAGACCACCTGGTTAGGACACAAAACAAGTCTCTACAAGTTCAAGAAGATTGAAATCATATTAACATCTTCTCAGATGACAATGGAATTAAATTAGAAATCAACTATAGTAAAAATACCTCAAAACATTCTAACACATGGAGGCTAAATAGCATGCTATTAAACAATGAATGGATTTCCAATGAGATCAAGAAAGAATCAAAAACTTCTTGGAATCAAATGAACACACAATCACCCCAAATCTCTGGGATACAGCAAAAGCAGTCCTGAGAGGGAAATTCATAGCAATACAAGCCTAGCTAAAAAATAAAAAATAAATTTAGTAATAAACTAATCCTATATCTTGAAGAATTAGAGAACAATAAGACATATTAGAGCAGAAATAGATGACATAGAGACTACAAAAACAACACAAAAGACCAATGAAACCAAGAGCTGGTTCTTTGAAAAGAAAAACAAGATTGATGAACTGTTTGCCAAGCTCATCAAGAAACAGAGAGGAGCCAAATAAATAAAATCAGAAACAAAAGCAACTGAAACCACAGAAATATAGGATTGTAAGAAAATACCATGAACAACTATTTGCCAACAAGCTGGACAATGAGAATGAAATGGACAAATTCCTAGAAAAATACAATCTCCCAAAACTGAATCAGGAGAAAACAGAAAACCTGAATAGGCCAATAACAATTAATGAAAGTGAAGCAGTAATCAAAAAACTCCCAGCAAACAAAAGCTCTGGTTCAGATGGCTTGACAGGGGAGTTCTATCAAACATTCAAAGAATACCCATCTTTCTCAAACTATACCAAAAAATTCAAAAGAAAGGAACACCTCCAAGCTCTTTCTATGAGTCCAGCATTATCATAATTCTAAAACCAGATAAAGACACTACAAAGAAAGAATTGCAGGCCAATATTTCTGATGAACATAGATACTAAAATCCTCAACAAAACATTAGCAAATCAGATCCAGCAATATATTAAAAAGATCATACAGCACAATCAAGTGGGATTTATTCCAGGGATGAAAGGCTAGTACAGTATTCACAAATCAAAACATGTTATAAACAAACTGAAAGACAAAAACCACATGATCATATCAACAGAGGCAGAAAACACATTCAACAAAATCCAACACCCATTTTTAAAAAATATTTTTAATTGATTTCAGATAGGAAGGAAGAGGGAGAAAGAGATAGAAACATCAATAATGAGAATCATTAATTAAGCTGCCTCCCGCATGCCCCCTACTGGGGATCAAGCCCACATGCAGGCATGTGCCCTTGACCAGAATCAAACCTGGGACCCTTCAGTATGCAGGCCGATGCTCTACCCATTGAGCAAAACCAACTGGGGCCCAACACCCATTTTTTATAAAAACTGTCAGCAAAGTTGGAATAGAGGGATCATATCTCAACATAAAAAAGGCCATATATGACAAATGTATACGCAACATAATACTCAATGGGCAAATACTAAAACCATTTCCCCTAAGATCAGGACCAAGACAAGGATGTCTGCTTTCACCGCTTTTATTCTACGTAGAACTGGAGATCCTCGCCACAGCAATCATAAAAGGCATCCAAATTGGAATGGAGGAAGTGAAACTCTCATTATTTGCAGATAACCTGATATTGTAAACAGAAAATCCCAAAGATTCCACCAAAAAATACTTGATTTAATAAGTGAATTGGGCAATGTAGCAGGATACAAAATTAACACTCAAAAATCTATGGCATTTTTATATACCAATAATGAATTCACCTAACCAAAGAGGTAAAAGACATGCACTCAGAATCTACAGGACACTGAAAAAAGAGACAGAGGAAGATATAAACAAGTGGAAGAATATACCATGCTCATGGATTGGTATAATCAACATCATTAAAATGTCCATACTACTCAAAGCACTCTATAGAGTCAATACAATCCCCATATTTTATTTTTATTTTGAAAAAAATTGTTTTGATTTTTACAGAGAGGAAGGGAGAGGGAGAGAGAGCTAGAAATATCGATGAGAGAGAAACATCAATCAGCTGCCTCCTGCACACCCCCTACTGGGAATATGCCCGCAACCAAGGTACATGCCCCTGACCAGAATCGAACCTGGGACTCTTGAGTCTGCATGCTGATGCTCCATCCACTGAGCCAAACTGGGTAGGGCAGCAATCCCCATATTTTATAGATCTAGAACAAATACTCCAAAAATTTATATGGAATCATAAAAGACCCCAAATATCCACAATAATCTTGAAAAAGAACAAAGTTGGAGGAATCACAATACCAGATATCAAGTTATACTACAAAGTCACTGTTAGAAAAATAGCCCAGTACTGGCACAAGAACAAGCATATAGATCAATGGAACAGAATAGAGAACCCAGAAATCAACTGAAGCCATTATACTCAATATCTGACGAAAGAGATAAGAGCATACAATGGAAGCAAGACAATATTTTCAATAAATGGTATTGGGGAAATTGGACAGATAAATGTAAAAAAAACCATGACTAACTTACACGATACACAAGGATAAACTCAAAAATATATGTCGTGAAACCATAAAAATCCTAGAAGAAACCATAGGCAGCAAAATTGCACACATCTCTCATAGCAATATGTGTGTGGATATATCTCTCTAGGAAAGGGAAACTAAGGAGAAAATAAACAGATGGGACTACATCAAAATAACAACCTTCTGCACAGCAGCATAAACCATCAACAAAATGACAGGGGAGCCCACTGTATGGGAGAACATATTTACCAATGATACATTTGATAAAGGGTTAATATCCAAAATATATAAGGAACTCATACAACTTAACAAAATGAAGACATCAATCCAATTTTTAAAAAAGGGGGCAAGGACCTAAACAAACACTTCTCTAAAGTGGACATACAGATGGCAGAGATATATGAAAACATCCTCAAAGTCACTGATTATCAAAAAGATGTAAATTAAAATGACAATGAGGTATCACCTCACCAGTCAGAATGGCTACCATCAACAAATCAACAAATGGCAAGTGCTGTCGAGGATGTGGAGAAAAGGGAATGCAGACTGTGCAGCCTTTATGGAAAACAGTATGGAGTTTCCTCAAAAAAGTAAATACAGAACCGCCATTTGACCCAGTGATTCCACTTCTAGGAATATACCCTAAGAAAACCAAAACACCAGTCAGAAAGAATGTATGACCCCTATGTTCACAGCAGCACAATTTACAATAGCTAAGATCTGGAAACAGCCCAAGTGCCCATCAGCAGACGAGTGGATAAAAAATCTGTGGTACATTTACATCATGGGGTACTATGCCTCAGTAAAAAAGGTTCTCTTAACCTTTGAGAGAGCATGGAAGGACCTGGAGAATATCAAGCTAAGTGAAATAAGTCAGTATCATGTGATCTCACTCATATGTGTAATCAAATGACCTAAATAAACTGATGAACAAAACAGGTTCAGAAGAGATCAACCAAAGGACTTGTATGCATGCATATGAACATAACCAATGGACACAGACAGTAGGGGTTGAGGGCATGTGCTGGGGGGTTGGAATGGCTGGGGAGAGGTCAATGGGGAAAAAAAGAGACTTATATAATTATTTAAACAATAAATAATTTAAATAAAAAATAGATTCAGAGACATAGAAGTATGGAACACTATTGAATCTCAGAGGGAAGGAGGGGAAGAGTGGATGGATCAGAAGAGATCAACCAAAGAACTTGTATGTATATATGCATAACCCACGAACACAGACCATGGGGTGAAGGCCTGGGGCAGGGGACAAGTGCGGGCTAGATAGGGTCAATGGGGGGAAAAAGGGTCATCTGTAATACTTTCAACAATAAAACTTTTAAAAATAATAATTTTTTTTTAAAAAAACAACAACACAAAACAGTAAGAGGCAAAATAATAAACAGCTGCCTCCTGGTTTAGAAAGCAGCTGAATGTTGCAGCAGAGGACAGTGGCCCTGCCCCAGCAAGGGACAATGTGCAATGGGCTCAGTGAGCTAACAGTCAGAAGCCAAAGCATGCTGAGGGCCCAGCTCCACTTGCAGACCAGTGTTAGGTCTGAACTTTGCAAAAATCAGAGCTCCAAGGGAATGAGAGTTATTATCCTAGTGCTTTTGTCTCTTAGGGTGCCCAGAACAAAGGCTTATGTTGCTTTAAGAATAATTTCTGGCTAAAATCTCCAAGGCCATATGATTAACAAAGTGCTTTCCTGAGACGGAAGCTCAGTGTCTCAGCTCAGCCAGCTGCTTCAAATATTCCAAGAGCCTTCTCTGCGGAGTCAAAGTCGGGAAGAGAATCTGGTGAGAATTACGGAGAGCAGCTTCTATTTTTACCTAACGTGTCAGCTGCACATGTCACCCTGACAGCACATTTGTTTTAGACAAGGCTATATTTACAATTCCCCAGAACAAAAAGAACAACAAAAGTGGAGAGGAAAAGAACCAACCCAGCTAACTGATGTACTTGTTAAAAAAAGAAAAAATCTCTCAAGATTTCCACTTGTAGAAAAAGTCACTTGTAGTGTATAGCTCAGAACTTACTAGTCAAGGCCCCTAAGAGCCTGGAGTATCCAAACAGGAGGGTGGAAAGGGATTCTGTATCATAAACAACATTTTAATGAAGGTATTCATTCAAAGAATGTAACTAACCAAAGTGTAAATTAGCTGTAGTGGGTGTGGGTCAGTGGTTAGAGCATCGGCCCACATACTGAAGGGTCTTGGGTTTGACTCCCAGTCAAGGGCACGTACCTGGGTTGCAGGTTCGATACCTGGTTGTCAGGGCACATCCAGGAGGCAATCAATCAATATGTCTCTCTCACATCAATGCTTCTCTCTACCACCACCCCCCATCCCTTCCTCCCTTCACTCTCTCTTTAAAAAAAAAAGGTCAATGGAAAAAATATCCTTGGGTGAGGATAAACAGGAAAACAAAGTATAAATGGGAATGAGACAATTCTACATGGTGCAAAATCCCTGAGTTTCAAACAGAAAATAAATGAATAATATCCAGCAGAGAGGATTTGCTCACCACCATCACTGACACAGAGACTGGTATCAAGATCAAGATAAGTAGCGGGAGCGAATGATGCAAATTATAAATGTTCAAATTTGCAAATTAAATGATGCAAATTATAAATGTTCAAATTAGAATGCTTTAGTGTGCTCTTAAGTTCAGTAACTTACACAGAAATGTAATTACAGGCTTTCTGACCACCCAGCCACCGTGGCTCAGTAGTTGAACCGTCAACCTATGAACTAGGAAATCACGGTTTGATTTCTAGTCAGGGCACATGCCGGGGTTGTGGCTGGATCCCCAGTGGGGGGCGTGCAAGCAACAGCGGAACAGTGATTCTCTCTGGTCAGTGATGCTTCTATCTCTCTCCTCTTCTCCCTTTCTCTCTGAAATAAATATATTTTTTTAAAAAGACTGACCATCCTTGTCAATGTATTTTCAAAGCGAGGCCTCCAATAAAGAGCTGAACATAAGCCAGAAACAGTAAGGCCTCACAGGAGAGGTGCTATGAGCAGCCCCGACCGGACAGCAGGCTAGGCTAGGTTGAGTTTCAGCAGTTACGCAATGGAGCAAAGCTGCCGCAGTACACAGAAAGGCGTCACAGGGCATAGCACCCCGACCAGTTTCAAATGATCAACCCTCCCAATTAAGTGCCCTAAGAACTAGAGGTGAGAGTAATCTAATGATGTTAATGTTGAAATGGTATCATTCAGAAACATTCTGTACCTCCCTTGATACAAAAATGAAGTGCAATTAACATGTACTATTTGCACAGTCTCAGCAGAGTTCTGATTGAGCAGAAAATTCACTGTCACTATTACTACTTTGTACTAAGTGTCAAAATTCAATCATTTCACAATAAAAATATAGTAAAATTAGACACACATCATCTCGATTATTCTTAGGTAGAAACTAGAATGCCAACTGCCAATGTTACATTTTCAAAATAGAAGTGGGAAGTCCCACCTCGTTTCCAGTAAGGTATCAGGGAAGATTAGCTCCAGACAGAACGTCATGCTTACATCATCTCTGTATCGGGACTTGTGTATCACCACTGCTTTGGAAGGGACCGTGCACTCAGGTTTCCGGATGTTAAATTCAGGCTTCGGTCTGGTCTGTTCTTGAAGAATTTTCCACTCATCTAGGGTCATCTCTTGAACTTGAGTTTCTTCTTCTACCTCCAACTCAGGAACTCTGGAAAGTATAATCATAAAGAACAACTTTTGATGGGTTTGAAAAGTATACTTTCTCAAAGAAAAAAGTCATAGCCATTAGTGTCACATACTTTCATGATACTGCATCTCAAATTTAAGAAGGTAAGAAAAATCTTTGGGCCAAAAACTTCCTTGTTTTGTTTTCACAACTTTATGCCATCACTGCCAACAGAAGAGACTTCCTGTCTGTGCTCAAAGCAGTCTTTGAAAAGCAGGAACATTACCATCCCAATGACAAACACCTGACCACCAGGACCCCTTCTCAGATGGCACTGCACAAGACATGAGATAATTGTAAAGGAAAGTGGGAGAAGCTTCTAAGGTAAAACAAAGGAAACCATAAACACATTATAAAACAATGGGCCACAAATGCCTACTTTTATAAATAGTCTCTTTATATTCATTTTTTAAAGCAAAAAAAGATAAACATGTAGATCAGAAATCTGGACTTTAAAGAAGTCCAGAAATAAACCCTCACATCTATGATCAACTGATTTTTTTTGGACCAGAATGCCAAAGACAAAGAAAACAGTCTCTTCAAGAAATGGTGCTGGGAAAACTGGGTATCCACAGGCAAAAGAAAAAAGTTGAATCACTACCTCACACCAAAATGTAAGAGCAGGAAGTATGGAACTCTAGAAAACATAGATGTAAACCTTCATAACTTAGATTAGGCAATGGTTTCTTATATATGACACCAAAAGCACAAGCAACAAAAGTAAAAGCAAATAAACTGGGCATCACCAAAACTGAAAACTTTTGTGCTGCAAAGGATACCATCAGGAAAGTAAAAAAAGACAATGCACAGAATGGTAGAAATCATATGATCATCATATATCTGATAACGAACTTCTATCTAAGAATATACCAAGGATTCTTACAACTCAGTAAAAAGAAATGATCCAACTCAAAACCAGGCAAGGCTCTGAATAGGCATTTTCCCAAAATTAGGTCTGTACATAGGCAATAAGATGCTCAACATCATCAGACATCAGGGAAATGCAAATCAAAAGCACATCCACTTTCATCACTCCACCAGCATGGAGATGTTTAGACACAAAAGGCCATTTTAAAAGTGTTGGATAGCCCTGGCTCAGTTGGTTTGAGAATTGTCCCAATATGCCAAGGTTGCAGATTCAATCCTTCAGTTAGGTTGCACATACAAGAATCAACCAATAAGGGCATAAGTAAACAGGACAAGAAATCAATCCCTTTCTTTTAAAAATCAATCAATAAATAAATAAGTGTAGGTGAGGATATGGAGAAATTAGAACCTCTTATATTGCTGGTGGAAATATGAAATGGTGTGACCATTTTGGAAAACAGTCTGACAGTTCCTCAAAAATTTAAACACAGCCCTACCATCTGACCTAGCAATGTCATTCCTATATGTTAGTATACCCAAGAGCAATAAAAACGTTAAGTTCATGTGAAAATTAACAATCACATAAAAACTCAATAATGCTATTTATAGAACAATCTATACCAATAAAAACCTATGTGGTCTTCACACCCTCAGGCGGTGATGTTCTCACGCCTTAACAATCCATCACCAGGAGACTGCGTGTGCAGCAGGCATGCGTGGGTGGGCAGGGCTGAGTGCACATGGAGCCACTGAGGTGGGCTCTGATAGCTCCGCCTCCAGGTGGAAAGGTTGGGGATCCCCTGGCTCCAGGTTACTTCCTTGGGGCAATTCATCGAGGAGCCCAGAATGGGTGGGTGGGGCCTACCTCTTTTGGGAGATCGATCATAGGGTTCCCACTGGGGAACTGCGCCCCCGCCCCCAATTTTGTGTACCAGGCCTCTAGTTATTTGTAATAGGCAAAAAGAAGAAACAACCTAAATGTCAATATGTCAATCAACTGATAAAGAGATAAACAAAATATGGTCTATCTACATTATAGAATATTATTTGGCTAGAAGAAGGAATGAAGAACTGATACATATTACAACATGTGTAAATCTTAAAAACACTTATGTGAAATGAGTCAGCTACAAAAAGTTTATGTAGAATTCCATTTATATAAAACAACCAGAAAAAGCAAATTCATAGAGATAGAAAGCAGATTAATGGTAGCCAGGGAGAGGGGAAGAGAGAGAAGAAGTAGGGCTAAGTGAGTGTTTATGGGTGTGGGGTAATGAAAATGTTTTAGAATGAGATAATGGGGATAGTGGCATAACATTGTGAAAAGTACTATATGTCACTTCATTGTACACTTCAAAATGATCAAAATTGTAGGGTAGCTCAGTTGATTATAGAGTATTGTCCCGATATGCTAAGGTTGTGGGTATGATCCAGTAGGGGCACATATAAGAAGCAACCAATGATGCATAAATAACTGGAACAACAAATCAATGTTTCCCTCTCTAGTCAATAAATTTTAAAATATGATCAAAAATATAAATGTTGGGATTAGCAACAAGATGGCGGCAGAGGTAAACGCCTAACTGCAGCCGCACTCAACAATTTCAAAAAATATAACTAAAATATAGAGTGGACACTATCCAGAACTACAGGAAAGTTGACTGACTGAAAATTCTGCAACTAGAAGGAAAGAGAAAACCAGAAGGAAAACCAGAGGATCTGTAAAAGCTTAAGGTACGGAGACACGGTGTGCACATGGGGAGAGGATGGAGCTGGAGAGGAGGGGCGTCTGAGTGCCTGGCTGGCGTTCCCTTGCGGGAAGGAGATAAAAGCTCCGGACTGTGCTGAACCCCAGTTCCAACTGCACTGAACCCCAGTCCTGGGCAAGACCCTCGGGCTCCAGCCTCATACAGAGGGAATCTGGGCTGTAAGACAGAAGCTCAGGGGAGCGGCGAAAGGCAGAGCCCCTGAGTCGTGCACATTGCACGCACAGAGGACAGACTGTTGTTTGGGCCGCGAGATTGCCCTAGCAGGAAGGAGACATAAGCTCCGGACTGTTCTTAACCCCACTTCCAACTGCTCTGAACCCCAGTTGTGGACTTGTTGGGGGGAGAGACTACACTGTCTGGTAGCGGGCAAAACTCTAGAGTGCCTTTCTATCAGAGGTGCTTGCAGCGAATACCAAAGGACACTGAGGTACACTGAGACTCAGGAACCTCAGAGGGCGGGGCTAACCAGAAGCCAAAACTGTAGGCTCCACCCTGAAACTCTGCCCCATCCAAGCTGAACTCAAGAGAGGCTTTTGCAGGTTTCCAAGTCTAGTGGAATAAGGTTGTCTCCTGGCATAGACAGCTGATCCTCCCAACCTACCAACTCAGGGAAGCAGCGAAAATGCTGAAACGAGGAAACAGATCACAAACGAAAGAAATGGAGGACAAAAAGCGACTGGATATAGAGTTCAAAGCCACGCTTATAAGGTTGTTCAACAATCTCTTAGAAAAGGCCGATAAAATAAATGAGACCTATGAGGATATGATAAGGGATCAACAAGAAATAATAAAGGGTCAACTAGAAATAAAAAATACAATCTCTGAAATAAAAAATATTATACAGAGTCCTAAAAACAGATTGGAAGATTGCAAGAATCAAGTCCAAGATTTGGAACACAAAGAGCCAGAAGACACTCCTCTGCAGAAGCAAGAAGACAAGAGAATCCAGAAAGTTGAAGATAATGTAAGAAACCTCTGGGACAACTTCAAGCGAACCAACATCAGAATTATGGGCATCCCAGAAGATGACAGAGAGCAAGATACCGAAAACATATTGAAAGAAATAGTGACAGAAAACTTCCCCCACCTGGTGAAAGAAATAGACTTACACGTCCAGGAAGCACACAGAACCCCAAACAAAAGAAATCCAAAGAGGACCACACCAAGACACATCATAATTAAAATTCCAAGAGCTAAAGACAAAGAGAGAATATTAAAAGCAGCAAGACAAAAGCAGGTAGTTACCTATAAAGGGGCACCCATACGACTGTCAGCTGATTTCTCAACAGAAACCATGCAGGCCAGACGGGAATGGCAAGAAATATTCAAGGTGATGAATAACAAGAACGTATAGCCAAAAATACTCTACCCAGCAAAGCTATCACTCAGAATTGAAGGCCAGATAAAGAGCTTCACAAATAAATTTAAGCTAAAGGAGTTCATCAATGCCAAGCCAGAATTATATGAATTGCTAAAAGGGGTTCTTTAGGAAGAGGAAGAAAATAAAGATAAAAATTATGAACAAACACGTAACAATCAAAAAGTGAGTCTAAAAACCAAGGGAAGTAAAAATCATGATGAACAATATTAACTGGTGAATATAATAGAATCAGAGGTATGGAAGGGGAGTGGACTGATGATTCTCAGGGAAATGGGGAGTGGAGGGGGGTGGGAAGAGACTGAACATAAACTGCACCTATGGATGAGGACAATGGGGGATGGGGAAAGGGCAGAGAATTGAATGGAAACTTGGTGTAGGGGAGCAATGGGGGGAGGATGAGGAACATTTGTAATAATATGAACAATAAAGATTTATTTAAAAATATATATATATATAAATGTTATGTTACACATATTCTACCACCAAAAGAGATAATAAAGAAGAAATGAAGTATTAATACATCCTATGATAAGGATGAACCTGAAAACATTATGCTAAGTAAAATAAGTCAGACACAAAAGGACAAATATATTCCACTACGTGAGGTACATAAAATAGGCAAATCCATAGAGACAAAGTAGGATGGGGGTTATCAGAGGTTAAGGGGAGGGGAATGGGAGTTATTACTTCATGGGCACAGAGTTTAAAACAATGAAAAGTACTGAAGATGGAGAGTGGGGATGGTTACACACAATATGAACGTAATTAATACCACTAAACTGTATACTTGAAAATGGTTAAAGTGACAATTTTTATGTTATATATACTGTGCCACAATTTTTAACACTTAATAATGTAATATACCAGAAACCATTGAATTGTACAGTTTAAATGAAGGAAGTATACAGTGTAGGAATTATATAAGGCTTAAAAGAAAAAAGTCATTAAGGGGGAGTTGGTAGGGGATCAAATCTATAATACTTTCCTTGAAAAGCTAATGTAATTTAAGGTTCTAGATTACAGGTTAATGATATAAGAAACCTCAGCCAATCAGGAGAGAAACCTAATCACAGAGGAAACAAAATAGACATAACTGCAAAGTGACTTTAAATGCCAAGCTGATGGTGGAAAGAATCTCAACGCAGTGGGTGTCTCTGAAGAAGATGAGGGAACTTCCTGGTGATGGTAACATTCTACATGGGATACATATGCAACTTATCAAAACAATGAATGTACACTTATTTTTTTACATTTCACAATAAACAAATTATTTATCAATACAGCAGGTGGGTATATATGGTTATTGTAAAATTCTTTAAACTTCACTGTGCTTTGAATTTTTCATAAAAAAATGTTGGAAATACTAATATTAAAATATATCCCAACCCTAGCCAATGTGGCTCAGTTGGTTGTATCATTGTCTTGTACACTGTAAGGTGGTTGATTCAATCCCTGGTCAGGGCTCATACCCAGGTTGTGGGTTCAATCCCTGAGAAGAAACCAATCAATATTTCTCTCCCACATGGATGTTTTTCTTTCTCTCCCTTCCTCTCTCAAAAACAAAAGTCAATAAAAAGTATATATTTATGTATATACACTGAGTGGTCAGATTATTATTATCTCTGAACATATAATAATCTGGCCACTGTGTGTGTGTGTGTGTGTGTGTGTGTGTGCGCTTATATTAGAGGCCCGGTGCATGAATTCACGCATGGGTGGAGTCCAGCCAGCCTGGCCAAGGGGAGGGGACATGGGCAGTTGGCCGGCCTGCCTGCTGGTCGAACTCCTGGTCGAGGGGACAATTTGCATATTAGCATTTTATTATATAGGATATACACTGAGTGGCCAGATTATTATGCATTCAGAGATCATAATAATCTGGCCACTGAGAGAGAGAGAGAGAGAGAGAGAGAGAGAGAGAGAGAGAGAGTATAGTTTTTAAAAAATATATATTTTATTGATTTTTTACAGAGAGGGAGAGGAATAGAGAGTTAGGAACATCGATGAGAGAGAAATATCAATCAGCTGCCTCCTGCACACCTCCCACTAGGGATGTGCCCGCAACCAAGGTACATGCCCTTGACCGGAATCGAACCTGGGACCCTTCATTCTGCAGGCCGATGCTTTATCCACTGAGCCTAACCGTTTTCGGATATATAGTTTTTAAATTATAATATAAATCAGGGAAAGAGCAGAGATAGAAGCTAGTTGAAAAATATGTTTTACCAGACTGCACTTTTAGAAACATGTAATTATATTTTACACAACTATAAAAAAATTATATTTTACACAACTATTAAAACTCAATGTCTAAAATTTAAAAACAAAATCAAATTAATCCAACTGTTTATGAAGTTGGTGATATAACCAACAAAAGAAAATAAAGTGCCTTTAAAATATGAATTTACTAATTTCCCTCAATAACTGTTTAGTAATCATTATTGGAGGTAGTGTTGATAATACTATATGTGGCTGCTGTGTGTTGCACATGAGTAAAAGTAGAATGTTACTAACAACTAGGATTTTCAGCATGGAAGAAAAAGAAAACAAATATAAAATATTTTAGCTAAAAATTTTGTAGTCCTAACTTTCAAATGAAAATATTAATTCACAACACATTTTATCTTAGAAATATGTGTATGTGTCTATTTCCTTGCTGTCAGTTAAATGTCTTAGAAATAGTCAAGAGCCTAGGAGGAGTGAGCATCCCTAGTGGCCAAAGCATTGTATCTAAATACCACTTCCTAGTAAAGGACTACGGCTCTTTAAAAATGGCTCAGTATGAAGCATGGGACGGGAAGTATAAATGACAACTCTGGAACAACAACAAGAAAGCTATCCAAGACCGTTAAATGTGTATCAAAAGGATCAAGAATCAACTTGCAGAGCTTTCCTCTAGTTAAAAAAAATTTTTAAAAAAATGGGTCAGTTTAAATAAAAACCTCAGTGGACTGAAACACACTAGATATGTTTAAGTCTTGAAGTTGATAATGACACTTTAAAAAGATTTGACACCTTTGAAGTACACTAGGGAACCAATCATTATTCTAAAAATGGATAAATAAGAGGTACTTGTAACCTTTTATTTAACGAGTACCTTTTACTTATCTTGTCTTTCCTTAACAAACTTGTACCTTGGTGCAATCAACTAGTTCTACTGCAGATAATTCCAGCTAATAACTAAAGAATGACAGACTACCACCAACTTGCAGCTCCAATGGACTAAGGCAATAATAATTAGCGACCTGCCATAACCTATTAAACAATCTTGCCAAAAAGTTGAACCCAAATTTTTAATATTATTATTGATTTGAGAGAGAGAGACAGAGAGAGAGAGACAGAGAGAGAGAGAAACATTGATGTGTGAGAGAAGTACAGTTGCCTCTTGTACGTACCCTGACAGGGGACCGAACCTACAACCTCAGTATGTGTCTAGGAATTGAACCAGCAGCCTTTTGGTGCATGAGGCAGCACTCAATCACTGAGCCACAACAACCAGGGAGAACCTGAATTTGACTAAACTTTTGTCTCTCATTATTCCTTTTCAGGAAATACACAAAATATAGGGACATAGAAGCATGTCCAACTACTCTACTAGAAATGCTGTGCTGGAACTGGCTTGCTTGCATCAAGTCATAAAGCCAATTGTTAAAACTTCAGGAATTTTGTGAGCCAAATATTAAACACAGTCATTGTTTAAAACTAACTTGTATACTTTTATAATTAACTATATTATAAAACAAACTAATAAATGCTCACAACTCACCATTCCCTAATTATTTCACTACAGTTTACCTCTATCTGTGGTCGTGGGGCTTTTTATGTCTATTGTATGTGCACAGTGGAAATACTACATGATGGTGTACTGACTGCACATCTCTCCCCAACTCTGCATTCAGTGATGTCATATTGGTCGGGGTTTTTTGTTTTTACTATGTTTTTATTGATTTTAGAGAGAAAAGGAGAGTGAAGACATAGAAACATCAATGGTGCAAGAGAATCATTGATAGGCTGCCTCCTGCACAAACCCTACTGGGAGTTGAGCCCACAACCCGGGCATGTGCCCTTGGCCAGAATCAAACCCAGGACCCTTCAGTCCACTGAGCCAAACCAGCTAGGGCACACTGGCTTTTTGTAAATCAGCCATTTAAGAATATTTGCACCACAGAAACCAGCAAGCACAACAGATGTGGGCTTTTCATCCCAGAGACCCAGGCATTACGTATTTACCAGCATACCATTGCCCATAGGATGATTCAGTAAAATTCTGACTCTGGAAAACTCTTTGGACACATGACCTAGTTCTTTAATAAATAAATTGCAAGAGGAAATAGATTAAAGTGACTCAAAGGTAATCAAGTTAGTGTGATATTACTATAATATGAGTCTTCAGGGCTCTGCTGTAGCCTTCTTTTTCCCTGGCCAGAGAGACAAGGATGAATCTGCAAAGGAGCTGAAAGGCAGGAGGAAAGCCAAAGAGTGCAGGAATCACAGAAACCAAGTTCAGTCCTGAGTTCAATTCCAGTCAAGAGCACCTACCTGGGTTGTAGGCTCAATCCCCAGCCCAGGTAGGGGCACATGTGGGAGGTAACCAATCAATGTGTCCCTCTCACATTGCTGTTTTTCTCTGTCTTTCTCCCTCCCTCCTCCCTTCCTTCCACTCTCTCTAAAATCAATGGAAACATATCCTCAAGTGAGGATTAACAAAAACACAAAACAAAAATAATAGCAGGTATTTATTTATATAGCAGTAACTATGTGCCAGGTCCTACTCTATGTGACACACATACACATACCCCCAACCAATCCTTATAATAACCCTATGATGTAGTCCTGTTATTATTCCCATCTTGCAGATAAAGGAAATAGAAATTAAATAACTTATCCTAACTACTATGGGCAGGGATTTGAACCCAGAATACTGGCTTGAAGTCCACAGACACCCTCTTGACAGCTGAAGGATAAGTAAAAGGTAAATAGGTGAAGGGTTGCCAAAACCAGTTTGGCTCAGTGGTAGAGCTTCGGTCTGCGGACTGAAGGGTCCCCACTTCGATTCCAGTCAAGGGCATGTACATTGGTTGCGGGCACATCCCTGGTGGGGGGTGTGCAGGAGGCAGCTGGTCGATGTTTCTCTCTCATCGACGTTTCTAGCTCTCTACCTCTCTCCCTTCCTCTCTGTAAAATATCAATAAAATATATATTTTTTAAAATAGGTGAAGGGTTGGTGGGGGCTTGGAGGCACAGAAAAAGGAGGAAACAGCATTGTAGAAGCTCTATGCCAAGTGTGGGGGCAGCGGAAGAAGGGTATTTGGCCATAAATAAGGGCCACCTGGAGGACCCAGAGAAAGCACCAGCACTCGCAGGGGCGAGACCACATAGGACACATGGTCAGGACAAGGAGCAGAAAGGGCATGAAGCCCCAGGGTCGTCACAAGGCTGAGGGCATGGAACTCACTGCCAGTGTGAAAGCCACTTTGGCGTGGCAGTGGGCCGCTAGAAGGTGAGCAGGAAGGCAGACCCACAGGCCTGGAGTCCGTGCCGCAGTTGGGAGCCCAGGCATACACTCTGGAGTCAGTGTATGAACATCACTTCAAGATGCACAGTGCAAGAGTTCCTACACAAAGCCTCCAGAGAAAGGGAAGGCTACAGCAGAGCCCTGAAGACTCATATTTTAAAAGACCAGAGAGACAAGGATGAGTCTGCAAAGGAGCTGAGAGGCAGGAGGAAAGCCAGAGAGTACAGGAATCACAGAAACCAATGGCAGGCTGCTGAGGGAAAAGAGGTTATGAACACAGGACAGAAGACTCGAATTTAACCAATTCATTATCATTACTAACCATTCATTACATTTGAATTATTAATCAGTTCAATTACTTGTTAATACATTAAATAGATCAACCTCTGTGACTTGACAAAAGGCTGAGATTCCTGCTCTATGAAGCATTCTTAGAAATCGGTGACAAAAAGCACAATAACTCAATGGGAAAAAGAATTAAACACCTACTTGGCTGGAGACCCCTCCTCCAGGGGGTCCGGGGACTCCTCCACCACTGGGGGCTCCTCCAGAGGCCCAGCTGGCTCCCCGTCACTGAAAGCACAAGAACCATTCCAGTCACACAACCTGTTTACAGCAAGGCTCTCAGATATTGGAGAGAGAGAAACTTGTTATTGCATCCTTTTCTTAAGTAGATATCCTTCAAGGAGTTACATGCACACACACACAGGTAATCCACATTAAAATAAGAAAGACAAAATGCTCTCAATTGATAATCCATATAAATTATTTTCATAAATGTGAAAGGTACTTAGAGAAATAGAAGTTTCTATGAATGGTCTAAAATTAAAACAGATTATAAAGGACCAGAAGAAATATTCAAAACTCTTCTGAACTTAGGAAATTCCCATCATTAATAGGAGCCATAAAACAACTTACAATAGATAAGAATATGCCATATCAAACTTTTAAAAAATGGTAAGAAAGTAAAAACATTCCACAGAAATAGTGTGTTGGATTACAAACAAGTTGGTAATAACTATTTGAATTTTAACATACATGACTTTAATTCTCCCTTTTTATGGTAACATTGATCCTATCTGAACATTACTTAAAAATTAATTATACTTAAAATTAATCCCAGCAAAGAAATTTCATTTTCAGGAAAATGCTAAAATTAGTAAATATACTGGAGTATATAATGGACATTACAAATCCATTAGAAATATTTTACACTCTACGTACAGAACCCAGTTTCATAAAATAGGCTATTTTTTTCTAAAATAAAAAAATTGAACTGTAATAACAGAATAGACTTTTTACACTAATTTTTGTTGTTGTTAATCCTCACCCAAGGATATTTTCCCATTGATTTTGAGAGAGAGTGGAAGGGAGGAAGAAAACAGAGAGAGAGAGAAGCATCAATGTGAGAGAGAGAGACATATATATATATTGGTTGTCTCCTAAAGGCTCCGACTGGGCCAGGGATCGAGCCTGCAACTGAGGTAGTATCCTTGACCGGAATCAAATCTGGCACCCTTCAGTCTGTGGGCTGACGCTCTACCCACTGAGCAAAACTGGCTGGGGCTACACTAATATTTTTAATTTTCAAATCAAAGCTATTGTAATCAGCTTTTAAAATAACAACTCAAGATTTTCAATGCAAAATTAGAATGACTGATTTTTACTTTTAAAAAATGTCCTGAACCAAATGTACTTGTGTTGGAAGGACATCCATGTGCTCCGCCCAGCTGGCGGAGGCCCTTCACAAGGCACTCTGCACCACAGCCTGACCCTGCGGGGTCTGGGAGGTTTTAGCATCAGCAGCCACAGTGCTGAAATTACTTCAAGTTTCTCTTTGTCTCTTGGCCACATAATAAACCAACAGGATAAAAAACACAGGTGCACTGACAGTCATAGTTTTCAAAAATACATAAAACAGTTGATGTTTCTAACTCTCTCTCCCTCTCCATTTCTCTTTGAAATCAATAAAAATATGTATTTTTAAAATTCGTAAAATGGCTACAAAGAAACAGGGAAGGAAAAAAAGCAGAGGACTACAAAGCAGAGGACTACTTGAGCAATTGATTTTAAAGAAAAAAAATCACAGATCTCCCCCCTATATTGACCTAAATTATTTTATGAATAAACATAAAATTAACATTGTATTTACAGGTCTTATAGAACCATATGCCCACAAGTACAAAACAATCAAGTGACAATATGAGGCACTATTTGCTTTGGCAGATTTTGTTATTCTGTTTAATGTCAATCACCAATGCTGGATAAGTTAGAGGAGAGATGCAGCGTCAGCCAGGGCCAAGTCCACTTTGACTTCAGTTATTCCAACTTGGACCATGCCCGCTTGCACACCGATGTTCCACAGCACTATGCTGAACACATCAAAGCTTTGTTTCCCAGCTCAAATTCACTCACACTTCACACTTAAATGAATGACACCAACAGATTTTAGCCAAATGTTCCTTGATTACTAAACTGTTCTGCTCTTCACAACAGACGTTGGAAGGCAAGCATTGCTGCAAATTGCATTATGGGTGTCTATTTCAATTGTTAACAAAAAAATGTGTTATTATATTTTAAATTATGCTGATGGAGCAAATTCTATTTTTAGCACAGATACTTTATCACTTAACTGTTCTAAAAACCATAACACTGGAAATGGCTCAGCCTGAATCGTCCCTCTACACTGAGCCAGCAGCATCGGGCCTGGCCAGCCAAGGACGCATCACTTATAGGTTAGGTTTACCTCTCCTCTTTCCTCATTCACCAAAAGTAGCACATAACTCTACTATACTGCACAGCTTTCGTGGCAAATAAAATATCTCTATTTAAGTAAACAATTAAAAGTCTTAAGCTATGAAAAATCTCTCAATTAAAGATTATTACCACCCAAGAGCTTTGAGTTCAGAGCTCACAAACCAATCCAAAATGAGTGCCACAGGGCACCTTTGATCTTCCCATTGGACATGCCAGTCGCTAGGAGACATATAGTCATCTCTTAAATATCCAAGCATTTAAAACGCATTCTGAAGCACATGCAAATGTAGTGTTATATGCTTAGGGGCATCAGCAAACAAGCAATTTTGTTTGGCTAAAATAAGATAAAATGAAAGAATTTTAAAAATTGAACTTACAGGGGTGACATTAGTTAATAAAATTATTTAAGTTTCAGGAGTACAATTCTGTAATACATATTCTGTATAATATATTGGGTGTTCACCACCCCAAGTCAAGTCTCCTTCTATCACCACTTATGCCCCCCTTAACCCCTCCTACATTCCCCTGCCCCCTCTGGTAATCACCACACTGTTGTCTATGAGGGGTTTTTCCCCCCACTTAATCCCTTCACCTTTTTCACCCAGGCCTCTTACCCCTGCCCCTCCAACAGCATCATTCTGTTCTCTGTATGAGTCTGTTTTTATTGTTTGTTTGTTTATTTTGTTCATTAAATTCCACATATGAATGAAATCATATAGCACTTATCTTTCTCTGACTGACTTATTTCACTCAGTGTAATGCTCTTCAGGTCTATCCATGCGTTGCAAAGGGTTAAGATTTCCGTTTTTTGTGTTTTTTTTTCTTTTTCTTTTACAGCCAAGTAGTATTCCATTGTGCAAGTGTACCGCAGCTTTCTATCCACTCAGCTACTGAAGGGCTCTTGGGCTTTTCCAGATCTTAGCTATTCTAATAATGCTGTTATGAACATAGGGGTGCAAATATTCTTTCAAATCAGTGTTTCGGTATTCTTTGGGTAAATTCCCAGAAGTGGAATTGCTGGGTCATAGACAGCTCAATTTTTAATTTTTTGAGGTAACTCTCTACTGCTTTCTAGTGGCCGCACCAGTCCGCATTCCTAGCAGCAGTGCAGAAAGGTTCCCTTTTCTCCACATCCTAGTGAACCCTTGTTGTTGATTTGTGGTGGTAGCCATCCTGACATGGGATTTTTCATTGTGGTTTTATTTTGCACCTCTCTGATGATTAGTGACACTAAGCATCTTTTCATACGTCTCTTAGCCATCTGTATGTCTGCTTTGGATCTATTCAGATCCTTTGCCCATTTTTAAATTGGATTGTTTGTTTTCTTGGAGTTGAGTTTTGTAAGTTTCTAATAAATTTTAGCAAACCCATTTTTAAAGGTTATCTCACTAAACAAAAACCTAAAATCAACCTCTATTTAAGGAAGACAGTATAAAGACACTTGCAAACGCAGCAGAGGACATAATTTTCATGAAAGGCAAACAAGAATGGAGATTTCCACTTAACTGTAGGTTCACAGAATGCACACATTTGCAGCATACCTGGTATCTTTTCCGGATCCCCAGGTACGAACTCCACATCCACCCATGTTGTCTTCAGTTCTGAATGCTCTACAGAAAAAAAAAAAAAAAAAAAAAAAAATAGTATTTCTTTAAACTGCAAGCTGGTCTATAGTCAATCTTCAATTCAGAGAAATTGATAATAAGAGCTATCTCAGGATCAGCTCTTTACTACTATAAAGTCAACTAAATATTAACACGTAACAGATTATACTATGTACGACTAAGGTCTTAAAGTGAAAATAGCACTTATAAAGGAACTTACATTTTATCATTTCCACCATATCTCTCAAACTCCCGTTTTCCTCTTTGGTCAAAACGATCAAAAGCTCTGTTCCCGGGACCACCTCGGCCTCTGCTCCGCAGGCCCCCCCTGGGGCCCCCACGTCCTCTCAGGGGTCTGTCTCGATCAAACCTGTCCACTGGTCTAGGAAAACATGGTACAACACAAAGTGGTGGATTAAACAGCGAAGGCTTTTTTAAGAAAAAAATATTCTAGAAGGCTATTATGGCTATAGTATATTGGAAAGAATGATGGCCTGCACAATGAATAGTTAACTTTTTCTGAACACATACTATGCCTGTTGTTGTTCTGAGCACTTCACATACAGTCATTTAGTTTGCACAAACAAATCTGTAATATACTACTGCTGTCCAAAGATGAGGAAACTGAGGCACAGAGGAGGTAGGTAACTTGCCCAAGGTCATATGGCTACTAAATGGGGGAGCTGGTGAGAGCAGATCCTGGGCAGGTCTTAACACTAATCTGTAGAGGGGCGCCCCCCCCTCTCTCTCTGGACCTGGTTTCCACATTTATAAAATGAGGAGGTTAGGACCTGGCCAGTGTAGCTCAGTTTATTGAGCATTGTCCCATGCATCAAAAGGTCACAGGTTCCATTTTTGATCAGGGTACATGCCCAGGTTGCTGGTTCTATCCCCAGTCTGGGTGCATTTGGGAGGCAACTAATTGATGGTTCTCTCTCAATTTGATGTTTTTCTCTCTCTCTCTTCTCTCTCTCTCTCTCTCTCTCTCTCTCTCTGTCTCTCTCTCTCCCCCTTTCCCTTCCCTTCCCTTCCTCCATCCTTCCCTCTCCCTTTCTTCCTCTCTTTAAAATTAATTAAAAAAACATACCCACAAACATTTTTTTTTAAAATGAGGTTAGATAAACGAACTCTAAGATTAATTCCACATCTAATACTAAATATTTAAGTTAAATCTGGAATGCTTGTATAATTTAAAAGATGGTTAAACTTCAAATTATGGCCCCTCCCAAGCACACAACCAGTCAGTGACACCTGGGGCTGAAATATCCTACGACGAACTGACTGCTATCCCCATTCTCTACATAAACATCCAAGAACAGACAAAGACATCCTCTTGTTGTGAAACCTAATAGTAACTTTTGTCTTTAAGCCATCTGATCCCTCTTCACCATGTGACACTGCCAACCACTAATTTTCCTCTGACTTTCCTGGCTCCACTTTCCCTACTTGTCCTTAAAAAATAATTTTTAATAGGTAATACCCACACATGGTACAAAACTGACAAGGTACTCCTACTACTACTACTTCTCAGAGGCAGGTGATTCGGGGTCACACAAAGGGAAAAGCTCCACAGCTTGCCTTTCTCACCCACATGTCGGTGCTCCGCACACAGCTGGCTGTCTTCTAGATCCCCATTTGTCCTGAAGTGTGCTGGCACTCCCAACTCCCCATCCCTGCACACCGCCCTCACCTCTATGCCAGTGCTACATGGCCCTCATTCATGTGACCCCCCAGGTCTCTCATGCAGTCTCTCTGACTCCAGGCCATAAAGCCAGGTTCTTCCTGGACACTCCCCTCTGCACATCCCCAGCCCTGCAGATGTGTGACCAAGAGTGACCCCTTGCTCCTGCTTATGGTCCCTAACTCCCAACACAAGAGCGCCCAAGCCAGCTACTGGGGCCTTTCTCCACTCCTCCTTTTCCTCTGCCACACCCACCGGGCCCAGGCCTGCCTGCCTGCCCACTTCCCTCACACCAGCATTGCCTCACTGCTAGTCACCATCATGCTCCACGAGGACTCACTTCTCCATTAGACTCAAAGCTCCTGAAGGAAGACACATCTTTCTCATCACTAAAACCCTAGTCTAATAAGACAAATTATATTTTTTTAATTTGTCAAGGTTTTTAAAAATATCTAAAACTACAAGAAATTGCTTATTGAAATCTAATGGGGCATTATTTGTGGCTCCAGCACCAAGACGAGAGGTCTGTATCTATGGCTAAAAATGCTGCATTAAAATACTAGTAGTGCCAAAACCAGTTTGGCTCAGTGGATAGAGCATCGGCCTGCGGACTGAAAGGTCCCGGGTTCGATTCCGGTCAAGGGCATGTACCTTGGTTGTGGGCACATCCCCAGTAGGGGTTGTGCAAGAGGCAGCTGATTGATGATTCTTTCTCATCAATGCTTCTAACTCTCTATCCCTCTCTCTTCCTCTCTGTAAAAAAATCAATAAAATATCTTTTTTTTAAAAAAAAAATACTAGTAGTGTGGCTCAGTTGAGCATCATCCTATACATGGAAAGGTCGAAAGGTCCCTAGTTCAGTTCCTGGTCAGGGCCCATATCCAGGTGGTAGGTTTAATCCCAGGTCAGGATGCATGCGGGAGGCAACCGATTGGTGTTTCTCTCTCATATCGATGTTTCTCTCTCCCCCTTCTTCTCTCTCTTAAATCAATAAAAACATTTTAAAAGCTACTATCCAATCATGAGTAAAAAGATACAAAACTCCTAATTTTCCTTACTCAAAAAAAAAAAAATAAAGAAGCATCAATCATTAACTTTATGCCAGACACACCATTCTAAATAAATGTTTAAGTTGGATTTTATCTCCAATCACCTCTGACCAAAACCAATTTATTTATATATATATATATATTTTTTTTTTTTAAATTTCAGAGAGGGAGAGAGACAACAAATAAACATTAATGATGAGAGATAATCATTGATTGGCTGCATCCTACATGCCCCCTACTAGGGATCAATCCCACAACACCGGGCATGTCCTCTGATCAGAATTGAACCCAGGACCCTTCAGACCGTAGGTCAACACTATCCACTGAGCTAAACCGGCCAGGGCAAAACCAAATTTTTAAATGAAATTATTGTTGAAAAATTTGATTCTATGTCCTAACCAGTTTGGCTCAGTGGATAGAGTGTTGGCCTGTGGACTCAAGGGTCCTGGGTTCAATTCCAGTAGGGGGCATGTACCTTGGCTGCGGGCACATTCCCAGTGGGGAGTGTGCAGGAGGCAGATGATCAATGTTTCTCTCTCATAAATGTTTCTAACCCTCTATCCTGCTTCCTTCCTCTCTGTAAAAAATTAATAAAATAATGTTTTTTTTAAAAATGTTTGATTCTATATTAAAGTACCAAAAGCAGAGTTCTAAAACAATGACCAAAGAAAAGTAAATTCTTAATCAGGCCATAGAATAAAAAACATATATCTAAAAATTGTGAGGAAATGAAGCAAAACAACATACAAGGAAAATAATGCCAACAGTCAAAATCAGGTATACATTTACATGAAATCCAATCAGATATGCACAAAACTACAAATTCATTTAAACTATAATAGTGATTGAAACTGACCCTAAAAATAGGCCTGTGTGTTCTGGCATATTTTAAATCCTTAATCATTTTTCCTTTACTCCACAAGTTTACTCCTATCCCCAATTAAATATATTCTCAATTGCCTCTTTACTTTCCCCTTATTATAAATTGTATCTTCTTTGTCACAGGTTGGTGAGACTGAGGAATCCTATATTCCACTTGGGAAGCTTTCTTATATACGCACAAGCAGAAGGAAAAAACTTGGAGCCAAGCATCCCACTTTATATACCGCCATCCACTCCTGTACAACAATCCTAATAACCAGACATGAGTATGTTTTACAGATAAGGGAATGAAGTCTCTATATGGGGCATGGGGAGCTGATGTTTAATGGGAACAGCTGGGGAAAGTGAAAAGGTTCTGGAGAAGGATGGTGGTGATGGTTACACAACAATGCGAATGGACTTAATGCCACTGAACTGTATATTTAAAAGTGGTTTAGCCCCAGCCAGATGTGCAGTGGTTAGAGCATCAGCCTGCAGACCAAAGGGGCATGGGTTTGATTCCTGGTTAAAGGCATGTACCTCGGTTACAGGTTCCCAGCCCTGGTTGGGTCATGTGTGGGAGGCAACCAATCAAAGCGTCTCTCTCATGTCAGTGTTTCCCTTTCTCTAACCCTCCCTCCCTTCTATCCTCTCTAAAAAAAATCAATGGAAAAATACATCTGGTGAGGATTAAAAATAAAAAAGGAATAAAATAGGCAAGGTGCTACAAGTAATTATCCCAGATAGTAAGATAGGTAGTTTAATTTTCTTTATAATTTTATAGCAGTATGTTTTCCAAATTGTCTCAAGAAACTATAAAAATTTTTATTAAAGATCTTATGGACGTTTATTAATAGAAAGGTACTTTTAAAGATACTAAGGAAGAGAAAAACCAAGATGGCGGCGTAGGTAGTCTCCTAAGCTGCCGCCTCATCAACAATTAAAAAAACAACAACTAAAATAAAAAAGAACTTCACCAAAACCTCAGGAAAGCTGGCAGAGTGGAATATCTACAACTAGAAAAAAGGAAAGAGGCTCACGGATTGGACTGGGAGCCGCAAAGCGCTGAGGTAAGGAGACGCTCGCGTGTGGAGAGGGAGTGCGGCCACCGAATGCCTGCCTGGCGGCAGGAGGGGAGGAATTCCCGATTGCACGGAACCCTTTCCGACTGACTGTACTGAACCAACCCTGGCGAAACCCTGGTCCCAGGCTCATATGGGTGGAGTATGGGCTGTAGAGAAAGGCACCCAGAGACTCAGAGACTGGGAGACCGGGGACCCAGGAGCCGCCGCCGGCAGGGTCTACAGTCACGCTCGAGTGAGTACTCGCAGAGGTCTGACCATGGAGGCTGCTGCCGCCTCTCCATAGCAGGAGTCAGAAGCTCCAGGTCTGACCTTGGAGGCTGCAGCCGCCTCTCCGTAGAAGAAGGAGTCAGAAGCTCCAGACTACAGAGAACAGCCCAAGTCCAGCGCTCTTGCACGAGGAAGCTGGGACAATCAGGCGGAAACTCAGGCGAGTGCACAAGGGCAGGGCAGAAGCCAAGACTGTCAGTTCAGCCCTGAGACTCCGCCCCATCCAAGCTGAGCAGATGCTTCTGCAGTTTTTCAAGTCTGATCCTATAAGACTGTTTCCAATACAGAAGTTATCCCAGAGTAGACACAGCTGATACCCACATCCAATTGGCCTAAAGGTCAATTCACAATAAAGATTTAGCGCCAAAACCGGTTTGGCTCAGTGGTAGAGCATCAGTCTGCGGACTGAAAGGTCCCGGATTCGATTCCGGTCAAGGGCATGTACATTGGTTGCGGGCACATCTCCTGTAGGGGGTGTGCAAGAGGCAGCTGGTCGATGTTTCTCTCTCATTGACGTTTATAGCTCTCTATCTCTTTCCCTTCCTCTCTGTAAAATATCAATAAAATATATATATATATATATTTTAAAAAGACTTAGCTACAATAAGGCTGTGCACGCAGTCCACAAAGGGGAGCACCAAGAGTGTCTACCTCAGGTAACTGAGGAGGCTGACCCACTGGGCCATATAGGACACCAAACACATAAAGCCACCCTACCAACTCTGAAAAACAGCAAAAATGCCGAGACAAGGAAATAGATCTCAAACGAAAGAGATGGAGGATATAGAGTTCAGAACTATGGCTCTAAGGTTATGCAAGAATATCCTAGAAAAGGTCAATAAACTTCATGAGACCCAACTAAAAAGTATACATAAACTGACTAAATTGGAAAACATTATGCAGAGATCCAACAGCAGAATGGAGGAACACAAGAATCAGGTCAAAGAGCCAAAAGACACTCCTCTGGAGAAGCAAGAAGAAAAGAGGATCCAGAAAGTTGAAGATAGTGTAAGGAGCCTCTGGGACAACTGCAAGCGCACCAACATCAGAATTATGGGGGTGCCAGAAGAAGAGGGAGTGCAAAATACTGAAAACATATTTGAAGAAATAATATCAGAAAACTTCCCTCACCTGGTGAAAGAAATAAACTTACAAGTACAGGAAGCCTACAGAATCCCAAATAAGAGGAATCCAAAAAGAAATACTCCGAGGCACATCATCATCAATATGCCAAGGGTAAAAGACAAAAAGAAGATCTTACAAGCAGCAAGAGAAAAGCAGTTGGTTACCTATAAGGGAGCACCCATAAGACTATCAGCTGATTTCTCAACAGAAACCATGCAGGCCAGAAGGGAGTGGCAAGAAATATTCAAAGTGATGAATAGCAAGAACCTACAACCAAGATTACTGTATCCAGCAAAGTTATCATTCAGAATTGAAGGGCAGATAAAGAGCTTCACAGATAAGAAAAAGTTAAAGGAGTTCATCACCACCAAACCAGTATTATATGAAATGCTGAAAGGTATTACTTAAGAAGAGGAAGAAGATCAAGTGAATTAGAAATCTGAGGAATAGAATAAACTGGTGAATATAATAGAATCAGGGGCAAAGAAAGGGAGTGGATTGATCAGGGTGAAAGGGGTGTGGGGTGCAGAAAGAGACTGGATTAAAATCATATAACCTATAGATGAGGACAATGGTGGGGGTAAGGGAGTAAGGGCAGAGGGTGGGGTGGGAATCAGGTGGAAGGGAGTTATGGGGGAGAAAAAGGAGAAACAATTGTAATAATCTGAGCAATAAAGATTTATTTTTTAAAAAAAGAAAAAGAAATGCGGTCTTGAATAAAAGTCTGAAATGACCCATTGAAATAAAAAGAAAAAAAGAAACTAAGGAACATATATTTTCTGATGGCACATGACGCAAAAAAAAAAATTTCAAATTAATTTCCTTGAAAGTAAAAATTCCTACATATTCTTAATGTGATATGCTGAGAAGGGCACAAAGCATCACTTCTGTGTTATTCCTGACAAATAAATTCATTCCATGAGGAAATAAACTCAAATTCTGAGCTGTTCTACAAAACAAACAGGCTGTCCTTTTCCAAAAAAGTCAAATTCATAAAAGAGAAAGGGAGACTAAGGAGCCGTTCCAAATTAAAGAGCAAAGGCAATGCCCGTTCCTGAGCTGCACCTGGAGTCAGACTTCTCTTTCTTTTCTAAAGGACACCACTAAGACAACTGGGAAATCTGAATAGTCTGTGGATCACACAGTTTAGAGAATTCAACAGAATTGTACAGAAGGTTCTAAGTTTGATTACTGTACCATGTTTTTAGTAAATACATTTAAAGTATTTAGGGATAAAGGGACATTCTTGCACCTTACTCTCATCTAAAATGGCAAAGAAAAAAGTTGTGTGTATGTGTGTGTCACACAGAGAGACTATGAATGTGTAGGGGAAAAGAAAGAAAAGGAGGAAGAGGAGTATAATAAAGCAAATGTGATAAAATGTTAACATTTAAGGAATATGGATAATGGTGGTATGGAAATTCTTTGTATAATTACTGCAACTTTTTGCAAATCTGAAATTATTTATAAAGTAAAAAGAAAAAAAATCCCTCCATAACCCCATATTCCACCCTACCCCTACCCCTAGCCTTGCTTGCATGTATGATTTCATTTAATAGGCATCTTTCCATGTTACTATATAAAGACCTATCTTATCCTTTTTATTTATTTATTTTTAAAACACCCATCCTTTTATTTTTTTAAAATATTTTTTATTGATATTTTACAAAGAGGAAGGGAGAGAGATAGAGAGCTAGAAACGTCGATGAAAAAGAAACATCTACCAGCTGCCTCTTGCACACTCCCTACCGGGAATGTGCCCGCAGCCAAGGTACATGCCCTTGACCGGAATCGAGCCTGGGACCTTTCAGTCCGCAGACCGATGCTCTACCACTGAGCCAAACCGGTTTCGGCTATCTTATCCTTTTTAAAGACTCATAGTTTTGCTACTAAAAAAAAAAAAAACCCTGGAAACATGAGTTTGTGCTTTTGAGCTATAATTCCATTATTTCCACAGAATAAATTCCTGAAGTGAGAAAAAAAACAAAAAACAACAAAAGTGCTTCCTAAAATAAGCTGTTCTGATTCAGAAGCTCTTTATAAGCATGCAGACTGGCTTTTGAAGCAATCACCAAAAAAGGGCAGAATTAAACCTTTTTCTAACCCCCACCTCCAACATGGTGGCAGATACATCACTTCAATGTTTTAGACGTGTAACTGCTAGGGAACAGATCTGCAGAAGTCACCATCTGCTCAGCTCTCTCACACTGAGCTAGTCTGTGGGACTTTCTTGTTTTTTAGGCTTGTTTTAATGGACTCGAGTATAGTTTTACAAAGCTAAATTCTTTAGTTAAAACTTGTAAATGAGATTAATAGTCAAGAAGTTGAAGAAAGACTGCCCAGCTGGTATGTCTCAGTGGCCCATGAACCAGGAGGTCACGTTTCAATTTCAGTCAGAGTACATGCCCGGGTTGTGGGTTCGATCCCCAAGAGGGGGTGTGCAGGAGGCAGCCAATCAATGATTCTCTTTCATCATTGATGTTTCTATTTCTCTCCCTCTTCCTTCCTCTCTGAAAGCAATTTAAAAAACAAACAATAAAAACAAATATAAAATAAATTCATCAATAGTCTAAAATACTAAATCAAAAACATAATTATATCCCTAGCCTAAACTTCAAAAAAAAAAAAGTGACCACTTGAACATACTTCTGTGCAGTATTTTTATGAGAGTACTTTTCATAGTTAGCAATAAAGACTTCATTTTTAAATCATAAAACCACTGCCTGAACCAAGACTTAAGGTCATTTAGGAGGTAAAGGGAAGATCCTTCCTGTGGCACTAAGGTAATATGATTTGCTACTTAAACTGGCAAATTATTCCCGGGACTGGCAGCACGGAAAGGTCACCAAAGCTAGCAGTTCTCTGAGAACCGTTCTGGTTCCTAAACTCTCCTGGCCCAGATCTGTGCGCAGTACATACTTTTCTTCTGTAACCTTCTCAGGTGTAAAGTCCGCCTGCCTCTCGGTCTCATAGGGGTGATATTCCCTGTAGGATCTCCGCTCTGCTCTATCCAGTGTCACCTCTGTCCCCCGGCTGTCGTTCCATCCTTGCTGCTCCCCTCTTCTAGAAGTTCGCTTTTGGCCTGCAAGCAAAAAACCAGAGGGGCGAGGTGAACACAGGTCCATAGCAGCACGTCATTCACAGGTACTTTTACACTAAACTCTTCCAAAACCAACGTCATGGGAAATGTAGAAGTTTAGAGAAGGAAAGTTGCTGATATTACTACAGCCAGTATCAATTACTTTTTAATAAAAGTGTTAAGTTCCTATTGAATTACAGGCTTTCTCTTACATCATGAAAAGCATGATAAAATTAAACAGACTACACCAACTAACCTGTAATTATAGGTATTACACCATGACTCTGTGATAGCTAGGATATAGATAATTGCTAAATCAATGACGTTTCACAATAGCAGCTTTATTAAATAAGCTACATCCAGAAACTTTTAAGATAAATATCCTGTACTTTAAATTTTTTTTAAAACCCCAAGTATAGTTTATCATCAGGTACTAAGGTTTTTGTTTTTAAATACAGCTTATACCACTATTATCTCGCTTTAATTTAGAAACAGATTTTTCTGCTATTTCCTGGTATTTATTATCATACTTCTCAAATATGAAGCCAAATTTGTCTAGCCAAATCATACATGGGCCAATCAGCACCCAAACGGGCATGTCTTATGTGTGGAGCCAGCACTCAGCTGGGGCAGCAGCCGGCCATTTTCCTCTCTCATCTCACCATACTCCACTCCCCTCCAGTTCGATGCTTTAACAACTTTAAGCAGAGTCTGTGTTTGATAGGCATGCATTACGTGGTAAATATGTTCTGAAGAATGTTTGTCACTTCAAAATAATCTAAAAACATTCATCTTTCCTTTGTATACATTCAAAAGGCCCCCATCTCAAACATTATTTATAACTTTATTACAGTACCTTTGACTTTTCTATAAATTACCCTTCAATTGGTTATATGGCTGTAAAAATATTAAATATATTTGAATTAATGAGTCTTTTTTTAAACAGCTGGTCTCCACTCCAAGTTAGACAAACAAGCATGACTCTTAAGATGTTTACACGTATTTTTCCATTTTCCTACTTAATATTTTCTATCAGAATTTTATAATTTGGGCATATGTATTAACAAAGTTCCAAAACCCTACAAATATTTCATTCTTTCTTCAAAACCAAAAACACAAAGACAATTGTTTCCCCACAATTTAGTGCTAAAAGATGAAGACTGAATTGAACCTAGTTGTTTTCTGTGCTGGATCAGCAGCTCCAAGTGGATAATGCAAACACTGAATTTCACTAGCCCTTTCCACTAGAAAGCTGGCACACGTAGCTGGTTCACTGATGTAATGCCAAGCCCACGAAGGGACTAAATACAATAAAACTTTCAATGAGATTTCTACAAAATAAAGTTGAACTTTTACTCAAAAACAATCATTCTGAAAGGCTAAGAAAAGTAAAGACAAAACAGTCCCCGAGGACTTCAAGAACAAATTTACTGAGCAAGGCTCACACAAGGGTCAAATACAGTTGACTCTTGAACAACTTGGGTCAATTGAAAAATCCACATGTAAGTGGACCAAAGTTACTCAAGGGGTCATTGTATATTGCTAAATAGTGAAGGATACTAAAAACCTCAATGGGAAAATCTTAACATTTCCACATCCTTTTGAGATTAATAAATGTTTCCATTATATGTCAAACATGTTTTGACTTTGTTTCTTGACTACCCTAAGTATTCACTCACAATATTCTTTTTAAATATATATATATATTTTATTGATTTTTTTTACAGAGGAAAAGAGAGGGATAAAAAGGCAGAAACACTGATGAGAGAGAAACATTGATCAGCTGCCTCCTGCACAACCCCCACTGGGGATATGCCCACAACCAAGGTACATGCCCTTGACCGGAATCAAACCTGGGACCCTTCAGTCCACAGGCCGACGCTCTATCCACTGAGCCAAACTGGTTTTGGCTCACTCACAATATTCTAACGAATTAAATTTCCTGAGTGTTAGAAAAAAACAGTCCATATAAATTAGGGCTACAAAACTTTGAGAGAGTAGCTCTCTAACATCTATTACAGAGAAGTTTAGTACAGTAACTGCATAGACAGAAATTAATGAGCTGTTAGCTCCTGAAATAACACATACTTGAAAAAAGAACTGGAAAGACAAAATTTCCATTCCAACTACAAAATTAAAGAACTTTAATATATATAGTTCTAAAAACCCAGATCACCTGGATCATGAATAATTGACAAAAAAAAAAAAGTTATCCACATACTAGATTACAAGGCTAAGTGAAAGAAGCAGACTGCAACCCAGTTTATATCATTTAAACTTAGAAACAAAATTAAAAATAGGCCCAGCTGCGGTGGCTCAGTGGTTGAGCTCTGACCTATGAACCAGGAGGTCAGGTGCAGCTGGTCCCCAGTGGGGAGCAAGAAGACAATGGTTCTCTCTCATCATTGATGTTTCTCTCTCTCCCTCTCCCTTCCTCTCTGAAATCAATTAAAAAATATTTTTTTAAAAAAAGAAAAGAGGAAATAATTTTGTGCATTAATGTATATAAATATGAGGTGTTGAGAATTGGAAAAATAAAGGATTTCCACTTTACTTCTACATTTCTAACTTGTTTCAGACTTTATAACAAAAATGCATGGCATTCTTAATTTTGAAAGTTAAAAAGTGATGTTAGTAGCACTAAATGCAGTTTCACAGGATGAAATATCCATTCTCATTTGTTAAAAAATAAAGGGAGAGGAAAATTTCTCCATTCTTTTATTACTATATTTGGCTAAATAAATTAGAGAAAAAAATATAAGTTAATACCAAATGTACATCATATCTCAAGTCTCACTCTATTTAAACACTCTCATGAACTTACTGGCCTATCAAGGGGTCTTGAAATAACTTTTCAAATAAATTCAACATCTGTATTACAGTGACTTATTTTCTGACTCCCAAGTGCTGTCGCTGGACTGCACTTTTCATAGCTAAAGGTAAACCTCGCCTAGTTCCAGAAGTCCCAATACGTAGATCAGCTGTTTTCCCAGGGTTGGAACACACAATTTAGTATTTTTGTAATTTTTCAACTTACAGTTGACAGTCACTATTATATTAGGTTTGGGCGCACGCACAGTGTGAGGCATTTATGTAACTTACGAAGTGATGCCCCGCTTGAGTCATTACAGCATTATTGACCGTGTTCTCCAGGCTGAACTTCACATCTCCCTGACTGCTCGGTAACTGCCAATGTGAGGCGGGCACGATTTTTACTAAGCAGGGGGCCCTCGCCGGTAGAGCCGAGCTGAAAACACCGCTAACAGTGGCTGCAGCGGTGGAACCACACATCTTAATCCAATTCTCCTCTTGGGCAAACCTCGGGGCCCTGTTTCAGGACCACGGTAAGCGCGGGTGTTCTCGCCGGCTCCGCCCCTGGTGCAGCTCCGGTGAGACCCCTGCCTCCGCCCAGACGGCGGGCGGGGGCCTGGAGGAGCCTGTGGCCAAGGTGACAGAAAGCAGCCGGAGGGAAGGACGAGTCCCACACCCCGCGGCACCACATGCGGAAAGCCGGCTGAACGCAGGGGGCTACGCCGAGGGGATGGGTCGAAGGCACGGCACTCGGCGCTCGAAGGCGCCGGGAACCCCGCGCCACGCTCCGCATTCTCGGGCGCCGACGTCACAGCCTCCGTGGCCCCCCGGCCTCCCTCCGTCACAGAGGCCGCCCGCCGCCCCCGCGCCCCGGGGTCCGGGCGCCCGCCGCCCCCGCGCCCCCGGGTCCGGGCGCCCGCCGCCCCGCGCGGCCTCAGTGGGCTCCCCTCCACCACGCCTCTCCCTCCGCTTCCGGCAGAGGGCGGCGGGCTGGAGGGGGCAGAGCCTGGGGAAGCGACCCCGTGCCCCCCGCACACCCCCAGCAGCGCCCCTTCACTCTGCCCAGCTGGTGCAGGCTCAGCTCCGGGTTTGGAGGCCCTAACCCCAAGGCTGCACCCCCTGCCCCCAGAGGGACTGGGAAAGGTCAAGCGGTGACGACGCCCACCCCCGTTCTCCTTCCACCTGCTTTGGCTTCAAGGGCCCTCAACTCACCCCGGCCTTTCTTTCCCCTTGGGGAGCAGCGGCCGCAGCCTCCTAGCGGGGCGCCGGGCCGCTGAAGAGGGGTGACCTCCGTGACCCCTTCCTCCTTCCCCTTCCCCGCCCGCCGCCGCGCTCACCCGGGGGCGTCCAGGTGCCCGGAGGGGCGCGAGTCCCGGGCGGCTGCGAGCCGGCCCCGGGGCTGTCCGGCTGCTGCGCGCCGGGGGCCGGGAGGCCCTTGCGATCCTTCTGGGACTCCCGCCGGCCGCCGGCCGCGCCGGGTCTGTGGCCCGAGGCCCCGGCCGGGCTCCGGCCGCCGCGGTGGCCAGCCCCGGCCGCCGCCGCCGCCGCCGCCGCCGCCGCCGCCGCCTCGTCTCGCCTCTTGCGCTGCAGCTGCTGCTGGCGCCGGCGCTCGGCCTCGCGCAGGATGTCGAACGGGTCAGACTCGTCGTCCAGCAGATGGTGGAAGCGGTTGGCCACGACGCAGCCGAAACTTTCCTGCATCGCGGCGCCCGCGGCGGCCGCGGCCACGGGGCTCCCCAGAGAGCCCTTCATGCCGCCGCGGCCCTGCGGGCCCGCCGGGGGCAGCCCACGCGAGCGAGTCTCAGCAGAGCCGGCGGCGAGGACCCATCACGCCCGTCGCTGCAGCCCTCCCAGCCCGGTGCCCTCCTTCCCCGCGCGGGCCGCCGCGCAGCCCCCGACGCCCGCCTAGCCGCGGGCAGACAGCCAATCAGAGCACTCGAGCACGCCCCTTTTCCTAGGGCACGCCTGGCAGGCCAATCAGAGGCCGGCTTCTGTCACGTCCCGCGACCTCTATGCCCCACCCCTCGACTCACAGGGAGGGGCGGCGCCCAAGGGGCGGAGCTACTGGGAGGAGCGCGGAGTTTGTGGTCCAGGCAGGCCCGTCTGTGTGGGTCAGTTGAGACCATGTGTGTTCTCTCTGGGACTGGACTCAGAACGTTCATTATTGGCTACTCTTCTTTGAAGTTTGTATAGTCCTTTACCCATCGGACACTTACTATGTGTTAGAGGTTTTGGCCAGCGATGAGGGCTGCGAAGAATTCACAACTAAAAGGAAAGAGAGAGCCCAGCTGGCCTGCTTAGTGGTTGAGTATGGACCGATGAACCTGAAGGTCGCAGTTAGATCCTAATCAGGGCACATGCCCTGTTAAGGGCTTTATCCCAGTGTGGGGTGTGCAGGAGGAAGCCAGTGATTCTCTCTCATCATTGATGTTTCTCTCTGAAATCAATAAAATTTTTTAAAATAATAAAAGAAGAGAGAAATGTAAGTAGAAAACTTATTTTTACTTTCCCCAAAGAGAAAGAGCTGTGCTAATCAATGCCAGGGCAAAGAACAAAAAAGCTGCCCTTCCTTTTAAAGCCTTGGGCAAGGAAGGCAGGGAGGTTTTTCGGCTGCTGCTGTTGCTAGGTGACATTGAGAAGACATCAAGGGGAGTTGTCTTTGTTAGTTCTTTAGGAGACAATCCCGGCAGATGTCCTTATGATGATGTTTCCGAAGTCTCCATATAATATTCCTAGAGCAAAAGTTGTGAAGAGGCCGAGACCAGTTTGGCTCAGTGGATAGAGCGTCGGCCTGCGGACTGAAAGGTCCCGGGTTCGATTCCGGTCAAGGGCATGTACCTTGGTTGCGGGCACATCCCCAGTAGGGGGTGTGCAAGAGGCAGCTGATCGGTGATTCTCTCTCATCAATGTTTCTAACTCTCTATCCCTCTCTCTTCCTCTCTGTAAAAATCAATAAAATATATAGTTTTAAAAAGTTGTGAAGAGTTTAAAAGAGGCTTGTTTGAAGGGAAATGGGAAGGGAACTTTCTACTAATTATCCCTGGGTTCTAAACCAGCAGGGAGAAGTGTATACAAGAATGTAGCATTGTCTTACAGTTTGAACAGAGGGCGTTTGAACAGAGAGAATGTTTGAACCAGAGGAGCTAACAATCTTGAGGTTTAATTACCAGGTGCTCCTCGTAAGTCCTAGAAGGCTACAGCAAAGAAAAAGAAAAGCCTTCTTTTCCCCCTCCTCCTAACACCATGTGCCAGGCATTATGTTGTAGGAGATACTATCTCCGTGATTTATGGATCTCTCAGTATATCGACAGAAAAGTGTCCCGAAGGAAAGGCACAGACTTCCCTAGGAGGTAGAAAAGGAACCTGAAGCTTCCCCTAGCAAGTGCTGATTAAGCTGAACTGTCATCTGAAGGATGACAGGAGCAGGAGCAGGGACAAGGGCAGAAGTCTTGAGGTGGGTCTATACACAGCCCAGGCACGTGCTCATAGAAAACCAGTGAGCTGGGTTGCAAAGAGTTGGGGGAAGGCCTTGTTTGGTCTAGTCATTATTCTAAGAGCAGTGAGAAGCAAGTGATAAACAGCATTTCCTGAAAAGGCTACAACATGAAGGGCGTGGAGGAAGGTCAATCAAGCAGAAGATTGCTGCAGAGCTCCAGGGAAGAGCTGATGATGGCGACTTGGACTAGAACGATGGCAGTGGAGGTGAAGAGAGTAGTAGATTCAAGAGCTATTTTGCAGGTTTTAACAACAGGACTTGGTGAGTCACTAGATATGGATGAGGAGGAAAAAAAGGAGGGGTGAGACGACACCTGTTTTTCTGGCGCAGCTGGAATGGTGGTGCTGCTCACGAAGAATTAGAGCACTGGAGGAGAATGCTGATGCGAATCATGAGTTTACCCTGAACATGCTGAGGTTTGGGGTTTTGTTTTTCTTGGGAGATATTCAACTGAGGCCTGGAATCCAAAGAACACCAAGCTCAGCCCTGGTCGGACTGCTCAGATGGTTGGAGCGTCATCCTGTACACCAAAAGGTTTCAGGTTTGATTCCCCATCGGGGCACATACCTAGGGTTGCAGGTTCCATCCCCTGTTGAGGCGCATATGAGAGGCAACCAATTGATGTTCATTCTCATATCTCTGTTTCCCTGTCTCCCTTCTATTAGTGTTTTGGATGGTGACACAGGCTGTGACAGAATTCACAACTAAAAGAAGAGATGCAGAAAGGAAGTATATTTTACTTTCCAAGCAAGGAAAGGGATGCTGTATCATTAGTGAATGCAAGGCAAGAAACAAAGGGTGCCTTCCACTTTTAAACAGTAATGGATGCCCTAACTATTTTGGTTCAGTGGATAGAGCCATCAGCCTGTGGACTGACGGGTTCCAGGTTCAATTCCAGTCAAGGGCATGTACCTTGGTTTGGGGCACATCCCCAGTAGGGGGTGTGCAAGAAGCAGCTGATCCCAGCAGAGGGTGTGCAGGAAGCAGCTGACCTTCTCCCTTCCTCTCTGTAAAAAATTAATAAAATATATTTTTTCAAAAGTAATGACTGCTGTTGCTAGGTTACAAGGAAGGGTGGGCTTTGTGTTGAAATTGAGCTGCTGACTTACCCACTCAGGAACCTACCTACCTCAGACTTATTATTCCATAAGGCAATAAACGCTATTATTGTTTAAGCCACTCTAGGTTGTATTTGTTTCGTGGTCCAGAAGCATCCTGTTAGAGCAACTTGCTCAGAAGCACTCTTGCCCTTTTTTACTTTCCTGTAATAGCAAATGGAAAGGGAACACTTAATCCTAACTGCTGCCAGGTCTGTGTTTTACTCACCAATATTCTTTCATTCCTGAGGAGGACAGGAATGATGTCTGTCTTATTCATTGCAGTGTATCAGGTGTACCAGTTAATAATGCGGATTTTTTTCAATAGAGTTGCACATATGTTGATATATATGTGAGTTGATATGTTTGTTATTTTGTTGTATTGCCAGCAAGCTTCAAAACTTTATATGTCATATTTCCTGAAGGTGTTAACATCATAGATATTTTTATGCTAAAAAAATGTCGAATTTTGTGCCATAAAAAGAGCATTTGCGGGAAGTTTTAATTCATTACTTTATTTTGAAGAAAAGTGCTGCTGAAAGTTATCGTATACTTCAGGAAGCTTATGGTGAACATGCTCCATCTCAAGATACTTGTGAACGCTGGTTTAAATGCTTCAAACGTGATGATTTCGATGTGAAAGACAATGTCCAGGTCAACCGAAATAGTTTGAAGACCAACAATAACAAGCATTATTGGGGGTGAAGATGTGTGTCAAACTAAAAAACAACTTGCAGAAAGATTAAATGTTGTTCAGCAAACAATTTCTAGTCATTTACAATCAATGGGAAAGATTTTAAAGGAAAAATTATGGGTGCCACATCAAATGAACAAAAGACAGATGGAAAACCTAAAAGTCATCAATAAAATGTTGCTTCAACAGCACGAAAGAAATGTTTTTTTTTTTTGCATTGAATTGTGACTGGAGATGAAAAGTGGATTTATTTTGAGAATCCCAGATGCACAAAATCGTGGGTTGATCCAGGTCAATCATCAACATCGACTGCAAGGCCAAATTGCTTCAGAGAGAAGACAATGCTCTGTGTTTCGTGGGATCAGGAAAATGTGGTGTATTATGAGCTTCTAAAACCAGGTGAAACCGTTAATACTGATTGCTACTAATAACAATCAATTTAAACCACGCTTTGATCGTAAAACTACCAGAATGTGCCAGAAGACACTGAAAAATAATTTTGCTTCATGATAATGAACCATCACACACTTCAAAACCAGTTAAAGACACATTAAGAGATCTTGCCTGGGGAATATTAACCCACCCGCCATATTCGCCAGACTTGCTCCTTCAGTTTACCACTTGTTCTGATGGATGGCACAAGCCTTTTCTGAGCAGCACTTCAAAACATACAAAGTAGTGGAAAATTGGGTCTCTGAATGGTTTGCCTCAAAATAAGAAATGTCTATTGGGACGGTATCCACAAATTACCTAAAGATGGGGGAAATGTGTAGCTAGCAATGGACAATACTTTGAATAAAGCACTTTTGAAGTTTCTCTTGAAATTATCATGTTTTCTTTGTTCATAAAATCTGCATTATTAACCAGTACACCTGGTATATTCCCAATGCTTAGCATGCTAGGTGGTTGTACAGTAGGTTCTCAGAATTTGCTGAAAATCTGAAGATTTTGAGATATTTGGTCATCTCCTGCTTAGTCAGCATAGGTTTATGATTCAAAGACTATATTTTTTACCAAAAGAGTTGACTGCAGGTGCTCAAACAAATACTTGTACCTGAATGTTTGTAGCAGAACTAATCACGATAGCCAAAAATGGAAACAACCCAAGCATACAACAACTGATGAATGTATAAACAACATGTGGTACAATGGGTTAATGTTTGGCTCTAAAAGGGAATGAAGTACTGATACCTGCTGTAACATGAATGAATCTTGAAATCATTATGCTAAGTGAGAGAAGCCAGACACAGATATTGTATGATGTTATTCATATGAAATGTCCAAATCCATAGAGACAGAAAACAGGTGAGTGGTTGCCAGGGGTTCTGGGGAAAGGGGATGAGGAGTCACTGCTTAATGGCCATGAGGTTGCTTTGGGGGTGATGAAAATTTTCAGCAGTTGTATAGTGTAGCAGTTGCACAAAGGTGAATGTGCAAAACACCACTGAATTGTGCACTTTAAAGTGGTTAAAATAATAAGTTTTATGTGCATTTTACCACATTTTTAAAGAGCATATATTTTACAGTTAGACCATGATTTGTTCATGGTTTCTGTGCTTCAGTTTTCTGTAAAATGAAGACAATAATTCTATCAACTTTAGAGGGCTATTGTGAGGTGTAGGTCAGTTAACGCAAAGCATTCAGCACCATGCCCAGCACAGAGTGTGAATTCTTGGTAACAGTTATTATCAACATGGCTAATATCATCATCATCATCATCATCATCATTATAGTTTTGAATCAGACCTAAGACTAGGTAGAGTCCTAACAACCTCATCACTATGAGGTGAATGAAATTTTGGAAGATGCTTCATACAACAGGATCACCAGACACACCAGGAACCATGCTTGGAGATGCACCGCTTCAAGCCGAAGTTGTCACTGGCATGTTTAAGCTGCCCATCACCAAGCCACCCCATCAAGGAACCACTGCCACTGGAGAGACGGGCCTGTCATACTCCTAGTGAACATCGGGAGACATGCCATGCCCCCATTCTTCTCTGATCCTTTCCAACATAGCCAACCACGGCAAGTTCTTAAGGCATGCCCTGTGAACACTCCATTCTAATTTCCAAATCATATGTGTTTTAAGCAGTTACCAGTCAACCACTCCTGGTTGCTTCAGGATTAAGAATACCCTTACAACCACTGAAATAGAGATGGTGGCCTCTCGCTGGTAACAGCTCTTATGGGGCTAAGAAGTAATGTGGAACTTGCTGATGGTAACTTTTTAAGCAGCTTCCCATTTTTCCCTGACCATCTTTCTGGGACACTGAATCATGAATCCATTCCTAAAATACAACTTTACCACATTAGCATGAACTACGTGTAACATTATGTTGAATGTGATCAGTTTAATAGACTGAACTTTCTAATAATTCAAGATATAAAAACTATCTCTAGTAATTATAAAACAAAAAAAAAGAAACAGATAAAAACCACACACACACACACACACACACACACACACACACGGTCATATAGCTTAGATAATAAGACTATTTAAAAAATCAGTGAGGTGTGGATGCTGAATCATACCACCTTTCCTTCCATAGCCATCGTTTATTGGCACCCATGGAAATGCAGTGAAGTTTAACTACCTACAAAAGGTAGATTACATTGAGTTACTTAACATGTGAGTTCCATTAGGAGTAATAAAATACACTAACATTTTCCATATTGACTTAAATGCAGAGAGAGAGAGAGAGCAGTTCAGAGTTTAAAAAACAAGGGAGCTTTATTAATTTTAATTACATGCCAGGAACAACACGCGGGTGAGGGCCAAGGCAGAGGGGCACTCGGGCTGTACAAGGTGTGAGTTTCTGTGAATCACCACAGAGTGGCGTCCCATTTATTAGTTTCCCAAGTAGATGACTGCTATCTCTGCTTGCTTTTTCTCTCTCTAAAGTTAGGATGATCATCATCAGCCCTGCACTCCTCATATTTTGATGGGAAGATAAAACCAAAATTGTAAAATGTAAAAGGTAAAATAATTTACATTTCTTACCATTGTTTCCACTTGATAATATATGCAGGAACAAAAATATTTTTCCTAACTCTAAGAGTGTTTCATCTGTCCTTTCTGCCTGCTGAGCTGATTGTAATAAGATCAATTAAATTATAGTTTCTGGTTTAGTTGTCACAAGGTTGATAAGTGAATTCGAATTCGGTTTCTCACAGCAAATGAATAAAGCAAGTACATAGTCTCAAAGTTAGGAGTTGTGGAGCCTACACCACCAACGATCCAGATGCTTTAAGAAGACTTGTAGCGAGCCCACGTCCATTCATGATGACCAGACAGAGGATGCTGACGTCTGGAGAGGACCATGCCCAACCTACTGATGTCTGTGCTCCTGGTGTCACCGAGCTTCCAGCCTTCTTTCTGGTGATGTGATGTGACAGCACCACCGAGCTGTGAATGCTCAGAGCACTGTGCCCATATCCCAGTCATTTCATTATCCCAGAGTTCCTGATATGAAAATTTTGATGTAAGTTATAACTTTCATCAAGGCTGAATTAAATAATTTTGAATTTAGAACTTTTTAGTCCCACAGATCTTCTGGATTCTTCCAGTTGTGAATGACAGAAAACCTACCTGGAATAAATAAAACAAAGGACTTTGTTGGCACACACACACACACACACACACACACACACACACACACTGAACAAAAAAAAAAGGCCAAGAGTGAATCAGGCATAGCTTGATTGGGGTAAACCATGCCAGGGCCTGATCTCTCTCTCTCTCTCTCTCTCTCTCTCTCTCTCTCTCTCTCTCTCTCTCTCTGTCCCTCTCACTCTCTCTGCTTTATTTTCTTCTGCATTGCCTTCCCTTTTACTCGTTTCTCTACATAGATGGTCCCAGCAATGCTGTGTTTAAGACTTACAGTTGTCAATCCGGCAGGAAAAGGAAGAGGACCTTAATGTCAACACAGACAGGGGTCCCAGACTTGAACTGGTTGCTGTAACAAAGAGTATTTCATTCTCTGATCAGCCAGGCCCAGATCACCAATCAGACCAAGCTGGAGTCTGGAGTCAACCTCCTAAATACCGAGACTGAGTGGGAGCCGTAGTCCCTGAGGGAAATGGTCTCCACTCCCAGCAGGCAGGGCAGGGGGCTGGGCAGTCAGACGGTGACACGGAATCCCCGCAGGCGGTGACCAACGCGGGCATGTGGTTGGCATGCTCCTTGCAGCATTGGACTGACGTGTCCTGCATTGCACCTCATTCATTCCAGTGTCCTTTCCTTACCTTTTCTGGTCTCATCCTCAGGGCCTGGAAAGGTGCCTTTCATTCAGGAAATATCTGCTGTGTGAGTGAATGAATTTCTTGTTTGCGTTCATGTGCCCCTGACAATTTTGAATGTGTAAAATAAGAAAGTATCCCTGTAAGTGTGGTTCAGTGGTTGAGCATCAATGCATGAACCAGGAGGTCGCTGGTTGGATTCCTGGTTAGAGGACATGCCCAGGTTTCAGGCTCAGTCCCCAGTAGGGGGCGTGAAGGAGGCAGCCGATGGATGTTGATGTTTCTCTCTCATTGTCATTTCTAACTCTCTCTCCCTCTCCCTTCCTCTTTATCTCTAAAATAAATTAATTATAAATATAAATAAAACAAATCAATGTGTGAAAGTTAATTAATACGTGCTAGGTGGTCAAATAGATGTGGTATTATTTCTTATTTTGGGAAAGATTCATTATTCTGCACATGTGCTAATAAGGCATAGCTGAATTTTATATAGTGCTTACGAGGTTGGAGCCATCATTCTAAGTATTTTCTACCTGTTCATTCAACCGCTGTAACAACCTGAGGAGGGAGATGCTTGTGCTGTCCCCTCTTACAGAGAGTGTGCCTCTGGAAGGGCTGGAACTGGGGAGGCAGGCAGGTTGGCTTCAGTCTGCACTGCTCCCCATTCTCCTTTCCTACTGAGTGCCATGCTAGCAGCCAGGACGTGACAGGACTGGCCTCTCTCCTTAAAGAGCTACACAATTAGGGAGAAGGTGTCATTTGCACATTATTATTAAGCCCATCAGGGGAGCTGAGTGGGGGGATTATAATTATAACTAAAATGGTGAAAAGCAACGATATACTTAGATCCTCCCTTAAAATATTCTTTTGTGGGATAAAAATGATATGTGTACATGCTCAGTCTGAACAGACTAAGATGTTGAAATAGGGCTGCTCTTCTGATCGGACTAGATTTCAGAAATGTATTAGAAAGTAAGCCAACACCTCGCTCTCCAAGGATGGTCCATCCAGGACCAGCAGCTTGTTAGAAATGCACACTCTCAGGCCACCCCTGAGCTATGAGTCAGAACCCGCACTTTACAACCTTCCTAAGAGATGTCTGTGCGCAGGGGAATTTGAGAAGCAGGCCTGTAAAAGACAAACCAGCAATTGGATCTGTCGGGGTCATTGCTGGAAGCCTGGTTGTCTTTTGTCACTGACATGTCTGGCATTATCCAGTGGCGGACACCGGAGAGGTGTGAGCCTGGGACCAAGGCGCCCAGTGAAGAAGGTTGCCTGGCACCCAGGGGAGGACGGAGATCCCGGGCCAGTAGGGGGTCTTGGCAGCCTTCAGGCCACCTCTCCTATCGTGAAGTCCTCCCCCACATGCATTGAGGAACTTGCCACCTGAACACAGGCTCAGGGGGAGGAGTTGGGAAGCCTCTAGGAAGGCAAGGGGTGTAGACCAGGTGATTGAGCTCATCCAGGGAGAATTACATGTGCCTGTAGGCAGGACCTCCGGAGCCTCCCATTGGCTGGAACTTCCGTATAGAATGGCAACATATGGGCTACACCAATAGGGGGGGCCAGACCTTGAACAGCTTTATGTGGCATTGTAAGGAGTTTGGGCTTCACTATATATATATATATATATATATATATATATATATATATATATATAATTGATTTTTTTTATAGAGAGGAAGAGAGGGACAGAGTTAGAAACATCGATGAGAGAGAATCATCATCCATCAGCTGCCTCTTGCACACGGGGGATGTGCACACAACTAAGGTACATGCCCTTGACTGGAATCGAACCTGGGACCTTTCAGTCCACAGGCCAACACTCTATCCATTGAGCCAAACTGGTTTTGGCAGGGCTTCACCTTTTAAACTTAGAGTGTGTCACCAGCTTTTTGAGGGTTGGGAAGAATGAACTTTATTGCTTTGGGTGAAATTATACACTCATGCAAAGAAACTAAAACTACAGGACCGAAACAAGATGGTGGCCTAGGCAGCCTCCTAGGCTGCCACCTCATCAACAATTCGGGGGAAAAACAACAGCTAAAATCGAAAGGGATCGCACCAGACCCACAGGAAAGCTGGCGAAATGGGAAGGCTACAACTAGACACCAAGCAGGGCGCAGCTGCTGCCATGTGGAGTTTAAAAATACGGCAAAACTGGACCTGCTGGAGCCACTGCCGCCAGGAATGAGGGAAGCCAGACCTCGCTCTGCCCCAGGGCCCAGGGAGTGGGCCAGCCCTCCGGCCGCCGTGGGAACCAGGGAGCTGATACGGAACCTCCGCCACACCTTTGGTGCCTGCCTGGATGAGAAGCCTCCCTGCCCGCAACCATCCCGGCATGCAGCTGTCCCAGCCGTGCTGGTGAGGAGCTGGCACGGCGTCTCCTGGCCCGCCGCCGGCTCGGCCTGGTCTCCATGCGCGCCGTGCTGGTGGGGGGCTGGCGCGGAGCCTTCCGTTTGCGGCCCCTCCACCGCCGCTGATGCCCGCAGCTGGCTCGGCCCGACCTCTGCACACGCCATGCTGGCGAAGAGATGGCACAGCATCTCCCACCCTGCAGCCAGCTTGGTCCAGCCTCCGAGCACCATGCTGGTGGGGAGCTGGCACGGAGCCTTCCGTTGGCGGTCCCGGCGAGTCCTTCCTCCGATGCCGCATGGCTGGGCCAAAGCTTCCGCCACTATCGCCATGTGGATTTTAAAACTACAGGGGAAATTGAGCCACAGGAGCTACCATCGCTGCCACACCTGCCGCTGCCCCCGCAAATGGGAATCCACTGAAATCAGAGCTCACTACACCTCGGGCTCAGAGAGAGTGTGGCTTCAGAACTTAGCCTCTGCGTCCATAGCAGCTCCACTTCCGCACCAAAGGAGACACCATTGAGGGCGGACTCTCCACCCGCAGCCATCTCAGCCCGCCCACAACCTTCCCAGCACACCCACCGTGCTGGTGAGGAGCTGGCACGGCGCCTTCCGTTAGCGGCCCCGGCGAGTCCTCTCTCCGCCGCCGCATGGCCAAGCCGAAGCTCCCGCCACTGCCGCCATGTGAACTTTAAAACTACAGTGGAAATTGAACCACAGGAGCGACTGTCGCTGCCGCACCAGCCACCGCCACCCGCCACTGCCGCCGTGAATAAAAGAAATCCACCGAGAACAGAGCTCACTACGCTCTGGGCTCAGGGAGTGGGCGCTCTCAGAACTTAGCCTCCACGTCCGCAGCTGCTCCACTTCTGCACTGAACGAGACACGTTTGAGGGCAGTCTCCCCGCCTGCAGCCGTCCCAACCTGCACGCTGTGCTAGCGAGGAGCTAGTGCGGCACCTCCAATACGCGACCCCAGTACCCCAGAGGAGCCGTGTGCCCTGGGTGAGCCATATGTCCCAGGGGGCCATGTGCCCCAGGTGAGCCGTGAGTCCCAGGGGGCCCTGTGCCCCGAGTGAGCCGTGTGTCCCAGGGGGCCGAGTGCCCAGGGTGAGCCGTGTGTCCCAGGGGGCCGAGTGCCCAGGGTGAGCCGTGTGTCCCAGGGGGCCGAGTGCCCAGGGTGAGTCATGTGTCCCAGGGGGCCATATGCCCCGGGCGAGCCGTGTGTCCCAGGGGAAGCAGTGGGACCCAGGGGGAGGGACGGTGAGAACCAGAGGAGGAGCAGACTCTATTCGTGTGGTCTTGAGATAGTCACCATAAAACAAGCAGATTGTCAAATGACAGCAGGGAGGGGAAGGAAACCTGGGGTGAGATAAGAGAACAACCGAAGGACTGGTATGCATGAATATAAGTACAACCAACAAACACAGAACTCTGGGGAGGGAGGGCATGAATGGGAGGTGGGGGGGGGGCAATGGTAAGCTATGTACACACATAATACCTTAATAAAAAAAAATAAGAAATAAAAAAAGAAACTAAAACTACAAAAAAACACAAAGTAAAATGCATCTGAAATCTCACCACCCAGAAATAACCACTGCCCACATTTCCTAAGCATTCTCTAGTCTTCTTCATACCTGTGTACACATATAATTTTACATATTTACTTTTTTCACTCAAGAAAGTCAAAGACATAGTTCTGTCAACAAATGCATCTATGTCATTATTTTAGTGGCCATATGCTAATGCTTTATATGTCAGTTTGGATCCAATCAGAAGACAGAGTTACATAGTAATTTAAATCGGAAATGTAATACAGAGAATATTTAAACTATGACAGAAGAGTAAATATAAAAGTGCTAGAAAGAAAGAAAGAAAGAAAGAAAGAAAGAAAGAAAGAAAGAAAGAAAGAAAGAAAGAAAGAAAAGTCCTAGCTGGTTTGGTTCAGCAGAGAGAGCATCGGCCTGTGGACTGATGGCTCCCTGGTTCAATTCCCAGCCAAGGGTACATACCTCAGTTGCAGGTTTGATCCCAGGGCCTGTTCTGGGCATGTGCATGAAGGCAACCAATCCATGTATCTCTCTCACATCAATGTTTCTCTCTCTCTGTCTCTCCCCCTCCCTTCCACTCTCTCTCTAAAATTCAATGGGAAAATATCCTCTGGTGAAGATTAACAAAACAAAAAGCTCAACTCTGTGCCTGGTTTGGCTCAATGGAAAGAGTGTCAGCCTGCAGACAGAGGATCCCAGGTTCGATTCCAGTCAGTGGCATGCACCTTGGTTGCAGGCTCCTTCCCACCCCAGGCCCTGGTCAGGGCCTGTCCAGGAGGCAACCAATTGATGTGTTTCTCTTACATCAATGTTTCTCTCTGTCTTTCCCTCTCTCTTCCTCTCTCTCTAAAAATGGGAAAATATCCTCGGGTGAGGACTAAAATAAAAAGTGGGGAGAGAATCCTAAAGGCTGTCCTAGGACGGAGGGAGGGTACCAAAGGAAGAACGAAGTTGGAAGGGAGCCCAGGCTCCCTTGAGGAAGGTGAGGTTACAGCCCACCGGATGGTGGAGAGGTTCGCCAGAGGTCAGGGCAGAGATGGCCCACAATCCCTGGGAATGTTGGAGTAGCCTCCCAGGCTCAGGCCAGTCAAGGCTATGCGAGGGGAGTGGGGGGGCCAAGGGTGCACCAGGGAGTCTGGAGCCTTTGTCAACACGGCTGGAGCCAGAGCACGAGAGACTCAGACACTGCATAGGAGAGAGAGAGTGAGAGAGAGCATATACCTTGACTGGGGTGAGGGATCAAATCTGCAACCCCGGTACGTGCCCTTGACTGAGAATCGAACTTGAGACCTTTTGCTGAGTGGGATGATGCTCTAACCATTGAGCAACACCAACCAGGGCAGCCATCCCTTACTTTTGTTTTCTCATATATACACTATATATATTTTTCCAATTCAATGTTTACAGATATGAAGAATAAAAAAAAACACCCCAAATATCATCAAAATATGTGATTAAAGAAAATCCTCATAATTTGTCCATCGACCCCACCCTCTCAAAAAATTATTAGGAACCATTTGGCATTTAAAAAAACACATATGTAATGGACTTTATTTTTTAGGGCAATTTTAGATGCCCAGCCAAATTGAGCACAAGGTACAGAGGTTTCCCATATACGCTCTGCCCATCTCAAGCACAGCCTCCGCTGTCAACATCTCCTCAGGGTGGTCCATTTGCTACGAGTGGATGAGACGAGGGTTTGCAATGAACTTCACGTTGCAGTGCTCAGTAATCGCGAAGCCCCTCCCTTGCTGCGCCTGCACTGGCTGCGACCTGGTCCCTACACCAAAGAAGAGGGGATGGTGCTGGGCCCATTCTCTGCCTCACCTTCCAGAGGACCAGCGCTCCCATTTCCTCTTTTCTTGGAACTCTCCTTGGAAATCAGCTGTCAAGCTGCAAGAAAGCCCACAACCACAACCACGTGGAAAGGCCCCTCAGAGAGGAGGAGCCCGAACATAGGATGGGGAAGCCAATCACTGTTTCACTAAAAGAGAGATGTGGACAGGAAGCCGGAAGGCTAGTCAACAACCTTAATTTCTCTAACCACTTACTGTTTAGTTGAGACACTGTTAGCTGAAGCAGCCTCCACCTCTGTTTGTCTTATGTAAATTTCTGTTATTTCCTGCCTAAGGGCTGTGGGTGTTTCCCATAGCCTCCATAAAAGGGATAGCAAGGCCAGAGCAGTGGTAGTCCTCCTGCGAGAGGTGGGCTCCTGCCTGGCCCCCAATATCACCAAATTAGTACTTTTCTAGTGTCTTTTCATTTGTGTGCGAACCCTGAACCAGAACCCTGAACCACACGGGATGTGAAAGTGTTCACTCAGTCATTCTTGTACCACTGGCGTGATGCAGCCTGCCACGTGATTGCAGCTGCGGGAGACACGCCACGCAAGCCCAGCAGCATTGCCCCGTGGAGCCCAGTCAACCCACAGAACTGTAAGCCTGGTTTGTTTGCAGCCATTGAGTTTTGGGTTTGGAGGTCATTGGGCTCTGAGAGGAGTAACGCAAAGATACCCCATATCCTGGATATTCTCCCAGCAGCGAGAAAAACAGGAGAATGTGGCAGGTAAACAGCGGAGCAAGAAGTGAAGTTTCTGTAGCACAAACGGCAGGTGAGCTTCATAGGCATCCGGCTAAAAAGACAGCTCTTCTGCTGATTTTCCCTGGGCAACTACATTTATCAAGATCCTCATGCTTAAGTAAGTTCTTTAGATCAAAATTCAATGTATTAAAGACAAAGACTAGCCCTAACTGGTTTGGCTCTGTGGATAGAGCGTCAGCCTATGGACCAAGGGTCCCAGGTTCTATTCTAGTCAAGGGCATGTACCTTGGTTGTGGGCATATCCCCAATAGGAAGTGTGCAGGAGGCAGCTGATCAAGGTTTCTCTCTCATCCATATTTCTAACTCTCTTTACCTTGTTTGCCGGGCACATCCCCAGTGGGGGATGGGGGTAAGCAGGAGGCAGCTGATTGATGTTTCTCTCTCTCATCGATGTTTCTAACTCTCTCTTCCTTTCCCTTCCTCTCTGTAAAAAATAAAAAAAATATATTTAAAATAAATAAATAAAAGAAAAGGACAAGACTAAAGACAACCACATGGTGAAGATAGAAAGATAAAAATTGCCGAAACTGATTTGGCTCAGTGGATAGAGTATCAGCCTTTAGACTGAAAGGTCCCAGGTCAAGGGCATGTACCTTGGTTGCAGGCACATCCCCAGTAGGGGGTGTGCAAGAGGTAGCTGATCAATGTTTCTCTCTCATCGCTGTTTCTAACACTCTGCCCCTATCCCTTCCTTTCTGTAAAAAATCAATAAAACATATTTTTAAAAATATATAAAAATTGATGAATAAATAAAATAGTCAATATTTTCTTTTAAAAATGTGACCTAGGCAACCAAGGCATAATAGGTTTCACTGTTTACTAGAAAGGCTATCTATCTATAAAATACAGAAGTATGCTAATTAACCGGGACATCTTAACAGATCCACCAGACAGGAGGAGGTTGTGCTCGCAGCGTTGGGAACAGGGCGTCAGGGGCCTCTGTGCGCCTGCGCTGGGGGAGGCCTGATCAGCAGCAGCCACAGCTGCTTCAAGGGCCAGAGAGGGAGGCAGGGCCAGACTGGCAGGGGCTACGGCTGCTTCTGGGCCAGGGAGGGAGGCAGGGCTGGACAGGCAACTCGGGGGTGGGTGGCGCCACAGGATTTCGAATCGCGCACCGGACTCCTAGTTTTAAATAAAAGCAATCACGTAAGTACAAGGCACTGAGCACACCAATTCTCTGACCTTGGAAGAGATGGTGAACTCCTGCAGCCCTCTATGGGTGAGAGGCCTTGCTTTCTCTGCTACACTTTTCAGAATGGCTGAGGGAATTTCTCTCCTGCCCCAGGGCCTTCCTACTGTTACTTATGGATTAGCAATCAAACCCATGGTGGGCTTGGGGAAATGCCATGGAAATCAGCAGCTGCTGCGTCACCCAGAGGTGCTAGGAACTAGCTTTCCCCAGGGTGACTCACTCCTTAAATTCCTTTACATCCCTGCTCAGATGTCTCCTCATCAGCCAGGCCTCACCTGACCAGCTTAATTAAAGCCCCGGTTACCACTTTTTCTCCCTCTGCAGAATTCCCACTGCATCATCCGTCTCCCTCCACTGGAGCGTAGAGACGTGGTCACCGCTGCTCTGTCCCCAGTGCTGACAACGGCCATTGGCACAGACTTGGCATTCATAACTGTTTGTTGAATGAACAGGAGGGGAATGACTAAGAACTTACTTTCAGCTAAATGGAAATGCTAAGCAGCACAGTGTACTTGATTCTTTTGCTTAGCATCACAGACCATTTCTGCCATTCTAGTAAGCCTTTTAAAGTGGCTGGGTTTCCTGAGTCAATACATAATTTCCCTCTTAAGGCTGAGTGAGCATTTGAAATGTCAATATCTACATTGTTTTGCAGATCTGACATTTCTGCTCTTGACATTATTGTTTAGCAAATGATGTGATGGGGCATACCATTGGCACATGGCCCGGGAGGTCTGGCTGGGTGAGCACTGCGCCCACGGGAAAAGGAGTGGAGCCATTGCCTCCTAACTCCACCCCGAGGGGGCTCAAGAACCTGAGCAAAGCCACTTAACCTCTGAGATTTTTTTCAGCCTTAAAATGCAGACAGACCTCCAAGTCTACCTAGTAGAGAGAGTGTGTTGGCCAAATAAGGAAACATGCAGAAGTGCTCTGCATCGAGAAATGTGTTAGACTCATGTCGCAGTAATAACCAGTCCTCAGCTTTTGAGCACCTGGTGGAACCAGGGGCCTCTGCTGCGGCCATGAGAGAAGTCTACCCCAACTTGCAAATATAGGAAGCACACAGAACCCCAAACAAAAGGAATCCAAAGAGGACCACACCAAGACACATCATAATTAAAATGCCAAGGGCAAAAGACAAAGAGAGAATCTTTCAAGCAGCAAGAGAAAAACAGTTGGTTACCTATAAGGGAGCACCCATATGATAATCAGCTGATTTCTCAACAGAAACTACGCAGGCCAGATGGTAGTGGCAAGAAATATTCAAAGTGATGAAAAGCAAGAACCTACAACCAAGATTACTGTATCCAGTAAAGTAATCATTCAGAATTGAAGGGCAGACAAAGAGCTTCACAGATAAGAAAAAGCTAAAGGAGTTCATCACCACCAAACCAGTATTATATGGAATGCTGAAAGGCATTCTTTAAGAAGAGGAAGAAGAAGAAAAAAGTAAAGACAAAAATTATGATCAACAAATACATATATATCAACAAGTGAATCTAAAAATCAAGTGAATTAAAAATCTGAGGAACAGAATAAACTGGTGAGTATAATAGAATCAGAGGCAAAGAAAGGGAGTGGATTGATAATTATCAGGGGGTAAGGGTTATGGGGGGTGCAGGAAGAGACTGGACTAAAATCGTACACCTATGGATGAGGACAATGGCGGGGTGTGTGTGTGTGGAGGATGTAAGGGCAGAGGGTGGAGTGAGAACCAGGTGGAAGGGAGCTGGGAGGGGGGAGGAGAAACAATTGTAATAATCTGAGCAATAAAGATTTATTAAATTTTAAAAAGGGGGGGACCAAAGAGTCGCATGTGGCTCATGAGCCACAGTCTGCCGACCACGGATCTAGAGCATTAAAAAGGTAGGAAACTTTCTAATTTCTTTTATGAAGCAAATGTAACACTGATATCTAAATCAGATATAGTCCAAAGAAAGAAAACTATTGGACTATCATGCATGAATATTGATTAAAAAATTCTAAACAAAATATTTGCAAAAAGAATTCAATACCACATTAAGAGACTAATACACCATGACCATGTGGGGTTTATTCCAGAAATGCAAATCTGGTTTAGTATTTGGAAATAAATTAATGTCATACACCATATTAACAAATCTAATAAAAAGATCGTAATCTCTACTTAAGCTGAAAAATGAACAAGTCAACACTTACACATCATAAAAACACTCAAGAAGATAGTAATTAATCCCAAGTCAAATTTATAGAAAATATCCCTTTATTAACTTTTGGTGGAGAATATGTTTGTATATTTTCAGAAAACAACTCCAAGACCATCTGGATTCCTGTAACAGAGAGGAATAGACAGAAGTGCTCCAGCCATGAAGACCGAAGAGACACAATTCAGAGATGGAAGACGCTGATGACGCCTCACCATACCAGCAGACAGCAGCCACGTGTCGCTGAAGGATGCCCAGGTCCAAACCAGAGATGGTCGAACCTTCATCACCACCATTTGTCCACCAACCAGATCTGAAATATCATGGCTGACATGTACACATAAGGAACTGTTTAACATTGAAATTGGGACTCAAAAGAACTGTTGGCCCTGAAAGAAACTCAATGCAGACTGATTCATTTGCCTATCAGCATAATCATTAAGGCTTGTCTCAGTTTAGGTTCTTACAAGGGTATTTCTTGGATCACATGATCTCACACATCTAGAGGAAATAATGAACAACATAAACTGATGAACAAAAACAGACCCAGAGAAAAAGAAGCAGCGATCAGACTCTCAAACCTCAGAGATAAAGTAGGGGAGGTGAGGATAAGGGGGAGAGATCAACCAAAGGACTTGTGTGCATGCACATGTGCCTAGCCAGTGGCCATGGACAACAGGGGGTGGGGGCATATGTGGGAAGGAGTTTGGGATGGGACTGGGGGGATGAGGACAGTTATGTGATACCATAATCAATAAAATTTTAAAAAAAGAAGATAGTAATTAAAGAACAATTTCTTAACATGGTAGAAAAAAATGTATATATATATACATTACTCCTACAGCTAGTTTCTTATTTAATGGAAAAACACTGCAGGCAATTCTTCTAGGATTGGAAACAAGACAAGGATGTGCCCTGACCATCACTATTCAACATTGTGCGAGAGGAATTAACCCATGCAATTAGACAAGATAAGGCAATCTGAGATATCAGAATGGGTAAAGAAGTAAAAATATCTATATTTAAGGATGATATGATAGTATACTGTACTTGGAAACTTCCAGAAAAACCAATGAGATAATTAATTTAAACAAAAGAATTCAGTGAAGTAGCACGATATAACATTAACATACAAGAATCAATAGCTTTTAAATACAAAAACAATAAACAGAAGACATAATGTTGGAGACAAACTCATTTACCATAGCAACAAACAAGTTTAAGTATTTAGGATTAAAGTTAACTACAACAAAAAAAGAAATGCTAAAACACTACTGAAACATATGAAAACAGACTTGAAAAAATAAAAAGACATCCTCTGTTATTGGGTAGAATCACTGAACACTATTAAGATGTAAGTTCTTTCAAAGTTAACTTGTAAATGTAATGCAATTCCAATAAAAATACTAGCAAGCCATTTCATAGAGTCAGGAAAGTTGATGCTAAAGTTCATAAAGAAAAACATGCCGAAACTGGTTTGGCTCTGTGGACTGAAAGGTCTCAGGTTCAATTCCTGTCAAAGGCATGTACATTGATTGCAGGCACATCCCCCGTGGGGGGGGGGGGGTGCAGGAGGCAGCTGATCAATTATTCTCTCTCATCGACGTTTCTAGCTCTCTATCCTTCTCCCTTCTTCTCTGTAAAAAAATCAATAAAATATATATATATATTTTTTAAAAAAAGGAAAAAAAAGAAAAACAAACATGCAAGAATAACCAAGAAAACCCTGGAAAAGAAAAACTATGTGGGGACTAGCTTTACTATCTATTAATACATATAAGTCACTATAATTAATACAGAATAGTATTGGTAAATGAATAGGCAAATGGACCAGTAAAATAGAACGGAAACTTAAAATTAGACCCAAGGCCTTGGCCTGGTTGGAGTGTCATCCCATACACCAAAAATTGCAGGTTTGATTCCAGGTCAGGGTACATGCCTAGATTTCCGGTTTGATCCCTGGTTGGGGTGTATACAGGGTAGGTAACTTATAGATGTTTCTCTCTCACATCTATGTTTCTTTCTCTCTTTCTCTCTCCTTTCCTCTCTCTTTTAAAAAAATCAATTTAAAAAATATCCTCAAGTGAGGATTTAAAAATCTATATACAGGCAGTCCTCGGGTTACGTCAGACTCGACGTATGTCATTTCATGGTTACATCGCCATCTCCCATTTATCTAGTCTAATAAAAGTAATATGCAAATTAACCATCACTCCACTACAAATATGGCGGGACCATAGAGCAAGCATCCCACTCCCAGGCCTCAGAGGGAGGAAGGGGTGAGCTTTGAGCCGCTGCCTAGCGGCTTAGGACAAGCCAAGCTGACAGACTCTGGGCCGGGAGCCGGGCCACTCCAGTATGGCTTGGGACACGCCCCCGGCCCAGCAGACAGAGGCCCAGGGGACGGAAAGCAGGGCCACTGGGCTGGGGCGTGCTCCCAGCAGCCCCCCCGTAGTGTGGCTTGGGCCATGCCCCCAGCCCAGTGGACAGAAGCCCTGCAGACACAATGCAGGGGGTATCTGCATGAGCTGCAGAGGAAACACCTTTTCTTTTTTCTTTTTTAAAATATATTTTATTGAGTTTTCACAGAGAGCTAGAAACATTGATGAGAGATAAACATCGATCAGCTGCCTCCTGCACACCTCCTACTGAGATGTGGCCACAACCAAGGTATGTGCCCTTGACTGGAATCGAACCTGGGACCCTTCAATCCGCAGGCCGATGCTCTATCCACTGAGCAAAACCAGTTAGGGCGGAAACACCTTTTCTGAAGGCTCATTGGCTAAGCTCCCTGTAAGCTGCCTCTCACAGTGTTTTTGGTAACTTGAGTAATAAGAATGCAAGAAGGTGATCTAGGGTTTTTCCACCACACTCCTGGAGAAAAAACTAAGGTCTGCTGCTGGAGGGGCTAAGAAATGTCAGTTTGACTCAGTAGATAGAGCCTCGGCCTGTTGATCTCAGGGGCTGGGTTCAATTCTGATCAAGGGAATTGTACCTAGGTTGCAGGCTCCTCCCTTGCCAGGGTCCAGGTCAGGTCTCATGCAGGAGGCAACCAATCAAAGTGTCCCTCTCACATTGGTGTTTCTCTCTGTCTCTCCCTTTCTCTTCCACACTCTCTATAAATCAATGGAAACATATTCTCAGGTGAGGATAAAAAAGAAAGAAATGTCATATCCTATGAAAGACACATCTTGAAAGTGCCTAAAGAAAGTTGTCATTTTTTCACGGTGAAGGGTCTGGATTCCGTGATGATGAAAACACCTTGGCGGCTGTGACAGTGGCAGCGGCAGTGGGGTGATGGGGCTAGCGTCTTCCCCTGATCATCCCAGTCACCTCCCACAGAGGAAGGCCAAACTGCGGCTTAGGCCCGCTCCCTGTCAGTAGGACATCTCCTCAGGGCTCCCAGTCTGTGTAAGAGGGGGCAGCTTGGCTGAGGGAACCCCCATCCCGTGCATGAATTTCGTGCCCCGGGCCTCTAGTTTATATATAAAAAAGGTTCTGTCATTTCAAAGTATATACATATGTGCTTTATGTTTTTTATTATTTATTTACCACAAGTAAAGGTCAGGGATTGTTATCTTTAAAAAAAATTTTTTTTACTCTTTCACTTCATTACTGCCCTGTGTGTGCTCCATGTGAGGTGCTTATGTAGGTGGGTTCCAACTTACAGCAAAAATCGCATTACATTGTGCAGTAGGAACAGATCTCTGACATAATCCGAGGACCTACTGTATATAAAAGGCTAACTGACCTGTCTTACCTGTCACTATGACATGCAATGACCACCAGGGGACAGACGCTCTGATTGGTAGCTATGATGTGCACTAATCACCAAGGGGCAGATGCTCAATGCAGGAGCTGCTGAGTTGCTTGGCAGCTGCGCTTCTCAAGTGACACACCCCAGAATTAGAGGGGGGGTAGCCTAATTCTGGGGTGCATCACCCATGAACCGCCCTCTTGCAATCTGGGACACCTTGGGGGATGTCAGAGAACTGGTTTTGGCCAAATCCCCACAATCCACGCCGAGGGACCCCACCTGCTGAAGGGACCCTGCTCACTCTGCAGACACCCTTCTGAGCTGTGGCACCACCTGAGGTGTGGACAGCCAGGGATGGACTGCAGGAGATTGGCTCCAGGGTGTTTCCGGCCATTCTCACTCAGTCCCGTCCTGCTGGCCAACATCTAATTATTTTCCTTTCATTTTGCACAAATCCATGCACCAGAAAACTAGTAAATAAAATGAAATAAAATAATATTAGACCCAAATACATTTGGAAACAATATATGACAAAGGTGGCATCTTAAGTCACTAAGGTAAAAATGAAATTTCTAATAAATGTGTGTGGCAAAAATTTTTAAATCAAGCCAGAAAACAGCTGACAACCTGGCAGAAAATATTCAGAGCATATACGCCATAGACAAAAGGCCATCTCTCTATATAAAAGACTAGTATGTAATTGTCTGCCTGGGAGTTCAACAGGGAGAGCAGAAGTTCAATCGCTTGCTATGACATGAGCTGACCACCAAGGGGTGGCACAGACCATGGTGGGCGATCAGAGGTTAGGTGCTAAGGGTGTGAGGGAAGGAGGACGTGGAGAGGCGGGGAGGCCAAGCCTAGGGGCCCTACACTGCACAAATTTTGTGCACAAGGTCTCTAGTAAAAAATAAACAAAAAGGCCACTTCACATGTCTCAGGCCTGAGCTTTATTGAGCAGATCTCTTCAGATGCTGCTTCTCCTCCTAACAGAAGGAGGTTGATAATTTTGTGGAAATGCAGGTGCAGTCTTCCCAGTGTAGCACTAAGTCCTGAAGATGTGGGTGTGACAGGGTGGTCATCCCAAAGAACACACTTGGACTTCACACTATCACTTCCCCATTTCTACTATTATCCTAAAAGAAGAGTAATATGCAAATTAACCATCATTCTGCTATACCCACAAGCCATGCCCACCAGCCGGTCAGAGCAAGTGTGCAAATAAACCCAACCAAGATGGCTACAGCTACAGAGAGCAGGAGGGAGGCTTGGGTTTCCCAGGCAATGGAGGAAGCCAGGCTTTCTGCCTGGCCTTGCTGGCCTAAGCCTCCACCCAAGGTTACAAAGTTTCAATTATAGAAGGTAAACAAATCCAAGCAGAAATAGCAGCAGCCATGGAGCTGGAAAGAGCAGGAGGATAGGGTTGCCCCGGCAATGGAAGAAGCAAAGCTTTCCACACATCCTGGCCATCCCAGGCCTCTGCTTAAGGCTACAAATTTTCAATTATAGAAGAATAAGACTCCAACAGAAATGGCTGCCTGCCATGGAGCTGAGCAAGCAGGAGGCTTGTCTCTGCTCCAGGCTACAAAGTTTCAATTGTAGAAGGTAAATAAATTCCAGGTACCAGGGCTTCTGCTTGGGTCACCAGGCTGGCCTGCAAACCACCATCGGCCCCTCACTCAGGCTGCCCAATGCCCCAAGGGAACCCCCACCCTGATCCAGGACACCCTTCAGGGCAAACCAGCTGGCCCCCAAACATGCACCAGGCCTCTATCATATCTACCGTGTTTCCTCCAAAATAAGACATCCTTAGAAAATAAGACCTACTTCCAGGTTTCCTTCTGAGTGAAATATAAGGCATACCCCCGGAAAATAAGGCCCCCAGGCTCTGTCTCAGAATGAAAATTAATTTATCGTAAACTGGTTACTAGGACCGCCCTGACTGGCATCTAGCAACCAGTGATGTTACGTGGAGTCCTGACGTCACTGCTGTGTGAATAAAGAGAAATTAGAGTGGAAACTTTGTGAAACCTAAACTGCAAGAAGTTGTGACTTGGGTGAAGAATTCATGGGAGAAAAATCACTGATAGTTGCATTGCAAATGTACTGTGAGTAGGCTACCTTGACAAGAAGTATTCATTTAAAGACAGTGCTATTGCTAAACATGAGAGATTTGGTCCACTGATTCTGAAAGAAATGGAGTCCCAAGAAATTCACCAGGAAATTCAGGAATTGGGTTGTTATGATGATGTTCCAGAAGATGATGACATGATTGTCATTGAATAAATAGTAAATTCTTGATACTGTAGGATTCACATTTTGTCTGGTTTGTGTTGTCAGCTACCGTACTACCATACCGTATACAGGTAATACATTTCCTTTCTTTTCATTTAACAATAAATGTGTACCGCATTCTTCTTCATGGAAAAATAAGACATCCCCTGAAAATAAGACCTAGCACATCTTTGGGAGCAAAAATTAATATAAGACACTGTCTTATTTTCAGGGGAACAGGGTAATAAAAAGAGTAATATGCAGATTGACCATCACTCCAACACACAATATGGCTGCTCCCATGTGGTCAAAGATCCTGCCCTATGTGGACACAAGATGGCCACTACAAGATGGCCAGCAGGGGAGGGCAGTTGGGAGGCACCAGGCCTATAAGGGAGGGCAGTTGAGATGGACCAAGCAAGCAGGGGAGGGTAGTTGGAGGCTATCAACCCTGCAGGGGAGGGCAGTTACAGGTGACTAGGACAGCAGAGGAGGGAAGTTGGGGGCAAACAGGCTGGCAGGGGAGTGGTTAGGGGTGATCAAGCTGGTTGTCAGGCAAGCAGTTGGGAGCCAGCAGTCCTGGATTGTGAGAGGGATATTTGACTGCCCACCGGGATCGGGCCTAAATGGTCAGTCGGACATCCCTTGAGGGTTCCCAGATTGGAGAGGGGGCAGGCTGGGCTGAGGGACACCCCCGCTTTGTGCACGAATTTCGTGCACCAGGCCTCTAGTCCTATTTAATAAAGAGGGAATATGCTAATTTACCATCACTCTGTCACAAAGATGGTTGCACCCACAGCTGAGGTCAAGTGCTCATAAGGAGCCTTAAGGAGCAATCAGCAATGACCTGAGGCTATGCCCTTCCCCCTCCTCCTAGGGCTTGACAGAGAACCTCAGGCTGCATCCCCCACCCAGTGGGCTTAACAGGGGACCTCACGGTGCGCTTCCCATCCTGGTGCTGGGCTAGGAGACCTCAGGCTGCTCCCCTCACCCCAGCACCAGGCTGGGAGACCTCAGGCCGAATCCCCCACCAGATGGGGCTTGACAGGGGACTTCAGGCTGCATCCCCCATCCCAGCACCAGGCCAGGGGACCTGAGGCTGCACCCCCCTGCTTGGTGGGGCTTGAAAGGGTACCTCAGGCCATGCCCCTGTCCTGGTACCAGGCCAGGGGATCTGAGGCTACGTCCCCTACCCGGTGGAGCTTGACAAGGGTGGGACTGTCCAGGTCTGGATCTAGCCCAATTGGGGAGGGGGCCAGCTGGGTCTGGGTCTCATGAGATTTTGAGGCGCATGTGGGTGGGCAGGGACTTGACTCTGGGTCCCGTGGTGTGCCCCAGACTCTGACAGGAGGAAGGTTTTCATATACATTTTACTAATTTTCTTTCATCTCTGACACTTCCATTAAAGAGAAAGGGCAAATAGCAATATTAAATTGTTTCCTCTAATTAATCCCCTTTTAATGTGCATGAATTTCCTGCGTCAGGTCGCTAATATATACATAAAACAAAAGGGTAATATGCTAAATAGACAAGGAGTTCTATTGTTTGCTATGATGTGTGCTGACCACCAGGGGACTACGAGGAATGAATGAAGGCCCCTGCTGGCAGCCAGCAGCCGCTAGGGACCCTACCTGTGCACAAATTTCATGCACTGGCCTCTAGTATAACATAAAGAACTCTTAAAAATTAAGAGGTATCACACCCACAAGAATGGCTGCAATAAAAAAGACAGATAATAGTTGAAACCGGTTTGGTTCAGTAGATAGAGCGTTGGTTTGCGGACTGAAAGGTCCCAGGTTCGATTCCGGTCAAGGGCATGTACCTTGGTTGCGGGCACATCCCTGGTAGGGGGTGTGTAGGAGGCAGCTGGTTGATGTTTCTCTCTCATCAATGTTTCTGACTCTCTATCCCTCTCCCTTCCTCTCTGTAAAAAATCAATAAAAAATATATATTTTTAAAAGACAGATAATAGCAAGTACTGGAGAGGATGTGAGGAAATCAGAACCCTCATACACTGCTCGGGGGAATGTAAAGTGGTGTGGTTGCTTTGGAAAACAATTTGACAGTTCTTCAAAAAGGTAAACATATATTTGCCATATGACCCAGCAGTTCCACTCCTGGGTGTTACTCAAAAGAAATGAAAACATCTATCCACATAAAACATTGTATGTAAATGTTCTTACAACCCCTCTTCATCAAAGACAAAAAGTGAAAACAACTCAAATGTCCATGAACTGATAAATAGATAAACAACATGTGCTATTTATCCCTGCGGTGAAATATTTTTCAGCCATAAAGAGAAGTTAGTTACCGTGTACTTCAACATGGATAAGCCTTTAAAACATGCTAAGTGAAAGAAACCAGTCACAAAAATTCACACTGAGGGATGTTCAACAATGTCACTGATCAATTCTCTTTGAAGGTGTCAGGATCATAAAAGGCAAGGAATCTCTGCAAAACTGTTACTGTCTGCAGGGAAAGAAGGCCAAGTGGTAACCAGTTCTCTTCTCCGCGAGATTCTGGCTAGATCATGGGAGAAAAAAAAATGGAAAATTGATGAAATTTGAATAAGGACTGTAGTTTAGTTAATAGTATTGTCCTAATGTTAATTTTCTGGTTTTAATCATTTGATAGCCTTAGGGAAAAGTGAATGAGGGATATTTGGAAACTCTCTCTACTATTTTTGTAATTCTTCTGTAAGTCCAAAATCAGTTATGAATAAAAAGTTTTATTTATGTGTGTGTGTGTGTGTGTGTGTGTGTGTGTGTGTGAGCGATAACTACACTGACACCATTCTCCAAAGTTAATCAGTGACACAAAGAAGAGAAGAATAGAACCTAAAAAGGGATTTGTCCTGATTTACCTTAATTAAATGACAATGATTAAGATGAAATGCCACAGCAGAAAATTTCCATAGATACAAAATGTACCGATTACCTTTGGTGAAGTATACAACCAGTGCAACCGAGGTACATGCCCTTGACTGGAATCGAACCTGGTACCTTTCAGTCTGCAGGCCGGCGCTCTATCCACTGAGCCGAACTGGTTAGGGCTATTTATTATTTTTAAAATATATTTTTATTGATTTCAGAGAGGAAGGAAGAGGGAGAGAGAGATAGGAACATCAATGATGAGAGAGAATCATTGATTGGCTGCCTACTGGGATCCCAAGCATGCAACCCAAGCATGTGCCCCTGACTGCAATTGAACCTGGGACCCTTCAGTATGCAAGCTGATACTCTATCCACTGAGCCAAACCAGCTAGGGCAAGGAAGTGTAAATTTAAATAATAAATTATTTTTGCCCATCAGTTTTGCAACAATAAAAATATTTATATACTCAGGATTAAAGTGAATGTAAGGAAATAGGAACTGATTTACACTGGTAGAAATACTATGTAATAAAGAGCTCATATGCAAATGGTCATCACCTCCTCATGCCCTCACGCCCTTGTGCCCTTGCGCCCTCATGCCAGGGTTAGGGACCTGAGGCTGGACCAGGGTACCCGAGGCTGTGCCCTCCTGCCCTCCCCCCTCCCCTTCCCTGGCACAGGGACTGGGGGAACTGAGGCTGCACTCCCTGCCCAGTAGGGCTTGATAAAGGGACCTGAAGCTGTGTCCCCTGCCCTGCAGGGCTTGACGGGGTTGGGGCTGGCTGGGGCTGGGTCTCACGCAATTTCTAGGTGTGCGCAAGTGGGCGGGACTTGACTCTGGGTCCCACAGTGTGTCCCAGACTCTGACAGGAGGAAGATTTTCATATATATTTTACTAATTTTCTTTCATCTTTGATACTTCTATTATAAAGGGAAAATAGCAATATTAAAATATTTCCTCTAATTAATTCTCTTTTAATGTGCATGAATTTCGTGCACTAGGCCAGTAGTCCTATATAATAAAAGAGTAATATGCAAATTGAACATCACTCCAACACACAAGATGGCTGTCTCTATGTGGTCAAAGATCCTGCCCCCACACCATGCACACAAGATGGCCAGCAGGGGAGGGCAGTTGGGAGTGGCCAGGCCTGCAGGTGAGGGCAGTTAGGGGTGGCTAGGATGGCAGAGGAGGGAAGTTGGGGGTGGCCAGGCCTACAGGGAAGGGTAGTTGGGGGGGGGAACAGGCCTGCAGGGGAGGACAGTTGGGGGGAATCAGGCCTGCAGGGGAGGGCAGTTAGGGACAATCATGCTAGCAGGGGAAGAGTTAGGCATTAATCAGCCTGGCAGGGGAGTGGTTAGGGGGTGATCAGGCTGGCAGTCAGAAGTGATTAGGGGCAATCAGGAAGGCAGGCAGGTGAGCAGTTGGGAGCCAGCAGTCCTGGATTGTGAGAGGGATGTCCAACTGCCTGTTAAGGCCTGATCCTTTGAGGAAGCAGTCAACATCCCTCAAGGATTCCCAGATTGGAGAGGGTGCAGGCTGGGCTGAGCAACAGCCCCCACAACATGCACAAATTTTGTGTACTGGGCCTCTAGTATAAATATAAAATCATAGCATTTTAGAAAAGCAATGTGGCTATATCTATCAGTTATCTATAAGCTCTGTAGAATTTAACCCAGTAATTATCCAACCTAACAACATTTTGCACATGCACCTAAGATGATATAACTAAGAATTAATCTTTCAAATATTAGAAAAATTGAAACATTTAAATGTCACAAATACTCAGATATCTCTTTTTTATTTATTTTTATTTTTAATTTTTTTTAAATTAAGGTATTATATGTGTACATTGCTTACCATTACCCCCCCCCCCGCACCTCCCATACATGCCCTCCCTTCCCAGAGTTTTGTGTCCATTGGTTGTTCTTATATGCATGCATACCAGTCCTTCGGTTGATCTCTTATCTCCCCCAGATCTCTCTACTCTCCCTGCTGTCATTTGACAGTCTGCTTGTTTTACAGACACTATATCTATCTTTCTGTTCATTCGTTTATAATGTTCTTTATTATCCATAAATGAGTGAGGTCATGTGGTGTTCCTCTTTCATTGACTGGCTTATTTCACTCAGCATGATGTTTTCCAATTCCACCCAGGTTGCTGCTAATGATGAGAATTCCTCCTTTTTATGGCAGCATAGTATTCCATGGTGTCGATGTACCATAGTTTTCTGCTCCAATCATCTGCTGACGGGCACCTAGCCTATTTCCTAATCCTAGCTATTGTAAATTGTGCTGCTATAAACATAGGGGTTCCCCCAGGTCCCACCACCTCCCTTGGGGCCCACAGCTCCCCCAGATATCTCTTGATGAGCACTGATGGTATTGCTATTTTTCTTACAAATAGCTGTTTTGGTTTCAAATAGATTTAACTTGGGTTGCAAGCCTGTCAGACCAGGTAGAAAACAAAGACAGAATTACTAAAAGGAAACAGGGGTGTCTAATAAATTCAAAGCCAAGGTTAGAACTCGGAACTGGTCATTAGAACTCTCTAGGAACACTCTATATATAATTTGCTTCATTCCACCAATCTCCAAGTGTTCTGTCTGATCCTTACCCAATTTCAATCAAGCCTGCATTGAAAGACCCACTTAAGCCAAACTTAAAATTCTCAATAAGTTTTTAAAATTACAGTTTACATTACTACATTAGTGTCTTCTGTAGCAACCAACTTGTACTTCTTTTTTTAAAATATATTTTTATTGATTTCAGAAAGGAAGGCAGAAGGAGAGATAGAAACATTAACGATGAGAGAGAATCATTGATAGGCTGCCTCCTGCATGCCCCTTAATGGGGATTGAGCCCACAACCCGGGCATGTGCCCTTGACCGGAATTGAACCTGAGCTCCTTCAGTCCGCAGGCCAACTCTCTATCCACTGAACCAACCTGGCTAGGGCAACCAATATGTATTTCTTAATCCCTTTACCTTTTTTGCTACTACTCCCCCTGCCCCTCCCAGTCTGGCAACCAACAAAAAGGTCTCTGTGCAACTATGAGTCTGTTTCTGTTCTGCTTATTCATTTTGTTTTTAGATTCAGTTGTTGGTAGATATGCATTTATTGCCATTTTATTCATATTTGCCAAACAGAATATTGAGAAAATTACTTTGGAGAATTTTAATGATAAAATATCTTTCTGTGAATCTTAAAACAAGTGATTAGACATTTTTGTCCTACTTCATCTATGCGTATTCATAAAGTTGTTTTATCTGCACTTGTAGCTGTGGAGACAAATTACTGAAAAGGATTTATGTTATGCTCAGACTCCTACGCTAACTAGGATAAAAGCAACCAAGCAGCTTCAAATGATCTTATTTGATATTGCATTTCCAAAGTGAAAAATAATTTTGTTTTGTTTCAAGATTTTTATCTCGAAACTTTGAAGTACATTTAAAAAAGAGGATTGGGGGGGGCAATGGTAAAATATGTGCACATGTAATACCTTAATAATATTAATAATGATATATATATAATTATATAATATATGTATTATATATTATTATATATATAAAAGAGGATTTGAGGTATATAGCTTTCTCAGAAGAGGCCTACATTTTAACAATAGGAAAAACTATTGTAATGATATAGTAAGTGTTCTGAGATGGGTTTTAGTATTCTTCAGAGTCAGTATATACTACGGGCTGGTGGCCAGGTCTGGGGCAGAACAGATACCAGGAATATGATGATCCATACACACTTCAGACAGCTTTCCAGTTACATTAAAACAGATCCAAACAAGCTGCATGATCTCAGCTTTGCTCCGGCAATCAACCTCTGGCCACTTCCTGGCATGCCTTTTATTCTCTGGTGGCAGAGAGTGAGTGGAGTTGCCAGGTTACTGTTGATGAAGAGTAATTTTTAGAAACAGAAACTCAGTGTTCTGGTTCTGAATGATTCATCTTGCACTCTGGGACATGTGAATGTTAAACAGTTAACTATCAGTTGGTGCTTAATCTGTTAAATCTTGCTCAACCCATAATTTGAGTGCTCACTTTTTTTTTTTAACTTTAAGTATGAAAGAGATGGATTGTATTTTCCTTTCAGCTCATTCAGAAGTAAATGGCACAATCATTTGGTATTAAATAGTAAGAACAAAATGAATGTTTGCTAAATTATGTGAAATGAGAGGTGAATGTTCAGCTTTCCACATCAACTATTAAAGTATCAAATTGGATTTAAGCCCTAAAACCTGAAAGTTTTAGAATATGAGGAATGTGACTAAGAGATGTAGAGACCCCATTTTTTTAGCCTCTTCTTTTTGTTCAGCAGATGTGAGGCATCATTTGTCGGCCATTTTCAGAGGCATCCTTCCGAAGGATGGATTTATCAAGGTATGACTTTGGGTTAGCCTCAAGTTTTCTCATATGTAAAATGGGAATAATAATATCTGCCTCGCCCTAGCCAGTTTGGCTTAGTGAATAGAGTGTAGGACTGAGAGCTGAATTCGATTCTGGTCAAGGGCACATGCTTGGGTTGTGGGCTCGATCCCCAGAGGGGAACTTGCAGAAGGCAGCTGATCCATGATTCTCTCTCATTATGGATATTTCTATCTCTCCCTCTCCCTTCCTGTCTGAAATCAATAAAAATATATAAAAAAATAACATCTGCCCCACAGAATTGTTGATATTAGAATGCAAGTGAAGCATCTATTTATTTTATTGTATAGTAGAAGCCTGGTGAATGAGATTTGTGCTGGGGTGGGGGTGGGGCCCAGGGTCCCCTCAGCCCTGCCTGCATCCTCTCCAATCCAGGACCCCTTGGGGGATGTCTGATGGGGCCTAAACTGGCAGTCGGACATCCCTTTCACAATCCTGGACCTCTGGCTCCTAATTGCTCACCTGCCTGCCATTCTGGTCGCCCCATGCAGCCTGCTTGTCCAGTTTCAGTTGTCCCTCACTACCCCCGCTGCTGGCCTGGTCATAGGCAGCCATCTTGTGAGGGTGTGCAGGTTAATTTGCATATTACCTCTTTATTATATAGGATGTATATTCATAGATATTATTATTGTAGGCTTCCAGAAAATTTTAGCTACATACTATTTAAAAATATATATATTTTGTTTATTTTTTACAGAGATGAAGAGAGAGGGATAGACAGTTAGAAACACTGATAAGGGAGAAACATCGATCAGCTGTCTCTTGCACATCCACTACCAGAGATGTGCCCGGAACCAAGGTAAATGCCCTTGACCGGAATTGAACCTGGGACCTTTCAGTCCCCAGGCCTATGCTCTATCCACTGAGCCATCCAGTTTTGGCTACCTACTATTTTATTGAAGATACTTTTACTTGATTCTAAGTTCAAAAGATACAGTGTTATATGCTGTATCTTTTGAAATCTTTTCCAGGCCATACAATTCTCCTTGGAGACAACAGATGTATCAATATCTTGTGTATCTTGCTAGAGATATCTATTCTGCTTAACTAAAAACAAAAATGTATATTCTTTCCCTATTTTTTTAAAACACATGAATGAAATCTAATTGACATTTTCCTTTTTATCACTTAAACTGTACCTTAGAGGTTGTTCATAAAGTAAAATTTTTCTGACTAAATTAGACATAGCTGTATAATAGCTTGAGCGTGTGTGTGTGTGTGTGTGTGTGTGTGTGAGAGAGAGAGAGAGAGAGAGAGAGAGAGATCGCGAGCGAGCTAATGTGCTCTAATTTAGTTACCAATTCTAACCCTTGACTACGGGATATTCATTCATACATTCATTTTATTAATTCACTCAACAGATATTTTTTGAAGGCTTACCACCAGTCAGGCTAGGCTCTGGCAATACAGCCAAGAGTAAATCAGACACAGTCACTTCTTCCCCATTACAGTGAATAAGAGGCTGGACATTCCACTCTGCTGTGGGCGCTTCAACCCTACACTGGCTCTGGGTGGCTGACTGTCAGGCTCAGATTTGCAAGACTGTCCAGCATCGCTCTGGCTGGGGGTGTGGTTCAGAGGCAGGGCGGGCAGTCTGGAACAGCGGGGACCCTGCGGGGAGCCCGAATTTCCACGTGGATTCAGACGCAGGGAGGAGCAGAGGCCTCTCTCGAAACTTGGGGGGAACCGCCGGCGGGGGTCTTTGGGGCGAATTAGGGGCATCGGTCCCAGAGGTGAGCGCGGACACGTCCGCGTTCGTGTCCCCTCCACGCCTGCAGCAGCACACGGGGACCTGGGAGACCACTTCCTAAGCATTTCACAAAGATGGAAAACCAAGGCCCCGGCTCACAAGGTCCGGATTGATGTCCACCTAAGCCGGGGGGGAGTGGAGGGGCGAGGACAGGGCCAGTTCACCAGCTGGGCAGACGGAGCACCCCTGGGCGTGTGGTGAAAACTAGTGTAGTGAGTGGGAGGGCTTCGGACCCGCAAAGCCAGTGGCGGGAGCCCAGCGTCTGGGAGGAGGGGCCGGCCCCGGGGCAGCAGACCTTTAAACTCCGGGCGCGCGGGAACCACAGCCCAACAGCCACAGGAGAGCCACCGGCCAACAACCGCCCCGGTCCCACCTCTCGCCAAACGCTTGTCCAATCGGCAACTCTCTAGCCACCGCCCCTGTCCCCGCGCGCCTCCGCCCCTGCGGTCCTTCCCAGCCCGGCGGGGGCGGGGCTCCCGGCGAGGTGTCGGGGCGAGCGCTGACGTCGCACGCTCCCCGGGAGTTTCGAACGCAGTTGGCCTCCAGGCCAGAAAAAACACAAGAGCGGCGGCCAATGGCTGGCCAGGAAGAACCCGCGCGCGGCCCCGGCCCCGCCCCGCTCGGCTGGAAAGAAATGCAGGCCCGGCCATTGGCTGGCGTGACCTGTCAATCCTCGCTGTGGCCAGTGGGCAGGCGCCTCACTGTGATTGGTTCCGCCCAGGCGCGAAATGTAACGCGGGAAAAGTCCGAGTGGGGACCGCAGCAGCAGGTTGTTATTTTGGGGGTTCAGCGGCGTGAGTTTTGCTTTCTTGTCCCCGCAAGCCGGCCGCCCGCAGCTTCCTGCCTCTGCAGCCTGCGAGGAAAGAGAGAAGGGCGGGCTTGCCCCAGGGCTGGGGTCCCGCCCTGACCCCGGTGCCCGCCGAGCTGCCCGCTCCATCGCTGGCCGCCGCACAGGAGGATTCCGGGAAACGTCCGCGGCCATGAGCCCGCGGGACTGAGAGCCAGCGACTCGGAGCAGCGCGGGCGACGGGAGCGGAGGGCCAGCCCCGGGCTCAGGGAGTGCGGCCGGCGGAGCTGCGTGTCGGGGAAGGGCGATGATCCGGGGTGTGGAGGTGCCGATGGCGGACCACCCGCCGCCGCCGCCGCCGCCGCCCGTCATCTTCTGCCACGACTCCCCGAAGCGGGTGCTGGTGTCGGTCATCAGGACGACCCCGATCAAGGCCACGTGCGGCGGCGGAGGGGAGCCGGAGCCGCCGCCGCCGCTCATCCCCACCAGCCCCGGCTTTAGCGACTTCATGGTGTACCCGTGGCGCTGGGGCGAGAACGCGCACAACGTGACGCTCAGCCCGGGTGCCGCGGGGGGCGCCGCCTCGGCCGCCCAGCCCGCGGCCGCCGCCCAGCGCCCGGGGCTCCGCGGCCGGGGCGCGCCCCGTCCCGCCGCCTCGGGGGGCGAGGAAGAGGAGGAAGCGAGCAGCCCGGACAGCGGCCACCTCAAGGTGAGCGGGCGGGGCGGGGCGCGGGGCCGCGGGGCGGTTAACGGCGCGGCCGGGAGCTGGCAGCGCCCGCGGACGCGGCGGGTGGGGCGGGGCCGAGTTTAAAACGCGGAGTTGCCGGGGCCGCGGCGGGGGCGGGTGACCGGCACTGACGTCACTGCCGCGCGCCAAAAAACGGGCCCCTGCGGGGGGTGGCGGGGCGGCGGCGCCGACGCGCGGGCGAGGCCGGGCGGCCCCGGCAGGTGCCGCGGGCGCGGAGGCCGGGGTCGCGGAGGCCGCCGGCCGAGCCCGCTGTACCGCGCGGAGCTCCCCAGGGTGCGGGAAGGAAGGGGGCTGCGCCGTTTCTGCCCCATCACCGCAGGTACCCGGCCTTGGCCCCGCCGAAGATGCCTTGCGCAGGCAGCCGACGAGTGAGAAGGGACGTCGGGGAATATTCGGCCTTGGAACTCGGGCCCTCGCTGTCCTCCGTGCATCCATCGAGCTGCTTTGCTAGGTGCTGAAGCACAGTGGCATGCGACGCTGTTGTCGCTGACCTCGAATTGGTCGACTCTGAGGCTGTTTAGAGCTGGGGAGGGTGACTTCCCGGTTCAAACCTGTACATCTTACGGATCAGGCAGTTGAGGCTTAGATAGAGCCTGGTGAAGGGACCTCTCCCCACGGTCACTCAGCGAGGTAGTGGGAGAGCTGGGCCTGGGGTTGAATTTCTGTGGCTCCTAGTCCTGAAGCATGTGTTCGGGCTGCCTCTCCGCATACATGTACTTAGCTCCGTAGACTGTGAACTCCCGGAGGGCCGCATCATTTCTCTCTGGTAGACTCCTCGGCTTGAGTACCTGACACACTAAATAAATGTTGAGAAAAGTAGTTATGTAATGAATGAGTGGTGCTACTCTAGGTTACTATTCAGATTCTGTGTGTTACGTAACTGGCCATATAAGATAAACAGCTTGCCAAAGATAAAACAAGTAAATCATCTAGTGGATGAGTACATCTGTATTGGCAAATACTGCATTTATAAATGGAAACAAGTTTGATCATTTTACATTCAGTAGCAAAGATGTTGAAACTGTTGTTTGAGCCCAAGGAAATTGATACACTTTGGTTTCTGATGTCATTGTTATTAAAGAGCTATAAAGTTAGAAAACTATGAGCTTTGACACACTTCAACTCTTGAAGCTGCACTTCAGTAAAAGTTTAAACAAGCAGTAAAAATGTTCACAATAGTGTTGAGTGAGTTTTTGAAGGAACCAACCACTGTTGGCTATTTCTAGGTAGCCCTTAGTAAGATGGATAGGTATCCTGTGTGTGTGTGTGTGTGTGTGTGTGTGTGTGTTTTCTGGTGTTTTAAAAACAGGTTATATGTTGAGCAACATAAGGCATACATACACAAATACTTGTGGAAGGTTTTGGAATTATTTCATTAATTATAACTGAATCTAATTTGGGATTGCCCAAGAAGATTAATGTTATCATAGACAAATGAAAAATCTGTATGTTTCTTTTGGCCTAAAACAGACTTATTTTCACGCAAACCTTTTATAAAAGTTGCTTACACGGGTTTGGATTTTATTTCACTTTGTACACCTCTTTTAAGAGCTAAAAGATACTGGAAGTTATGAAGAATGTGTAAAAGTGAAAAGGCTGTTCTATATTTTTATTTCCTCAATCTTTCATATTGTAATTGTTGGATAAATTATTAGATGAATTGATTCTAACTTGTCCTTTCATCAATGAACAATCCAAATACAACTCCAAAATTTCACTCATTTAAGCTTCCTCACCTTGCAGAGTTGGGGTAGCTGGGGTAGTTGGGACAGGGTAGGGGAGTCTGGATTATGCCTTTATTTAAGGAAGTTACCTAGGATGGTTTGTGATCGTATCCTCTAAAAAACAGGCTGGCCCAGTCCCCTTTGTTTTCCTACCTGAAAGCACTTGTAGTTTTTCATCTCCACGTGAATCATACTGATCGAATCTGCTTACTTTTTGGGAAGATGGGAGACAAGTTTGCAATAAAGTTGGTGCTAGCCGAAACCGGTTTGGCTCAGTGACTAGAGCATCGGACTGCGGACTTAAAGTTCCCAGGTTCGATTCCAGTCAAGGGCATGCACCTTCGTTGCAGGCACATCCCCAGTAGGGGGTGTGCAGAAGGCAGCTGATCGATGATTCTCTCTCATTGATGTTTCTATCCCTCTCTCTTCCTCCCTGTAAAAAATCAATAAAATATATATATATAAAATAAAGCTGGTGCTAGTAGCACATTCCCCTCTACTTCCTTCTCAGTATGCTGATAGAGGCAACAAAGCTGTGGCTTTGAGAACAACATTTGTGTTCATTGTTGTCTGTTGCTGCTGCTCCCAAGCGAGGTGCCTGAGTTCTGCACACCTGGTACCAGCTTCTGTCTGTCTGCTCCTATCTAAAACTGCCTCCCCTGCCTGTGGGGAGAACATCCATCGTCTAGCCACTTATTTTGGCCCCTAAACACAAGATTGCTTAGCACTTTTGTGGGTATAATTACATATTAGCATTATCTTCTGTGAAATTTTGGGAGGGAAGGGCAGGTCTGATTTCCCTTTGCCATAAGGTACTCCAAGCCTCCACCTTGTGCCCTTGTACCCTCTACCCAGCTGCATTAATGAGGTTGCTTCTCCTCTGGCTTCTCTGTGCTTAGCCTCAGATACCATTCACACTTCAGGACCTGTCGGCTGCCTATCCTGCTTCCCCTTTCTATCGTCACCTGAACTCTTGAACCCTCTGATAGCTGATTAGTACAGAGCAATTACTACCGTATTAAATAACACTTATTAACATAGTAGCTGGGCTCTGTGTTGAGTGTTTTGAATTCCTTTCCCAATTTACCTTGTTTACCTGATGAAGGAGGAATTAGGGAAAAGAGTCCCCAAGATTAGGATTAAGTTAATATCATATGGTAAGTGGCAGAACTGATTGGGGCCTCTCAGCACCCTTGCTCTTAATCCCTACATGATATTGCTCACATGTATAACATGTATGAATTGACATTAGGGGTTTATTATATTTTTAATATTAAGCTAATGCAAGGAGACTTAACACATACTATTGTTAACTGTCTATTGCTTAATGGAGATGCTTTATGAGGGTACAAACAATATAATAGATACATTCAAATTAAGACTTGGAAAGTTTTGCAGATAGGTCAAGGTGAGAGATAGAGTTAGGATGCAGGTGTGGGAGTCAGGAAATTTGTATCTAAATCTGATTTCAAAAGGGGAAATATGATAAATTATGTTTTCTCATTAATGTACATATGCCTCTCTGGGACTGATTTTCCTTTTCCTTCAATGTTATTTGAGTACTAGATTTTAATTTTACTTTGTGTAAAAATGTGCCAAAGACTTTTAGTCTTTTAGTAATTAAATGAATACCAGGTTTTAATACAAACTTATCTTTTAAAAATGTTTTTATTGATTTCAGAGAGGGAGAGAGAGATAAAAACATCAATGATGTTGATCAGCTGCCTCCTGCATGCCCCCTACTGGGGACAGAGCCTGCAACCAGGACATGTGCCCTTGATCAGAATTGAACGTGGGACTTTTCAATACTCAGGCTGATGCTTTATCCACTGAACCAAACCAGTAGGCCTTAATATAACTTAATGTAACTTTTCCTAAAGCCTAAGTAAATGTGTACATTATGCTAAGTGGGTTGAGAAATAACCTAAATTTTATTAAATAATTTTAAAGTTACTTATTGACTTTGTGAACTCAAATATTTATCATGAAATAGTTTAGAAAACACTCAAAAGTCACTAATCTACCTCTAGAGTTTTTGAGATTCTATTTAAAAAATTTACTGAAGTATGAAACATTCTTGGCAATTTAATCATCTCGCTTCTTTCTAGTAGCTTCTTTTGCTGCACTTGCTACATAATAGCAATGGGGTGTCTTAGAATTTGTTAACCTTTCCTTGCAAATCAGCAGTCTCTGCAAGATTTCTCTCTTAAGCTATGGGTATATTTGGTTGCTGATGAGACCCTTATTGTCAAAATGTATCTGGAAACGTTTTGTTATTGCTAAGGCCAAAATGAAAGAGATGCTTTTTAAGGAGCACTGTTTATTTTTATATGAATGGTTATAACGTGCTCTTTAGTTATTGCTTTTAGGGCATTAGAGCATTACTTACTTGCCTGGCCTAATTTTCTTAGTTCAGAGAATGCACTTAGTGGAGCCTGGTATATGGCTAAGATGTATTTTTTAGCTATCTATTTCTCATCTGGGAAATATAAGTGTGTGGTCTGTAGCTGAAACAAGACCTTAAAGAGTTGCTAAAAAGCAGCCAAATGATTAACTTTTTAAAGTATATCTCCCTCCTTACTAAACATGTTTGCTTATTTACTTATTCTTATCAGAAACGTTGAAAATAGAAATGGGTAATCTTAAAATGTTTTATATTAATGAACTGATCAGCTATTTGGAATTGTAATAGCTGGCCGCACATCCCAGCCAGCCCAGAGGTCCTGCCGTGCTTTTGGCCAGGACCTTACCAAAATGCCATTTCAAATAGAACACTTTATGGGAACCATGGTGTTTACCTTTCACAAATTTGCTGGTAATAAAGGCTCTTTGACAAATAAGGACCGAAGAGTGCTTGTGAGAAAGGAATTCCCTGGTTTTTTGGAAAATCTCTTAAGTCCATGAGGCTGTGGACAGACTAAAGAAGGACATGGACCAGTGCCGAGATGGCAGAGTGGGCATCCAGAGCTGCTCTTACCTGCTTGGCTCACCATCGTTGCAGTGACTGTCTGTAGTACACATGAAGCAGAAAGGAAAGAGGCAGGCAGCACTGAGCAGTTCTCTGCTCTGATAAGAGTTCTCCCAATGGGTTGTTTAAGGAATCTCTGCCCCACAGCTTCCCCTTATAGAAGGCTTTGATGAGCAGATTGGGATCCTTAGGAAATCTATACTAATATATATAAAAGGCTAATATGCTAAGTATCCTTTCTCTACCGTTCGACCAGTAGCATGCTGTGCACTGACCACCAGGGGGCAGACGCCCAATGGACAGGCATAGAAACATGGAACAGACTGATGAATCTCAGAGGGAAGGGGGGAGGGCGGGAAGAGGTTAACCAAAGATCTTATATGCATACTAGAGGCCTAGTGCATGCGTTCATGTACCAGTGGGGTCCCTTGGCCTGGCCTGCGGGGATGGGGCTGAAACTGACAGTCTGACATCCCCTGAGGAGTCCCAGATTGTGAGAGGGTGCAGGCCAGGCCGAGGGATCCCACTGGTATACGAATCTGTGCACCAGGCCTTTAGTGTACAAATAAAATATAACTTCATTTGACAAGAGAAAGAAAAGCCACTTAAAGCTAGAGAATCTTTTATTTTTATATTGCTTGCATCCTCTTGCTCTCAGTAAACACATTTTTTAATTTCATAAAATAAAAAATAAAATAATTGTAATAATCAATATATATATTTTTTTGGTATTTAAACAATATCAGGAACCCTGGCTGGATAGCTTAATTGGTTAGAGCATCTTTCAATTCACCAAGGTTGTGGGCTCAATCCCTAGTTGGTGCAATATAAGAATCAACCAATGAATGCATACATAAATGGAACAACAAATTGAAGTTTCTCCCCTACCCCCCTCTCCCTCTCTTCTCCCCTTTCTTCCTCAATAAATATATATATTGGGGGGAAAAAAATTTCAAGCAGAGGAGTTGAAATCCTAAGTAAAAACCACTAAGGTTTTTAATTAAACTGATTTCATGTTCCATTTCTTAACAGAATCACCTATTTTTATGCATCATATGTTACAATTATTTGTTTAGCATTTTAAAAGCAATATTTAAAACAATTATTCATGATTTGACTATAACCAGCAACAATCTTACAATTATTGTGGAGCAATGTGATAGCAACAGATTCTCTAATTTTATTCTGATCTTCCTTTGCTGATTCTGGATGAACAATTTTACCAAGAATAATGCGCATGTAGCTAGTGAGGATTATAGCCAAGGAGTAAAGAAGGTGGAGATGAAAATATTTGATAATCATCAATAATTGTCAAATTGATTGCCTAATTTGGACTTAAACATAAGTAAGCCACATTCCAATTAGGACCTTGCGAATTCTGAGTTTCATTATAAATGGAAACTTAAGAACAATGTGGTGGCTTTTTGAAGCTTGTGCTCAGAAGTCACACAAGTAATTTGCAGTAGCATGTTATTGGCCAAAGCGAGTTATATGGCCAGGTGGGCCTTATTGGGGCCCAAGTGAGCAAGGACAGTGAATATTTTCATAATAATGTGACCTGCCATTGTGCCTTGCACATTCCTTTTTTTAAAAAAAATTGTGGCAAAAAATACAACATGAAATGTATCATTTTCACCATTTTTCTTTTTCTTTTTAAAAAAATATATTTTATTGATTTTTTACAGAGAGGGACAGAGAGTTAGAAACATCGATGAGAGAGAAACATCGATCAGCTGCCTCTGCACACCCCCTACTGGGGATGTGCCCGCAACCAAGGTACATGCCCTTGACAGGAATCGAACCCCGGGATCCCTCAGTCTGCAGGCTGATGCTCTATCCACTGAGCCAAACCGGTTTCAGCAATCTTAACCATTTTTCATTGTTTTTTTTTTTTAAATATATATTTTATTGATATTTTACAGAGAGGAAGGGAGAGAGATAGAGAGCTAGAAACGTCGATGAGAGAGAAACATCGGCCAGCTGCCTCCTGCACACCTCCTACTGGGGACGTGCCCGCAACCAAGGTACATGCCCTTGACCGGAATCGAACCCGGGACCTTTCAGTCCACAGACCGACGCTCTACTGCTAAGCCAAACCGGCCCTGGCCATTTTTCATTGTTAACTATATATTGTTGTGCAGTATATGAGGGTACAATTGTTGTAGATCTCTAAAACTTTTTTTTTCCTGTAAAACTGCAACATTGTACCCACTGAACTCTTTTCTCCCTGCCCACAACCCCTGGCAACCACCATTCCACTTTGTTTCTAAAAGTTTGACTACTTTAGCTATGCCATGTAAGTGGGATCATGTAAAATTTGTCTTTTTGTGTGACTGGCTTATTTGCTTGAGCATAACGTCAAGGTTCAGCTATGTTGTAACACATGGCGGGATTGCCTTTTTTAAGGCTGAATCCCATTGTATACCATATTTCTTTATCCATTCATCTGTCAGTACACACTTAGGTTGCTTCCACCTCTCGGCTGTTGTTGCAATAGATTTTAATATCTAAAGAAATTTTAAAACATGATTTATTCTGTAAGGTCATTCATGTTGTAATTGAGCTTTTCAAGTAAATATTTATGAAGTGTAATTCATGGCTCTGGAGAGCATTATGCATGCTAAGTGAAATAAGGCAGTAAGAGAAAGAAAAATACCATATGATTCCGGTCATATGTAGTCCAAGATGGCTGCCTCCATGCAGACACAAGATAGCTGCCACAATATAGCCTGCAGTTGGAGGCAATCAGTCCTGCAGGGGAGGGCAGTTGTGGGTGATCAGGCCAGGAGGGGAGGGCAGTTGGGAGGTACCAGGCCTGCAGGAAGGGCAGTTGGGGGCGACCAGGCCGGCAGGGGAGGGGAATTAGGGGTGACCAGGCCAGCAGAGGCTGGCTGTTGTGGGAGGACCAGGCCTCAGGGGAGGATAGGGGTCAGAAGCGGTTAGGAGCAATCAGGCAGGGAGGCAGGCAGGCCAGTGGTTGGGAGCCAGCAGTCCTGGGATTGTGAGAGGGATTGGTGAGATTAGACCTAAAAGGGTAGTCGGATATCTCTCGAGGGGTTCCAGATTGGAGAGGGTGCAGGCTGGGCTGAGGGACACTCCCGTCCCCCCCTGTCATGCCCAAATTTCGTGCACCGGGCCTCTAGTTTAAGTTGACTTATCTTCAAATTTGCTAACTTTGTTCCTTTTGCCCTTTTAAATCAGCCATTATTGATTTCTAGTCAATTTTCATTTCAGTTTTTGTACTTTTTAGTTCCAGAATTTCTACTTAAAAAAATAATTTTTGTTTCTTTATTGATATTCTCTATTTGTTGAAAGAGTGTTCTCCTGATTTCTTGTTATTCCTTGTCCATTTGAAGTTTTTCTCTAATAACACCAATGTCTATTTTTATTTTTCCTCTATATGGACCATGCTTTTTTTTTTTGCATGTTTATAATATTTTGTTGAAAACTGGTTGTTTTAAATATTATAATGTGGTATCTCTTAAAATCAGATTATTCTCTCTGTTTTTGTTGTTTGCTGTGGATTTTAATTGTCTGGCAAGTTTTCTGGACTGTTTTTGAAAACTATTTTGTTATGCTTGTTCTCTAAAGTCTGTTTCTTTAGCTTGTGATCAGCTCATCTTTTGAGAGAGATCTCCTTAAAAGCCTGGAGCCAAAAAAAAAAAAAGAAAGGGAAAAAACTTGTAATTGTTGCAAAATGGCTCTGTATCAGCTCTTTTTCAAAGCTGAGCCACACTGTTTACAACTCTGCCTCAGTCTTCATTTCCTGCTTGTATTGAGCCTAACCTCAGCCAAAGGTGAAAGCTTTACGCCTTTTTAGGCATGCTTCCCACCTTGGGCTTTCTAAATTCCCATCTTTAGGATTCAAGGGCACTTTCCAATGCCCTACTTTCCCAAAGATTCTCTCTCCCCAGTGTTTCCTCCCAGGCTTTGGCATATTTGTTTGCCTCAGTTGAATTATTTTGCCCCAGGTGGCAGCACATTGTCATTTGTCTCACAAATTATAGCACTGTTATACCCCAGAGAGTTCTAAGTTAGAACAAAGATACCTTGCCTCAGTCCTTCAGGTCAAACAGACACAATCCTTTCATAATAACGTCTGCTCGGCTCTCTCTGGAGGCAGGGACTAAGTTCCCATACTGAGAACTTTGAAGGCTGCTGTCTTCAAGACCACTGTGTAGTAAGGAAAGGGCAAGGGCAAGTACAAAATGCTGAAATGCTATTTCACTTTGCCTTTTTCTTGACTCAGTGTTTGCTGAGTGGCTGTGATTTCCTGGAGTTGTGCAGCTGATTGTGACAGCTTGATTTTTCAGTGATCTGGAGAGGGATGGGTCCTTGAAACTATCTACTCTACCATTTTTGGTGATGTCACTCTAGAAGGAGTTTAAAAAATAATTTATTATGATATTTTGCTATAATGAGTGGAGTCCAAGAAATATAATAATGTTTATACAAATTGTTTACAGGATGGGATTCGGCGTGGTAGACCCAGAGCAGATACTGTCCGGGATTTAATAAATGAAGGAGAGCATTCGTCCAGCAGAATTCGTTGTAACATCTGTAATAGGGTGTTTCCACGGGAAAAATCGCTTCAGGCTCACAAAAGGACTCATACAGGTAGGTTGAGCAAATTTTAGAGAATGTCAAAAATAATACCCAACTGAAAGCAGATTTGATGTTTGGGCTTATAAATTAATTTTTTAAGTTGTCTTATATTTTCTCATTGTAGTTTTTTTTTAAACAGGCACTGTGTATGTTACAGGTCCAAAGTGTGTGGGTCTGATAATTCAAAAGAAAGGCCAATATTCAATGGATTCGAGTTTTGAAGAAAGGAAAGGTTTATTGATCGAGAAAGCCTGGCTTGAGAAGATGAACTAATTATCAAATCCATTTTAAGAGGAATCTGGAATTCAGGCATCTTTTATTGTTAAGGGAAGGGAGGAGGGGCAAGACAAGGGTGGGTGTAGGCAGATAGGTGTTGAAAGGGATCCAAGGAAGAGTAAAATTTCCCAATCCCTTTGTTCCCATTTGGTCCTGGCCCACTGACACTCACCCCTCCACGACCCCACTGATCTGAGCTCTGAGTCCAGTTGTGGAGGCTCCTGTGAATTGTACATATTTCCTACCTCTTGGGGGTGTGGGGAAGAACACTTGCAAAAAGGGGCTGCTCTTGCAAAAACTCTAGCTCAGTTGGTTAGAGCATAGTCCTCGCTATGCCAAGGTTGTAGGTTTGGTTGCTGGTCAGGGCACGAACAAGAATCAAACAATGAATGCATAAATAAGTGGAGCAACAAATCAATGTTTCTCTTTCTTGCAAATCAATAAATAAAAATTAAAAACAAAACAAAAACGCAAGCAGAATTCCTCTAGTTAATTGTCATATCTATAACAGGAGCAGCTAGCTGAAGGCCAAAAGAGAAAGGAATTTCACTGTTACAGGTAGTCAGTTTATTTTTTGGTGGAAAGTGATGGCTTTCTGAACCAGGTGACTTCTAAAGTTATAGGGCAATTAATAGAGTAGTCAGAGGAATGTTATTACTACATTTAGTGTTATCCTTCTACCTATCTGAGTTTTACTTGATAGGCCCTTGTCTGTATAATTGTTTAAACTGACTTGCAGACCATATACTAAAATAGTAATTGCCAAATTTTTAATAAAATTTCCAGAGCCCTCAGTGTGCCATGCAAGTGCTTGACCTAGCCATTAAATCCAAGATGAAGCATAGCTTTTTAGAATTAATATATTATAGGCAGCTATTTCAAGACTAACATATCCTATTTGTTTAGAGGAATGATACTTGCATTTAAAATACCATATAGAAAGTGAGCAAAAAATATAGCATCCTTGCTCTTTCCACAGAGAAAGGAGGCCTCAGAAGGAGCCTTATGGTTCTAGGCATGTTATCTAATAGTTCACCGTTGAGGAGACTGAGGTACCAAAAAGCAAATACCACTGCTTACACCCTCTCCTGTACTGCAGTCTGAAGTTCTGCTGGCCCCTGGAGTAGTACATGTGCCTCATCTAAACTGAGATGGGTAGTGTGAGTGAAGTACATTTGAATGAAAAAAAGAGAATAAATGATGTCCTAAATAATTTCTGATACTGATCACATACTGAAATGATGATATGTTACATATGGTGGGTTAAATTAAGTATACTATCATAATTAATTTTACCTGTTTTTCTTTCCTTTTTAATGTGGCTACTAGAAGTAGTTTATACTTTATTTGTGTTGGGCACTACTGGTATGGCATTTGGGTTTTTAACTCTTAGTCCCCTATTTTCCCCACTGTTTTTATGGTCATCACCTACTTTTTTAGTTTTTGAAAAGACGTATTTAATGTTATACTAGAATACAGCTAAATCCTTAGCTAAATTCCTGAAAAAGGATACAATTTAAATTTTAAATTATGATCTATGGTGTCCCAAGAAATTTTGACTATTCAGTAAAACAAGTATCTGATTTTGAGATTTTCTAAAAAAAAATTTTCACTTGAAGATATGTTTTCATTAAATTTTTTTTAGAGGTGAAAAAAAGGGATTTTTTTTTTTTGAGATGAGAGAAGTGTGAGAGAAGAGAGAGAAATATTGATGTGAGAGAGAAACATTGATCTGTTGCCTCCCATATGTGCCCTACTCGTGACAACCCAAAACTTAGGTATGTGGCCTGACTCCCAACCTTTTGGTGTATGGGACAATGCTCCACCAACTAAGCCACCAGAAGGTAGTTGCTATGACAAAATTCTGCACTGGCCAGGGCAGCATTTTTGTATTTTTTAAAAACCTGAAAAATGGCGACAGAGTAGGAGGATGCGGCACAGACATGCTCCCAGGAACAAGTTGGAATTAAAACAAATATGAAAAGGCTTCCAGAATAATCAAACTCACAGGAGAGAACCCTGATACCCAAGGACTGAAGGTGGAGACTGAACAGAGACTGGTAGAAGAGGTGGAGGGGTGAAAGGGCTGGCCCCCACAGATGGCAACTGAAAGTCCTGGAGAGATATCTCAGCTGTGGTGGGGAGCCACTGAGAACTCTGGGATCTAATCCTGAAGTTTGGCTCCCCAGCAGAGAGCACCAAACTGAGGAGGGTACTCATATAACAACTAGCTGTGAAAAGCAATGGGGTGCTGTTTGCCAGGGAGTGGCAGCTGAAAGTTTGGGCACCCTCTTAAAGGGCCAGTGCACAAAAATTCCCTGTGGAGCTACCCACCTTGTGCTCTGGCAGAGGGAGAATGAAGTGGATTGGAGCTGTGAGAGCAGAAGCCAGGCCTGGGGACTCAGGGGATAGAGCTCAGAAGGCAGACAACCCCAATTTCCTGGGCTGAGGCATTCCCTCACAGCAGAGGACATCTTTCCCACAAAAACATGTGCCTCTCCTATAGAGAAGACATTGAACACACCCCATTGAAAAAATCCTTGCCCTGAGGCCACTTAAGAGACTAAAAGTAACAATTAGCCTCACCCTGTTGAAAAAAACTCTCACTACACCCGAGGAGGATTGCCTGGGGGTAATTCAAGTCAGAATCCCATTAATCTATAGACAGAGGTGGTCTCTGGAAGCTTTGAGTCTTTGCCTGATCCAATTAGTCAGAAATAGCTTTTAACACTGTCCTGCACTAGAGATTGAGAGATATAGAGGATCTACCTAATACATAGTCACAAACCCAGACAAACAAAATGAAGAAACAAAGAAACAACTCCCAAATGAAAGAGCTTTCGAATTCTCCAGAAGAAGAGATACATGAAGTAGAGATAAGAAATTTATCTGAAACAGAGTTCAAAGTAATGATGTTAAAAATACTTAACAGTATGAAAAAAGATATAGTAACTGAAAAAAGAACAGTCTGACATAAAGAATGACAACACAAATAAAGAACACATTAGAAGGAATACACAGCAGTTTAGGGGAAGCTGAGTATCAAATCAGTGAACTAGAAGACAGAATTGAAAATATCACTCAATTAGAGAACCAAAAAACAGAAGCACAAATGACACATACATAACACCTTAATCAATAAATAAAACAAAAAAACAGGAGGATAGCTTAAGGGAGCTGTGAGACAATGTGAAACCTAACAATATTAGAATAGCAGATGTGCCAGAAGAGGCAGAAAGGGAGAAAGGAAGAAAGTGTTTGAAGAAATAATGGTAGAAAACTTCCCTAACCTGGTAAAGGAAAAAGTCATGTAAGTTGAAGAGGCACAGAACCCCAAACAAGAAGAAGCCAAACAGACCCACATCAAGACACATCATAATTAAAACGTCAAAAATTAAAGACAAAGAATATTAAAGGCAGCAAGAAAAAAGAAAACTTACATACAAAAGAGTTGCTATAAGGCTGACACCTGATTTCTCCTCAGAAACTCTACAGGCCAGAAGGGAATGGCATGAGGTCCTCAAGGTAAAAGCAAGAATCTGAGACCAAGATTACTATATCCAGCAAGGCTATCATTCAAAATAGATGGCTAAATAAAGAGCTTCCCAGACAAAAAATGGCTAAAGGAGTTCATCATCACCAAGCCAGCTTACAAGAAATATTTAAGGGATTGCTGAGAAGAAACAGAGAGAAACAGCCATACAGAATTAAAATGGCTATACACTGAGTGGCCAGATTATTATGACCAGCTGATGTTTGTAGGCAAATTAGCCGTACACTCCATCGTATGGGATATAGAAGCTGAAGGCCTGTTCAAACACCTTTGCTGTCTGCAGTTACCAAGATAAAACTTCTCCAATTCACACAGGAACACAAGGATTGGACACTGGAAAAAAGTCATGTGGTCCAATGAATCACATTGCATCATGCAGATGGCAGTGAGAATTGTGCGGAAATAGCATGAAAGCATGCACCCCCACATGCATGAGTACAACCCTTCAAGCAGGTGGGGGCAGTGTTATGGTTTGGGGCATGTTTTCCTGGAATGATCTAGGCCCTTTAATTCGTGTGGAACAATGTTTGAATAGCACAATATTCCTAAGTATCATTGCTGATCAAGTTCATCCTATCATGTTGATGGTGTATTCCAGTGGTTGGCAAACTCATTAGTCAACAGAGCCAAATATCAACAGTACAGTGATTGAAATTGCTTTTGAGAGCCCAATTTTTTTAAATGTTTTTTTTTTAATTAAGGTATTATATGTGTACATATCTTACCATTGCCCCCCCCCCACTTCCTGTTCATGCCCTCCCTCCCCAAAGTTCTGTGTTCGTTGGTTGTATTCATACATACCAGTCCTTCGGTTGTTCTCTTATCTTCCCCCAGGTCTCCTTTCCCTCCCTGCTGTCATTTGACAATCTGCTTGTTTTATGGTGACTGTCTCATGATCACATGAATAGAATCCGCTCCTCATTTGGCAGTCTGCTTGTTTTATGGTGACTATTTCAGGACCACACCAATAGAGTCCGCTCCTCCTCTGGTTCTCACCGCCCCTCCCCCTGGGTCCCACTGCTTCCCCTGGGACACAGGGCTCACCCGGGGCACATGGCCCCCTGGGACACTCGGCTCACCCGGGGCACAGGGCCCCCCTGGGACACATGGCTCACCAGGGGCATATGGCCCCCTGGGACACACGGCTCACCCGGGGCACAGGGCCCCCTGGGACACACGGCTCACCCGGGGCACAGGGCCCCCTGGGGAGCCCAATTTTTTTAAACTTCAACTTCTTCTAATGTCACTTCTTCAAAATAGACTCGCCCAGGCCGTGGTATTTTGTGGAAGAGCCACACTCAAGGGGCCAAAGAGCTGCATGTGGCTCCAGAGCAGCAATTTGCTGACCATGGGCGTATCGCAATGGAGATGGCTTCTTCTAACAAGACAATGCTCCATATCATGGTGCTTGTATTGTGCAGGAGTGGTTTCAAGAACATGAGGGAGACTACCTTGCTTAGGTGGCCCCCACAATTATCAGATCTCAATTCAATTGAGCATTTGTGGGACGAAGTTAAAAGAGCCATCAGGCAACTGGTTCCTCAACCATCAAATCTCACAGAACTGGACAGTGCTATCCATCAGGCATGGTGTCAGATTCCTTGCATCACCTTTCAACATCTCGTGGAGTCAATGCCAAGAAGAATTGCTGCAGTATTGAAGGCAAAAGAGGGCCCAGCAAAATATTGATGGGGTGGTTATAATAATTTGCCACTCAGTATATGTATATGTATATGTACGTGTGTGTGTGTGTGTGTGTGTGTGTGTGTGTGTGTGTGTAGCTCAGTGCATGAATTCGTTCATGGGTGGGGTCCGGCCAGCATGGACAGAGGGAGGGGACATGGGCAGTTGGCCAGCCTGCCTGGTGGTCGAACTCCTGTTCGAGGGGACAATTGGCATATTAGCATTTTATTATATAGGATATACACTGAGTGGCCAGATTATTATGCATTCAGAGATCATAATTGGCCACTCAGTGTAAATAAATACCTCTCAATAATAACCCTAAATGTATATGGATTAAATGCTCCAATCAAAAGGTGTAGGGTAGCTGAATGGATACAAAAATATTACCCCACTATATGCCATCTACACCTCAAAACAAAAGACACACACAGGATGAAAGTGAAAGGATGGGAAAAAATTTTTCATGCAAATGGAAAAGAAAAAGAAAATCTGGAGTAGCAATATTCATATCTGACTTTAAAAGCATCATGCTAAGCAAAAGAAGCCAGTCAGAGAGTGATAAATATCATATGATCTCACTCATTTGTGGAATATAAGGTACAAGAACAGATGAATAAAAATAGAGCCAGGGGAGAGGGGGGGAAATATTCTAGAAATATAATAGAAGAAATCTCGTTATTTGCAGATTTTTAATATTTCCTACAACTTTTGAGATATGTTAGTATAATTTTGGTAATATTATACTTAATATTATTTTCTTGAAATACTAATGTTTATTGCAAGCAATACATGTAAGAACATTTTTCTTGAATAATTGGTGTTTACTGCATGTAACATCGCATTTAAGATAGTTTTTCTTGAAATATGATTTATTGCATGTAACATTATTGTATTTAAAATAGTTTTTCTTAAAATAAAATAAAAAACTGAAGAAGTCTAATTAGTTTGAAATACCCCAAGTGATTGGTTTGCAGGCTGTGGAGTACATGTTGCCAGTGCAGATAAGATTGAAGACCATGTCACTAACCCCCTGTGAATCACCTGGTACTTTCAGGTGTCTGCTTGCTATGCTATATGTCAGGAAATTGAGCCCAAGACCATAGCTCTAATAGTATATAGTTTGTAAAAAGCTTCTCTCTTACTATTTTAAATAATCCCCCTATATCCTTCGTTTTATTAACTGATGTTCAACTATCACAACCTTTTAGTACATTTCTAAATAATGAGAAATTTAGGGAGGACTGGTTCCTGGTCTTTGAGTTGTATTGGAAGAACCAGTATATAATTGTTGATCAAAGAATAATTTTTCAAGAAATACTACATTACGATTGAGCAACATTGGTGATCACTTTCTCCAGCTTAGCATTGTGTTGAGTATAGGAATTAAAGGGAGTATGGGGCATCTTTGTATAAGGAGAGTTCCATGATATATAATCAACACAGGATGCTAAGTGAAAGGATACCAAGCTCCATTTGGAGGTAGGAGGAATTTCACTGAGAACCTACAGGATTGACAAGATTCACAAGGTTTGAATGGGCAGAAAAAATGGGATTTGCAAGGAGTAGAACATGATTAGGAACTGGCTGGAATGAGTCTCAGAAGTGAAGTGAAGATAAGCTCTGCCCCTTAACCCAGTAGCTACATTGCACATCTTAGGGTACCATTTAGAAGTCAGCAGATAATTGGATTTTTTTTTCTTGGTTAATCCTCACCGAAGGTCATTTTTCCATTGATTTTTTTAAAGAGAGAGTGGAAGGGATGGGGAGAGACAGAGAGAAAGAGAAACATGTCTATGAGAGTGACATATTGATTGATTGCCCCCTACAACCGAGGTACATGCTCTTGACCAGAATTGAACCCGGGATCCCTCAGTACGAAGGTTTACCCTTTATCCACTGAGCCAAACTGGCTAGGGCTCAGTAGATAATTTTTATTTGTCCAAAGAGTATAGTAGGGTTTAGGGTGAGTTGGGAGGTAGTTACTATGACAAAGGCAAGAGTTCTGTGCAGGTGGAGTGACTAGAGGACAGCCAGGGTTTGTTTGAGGTAGAGGGGCTGCCAGTTGACCAGGGCAAGTTGCAGGGGACAGTAGGAGTGGAAGACATTGTAAAGAATCCGCAGGAGGTGCTTTGGCTTATGGGGAGGAGAAAATACAGGCTATGTTGAAGAAGATAACTTTCAGGATTTGAACCGGGGTACCTAAAAGCTCAAGGCCTAAGGAAAACACCGCTCCCAGTGGACAGCTGCTTCAGAGCATGGAGTGCTGTCTAGCATTTTCACTTGCAGTTCTGAAGAGGCGGACGTGTTTTATTGTTGTTTGGCGGCATGACCTTTATAGGGTGGGGAATGTCTGGCTCCCGGGCCGTGTAAGGCCCTGAGAAATCATTTGGTCTGGCCCTGCCAAGGCAACCGAAGGCAGGACTCAAAATTCAATAAATCTAGGAGCTTTTTTCCTAGCAACATAAATTTATATTAAGTGAATGATATTATAAATAACCAAATGGCCCTTGGAAGAAAAAAGGTTCCCCACCTCTGATCTATATAAAGGTTGATTCTCACCCCCTGCCCCTTATTCTTTTTTTTTCTTCTTATTTTTTTTAATTAAGGTATCATATGTGTACATATCTTACCATTGCTTCTCCCCCCACCCCTTCTTCTAACTTTATTTTCTCAGGAATAATATATCACATCTCTCTATAGGTGAGAGACCCTACCTGTGTGACTATCCAGACTGTGGCAAAGCCTTTGTTCAAAGTGGACAGCTCAAAACGCATCAGCGCCTTCACACGGGAGAGAAACCTTTTGTTTGTTCAGAAAATGGTATGATATTAGGAGTTAAGTTTATGTAATAACTAGTAGTGAGTTAGTAGTTAGAAAATATAATTTGCTTGAATTTTTGGGGAGATTTTTTGTTTTTAAATCAAGATTTTAGAAAACACCATGTTCAATTTCTAGGGATAGATTGATTTTTAAAATATTTTTAGGTGAAAATCTTAAAATGCAAATAAAAATACTATATTCAGTTGTAGGCAATAGAAAAATCTATGAAAGTAAACATAGCCTTTAGAGTAAGCTCTTACTTTGATTTTAAACACTTTCCCTATTAAACTCAAGAAAGCATATTGTCTGCGTTCTCAGTGAAGGGGAAACTCCCATCTTAACGCCACTCACTGTTAGTAATTGTGTCCATTTTCTGAAGTGATTTTCTTAATCTCTTATCACAGTTTCTTAAGATGTTTTTCTTGTGCACATTTTTATGCAGTTATAAAATATTCAATGCACTTTTGTTTTGAAGCTCTATGGTTTTATTATTGTCAGTTATAGATGTCTTCAGGCTTTTTCACCTAGTGAATTTGCTGAAGCATATACTAGTTATATCTGGATTTCTGCCCTAACCTCTACATTGTTCAGGAGTCAGCTGTACACACTGATTGCCTTGTTTTAAAAATTGTTTGTTACCAACAAAGCTAAAGGTCACGTTTTCCTACTTAAACTTTGTTAAAACTTTGTTCATCTTTGGGGATGTTGCCTTATAAGAGAGCCTGAGAATAGAATCCCAGGGTCAGGGGGTTTGCCCATATTTATGACTCATGCAAATGAGTCACTTCCTAGTGGGGTTGCATGCATTTATAACACAATGACCAAGAGGTGAAACACTAGCGCCCGTCCCCCTCATGAGCACTGATAAAATACTGTGCTTAGGGTTTATTCCTCCTCCCCGTTATAGAGTGCTAAGTCTCACTGCCTTACTTACTTTCCTGGTTACCAGTGAAACGACGTTTCCCATGCCTGCCGCAGGTCCCAATTCTAATAAGCGTCTCCCTCTGCTTTGTAGGCTGCCTGAGCAGATTCACCCACGCCAACCGCCACTGTCCCAAGCACCCTTACGCCAGGCTGAAGCGGGAGGAGCCCACCGATGCTCTCAGTAAGCACCAGGCAGTGGACAACCAAGCTGCTGCCGAGTGGCTGGCAAAGTAAGGCTCTCCCTGGACCACTGCCACCCCGCACATGGGCTGCTGTGGGGATTTCCGAAGTTCTCTCATTTTAAATAAGTTACTTCTATACACATTTTATGAAATAACTTGAAATGCTGCTTTATTTTCTTAAACCACAGAATTGTTAGGAGTGTTATTAGGACTGTGTATGATAGAAAACTATGATATTCGTTAGTTTTGAGTGCCTATACCACAATTTATTTTAAAAAGAATATTTAATACATATTTCATTTGTGTTTAGTGCAACCCCTCTTCATTTTCTCATATTAGAATTAGATTTGTGCTGATTATTATGGGGAATAGGTAATATCCATATTTCCCCATATCTATAGCTACAGATATAGTATGTGGATAGAGCTCTATATATAGAGATATTTTGAGAATCACCCAGTTTAATTTTTTTTATAAATTTATTGATTATGTGTCCTTATTCCTTCATTACTTCTCAATCCCCTTCCCCCCAACTCATGCTCTCACCCCCTTGGTGTCTGTATCCATTGATTAGGCCCATATGCATGCATATAAGTCCTTTGGTTGATCTCACCCCATTATCCACACCTTCCCCTAGCTTCCCTCCGAGGTTTGATGGTATGATCAATGTTTCTCTGTCTCTGGAACTGTTTTTGTTCATCATTTTATGTTGTTCATTATATTCCACAAATGAGTGAGATCACCTGATACTTAATCTTTCTCTGACTGGCTTATTTCACTTAGCATAATGCTTTCCAGTTCCATCCATGATGTTGCAAATGGTAGGAATTCCTTCTTTTTTTAGTGCAGCATGGTGTAAATGTAGCACAATTTTTCAATCCACTCCTCTCCTGACGGGTACCTAGGCTGTTTCCAAATCTTAGCTATTATAAATTGTGCTGCTATGAACATAGGGGTGCATATATCCTTTCTGATCAGTGTTTCTAGTTTATTGAGATATATTCCTAGAAGTGGTATTACTGGGTCAAATGGAAATTCCATTTTTAGTTTTTTGAGGAAATCCCATACTATTCTCGACAGTGGCTGCACCAATCTGCATTCCCACCAGCAGTGCAAGAGGGTTTCTTTTTCTCTGCATCCTCGCCAACATTTGTCATTTATTGATTTGTTGATGATAGCCATTCTGACAGGTGTGAGATGGTACCTCACTGTTGTTTTGATTTGCATCTCTTGGATGATTAGTGACTTTGAGCATGTTTTCATTGTTTCTTGGCCTTCCTTCTGTCTTCTTTTGAGAAGATTCTTTTTAGGTCCATTTCTTAATTGGATTGTTTATCTTCCTTTTGTTGAGTAGTTTGAGTTCCCTGTAAATGTTGGAGATTAAACCCTTATCAGTGATAACACTGGCAAATATGTTCTCCCATGTAGTGGACTTCCTTGTTTTCATGATTATTTCTTTTGCTATGCAAAAGCTTTTTATTTTGATGTAATCCCATTTGTTTATTTTATGTTTATTTTCCCTTGCCTTAGGATCAGTATCGGTGAAGAAGTTCCTTTGGTATATGTCTGAGATTTTGCTGCCTGTGGATTCCTCTAGTATTTTTATGGTTTCCCATCTTATGTTTAAGTCCTTCATCCATTTTGAGTTTATTTTTGTGTATGGTGTAAGTTGGTGGTCTACTTTCATATTTTTGCATCTATCTGTCCAATTTTCCCAGCGCCATTGTCTTGACTCCATTGTATGTTCATGCCTCCTTTGTACAATATTAATTGGGCATAGTGGTTTGAATAGATTTCTGGATTCTCTGTTCTATTCCATTGATTTATATGTCTGTTCTTGTGCTAGTACCAGGCTGTTTTGAGAACAGTGGCTTTGTAATACAGCTTGATATTTGCTATTGAGATACCACCTACTTTGTTCTTCTTAGGATTGCTGCAGCTATTCCAGGATTTTTTTTGTTCCAGATGAATTTTTGGAGAGTTCTTTCTAGGTCCGTGAAATATGCCGTTGGTATTTTAATGGGGAGTGCATTGAATCTATAGATTGCTTCGGGTAGAATGGACATTTTGATGATGTTGATTCTACCAATCCATGAAGATGGTATGTTCTTCCATCTGTTTATATCTTTATCTCTTTTTCAGTGTCTTATAGTTTTTTGCATATAGGTCTTTTACCTCTTTAGTTAAGTTTATTCCCAGGTATCTTAATATTTTTGGTACGATGGTAAATGGGGATTGCTTTTTTAGTCTCTTTCTGTAAGTTCATTATTGGTGTATAGAAATACAATAGATTTCTTGGCGTTAATTTTGTATCCTGCTACCTTTTCAAATTCATTTATTAAGCCTAATAATTTTTTGATGGAGTCTTTAGGACTTTCTATGTACAGTACCATGTCATCTGCAAATAAGGACAGCTTTACTTCTTTTCCAATTACCTTTTTTTCTTATCTGATAGCAATGGCTGGTACTTCCAGAACTATGTCAAACAGGGGTGGTGAGAGTGGGCATCTCTGTCTTTTTCCTGTTCTTAGGGGAAATGGCTTTAGTTTTTATCCATTTTGTGTAATTCTAGTTGTGGATTTGTCATATATAGCTTTTATGATGTTGAGGTATAATCCTTCTAATCCCACCTTGCTGAGAGATTTTATTATGAAAGGGTGTTGGGTTTTGTCAAATGCTTTTCTGCTTCAATTGATATGACTATGTCATTTTCCCCCCTCAATTTGTTTATGTGATGTATCATGTTTATTGATTAGCAGATATTGTACCATCCTTGAATCCCTGGTATAAATCCTGCTTTATCATGTACTGCTGGATCCGATTTGCTAGGATTTTGTTGAAGATTTTGTCATCTATCTTCATGAGGGATATTGGCCTGTAATTTTCTTTCTCTGTGTTGTCTTTATCTGGTTTTGGTATTAGGATGATGCTGGCTTCATAGAATGAGTTTGGAAGTGTTCCTTCCTCTTGAATTTTTTAGAATAGTCTGAGCAGGATAGGTTTTAGTTCTTCCTTGAATATTTGATATAACTCTCCTTTGAAGCTGTCTGGGCCTAGGTTTTTGTTTGCTAGAAGCTTTATCTATATATATTTTATTGATATTTTACAGAGAGAAAGGGAGAGTATAGATAGAGAGCTAGAAACGTTGATGAGAGAAACATCGACCAGCTGCCTCTTGCACACCCTCTACCGGGCATGTGCCCGCAATCAATGTACATGCCCTTGACCGGAATCGAACCTGGGACCTTTTAGTCCGCAGACCGACGCTCTACCACTGAGCCAAACCGGCTTCGGCTGCTAGAAGCTTTTTGATGACTGCTTCAATTTCCTCCATAGTTACTGGCCTATTAGATTTTTAGATTCTTCCTGATTGAGTTTTGGAAGGTTGTATTTTTCTAGAAATATGTCCATTTCCTTCAGGTTGTCTAGTTTTTTGGAATACAGTTGTTCATAGTATTTTTTTTTTTTAACAATCCTTTGTATTTCTGTGGGGTCTATTGTTATTTTGTCTCTCTCATTTCTGATTTTGTTTATTTGGAACTTCTCTCTTTGCTTCTTGGTGAGCTTGGCTAGAGGTTCATCAATCTTGTTTAACCTTTCAAAGAACCAGCTCTTGGTTTTGTTGATCTTTTGTGGTGTGTGTGTGTGTGTGTGTGTGTGTGTGTGTGTGTGTGTGTGTTTTTCTCTATGTCATTTATTTCTGCTCTAATCTTTATTATCTCCTTCCTTCTGCTCACTGGGCTTTTCTTGTTGCTCTCTTTCTAATTTTTTTGAGTTGTAGTATTAGATTATTTACTACCATTTTTTATTGTTTTTTGAGGTAAGCCTGTAAAGCTATAAACTTCCCTCTCAGTACTGATTTCATTGTGTCCCATAGATTTTGGATTATTGCGTTTTTATGTTAATTTAATTTCTTCTTTGATCTCATTGGTAACCCAATCAATATTTAATGTTATTCAGCTTCAAAGTATTTGAGTATTTTGGATTGTTTATATTGTAGTTTATTTCTAATTCTATGGCATTGTGGTCTGAAAAGATGCTTCGTATGATTTCAGTCTTCTTGAATTTGGGGAGACTTTGCTTGTGACCCAGTATGTGGTATATTTTTGAAAAAGTCCCATGTGTACTTGAGAAGAACGTATATTCCATAGCTTTGGGGTGAAATGTTCTGAAGATATCAATTAAGTCCATCTGATCTAGTGAGTCATTTACGATTGTTGTTTCTTAGCTGATTTTTTGTCTAGAGGATTTATCCAGTGATGTCAGTGGGGTATTAAAGTCCCTTACTATGATTTTATTGTTGTCGATCTCTCTCTTGATATCTTCCAGGAGATTTTTTATGTATTTGGGTGCTCCTGCATTGGATGCATGTATTTTTACCAGGGTTATATCCTCTTGTTGTATCGATTCCTTTAGTATTATGAAGTGGCCTTCCTTATCTCTTATAAAAGTGGCCTTCACTTTGAGGTCTATTTTGTCACATATAAGTATTGCTACCCCAGTTTTTCATTTCCATTTTCCTGAAAGGTATTTTTCCATCCCTTCACTTTCAGTCTGTGTGAATCCCTTATTCTGAATTGGGTCTCTTATAAACAGCATATATATGGGTCATGGTTTTTTTGTTTTGTTTTGTTTTTTTAATCCATTCAGCCACTCAGTGTCTTTTGATTAGAGCATTTAATCCATTTACATTTAGTTATTATTGAAAGGTACTTGTTTGTAGCCATTTTTATTTTTTGAGGCTGAGTTTCTTCTTACCTTTTTGTTTCTTCTTTCTACAGCATTCCATTTAGCATTTTTTGCATTGCTTGTTTGGTAGTGATAAACTCCCTTAGCTCTTTTCTTTTCTTTTCTTTTCTTTTCTTTTCTTTTCTTTTCTTTTCTTTTCTTTCTTTCTTTTTTTCTTTTTTTGTCTGCAAAGCTCCTGATTTCCCCTTCAATTTTGATTGATAGTCTTGCTGGATAGAGTATTATTGTATTGAGTCCCTTGCTTTGCATCACTTTGTGTTTTCCTTCCATTCCCTTCTAGCTTAATATGTTTCTGTTGCAAAATCATTTGATAATCTGATGGGGGATCCTTTTTTAGTTAACTCTCTTGCAGCCTTTAAGATTCTCTCTTTGTCGATTACATTTGCTATTGTAATTATGGTGTGTCTTGGTGTGGGTCTTTTGGGATTCATCTTGCTTGGGACTCTTTGTACTTGAGTAACTTTTTTCTTCCCCATATCAGGGAAGTTTTCTGTCATTATTTCTTCAAATTTTCTAATCCTTGCTGCTCTTCTTGACCTTCTGGCAGCCCTATTATACGTATTTTACTTTGTTTTGCCTTGTCCCAAAGTTCCGTTAGGCTCTCCTCCTGTTTTTTAATTTTTTTCTTTAGTTGCTGTTCAGATTGGGCTTGTTTCTATACTGATCTTCTAACTTGCTGATTCTGTCCTCTGCTTCTTCTAGTCTACTGTTGAAGCCTTCCATGGGGTTTTTGATATCAAATGATATCATTTTTCATTTCTTCCTGATTTTTGCATAGGTTGTTGATTTTTCTCGTCCATCTGGTGAATGAACTGTATGACTATTATTCAGAATTCTTTTTCTATCATGTTGCATGCTTCCGTTTAACTTCTTTCCTTACTTGATGGTTCCTCCTTTTCTTTCCTCTGTGGATTGCTTCGTTGTCTCCCCATTTTGACTATCACCAGAAGGTTCAGATGCCCAGTTGCAGGGGCTTGGACCATGTGCAGTGGGAGCTTTGCACACTCCAAGTGTCACTGAAGAGCTCTGATACCAAGGCGTGCTGTTGCTGTGGGTTGGTGGTAACCACACTCACCCCAGGTCAGAGTTACAGGTACTTTGTGTGGCCCCATGTGTGCACCTACAATCAAGGACCCTGCCTGTGCCATGTTGAAACAGAGAACTCACTGAAATGTGCCAAAAATCAAAGTCCCTATTGTGTGTCAGGAGTCAGAGGCTCCCTGTGCCCATGCCAAGAATTGAATATCAGAGTCTGTTTCTTGGTGCTACCTCACACTGAGAATCAGGTCTCTGTGTGCACATGCACCAGTATTTGGAGCCACTGGCTCTGAGTGTGAATGTACTGGGAATCAGGGGTCTCAGGTATCTCAGGCGTACGTAATGAGGTACAGAGTCTAGTCACTGGTGGCCAATATTTCCTCTTGAGTGAAGATTCAGGGTCCCCGATCTGCCCTGGAGACCGGGTTGCACAGTCACACTGTGTTGGCAGGAGGTCCACTTCTGCCCTGTGGTAAACAACCTTCTGTGTTCACTTGCCCTGAATCAAAGTCAGGTGGCACTGCCCCTGAGTGTGGGTGTGGAGTCTGGTCAGCAGGTATGCACTGTCGAAAACAAACTCCCTGTGCCCCTGTACCCAGGCTCAAATTCAGCGTTGCCTTCCGGTGTGGGCACAGGGTCTTGTCGTGGGGAACAAACTCCCCGAGTTTGCACATCCAGGTTCAAATTCACCGCAACCTCTCTGCTAAGGTGCAGGGTCTAGTCATGGGAAATAAACTCCCTGGGTTTGCACCCCCAGGCTCAAATTCAGCACTGTTTCACTATGTGGGTGTAGGATCTGGTCATAGAAAACAATCTCCCCAAGGTTGTGCACCTATGCTCAAATTCAGGACTGCCTCACTGCCTGGGTGTGGAGATGAATTGTGGGAAACAACTTTCCTGAGTTCGCAAGTCTGGGCTCAAGTTCAGTGCTGTCTCCCTGTCCTATGTGGGCATGGGATCTGGTCACAGAAACTACTTCCCTAGGGATGAACAGCTAGGCTCAAATTCCGCTCAGTCTCCCTGCCTGGGCTCGTAGACTAGTCGAGGGAAACAAACTTCCCGTGTCTGACATCAAGGCTCAAAGTCAGGCAGAGTCACCACTGCTTTGTGTGCAGAAAGCCTTATTGTGCACCTGGGGTCTGGTAGTTTCTGTGTCGCTGCTGCGGGGGCAGCAGGGGAGGGGGATTGGCTTTGACTCATAGGAATCTGGGGCCAGGTACCCAGAGTCCTGGTGTCCCTGGTTCTCCAGAGTGGCTGTAAGGTCCTGGTTTGCTTCCGAGACCAGACTGTGTGGTGTTCTTAAATTTTTCAATAAGTTCTATGTGTTACAGATATTAATCTGTAAATCATATTTTGTAAGTTTTAAGTTTCTCATAGTTAACTCATTAGCAGTCACCGTCTCTCTGTGGATAGTATAAGTAGGTTCTTAATGTTTATTTGTAATATTTCTATACCTTAGTGCATTTGACATATATCTTTAAGGCATAGTTTAATGGCAAAAACACGTGATTAGAGAGTTGAGTATGAGACCCAGAACTGCCAGTTTTTTAAAATCTGAGGAAGTCCCTCAACTTCATGAACTTGAATTGTTTCCTTTGTAATGAGAAAGGTGTATAATAAACGTGAAATCATTTTGTAACTTTTGGGACTAAAGCGCATTGAATACCATGGTAATGAGCCGTTTTTTAAACAAGCAAAGTAAACCTTTGATGCTGTCCCTTCATACCCTCTGATTCATGCGGCTGCATGTCCTGTAGGTATTGGGAAACGAAAGAGCAGCGCACCCCCACCTTGAAAGGAAAGCTCACGCAGAAGGCCGACCAGGAGCAGCAGGACCCTCTGGAATACCTGCAGTCGGACGAGGAGGACGACGAGAAGAGGGGGGCCCAGCGGCGGCTGCAGGAGCAGCGCGAGCGCCTGCACGGAGCCCTCGCCCTCATCGAGCTCGCCAACCTGACGGGCGCGCCGCTCCGCCAGTAGCCTGCACACTGACTCCCACTGTACAAAGTACTGCCCAGCATACTTCAGAAGTAGATCCTGGGGCATAAGCTAAGCACCTTATTTGCTTACCATAGGCTGCTATTCTGTAGAAATTGATGAAGAATGTCATTGCCCCAGCATATGGGGTGAGAGAGAATTGCACTTTTTTTTAATATGGTAATGGATTGTTGTAAAGTTTAAAATATTTTGTAAATATGGGACTTCTAGTACAGGGTAGGAAACTACGTATTGTGGGAAGCTAGATTTTGCAAGTTTAATGCATTCATTGGAAGCAGTTTTCACAGGAAGCACTTTCTGAATAAGACACTTTTAGGGGGAAAAATAAAAACAGAATGGGACATGTAGCCAAAGAAGGTTAGGAGAGATTATTTATAAGAACATTTTTAACAACATGTACTAGTATGTTTAACAATACTGTCAACACTGAAGTAAGCGAGAAAGTGTAAGATGTGTGTAATGTTTTTAAATTGCAAAATAGTGTGACTAATAAGACTAGAGAAATGGAAATCTGCCTATTTCAGAAGATGTCCTAAGTTACAGATTTTGAAAGAAAAATAGATATTTGAGGATCTTGGTAGGATGCATAATAGTTCAGAACTTTTAAAATTGGAGTAAAATTGGTCTTATTCTATCTTTCTGAGGCTTTACAACTTACTATGATGTTTAGTTTTGAAAAGCACTTGGTATCCCTCTCTTAACTTGGGAACTTTTGCACATTTCATATTTCTCATTTGCTGAAATTGAGTGGTTAATCTTGCAAAGTCTAGGTAACCTGGTAATTTTTTTTTTTTTAAATAATATGGGCCCTGTACTAAGATTTGGCACTTGGATTTTTATTAATAAAAGGGACATCTACAGGGTTGTTTTGTAGTGACTTGTTTTAGATATTTTGTTAGCAAACACTAAATTTCAATTGTACTGCTTGTTTAGAATTATTAGCAAATGAAAGCCTCCTATTTATATTTCAGTGCATAAAGCCACCTTCTTGCTTTTCAGAATAACATGCCAAGCTATTTTGTGCTCACTAAATTCAACTATCAGTGAAACACTGCAGAAAAGATTAGCTACTCAAATAAATAGACTTCTGGGATAGTTTTAACTGCATGTGTGTTAACTTGTAGGGTGGTTTTAAACCATTTTTCCAAATAGATGACATTTTAAAAAATCACTTTATGTACTGAAGCATGAGCAGAAAAATCAAGAGTTGAGTGGTTCACCTCCTTTATGTAGGAATAAACCTCAAACATTTTAGCTTTTGTTTTAAGCAGAAACTAAATGCACAAGAGAAATTTTTATGGATTGCTGAATTGGAGTAAACCTCAGAATAATAGAGGGAAACTTGGGCTCTTCAGCGCCTTTTACTTCATTTTTGAATTGAAGTAGTAACCGACAGGTATGGTTTAAACATTATCTAAAATATATGCTTCTTTCTCCTCAAATCCCAGTGTGTTGCAGTCACAGTTTCACATATGTAGCTGTGGGGAAGAGGAGGGATGAAATGCCTTGAAAAGGAGCAAAAGTGTGAAAGATAATAACAAATAATGTATATGATGAGGACATACTTTACAAATGTAATCCTCAGTATAGTAAATTGCAGATCTTGAAGGATTTTTTTTAATAAGAAAATTTATATTTGTAATGGTCTAAGAATTTTGCTTGTAGTCTGATATATAGAATTTTAACTGGGAGCACTTATAGGCACAGTAAAAGAGACTATAGCATTGAATTTTCTTAGTTTAGCTGTCAACATTTTTCTCTAGATTTTTCCTCTCAAGTATGATTTAAATGAACTATAAAAAGCAACACTTGTAAGTCTTGGGAAATTTGATGAAATTACCTAAAGAAGGAAGATGTTAAGGATTTAAAAAATACAAATACTTGCCAATCCAAAAATAATACAATTTAAGGCCTTCAAAGGTAAGAGTTTTTGTTTCTCTGGTCAGCTTTTGTCAATTACAATAGTTATATTCACAAACATTCTTTATTTGTATAATTGAAAGTTTCAGAAATAATTACAACTATTTACTATAGAAATATTTAAAATATAATACTTCAAAAGTAGATTCTTGGGCGTAAGCTAAAGATTTTTTTGATATAAGCTATATACTTGGACAAAATACATTAGCATTTAAAATCTGAGGTATGTTAGGACTGCTTTTTGTTTTAAAAATGTGGTTTACATTCAAATTTTTGAAGTGTTTTATGCTTCAGATGGCTAAGTTGTAATTTGGCAGAATTAACAGCATAAGAAATAAACATGCTGTAATTTGAAAAGATGCTTTGAATAAAATTTTAATTTACAGTTTAAAGTACATGCTCATTCTTAAACCCTTTATAATTTGTTTTCCTATAAAAATATAACAACCATGATTTTAAAAATTAAAAAAATTTACAAAGAAATGTCACCTGTTGTCCTTTTATTATTTTGATACATTTTATAATTCATTCCAGTCTCATCCCAGTCATCTTTTTACAATAATTGGAACTGCCGAAACCGGTTTGGCTCAGTGGTAGAGCGTCTGTCTTCGGACTAAAAGGTCCCGGGTTCGATTCCGGTCAAGGGCATGTTACCTGGGTTGCGGGCACATCCCCAGTAGTGGGTGTGCAAGAGGCAGCTGGTCGATGTTTCTCTCTCATCGACGTTTCTAGCTCTCTATCTCTCTCCCTTCCTCTCTGTAAAATATCAATAAAAAATATTAAAAAAAATAATAATTGGAACCATAGTATGAATTGCTTTTTCTTACTTTAAAATGATGGCCTTTTAGGTTACAGATATTCACTTAACTTTCTCATCTGGTTCATTATTAGTGTTAAAAGTATACTGGTGTACATAGTTTTGCCAACCCTATCACAGACCTTCCATTAGGGAAATCAGGAATGGGATTTCATCTTACTTATATTCAGGATGTGTTGAGTCTGGGGGCACGAGTCAAGCAAATATCTGCATTTTTCATGACTTATTTTTAGTATTTTTAATGACTTATTTATATGATATCTTTAGTATATATTTAGTTCTATACTGGAAGTGGCAAGGCTCAGCCCTGCGCTTTGCAAAATAATTGCCTCTCCACTTGTGACATAAAGGGTGAGGTTTTAACAGGGATGTAGTCTTGGAAGTATGGGTATAGAAACAAATTAAATGCAAATATTATTAAGGCTGTCATTAAAAGTGACTTCACTGTTTTGCAGTCAAAACTTATTTGGAGACTCACTGGAAACTTAATTGATTTTTTAGGAAATTAACCAAATGACTTAAAGTGAAGATTATGTTATTCAACTTGCCTATGAATTCATTTTCTATTTTAGAATGGTCTTGTGTGGGTTTTTTCCTTGTTTTGGGTAATGTGGACTCTTGCTGCTCTTTTTAGTGCTAGTTATTTGTCCAAAGATCTGCTTTAGTTCTTACCGATGTTGAAAAAATTCTTGGTTATTTAGTGCCTACAATAGAAAAACAATTGTATGGCATGGATATAATTAGGCTCAAACATCTATTTAAGTTGAAATAGGTAGCTTTTCTTAAAAGCTAAGATTTCAGATTTTTAAAGTTAATTATTTACAATGAAAATACGGGACACTTGAAAGATTGCGGAAGCAGGTGGATCCTGGTGGGAGCAGGCGGTTCTGGGAGGGAGAGGTAGCCGCCGGGAAGCACTCAGAAGCGAGGGAGCCTGGAGCCCGCACTCCCGCGCCCAGGCCTCCCGCCCGGGGGCCTTCGGAACGGAAATGGACACCCGCACACACGAATGTCTGGAAACGTTTTGTTATCATCGCCCTAAATGAAGCAAGCTGCATGCCCCCAGCTGGCGAGTGGACACACTGTAGCGCTGCTCGGCTTGGGCGAGTCGCCTAAAGGAAAAGCGAGGAAGCCTTCGAAGAGGACCTGCTCCGGACTTCGGACGGGAAAGATGGCCCGGGCAGCCGAGGCGTGCTGACGGCCTGCAGGCGGGCCAACGGGCGCTTTGGGGACCGGGCTGTCTGTTTGGGTGGCGACGTGGTGTCTGCATTTGTCAAAAACACTGCACCGTGGCCTCGGAAAACCCGCATTTCCCTCTAAAGTCTGCCTTTCGGAAGCACTGCAGACAAAAAGGAGCACCAGCCCAAAAACTTAACGGGAGAGTGCGGAGACAGGCAGGCTCCCCCGGCCCCGCGGCCCCCTCCCGCCCCGGGGCCCGCACCGCTTCCGAGCTCCGACCCCGGCTCCGCCCGCGCCGCGGCTTCGGGGCGGCGGCCCGGCCGCGGACACGTGGGGCTCCCGCCGGGGCCCTTCCTGTTTGGACTGCGCCCTGGGGCGACGGGCGGAGGCGGAACTGGGGTGGGGCGGCCGGAGCGGGGCTCCTGCCGAGGCGGGCGGCGGGCGGCGGGCCGGGCCATGACCCGCCAGGCCGACGGCGCGGGCGCGGACCCCGCCTCCGGCCGGCTGCCCCGGCTGCTGTCGGCGCTCTTCTACGGGACCTGCTCCTTCCTCATCGTGCTGGTCAACAAGGCGCTGCTGACCACCTACGGGTGAGGCGGGCGTCCGGCCCGGGAGGGGGTGGCGGGGGCGCCCAGCGGCGCCCGGAGCCCGCACTTGCCGCGGGCGGGAGTGGGGGCTGCGGTGCCCTCGGGGCGGGGAGCGGAGTGCCAATGCCCGGGGCGGCGCTCGCACCTGGCCGGGTTCACGGGGCCCGGACCTTTTGACACCCAGCCACAACCCAACCACGCCCCTGCCTCGAGCCAGTGCTCTCAGGTGCACCCGTGAGCTGAAACAAGTGAACATTTAAAAATACGTATCTAGATGTTCAGTAGGCACATCAGTCCTGAGCGGATGAGTTCATTTGTATTGTGTGATCAGTCTCACACGACCAGCATATTCACATGGAAAACGAGGTGGGGGGAAGGGGGGGCAATGGGGAGTTCCCAGAATTAGTTCCCAGCAGATTTGTGGTTCCTTGAACCTGTGTGAAAGGACTAGAAAAACCTGTTTAATTCTGCTGTCACAGTAGCAGCGCTGAAAGCTGTGAATTCAGAGCATTTAGTGGCTGCTCTCTTGGGCCAGACCCACAGTCAACAAACAGTTTTTCAGATGCAAAAGCTGGATAATTACAGTCCCTTAAATTGCCTCCCAGAGTTTTGCAGGACTTGTCATAAGTGAGGCTCATTGCAAACTATACTTGCTACGGACTGTAAAATCAGCATTTTGTAAAGAGCACAAAGAGATGTCAGAGTGTCTTTAGCCTTCTTATACTTGAAAAAGTAGAGACCCACATGGGCTGGGCTGGGCTGGTTACATCTGCAACATACTTACTGATCAGCACCTACTATGCACTGAGCAGCACCTACTCTGTGCCAAGCAGCTGCAGGCACCAGGGAAGCAGCTGTGAACAACACAAAGCCTCTTCTGGGAGGTCCCAGGTCAGTGGTGGAGACAGAAAATACACAAGTGGGTTCATGAATCAGCTAGGCGGTTTCAGGTGTGAAATGAGAGTGCCCGGTGGAGGGGTTGTTGCTGCAGCATTCCAGACAGCAGGGAAGGTGTTGAAGGGGAATGGGCGTGGCTGGAGCTGAATGAGTAAGTGGGAGAAGGAGGGATGTCTGGGAGGTCTGCAGGGAAGGCAGGGTCAGATCATTCAATAATATTAATGAAGCGCCTGGTTTATGCCAGGCACTGTTCTAGACACTTGGGATACAGAAGTGAATAAAGCAGATCAACATCCTAAGTGTCAGAGGCCGTACAGCCATCCTCCCAGAGCTTACATGGAGCATTGTAGGAATCTCTATAGAAAAGCCCAGTGACCTGAACAGCAGGATGACCAGAATGACGGTGGCCATGACATGCACTGTGGCAGCCACCATCCTGATCCGGCCCCAGTCAGCCCCCACTCTCTGGCTGGCTCTACCCCCAGTTGGCCCCCAACTCCCTAGACAGGGGTGGGGCTGGCTAGCCAACCAACCATGGTCCTTGCTAGCCCAGCCTGATGGGCCCCATCCGGGCAGGCTGGCCAGACCCCACCCATGCACGAATTCTTGCACTGGGCTTCTAGTTAAGAAATAAACTACTAGAATTTATATAATGGCAGATGTGGCTGTGCAGTCAAGAGAAAAATAATTCAGGCAGGAAAGGGAGTGAGGTAAGGAGTGTGGACATGGAAAAGAATTCTGTCTCATCGTGGTCTGAGAAGCCTCACCAAGGAAGTGACATTTGAGCCAAGACTGAAGTGAGATGAGTAAGGAGCTTGGGTGGGAATGGATGGTACTAGGTGGGTCCCAGGTGATGGGTGGAATGAATGATACCAGGTGGGCCCCAGGTGATGGGTGGAATGAATGGTACCAGGTGGGCCCCAGGTGATGGGTGGAATGAATGGTACCAGGTGGGCCCCAGGGGATGGGTGGAATGAATGGTACCAGGTGGGCCCCAGGTGATGGGTGGAATGAATGGTACCAGGTGGGTCCCAGGTGATGGGTGGAATGAATGGTACCAGGTGGGCCCCAGGGGATGGGTGGAATGAATGGTACCAGGTGGGCCCCAGGTGATGGGTGGAATGAATGGTACCAGGTGGGTCCCAGGTGATGGGTGGAATGAATGGTACCAGGTGGGCCCCAGGTGATGGGTGGAATGAATGGTACCAGGTGGGCCCCAGGGGATGGGTGGAATGAATGGTACCAGGTGGGCCCCAGGGGATGGGTGGAATGAATGGTACCAGGTGGGCCCCAGGTGATGGGTGGAATGAATGGTACCAGGTGGGCCCCAGGTGATGGGTGGAATGAATGGTACCAGGTGGGTCCCAGGTGATGGGTGGAATGAATGGTACCAGGTGGGCCCCAGGTGATGGGTGGAATGAATGGTACCAGGTGGGCCCCAGGGGATGGGTGGAATGAATGGTACCAGGTGGGCCCCAGGTGATGGGTGGAATGAATGGTACCAGGTGGGTCCCAGGTGATGGGTGGAATGAATGGTACCAGGTGGGTCCCAGGTGATGGGTTGGTCGGTTGTGTAGGGTCTCTGTGGCCTCCATAGTGGCTCTTAGCTAGTTGGGAGCCACTGGAAGGAGAAATAGCATGGCCTAAATCCATGATTGACAAATTTCGGCTTATGAGCCATATTCGGCTCGTTGGCCCCTTGAGTGTGGCTCTTCCAAAACAAACCACGGCCTAGGTAAGTCTATTTTGAAGAAGTGGCATTAGAAGAAGTTTAAGTTAAAAAAAATTAGGCTCTCAAAAGAAATTTCCATCGTTATACTGTTGATATTTGGCTCTGTTGACTAATATTTGCCGACCGCTGGCTGCTGTGTTGAGATCAGATAATGGGGAACAAGCGTGGAAGCAGGGAGCCCTTCAAAGTAAACAAATTATTTGAATTGTAGTCTGAATGCAATTGCGAGCCCCTTGGAAGGTTTTACAAAGGGAATGATACGACATAATTTGTGTTTTTAAAAAGATTTCTTTGGAGGGTGGGTAGGTGGAAGAGTAATGATATTGGAAGCAGGAAGAAGAGCTGGGAAGCAGTTGCAGTATTCTGAATAGTTCTGAGAGATTGCTTGGCCAGGGATAGGGTTAGCATGGGATCTGGGGGGAGCATAGATGGCTGTGTGTCTGGGGGCCTGTGGCTGTTGGTCTCCCCGGGGTGCTGCGGCGTGACACAAACCCCGAGTTACAAAAATCAGAACGGCCCAGTGCCTGAACCTGGTCATCTTTTCTTTTTTTAAAAAATTTTTTTAAAATTAAATTATTATCTGTGTACATATATTACCATTGCCCCCCCCCCCCCCCACCTCTGATACATGCCCTCCATCCCCAGAGTTTTGTGTCCATTGGTTGTACTTATATGCATGCATACCAGTCCTTCGGTTGATCTCTTGTCTCCCCAAGATCTCCCTACCCTCCCCGCTGTCATTTGACAGTCTGCTTGTTGCTTTATTGTCTCTGTATCTTATCTTTTGGTTCATCAGTTTATAATGTTCTTTATTATCCATAAATGAGTGAGGTCATGTGGTGTTTCTCTTTCATTGACTGGCTTATTTCACTCAGCATGATGTTCTTCCAATTCCATCCAGGTTACTGCAAATGATAAGAATTCGTTCTTATTTATGGCAGCATAGTATTCCATTGTGTAGATGTACCATGGTTTTTTGATCCAATCATCTGCTGATGGGCACCTAGCCTGTTTCCAAATCCTAGCTATTGTAAATTGTGCTGCTATGAACATAGGGGTGCTTATATCCTTTCTGATTCATGTTTCTAGTTTCTTGGGATATATTCCTAGTAGTGGGATTACTGGGTCAAATGGGAGTTTCATTTTCAGTTTTTTGAGGAAACTCCATACTGTTCTCCACAGTGATTGCACCAGTCTGCATTCCCACCAGCAGTGCACGAGGGTTCCTTTTTCTCCGCAACCCGCCAACACTTGTCGTTGGTTGATTTGGTGTGAGATGGTACCGCATTGTTGTTTTGATTTGCATCTCTCAGATAATTAGTGACTTTGAGAATGTTTTCATGTGCCTCTTGGCTTTCCTTCTCTCTTCTTTTGAGAAGATTCTATTTAGGTCCATTACCCATTTTTTAATTGGCTCATTAATCTTCCTTTTATTAAGTTGTATACGCTGTCTGGAGATATTGGAGATTAAACCTTTATCAGTGATATCATTTGCAAATATGTTCTCCCATACAGTGGGCTTTCTTGTTTTGTTGATGGTTTCTTTTTTCTGTAAAAAAGCTTTTTATTTTGATGTAGTCCCATTTGTTTATTTTCTCTTTAGCTTCCACTGCCCTTGGGGCAGTATCAGTGAAGAAGTTCTTTAGGCATATGTCTGAGATTTTGCTGCCTGTGGATGCCTCTAGTATTTTTATGGTTTCCCGTCTTATGTTTAAGTACTGTATCCATTTTGAGTTTATTTTTGTGGTGTAAGTTGGTGATCTAGTTTCATTCTTTTGCATGTATCTGTCCAATTTTCCCAACACCATTTATTGAAGAGACTGTCTTGACTCCATTGTATATTCGTGCCTCCTTTGTCAAATATTGAGCATAGTGATTTGGGTTGATGTCTGGATTCTCTATTCCATTCCATTGATCTATATGTCTGTTCTTGTGCCGGTACTAGGCTGTTTTGAGAACAGTGGCTTTGTAGTACAGCTTGCAATCTGATATTGAGATCCTTCCTACTTTACTCTTCTTTCTTAGGATTGTTGTGGCTATTCAGGGTCTTTTATTGTTCCAGATGAATTTTTGGAGAGTGCTTTCTAGGTCTGTGAAGTATGCTGTTGGTATTTTAATGGGGAGTGCATTGAACCTATAAATTGCTTTGGGAAGTATGGACATTTTGATGATGTTGATTCTACCAAATCCATGAACATGGTATATTCTTCCATCTGTTTACATCTTCCTCTATCTCTTTTTTCAGTGTCATGTAGTTTTCTGCGTATAGGTCTTTTACCTCCTTAGTTAAGTTTATTACTAGGTATCTTAAATTTTTTGGTTTGATGGTAAATGGGATTGCTTTTTTGGTCTCTGTTTCTGTAAGTTCACTATTGGTGTATAGAAATGCCATAGATTTCTTGGCATTAATTTTGTATTCTGCTACATTGCCAAATTCATTTATTAAGTCAGTTAATTTTTTTGATGGAGTCTTTTGGGTTTTTTATGTACAACATCATGTCATCTGCAAATAAGGATAACTTTACTTCTTTTCCAATTTGGATGCCTTTTATTTCCTCTTCTTGTCTAATTGCAATGGCGAGTACTTCCAGTACAATGTCAAACAGGAGTGGTGAGAGTGGGCATCCCCGTCTTGTTCCTGTTCTTACAGGGAATGGTTTTGGTTTTTGCCCATTGAGTATGATGCTTGCTGTGGATTTATCATATATAGCTTTTATTATGTTGAGGTATGATCCTTGTACTTCCACCTTGTTGAGAGTTTTTATCAGGAAAGGATGTTGGATTTCATCAAATGCTTTTTCTGCGTCGATTGATATGACTATATGATTTTAATCTCCCAATTTGTTTATGTGATGTATCACGTTTACTGGTTTGCAGAAATTGTACCATCCTTGCATTACCGGAATAAATCCTACTTGGTCATGGTGTATGATCTTTCTGATGTATGGCTGGAGCCTATTTGCTAGAATTTTGTTGAGGATTTTGGCATCTATGTTCATGAGGGATATTGGCCTATAATTCTTTCATTGTGTTGTCTTTATCTGGTTTTGGTATTAGGGTGATGCTGGCTTCATAAGAGGAGCTTGGAAGTGTTCCTTCCTCTTGAACTTTTTGGAGTAGTCTGAGGAGGATAGGTTTTAGTTCTTCCTTGAATGTTTGGTAAAACTCCTGTGAAGCCATCTAGCCCTGGGCTTATGTCTGCTGGAAGCTTTCTGATAACTGTTTCAATATCTTCCAAAGTCACTGGTCTATTGAGATTTTTAGATTCCTGTGAAGCCATCTGGCCCTGGGCTTTTGTTTGCTGGAAGCTTTCTGATAACTGTTTCAGTATTTTCCAAAGTCACTGGTCTATTGAGTTTTGGAATGTTATATTTTTCTAGGAATATGTCCATTTCTTCCAGGTTGTTCAGTTTGTTGGAACAGAGTTGTTCATAGTATTTTGTAACATTCCTTTGTATTTTGGTGGGGTCTGTTGTTATTTCACCTCTTTCTTTTCTGATTTTGTTTATTTGGTCCTGTGTCTTTGTTTCTTGGTTAGCCTGGCTAGAGGTTCATCAATCTTGTTTATTCTTTCAAAGAACCAGCTCTTGGTTTTGTTGATCTTATGTATTGTTTTTTGGTCTCTATGTCATTTATCTCCGCTCTGATTTTTATTATTTCCTTCCTTCTGCTTACACTGAGATTTTCTTGTTGCTCTTTTTCTAACTCTTTGAGTTGTAGAGTTAGATAATTTGTTACCATTTTTTCTTGTTTTTTGCAATAGGCTTGTAGAGATATGAACTTCCCTCTCAAAACTGCTTTTGCTGTGTCTCATAGATTTTGGATTGTGTTTTAAGATCTGACTGCTTTTAAGATTGTCATTTGTTGCCAGGATGTTTTAAATTTCTTCCTTAATTTCTCTGGTAACCCAGTCCTTGTTTAATAGTATACTATTTAGTCTCCATGTGTTTGATTTCTTTGGATTATTTTTATTGTAGTTGATTTCCAGTTTCATGCCACTGTGATCTAAGAAGATGATTTCTATCTTCTTAAATTTGAAGAGACTTTGCCTATGTCCCAACATTTGGTCTATCTTTGAGAATGACCCATGTGCACTTGAGAAGAATGTATATTCTGTGGCTTTGGGGTGAAATGTTCTGAAGATGTCAATTAATTCTAGTTGGTGTAGTGTGTCATTTAGGGTTGATGTTTCTTTGCTGATGTTTTTTTTGTTTGTTTGTTTTGATAATTTGTCAAAAGATGATAGTGGGGTATTAAAATCTCCTACTATGATTGTATTGTCATTACTCTCTCCTTTAATGTGCTCCAGCAGTTTTTTTAAAAAATGTATCTGGGTGCTCCCGTATTGGGTGAATATATGTTTACCAGGGTTATTTCTTCTTGTTGGATTGCTCCCTTTAGTATTATCAAGTGGCCTTCATTATCTCTTGTTATGTCCTTCACTTTGAGATCTAATTTTCAGAGATAAGTATTGCTACCCCAGCTTTTTTTTTTTTTTTTCTCATTTCTGTTCGCCTGGAAAACCTTTTTCCATCCCTTCACCTTCAGTCTGTGTGCGTCTTTTTTTCTGAAGTGGGTTTCTTGTAGACAGCAGATAAATGGGTCTTGCTTTCTTATTCAATTCACTACCCTATATCTTTTGATTGTAGCATTTAATCCATTTACATTTAAAGTCATTATTGATAGGTACTTATTTGACGCCATTTTTATTCTATCCCCCTGGGTTCCTTCTTCGCTTCCTATTTATTTTTATAGTAGACCCTTTAGCATTTCTTGCATTGCTGGTTTGGTGGTGATAAATTCCTTTAGTCTTTTTTTGTCTGTGAAGCTCCTGATTTCACCTTCAATTTTGATTGATAGCCTTGCTGGGTACAGAATTCTTGGATCGAGACCCTTCCTTTGCATGACTTTGTATATTTCCTCCCATTCCCTTGTGGCCTGATGAGTTTTTGTTGAGAAATTAGTTCCTAGTCTGATTGGGTTTCTTTTATATGTAACTTTCTATCTCTCTCTGACTGCTTTTAAGATTCTTACTTTGTCGTTGGTGTTTGCCAATTTAATTACAATGTGCCTTGGCATTGGTCTTTTGGGATTAATTTTGCTTGGGACTCTGCGAGCATCTTGGATTTGTGTAGGTTTTTTCTTCTCTATCTCAGGAAAGTTTTCTGTCATTATTTTTTGAAATACGCTTTCCATGTCTTCCTCAGCTTCCTTTCCTTCTGGAACCCCTATTATTCTAATATTGTTTTGTTTTGTATTGTCCCAAAGTCCCCTTAGGCTCTCCTCCTGCTTTTTAATTTTTTTCCCCCAGAAGCTATTTTAATTGAGTATTTTTTTCCATCTTGTCTTCTAACTCACTGACATAGTCTTCTGCTTCTTCTTGTCTACTCTTGATGCTTTCTATTGAGTTCTTTACAGTAGCAATGTCATTTTTCATTTCTTCTTGGTTCTTCATTTCCTCTTGGGTCTTACTCATATTGTTAAATTTGTCTTTCATTCTTTTTAGCCATTGTATGATCATTATTCTGAATTCTTGCTCTGCTAGGTTGCTTGCCTCTAACTCGTTTACTTCCTTTTCTGGTGATGCCTGCTTTTCTTTTATATGTGGGTTGCTTCTTTGTCTTCCCATGATCTCTCTTTTCAGAATGTCTGATTATGTAGTTTTCTCTCTCCTGCGTTGATTTAAAGGTACAAAATACAATACAACCAGGTACATCGCACAAAGCACTGAACAGAAATGTGTTTGCAATATTAATAACCTCCAATAAAGCTGACTATTATAGAAAGGCAAATTAGGGGGTAGGAGAGATAGAAGAGATAAAAGAAAAAAAGGAGTGGCAAAATGAAATTGGGAGGAGAGAAATAAAAAGAAAAAGAAGAGAGAAACTAGGATACTCAGAGAGAAATGAGGAACTAACTATATATATGCGAAGGACACTCCAATAGAACAACCCTTAATCACAGCAAATGCCAGCAACAAGTATCTGGAGATTAATACAGCTTACAACACCAACTAATATCAAGCTAGGAAATGGAAATCAGAAGTAATAACTAAAACACAGCTAACAAAAACATACAATCAAACAAAAAGAATAAACAAAATAATCTCACAAAAAAACATAAAACTTCGATATAGTTAACATTCAACCTACAACTTCAAGGGGATAGAGAGAAAGTCTGTTTTTTGTTTTGTTTTGTTAGTTTGTTTTTTTTGGACAGCAGAAAGGGAGGTGTGTATGGGCTTGGAGCAGGGGGTTGGAAATTAGATATACAAAAGTAGGGTGAAATTTTAGGAGGTGGTAAACATAAAGAATAAAGACAATCTAGAGCAGGAAAGGGTTAAGATAAACAGGACACCAAAGAAGGAAAGGTTAGGAAGGAAGTGATGGCATAAAGGTAGGGTTCAGATAGAATAAAGTTTTGGTGAAGGAAAGGTAAAAATAGACTGTAGAACATTAATCCTGAAGTAAAATAAAGAGCAAATAATATGACACTTAAAAATATAATAAAAATAAACAAAAGTAAATAAGATAAAAAAGGTAAAATAGTAGTAGTAATAATACTGATTACAAATAAAAATGTATTAATTAAGAAGGTAAAATCAAGTGAGGAAAAAAGAAAAAATAGTTTCTTGAGTAAATGTTGCAAATAATGAAAATAAAAACAAAAATTAAAGAAGTATAAAATATAAATAAATAAATTAAATAAAATTTGTAGTAGTGAAAGTCATTCACTTCCTCTATCGTTCTGTTTGGCATGCCTGTTTCCCAGTCTGGAAAGTATTGCAGTTCCCTGCATTTCACTGCTCCTGAGTGTTGTAATTGGGTCTTGATTTTTAAGTGGTCCTTGGTTTGATTTTTTATTACACTAGGGTCAATTGTGATTTAGTCTCTGGGTGGCAGTGTTTCTGGGTTGACTTCAAGGGCTCTAAAGCCTCTCTAGCTTTTTTTTTTTCTTCCTTTCTGTGACACTGATCTGGGGGGGCAGGGGACGCGCAAATCTGAGCTGACTGCACTCCCCTGTAATTCTCCTGATATGCCTCCAAGTTAGATCAAAACATGTTGCTCTTTAGATATCTCCCCTATTAGGAGCTCTGTCCACAGTCATGGGTGACACCAGCCCAACAGCCGGGGCTTCTTATAAACACGGCCCCAGTCCTCCAGTTTTTGCGTGCCCAGCATGCGTTGGCTTCTGTCTACCATTGTGGGAACTCACTCTATCTCTGCGAAATCTGACCTTTTCATCGTGTGGTGGAGCACTCCTTTGAGTCCAAGTGTTCTCGGCGCCTGGGACCAGAGTTCTGGGGCTAACAGTTGCTCTGTGGTCGCTGCAGCTGTGGGCATTCAGGCCTCTGACAAGATCCACTCTTTCTTTAAAGATGGCGAGATTTCCCCGTCCAAGCCCATGGGTAGCTCTGGGAGGGGACCCAGCCCTGCCGTAGGTGCTTCCCTGTCAGGGACACCCTGATCAGCAGACCCCCACTTTCTCCTGGAGTTCGCCCGTCTCTTAGCTTGCTAACAAACACTCCCAGTGCGACTCTCAGCTGCTCTCTCTTTCTGCTTTGGGACAAGGCTCAGAACCTGTCCATCTAGTCTTCTGCCATTTTGTCTCCTCTGAACCTGGTCATCCAATGCATGCAAGGGAAGCCAAGGAAAGAAAAAGAGAACTTGAACACCTCTGGTAGGACCAGGAGAACACACTTCGTGGGCGTGGCTGGGCGTTATGCCAGGTGACAGGAGAAGCTCAGCCCCACTTTCTGAACCTGGGCGAGCAGGGTACTTTCTGGCCAGGTGGTCAGTGCCTTCTGTGGTTCGCAGGGAGCGGTCAGCACCGCTGGCGTGCTGTGCAGGGCAAGGGCAGTGCCCAGCCGGGAAGGGTGTTAGAGGAGGCGTCCCGAGCTCTAGCCTTTCCATCTTCAACCTGTCTTGGTCCACGACTGTAAGAGAAAACAATTTTTGTCTCAGCAAGACAAAACCCTTATCACCTTCTATGTGAACGGCTCACATTTCTGTAACGTTATGCAACTGGAGAACCCTGTCCAAAGAACACTGTTCATTCCCTTCTCAAAATGCTTCAGGGGAAGGTTTGAGGGGAGGAGGGTTGGTGTGGTTTGGTTACAACAATAACCACAGAAATCTGATCTGAGCATTAGCTGCTGGGGACCACCTCGTGTTGTAGGCTGGAAGGAAGAACGAACCACAGCCTTCACCTCCTTCACGGGGTCATGGGGCTGTAGCTCAGGGGATGTTTGATTTTGAGCAGATTGGGCTTGGGGTACGAGACAGATGGGTGGCCTTAGTTATCTGTTGTAGTTATTTCATTTGGTCTTATTTCAACATAATGCTGTCTTTTCCTGGTTGGACAGAAGGGTTGCTGGTGGCCTTGAACTGCCGGACGGTGCTGGGATGAGCGGGAAAAGCCGCTTTCAGAGCTGGTGGTGGTGCAGGTGTTGGGTGGTTTTGTTGCCATATTAATGCTATTCTTTATGACGTGAAAAGACTTGGAAATGATGCTTTAAAAATACGGAACTAAATGGCATGCACCTCACAAATACGGCTGTGTGTCTGCGAGGGAGCACCGCGCAGCGGGTCCCGTACCGCCCCGGAATGAGCCACTTGGTGAGGCTTCTGGAAGAGCCGCGGCCTGGGCACCACCAGCGGGGGATGGCAAGTCTACAGTCCAAACCGAAACTAGTTCTTAATTTCCTCAAAACTTGGATAAAATGAGCCTCTCTGGAAGACGCTGCACAGCTCCCATCGGCTCCAGGCTGGTGGCTCCCCGTCCCCGCCCTGCACAGGCCCCTGGTGACTCCTCCCACCTCCCTGCTCCCTGTGCTGGCACTTGAGCCCGGGACTCACATGGAGAAGCCTGTCATCTGGCCGCCTCTGGCTTCAGTGCACACCTGTGGCATCCTGAGCCATGGCCGCTGGCCCCTGCCCTGCTGTGGCGGATCCCAGGTCCATGTGCTCCAGCCCCGTGGGGAAGGCTGTGGGGGGAGAGTGGGAGGCGATCCCAGCAGCTCTTCCCTTGGGCCCAGGGGTCCAGCAGTCCACAGGGCCAGCCCTGGAGGCCATGTGACTCCCGTGAGGCCCCCACTGGGCTGTCACATGTCCAGCACCGCTGCCTCCTTTCACCTGCCTCCTTCCTTCAGTGCTTGAGCAGCTCTGACTGTCCCGAGAGAAAGCCACTCCGGGCTGATGGGTTTGACTTTATTTTATTTTTATATTTTATTTATTTATTTTAAAAAATAAATCTTTATTGTTCAGATTATTACAAATGTGTTCCTCCTCTCCCCCCCCCCCGCCTCAATTGCTCCCCTCCATCAGGTTCCCACCCCACCTTCTGTCCCACCCCATCCCCCAATGTTCTTATCCATAGGTGCACAGTTTTTGTTGAGTCTCTTCCCGCACCCCCACTCCTCTTTTCCCAGAGAATTGTCAGTCCACTCCCCTTCCATACCTCTGATTCTATTATATTCACCAGCTAATATTGTTCATCGGGTTTTTTAATTCCCTTGGTTTTTAGTTTCATTTGTTGATAGTTACATATTTGTTGTTCATAAATTTTATATTTATCTTCTTCTTCCTAAATAGCCCCCTTCAGCAATTCATATAATTCTGGTTTGGCTGTGGTGAACTCCTTTAGCTTTTTTTATTTATTTGTGGAGCTCTTTATCTGGCCTTCGATTATGAGTGATAGCTTTTCTGGGTAGAGTATTTTTAGCTGTAGGTTCTTGCTATTCATCACCTTGAATATTTCTTGCCATTCCCGTCTGGCCTGCATGGTTTCTGTTGAGAAATCAGCTGACAATCATATGGGTACTCCTTTATAGGTAACTACCTGCTTTTCTCTTGCTGCTTTTAATATTCTCTCATTGTCTTTTGCTCTTGGGATTTTAATTATGATGTGTCTTGGTGTGGTCCTCTTTGGATTCTTTTTGTTTGGGGTTCTGTGCGCTTCCTGGACTTGTAAGTCTATTTCTTTCCCCAAATGGGGGAAGTTTTCTGTCACTATTTCTTCCAGTATTCTTTCAGTATCTTGCTCTCTCTCTTCTTCTGGGATTCCCATAATTCTGATGTTGGTTCGCTTGAAATTGTCGCAGAGGTTTCTTACACTGTCTTCAACTTTCTGGATTCTCTTATCTTCTTGCTTCTGTAGAGGAGTGTCCTCTGGTTCTTTGTGTTCTAAATCTTTGTCTTGATTCTTGTGATCTTCCAGTTTGTTTTTAGGCCTCGGTGTAATATATTTTATTTCAGAAAATGTTTTCTTTATTTCTAGTTGATCCCTTTTTATTTCTAGTTGATCCCTTATTATTTCTAGTTGATCCCTTTTCATATCCTCATAGGTCTCATTTATTTTATCAGCCTTTTTTAGGATATTCTTGAAAAGCCTTATAACTGTAGTTTTGAACCCAATGTCCATTCTTTTTCCCCCCTCCATCTCCTTCCTTTGTGTCCTGCCTTTTGTCTGCATTTTAGTTTTCCTGATTTGATGGAATAGTTTTGTGTGTTAGGTGTTCTGGTAGAGTCCAGTAGCACAGCCTTCCCAGTGGACAGTCTTGGTGTAGCCCTTTGTGGGCTCTGTGTACAGTCTTGTTGTTAAGCCTTGCTTATTGTTGGTATCACTGGGAAGTGTTGATCTCCAAGCCAATTGGCTGTGAGGATCAGCAGTGTCTCAGCTAGGAGGGCTTCTGTACTCTGCTTGGATGGGGCAGAGTCTTGGGGTGGCACAGACAATCTTTGGTTCCCTGTCAGTCTGGCCTTAGAAAAGTCCTGTTCGAGGTGGGTCTCGCAAGATTGTTTGCAGGCACGCACACCTCTTTGGTAAAGGCGCAGACAAGCTTTGGATTGCGGCCAGTTCCTCCTTAGAGAAAGCCAGCCTCTGGGAGAGCTTCTGTGCTCAGCTTGGATGGGGCAGAGTCTTGGGTTGGTGCAGACAAGCTTTGTTTTCCCATTGGCTCCTACCCAAGTCCTGCAGTAATGGCCTCTGGCTTTACACACCTCCGAGAGATCTCTGCCTGCTGCCTGACAGTCTGGCCTCTCCCTGACTGGGGCCGTCTATCAGAGAAATAGGGTGATTCTGTTTTCCTCTTGAACAAGAAAGCCAGCAGTGCATTAGTTGTCCCCCATCTCCGTGCACCAGGAATCTGCCAGCAGTAATCTGGGCCGGCCCTCCTTCTCTGCTCGCCTTTTTGCACACACAATTCTCCATACCTTCACAGTTTCTGAGGGTCAGTGCGCCTTCTCTCTCCTTCCCAGATGGCAGAGCCTCCTCTCAGCCAGCTGTCCGGTGCTTCAGGGCAATGCCTCCCCTGTTTTCCAGTTCTAAATTCAAATTTATTGTGGTAGGCTGCATTCGGTGTCTACCCTATGCCGCCATCTTGGTTTCTCTCTGGTGGGTTTGACTTTAAATTGATGATCAGAAACCTCAAACAGCTCTCCTTGTCCCAGAATGGCTCTTTCAGGCTTTGCTCTTTGATGTGACACCTCCACACCCCTATCCTCCTCCTGCCTTTTTAGATGGATGGATTGAAGACAGATGCATAGATTGAATTACTTATAAAAATGGGTCCACACTACATGTATCACATGTTTACTCATCTGTAATAATAAAAGGGTAACATGATAATTAGCTCAGACATCCTTCCGGTCAAAGCTGGGGCTGTGAGGAAAGCGCTGGGGCGGGAGTAGGGGGGGCCTACTCTTGCACGAATTTTATGCATCGGGCCTCTAGTTAATTTATAAATAGTTTTTGTGAATCCAAAAAGGAGTTGGGAAGGGGACTTTCATTTAATTACTTATTTTTTTTGAGGATCACATACATCCTCCCCCTCACTTTTTATTATGAAAAGTTTTAAGCATACAGGAAAATGGAAAGCAAAGTACAACGAACACCCATATACACACCACTGAGATGCAATGGTTGCTATTTGCATTTTTCCTCAGAACCATTGAAAGTAAGTTGCAAATATCATGACACTTCAGCTTCTCCTGAAATATGGATATTCTTCTACATAGTTATCATTTTTTTCTGTTAAATTTGATAGCAGTTTCCAAAAACAATCTAATACAAAATTTATACTTACTCCTATTGTCCCCAAGAAGTTTTTATAGTTGCTTCTATTTATTTGAATGAAGATCCAATCAAGCTTCATGCACTGCATACAGTTATGTCTTTAGTTTATTTTCATCTGGAAAAGGGCCTCATTCCACCCCTCCCCCGTGCCATTGACCTGATGGGAAGCCCGGGCCAGCTGTGTTGTAAAAGTCGCAAGGTGTGGATTACCTGGTTTATCTTCTTAAGTCTCACTGAATTTATTTCCCTCTATTCCCTCCCTGAAAGTTACATCTACAGACTTGATTACATTCAGATTAAACATTTTTGGCAACACGACTTCATTGCTGACCCTGTGAACTTCATTACAGCGTTCAGGGCCTGTCTCGCCATTCATCATGCTGCCTGCATTTGAAGTCTTAATTAAGGTGGAGAATGCAAGTTGCATGTAAGGATGGAATTTACTTCTAACTGATTTGAATGGAAAAGAGGAAGTTCAGCTATTTTGACTTTCAAGTACATATTGCTTCACTACAAGAGTTAATATTTCTTATAAGAGCCCTCTCAGATTTAGAGGTCATAGAAAACATTAAGAAGTTGAAGTGATTATGTTTATTTTATAAACACATTTCACTTTTTGATAGTAAACCGTCTGCTGAAAGATGACCCATGAGCACTTCTCTTTCTCTCCCTCCCCACTCCCCCGCCCCCCGCCTCTCTCCTCTGAAACTGTTTTTAGATTGTAGCATCCGGTCTGCCATTATAACCCCACGGTGGTCTGACTCTGCTCTGTTTGATGGATACAGTGATCAGTAACAGCCCTTTACCACAGTCTCCGTTCCAGGGTTCTTTATTTTGATTTGACTCCTAATGGGTGCATTCCCTTGTCAGGTGGGATTTTTATGGAGAGTTCATGGCTGCTATGTCAATCATATTCAGCATTCTTGTTTTAATTTTTAAAAAATATACTTTATTGGTTTTTTACAGAGATGAAGGGAGAGGGAAAGAGAGTTAGAAATATGGATGAGAGAGAAACCTTGATCAGCTGCCTCCTGCACACTTCCTACTGGGGATGTGCCCGCAAACAAGATACATGCCCTTGAATGGAATCGAACCTGGGACCCTTCAGTCTGAAGGCTGACGCTCTATCCACTGAGCCAAACTGGTTAGGGCAGTGTTTTACAATCCGAGGCTCGTGAGCCACATGTGGCTCTTTGGCCCCTTGAGTGTGGCTCTTCCACAACATACCGTGGCCTGGGCGAGTCTATTTTGAAGAAGTGGCGTTAGAAGAAGTTTAAGTTTAAAAAATTGGGTTCTCAAAAGAAATTTTAATCATTGTGCTGTTGATATTTGGCTCTGTTGACTAATGGGTTTGCTAACACTGGGTTAGGGCATGTTCCGTATTCTTAACAGATTTTTCTGTAACAGGTGTGCCTTTAGATCTGAAGACTCAGTTTATTTATTTTCCTTATGCCATAGAAATTACTTTCTTTTCTCTTTAAACTAGTGGCCCAGTGTATGAAATTCGTGCACATTAAAAGGGAATTAGCCAAAACCGGTTTGGCTCAGTGGATAGAGCGTCAGCCTGCGGACTGAAAGGTCCCAGGTTCAATTTCGGTCAAGGGCACGTACCTTGGTTGTGGGCACATCCCCTGCGGCGGGTGGGAGGGTGGGGGAGAGTGAACCTGCAACCCAGATTTGTGCTCTTGACTGGGAATCAAACCCTTGACCTTTCTATGTGTAGGCTGGTACTCCAACCAGTGTGACACACCAGCCAGCGTGCCATCATTTTCTTATTAAGGTATTCTTTAGCCGAAGCAATTATGAAGAGTTCCTTCTCTCCATGTGTCTTATTTTCTTCTAGGCTGGCTCTTTGTCTCCCTCCCGTAAGCCTTTCTCGTTGTTGTTGTTTTACTGTTTGCTTATATTGCTGCCTTTTATTTTGTTGCTGTCCCAGGTTGTAATCTCCAGGAGGCAGACTCTGAAATTTGGGGGAAGTATTTGAGGGGCACTGTTGGGGTTCACTCCAGTGCAGGGGATGAAGGAAGCAGCGTTAGGCAGAGGGAGAGGTTGGCTGTGCTGTGCTCACCACAAAGCTGGTCCCACTCTGCCCGAGTTGTCCTGAGTTGCGGCGAGGAGCTGTAGCCTTTCTAGGCCTGTGTAGACCAGCGGTTGGAATGCAGGCTGCTCTCAGAGAGGGCGTGTGCCTTGGGCAAGGCAGTTTTTTTTAGGGGAGGATGTGCTTGGGCTCCAGGGAGTGGAGAGGGTAGGTATTTGGGTGGCACAACCCAGTGTCCATCTAGAGTCAATTTTATTCTTACATGGTACTGTCCAGATATTTATCCTGATTTTTCATTCTCTTCTCACCTGTCTGAAATAGGAGTGTTTCCTTCTGATAGGCAGGCCGAAGGCTAGGTGGTTTATTTTCAAATTTCCCCCTATTTTCATAGCTCGAGAGAACCACTGGGAGCTAGCGACAGTTAGAGAGCACCATGAGGGGTGGGCTGCCTTCAGTACGGTGTGAGGTGGGGGGGTCAGGAGTCTGCATCTACATGACCCAGTGCCATTTGTGGAAAGACATCTTCTCCCCATTGTTCCGCACTGTCACCTTTGTCATGAATCAGTATGTGTCTGTGTCTGCCCATCTCTGTTCTCTTCCATTGGCCTTTGCCCTGCCATTGTCCAAAGAGCACCCGTCTCATCTCTTGTAAGTTGACAAAGGATGCTGACATCCAGTAGAGCCATGTCTTCTTCAAGATCATCTTGGGCAATCTTTGTGCTCCTTGCCTTTCTGTTCAGCTCTAAGACCAGATTGTCAGTTTCCTCAAAGCACCTGCTGATGGTTTTAGAGATTGCATTGATTGTGGGCTCAGTTTGATTATGATGGTTGTTGCTACAATAGTGGGTTTCCATTCTTAGAACTTCATTTAGGGCTTCTTTACTTTTTAAATATTGACTTACAGTTTTATATGTAGAGGTGCTTTTTTGGAAATCTTTTATTGATTTACTGGAGGCCCGATGCATGAAGATTCGTGCAAGAATAGGCTTTCCTTCCCCTGGCTGCCGGCACCGGCTTCCCTCCAGTACCTGGGATCCAGGCCTTCACTCTGGCCACCTTCTTCTGCCTTCACTCTGGCCAGAGCCACCTTCCACCTTCGCTCTGGCCTTGCTGACCCCCTGTAGCCCCCTCTGCCCCCTGCCTCCCCAACATAGCAGGCATCCCGCCCTGCCCTGGCCATTCTGCGCCTGTGAGTGCACACTGCTCAGAGGCCCGGAGCAGCAGCTGCCATCTTTGTCGCATCAATTTGCATATTCCCTCCTTATTGGCTTTTGGTGCTGCCATATTTGTTGCTGAGTGATGGCCAATTGCATATCCTGCCTTTATTAGATAGGACTAGAGGCCCATTGCACGAAGAAATTCATGCAATAGGCCTTCCTTCCCTTGGCTTCCAGTACTGGTTTTCCTTCGGCACCTTCACTCCGGCCAGAGTCTACCATCTTTGTCTTTGCTGCAGACTCCGGAGTCTGTAGTTTTGTCTTCACTGTGGCTTTCTGTTCCTGTAGATCCCTTCACCCCCCGCCTTCCCTCTCATAGCAGGCATCCTGCCCCACCTGGCTACTCCACACCTAGAGCAGTTGGGTGGCTGCCATATTTGGCCTTCTAATTTGCATACTTGCTCTGATTGGCTGTGAGTGTAGTGACGGTATGGTCATTTTACATGTTTGTCTATTATTAGGTAAGATACCTGGGTATATTATTAAAAAGGAAAACCACCCAAAACAATGTAATGAATCACTATGTAGCCATCACTCATTTTCAACAGCTTTGTTGCATTTGTATCCCTCCTTCACTCAATCCCACCATTTCCTCCCAGCTTATTGGAAAGCAACTTTAAAATACACCGAGAGGCCAGATTATTATGATTTCTGAACGCATAATAATCTGGCCACTCAGTGTGTGTGTGTGTGTGTGTGTGTGTGTGTGTGTGTATGTGTGTATTAGAGGCCCAGTGCATGAATTCATGCATGGGTGGGGTCTGGCCAGCCTGGCCAGGGGCAGGGGATATGGGCGGTTGGCTGGCCTGCCTGCTGCTCCAACTCCTGGTTGAGGGGACAATTTGCACATTAGCCTTTTATTATATGGGATATACATTGAGTGGCCAGATTATTATTATTATTTTTTAAATTTATTAAGGTATTATATGTGTACATAGCTTACCATTGCCCCCCCCCCCACACCTCCCATTCATGCCCTCCCTCCCCAGAGTTCTGTGTTCATTGGTTGTACTTATATGCATGCATACCAGTCCTTCGGTTGTTCTCTTATATCCCCCCAGGTCTCCTTCCCCTCCCCACTGTCATTTGACAGTCTGCTTGTTTTATGGTGACTATCTCAGGACCACACGAATAGAATCCGCTCCTCCTCTGGTTCACACCGCCCCTCCCCCCGGGTCCCACTGCTTCCCCGGGGCACACGGCCCCCTGGGACACATGGCTCACCCGGGGCACATGGGAGTGGCCAGATTATTATGTTGTCAGAGATCATAATAACCTGGTCACTCAGTGTATATCATTATAGATGTTCCAATATGTATTTCTAAGACATAAGAAGGACCTTGTTTAAAAACAAACACATCACCCAGGGTGAGGAGGCAACGTTGCTTCTTGAAGCTTCCAGACCTGCCCGCCCCATGGGGTGTGAGGGGCCCACAGGGAAGGCTGCAGAGTAGGGCATGTGAACCACAGCCACGCAGGCCACAGCCATGCAGGCCATCTCAGCTCTGACATGAGGAGGCGTGGAGACTTCAGAGGAGTGGGCCACTAGTCATTCACCACAAGCAGCCAAGTGGACGGGAGAGCCTGGGGTGAGAAGGGCCCAGCAGGCCTGCAGGGCCTGGGGCTGATGCAGAAGGGCCTGGTGGCAGAAATCACTAAAAAGCCACAGGTCATCGTGGACTATGAGAGTGGATGGGCAGGTCCGAATCAGGCTCTGGGCACGACTGAGAGAGCCCTCAGCCTCAAACTCTGCAGGAAGGACACAGGAGAAGGACAGGGGAAGTTGATGGAGAAGGAGCCAAGGGCAAAGTGAACACAAATCCTTGAAGTCTATGCATCCTGGCTGCTTTCCTCCAGGGTCTCTGCCTGCAGCCACCGCAGCAGCGTGGGCCTCTCCACGAAGCCAGCGGAACACAGGTCAGCCCTGCCCAGAACCCCTCCTCCAAAATTGCTGATAAACAAAGCCTTGCTTTTGCGGATTGTTTTCTCTCTTTAACCTTAAATTGGGATGCAAAACACCACCGTCCTGGCCTGCAACGTGGGCCTGGTTGTGGGTGTGGCTTGGGGCTCCGTGGGCGGCCCTCACAGGACAGGTCTAGTGCAGACCAGGCAGGTTCCGCCTCCTGTCCGGCTGTTAGAGATGTGCATGAACATCTGCTGCCGATAAAACAACAAAATGCCCAATATCATTTTGTACCTGAAAATCTATGCCAAAAAAAGAGAAACATGCAAATTGACCATCACGTCGCTATGCCTACCAGCCAATCAGGAGCAAGTATGCAAATTAACCTAACCAAGATGGCGGTGGCCACGGAACTGGAGCAAGCAGGAGGCTTACATGCCCCCTGCCTACCCTGGCCAGCCCTGGCCTCCATTCAAGGCTACAAAATTTCAATTATAGAAGATAAATAAATCCCAGATACCTGCTTGAAACCAGCCCTCGCCTCTGCTCAAGGAGGCGCTGAAAAAGAAAAAAAAAGTAAGAAAGGACGGCTGGGAGCCTGGATCACCAGGGGGCATGGTCAGCCTGCAAACAGCCATCAGCCCCTCACCCAGGCTGGCCAGGTATCCCAGTGACACCCCCACCTTGAAGGTGGTGTGGCCAGCTTGAAAATAGCCCTCAGCCCCTCACCCAGGCTGGCCATGCCCCCCCAGTGGGGACCCTCACTGCATAGGGCATGGCTGGCCTGAAAACCACCACAGGCCCCTTGCTCAGGGTGCCCCATGCTCCAAGGGAACCCCCACTCTGATCTGGGACACCCTTCAGGGCAAACCAGCTGGCCCCCACCCATGCACCAGGCCTCTATCCTCTCTAATAAAAGAGAAACATGCAAATTGACTGTACCTTCACTACACCCACAAGCCACATCCATCAGCCAATCAGGGCAAGTATGCAAATCAACCCAACCAAGATGGCGGTTAATTTGCATATCCAGGCCAGAGCTAAGACTGAAGACAACATAGAAAGAAGCCAAACAAGAGGGGCGGCGGAGAAGGAAGGGAAGCAGGTGGGGCAGCGGAGACCATAACAGGAAGCCCTATTGCAGGATGCAAGGAGCCTCTAATCTATACTAATAAAAGGGTAATATTCTAATTAGACTGGGAGACCTTCCAGACGTTTTTCTGGACAAAACCATGGTGGCAGGGCTGAGGTAGAGGCCAAGAGGGGAGGGCAGTTGTGGGTGATCAGGCCAAGATGGGACAGAAGTTGTGGGTAGGCTGGTGCGGTGTGGGGCCATTGGGGGTAAGCAGACCAGCAGGGGGGCCAGTTGGGGGCGAGTAGGCCAGCAATAGGGGTCAGTTGGAGGTGATCTGGACAGTAGGGGGGGCAGTTTGGAGTGAGCAGGCCAGCAGGGGAACAGTTTGGGGTGAGCAGGCCAGTAGGGAGGGAAGATGGAGGGGAGCAGGCCAACAGGGGGGGGCAGTTGGGGGTGAGCACACTGGCACAGGGGCAGTTGGGGGGTGTTCAGGTTGGCAGGGAGGGCATTTGGGGGCAAGCAGGCAGGTGGCTAGGCGAAGTTGGGAGTGAGCAGGCCAACATGTACAGTGGTTAGGGGCAATCAGCAGGCAGGCAGGCAGGCAGGTGAGCGATTAGGAGCCAGCAGTCCCAGATTGGGAGAGGGATGTCCGACTGCCGGTTTAGGCCCTATCCCTATAAACGGGCAGTAGGACATCCTTCGAGGGGTTCCAGATTGGAGAGGATGCAGGATGGGCTGAGGGCCACCCCTACCCCTTGTCCACAAATTTCATTCACTGGGCCTCTAGTGTAGAAATAATTATTGTACCATAAAATACTCAGCGTTAGTTGGTGCTAGTGTAAATGATGCTTTAAAATTTTCATTTTCTTTGTATCTTTCTGATATAGAGATTTTTTTTTATATGTTGCTCTTATATCCAATAATCTTGCTCAAGTATTCATTACTTCTGATAATTTTTTCCTTTGGCTTCCTAAATACACAACCATGTTGTTTGTTAATATAATGACAGTCCAGCTCAAGGGGCAATAATGTTTGCCAAGTTTCACAACCATCTGTTTAAAAAGTAAAAGAGGAATCAACAGGTAAAAAGTGAATGAATATGATGTTGATATTTCATCTAAGGTGGAAAAAAAGTTGAAGACTTTTTAAATAATGCCTATCACTGTGTAAGATAGACTGTCTTGAAATTTTTATGAGTTGCTAAAATCACTTATTATTATTTTTTTTTTTTTGTAGTTTCCCATCACCAATTGTTCTTGGAATTGGACAGGTAAGTGGAATTAACCTCTTAATTAGTCTTTAAGTGCTTTTGTTTAAGACTGTGGTTTACAAATTTATTCATCGGATCATGGTTCTTTTGGTGAAGCAATATGAAATAACACACATTTTGTGTCATTCTATAATTTAGGAACAGTGTGTTTGTAGGAAAAACAAGTACTGATTTTAATTTCCTTAATAGAGTGTAATTACTTTAAAACAAGGGGCCAGAGGACTGCAGTCTCCCAGGTCTGTCTGGCGGGTAGAAAGGACGGGTTGGGGGCGGGGGCGGTGCCGGTGCCCGGTGCCCGGAACGTGGTTACCGTGAGGTGTGCACCTGCTACTCTGCTTAAGCCTCTGTGCTAGCGAGGAAGAGGGTTGGGGAGATGAGTGGGGCCCACGAGGCCCTAATTATCAGAACTCCAGAGTTTTTTCAAGAGAAGCAGGTATTTGAGTTTTTACATCAGATCTCCCACTTGTAAATGCCAGCAATGGATTCCAATTTCACAAAACTCTCTGTGGGCCAAACACAACATATTGGCTTCCTGTGGTTTGTGATTTTTGTTCTCAGGTATAAAGTTGACCTGGAAAATCTTTCAGATTGTCTGTTTCTGAAATTTTCCATTAATATTGATTTGTGGGCTGTTTATTCTTGTGGCCATAGGCTGATGATTTCCAGGAGACAAGTGTAACAGGCATCAGAGATTTTATTTGTCTTGCTTTGCTTTAATTTATAGGGAGAAAAATTTTAAATTATGGAAATCATATCTTGTTAACTGTAATTGTGAATCTGGGAAAGCTGTCATTTATATGATTAAACATTGTTCTGATTACATGTTTTACTAATAAGGTACTCTTTGAAACATCATGTTAGGGAGACAAAAATAACAAACAATATATTTCCTTAAGGTAAAAAAAATGTTATCTTTATCTTTCATTGTGAAAATACATAGAGAAAAGCATTTAAAAGATTAGTGATGAACTATTCTTGGAAATCCCTGAGGCAAATAAAATTACTGCTGTACTCAAGGTAAATAAAGTCTTTTTGGTTTTTAATCTGTTGGGGGAAGAGGCCAGCAGACCTATTTTTAAAAGTCTGAATTACAGAGTATTTTAAATAAGTGTTAGTATATTTCTGTAAGAATTATAAAGTAAGTCATAAATATAAACCACAGTTATAATTCAGCATGGGTCCATTAAGTTTGTAAACTTATTGGGATCAAGGTTTAGGATTATGATCATGTTGAAGGAGTCTCTACATTAAAAAAAAATATTTATTTATTTTTAAAATATATTTTATTGATTTTTTTACAGAGAGAGAGGGACAGAGAGTTAGAAACATCGATGAGAGAATCATCGATCAGTTGCCTCTTGCACACCCCCCACTGGGGATATGCCCGCAACTAAGGTACATGCCCTTGGCCGGAATCGAACCCGGGACCTTTCAGTCCATAGGCCGATGCTGTATCCACTGAGCCAAACCAATCTCGGTGAGTCTTTATATTTTTGCATTCTTGTCCTAGCTGGTTTGGCTCAGTGGATAGAGCAAGGGCCTGCATACTAAAGCATTCCAGGTTCAATTCTGGTCAAGGGCACAGATGACCTGGGTTTTGGGCCCGATCCCCAGTAGGGGGCATGCAGGAGGCAGCTGATCAATGATTCTCTCCTGTCCATTTACAAAAACTATATTTTTATTGATTGCAGAGAGGAAGAGAGAGGGAGAGAGATACAGAAACATCAGTGATGAGAGAGAATCACTGATTGGCTGCCGCCTGCCCCCTACTGGAAATCGAGCCCACAACGTAGGCAGGTACCCTTGACTGGAATCAATCCTGGGACGCTTCAGTCTGCAGGTTGGTGCTCTATCCACTGAGCTAACCAGCTATGGCAGATATATTGCTTTTTGATGAATTTGTTTTCTTCTGATGTCTTTGTACCTGAAACAGTCCACATATTTTGCTGAAATTTCTTATCCTCCTTTTTTTAGATGGCGGCTACCATAATGATACTGTATGTGTCCAAGCTAAATAAAATAATTCACTTTCCTGATTTTGACAAGAAAATTCCTATAAAGGTATGTGAGTAAAAGGATATATAGCTATGATGGAAGATGTGAAAATGCTACATAATTGCCGTGACCTTTACAGCGGGGTTCAGGATCTGAAGGTGGGGTCGATGCACAAATGAAAATACTATACACGAAATGGGAATTTAGAAGGCCTTGAGGGCCAGGTTGGAGCCTCTTTCTTGAAGAGACACCCCTAGACTCAGACCCGTCTGCTCTTTATTCAGTTTTAGATACACATCTTGCTCTCTAGCAATGCATACAGGCATATCAAAGGAAAAGTTTGGTAAAGAGTAAAAGAATTATCAGGTTAGAGAATTGCCTGGAGCCACCACTATCTCAACATGAATAATCAGAGCTTAGAATCACTCCTGCTAATGCCCAAGATCCATCAGCTTCCGCATTCCTTGGTATACTCCTGACAGCATTGGTGAGCGGTGGCTTCACGCACATAAATACAAATTGATCTTAGAATACATGTCTATTTCTATATACACGATGCTTCCTGTTTACATTAGGTAGAAGCTTCTTAATTAAGGTTTTATATAGTCAGTTGTCCATTATTGTAACATAATAATAGGAGAAGTGAGTGCTTAGCAATTGACATTTAATAAACGCTGTGTCTTCTGAAATGTCAAAGTCTGGTGTCAGATAATACATAAAGGACCAGATCATAAATATTTGGGTTTTGTGGGTGAGAGCATCTCTGCTGCAACTGCTCAGCTGTGCCACTGTGCCATGAAAGCAGCCATAGAAGGTATATAAATGAATTGGTGTAGCTGTGTTCTAATAAAGCTTTATTTTACATAAATAAGAGATGGATGGGATTTGGCTCTTGGGTCCTAGTTTGTTGATCTCTGTTTTAAGTTTTCATTTTTAGCATGGATTGGCAAAAGCTATGAGTGGAATGAAGAATGCAATTTGATATATACAGAAATAACACAGTTTTGTCCATGGTGGAACTAGAAACACGAGACCTGCCATTTCTTCCTGGGATGTGGAATGGAACTTGGACAGATGCTGGGTGCCAGGCATTAGGTCAGATATTGAATCCTTAGAGCAGTCCTAAGAACAGGTGGCATATAATGGGTTATGATGACATTTTGAATTTAGGGAGGCTCAAGGCTAAATTAGATCGCCATTTCCTTAGGGTTAGAAACTCCCATGGCCGGGGGAAAAGCTGGCAGCTAGCACTGGGTTATCTGTCAGGCTGAGGTATAGCATCAGTCATCTGGGACATCCACCGAAAAAAACCCCCAAAATACTGAAGTATACAGAAGATACTAAGCCAGTCATCAGAGGAAAAACCAGAATATCATTGGGCTTGCTTATACTTTGTTTATGATATACTATAACTTTCAAACACTTTAAACATTTAAAAATTCTGAAATTATGGTCCATACATAGGGAAAAGGCATTGTATGCGAATAAGTTGAATAAGTAATTACCCTTGTAATCATCACTGAGGTCGTGAGCTGGGATCCCAGAATCCTCCATACCAAAAACTTCTGACTTTTGTAATAATAATTATCTTGCTTTTTGGGTATTTTTTCCAAATTTATATGAATCCTTGAGTTATGTAGTTTAGTTTTGCCTGTTTTTGAGCATTATCTAAAAGGAATTAAGCCCCATGTGCTCTTTTGTATCTTGGGTCTGATGATGATGATGATGATGGTAAGATTTATCCACCCTGTCTCTGACTGTGTCCTTTTATTTACTTACCTGCTTTCCTGTTTGGGGAATTTGGGTTGTTTCTGGTTTGGGAGCTAGAAAAATAAAAAGTACTATTTTCAATGTACTTATAGTTGGATCTCAGCTAGCAGTCCCACAACAAAACATCACAGACAACAGACTTATTTTCTCACAGTCTTTCTTCACAGGAAGTTCAGGGGCAAGGTGCTTGTCGGTGGCTTGTGGACAGCTGTGTCCTCATGTGGCTTTCACTCTGTGTGCGCGCACTCCTGGGGTCTCACCCTCTTACAGCCACAAAGGTCAAGTGGATTAGGGTTGAGCCCTAATCCACTTGACCTTTAACCTTAGTTACCTCCTTCAATGTCCTATCTGCAAATAGAGTCACCTGGGAGTCAGGGCTTTAAAATCTGAATCTCATTCCATAACAGCAAGTGTGCACACGTTTTTCTGGGAGCTGCACCAAGAAGTGGAACAGCTAGCTGGCTCTGTGCGCTCATCTTCAACTTGAGTAGGTGATGTCCACTGTTCTCCCAAGGGGTTGTACCAGTTCACACTCTTGGCAGACGCACACTCCTGCTGCTCCTCCTTCTTGCCCATTCGTGATATGTCAGTCGTTTTAAACTGTGCTGACCTGGTAGGTGTGTAATGACACCTTCTCAGCTTTTATTTGCATTTCCCTGGTTAGTAGTGAGGTCGTGTGCCTTCTCATTTGTTAATGCCCATTTGGATATCCTCTTTCCTGAAGTACTTGTTCAAGACTTTGCCCATTGTACTATTGGGTGGATGTCTTATTTTTACTGATTTGTGTAGAAGTTAGAAGAAATATATTAATGATAGTCCTTTTGTTAGTTATAGATAGTATTACAAATACATTTTTTTCCTGTGGGCATATCTTTATTTTCCCTTTATGATGCATTTCCCATTACAAAAAGGCATCTTAATTTTAAAATAGCTAAATTTTACTAGCCTTTTCCTTTATGACTGACCACTGTTTTTCTAATTTAGAAAATCCTGCTCTGCTCTGAGGCTATAAAGATATTTTTCTAGATAAATGGCGTATAGTTTTTCAGTATTAGGTTTTTCATCTGCTTGGAGTTGGTGTTTTGTGGATGGTGTGAGGCAGTCAGTTGTCGCAGACTCAGTTGAAAAGTCTGTCCGTAATACTGTGCCACTTGCGTTGGGCACTGTCATTCCCGTGTGACAGGCTTGTGTCCCTGCTCTCTCTGCTTTTCGTTTGTGTTTTCTGCAGCATCGCCACACAGCCTCACTTCTGTAGTTTTAGGAAAAGTCTTGCTATGAGGTAGAACAAGTCTTCCCTCCTTGTTCTTGGGCATTTCCATTTCCATATGAATATTGGAAGTAGCTTGTCATCCGTCAGAAAAACAAACTTTTGGGATTTTGATTGGGATTACATAGATATTTTTGCTATTGAACCTATCTTTTTAAAAATATATTATTTAGAAAATTAGAGGGCATATTTAAATATATATATCTAATTTTCTAAATAATATATATTATTGGTTTTTTTTACAGAGAGAAAGAGAGAGGGATAGTTAGAAACATCGATTAGCTGCCTCCTGCACATCCCCCACTGGATGTGCACATCCACATTTTAAAAGCATGTGGAATTGTTATAGCCATCATTTCTTTCTCTCAGTATTTCCATCAGGCTTTTTGATTTGTTTTACTTATTTTGAGGCTGTACTATTAGGTGCCTACAAAATTAACGAGTTCAGTCATCCTGGTGAAGTGAAGTGTGTAATTATATGAGGAGGGCCTCTTCTGTGTCAGTTTGCTTAGTGTCACCATTTCCCCAGGCGCACCTGACTACCACGTCTAAAGTGGATTGATTCATAAATGTACCCTCCCGCTCAGCAATGCCAGGACTTCCGCCCATTTCTCTCTCCTCACAATTTATGTGCTTCTGTCAGCAGATACTTTAGTATGTACTTGGCCATTATTTAAATTCCACAATACGTTTTATTTCCTTTTTAAGAAATGATCAGTGTGTGTTCTTATTGACCTGTGGTGGCCAGTGCCAGCACCAGATGTCAGACCGGACCTGGGTTCAGGAACCTCCATACTTGGGTTCTGACTAGGAGACATTTCAGAGCCAAGCCTCAAACTATAAGAGAACATTTATTTGGAAAATCACAGAGGTGGAAGAGGTAATTACTAGGAGAAATGGGCTGAGGAGACAAGTTAGAGAGGCAAAGGAAGGGCCCTGGGGAGTGAGGAAGGGAAAGTGATGGGGAGTGATGCCTGGGGAAATGGCGAGGGGCATTGAGAGGGCAAAGTCGGGCATCTCCAGGGAGGGAGAGTGTGCTGGGTCCTCCATCCTAAGAGTTTTAAGGGTGGAGGTTTTAGGGGAGGTCCCAGGGGGAGGATCTCAATAGAATATTCATCAGCTTTCCAGGTGTGTCCTTTTAGGGTCGGGGTCTCCACTGATTAGTCAATACCAGGTCAGGGCGTCATTGTCCAAAGCTGCTGGTCCTGAGGTCAGCCATGGGGTCCCTTGCCTGGTTTTCCTGCTTTTCTGGGCCTGTAGTTGAAATACAACTGAGGCCCAGACGTTGTCTCTAGAGGGGAAAGATCAAGGGGTCCAAACTCCTTGGCCGTCGATATGCTGGAGGGGAAAGGTCACCCTGGGGAGAGGCCCCACCACCGGCAATTGCCCTTTGCTGGGCACCCAGGGCTTCCCCCGGTGGCCTTCTGCACCTGGCCCCGTGTCCTTGTCTGCTCACGCCTGTCCCACCACCTGCACATAGCCATGCATTTATTGCTTCCTTTGCTTTTCTTGACATATTTTTGTCTCACACTTTACATTTTCCTCCTGATTGAAGTACCTCCTTTAGAATTTACTGATAGTCTGCAGGTGAAGTCCCACAGTTTTGGTTTGTCTGAAAAAGTTGAATTTTTTTCTTTTGTTTTTGAAAGGTATTCTTTTTTTCTTTTTAAAAAATATATTTAACTGATTTTTACAGAAAGGAAGAGAGAGGGATAGAAAGTTAGAAACATCGATCAGCTGCCTCCTGCACACCCCCTACTGGTGTATCCACAACCAAGGTACATGCCCTTGACCAGAATCGAACCTGGGACCTTTCAGTCCGAAGGCCGACACTCTATCCACTGAGCCAAACCGGTTTCGGCTTGAAAGATTCTTGTTGGCAGAGTTCCAGGTTAACAGAATTTTGAAGATGAAATTCTGCTGTCCTCTGGCTTCAGTTGTTTTTTTTTTTTTTCTGGGTGTCTGTCTCCCTTTAGTTTTGGCCTGGGGATTCCTATTTTTCCTGTTTTATGCTTTTATGAAGGTTTTACGTTATTTTACCTAGCAGCAGGACTAGCATAAATAATCCAGCCCACTGTTACCAGAAACTATAAGTCAGTATTGTTTTTATTTTGAATTAGTCACAGAAATGAAGGCAAGGGGTTCTTACCAATGCCCAAGAACCTCAAAAGTTGTGCTATGGCCAGTTACTGTTGTGTTACTGTTGAGTCAGTTGCAGGTTGGACATTGACGAAGGAGGGGGAGGGGATAATAGGTTTTCTTTCTCAAACCTTTCTTGTGTAAGTCTCCTCATAATGGAATTCTGTAACTATTTTTGGGCACATGACAGTGCTTCAGAATTCTTCAAAGGATATCTTATCTGAGTTACATGCTTAATGTCTTTTTAGTGGAAAAGAAATGTTGGATTCACCTTGATTGCTATGGACTATTATGCCAATCAAAAAGTTATTTAAAGTTACTGTATGACCTTATAAAAAGTTATTTCTCTTAGGAAGACTAGGTCTTACATTTTGTTTCTTCAGTATGTTCTAAGCAATATCTCTCTCTCATATATATATATATATATATATATATATATATATATATATAATTGATTCTTTACAGAGAGGAAGAGAGAGGGATAGAGAGTTAGAAACATCGATGAGAGAGAATCATCGATCAGCTGCCTCTTGCTGGGGATGTGCCCGCAACCAAGGTACACGCCCTTGACCGGAATCGAACCCAGGACCCTGCAGTTCGCAGGCTGACGCTCTATCCACTGAGCCAAACCGATTTCGGCAATCTCTCTCTCTTTTTAAAAAAACCTTTACTGTTGAGAATATTATAAATGTCCCTCTCCCACCCCTTATTGCCCTCCTCCACATGGATCCTGCCCTGCCCCAGGCCTTCACCTGCCTGTTGCCTGTGTCCATAGGTAATGCTTACATACACACAAGTTCTTTGGTTAATCTCTTCCCACCCACCCTTCTTCCTTCCCTCTGAGATTTGTCAGTCTGTTCCATGTTTCTATGCCTCTGGTTCTATTTTATTTTATTTAAAAAAAATATATTTCATTGATATTTTACAGAGAGGAAGGGAGAGAGATAGAGAGCTAGAAACATCGATGATAGAGAAACATCGACCAGCTGCCTCTTGCACACCCCCTACTGGGGAATGTGCCTGAAAGCCAAGGTACATGCCCTTGACCGGAATCGAACCTGGGACCTTTCAGTCCACAGACCGACATTCTACCACTGAGCTAAACCGGTTCTGTTTATTTCATTAGTTTATTTTATTCATTATATTCCTTGTTCATTTATTTTGATTTTTATATTCAGTTGTTGATAGTTATTTATTTATTGCCATTTTATTGTTCATATTTTTTATTATTTTTTTTCTTCTCCTCCTCCTCTTTTTCTTTCTCCTTCTTCTTCTTTAAGGCCCTTCAACATTTCATGTAATAGCTTTTTCTTATCTGTGGAGTTCTTTTTCTAACTTTCAATTCTAAATAATAGCTTTGCTAGATAAGAGTAATATTGGTTGTAGTTCTTTGCTTTTTCATTATTTTGAATATTTCTTGCCACTCCCTTCTGGCTGGCAAAGTTTCTCTTGAGAAATCATTTAACAGTCTTATGGGTGCTCCCTTGTAGGTAATTAACAGCTTTTCTCTTGCTGCTTTTAAGATTCTCTCTCTGTCTTTAACCTTTGGCATTTTAATTATTATGTGTCTCCATGTGAGCCTTTTTAGTTTCATCTTGTTTGGGACTCTCTGTGTTTCCTGGACCTGTAAGTCTATTTCTTTCACCCGATGGGGGAAGTTTTCTGTCATTATTTCTTCAAATAGGTTTTCAATTTCTTGCTCCCTCTCTTATCCTTCTGGGGCCCCCATGATGTGAATGCTGGTACACTTGAAGTTGTCCCAGAGGCTCCTTACATTATCTTCATATTTTTGGATTCTTTTTTCTTTTTGCTCTTCTGATTGGGTGTTTGTTGCTTCCGCATATTCCAACTTGTTGATTTGATTCTTGGAGTCCTCTACTCTACTGTTGAATCCTTGTAAATGATTCTTTATTTATGTTAGTGCATGCTTAATTTCTGACTGGTCCTTTTTCATAATTTTGATGTTTTTACAAATGTCTTTGAAATTTGCACTAAGTTCCTTGGAGCTCTCATTAAGTTCCTTAAGCATCCTTATAATCATTGTTTTGAACTCTGTATCTCGTAGTTTGCTTGTTTCCATTTCAATTAGTTATTTTTTCTGGATATTTCTTCTGTTTCATCTGTGACATGTTTCTTTGTCTCTGCATTTTGGCTGCTTTCTTGTGTCATTTTTTTCATGTAGTAGGTAGAGCTGCTATGTCTCTGGAATTGGTAGAGTGGCCTGGTGTAGTCGGTGTCCTGTAGGGCCCAGTGGCTCAGCCTACCCTGTCACCTGAGCTGGGCACTCTAGTTGTGCCCCTGTGTGGGCTGTGTACACTGTCCTTGATTACTCTCAGTATCACTGGGAGGAATTGACCCCCAGGCCAATTTGCTGTGAGGACCAGCTGGGAATATAGTGGAAGGATTGTTGTGTAGGAGATACCTCTATGGAGCAGGACTTGCTTCCGTGGGGCTTTGGTGCTCACCAAGTTCAACCCTTGAGTGTTTCACTGGTGGATTAGGTAGAGCTATAATCTGATATGGTCTGAAGCTTTCTACTGGGTACACTGGCTCTGGGGCCTCCCAGGAGGTACAAAGTCAGCCACTGCCTGGGGCCACCCAGCATGAGCTACAGAGTGATCTGCAGATGACTGCTATTTATGTTGGATTTAGAGGTGACTATGAGAGGCCAAGCTGTGAACTTGGCAGGCTGTTACTAGTGTTAGACCTGGGTCCACTTATTGAGTGGTATGGGGCACACTGAGTCCAGCTGCTGCTTGTTCGAGATATTTTAGGAAAGTCTGAAGCTTGAGCCAGGACAGGCCACTCATATGGGAAAGACACTGCAAACAGTTTGGGTGGAAATGCAAATTGGGTGGGGTTAGATTTCAAGGAAGCACCAAGGCAGGACAAACAGTGTGGGTGGGCCAGGTTGACTGAGGCTCAGATATGGTGACTGCCGGGTAGCTCTGTGGTGGGGACGTCCCAGTGTCTGGGGGAAAGCTGCCCCTCCAGATCTTGCCCTGATGATAAACAAATTATTTCCTCTATATGTTCCTGGGTCCTTTCAAGATACTGCCACCGTGCTGGAGCTCAGAGGAAGTGAGTCTGATAAGTCCATGCATGGGCCCTTTAAGAGGAACTGCCTGGGCCTCTGGCTGCCTCCCTATCACTCAGCCATAATCCATGCTGGATTTTACAGCCTGAAGTTATTGGGACTTCTCTTCCTGGCACTTGAACCCTCAGCTGAGAGCCTGCTGTGGGGCTGGGACCCTTCCTCCTCATGGGAGGCCTCTTCAGCCAAGATATTTCTCCCAATGAAAAACACACCACACCAGGCACAAAAACTAAAAATGGCTACAAACAAGTACCTATCAATAATAACTTTAAACGTAAATGGACTAAATGCTCCAATCAAAAGACACCGAGTAGCTGAATAAAACCATGAACTATGTATATGCTGCCTGCAAGAGACCCACCTCAGAACAAGGTACTCACAGACTGAAAGTGAAGGGATGAAAAAATACATTCCAGGCAAAGAAAATGGAAAAAAAAAAAAAAGCTGGGGTAGCAATATTTACATCTGAACAAATAGACCTCAAAGTAAAGGGCATAACAAGAGGTAAGGAAAGCCACTTTATAATACCAAAGGGATCAATACAACAAGAAAATATAACCCTGGGAAAAATACATGCATCCAATGCAGGAGCACCCAAATACATAAAAACACTCCTGGAAGATATCAAGAGAGAGATTGACAACAATACAATCATAGTAGGGGGCTTTAATACCCCACTGACATCACTGGATAAATCCTCTAGACAAAAATCAACAAAGAAACAGCAATACTAAATGACTAACTAGATCAGTTGAACTTAAATGACATCTTCAGAACATTTCACCCCAAAGCCATGGAATATATGTTCTCAAGTGTACATGAGACATTTTCAAAGATAAATCACATATTGCTTCACAGGCAAAGTCTCTCTAAATTTAAGAAGATTGAAAGTATATCAAGCATCTTCTCAGACCACAATGGCATATTAGAAGTAAACTACAATAAAAACAATTTAAAAATTCAAATACTTGGAAGCTTAATAGCATGCTATTAAAAATGATTTCGTTACCAAAGAGATCAAAGAATAAATTAAAAACATTCTAGAAACAAATGACAATGAACACGCAACAATCCAAAACATATGGGACACAGGGAAAGCAATTCTTTTTTTTTTTTAATAAATCTTTATTACTCAGATTATTACAATTGTTTCTCCTTTTTCTCCCACAAAGCTCACTACCACCCAGTTCCCTTCCCACCCTCTGCCCTAATCCCCTCTCCCCCAAATTGTCTTCATCTATTGGTTATACGAATTTCAATACAGTCTCTCACTGCTTCCCCACCCCCTTATCCTCCTGATAATTATCAGTCCACTCCCCTTCTTTGCCCCTGATTCTACTATATTCACCACTTTATTCTGTTCCTCGGATTTTTTTTTCCTTCTCTTTTCCTTTTTTTCCCATATATGAATTTCAGGTGGGACACTCTCTCTCATATGTTTTTGTAGGGAAATACAACAGAGTGTTCTGTAGCTAATGGCTGCAGACTATCCAAATGTCTCAGGACCACACGAATAAAATCCGCTCCTCCTCCGGTTCACACCGCCCCCTCCCCCCGGGTCCCACTGCCCCCCTTGGGCACACAGCCCCCCTGTGGCACATGGCTCATCCGGGGCACACGGCCCAGGGAAAGCAATTCAGAGAGGGAAGTTTATAGCTCTACAGACCTACCTCAAAAAACAAGAAAATAATTATAAATCATCTAACTTGACAACTTAAAGAATTAGAAAAAGAGGAACAAGAAAAGCCCAGAGTGAGCATAAGGAAGGAGATAATAAAGATCAGAGCAGAGCAGAAACAAATGACACAGAGACCAAGAAAACAACACAAAAGATCAATAAAACCAAGAACTGGTTCTTTGAAAGGATAAACAAGATTGATGAATCTCTAGGTAGGCTCACCAAGAAGCAGAGAGGCCCTAAATAAATAAAATCAGAAATGAAAGAGGTGAAGTAACAACAGACCCCACGGAAATACAAAGGATTGTTAAAAAAAAAAATACTATGAACAACTGTATTCCAACAAACTAGACAACCTGGAGGAAATGGACATATTCCTAGAAAAATACAACCTTTCAAAACTCAATCAGGAAGAATCTAAAACTCTTAATGGGCTGATAACTATGGAGGAAATTGAAGCAGTCATCAAAAAGTTTCCAGCAAACAAAAGCCCAGGCCCAGATGGCTTCACAGGGGAGTTATACCAAACATTCAAATAAGAACTAAAACCTATCTCCTCAGACTATTGCAAAAAATTCAAGAGGAAGGAACACTTCTAAGCTTATTCTATGAATCCAGTATTACCTTAATACCAAAACCAGATAAAGACAACCCAAAGAAAGAGAATTACAAGCCAATATCTCTCATAAACATAGATGCCAAAATCCTCAACAAAATTCTAGCAAGACAGGTCCAGCATAACATCAGAAATATCATACACCATGACCAAGTAGGATTTATCCTGGGGATGCAAACATGGTACAATATCCACAAATTAATAAATGTGATACATCACATAAACAAGATGAGAGATAAAAATCACAGTCATATCAATCAATGCATAAAAAGCATTTGATAACATTCAACACCCTTTTTTGATTAAAAACCCTCAGCAAAGGGAATAGAGGGATCATACCTTAATATAATAAAAGCCCTATATACAAACCTACAGCCAACATCATACTCAATAGGCAAAAACTAAAACCATTTCACCTAAAAACAGGAACAAGACAGGGATGCCCACTTTCACCACTCCTGTTTGACATAGTATTGGAAGTGCTAGCCACAGCAATTGGACAAGAAGAAGAAATAAAACGTAGTCAAATTGTAAAAGAAGAAGTAAAACTCATTATTCACAGATGACATGATATTGTACATGGAAAACCCTAAAGACTCCTTCAAAAAATTATTAGAGCCCTAACCCATTTGGCTCAATGGATAGAGCATCAGCCTGAGGACTGAAGGTGCCAGGTTTGATTTCAAGGTCAAGGGCATGTACCTTCGCTGTGGGCACATTCCCAGTGGGGAGTGTGCAAGAGGCAGCTGAATTGATGTTTCTCTCTCATCGATGTTTCTAACTCTCTATTCCTCTCCTTTTCTTTCTGTAAAAAAAAAAAATCAATAAAATATATTTAAAAAAATATTAGACTTAATAAATGAATTTGGCAAGGTAGCAGGATACAAAATTAATGCCAAGAAATCTATGGCATTTCTATACACCAATAGTGAACTTACACAAAGAGAGACTAAGAAAGCAATCCTATTTACCATTGCACCAAAAAAATTAAGATACCTAGGAATAAACTTAACTAAGGAGGTAAAAGACCTGTACTCGGAAAACTATAGGACATTGAAAAAAGAGATAGGCAAAGACATGAACAGATGGAAGAACATAATGTGTTCATGGATTGGTAGAATTAATATAATCAAAATGTCCATTCTATCCAAAGCAATCTGTAGATTCAATGGAATCCTCATTAAAATACCAAAGGTATATTTCACAGACCTAGAATGAATTCTCAAAAAAAATTCATCTGGAATAAAAAAAGACCCTGAATAGCTGCAGCAATCCTGAGAAAGAACAATAAAGTAGAAGGGATCTCAATAACAGATTTCAAGCTGTATTAAAAAGCTACTGTTTTCAAAACTGCCTGGCACTGGCACAAGAACACACATAGATAGACCAATGGAATAAAACAGAGAACCCAGAAATCAACCCAAACCACTATGCTCAATTAATATTTGACAAAGGAGGCAAGAACATACAATGGAGTCAACACAGTCTCTTCAATAAATGGTGTTGGGAAAATTGGACAGATACATGCAAAAAAATGAAACTAGACCACCAACTTATACCGTATACAAGAGTAAACTCAAAATGGATAAAGGACTTAAACATAAGATGGGAAACCATAAAAACATTAGAGGAATTCATAGGCAGCAAAATCTCAGACATATCTTCATTGATACACTTCCCAGGGCAATGGAAGCTAAGGAGAAAGTAAACAAATGGGACGACATCAAAATAAAAAGCTTTTGCACAGCCAAAGAAATCATCATGAAAACAAGAAAGCCCACTGCATGGGAGAGCATATTTGCCAATGTTATCACTGATAAGGGTTTAATCTCCAACATTTACAGGGAACTCATACAACTTAACCAAAGGAAGATAAAAAAACCCAATCAAAGAAATGTGAAATGGACCTAAATAGAAACTTTTCAAAAGAAGACAGAAGGAAGGCCAAGAGACATGAAACCATTCTCAAAGTCACTAATCATCCAATAGATGCAAATCAAAATGACAATGAGGTACCATCTCACACCTGTCAGAATGGCTACCATTAACAAATCAACAAACGACCAGTGCTGTCGAGGATGCAGAGAAAAAGGAACCCTTGTGCACTGTTGGTGGGAATGCAGACTGGTGCAGCCATTGTGGAGAACAGTATGGAATTTCCTCAAAAAACTAAAAATGGAATTCCCATTTGGCCCAGTAGTCTCACTTCTAGGAATATATCTCAAGAAACTAGAAACACCAATCAGAAAGGATATATGCACCCCTATATTCATAGCAGCACAATTTACAATAGCTAGGATTTGGAAACACCTAAGTGCCCATCAGCAGCGAGTGGATTAGAAAACAGTGGTTCATCTACACAATAGAATACTATGTTGGGTAAAAAGAAGGAATTCTTAACATTTGCAACAACATGGATGGAACTGGAGAGCATTATGCTTAGTAAAATAAGCCAGCCAGAGAAAGATAAATATCTCATGATGTCACTCATTTGTGGAATATAATGAACAACATAAACTGATTATCAAAAACAGATCCAGAGACAAAGAAGCATTGATCAGACCATCAAATCTCAGAGGGAAGGTAGGGGAGGGTGGAGGTAAGGGGGAGAGACAAACTAAAGGACTTGTGTGCATGCATATGGGCCTAACCAATGGACACAAAATAATTAACCTAAATCAGACAACACACTCTGTACTTGAATGAGGTTTACTGAGCCCTGAGCTCCTGATTGTTAAGAGATACATCGTGACAGAGGAACCAAGATGGTGGCACAGGTAAACAATGGCACCCACCTCCTCCAGCAAGCACATCAATATTGCAACTAAAATACAGATAGCCATCATTTATAACCACCTGAAATCTGGCTGAATGGAAGTCTACAACTAGAGAATTAAAGAAGAAAGCACGATGAGGGGGTGAGGGCATGAGTGGGAGGGGGCAATAGGGGGATAAGGACACGTATGTGATACCTTAATCGATAATAAAATAAAAATAAATTTATATATATATATATATATATATATATATATATATATATATTTCATTGTTTGTAGAGTGAACTGGAAATTCAGAGAAGAATAAAAAATTGAGGCCAGTAATTCAATCCAAAAGAGCAGTTCCATTTTAGAAGTGAGAAAATGCCTTAATCAATAAAAAACACACAAACAAAAAATATACAAAAAAACCCCCACACCACACATGGGTGTGGACTAGTCCATTCTATGCCTCTGCCCCTCCTATCAGTCTCATCGTGCTTTCTTCTTTAATTCTCTAGTTGTACACTTCCATTCAGCCAGATTTCAGGTGGTTATAAATGATGGCTATCTGTATTTTAGTTGCAATTTTGATGTGCTTGCTGGAGGAGGTGGGTGCCATTGTTTACCTGTGCCACCATCTTGGTTCCTCTGTCACGATGTATCTCTTAACAATCAGGAGCTCAGGGCTCAGTAAACCTCATTCAAGTACGGAGTGTGTTGTCTGATTTAGGTTGATAATTATTTTAGGCTTTTAAAACAAAGCAACTTTAAAGTAATGTGGCTGGGATACACATTTTTTGAAGGGTTCACCAATCTTGTGACATTCCAGTGAGAGAGGTAAACCAACTTTGCCTTTGTCCAGAAGAGTGAATATAAGCACAGATAACAGAAGTTTGCACACCTCTTCACAGTCTTTTGATCTTTATGCATAAGCTGTGAACACCCATCCTTAACCACCAACCAGGGGCCTCTACTCCACAGAGTTCTATGTCCAGAGCCTTCCTTTAGAATCATATGGACACGGTCAAGATTTTTGTTTCGAACCAACTCCCCCATGATTATGAGTATCAATGTCCACCTAACCGTTTTGATCCCATGGAGAAACTTGTGAATCTATTTTGGGTTCTGGACAATTCACACTCATTGAGGGAAGGGAACTCAGAAGTACTTGCCCAATCCTGCTGGGGAGCGAGTGTCACCGTTTTTATATAGGAAGGGAAATACGTAATTGGGGTTCTAACCAAATATTCATTCTTTTTTGTCGAAGCTATTTCCCCTGCCTCTCCTCTACGTTGGAAACCACATCAGCGGATTATCGAGCACGAGCAAGTTAAGGTAGAGCGCAGGGCAGCGGTGGGTGGGAGGTTCCCCACTTGTTTGCTTCTAATGGTGCAAAGGCCAAGTTTGATTTTTTAAGATATTGCTGTACTATGTAATATTATTTAATAATAATGTTTAATAACTGCAGAAAAGAAGGTGGAGTTTTGAGTTTAATTTGTTAATGCTTTTATAAATGTTAAAAAGCTGATTTTTTTTTTGTTTATGTTCGACTTTGAACATAGAAAATGATACCTCTAGAATCAAGCTATAGAGGGGTGATTTATTCAGGAAGAACCATTTCCGTGTAACTTTTGGTTTCATCACAGTTTTATAAAAGCGGAAGCATTCTGTTAGATTTGGTATAGGTTGAGCTTGGTATAGGGAGAATGAAATAACAGGCATTATTTTCAAGTATGTGCTATACACTTCTGAAAGTTGCATTTTCATTTACTTTAGGGTCCTTTGATTGACCCTTCTTTTGTTAAAAGTCACTGTAAAAAATAAAAGTGGAAGTGCAGAAAGAGCCATCACATAAGTGAGGAAGCCTGGTGTGAAATATGTAGCCTAGTGAGCACATCTAGTCACTAATCTTGTGACAAAGATGTAAATAATTAAGTTTGTACAAAGGGTGAAAAAAACGGAGGTAAACTGCCCAACTGGTGTTGCTTAGTGGTTGAGCATTAGCTCCTGAGCCCAGAGGTCACCAGTTTGATTCCCGGTCAGAGCACATGCCTAGGTTGCAGGCTCAATCCCCAGTAGGGGGCGTGCAGGAGGCAGCGGATGGATGATGTTTCTCTTTCACTAACATTTCTCTCTCTCTGTCACTCTCCCTTCCTCTTTCTCTAAAAACTCAATCAAAACATATTTAAAAATGGAGGGAAACCTGCCTGTGTAGTAAGAGTGGAAGAGGCAGGTGGGAGGTAGAGCAAAAGGAAAAGGATTGTGAAATTAGGCCTGTTACCCTTTGCTCTTATTTGGAAAGGTCAGGTGTGGTCATGGGAAAAAAAAAGTGCCCTGGCTGGCATAGTTCAGTGGTTAGAACGCTGGCCTGTGCACCGAAGTGTCGAGGGTTTGGTTCCTGGTCAAGGGCATGTAGTTGCAAGTTTGAACCCCAGTCCCTGGGCAGGGCATGTTTGGGAGCCAACCATTCAATGTGTCTCTTTCACATGATTTTTCTCTCTCTTCTCTCTTTCTCTCTCCTCCTCATACCCGCTCCTTTCCCCTCTCTCTGAAAAATCAATGGAAAAATATCCTTAGGTGAGGATTAAAAACCAAAACCAAAAACCAAAAAATAAAACATGAAATACTGTTTTCAGATATACATTTTGTTTAAAAAAATATATTTGTAGTGATTTCTGAGAGGAAGGGAGAAGGAGAGAGAGAGAAACATCACTAATGAGAGAGAATCGTTGATGGGCTGCCTCCTGCATGCACTACACTGGGACTGAGCCATACCACAAGCATGTGCCCTGACAGGGAATGGAACCATGACCCCCTGGTTCATAAGTTGATGCTCAACCATGAGCCACGCTGGCCCGGCTTTGGTTACACATTTTAGTTGGTTTGTTGTTTCCTTCTGGGGTCAGGGCAATCATTTTTCCTTAGTTGTCTCAAATTTGTTTTAGAGCTCCCTAGGTTGGAGGTTTTGCTGTCTCACCATGTACCCTCTTGGGCTTCTCTGAGTTTAGCTGCAGCTCTGGGGTGCCCTCAGCTAACTGACAGCTGCCCACCTCTCATGTTCGGGGCTCTGCCTCCCAGATGAGGGCTTCTTTTTTAGTGATCCTAGTGGGAACATCTTTTTTAAAAAATTAAATTTGTTTGGGGTAACATTGATTAATAGCATAATATAAATTTCAGGTATACATCCATATACGTACTCTGTTGTGTGCTTACTAGCAGATGTCTAGTCTCCTTTTGTGACCATATACAGGGAAGGGCAAAAGTAGGTTTACAGTTGTTTGGACGGAAAATAATACAAAGAATAAATAAATAATAATACAAGAATAAACTGTGTTTTTCATACTCACAACTGTAAACACACTTTTGACTCACCCTGTATTTGACCCCCTTTACCCTCTTTATCCTCCCCTCAGCTCTTTTCCCCTCTGGTAACCACCATTCTGTTGTCTGTATCTGTGAGGTGTTTTTTTTTTTAATTTTAATTTATTTTGTTTCTTTATTTGTTGCTTTTTTTGTTTTATATTGAATATACAGTGTGAATAAAACCACCTGGTTCTTGTCCTTTTCCATCTGACTTATTTTACGTGAGAGCTTTCCATGTTGTAAGTGGCAATATTTTATCTTTTTTCCCCTGTGGCTGAGTATTATTTCATTTATATATATACCATATCTTCTTTTTGGGGGGTCGATACCCAGAAGAGGGATTGTTGGGTCCTATGGTAGCTCTATTTTTAATTTTTTGAGGAAACTTCATACTGTACCAATCTACATTCCCACCAGCTGAAAAGAATGCCATTTCAACAGTTAGTGCTCAGACAATTAGACATCTACACACGGAAGACTGGATCTAGACACAGGTCTTACACTTTTCCCAGAATTAACTTCAAAATGATCATACAGCCAAAACCGGTTTGGCTCAGTGGTGGAGCGTCGGTCTGCGGACTGAAAGGTCCCGGGTTCGATTCCGGTCAAGGGCATGTACCTTGGTTGCGGGCACATTCCCCAGTGGGGGGTGTGCAGGAGGCAGCAGGTCAATGTTTCTCTCTTTCATCGACGTTTCTAGCTCTCTGTCTCTCTCCCTTCCTCTCTGTAAAATATCAATAAAATATATATATTTTAAAAAATGATCATACACCTAAATGTAAAACATAAACTATAAAACTTCTGGAAGAAAACTTAGGAGAAAAATCTAGATGATCTTGGTTTTGACAATGAGTTGTTTAAAAAAATATATTTTATTGATATTTTACAGAGAGGAAGGGAGAGAGATAGAGAGCTAGAAACGTCGATGAGAGAGAAACATCGACCAGCTGCCTCTTACACACCCCCTACCGGAGAATGTGCCCGCAACCAAGGTACATGCCCTTGACCGGAATCAAACCCGGGACCCTTCAGTCTGCAGACCGACGCTCTACCACTGAGCCAATCCGGTTTCTGCTGACAATGAGTTTTTAAGTACAACACCAAAAGTACAGTCCATGAAAGAAAAAAAATGAAAGCAGAACTTCATTAAAATTGAAAGCATTTGCTTTGAAAGACAGTGTTAAGAGAATGACATGCCACAGACTGAGAGAAAATACTTGCAAACACATATTTGATAAAGGACTTGAGTCAAGTAAATGAAAATTTGTGAGTTCATGTTGACAGCAAAAACAATTCTCATTGGTTACCAATGAAGGTGATAGAACACTACTCTGAACCTTTACAAATTATGCTTTTATTCCGCCTTTCCTGTGGAAATGGTGAAAATTTGTACTTATTGAAGAAATTTAGACAAAGAATGCAGAAGGGGTGATATAGCTAGAAAGTCACCATTTTGCAATTTGGAGTGGAAATAATGAGTCTAGATCAGCTGTGGGCAAACGGATCTGGCCTATTTGGCTGTTCTATCCGGCCTGTGGAGCCGAAAGAGCGGATGGTTCTCTTACTCTCCCCTCCGCTCCTTCACCAGCAGCCCAAGATGAGAGTTCCAGCATGGTCAGGTTGCTTTTGTTCCGGCCCTCTGATCCAGTTTAAGAACCCATTGTGGCCCTTGAGTCAAAAAATTTGCCCACCTGGTGTAGATGATAAGTCACTATTAAGTGAAAAATTGATGTTTAATTTTTCAGCATCGTTTGTTCAAAACACTGTTCACTCCCTATGGTAGTGTGTTGGCACCTTTGTTGGTAATAATTGACCATAATTGTAAAAATTTATTTCATTTTTTAATAGTTACTATATCTTTATTCATGCTGTTGAGCATATTTATTATCATTACTCTGAACTCTCTTTCAGATAAATTTCTTACCTCTGCTTCATTTATCTCTTCTTCTAGAGAATTCTCATGTTCTTTCATTTTTGGGTTGTTTCTTGGTCTCCTTATTTTGGCTGTCTGTTTTTGTTTGTGACTGTGTATTAGACAGGTTCTCTACACCTCTCAATCTCTAGTGCAGGACAGTGTCAAATGCTGTTTCTGACTAATTAGATCAGGCAAAGACTCAAAGCCTCCAGAGACTTCTGGGCAGCAACCAACAGCTCAACTCACTTCCAAAATGATTCTGAGGGGTGCTCTGGCAACCAAGTCCTCTCTTTGTTTGACTGTTGCTAGGGACGCTTCTCCTAAATACTTTTTTAAAAAATTGATTTTTAGAGAGAGAGAAAGGGAGAGAGAGGAAAAATAAATCCATGTAAGGGGTTGCCTCCCGCACACACCCTCAAGGGTTTATTGATTAATTATTGATCCTATTCCATTGATTATATGTCTATCCTTAAACCAGTACTGATTATTGTAGGCTTGTAGTAAATTCTGAAATTCAGTCCCCCAAATCTGTTCTTTTAAAAATATTGTTTTGCCTTTCTGGCTTCCTTGCCTTTCCATATTAATTTTAGAATCAGCTTGTCAATTTCTGGGGGGGAAGATGCCAGCTAAGGTTTTGATAGGGATTGTGTTGCATCTATAGATCCATTTGGGGGAGTATTTCCATTTTAATAACAATAAGCCATCTGATCCATAAACATGAAGTCCTATTTAATCATATTTCATCTTTCAGCAATATTTTGTAGGTTTTTCTTCTTATTTTTTGTACTTCTCACTTGAGGATATGTTTTTAATGATTTTTTTAGAGAGAGAAGAAAAGAGAGAGAGAAAAACATCAACCTATTGCCTCTGGTGTGCATCCCAGCCAGGGCTGGCCTGCAAACTTCAATTTCCTGACTGGGAATTGAATCTGCAACCTTTTGGTGTATGGGATGACACTCCAACCCACTGAGCCACACTGGCCAGGGCTATTTTGTAGTTTTTAGTGTAGAAGCCTTACACTTCTGTTGTTAATTTTAGTCCTAAGAATTTTGTTCTTTTTGACGCTATCCAAGTGGAATTGTTTTAATTTCCTTTTGGATTGTTCACTGAGAATGAATATAAATACAATTGATTTTGTAGACTCATTTTGTTTCCTGCATACTTGCTTAGCTCATTAGTTGTAATAATTATGAAATGAGTTCCTTAGGCTTTTCTAAATATCCACTGCAAATAAAGATAAGCTTTTTTCTTCTTTTCCAAACTGTATGCTTTTTCTCCCCTTCCCTTCCTTTCCCTTTCTTTTCTTTTTTCTTTTTCTCTTTTCCCTAATTGCACTCTTTAGGATCTTAAGTATAATAGTGAATAGTGGTGAGAGAGAACCTCCTGGTCTTATTCTTGATCTTAGAGGAAAAACATTTAACTTTTGATCATTAAGTATACATTACCTGTTTTTCTTTCAGTAATACTTTTTAAATCATCACCTGATGATGAGAGAGCGAGAGCGAGAGCGAGAGAGAGAGAGAGAGAGAGAGAGAGAGAGAGAGATTGCCTCTCAAAGGCGCCCTGACCAGAGAATCAAATCCACAACCTAGGTATGTGCCCTGATGAGGAATGGAAGCGACTCTTTGTTTGACAACTTTAGGTATACCAGATGCTCCAAACAATTGAGGCACCTGACAGGGCCCATTTAATGACTCCTGACACACAGTCCCAGTTCATTTTGCCAAAGGGTCCATTGGTTCTTCACATTGTGGACTAGTTTTGGCACAGTTTTGTAGTAGTTGGATGTTACAATGTTTTCAAAAGCTAATAAGTGAAAGTGGCATGAGATTATTTCTCCTTCATTTTAAGAATTATTTAATGTGATTTGTTAGTAGTAGTATATGTGAGAATTAGATTAATTCTTCATATTCATTTGGAAAAATCGGTGCCTTAATTAAAAATGTAAAAACATGTGAAACCTTTTTTTGGAGTCTGATGTTATTCTGCTTGCATCTTTCCCTGACAGCCTGCCGATGTTCACCGTGCTCAGGAAGTTTACCATCCCGCTGACTTTACTCCTGGAAACCATCATACTCGGGTGATCGCGTTTTCCTCGGTTCCTCTTACTCCTCTCTCCCTTCCCCGAAGTCTTTCTCCCTAGCAAATCCTCAATATCCCGCCCTCTTTCCAGTTGATTTGAATTACTAGTAGCTGTAACTTAAGGACAAATAGTTTAACTTAAAAGCAGTCTCCTGTTTTCATGATTCCCTACCAACTTAATAAATGATTTGTTTTGTTTTATTATTCTTCACCAGAGGATATATTTGCTATTGATTTTCCTACAGAGAGTGGAAGTGAGGGGTAAGACAGAGAGAGAACCATCGATGTGAGAGAGACACATTAGTTGGTTGCCTCCTGCATGCACCCTGATGGGGACTGGGAATTGAGCCTGCAGCCCAGGTACCTTGACCGGGAATCAATCCTGGGACTCTTCAGTCCAAGGGCCAACACTCTATCCATTGAGCCAAACTGGCTAGGGCGAGTGATTTAAAAAAAAAAATCCTCACTTGAGAATATGTTTTTATTGATTTGAGAGAGAAAGAAGAAGGGAGAGAGAAAAACATTGATGGGTTGCCTCCCACACGCACCCCCAACTAGGGATGGAACCCACAACCTTTTGGTGTATGGGATGATGTCCAACCAACTTTGTCACACTACCAAAGTCATGAGTTATTTTTTTTTAATTGTTGTTTTACATTAGGCAAATAATGCTTGTTTGTGGTAGATATTTATAAAAAACCACCACCACCACCACCACCACCAAATAGATGTAAATCTGTTTCCTGATCCAGATGGAATGTACACTGATTTTGAAATACAGAGGAACAGTTGTCTACACAAAACCGTTAGGGTAGGTGAGCTGGGATACCCATTCTGATGCAGAGATAGATTATGATGTGACATAATCGGAATAAGTTGATTTTTATAATGTTGGTTTAGAAACTTCTCATAAGGATACTGAGGCTGACATTCCAAAGGGTCATTCCTGAGTTGCTGTGAAGATTGGTTAGCCATGAAATTTGGGTGGCGGCCCAGTGCTTTCAGTCCTGCTGTTGAATCTTATCCTCACCTTTGGATGCTTGATGAAGTACCTACTGACCAGCCCCACCAGCACGAGCTGTCCGCATTTTGTCTCAGCGTCTCTCCAGTGAGAGCAGAGAAGGACATTCATAATCAGCTGACGGCAGTTGCTTAAGAAATGCAGTAAATTTGGTTTGACTTACTCATCTACTCAAAGATACTTTTTTAAATGCTAGCTCTAGGTAAAGCAGTATGCATTAGATTTTAGCTATAAAATGGTTAACAATGTCTATTTTCAGTTTGTTTTAAAAATAGAACCCATACGTTTTTACTCTCTTTCTTTCCTTGGTCTGTCTGTCTCTCTGTCTAGCTAATGGTCTATTTCTCTGGGACAGGAAACAGTATCCCTTGAGCATCATCATCAGTGTCTTTGCCATCGTCCTGGGCGCTCTCATAGCAGCTGGGTAAGACTCTGGGCAGTTGCTGCTCAGTAACTTCTTTGTGTCTGTGACAATAGCCCTGCCGTTCCCCCTTTCATTTCCCGTCTGGCTCAGCAGCCGGGAGACGCCCCGGGGATGTCGGGGGAGTCCCCGTGTGCTCCTGTGAAGCCAAGCTGGATTCCATGTGGGCCAGAACGCGTCTGAGAACGTACAAAGTGAGCGTTATAGGGTATTGCGGCAGCTTTCCTTCATCAAAAGGCCTGAACTGTTTACTTTCCTTACTGAGTGTTTGTCTTCAGTATAAAACTTTTACTTGAACACGTGGGCATTTGATCAAGAAGAATAGCAGATTCACAAAGCCCGTGGATGCTGTGCTGCCTTAGGGGTCAGCACAGCCAAGGGCAGAAACCTCTCCCTGTTAGAGCCCTCCTCCCGCAGGGGGAGGGCACTCTGGGGGTCTCCGCGCAGCCTCCCCTCCTGGGTTCTTGGAGCTCAGTGTGAGCCGCTGACCCAGGGCCAGCTGAAGACTTTTCCGGAAAGTGGTTTATAAGCATGGCTGCGAGCCCGTGGCGAGGAGCGGCACTTCAGCTGCTGCAAGCGGGAAGCACATTCCAGAACCACTTGGCGGAAACTGAGCTCGTTAACCTGCGTGGCCCCCCAGTGAGCGGGAAGGGTGGCGTGCTTCCCAAACGCCCAGCACAACCTGGGAGCCAGCTTGGAACAGGAGTCTCGATTTCCCCCTTTCTCAGCACCCGCAGCCTGGATACCACCCTGGTGGGTGACAAGTGCCTTCTGAGCTGCAGGCCAGCGGAGGCCCACCCTTCTCTCCTCTCGCTGAGATGAACTCATCCAGATGCAAGTAATCCTAGCATGGACTCAGTTGGATCAGCCGCCTTACGCTGCTGTAACAAACAGTTCCCGCATCTCAGATCGGGGGTGTAGCATTACCAAGTATATTTTGCTCCCACCACGTGTGCGCCGACCAACACCCGTTCATGCTGTGTGTGCTCTGCTCAGTGTAGCTTCAGGGGTCCAGGTTGAGGGACCCTGCCTACCCCAGGCCGGGAGAGGGCCTGTGGGGATGGCGCACCGACTCTGTGCACTTTGGCCCACAGTGACGAGTTAATTCCTCTGATGATTTATTTGCCAAATCAAGGCACATGTCCAGAGGAAGCTGAAGTAGAATGTGGGTGAACAGCCCTGGCTGAACCACAAGGGTTAACCGTGAATCTGCGTATTCATGAACAAGTGGATTCTTCTCAAACCTCTGTGCTGTCACTACTGGCTGAAACAGACGGTGTTCGGAACAACACCCCCCCCCCCCCCCCCCCACAGCCCGAGAGAGGTCTGAGAACCCCGGGATCCCTCAGCTCCCTGAGGAAGTGAGCTCCACCTCCCTTCTGCCCTCCCTCCCTCTGAGAAGCCTGGCTTTCTGCTCACCCAGCTCTGCCAATTTAGGGAACGGCCACCTTTTAAACACGGAGCTGAATGTGCATGGGCAGGAGGTTTGAGAGATTCTGTTCCTGTGACTGAACCAGAGGATCCCGATTGACGGTGAACTAAAAGTAATTTACTTCCTCGCAAACATGTCTGTAGATAGCAGTGCCGGTGGAAGCTTCGAGAAAAGCCTGGTGTAGTTTGTTGTGTTCCTGTCCTGGCGCAGTCGTTGCCCCTCTCTGCCCCCTCCTCTTTGGTTAGACATCTTCTTGTTCTGATGTTGAAGGGGATCAGGGTTTGCTGCTCCAGCGCAGGCCACTGGGGCATCAGCGTTAGTTTGAGCGACGGGCGGCTGAGAATCAGCAGGTATAGGACTTCTCTGCGCTCCCCTTTCTGCCTACGAGCGGGCCCCACGTTTCCCCGTGAGGGGGCCCTGTCCTCCCGAAGGAAGGGGAGGGCCGTTCTTGTCCCTGCGGTGAGGAGTCAGCATCGCAGACCTCACTCACTCAACCTGCTCCTCGTGAGCTTCCCCCATGCCTGCAACTTATTTGTTCCTCAAAGCCCAAACCCTCTTTTTTTTTTTTAAGTTTCTTTATTGATTAAGGTATCACATATTTGTCCTCAACCCCCCATTCCAATCCCCCCCCCCCAACTCATGCTCCCACTCCCGTATTGTCCTTGACCACTGGTTAGGCTCATATGTGTGCACACAAGTCCTTTGGTTGATCTCTCCCTTTTATCCCCACCCTCCCTCTGAGGCCCAACAGTCTGACCCATGGCTCCTTGTCTCTGGGTCTGTTCTTGTTCATCCGTCTGTGTTGTTCACCATTTCCCCTAGATGAGTGATCATGTCCTACTGGAAATATACTTATAACAATAAAAAATGAGACAAACAATAATGGTTATGCTGAAAGGCATATGAATCAGTCTGTAGTGGGTTTCTCTCTGGGCCACCAGTTCTTCTGAGACCCAGTTTCCATGTCAAACAGTTCCTTATTTACTAAACCCTCTTCTTCGTTAAAATGGCACAGAAGCCCCAGAGCCCGCAGCTTCACTGAGTCCCATTTTGCCTCTGGGGCTCTGTGCACATAGAATAGTCACTGCAATCTGCATGCCTGGTTTTATGTTCACCTGTCTGCTGCCAGTTACACTCCCTGGCCCCCGTCACTGACCCCGAGAGGGCAGAGGACCTCCTGGGCAGTGTCTGGCTGTGACTTTGGACGTGGGTCTGATGCTGCTTGGAAGGCCAAGTGCAGCTGGATCGTGGCTGAGCTGCTGTTCTCTCTCCTCCCTGTGCCACACCCCCGCCCTGTTCCTGCCCGGTCACCTCTGGGACGTGGAAACGGAGGAGGAGATGTTTCAGCAGTATGGGAAGAGGGGAGCCTTAGGGGGGTCGCAGGGACAGCATGGGCCCCTGCCTGGCCTTTCTGACGGACAGGGCCCTGGGAGTACCGGGGGTATGACTGGGCACCAGATGGAGGTGTCCGTTTCTCCTCTTGCCCCAGTCGCTGCCCAGCTGTCCCCCGCTGGGCCCTGGGGGTGGCCCTGTCTGCTGCCACGAGCAGCGGCGTGGGCTGTGTGGGAGCTCCTTCCCCTCGGAAGAGCGGAGCTCAGCAGGCACGCCAGCTGGCCCCTCAGCAGGAGAAAGGGCTTCGCAGCCACAGGACGGTTCCGTCCCCTGGGGTTAAGCTGTTTGTGATGGAGACGCTCCCCTCCTGCCTGCCCGGCCTGCTTTTGTTCTGCTTTTGTTGGTCTGGAGTCCGAGCAGGAGAATTGGGCTTCACCGTGGTGGGTGGGGGTGGGGAGGAAGTTACTAGCATCACCGCGATCTGTCAGGGGAAGATGGAGCAGGCAGCCGTGGGGCCAAGCTGTGAGCTGAACAGCCCCTCCTCCGTGCTCCCCCAGGTCCGACCTGGCGTTCAGCCTGGAAGGCTACGTGTTCGTGCTCCTGAACGACATCTTCACGGCGGCCAGCGGGGTGTACACCAAGCAGAAGATGGACCCGCAGGTACCTCTCTCCCGCCTGTGTCCCAGCGCTGGCATCTGGTCCCCCGACTCACCTGAACAAAGAACATGATTGCAAAGTGGGCGAGCCATGTAATTTACACAATGCCCCTCATTTCTTTCCAGCGACCTCATCCACATAGCTTCTGTTACTCCTTTGCCTTGCAGAGTTTTGGTTGAAAATTGATAGGACGGGAAAAGATGCCACCCTTTGGAAGCAAAGTCAGAGTATATAAAAGGGATTGTTTGGAAAGGAAATTAAAGTGAGAAGCAGCTTTTTCCCATCATCCTCTGCGGCAGGGAGAGACTGAGGGACTCCAGTGTGAGAGTCTGGGGTGAGGGCCGCAGTGAAGCCGTGCTGCTTGCCAGGGGCCATCGGGACCTGACTTCCTCAGACCTCGGTGCCCGCCTCCGGGGACGAGACACCTGGAGCGGCTGTGTCCTGTCCATCCGCCTCGCCCAGCCTGAGGGGCTGGTGGCAGATGAGCTTTTCCTCCGAGTTGCCGCCTCCGTGGAGGCCCTGCCTCTCCCCAGCCAGCTGTTCTGGAGACTCGGAGGATGAGCCAGACTGTGTCTCTTTGTTCCAAGTTCTTTGTGCCGGTGAGGGGCCGCTCTGATGACAGGCTTATTCCCATGGGCTGCATTCACGGCGCGTGCCTCTCCCCGCCCAGCCACTTGTTCTGACGGTGGCAGCTTTACAAAAGCAGGTGTGTTGCCTTTTGAGAATCACAGTGTGGCCCCTGTGTGGGGAGTGGTGGAGCCACTTCAGTGACAAGCACGTTTATGGGATATTGGAAAAGGAGAGGCCTGGGGTCCTTACCTGTGGTTCTTTAATGGAAAAAGAGCTTTGCAAGGCCAAAGCTAGAACCATTTTTTTCTTCTTTAAAAAAACATTTTACTGATTTCAGAGTGGATGGGAGAGAAAGATAGAAACATCAACGATGAGAGAGAATCATTGATTGGCTGCCTCCCGAACGACCCTTACTAGGGATCGAGCCCACAACCCAGGCATGTGCTCCTGACCAGAAACCGGGGACCTTTCAGTCCGCAGGCTGATCCTTTGTCCACTGAGCCAAACCGGCTGGGGCAGTATGTTAACATTTTTTATGTTTTTTATTTTTGTCCCAGCGTTCCTAACACTTGCTTTAAAGAAAGTTAGGGAAGGGTGGCACCTTGGAGGTCACCCACCCATCACCCTCCGTGTTATCTGTCCTTTCCGTGTGACACGGATGTTTGTTCTGAGGTGACCGTGCCCTCGGAGGGCAGCGTTGTATGTCAGAAATGTGCTGACGCAGCCCGCAGAGCTGCCGGTGCGGTGCTCGCTGCAGACACGCGCTGCGGCGATGGGGCGGGTGCTGAGCGGAGTTTCGTTGTCACAGGAGCTGGGCAAGTACGGGGTGCTGTTCTACAACGCCTGCTTCATGATCGTGCCCACCCTCGTCCTCAGCGCCTCCACCGGGGACCTCCGGCAGGTGAGCCGCCCGCTGCTCCCTCCCCACAGCCGGCAGTCTTCATACGTCACCTCCGGGTCCCGCTGGAATAAAAGGGGAGCAGGTTGCGGGGTTCCGTGATAGCGAGATGGCCATCCGTGATAGTGATGACCTTTCCTGGGCCTGGAAGGTGGCCGGGAGCCTTTGGGGAAAAGCCTCAGAAAAGTTCGAGGGTGAGTTGTTGTGGGGTCGAATGCTGGTTTCAAAATAAGACCACGGAGGCTGCTGATGGATTAAAAAAGCAGGCAAGGACTTAACTCACGACCGCGCTGTTCCAGGTGTAGGCAGTCCTTTTTAAGGTCTAAACCACAAGAATTTTCCTTTGTTCTAAATTCTAAATTCTAAAGGCTGGGAACAGCCCGCAGGGTAGACATTGGAATGTGGCCCTATCTTGCAATAGCAGGTAGTACAGAAGCCGAGCTGAGCGGTTAGTCTCTAAAGGTTATCTACAGCTTCTACTCCTGAAGCTCCTGAGTCGGTGGGAATCGATCTCCTCTGGTCCTGGTCCACAAGGCGCAGGAAAATCGCCTTAGCCTCCAGGTCTCGATCTGGAAGCTGAGGCAACTACCCTATTGTTTAAGCAAGTAAGTAAGTGCCGAAGCCAGAATAGCAGGGCTAAAATTCAAACAGCAGTTTTTACCTAAGTATGGTTGCTACCATACTTCATGAGTCTCGCTGCCCCTTGCTGATGTGGGGAGCCTGGGAAGAGGGTTTTGATGTTAAAAGCGAACTTATTTACTACCTCGATCATGGACATTTTAAACCTAGGCAAAGGAGAGAGAATGACTTAACGAACTCGGGGCCCGCGCTGCCTGGCATCTTCTCATTCACCTGGCAACTCTCTCTGTGCCCTCACTCCCTGCCCCCACAACCCAATGCTTTAAAGCAAGCTCCAGATACCGCGCCCCTTTGTCTCTGTACCGGGCTCTGTGTTTAAATCGGGAGGAGGTGTTTTTTGGGTGTCCGTGCTACACACCAGCGAGGGACACGCAGGAGGCCCCGCTGGAGGGAGTGGGGGCCGCTCTTAGGGGGGTGTGACCGGGACACCAGCCTCGGGGTGCCCGCCCTGCCCTCCCTCCAGGAGCGCTACCTGCACCTTCAGCAGACCTTTAAGTTCAGGTGAAACCCTAGGTGCTGGGCATACCCTCCTCCATGTGGCCCGCACCACCGCCCCACCCCAAATGGGGCGTTAGCCCTCGCGGTGCTGGGCCTCGGTGGGGTCCCAGAGGACGGCGGCCGTCCTGGCGGGGCGCTCAGGCTGAGAGGCACCCCATCCTGGAGCCGGGGGCGGGGGGCGCTCAGGCTGAGAGGCACCCCATCCTGGAGCTGGGGGCGGGGCGCTCAGGCTGGGAGGCACCCCATCCTGGAGCTGGGGGCGGGGCGCTCAGGCTGAGAGGCTGAGAGGCACCCCATCCTGGAGCTGGGGGCGGGGGCACTCAGGCTGGGAGGCACCCCATCCTGGAGCTGGGGGCGGGGGCGCTCAGGCTGGGAGGCACCCCATCCTGGAGCTGGGGGCGGGGCGCTCAGGCTGAGAGGCTGAGAGGCACCCCATCCTGGAGCTGGGGGCGGGGGCACTCAGGCTGGGAGGCACCCCATCCTGGAGCTGGGGGCGGGGGCACTCAGGCTGGGAGGCACCCCATCCTGGAGCCGGGGGCGGGGGCGCTCAGGCTGGGAGGCAGGCCCATCGCTGTCCATCAGGTTGGAAGGCTGCGGGCTTCCGGGGACTCCTGGGCTGATGGCAGGCCCGATGTTGTTTCTGAAACTACTGTCTCACCCTCACAGGTGCTCCCGGAAAGCGAGGGGTGGGGGGCAGCAGGGGCTTGGCAGTGGCCTCCTGTTAGGGAGCCGCGAGGGTGAGCTTCTTCCTCCCACAGCTGGGCCAGGACACGCTTCTCCAGGGGCCGTTCCCACCCGGCCGCCTCCTTAAGAGTCAGGCACAGCCATGTCCACGTTTTCTTTCCACAGCGGCCCCCAACGCCAGTTTTCTCGCAGGCTGCCTGGGTGGGGCACACTGTACTCAGGTGTGCGGAGCTGGGAGGAGAGCAGCCCACCCCCCAAAGGAGCAGGCCAGGCAGGAAGCAGTCACCCCAGCCGCCGGGCGGAGCCATGGACAGGGGAGAGGGGCAGCCTCGGTGGAGTTTGTCCCATGTCCCACCTCGCAGCTTGTCCCACGTCGTCGCCACGGAAACGAGTTTTCCCTGTGAAGTCCCCTGGGCCACCTGTGAGCTCTGACAGCTGGTGTCTCAGGCCAGTTCAGAGATGGCCTGGGTTTCTCTCTCGAAGTGGAAATCCAGACATTTCTGGAGACTCGTCAGCACCGATTGAAAGGAAGAGCATCCTTCCCCATAGGAGCAGTGCTCTGAGGGCCCGGCGAGCAGAGCCGAGCCTCAGGGGCCTGGGGAGCAGGCCCGGCTGGACGTGTGGGTGCCGTGCCGCCCCCCCTGCTCCCCTCCTCAGGGTGTGGTCCAGGCCAGGAGAGCCTCCAGGGAGGTTTCTTCCTCCCACAGCTGGGCCCGTGGGCCGCTTCCACCCGCTGCCTCCTGTGCGAGGGTGCGCACACAGGAGGGAGGCGTTCTGTCAGAGGCTGTGCGTCCCCGTGCCAAATGCACTTGACTGCCCAGTGGGGGTTGTACCAGGAGCTGATTCGTGAGCTAGATACATGTCAGCTTCCGTTGTTGGGGGAAGGAGCACGTGCTGAGTCAGTTTCCTGGCTGGATGGAGAGGGTTGGTGGTGTGTGTGTGTGTGTGTGTGTGTGTGTGTGTGTGTCTGTGTGTGTGTGTCTGTGTGTGGGGGGGTGGAGGTTGGGGTGAGGGGGTGAGCCGCTGTGTGGGGGTTGCTCTTGGGCCTGGACTTCAAGGCAGTAGGTCTGCCGATAGCAGCGACTGTTCAGATTGGGCCTCTGTGAGAACTCTCAGTAGGTGAGCTTTCTTTAGTCATTTGAATCAAAGTACTTACTTATTTTAAAAAATTATTTTAAAAATTTAAAATTATAGTTGACACACAATACTGTATTAGTTCAGGTGTACAGTGTATTGATTAGACACTTATGTTTATGTAACTTAAGAAGTGATCACCTGGGCACCTCCGGTATCCGTGCCTGACACCGAGTGTGGTTATCACCATTTTACTGACCACGTCCCCACGATGCACCTCCCCTTCCTGTGCTCCACGTGGCTGTGTGCCAAGGACAGTTCGTTGTTACAGTTGGTGAATGGGGATAAGTATGCCTTCTTATGGTTAGAAAGTCCTTAAGTGCAAATGAAAAGGATTCATACACCAACATATTTTTACAGCAGTAATAAGTGTAAAGGAAGAAGTACTTTATTGTTATTCATGAATTATTTTCTCTGTTTTAAATAAATGTCATGCTACCTTGTGGTGTTTTTTTGTTGTTGTTGTTTTTTTTTTTTTAATATGCTAACCACACAGCTTCATCATTCTGAGAGAAACAAAATCAAAACATGTTAAACTTCCAGCTGGCAAAGATCCCCAATGTCATGATTCATGAACATTTTCCCATCGCCCCTGGTTATGTGGCTTCAGGAATATATAACGTTCATGTGCTGTTGACACACGTACCTGCCATTCTTTGAGTTGGTCAGTGTTAGTTTGGGGAGTATGGTTCCTCCTGTTCCCAGTTTTATCTGACTTTCAGACACAGAGAGCCGTCCGTAGTTTCTGTTTGGTTCTGATCTTAGTCCTGGCGTCAGCCATGGGGATAGTTTCTGCCCCTTTGATTGGCCTGGCGCTTGCCAGTCACTATGACAGGTTTGTACTCACTGCATATTTTTCTTTCACAAGTAAGCACTTTTTGAAAAATGTTTTAAGATGGAGACTTTCAAACCTATGCAGAAGGAGAGAGAATAGTATAACAATCCCCATGCACCCAGCAACCGGTTTCAGAAATTATCAACATTTAATTGTTGTTGTTTTTTTTAAATCCTCGCCCGAGGAAACCTTTTCCATTGATTTCCAGGAGGGGAGAGAGAAAGAAAGACATTGACGTGAGAGAGACACATTGATGGTGCACTGACAGCCCGGGAAACCTGCCACCTGGTACATGCCCTTGACTGGGAATCAAACTCCTGATCCTTTGGTCCTCAGGCTGATGCGCTAACTGCTGAGCCAAACTGTGTATCTTTTTATAAGAGAGGTGGGCAAAGCATTACTAATGAAATAATGACAGTAAAGTGTGACAAGGCTGTAGTAATCAGATGAGAGAATTCCATTTAATTGGTTTAAACAGTTTGAATTATAAACTTAAGAAGGATTTAAATAATTTTATTTTTAATATATTTTATTGATTTTTTACAGAGAGAAAGAGAGAGGGATAGAGAGTTAGAAACATCGATGAGAGAATCATCAATCAGCTGCCTCTTGCACACCCCCTACTGGGGATGTGCCCGCAACTAATGTACATGCCCTTGACCGGAATTGAACCCGGGACCTTTCAGTCCACAGGCTGACGCTCTATCCACTGAGCCAAACCGGTTTCGGCAGGATTTAAATAATTTTAAACATAAAATTATTAAAGCTTGGCTAATAGTATTGCTTAACAGAAAGTGAATAGAACTTACATTTAATCATGTTATTCAGTGATACTTTAGTGTAGTCTTAAATCACCTTAAAATTATTTTTGGAGGCAGGCAAGAGACAAATCATGAATCAAATACTCCTTCTTATTGTCACCTGATGTTTGAAGAGGGTTGATTTATTTTTTTCTTAGCTGGGGACTAAGAGCAGAAAGCATGTCTTAAAAACTTCTCTGTCCACTGGCTCCTAGATCAAAGCACTTGATTGCTTTGTAAATAGCAAATAATTGTTTACTTGTTTATGATACTTCCGAAGCATTTGCAAGTTCTTAAAAACTTAAAGTTTTCTTAAGTTCATAATTAATAATTAATGCCAGTATTACTAACTTTATAATAAACTTTCTCCTAAGGTTATTTTATAGAAAGTAAACCTAACCTGACTTTGTGACTACGATTTTAGTGAAGATTTAACGATAACCATAGCAACATAACTGCCCTTTTGTCCTTGTCACCTGCAAGGTTCTAAACAGTTTCATTAAATCCTCAGATCTATCTTTTGAGGACGTTTTAAGAAAATAATCCTTACTTTGTAAAATGAACCTGAGGTTTTAGGGAAGAAAAGTAATTTTCCCGATCTCACATAACAGGTACTGCCTAGGATTTAAAAAATATATATATTTTTTTCTTTTTGGGAACTTGGTTCATGTACTAAATAAAATGCATAGTTTGGTAAAACCAGTGGATCTAAACTGTAACGTTATTAATCTAATCATTCATTTTCTTCAGGCTACTGAATTCAACCAATGGAAGAATGTTCTATTTATCATACAGTTTCTTCTTTCCTGTTTTTTGGGGTAAGAAACCATAGATAAGAATAAGCTTTGGTCTATGGCAAACAATATACATTCTCTCTGCTCTGTCAAAATTCCTTTGTTTTGGCTTCTCCACTTTTCTCTGGAAAGTACCCCTGTAGCAGAGGAGTGGCCTGGGACCCATGTCACGTGTCACAGTCTATTCCAAATACGATGTTGCCTATGGATTTCTGACAGTGAGTTTGAAATGAAGTTAGCTGACATGTCAGATTCCGTACTGTGTTTGTCTTTGTCACAAAGTCCTGTTTTCCAAGCTCCACCCCACATACATAGTGGAAATGACAACCATTTTCTGTAGTGCTGTACCTGCTGTGTTCAGGGAAATTTCTGAGAGATGTCAAGGTCATTATGTTGTCCAATAATGTTAGGCTTTTGTTCTTAAAAAATGTCTTAGGAATATTCTCCTGTTAGAGCCATGCAGCCGTGTCTCTCTCTTTCTTCTTCTTCTTCTTCTTCTTCTTCTTCTTCTTCTTCTTCTTCTTCTTCTTCTTCTTCTTCTTCTTCTTCTTCTCCTTCTCCTTCTCCTTCTCCTTCTCCTTCTCCTTCTCCTTCTCCTTCTCCTTCTCCTTCTCCTTCTCCTTCTCCTCCTCCTCCTCCTCCTCCTCCTCCTCCTCCTCCTCCTCCTCCTCCTTCCTCCTCCTCCATCCGTCCACTGTTCCTGCTTCCCCCTGCCCCCGACAGCCCCGCAGGGCTCCTCTGCAGAAACAAGCACTGACTGAAGTCTTTGGAGCATCCTTCCAGGATGGGGCTCCATGCGGATGCAAGCACCTGTGTCTTCTCCCACACAAAAGGGTTTTTGCATGAGTCTCAGGGAGTTGCTTATCAAAAGGCTTTTCCTGTGAAGAAAGATGAATTCCCCCCTTATTTTTTTTTAACTGTGAATGCTGCCATTTTAATTATGCATATCTGAAGAAAGATAACTCATGATCTCTTTGATCAGCACTCAATTTTCAAACTGGGTTTTAATTGCATAATACAGCCACATTCAGTAAAACTATTTATGTATGCTCTAGCCGGTTTGGCTCAGTGGCTAGGCATTGTCCTGCGGTCCCAGGTTCAATTCCAGTCAAGGGCATGTGCCTTGCTTTCGGGCACATCCCCAGTGGGAGGTGTGCAGGAGGCAGCTGATCGATGTTTCTCTCTCATTGATGTTTCTAACTCTCTCTTTCTCTCCCTTTGTCTCTGTAAAAATCAATAAAATATATAAAAAATATTTATGTATATCCTCTAGTTCAGTAATTCTCTCTGTAGCTTTGTCTGACTTAATATTTAACCTGATGATGGAGTTTTTTTATTGGAATGATTTTATGTTTTATTTGTCCAAGTTTACAGCCTTTTTTCAAACTTCTCTTCTCATTCTTTCATTGGAAGTCCTTGTGACTGTACTTTTTATTTCCTTAAGTGTCATGTGCATAGCTATTCTATGTTCTGTATCTCATGATGTCAACATCTGCAGTTCTTGAGAATCTAAATATGTACTTTATTGACTAACTGGGAAGTTTATGACTGTCATTATGGTCTTTTTTCCAGTGTTCTGCTCTGCCTGCCTCGAGGCAGCTGCCCCTGCCCCACTGTCTGTGGCCCTGACTGTTGCTTGGCCCTGATTGCTTACTGCTCTGTTCCAGTTCCTCCTCTTTCAAAGAAGTGACTTGTAATGACCTCTTGTGCCTCTTTCAAGACCATCCATCTCCCTAATAATGTGTTCTTTCCCGGCATTGGTTGTTCTCAAGGGGAGAGAGGGTACTAAGTGCTCAAAGTGCTGAGGCAGCCATTGTTGGAAGCATAAGTTAGTAAAATATTTGTGGTTTTCCCAGTTGTTGCCTGAGAACACTTAACTACAAAAACAGTCTACAAAGTCATGTTGTGAGTTACCTTTATCAAACCATCGTTTTTCCCTTCCAATTAAAAAAAAATCAACCTATATCGATACAAACTCAGACCCGTGCCTTTCTACTGCCTCAGCCCATTCACCTGTGAGCAGCAGAGCCAAATTTCCAAGTCTTTTCTCATCCTATGTAATAAAACCCTAATATGCTAATCAACTGAATGGTGGAACGACTTGTTGCTATGATCTGCACTGACCACCAGGGGGCAGATGCTCATCCTAGGAGCTGCCCTCTGGTGGTCAGTGCGCTCCGAGAAGCTGGGCTCACGGCTGGCGAGTGCAGTGGTGGTGGTGGGAGCCTCTCCCACCTCCATGGCAGCGCTATGGAACCCTCGGGGGATGTCCAACTGCCGGCTTAGGCCTGCTCCCCCTAAGCTGGCAGTTGAACACCCCCAGGGGTCCTGGACTGTGAGAAGGTGCAGGCCGGGTTGAGGCACTCCCTTCCCCTCCCCCTCACAATGCATGAATGTTGTGCACCAGGCTTCTAGTGTTATTATAAACTTGAAGAGATACTTTTTTTCATCTGCACTTTGCTATGTGACCATTCCATGAAGGGAATCAAGAAGTGAGCCCTCCGGGGGAGCTGTCCTGTAAGTGCTGTGGCCTGCGGAGCTGGGTGGGAGCTGCCACTCTCTGGGGCTTGACCCCATCTGTGTACAGTTCCATATCCGCCCCCCCCCTCCATTTAATAATGTAGAAACAAATACTCTCCTGTTAAAAGTTTTTAGTATACTATTTTATCAGTGCTCACTGTGCCAATGAAAATGTCCCAACGCATAGTAATTATGAATAAATTAGTAAAAATGATGAAATCATTAACATTTCAGATTTCACCCAACTTTAAGAATGAAAACCTGGTAGACCTCAGTTTTTTTAAGTAGGTCTTTTGAGGACACTAAAGTCATCATCACATCCCAACAGCTCCGTGTCTGAACTCTGGAATCAGATGGTCTGTGTTTCAGTGGTGGCTTTGCCACTTATCATCAATGGTTCTTGGTTAAGCTATTTAACCTCGTCAAGCCTCAGTTTCCTTCCCTCTGGGACCAATGAGCTAACTTTAGCTGCTAAAGTATCTGATTTATAAGGTGGGGTTCTGTGAACTGGATGAGTAATGAGCACAGTGCTAGACACATATAGAAATGCTCAGTAAGTATTATATATTGTTAATATTTCTGTTTCTTGAGGCCATCCTGTTCAGTTTGGCTGTCCTCTCTCTCTCTCTAATCCTCACCTGAGAATATGTTTTTATTTATTTTAGAGGAAGGGAAAGAGAGAGAATCATCGATCGGTTGCCTCTTGTACACACCCCAACCGGGGATCGAACCCACAACGTAGGTAGGTGCTCTGCCCAGAAATCAGACCTGCAACCTATGGGACGACGCTCCAACCACACAACCAGGGCGTGCTGTCCTCTGTTCACTGGGACGGATTTGGGTCTACCTCAGCACGGGTTTGAGAGTTTTCTTCTGTGGTGTATACTGTACTCCGGGGCCCAGTGTTCATTCTGAAGCTGCTCTAGAGGGAAGCTTCCATTTCGGCCTGGAGGGTTTTCTAGAACCCTGCTTCCTGCAGTTTCTCACCCACAGGACCCTGGGATGGCCCGTTGTGTCTTCGCCGAAATAGAAACGACTGAGCCTCTGGGAGCGTCCTTGGGTTCCAGACAACTGGCGCCGGGCTCGGCTGTCCCTCCTCTCAGGTCCCTGCTCAGGGATCGTCCGCCCCAGACACCCGAGGCCTCGGACGCTCAGCCTCCTACTCACAGTCACTGCGCTCAAGTTTGCTTTTCAAACTTTTCCAACCACTGAACCTCTATTCCAAGTTGAAAGTAAATTTCAAAATTATAACACTTTAAAAATGTGATTGAGAAGCCAATGGAATGGTGAAAAGGAGGGCCTTTTCTTTGGAGTTATGGTGAAGGACTCAGCGTTAAGAAATGCTATTTGTAATCAGGCTTTTGAAAATAAAGCATACAACAGAGTGAAATGTGTCAGGGAGACACGCTGGATTGTGGGAGGAAGGTTGTAAAACACAGACCAGAAGTAAGTTGACCAGCTGGATTTTAAAAGCTGGTTCTGTAGGTCTTTTTAATCTTGCTGAGAAAGGACAGGTTCAGGTTCATTGATACCAGCCACTGGCACCGCTCCCAGGCCTGAGGGAGATTATCCTAATCTGTTTCTGCCCTTGAACCCCAGGGAAGCAGTAATGTATTCCTTAATGAAAACACAAAAACATCAGATTTCCCTACTCAGGGGATAAAAGGTGTTCTATTCTTTGAACTGTCATGGATCCTGGCAAGATGCAGCCCAGGAGGGACCAGGATGCTGTGGATTGCTGGGCACTGGGATGACAGAGCTTTGGAGCTGGCAGATATTCCCATAATTCTCCAGCAAACAAATCTTCGCGTGTGATCGATGCTCTAGGACAGTGGTTGGCAAACTCATTAGTCAACAGTGGCAAACCATGGCTTTCCAGCCACAGTTTGCCGCCCACTGCTCTAGGAAGAGGGGTCTATTCATCCCACGACCAGCGTCCTCACCAGCCATGGGCAAACTACGGCCCGTGGGCCGGATTCGGCCCGTTTGGCTGTTCTATCCGGCCCTCAGAGCCGAAAGAGCAGAGGTTTCTCTTGCTCTCCCCTCCACTCCTTCCCCAGCAGCCCAAGATGAGAGTGTCAGCATGGTCAGGTTGCTTTTGTTCCGGCCCTCCAGTCCAGTTTAAGAACCCATTGTGGCCCTCGAGTCAGAAAGTTTGCCCACCCCTGGTCCTCATACTTCACGGAGGCCTGGGGTTGGAGAGTCCTACCAGAGACGGCAAGATGAGAACGCTTGACGTTCTTTGAAACCCGGAATTACAGAACAGTAATGTTCTGGTACCATTGTGGTCGGTGCAAGGAGTGTTAAAGTGCCTTGTGTTATCTGAACATCTGCTTTGAATTTCTATATATGCTTGTGCATGGGATGTTAACCAGCAGCAGGTTGTAAATGAGGTCATTTGAGTTCTGTTTGTGATGGCCACCAGCGTACCAGACAGGCTTGGATAAATATTTCTGTGTGTGTGTGTGTGTGTGTGTGTGTGTGATTTGCAGAAACAGGAGGAAACCTTTGAGCAGGTTCTGGTCCAGGGCTGTCCACATGGACACCTCTATCCCTTGGGCATAGCTGGCATCTGCTATCTAGATAAATGTGTATCATATATGTGCTATTACTTTTCAAATGTACACAGATTATATGCGATTTAAAAATGCAGAATGGCAAAAAGCTGCTGAGTATTTGCAGTGCTTTTAAATATCTTAGCATTTTATTCAACCACAGGTGCCAAAATCAAAACTGTCATGTACAGGTCGACTTTTTGGTGCTAAAAGTGGTGTGGTTTCCTTTGGACTGAGTTAATAGAGGTTCTTTTAGTTTAGAACCTGGGTCTTTACCAAAGGATTGCGCAGGTACTTATTTGCATATAGAAATGCATTCTGTTTCTTAGAGAGAAAAAAAATACACCACTTTGATCTTGTGGTTTTATACTCATCCTCTTTGGGGACACCCAGTGGTTACAGTAAGAACTGCAGCCTTTCTGTGGAGACCTCATTTGTTACCAAGATCTGCTGGCTAATTCAGACCTGACCGCCCCAGGACCTCAGTGAGCGGGCTCCTCCCCAGCTGTCCAGTGAGTGTCCTGGTCGCCCACACTCGTGGTAGATGACATTGGGACCTTAGATCCAAGGTGTCCGTGATTCTGAACCCAGGCCCAGACGGTTTCACTGAAACGTGGGATGGAGAAAATGCAAGACCAGAATCCTGGGATAGGGACTTCAGCGTGAAAAGAGCACTAAGGATGTCCATGCTCATCCTGGTGTGAGGCCTCAGTGCCGGCGGGGAAGCCTGCTGGACCTTCCCTGTGTCCCTGCGTGGGCTTGGACCCTGCCCTGGGCTGCACGCTCTGATTTTGTAGACTCAGCTCCTCCCGAGCAGATGCTGGGGCCACTGTCTCTGACCCAGGCCCCAGAGCCGCCCTCACTGGCCGCAGGCTGCGTTTGTTAATCTCTTTGTTTTATGCATGAGCAGGATTGTTTATAGCTCCTCCGGGCTCTACATTACTGTTCAATTTATTAAAAATGTAAAAATTAAAATGGAGGTTTTGTTAAGTCTTTAATATATAAATACTGCTGCTCGATTTAAAAGCCAGTAATTTTTGCATAAACATAACTTTACTTTCATTATTTGATTAATGGTTTGTTATCTCAGGTTTAACTGATAAAAATCTCCTAACCAATTTACTGTAAATTAGTTCCATTTACAACTTAGTGAATTAAAAGGTTCTTAACCCCTTAAAACTGCTTTTACAGTCTGCTTTACCTGATTTCCCCCAGGAATTCCAGGCCCTAATGCGGCCCTCGCAAAGCTAATGAACCTGGTAGCTTTGCGAGGCAAAGCAGCCCCCTGAAATCTAAGAAACCGAAGTTGAAAGTAAATCAACTCCTTTTCAACGTGCCAGTATTGAGTGCCGATTTACTCAGGTTCTCCGACTCCTTTCTAGTCTGGCAGCTGCCCGTTCCAAGTTAGAGCCACACAGGCTGAGGTGGCGGCTTCTCTCACTTGTCAAGTGACTGCAATGACCTGGAGAGCAGACATTCTTTTGAGAATCACAGAACTGAAGATTGTCATTGAGTCTGTTCCTCAACTTCATGTTAACGCGTGGTGTACTTTAATCTTTGTTCTCTACCTCCCCTGCTAAGATACATCTCAGGCCAAGCGCCGTCACTGTTCTGGTTCTGGTTCTGTTGCCAGCAGTGAGAGATTTGGGCCTGGACTGGACACTGAGCGCTGAATTCTTGCAGGATTTATCCTCCAGGTGCACAGGCTGAGTCCTCTCTTGGGGTTCCCTCTGCTCCTGCCTTCCAACTGGGATTTGGTGTTAAAATCCAGTGTCATTCCTCCCCCCCCCCCCCCAATCCCCTGAGTTGATTGTGATCTCTGTCAGCATTTAATCACCCAATTCAGGAGGGGGGTATTTTGCACCCCACTTAGCTTGAAGGCAGTTTTCTTCACTACTTGGTGGTCACGCATCTTTCTTCCTGTCCCTGTGCCTGGGCTGTAGGTTCTTTCTGGGCGTGTGCTTTCCTGGGCGGTGCTGGGCACAGTTCTGTGGTCATTGCATTGGCACGGGGTAAGAAAGTACTGACAGTGTCGAATGCCTGGCCATTAACTTCGGTAACAGGTACGGAGTTTCACCCACATGGGAAATCCATTCACGTCAACCGCCTTTGTCCAAAGCCAGCAGCTGCTTGCTGATTTCCACCCTAACACCGTGCTGCTCAGCGCTGGCTGCTCGTGGACTTCCTCAGGGAGCTGAGAGTGTCTGCGGGCCACCCCCCCCCCCGCCCCCGCCTCTTCCAGGCACCATCCTGTGGAAACGTGCGCCCGGTGCCCTGGCTGGTGGCTCAATGGTTAGAGGGACGGCCTGTGCACCGCAGGCTCTCAGGTTCAATTCCCAGTCAAGGGCCCCAACCTGAGTTGCAGGTTCTATCCCGGTCCCGGTCAGGGCACGTGCAAGAGGTAGCTAATCAATGTGTCTCTCCCACATCGATGTTTCTCTCTCTCTCTCTCTGCCTCTCTCTCTCCCTCCCTTCTTCCCTTCCATTCTCTCTAAAACCAAAAAACAGTGGAAAAAATATCCCCGGGTGAGGATTAACAACAACAAAGTGCACCAGGTGATTCTGATGCACAGAGGGGTGAAAACTCAGTCCTGTGGTGTAGCTGTCGAACGAAAGATTTCAGATCATTTAAAAAAGTCTCATTGTTCCTACCCCCTTTTTGAGGAACCATGAATGGAAAAGAGAGACAAAATGAAAAGAACACTTAAGGTAGGAAGTCTGGCCAGTGCGTGACTGGGCCCTTCTCCTGCGGAAGGTCAGCGTCAAGAGACGTGTTAATGTGTGGGGGGTACAGTCCCCTCCAGTGCCCGTGGGGTCCCTCCGACTGAAGCAGCCGCGGTCCTCACGCAGCCACCTGCTCAGCTGTTACTCCCTCACAGGTTCCTGCTGATGTACTCCACCGTGCTGTGCAGCCACTACAACTCCGCGCTGACCACGGCCGTGGTGGGGGCCATCAAGGTGAGGGCTGAAGCCTGGGTGTGTGTGTGTGTGGGGGGGTGTGGTATGGATGTGTGTGTGGGGTGTGTGTATGTAGAGGGTGTGTGTGGGGTGTGTGTGTGTGTGTGTGTGTGTGTGTGTGTGTGTGAGTGGGGTGTGTGTGTGGGGGGTATGTGTGTGGGGTGTGTATGTGTGGTGTGTGTGGGGGGGGTGTGGGGTGTGTGTGGTGTGTGTGTGGGTGTGTGTGTGTGGGGGTGGGGGTGTGTGTGTGTTGGGGGATGTGTGTGTGTGGGGTGTGTGTGGGGGGGGTGGGGGGGCTGTGGGGGTGGGGGTGTGTGGGGTGTGTGTGGTGTGTGTGTGGGTGTGTGTGTGGGGGTGTGTGTGTGTGTGTGTGTTGGGGGATGTGTGTGTGTGGGGTGTGTGTGTGGGTGTGTGTGGGGGTGTGTGTGGGGGTGGGAGTGTCTGTGTGTGGGGGGGGGGTATGGGGAGAATGGGAGGGATGTGGAGTCAAATCGGGACTTCCGGTGAGCCCCCGTAGAAACCGAGTTAGATTTTGTTGTTATGGTGGAGGAAGAGTGCAGGCGGTGATATTTCCAGCTGTGCCTAGGCCATCACTTCTTCCGTCTTCTAACCCCGTGGTCGGCAAACCGTGGCTCTTGAGCTGGCTCTTTGTCCCTTTGAGTGCAGCTCTTCCACAAAATACCACAGCCTGGGCGAGTCTGTTTTTGAAGAAGTGGCGTTAGAAGTTTAAGTGTAAAAAATTGGGCTCTCCAAAGAAGTTTCAATCGTTGTCCTGTTGATATTTGGCTCTGTTGGCTAATGAATGAGTTAGCCGATCCCTGGCCTAACTCATAAAAAAGAGGGAGGATAGCTAATTGCAGAAGGGGAGGCACATTATGATGCTTTAATTGGGGGTGGTGCAGGGGCGTGGTCTGGGGAAAAGGGGTAAGAAAGCTGAAACAGGGCTAAGTTCCCCAGCTCCCGAAACGCCCTGTCGTCTGGTTTCCTGGGGGAATCTGCCCACGAAGAAAGGGAGCCCTGTGAGGACAGCCACTCCGTGGCCAGGTCCCCTCTCCCCGTGGGCCTGGGCACGGCGTGCACGCTGGCAGCCGAGTGCACACGCGGCGAAGGGCCGGTCTGCGTCCTCATCCACGGCTGCTGCCTTCCTCCTCGCGTGGACTGGGGGGTGGGAGGCTGCCGGGCCGGCTGTCCGCAGCTGCCCCGAGGCCTCCTGCGGCACGCTGGGCAGAGCGCGTCTTGGAATGGATGAGACGCCTCTGATCCTTTCAAGTTCAGGGTCAATAATATGAAAGTTCACTACCCAATGATGTAGAGAGATGGGCTCTGGGAAGTGGGTTATTACCCGACTCTGACCTCTTCTTCCAGTGTGTGAAGCACGGAGGATGCAGTCTTCCGTGATCGCCACGCCACAGCTCACTTCATTTGTTAAATATGCAACGGGTTTCCATTCGTCCAACATTCTGTGAGCCCCTATTATGTGCAAAGTAACTAAAAGAGTTCATTTCAGACGTCACCTTAGGCATGCATTTCCCCCCTAAATGCTGCACATTTTAGCGACCGGTCCTCTCTTCCCCTGCAGAACGTGTCCGTGGCCTACATTGGGATGCTCGTCGGTGGAGACTATGTTTTCTCTGTGTTAAACTTCATTGGGTTAAATATCTGGTAAGTGGGAGTTTTCAGTGAACTCATTTTTGCAAAATATGAATTGGTAAACGTCAGACTGGTCTGTAATAAAAGTGTAGTATGCAAATTGACCCAAAGGCCAAACAGCAGAACGACATCAGGATGACCTCACTGTGACACGCACTGGCGCCAGACCGGCCAAGGTGGGTGCCCTGCGATTGGTTGGGGGCCCCCCTGCCATCGCCCCAGGATCGCCCACAGAGGGAGGCCCAAGCCAGCCAAGTGACCACAACCCACGCCTGTTGCCTGCAAGGGGGGCGGGGGTGGGGGCAGCGCCACACAGATGGCAAGAAGGGGCAGCGGCGGGGGCGCTCCTCCCCGTGCACGGCCTCTGGCGCGAAGGATAGGTGTTTTGACATGCCAGTTTCTAAGATAATGTCACTTAAGCCACTAAGTTCATCATGTGTCCTGAGTGACGAACATTCCAGGGCTGAGTGGGCTTTCATCCACGTGCCTTCCTCCCGGCAGAGCCCGGGGTCCGACCCGGGGCGCGGAGGCCGCATTAACCTCGAGCGCCATCGGGGCGCCCGGGCTGCGGACGCGGGAGGGGAGACCCCAACACTTTTAGAGGGCGAGCTGGGTGCTAGACACGGGGCGCTACTTCAGGGTGATAACGTAGTTTATTCCTTGACAACCAAGTGCTTATTTTCTCAACAAAGTTCGGTAGTAGAGTTGATCTACTCTTCTTTATTTCTGCCCAAAAAGATTTCTGAACTAAGGGGTCATTCTCATCAAGTAACCTAAAAACAGGGATAGGAATAGGATAAAACCAACCTGGCCCGTGAGCAGCTGCGGGCGCTCACCGCCCTCCTCTCCGCAGCATGGCGGGCGGCCTGCGGTACTCCTTCCTGACGCTGCGGGGCCAGCTCCGGCCCGCACAGCCCGCCGACGAGGAACGGCCCCCGGACCTGACGGCTTAGGCCCGGCGGCCTGGCGGCGGGGCTGCTCTACCTTGGACGTGGGCCGCCTCCCGGTAAAGCAAGAACAGGAACGTCTGCCACACGCAGAGAGCACTACCTCGCGGGCACTGCCAGGGAGCCGCCGCCCGGAGGACCGCGTCCTTCTCTGGGCAAAGCCTCAGGGCCAAAGGGAATCTCCGAATAAGCCAGTGGGTACCGGGCTGCCCTCCGCGGTGGGGTGGGGTGGGGTGGGGTGGGGGTGGAGGGGTGCGGCCGCCCTCTGCTGCCCCGGGACTGCAGGTGCCTGAGGAGGTGCCAGGCGCTGGGCGGGCATTGACTTTCTCACCAGCACCTTCGCCTCAGGGCACAGGTTCCAGCCCAAGCAGTGCCTTGTACACAGGCGCATCTTTATTTTCACAAACTTACCCAATTAACTGCCAGTACAATCGCCTGTGAGCTTCCATTCTGTCTTACACGTTGGTCAAAGTGAAATAACAATAGCCCCTGCGCACGCCTCCTGCTGTGTGTGCTATTCTGGTAGCCGGGCAGGAGACGGTCAGTCGGTCCTTCCCGCCTGAGGGTGAGGCTCCCCGTAGGGTCTGTCTGGGGGAAGTTACAGAACAGCCCGGGAACACTACGAGGCCGCGTGTGCTCGTGTGCGCGTGTGCCCGGGACGCCTCAGCGGTCACCTCTCTCCCGTCTCCTCCAGTGTGTTCAGGGGCCTTGACAGTCAGACCACGTGGACTTGAACCACAGGCCTGTTTCCTTCCCTAAGTCCGCCTGGCCCGGGCCCTGGGCTGGGAAGGCCCCCCTAGTGCATGCGAGTTGTTACTACTCTCCCATCGTGAGGGGTCGGGGTGCAGGGCAGGCCTCAGGCTGAGCTACGAGAGAGCCCTTCCCTCCAGCCCTGCCTCTGCTGCCGCCACCGAGACCGCAGGGCCCCTCGCGTGGCTGCTGTGGTCTGCCCTGTGAGGCTGACTTGGTCCCTGCCATTAGGTCCCCGCCGGCTCTAACTTCCTACGTTTCTGGGAGCTGAGCCGGCTGTGGCCAGGGCAGCAAACGAAGGAATGATTGTGCTGATGTGTTGTTCCAAGTTAAAATTCTTAAATTGTAAAATGCACACAAAAGGCCCTCTCTTAGCCATTCCCGCGTGTCCAGGTCAGTAGTGCAAAGTATGTTCACACGTGGTGCCGCCGACCTCGGACCTGTCTCATCTCCAAACGGAAGCTGTGTCCGTCCAGCAGCTGCTCCTCCGGCCCCTTCTCCGAAGGAGGCCGCGGCCTGCCTTCCGCCTGCGTGAGCTGGGCCTTCTCCCGCCTCCGGGAGGGGTCACACAGCATTCGCTCTTCGTGACGGGCTCATTGCACTCGGGAGAAGGTGGCCAGGGTCACCCTGCTGTCCCGTGTGCCGGGACGTCCTTCCTTTGCAGGCCGAGTGCTGAGCTGCCGGTGCATAGGCCGCGTTCCTTCGCCCATCAGCGGCTCTTGGGCTTTGCACTTCCTGGCCACGCGTGAACGCTGCTGCTATGAGCCCGGTGTACACGGTGTCTTTGAGACCACGCTTTCAATTCTTTCTGGATATTATTTTTTAACCCTAATTTATTGATGTTTAGAGAGAAGGGAGTGAGATAGACAGATGGGGAGAAACACCACTTGCTGTTCCACCTGCTGTGCATTCCGTGGTGGTTCCTGTGCGAGCCCTGACCCGGGACGGCACCCGCAGCCTTGGCGGATTGAGATGGCGCTCCAACCAGCGGGGCTCTTTTGGGTTGTCAAAGTAGAACCCGCTTCCTCTGCCGAGGAGCACGTCTGACACCAAACGTGCGGGCCTTTGTGTCACCCCAGCAGTCCTCCAGCTCTGGACACCGGCGACACTTCCTGCAGCCAGCACAGCCCCCGCAGCCCGCACAGTCCCCGCAGGGTGAGGGCCAGTCCCTCCACACTGCCCCCACCCCCTTCAGATGCCAACCCCGAGCCCCCAACCAGTGCTCCTGATAACCAGCCATAACCGGGGCTTTCCTCTCCCCGGCTCAGTAGTTTGCTGGAACGGCTCACGCTCGTCCTTGTTATTCAATTTGTTCACAGAGAAGGATGTTTGAGGAGGTCCTATTTAGAAAATAGTGTGGTAACATTTTAAAAGGGGTTTTCTTTGTATTTTTTTGTATTTTCTTTTGTGCATTTAAATTTATTCAGGGAAGGAGGCTATAGCCATCCCCAGAAACAAAGGAAGGACCCTGCATTAGGGAGAGGAAAGTCCAGGTTGTTTTCTCAGAAATGGGCCCATTTTCGGGAGAGTCCAGTGGAGGTTGCTGTCTGAATGGGCGCAGATGAGCCCGGGCCTTCTTTTGCATCTGACATGGTGGGAGGGCCATCCTCCAGCCCTTGGTGTCAGCTGTCTGCAGCCAACAGGAGGAAGGAAGGAGGGAGGGGGGAGAGAGGAGGGAAGAAGGGAAGAGGGAGGGAGGGAGGGAGGAGGGAAGGAGGGAAGAAGGAGGAAGGCTTCCCTGTTTCCTTGTTCAGAGGTGAGAACAGGGATGGGGTCCGCAGTGTCTGCACAGAACTTGGTTGGGCAGGTTCTGTGCCTGCTGCTGGAGTGTGAGCTAAACGTCCACAGGCGTGGATGGATGACTGCCCGAGGAGCCCTGTGGACACACTTCCCAGGGGAACCAGCAAAACCAAAGACGACTATAAAACATTGAAGATCTCTTGAAATTGTCCTAATGCAGCAAAGGGAGAACACTGACTCAAGAAAACCTGGTCAGACTTGGTAAGCACAGTGAGAGGCTGTGGCATTGGAGTCTTGCCCAGCCTCTACCCAGCTTGATGGAGGCCCCTCCCAGGTGGGTGTGGCCAAGAAGGTGGGCTCCTTGTCTTCTCAGCTCCCAATGGATGCCACCTTAGCCTAGGAGGAGGGCAGGCCGCCAGCCTTTCTCCTCTCCAAGTTGAAGAGGCCCAATGGCTGTCGTGCAGCTGAAGGACAGGGCCACCCTCCACCAAGCCCCGACCCACAGGCTGGAGGCTCTCCCCCGGGGGCAGTAGCCAAGACACTGGTTCCCAGTCACCCTCACCCCAACCTGATGGTGGGCAGAGGCTCCATGCTGTGGAGAGGCAAGTGGACAGGACCAGAGGAGCAGGTCAGAGACTGTCCCCAGGAGGGGGAGGCTGTGCAGTAAAAGAATTTAACCTCTCACCCAAAAAGATGTCTGCTTGGCCCTGGGCTTCTGGGAGATCACCCTGATCCCATGGCATGTGAGGCCTGATGGAAATGCCATGGCTCACCTGGGGACTTTGGGTGACTGGAGATGGGGGCTGGCCTTACTTGAGTGGACGCTGGCCACCCCGACAGGTCAGGACTGTGGGTGAGGGTGGGGGCTGTGAGTTAGGGAGGGGACTGTGGGTTAGGGTGCAGGCTGGGGGTGATGCCTGGGGGTCCTGTCCTGCCTGTGTAACGGAGCCACGAGGGGAAACGCTGTGACATGATCCCCACTCTGAACACGAGGCCGGCCCGGGGAGGTCCTTGGGGGAGGACTCCATGCTCGTGCTCACATCCCGGTGCTGGGGAAGGCGTGTCCTGACTCCACGGAGAGCAGTGGCCGCTCCGATTAGGTACTTCCGTAGACTCCGCTCTGCGCTCTTTGGGGAGACTAAAAATCACTTGGGGGCGAATTTTAAAGAAGTTCCCCCAGGGACTTGGGGGTTTTTGTTCAGGTAGGACAATGCTTTTAGACTGAGTTGCTCATGCATTTCCATCGAAAACTTGGGGTCCTGGCCAGAAGAGATGGGGGTGGATAGTGCCCCCGGGTGTGTAGTTTTGAATGGGATGGTCTAGTCCTTGTGTTTTTTATCTGTGAAACCAACCGAGGACATTCTGCGGTCTAGATGACTGGCATTTTCTAATGGTGGCCTATTCTTCTGTTGTGATGGCACCTTCTGGCATCAGATGGACTGGGTTTGCAGCCAAGCCCTCCCAATGAAAACAAATAAACAAATAGATTTATTGAGGTTTTCTTTAAACACTATAACATTTACCAGTTGTAAAGTGTATGATTTAATGATTTTTGGGGTAAATTTTTAGAGTTGTGCAACCGTCACCACAATCCAGTTTTAGAGCCTTTCCATTACCCCCGAACAACCCCTCATTCCATTTATAGTCAATCTCCATTTCCATCCCCAGCCCTCAGCACTCCTCTGCTTGTATACCCTACATTCTAACAATGCATGAAGGAGAATGTCAGTTTCATTGCATTGTCACGAGCAGTGTGTAACTGCTTGAAGTTCTATTTATTAATTTATTTTATTATTTAATTTGAATGCCCCCCTCCTCAAGACTGATAGAATTATATGATTCTGTGTAGTTAGTTCTCTGGCCTCAGTGTCCCTGCCTTGCAGCCGGGTTCAAATTCCGACCGCCCACCTGGCTGTGTGGCCTTCCATGGTCACGCTCCCCGTCTGTGCCTCCCTCTCCTGTCTGTAAAGCGCCAGCTGCCCTCAGGGCTGACATCTGTGGATTCATCTGTGTAAACCCTGAGATAAAGGCTGTTGAGTTAACACATGTCAAAATCTTAGGGATTTTGGCCTCAGCCTGGGAACCTGGCCGGAAGGTCTTGAGCTTCTGCAATTACCCTGAGCCCTGAGCCCAGGGCACTCACTGATCCGACAAGGCCGACCCCTGGGGAGACGGCAGGAGCCTCGGGTGCTGGGCAGGGGGTGAGCCCAGAGATATTTTTCAAAAAGAAACCCGTATTTGTATTGATTTTGGAGAGAAAGGGAGTGGGAGAGAGGTAGAAACATCAGTGACGAGAGAGAATCATTGATTGGCTGCCTCCTGCATGCCCCACATTGGGGATCCAGCTTGCACCTCGGACATGTGCCCTGACCGGGAATCGAACAGTGACCTCCTGGTTCACAGGTTGACTCTTAACCACTGAGCCACGCAGCCGGGTGAGAGCCCGGGGTCTTGGCACAGGGGCGCTGCGGGAGCAGATGGCCCTGCTGCCCCTTTCCGGCAGCCACCTCCATGACAATCCTCTCCCTGCAGTGTCTGGGCTCTGAGCCGGACCACGGAGGGTCAGGGTGGGACCCAGGACTGGGCCCTTCAGCGGAGGCTTGGGCACCTCCTTGGCGGGCTGCAGGCGTTCCTCTTGCTCTCTGCAAGAAGGCATTGTTTGCTTCTGGGCCCTTCAGACGAAAAAGCATGATGCAGCAAAAGCAACACAAGTCACAATCTCAGCCTGGTAACTCGGGTCAGGATCCTCTCTTGCTCAGTCCGCCCCAGGTCCCCACTGACCCCCTCCACAAGGTGTCTGCTAGGCCCCTTGCTCCGCTCAGGGCTGCGGGCCTTCTCCTTGCTCTGCTCAGGGCCTTTGCTTCAGCTACACCCTCTGCCTGACCTTCTTCTCTTCCTGGTGCCTGCGCTGTCCTCCTCCCAGCCCCTGCTGGAGGTCATCTGCTCAGTGCCCCCTCTCAAGTCCCAGTTTAACTCTCAACACGCCCAGACCAGCTACACCCCCACGGCTTCCACTTACACACAGCCTGCAGCCTCCTCGGAAACCCAGCCGAGCTTCTGGCTCCCTGCCGCTCCCAGAAGGTCAGCGAGGCATCCGGTCCTCCACCGTCTCCTGTGGTCTAGGTGGAGAGCTGTCTTTCCCCACTTGTTCTTTCTTGGCCGGGACTCTCCAAGGAGGCCCGGCCTGTGCAGAGGCCGGCACAGCCCTAACCTGAGGTGAAGATGCGCTGGCATCCTGGGTCTGGTGTATCTATGAAGTGGGAGTGAGCTCTAGACTGCGCTGCTGGATATAGCAGCCGCCGGCACGAGGGGCTATTTCAACATATATTGTATTAATAAAAAATAAGCATTCTGCTTCTTAGCCAGACGGGCTAATTTTCCCTGCTCAGGAGCCCATGCCCCTGGGGCCCCGCTGGACATACCAGAGACCCACAGCGCCTGCCACAGAGCGGCTGGGTATGCTCCCCAGGTCACGGGGTAAAGATGGCCTGGCTTCTCCATTGGAGAGAATTATGTTTCCCCCTTTGCAACTATGGTAACAAGTGATCTGGGGGCGGGGTGGAGAGGAGAATTCATAGTAATTTCAGGAATGTGCATTTTTGAGCACCTACTGAATGCAAGCAGGCAGCCCACAGAAGGCAGGAAGAGAAGGACTTTTTAAAAATCTATATTTTATTGATTTTTTACAGAGAGGAAGAGAGAGGGATAGAGAGTTAGAAACATCGATGAGAGAGAATCATCTATAAGCTGCCTCTCCCACACCCCCTACTGGGGATGTGCCCACAACCAAGGTACATGCCCTTGACCAGAATCGAATCCGGCACCCTTCAGTCCACAGGCCGGCGCTCTGTCCAATGAGCCAAACCTGTTTCGGCAAGAGAAGGACTTTTGCCTCCTGTCCTGTCCTCCCTCCTTGTGCGCTGGCATGCAGCCAACCTGCGCCTAGAATGTGGGAGCGAGTAGGGGCTGTGGTGGGAGGGGAAGCGAGTGGCAGACAATGACTGTTGGGTGGAATTACTGAAGTCCTGGGACATGCGAAGTACACAGCACACTTTATAGAGGAAAAAGGAAACAGTTGGGAAGGATGGCAAAAACCCATTATAAGAGATAACGACAATGAGGGCATATGAAATAAAGGCAGGGGTTAGGGGAGTCTTGGGGAAGGTCAATAGGAGCAAAAAGAAGACATGTAGTGCTACTATAAACAGTAATTGAAAAGCAGGTGTGAAAGGTAAGGAAAAACGCGGCTCAACAAACCACTCTTCCCTCATGCCAGGGTTTCAGGAGTCAAAGGGCCCGTCCCCAGCCGGCGCAACGACGATGCTGGTTTCGAGCCTGGCACCACCAGCTCAGAAGCTGCCCCAGAACACCAAATTGGCCGATGAGGGGAGAGGCGGGGCACCAAGACAACCTATGCCGCCAAATGGGCCCACTATGGCCACACAGTGGGCCTGGCCAAACTTAGCCTATACATCTGACGTCACAGGAGGCCGGGTGGAGCCCGCACTGATTTGCACAAAGAGCACTAGTACCGGGGCTGCGGTGCCAGGCCTTTAAAGGCGGCCAGTTAAATAATTTTTACAGTTACAGCGAAATACTTTCCACTCCCATTTGACCTGGCTTCTTACAGCGCCACATCATAGAACATCTCCTATTGCTGCACTTATGTAAGAGCTGTCTTTGATCACGTAAAACCCTACACATTGTTCTAGTGTTACCGTCCAAGCACGTCCTAGAAACCGCGGTGTATTGTGGGTGCAGTATGCAAAACACCGGGCAGACGCAGCCCCGCCCCCCGGCACGCAGGGCCAGGGGGCGGGGCCGCCGCGCGCACCCTCCCTTCCTCTTGGGCGCCGAAGGGCCGCGGGGCGGGAGGTGGCGGAGGCGGAGAGGACGCCCTCGGGGACCCGCGGGCCGTGAGGGCGCGACTCCAGACGGCAAGTCGGAGCACGCGGCACCCAGAGCCCCGAGGCCCGGACCCAACAGCGGCGGCCCTGCCCCCGGCCCCGCCCTCGAACCCGCACCCCCAACCTAACCCCAACCCGCTCTTCCACGCGCGCGACCGGCTCCTCCACGCGCTCTTGTTCACGACGGCCGCCACCCACTCGCGGCTCCTCTCGCCCGCCCGCCTCCCGCCGCCGTCTCTTCCCTTTGCTCCAGGTGACCGTGTTCCCGACCCCGGACTCTTGACCAGTGGCCGGACCCACCCCCAGACCTGAAACCTCTGACCCCGCCCCCGCCCTGGACAGCCAACCCCTTTCAGTGGCAGGTGTAGACCGGGTCTGTTCCTGGGTGCGTGCCCTCCCCTTTACTCTGCGCCCTAGCTCCGACCCCCACCTGACCCTTCACCCTGTGGGTGGTGCCACATCCCGACTCCAGGGACCCCCAGCCCTCTGCAGGCAGCACCCGCGCGGCCTCACCCTTGCTCTGATGGCCCGATTCCCAGGAGCCTGCCAGCCCTACTGTGCCACTGCCACGTGGGGTCCTCGGCCTTGGGAAGACCCTTCTCACCCCCCATCCTGCCCTCTCTAATTTGACTTTCTATTAATGTATGAGGTTAAATATTATTTCACGTTTGCATATGGTTGTAGTATTTCTCTGTTTAATTTTCTGCTCATGTCTTTTAGCGCCAAGATGTTCTTTGACCTTTGCCCGTGATCTTCTGGCCTGAGTCTGGGGCTCCCTTTGGGCTCCCTTACCTCACTTGGTGTCTCTCCAATTCTACCAGCTGCTTTGCATTTCTACTGGTCTCCATCCCCCACTCCCCTCCAAACCATCCCCCCTCCACTCTGTGAACTTGGATACTGGGTCCTGTTTAAGGTACTTCTTTACATGGCCCAGTCCTTTCTCCTCCAACACCAGACACGGGGATGTTGAGGTTAAGTACATAGATTCGTCTCTCTAATCTGAGGTCTTACACGTGTAGTCCAGGGGCCAACTTCTTACCACATGGGCAGGCCTTTTAAGACCAAAACAAGTGCTGGAAGAACCGCCTGCCCTAAGGTTACCTGATGTTCAGAACCTTTCACCTGATTGGGGTATGAGAGACATGACCACGCCCTGGGAATGCTCACCCAAGAACATGGCAGTCACCACAGGCCTGTTCCCTATAAAGCAGCCACATTCCACTGCTGGTGCCCATCCCATCCCAATCTCTGCTGGCGCCCACACTAGTCCCATTCCACTGTTGGTGCCCATCCAAATCCCATTGCACTGCTGGTGCCCACCCCAGTCCCATATCACTGCTGGTTCCATCCCAATCCCATTCCACTGCTGGTGCCCATCTGAGTCCCATTCAACTGCTGGTGTCCATCCTATCCCAATCCCATTGCACTGCTGGTGCCCACCCCAGTCCCATTCCAAGAGGGAGCTGTTAGATGATTCTCTCTCATCGATGTTTCTAACTCTCTATCCCTCTCCTTTCTTCTCTGTAAAAAGTCAATAAAATATATTTAAAACAAAAAAAGTAATTGTTGGGGAGATTTTGAACACCCCAAAAAAATCTGCATTCAGATTGCTTTTTTATTTTATTTTTTTATTAAGGTATTATATGTGTACATAGCTTACCATTGCCCCCAACCCCCACCTCCGACCTCCCATACATGCCCTCCCTCCCCAGAGTGTCCATTCATTGTACTTATATGCATGCATACCAGTCCTTTGGTTGATCTCTTATCACGTTTGCATACTGGTTGTAGTATTTCTACACCCATTGTCAGATCACCCTACCCTCCCCGCTGTCATTTGACAGTCTCCTTGTTGCTTTACTGTCACTATATCTATCTTTCTGTTCATTAGTTTATAATCTTTATTATCCATAAATGAGTGAGGTCATGTGGTGTTTCTCTTTCATTGACTAGCTTATTTCACTCAGCATGATGTTCTATAAATCCATCCAGGTTGCTGCAAATGATGAGAATTCCTTCTTTTTTGAAGGCAGCATAGTATTCCATTGTGTAGATGTACCATAGTTTTTTGATCCAGTCATCTGCTGATGGGCACCTAGGCTGTTTCCAAATCCTAGCTATTGTAAATTGTGCTGTTATGAACATAGAGGTGCATATATCCTTTCTGATTGGAGTTTCTAGTTTCCTGGGATATATTCCTAGTAGTGGGATTAGTGGGTCAAATGGGAGTTCCATTTTCAGTTTTTTAAGAAAACTCTATACTGTTCTCCACAGTGGTTGCACCAACCTGCAATCCCACCAGCAGTGCAGTAGGGTTCCTTTTTCTCCACAACCTCGCCAACGTTTGTCGTTTGTTGTTTTGTTGATGTTGGCCATTCTGACAGGTGTGAGATGGTACCGCATTGTTATTTTGATTTGCATCTCTTGGATAATTAGTGACTTTGAGCATGTTTTCATGTGCCTCTTGACCTTCCTTCTGCCTTCTTTTGAGAGGATTCTATTTAGGTCCATTGCCCATTTTTTAATTGGCTCGTTTATTTTCCTTTTATTGAGTTGTGTAAGCTTTCTGTAGATGTTGGAGATTAAACCGTTATCAGTGATATCATTTGCAAATATGTTCTCCCATACAGTGGGTTTTCTTGTTGTTTTGTTGATGGTTTCTTTTGCTATAAAAAAGCTTTCTATTTTGATGTAATCCCATTTGTTTATTTTCTCTTTAGCTTCCATAGCCCTAGGGTTAGTATCAGTGAAGAAGTTCTTTAGGCATATGTCTGAGATTTTGCTGCCTGTGGATGCCTCTAGTATTTTTATGGTTTCCCGTCTTATGTTTAAGTCCTGTATCCATTTTGAGTTTATTCTTGTATATGGTGTAAGTTGGTGATCTAGTTTCATTCTTTTGCATGTATCTGTCCAATTTTCCCAACACCATTTATTGAAGAGACTGTCTTGACTCCATTGTATATTCGTGCCTCCTTTGTCAAATATTAACTGAGCATATTGATTTGGGTTGATATCTGGATTCTCTAATCTATTCAATTGATCTATATGTCTGTCTGTTCTTGTGCCAGTACCAGGATGTTTTGAGAACAGTTGCTTTGTAATACAGCTTGAAATCTGGTATTGAGATCCCTCCTACTTTACTCTTCTTTCTTAGTATTGCTGTGGCTATTCAGGGTCTTTTATTGTTCCAAATGAAATTTTGGAGAGTGCTTTCTAGGTCTGTGAAGTATGCTGTTGGTATTTTAATGGGGAGTGCATTGAACTTATAAATTGCTTTGGGAAGTATGGCCATTTTGATGATGTTGATTCTACCAATCCATGAACATGGTATGTTCTTCCATCTGTTTACATCTTCCTCTATTTCTTTTTTCAGTGTTGTGTAGTTTTCTGCGTATGGGTATTTTACCTCTTTAGTTAAGTTTATTCCTAGGTATCTTAATTTTTTTGGTGCGATGGTAAATGGGATTGCTTTTTCAGTCTCTGTTTCTATGAGTTCGCTATTAGTGTATAGAAATGCCATAGATTTCTTGGTGTTGATTTTGTATCCTGCTACATTGCCAAATTCGTTTATTAAGTCTATTAGTTTTTTTATGGAGTCTTTTGGGTTTTTTATGTACAATATCATGTCATCTGCAAATAGGGACAACTATACTTCTTCTTTTCCAATTTGGATGCCTTTTATTTCCTCTTCTTATCTAATTGCAATGGCTAGTACTTCCCGTACTATGTCAAAGAGGAGTGGTGAGAGTGGGAATCCCTGTCTTGTTCCTGTTCTTAGAGGGAATGGTTTTAGTTTTTGCCCATTGATTATGATGTTGGCTGTGGGTTTATCATATATAGCTTTTATTATTTTGAGGTATAATTCTTGTACTCCCATCTTGTTGAGAGTTTTTATCAGGAAAGGGTGTTGGATTTTATCAAATGCTTTTTCTGTATTGATTGATATGACTATATGATTTTTAACTTTCAGTATGTTTATGTGATGTATCACGTTTATTGATTTGTGGATATTGTACCATCCTTGCATTCCCAGAATAAATCCTACTTGGTCATGGTGTATGATCTTTCTGATGTTCTGTTGGAGCTGATTTGCTAGAATTTTGTTGAGGATTTTGGCATCTATGTTCATGAGGGATATTGACCTGTAATTCTTTTCATTGTGATGTCTTTATCTGGTTTTCATATTAGGGTGATGCTGGCTTCATAAGAGGAGCTTGGAAGTAATCCTTCCTCTTGAATTTTTTGGAATAGTCTGAGGAGGATAGGCTTTAGTTCTTCCTTGAATGTTTGGTAAAACTCTCCTGTGAAACTATCTGGGCTTTTGTTTGCTGGAAGCTTTTTGATAACTGCTCAATTTCTTCCAAAGTCACTGGTCTATTGAGTTTTTTAGTTTCTTCCTGATTGAGTTTTGGCAGGTTATATTTTTCTAGGAATATGTCCATTTCCTCCAGGTTGTCCAATTTGTTGGAATAGAGTTGTTCATAGTATTTTGTAACAATCCTTTGTATTTCGGCGGGGTCTGTTCTTATTTCACCTCTTTCATTTCTGATTTTGTTTATTTGGGTCCTCTCTCTTTGTTTCTGGGTTAGCCTGGCTAGAAGTTCATCAATCTTGTTTATCCTTTCAAAGAACCAGCTCTTGGTTTTGTTGATCTTATATATTGTTTCTTTGGTCTCTATGTCATTTATCTCCACTCTGATTTTTGTTATTTCCTTCCTTCTGCTTACACTGGGCTTTTCTTATTGCTCTTTTTTAACTGTTTGAGTTGTAGAGTTATATAATTTGTTATAATTTTTTCTTTTTTTTTTTTACAATAAGCTTGTAGAGATATGAACTTCCCTCTCAAGACTGCTTTTGCTGTGTCCCATAGATTTTGGATTGTTGTGTTTTCATTGTCATTTGTTGCCAGGATGTTTTTTATTTCTTCCTTGATTTCTCTGGTAACTCAGCCCTTCCTTGTTCAGTAGCATGCTATTCAGTCTCCATGTGTTTGATTTCCTTGGGTTATTTTTATTCTAGTTGATTTCCAATTTTATGCCACTATGATCTGAGAAGATGCTTAATATGATTTCTATCTTCTTGAATTTGAAGAGACTTTGCCTATGTCCCAACATGTGGTCTATCTTTGAAAATGACTCATGTGCACTTGAGAAGAATGTGTATTCTGTGGCTTTGGGTGAAATGTTCTGAAGATGTCGATTAATTCCATCTGGCCTAGTGTGTCATTTAGGGTTGATGTTTCTTTGATGATTTTTTTGTTTCGATGATTTGTCCAAAGGTGACAGTGTGGTATCAAAATCTCCTACTATGATTGTATTGCTGTTAATCTCTCTCTTAATGTCCTCCAGCAGTTTTTTTTTTTTTAATGTATTTGGGTGCTCCTGTATTGGGTTCATATATGTTTACCAAGGTTATTTCTTCTTGTTGGATTGCTCCCTTTAGTATTATGAAGTGGCCTTCATTATCTCTTGTTATGTCCTTCACTTTGAGATCTAATTTGTCAGATATAAGTATTGCTACCCCAGCTTTTTTTTTTTTTTCATTTTCGTTTGCTTGGAAAACCTTTCTCCATCCCTTCACCTTCAGTCTGTGTGTGTCTTTTTTTCTGAAATGGGTTTCTTGTAGACAGCAGATATATGGGTCTTGTTTTTTTTATTTTATCCAATCTGTTACCCTATTTCTTTTTATTGTAGCATTTAATCAATTTACATTTAAAGTTATTATTGATAGGTACTTATTCGATACCATTTTTATTCTATACCCCTGTGTTCCTTCTTTGCTTCCTATTTCTTTATTTTTACAGTAGACCCTTTAGCATTTCTTGCATTGATGGCTTGGTGGAGATAAATTCTTTTAGCCTTTTTTTTGTCTGTGAAGCTCCTGATTTCACCTTCAATTTTGATTGATAGCCTTGCTGGGTACAGTATTCTTGGATTCAGACCCTTCCTTTGCATGATTTTGTATATTTCATACCATTCCCTTCTGGCCTGATGAGTTTCTGTTGAGAAATGAGTTGCTAGTCTGATGGGGGTTCCTTTATTTGTAACATTCAGTCTCTCTCTGGCTGTTTTTAAGATTCTTACTTTGTCTTTGGTGTTTGCCAATTTAATTATAATGTGCCTTGGTGTCAATCCTTTGGGATTCCTTTTACTTGGGACTCTGCGAGCATCTTGGATTTTTGTGGGTTTTTTCTTCTCTATCTCAGGGAAGTTTTCTGTCATTTTTTGAAATACATTTTCCATGTCTTCCCCAGTTTTCTTTCATTCTGGAACCCCTATTATTCTAATATTGTTTTGTATTGTCCCAAAGCTCCCGTAGGCTCTCCTCCTGCTTTTTAATTTTTCTTTCTATAAGCTCCTCTAATTGGGTATTTTTTCCCATCTTGTCTTCTGGCTCACTGATGCGGTCCTCTGCTTCTTCTAGTCTACTCTTGATGCTTTCTATTTTGTTCTTCATAGTAGCAATGCCATTTTTCATTTCTTCTTGGTTTATCTTCATTTCTTCTTGGTTCTTCTTCATTTCTTCTTGGGTCTTACTCATATTGTCAAATTTGTCTTCCATTCTTTTTAGCCATCTTATGATCATTACTCTGAATTCTTGCTCTGGTAGGTTGCTTGCCTCTAACTAGTTTACTTCCTTTTCTGGTGATGCCTGCTTTTCTTTCATTTGTGGGCTGTTTTGTTGTTGTTGTTGTTGTTGTTTTCTCTCCCCATGGTTTCTCTTTTCAGAATGTCTGGTTATGTAGTTCTCTTCTGCGTTGATTTAAAGGCACACAATACAACACTACCAGGTACAATACAAAAGGCACTGAATAGGAATGTATTTGAGATATTAAGAACCTCTAATAAAGGTGACCTCTAGAGAAAGGCAAATTAGCGGAGAGGAGAGAAAGAGAAAAGGTAAAGAGACAGAGAGAGAGAGAGAGAGAGAGAGAGAGAGAGAGAGAGAAAGAGGGATAAAGATAATAAAAAAAAAGTAGTATCAAAATGAAATTGGATAACAGGAAAGAAAAAAAGAAAGAGAGAGAGAGAGAGACAAGAAGCAGACTAAGAGAGAAAAGGGGACCAAACTATATATATGTGGAAAAAATTCCAATAGGACAACCACTAATCCCAGCAAATGCCAGGAACAATACAATACTCACTAATATCAAGCAAGTCTAGGATAAACAGAAGTAAAAAACATACAAAAACAAAGCAATTACAAAATACTAAGCAACATTAACAACAAAAGAATAAGTATATCAATCTCACTAAAAAGCATAAAAATTCAATATAATCAATAATCACGCAAACAACAACAAAAGGACAGAGAGGAAAACAGTTGTGTGTGTGTGTTTTTTTTAACTAGTTAATAAAGCGAAGAAAGTGGTATTTATGTACTTGGAACATGGGTTTGGAAACTAGGTATATAAGTAGGGTGAGAATTTTAGTGGGGGGTATACAGAAAGAAAAGGGAAAAACTAAAGCAGGAAAGGTTAAGATAAACAGGAGATGAAAAGGGGATAGGTTAGTAATAGATTGATGGTGTAAAGGTTGAGTTGAGATAAGGTTGAACGATGCTATATTAGGGATGTAACTAGAATGAAGACTAATCTTAGTGTAAAATAAAGAGAAAATAAAATGGTACTTAACAAAAAGTGCAAAATAGCAGTAGTAATAATGATGATTGAAACTAAATGTAATTATTGAAGAGGTAACATCAAGTGAGGAAAAAATAAAAAAATTGTTTCTTAAGTAAAGGATGTAAAAAAATGAAAATAAAAGATGTAAAAAATGAAAATAAAACAAAATATAGAAAAATTAGCATAAAAATGTGTAGTAGTAGTCATTCACTTCCTCTGTTTTTCTGTTTGGCACGCCTGTTTCTCAGTCCAGACAGCATTGCGGTTCCCTGTGTTCAACTGCACCTCAGTTTTGTAATTTAAGCTAGACCTTAATTTAAGTAGGCTATTCCTTCCGTTTATTTTTGATTACTAATTAAAAGTAGTAAAAAAAAAAAAAAAAGGCAGTTTGTATATCAGCCTCTAGGTGACAGTGTTTCTGGATTGACTTCTCCGTCTTTGGCTGCTCTGGCCTTCTTTCTTTTTCTATGGCGCTCTCTATGGTACCTCGGTGGTGGCTCCCGTTCAGGTCCCCTGTTTCCAGGCAGGCAATTTCCCCCTGCAGACTCTCAGGATATGCCAAACTGGGCGGTCTTTCCCTAGTGCTCAAAAGCCAACGGACGAAGGGGATCAGGCTCAGGATGGGTCTGGGCCAAGGCGTCCAGATGTTCTGCTTATGACAGGATAGTCCCGATTCTTAACAATTTGTCCCACGCCCCTTGGCGTATTAAAATAAAGTCCCAATTTTTGGGAAGATCACACCAAACCCGGCACTGGGTCTTGCAGCGTGCTGTTCTCTCTGGGGCCGCTGCCTCTTTCGGAGCCTGCTCTGGTAGCACAGCCACTACAGGCGCTGCCGCCACAGGAGGAACCCAGAACCCCCACATTATCCCCGGCAAACTCTGACCTTTCCATGCCTGATTGAAGAACTTCCTTGAATCCACGTGTTTGCGCCAATTGGGGTGTCACAACTGTTTGGTGGGCTCCATTGTTGTGGGCTTTTCAGGCCTCAGGTAAGATCCTCTTGTTTTTGTATGATGGCGAATTTTTCCCTCTGAGCCCGTAGGTCCCAGAGAAGTTCCCGCTGCAGTGTGGGCTGCCTGGTCAGGGAATCCTGTCCAGCAGACTCCCCCTATCTTCTCCTAGAGCTCTGCCACTGCTCAGCTTGCCAACTAACACTTCCCGATCAATTCTCAGGCGCTCCTTCTACCTGCTCTGGGACTAGGTTCAGAACAGGTCCATCTGATCAGCCGCCATTTTGTCAGATTACTTTTTAATGCTTTAAGTTCTCATTCCTTTTGAAAGAAAGAAAAACTATTTATTGTCACTGATGATGTGACTTATGTAAAAAGACAAGCTGCAGCTCCGATCAGTGGAGCCATCCTTACAAGAAAGCACTTGGCCCCTCATCAAAAGACTGGCAAAGAGCTATACTTTTATATGTTTTAAGTTAAAATGAAATGTTTAATACACCTACCCTTTGACCCGGTAAATTCACTCCTGGGTATAAACCTAAGAGAAATGAAAACACATGTCCACAGAAATCCTTCGCAAAGATGTTCAAGCAGCATTTGTCATGCTAGCCCAAACTGGAAAACCAAACACCTGGCAGGAGGAGAATGAACAAACAAATTGTGATATATCCCTACATGAAATAATACGCAACAAAAAAGTTATGACTGCGACAACGTGGGTGAATCTCGCAGACATCATCCTGCGTGAGAGAAGCCAGCCAGACGTGAAAGAATCCCCACTGTGGGATTTCATTTATATAAAATTCTATCACAGGCAAAAAGAGTCTCTAGTGACAGAACTCAGGAAATGTCACTATCTCCACAGAGTCATGGGTCACACACTCTCCATTGGTCAAAATTGTATAGATTGTATACAAGATTGGTGTATTTTAATGCATGTAAATTTTACCTAAAGAAAAAGGAATTTAAAAACTTGAGTGAGGGATGGGGAAAAGATGAAGTTAAGAGATAAAGCGAGAATGGCTGATGTTGATCATTGCTGAATACTATGCTGATGGTACGTTATACTATTCTGATTGCTTGTGTATGTTTGGAATTTTCTATAGTAAGTTCTTAAGGTAAATGTTTAAGGTATGTGTTTTTCTCTATTATTCCCAGATCTAATCAACCTTTTGTTGTTGTTGTTGTTGTTGTTAACCAAACCAACCTTTTGATCAGCTGCCCAACACCCTGCCACTCAGGGGTCTCTTACCCCCAGGGTCCTGCACGCTCTACCCAAAGGAGGGCTGAGTCCCAGCTCTAGCCGGAGGTCTCACAGGGGAGCTTTGAACACCACATCCAAGACATGGGGGATGGGCGGGGGGAGAATGAGGGGGAGGCGGGGGGAGGGGCTCCCGCTTCCTACCACAGTCTCATGCTTTAAAAAAGGCAACCTTGATTCAGGCCTTGCAACCTCATTAGAATTTGAAGTGAGAGGTGATGCCAAATAACAAAACCAAAAGAACATGAATCTCCATTATCAGGCAGAGCTAACAGGACAGCTTCGTGTCCCTGAACTCCCCTGTCTTCATCTGTGAAAGGAGGAGGGGAGCGTGCACAGGCTGCAGTAGTCTCCCGTGTCTGTGGCCCCGTCCCCACAGTCACGGAGGTCCTGACACTGCCCCGGAATGCCAGCCCGCCTTGCAGCTCCTGCTGCTGTGCCACTGAGCTCTGATGTCACGTGACGGCCCCAGGAATCTCCCTTAAAATGAACCGGGCACAGTCTGCTCCTCTGGAGAACCTAGGAAGAGAGGCCAGGCGGGCAGGAACCCGGCGCCTTAAAACCTCCTTCACAGAGCTGCCCTTCATGGCCAGGCCCGCCCAACTACAGACTTTTATGTAAATGAGAAATGAATGTCTTCCTTCTTAAAGCCACCGTGGAAGTCTCTGTTACACAGTTATAAGTTCCCACTTAAAGCTATCTAGTACAATACGCACTTCATGTGTGCTGTGCTAGGTGAAAATGCACATCTATAACACACAGTAGGTCTCAAGAGCAGTAGTAAATATGTTTTCATTACATCTTTAGTGCCGTATTTGCCGGTGTATAAGACGATTTTTTGGCCCTGAAAAATACGTATTTGCCGGCATATAAGACGACTGGGCGTATAAGACGACCCCCTAACATTTCCACTAAAAATACAGAGTTTGTTATATACTCGCTGTATAAGACTACCCCCCCACATGGAGGCATATTTTTCAGGGCCAAAGGGTCGTCTTATACGCCGGCAAATACGGTAATAGTAAATGTCCTTTTGGTGTTCCGTAACCCACCCTAGGTCTAGCAATAAGGAGCACATAGTAGGCCTTAACAAGTACCAGCGGGCATGAACTGAATGTATCGCACTTTTGTTTTCATTAATGGCAGGCAGGCATGACTCTAAGAGGGATAATTAAGAAGTATAATGGTTAATCATCTGAACAGGTGGGATTTAACAATTTAAAACCAAGAATTGATGGGTGAACACAGTGGTACATTGAGACAAACACCTTCATGAAACAAGGATCAAAGATTAGCAGCATCAGCACCAATGACATTTGGTGCCGGCGAGTCCATTGAGGGTGGAGAAGGGGGCTGTGCTGTGCAGTGTGTAGGGGCAGGGAACCCCTGGCTTGCACCTACAAGAGACGCCAGCTGCACCCTTCTTTCCCGGGGTGCAGTAACCACACCAGTCACCAGCAAGTCAGGAACAAGTATGCAAATTAACCCAACCAAGATGGTTGCAGCCATGGAGCTGGAGAGAGCAGCAGGCTTGAGTTGCCCCCAGTGATGGAGAAAGCCAACCTTTCCACACAGCCTGGCTGGCTGACCTAGGCCTCCACTTAAGGCTACAAAGTTTCAATTATAGAAGATAAGTAAATCCCAGATACTAGGGCCTCCACTTGGGTCACCAGGGTGTGTGACCGGCCTACAAACCACCACAGGCCCCTCTCCCAGGCCACCCCATGCTCCAAAGGAACCCCACCTTGATCGAGGACACACTTCAGGGCAAACCAGCTGGCCCCCACCCATGCACCAGGCCAATTTAATAAAAGAATAACATGCAAATTGGCCATCACTCCAACACACAAGATGCCTGCCCCTATGAGGTCAAAGATCATGCCCTCATGTGGACACAAGATGGCCACCAGAAGATGGCCAGCAGGGGAGGGCTTTTGGGAGGGACCAGACATGCAGGGGAAGGCAGTTAGGGGTGACCAGGCCTGCAGGGGAGGGCAATTAGGGGCAATCAGGCTGGCAGGGGAGTGGTTAGGGGGTGATCAGATTGGCAGGCAGAAGCAATAAGGGCAATCAGGAAGGCAGGCAGGCAAGCAGTTGGGAGCCAGCAATCCTGGTCCCATATTGGAGAGGGTGCAGGCTGGGCTAAGGGACACACACAGCCTGTGCACGAATTTCCTGCACTGGGCCTCTAGTCCTATATAATAAAAGGCTAATATGCAAATTGTCACCATGGATAGGAGTTTGACTGACAGGGAGTTAGATGTGTGCTGACCACCTGAGGGCAGCGCAGAACATGGCTGGCGTTGGCACAGCACTGGCAGCGGGTGGCAGTTGACATGCTGCCGGCCCCAATGGGCCCTGGTGAGAGCAGGACTGCAGCAGGATGGTGGAGCAGGTGGTACCAGACCAACACAGGTGCAAGCAAGGGCCAACACAGGTGCAAGCAAGGACCCCAATTGCCCTGCTGGTCACCTCACAGATTGGCCCTGATAACTGGCCAGGCCTAGGGACCCTACCCATGCACAAATGTCATGCACTGGGCCTCTAGTATGTTTATAACCAATAAAAATATTTCTTAGAAAATATTGAGAAAGAAAGTTTATTTCCAAAACTTACCTGAAATTAATAGTCTAAAAGAGCTGAACAGAAAATTATAGACTATGTCAGGGGTGGGCAAACTTTTTGACTCGAGGGCCACAATGGGTTCTTAAACTGGACCAGAGCACCAAAACAAAAGCAACCTGACCATGCTGGCACTCTCATCTTGGGCTGCTGGTGAAGGAGCGGAGGGGAGAGCAAGAGAACCCTCCGCTCTTTCTCGGCTCCGCAGGCAGGATAGAACAGCCGAACGGGCTATAGTTTGCCCACGGCTGGACTATGTAGTCAAAGTTTTTAATTTTACTGAAGTAACTAGAGTCCAAAATGGCTAAGTGCTCTGGCCCCTGTCAGCCATCTGTGAAACTCTCCTCCTTACCTTTATTTTTTATTTTTATTTTTTTTAAATATAGTTTATTGATTTTTTTATAGAGAGGAAGGGAGAGGGATAAAGAGACAGAAACATTGATGACAGAGAGACATCGATCAGCTGCCTCTTGCACACCCCCCACTGGGGATGTGCCCGAAACCAAGGTACATGCCCTTGGCCGGAATCGAACCCGGGACCTTTCAGTCCACAGGCCGATGCTCTATCCACTGAGCCAAACCGGTTCCGGCTACCTTTATTTTTTGATGAATCATCTACACACACTGAAAGGTAGCTCAAAAAAAAAGATTGAGGGGTGGACCTTGAGGGCATTATGCTAAGACAGAAAAAGATAATACCATATGATCTCACCTATATGTGGGATCTAAAAACAAAAATACAGAACAGATTGGTGGTTATCAGAAGTTTGGGGGTGGGGGTGCTGAGAGAATTGGGTGAATGGGTTCAGAAGGTGCAAATATCCAGTATGAAATGAGTACGTCCTGGGGACAGAATGCGCAGCGTGGTGACCATAGTTAACAATACTTTAGTGTATATTTGAAAGTTGCTGAGAGTAGATCTTAAAAGTTTTCATCACAAGAAGAGAAGAATTAGAAGCATGTGTGGTGATGGTTGTTATCTAAACTTGTGATTATCTTGCAATATACACTTACATCAAATAATTATGTTATGCACCTGAAAGTAATATAAGGTTATATGTCAGTTATATCTTAATTAACTTTTAAAAAAGAACTACTTCTTTTCTTGGAGAGGGGGAGGGGGATTTCTTTCCACAAAGTGGATTCTGTTCTAAAATTCCTGCAAGATGAAATAGAAAGACTCAACAGTCTCTCATCCAGACCATTAGAGGGCACTAGCAAGTCAAGACAGGCTGAGCCCTACCCACAGTGGATAAACTACAGTGAGAGTAACCATCATTTTTTGGCATGAGAAGCAGACAAAAATGATTAAAACCATGCTGACCCTTGGATGACTGTCTTCAGCTTTTCCTGGCAAGCCATGGCTAAAGGAGTCTTTTTGAAGCGGGGCATTCTGGCCTGGCTGCAAAGCCCAATTCCTCAAGCAATGAGTGACAAGAACAAGAAATGAATGACACGCCAGGAAACAGCCCCAGTAACAGCTCCCAGCTGTTTCCAGGCAGCAGCCCATAATCACCTATTTCCCTGCTCCAAGTGTGGCAGAGGGGTCCTCTGGCCTTTAGCCGGCGGGGAGGCAGCACAGCTGGGAGGCTGGGAGAGCACAGAGTGAATGCTTCTATCAAAACCACCAGCTGCCAATGTTCTTTGGGGTCGCACACCCTCCAGACAAAAAGAAGAGAATCAAGCCAGAGCCCCGTACTCCTCGGAGGAAACAAAAGCGCAGTGAGAGTTGGCAAGCCTCCCTGTTCTGAAATGATTCCAGACAACAGTAAATTGGGAAAGTGGTCAGTGTTGAGTGGAGACACGTGGGCCTGGCTGCAAAGCCCAATTCCTCAGCTCTCTTCACAATATGTGCACGTAAAATACACAGGGTTAGGGGGAATAGGGTTCACCCATTTCCATTAAGTCCAATTAAAGAACCTTATCCCAGAAAGGCAGGGCGCTACTGTAGTGCTTTAGTCTACATATGCTGGGAGAGGACCCATGTTCAAATCCCAGCTCTGCCACTCACTGATTAGCTGAACCTGTGCAAATTACTCAGTTTTTTCCCCCTGTGCCTCAGTTTCCTCGACTGTAAAGTGAAGACAACAGTAATAATATTTCCTCCTTCCTACATTGCAATGAGGATAACATGGTCCCTGACACATTATTAGTGCTCAACAAATGTTAGCTATTAGCTAGTGCTAGTGGTGATGGGTATAAAAGTCTGAAAATACAGAGCTTTTCTACCCTTGCTTCATAAGCCAGCCCAACATTTTGGGGCCTTTGTTTTGAGGAAATTCTCTCTTAATATAAAGGCCTTCAAAAAGCTTGTAGGCAATCAATCTATCATTCAAAACCCAGGAAAACCCCTATCTCACACAAATAAAAGTTACTTCTAAAATCTGCCTTGGGCTGTATACACTAAAATAGGTTTCTTTTCTCACTTAAGTTGCTGGTTGTGGAAGTTCGTCCCCAAGGCGAATTCACCAGGGTTTGAGGTGAAGGTTTATAAGTACAACGTCTACACTTTAAGTTGTTCTAACAATAGTTGAAATGCCAACTCCCCATAATTTATATGTGCTGGGAAAAATACTTGTATTAATATTAATCAGTGTGGCTCATTGTATTTTCCAGTGATGGTCACAGAAGGCAAAGGAGGGTCAGAGTACTCTTGCTATTTAAGTAATTTTAATTCAAAATCATAAATATGCCAAAGTGACATATTTGAGGGAGCTTGCCGTGAGTCCCATCTTTAATCTTACAAAATAAGCTAACCTAAGTTTTGCTTGTATGAATAAACTGGCTTCATCTGCTCAGGGAATTTTCAAAGCCTATTTCCATTTATCCTTGATTTTAACGTGAGCTAATTGGCACACAACTTGAATTCTAGGTACTGTATCTGTGGCGTGGACCTCCAGCTTCAGGGGGTGACGGGTGATGGTCTGTTCCTTGACCCTCTGCAGTCAATGCAGAACCTGGTGGAGAAAATGATGCTGGATGGCCCATCGGACCCCCGGACTATCTGATGTTGGCGTTCCTCCTGAGGTAGTTGGTGTAATGAGTCAGAAGTAGCTTCTTGACCACGCTGCTGTAGATGGCCCACGATGGGATCAGGCTCAGAAAGCTCGCCTTAAATAGACAAAAACATGAGTGTCTGGGTGAAAAGAAGGGCAAGGAAGTTAGAACTAAAACATCTCAGTTTATATTTATCATTTCAAAAAAATATTTCTTCTGACTACTGAAGTTAAGTGCCAAATCTCCTAGTACATACAGTCATGTGTCACCTAACAAGAAGGATTCATTCTAAGAAGTGCATCATTCGATGATTGCATCATTGTGGGCACATCATACTTACACAAACCTAGATGGTACCTCCTTCTACACGCCGAGGCTGTGTGATATAGATCATTGCTCATAGGCAACAACCTATACGGCACATTACTGTACTGAATGCTCTAGGTGGTTATAACACAATGATAAGTATTTGTGTATCTAAACATAGAAAAAAGTATACTTAAAATTTTTAAATATGGTTACAATATTGCAGAAAAGATATGAAAAACTGTACGCCTGTACAGGACACTTAGCATGAGTGGTGCTCACAAAACTAGAGCTGCTTTGGGTGAGTCAGTGAGCGCGTGGTGAGTGAATTACAAGGCCCAGTACATTGCTGTTTGCTGTGGAAACTTTTCATCACTATATAGTTAAGATACACTAAATTTATTTTTAAGGATTTAATTCTTCAATAATGAATTAAGCTTAGCTTGCTTTAACTTTTCTATTTTATAAAATTTTTAGTATCTTTAGCTTTCAGTTCGTCTGCAATAACACTTAGTTTCAAACACATTTTATAACGGTACAAAATTATATTTTTCTTTATATCCTTATTCTATAAGTTTATTCCTATTTTAAATTTTTTTTTTTTTACTTTTTAAACTTTTCTGTTAAAAACTAAGATGCATGGAATACTATGCCGCTATAAAAAAGGAAGAACTCTTACCACTCAACAACAACAGGTCCATGGATGGACCTGGAGAGCAATATGCTAAGCCAGTGGTCAGCAAACTCATTAGTCAACAGAGCCAAATATCAACAGTACAACGATTGACATTTCTTTTGTGAGCCAAGTTTTTTAAACTTAAACTATATAGGTAAGTACATTGTTATTAACTTAATGAGGGTACTCCCAAGCTGGCCTTTGCTAAAAACTCAAGGGACCAAAGAGCCGCATGTGGCTTGCGAGCCGCAGTTTGCCGACCACTGTGCTAAGCAAAAAAATTATCCAGTTGGAGAAAGATAAATACCATGAGATTGTACTCATTTGTAGAATAGAAAGAACAACATAAACTGATGAACAAAACTAGATCCAGAGACATAGAAGCATCGAACAGACTGTCAAACCTCAGAGAGAAGGGGGTGGGGAAAGAGAGGGGGAAGAGATCAACAGAAGGACTTGTATACATGCATATAAGCATAACCAATGGACACAGATAGGAGGATGAGGGCATGTGCTGGGGTGGGAGGAGCCAGGAAAAGAAGACATGTGTAATACTTTCAACAATAAAGAATGTAAATAAATAAATAAATAAATAAGAGAAACACTAAGATACAAGCACACACTAGACTGGCTCACAGGGTGAGGACCGTCACTCTCACTGAGTCCCACCCCCTCATCCTGCCCACTCGCAGGTCTTCAGGGGCAGTGACATGCTCTCCGGAGGAGGTGTCACTCTTTGGGGAAATATGTCCATGGCGGCTTGTTACCATTTTTTTCATCATAGGTTTGCTTGGGGGCAGATAATGCAACATGAACATTCTTCTCTGTAAGTGAAAACCTTCTGGTGTTTTAAAATTAATGAACAACTTTTAAAGAAGCTTGTTGAGGTCTGCAAACCTTTGGCTAGAGCCAGTGGGCGGCAAATCATTAGTCAACATAGCCAAAGATGAACAGTACAACGATTGAAATTTCTTTTGAGAGCCAAATTTTGTAACTTAAACTTCTTCTAACGCCACTTCTTCAAAATAGACTTGCCCATGCCATGGTATTTTGTGGAAGAGCCACACTCAAGGGGCCAAAGAGCGGCATATGGCTCTCGAGCTGCAGTTTGCCAACCACAGGGCAACTTTCTTAGAGGTTTTTTCCTTCTCCTGTGTTTTCCTTTCCCCTGGCTGCTTCTTCAGCTACGCATTCTTGTCCCCACTCCAACAAGTCCTCCTGGTCACTTCCTCAGAACCCACCCCTCAGAGCTCCTGGCTGCTGTCCTCACTCACACCCAGGGGAAGGCTGTTGCCATCTCAACCACAGCCTGTGGGTTCTTGCACCCACCTCACGCTTGGCAAATCCTTTGAATCATGGACAAACTTTTTGAGTGTCTTCCTGTAAGTGCCGTTATACCCTCCTTGGTGGCATCGCCCCGAGCCCAAGCAAGGCTCTTGAAGCAGCTGAAGATGTAATTTTTCCAAAATTGCATCAGTGCTTTCGGCAGCTGCAGCAGTGGCCTGGGCAAATGTTGTCTTCAGGGAGTCAGCTTTAAAAGTTGCTGCAACTCCTGGATCCACTGGCGTGTTCACAGGGAGAAACACACTTCCATTTTCGGATGAAGATCGCCACTACGAGGAAGATTGCAAATAATAAGCTAAGTCTTGAAAGGCACTATTCTCCACGCAGCGCTACTCCATTTGCTGGTGTCGCCGCTGAGGAGGGCGTCCTGGGAGAGGAGCGGGAGCACCGAGGACTTGGCGTTGCTCCTGCATGTTGGCTCATGGATGTGTTTGGGGGCCCTGCGCTCCCCACTGTGCTGGATCACACAGCGTTTCCATTTGATGCCTGAAACATCGCCCCCAAGTGAGAATGCGATTCTGTCCCTTTAACGCCTTCAAACCTGGCCTTGACTCGGCCCCTTATGGATGAATCAGGTATCCATTTCAAACAGGGACGTTCCCTCCACACTGAACGTTTGCTCTGGCAAGTAATTTTCCTTCACAACCAGTTTCTATGGAGTTCCCAAAACTTCTTCAGCTGCCTTCACATCAGCCCTTGCAGACCCGCCACTCACTTTTCCCTTACGCGATGGATAGCTAGCTATTCTTGAACTGCTTAAAGCGCCCCGAGCTAGTGATACTTTCAACATCACAGTCAGCGCAGCCTTTTCTCTCAACACCACAAACTTTTTGCTTTGGACGTGATCACCATGATTCTGAGAGGACACGCTTCTGAGACTCATCTTCAATGCAGGGCTTTGGTGATGTCCCTTCTCAGCTCCCCTCACATTCTTCCTATTACTGATGGCCGTAGCTATGGTGGAACGGGACTTGCCTGACTGGAGAGCAATGACCATCAGTGATTTTCCAAATCCGTAGTCCTCAAGCACTGCTCATTTCACCTCCAGGTCAAGCACTCAGCGTGGCCTCCTCCTGGCCACATTGACAGTGGGTCTGTGTGTGCAGGGGCCATGGTGAACCAACAACACGGGTTACATCAAGCACAAGAGAAAACGATGCACTGGGATATGGCCAACACGAGAAGTGTTAGGCTGCTGCCATGGTAACATGGCATACTGGTTTACAGCAGACTTTTCATAAGTAGAAGGAGTACACAAATTTTAAAAATATATATTTTATTGATTTTTTACAGAGAGGAAGAGAGAGGGATAGAGAGTTAGAAACATCAATGAGAGAGAATCATCGATCAGCTGCCTCCTGCACACCCCCCACTGGGGATGTGCCCACAACCAAGGCACATGCCCTTGACCAGAATCGAACCTGGGACTTTTCAGTTGGTAGGCCGACGCTGTATCCACTGAGCCAAACCAGTTCCAGCGAGTACACAATTTTTAAAATTATAAAAAGTATAGTAAATATAAAAGCCAGTAACAGTCATTTTTTCATATCAAGTAATACACACTTTAGACAATTGTACGTGCTATACCTTTTATTATTATTATTATTTTTAAATTTTTAGTATTGACATTATTGCAGCTATCCCCCCCCCCTTTACCTACCTCCACCCACGCTACTCCCCCACCTTTGGCCTTCCCCAAACTATTGTCCGTGCCCATGGGGTGTGCATATAAGTTCTTTAGCTCACCCCTTCTCGTTCTTTATCCAGTCACCCCGCCCCTCAGGCGCAGGCCATGTGTCCATGCTTGTGGTTCCATTTTGTTCATCCGTTTATTTTGTTCATTAGATTCCACAGGTGCGTGAGATTATATGATCTTGTCTTTCTCTGACTGGCTTATTTCCCTTAGCATAATGCTCTCCGGGTCCCTCCATGCTGTCACAAAGGGTAAAAGTTCCTTCTTTTGTATAGCCGTGTAGTATTCCGTGGTGTAAATGTCCCACAGCTTGTTTATCCACTCATCTGCTGATGGGCACTTGGGCTGTTTCCAGATCTTGGCTACTGTAAAACGCTGCAGTGAACATAGGGTGCATACGTTCTGAATGGTGTCGCAGGACTCCGAGTATATATTCCCAGAAGCGGGATCGCTGCAGATATAAAACTGGCAGCATAGCAGGTTTGTTTACATCGGCATCACCGCAGACGTGTAAGTAACACATTGCTGCAACACTATGATGACCACACAATAGGATTTTGATCTTTGCTCCACTGTAACTTATGGGTCCACCATCAGACATGTGGTCTGTTGCTGACAAGAGCATAGTTGTATGGTGCATGACTGAAGTTGTTAAAATTTAAACCTTTTGTGACACTTTCTCTGCAAACAAGGTTTTCAAGGAAACTAAAACAGTCACTTACAGGACCAGCCTGAGGAAATTCTAAATAAAGAGAACTGAGTCCACGGTAAAGCTGCACTAGCCCCTTCTTCCTCTCAGCGAGCACTTTCTCTCCCTGCTGCCCCCTCTCCCAGTGTCTTTGTGTTCTTCCCACTCAGTTTCTCTTACAAGGAGGATGCAGGAGACATCGATCTGGATAAAACTCATGGCAATTCTGGAACAGGACTACACTGGCACTGTGTTGTGTTTTCACTGTTAGCATGCAAGATTCCCATCGACCTTTGTTTCATGTTTGTATTTGTTTCTTTTTTTTAAAAAAAAATATGTTTTTATTGTTATTTTTAGAGAGAGAGGAAGGGAGAGGAAAGAGAGAGAGAGAGAGAGAGAGAGAGAGAGAGAGAGAGAAACATTGATGTAAGAGAGAACATCAATCGGTTGCCTCCTGCATGCCCCCTACCAAGGATCACGCCCACAACCCGGGCATGTGCCCTGACCAGGAATGGAACCAGCAACTTCTATACATGGGACAACACTCAACCAACTGAGCCACACTGGCCAGGCCTGTATTTATTTCTAAAAATGGCCAGGGAATGGCAAGAACTGTGGTGCCACGCGTTAGTGAACCTTATTTGCATGTGATAGTTGCGCCAGGACCAGCTTCACTGCTCACAGAGCCAGCTGTGCACACGCCCTGCTCATGTGCAGCGACAGCACCCTGGAGGATTTCAATAATGGGAATCAGCAACTGCTACAAACCAGGTGCTTGTTTTACTTTCCTCCTGGAGAGCCAGAGCTAAACATTTACTTACAGGGGGTCAGAAGCCACAGCAGCCCCACAGAGACGCTCTCTGGGTCTCGGCCGACTCTTCCAGGAGCTCTGGAGCCTCCTTCCTTTCTGAGGGAGAAGTGAGGCATCCAGGGGTGAGACTGCCCGGCTTGGGGAGGCTGGGGGCTGAGCATGGGCCTCCAATGCTTCAGAAGAGCTGGCTCAGCCTGCAAGGGCCGCCTGCACACCCGTGCTCACTCGCTTCGAGAGGGAGAAGTTATTAATTACCAGGATTTCATGGGCGAGGCAGCCACAGGTTTCATCTCCAAATGTGACGTAATTGAGTGATTCTTTAACAAACTCATCAGCAGTCTTGGTTATCAAGCTGGTGTTGAGGTTCTTTGTCATTGGGGTTGAAACAGCATAGGGCGTCAGCACCTACAATGGGAAAGAAAGCCGTAACACAGCAGCAATCTGCCCATCCCTGGGAAGAGAACCCCCACCCCCATCCATTTCTTTCCCAACTCCAGCCGTCCTGTCAGAAGAAACAGGAAGGGGGTGCTGCACAGACACAGAAGCAGCACAGAGCTGGCGACCAGCCCCTGGTTTCCCTTTGCCACTAACGCTAGGGGAGACTCAGCCACATACCACTGTGCCCTGAGTGCACACGGCTAAGGCATGAGCCAGCTCTCTGAGCATGGTTGCCAGGCTTTGAAATAAAAGTTCAGGACACTCAGTTCAACCAAATCCAGGAAAACAGCAGCAAAAACAAAATTCAGTAGAACTGGGGGAGACAAAATGGCGGCAGAATAGGCAGACATGTCCTGCCCCTTCTCATGGAGCATATAGAAGAAACAACTAAATCGAATAACATCCACCCAGAGTTGGTGAATTGAGCACAGCTGGTGAGACAATCCATGGCTAGAAAGGACAGAGGACACCTGGAGAACATTTTTCTCCTTTCTTTTTATTCCTTATTAAAAATTGATCTTTATCTGCTTTATTGATGTGTTACTATTATAATAGTCTCTGCTGGCTTACACATATATCTAATTTCCTCTCCCCTTCTCCAAGTCCATGCACACTTCTCTTTTCTCTTTCTTCACTAGCCAAGTTTTTACGCATTTGTTTTTCCTCAATTGCTCTCTTCTTCTCCTAATTGCTTAATTAGTTTCATTCATCAAACTCAAGCCTATTTTCTCTCTATTCTCCTTTCCCAAAAGTAGATGAATATACAGATATATTAAAGAAAAGGAAGAATTTTTTTATTATTTTGTTTTTTACTTTTCTTATCCACTCATTCTCTTTGTACCTCCTTTATATTGAACTGTAGCCATTCCCCCATTCATTCAATTCCTTTACCTTACCATCTGGATATAAGCTCTGCCTCTTAAGATTCAGTTCCCCTGTTTTTTTCTGGGTGTTTGTGGTTTGAATTTTTTGGTTTATTTGTTTGTTTTCAGCATCCTTATGAACATTGCTCTGAGTTTTCTCCCCATATTTGTATATTTCCCCCTTCTTTTTTCTTCTTTTTATTTTCTCTCTTACCTTTTTCCTCTTCTCAATAACATTTTTGCACTCTTTTCTCTCCCCTAATTCTCTTTTCTCTGGTGGTCACCTTTACTGGGGTTATAAGTGCCATGAATACATTCATGTTTTGTTCCCTCTGTGTCATGTCTTATCGAGTTATATTTTGTGCCTTTCAGTCAACATAATAGAGAGTGAACCACATAACCAGACACCCTAAGAGAAGCAAAAATGGGGAGACAAAGAAACAGACCCCATATGAAAGAAAAGGAGAATTCACCAGAAAAGGAAGTAAACAAAATGGAGGCAAGCAATTTGTCATAGAAAGAATTCAGAGCAATGTTCATAAGGATGCTGAAAAAGATGGAAGACAAATTCAACAACATGTGTAAGGAAATGAAGAAGAACCAAGAAGAAATAAATAGTTGTGATAAAGAACATAATAGAAAGCAACAACAGTAGACTAGAAGAAACTGAGGACTGAATCAGCAATCTAGAAGACAAGGTATGAAAAAACACCCAAGAAGAGCAGAAACGGGGGGAGAAAAAAAAAACACCTTAAAAAGCAGAAGAAGAGCCTAAGGGAGCTTTGGGACAACATGAAACAAAACAACATATGCATAACAGGGGTACCAGAAGGAGAGGGAGAGAAGCAAGGAATAGAAGACCTGTTTGGAGAAATAATGACAGAAAACTTCCCAAACTCACACAAGTCCAAGAAGCACACAGAGTCCCAAACAAGAGGAACCCAAAAAGATGGACACCAAGACACATCATAATTAAATTGGCAAACACCAAAAACAAAGTAAGAATGTTAAAGGCTGCTAGAGAGAGACAAAAAGATCCCTATAAGAGATCTCCCATTAGACTACCAACTGATTTCTCAACAGAAACACATCTGAAATAAAATATACAAAGTGATGTAAAGCAAGGGGCTGAATCCAAGAATACTTTACCCAGCAAGGCTATCATTCAAAATTGAAGGTGAAATAAGGAGCTTCACAGACAAAAAAATGGCTGAGGAAATTTATTACCACCAAGCCACCAATGCAAGAAATGCTAAAGGGACTGCTGGAAGATGAAGATGAAGATGAAGATGAAGATGAAGAAGAAAAAGAAGAAAAAGAAGAAGAAGAGGAGGAGGAGGAGGAGAAAGGAGGAAAAGGAGGAAATAGGAAGGGAAGAAGTAATACAGGCATAAAAAATAAAACAAGTACCTATCAATAATAACCTTAAACATAAATGGATTAAATGCTCCAAACTAAAGACACAGAGTAGCTGAATGGACAAGAAAACATGATCCATATATCTGCTGTCTACAAGGGACCCACTTCAAAACAAAGGACTCACACAGACTGATGGTGAAGAGATGGAAAAAATTTTTTCAGGTGAATGAAGATGAAAAAACAGCTGGGGTAGCAATACTTATATGTGACAAATAGACCTCAAGGAGGAGGCCATAACAAGAGATAAGAAAGGCCACTTCATAATACTCAAGGGAGTAATTCAACAAGAGGATATAACTCTGGTAAACAAATAGCACCCAATACAGGAGCACCCAAATTCATAAAAACAAACAAACAAAAAAAAACTTCTGGAAGATATCAACAGCAGTACAGTCATGATAGGGGACTTTAATACCCCATTGATGTCATTGGATAAACCCTCCAAATAAAAAATCAGCAAAGAAACATCAATCCTAAATGACTCACTAGATCAGATGGAATTAATTGACATCTTCAGAACATTTCACCCCAAAGCTACAGAACATACATTCTTCTCAAGTACACATGGGTTATTTTCAAAGATAGACCACATATTGGGACATAGGCAAAGTCTCTTCAAATTCAAGAAGACGGAAATCATATCAAGCACCTGTCAGATCACAATGGCAAAAATTAGAAATAAACTACAATTAAAAAATGAAAAAAACAAACACTTGCAGGCTAAATAGCATGCTATTAAACAATGATTGGGTTACCAAAGATACCAAATAAGAAATAAAAAGCATCCTTGTAGCAAACAACAATGAACATACAACAATCCACAATCTATGTGACAGAGTGGAAGCAGTCTTGAGAGGGAAGTTCATAGTTCTACAAGCCTACCTCAAAAAAAAACAAGAAAAAAAAAATGTAATAAATGATCAAACCTTACAACTTAAAGAATTAGAAAGAGAGCAACAAGAAAAGCCCAGAGTGAGCAGAAGAAAGGAAATAATAAAAATCAGAGCAGAAATAAAGGACATAGAGACACACAAAAAATACAAATGATCAATAAAACCAAGGATAAACAAAATCAATGAACTTCTAGCCAGGCTCACCAAGAAACAAAGAGAGAGGACCCAAATAAGCAAAATCAGAAATGAACGAGGTGAAGTAACAACAGACCCCACAGATATACAAAAGATTGTAAAAAAAAATACTATGAACAACTCTACTCCAACAAACTGGACAACCTAGACAAAATGAACACATTCTTAGAAAAATACTAGCTTCCAAAATTCAATCAGGAAGAATAAAAAAACCTGAATGGGCTGATAACTATCAATGAAATTGAAACAGTAATCAAAAATCTTCCAGCAAATAAAACCCTGGTCCGAATGGCTTCAGAAGGGAATTCTAGAAAATATTCAGAGAAGAACTAAAACCTAGCCTCCTCAGACTATTTTAAAAAATTCAAGAGGAAGGCACACTTCCAAGCTCTTCCTATGAAACCAGCATTACCCTAGTTTCAAAACCAGATAAAGACATCACAAAGAAAGAGAACTCAGGCCAATATCCTTCCTGAACATAAATGCTAAAATCCTCAACAAAATTCTAGCAAATCAGGTCCAGCATTACATTAGAAAGTTCATACAACTAGAGTGGGATTTATTCTGGGGATACTAGGAGGGTACAATATCTGCAAATCAATAAATGTGATATATCACAGAAACAAATTGAGATATAAAAATCACATAATCATATAATTATTGCAGAAAAAGAATTAGACAAAATTAAACATCTTTTCTTGATTTAAAAAAAATTCTCAGCAAAGTGGGAATAGAGAGATCATACCTCAACATAATATAAGCCCTATATGACAAACCTATAGCCAACATCATACTCAATGGGCAAAAACTAAAACCATTTCCCCTAAGAACATGAACAAGACAGGGATGTCTGCTTTCACCACTCCTGTTCAATATAGTACTGGAACTGCTAGCCATAGTGATCAGATAAAAAGAAAAAAGAAAAAAGAAAAAGCATCCAAATCGGAAAAGAAGACATAAAACTGTCATTATTTGCAGATGACATGATATTGTACATAGAAAACCCAAAGACTCCATCAAAAAACTATTAGACTTAATCAATGAATTTGGCAATGTAGCAAGCTACAAAATTAACACCTAGAAATCTGTGGCTTTTTTTATGCACCAATAATGAACTCACAGAAATATAAACTAAAAATAAAAATAAAAAAATCCCATTTACCATTGCAACAAAAAAATTAAGATACCTAGGAATAAATTTAAATAAGGAAGTAAAAGACCTGTACTCAGAAAACTACAGGACACTGAAAAAAGAGATAGAGGAAGCCATAAACAAATAGAAGAACATACCGTATTCATGGATTGGTAGAATCAACATAATTAAAATGTCCATACTAGCCAAAGCAATTTATAGATTCATTGCAATCCCCATTAAAATACCCCCCATTAAAACATCATTAACTCCCCATTAAAATGCCATTGGCAGATTTCACAGACCTAGAACAAATTCTCCAAATATTCATCTGGAATAAAAAAAAAAAAAGCCCTCGAATAACGAAACAAAGAAGGCAAAAGCATACAATGGAATCAAGTCAGTCTCTTCAATAAATGGTGTTGGGAAATTTCATCGGATACATGCAAAAAAAATGAAACTAGATTACCAACTTACACCATACACAAAAATAAACAGAAAATTATTAAAGGACTTAAGTAAGATGGGAAACCATAAAAATCTTAGAAGCCTTGCCGAAACCGGTTTGGCTCAGTGGATAGAGCGTCGGTCTGCAGACTGAAAGGTCCCGGGTTCGATTCTGGTCAAGGGCATGTACCTTGGTTGCGGGCACATCCCTGGTGGGGGGTGTGCAAGAGGCAGCTGGTCGATGTTTCTCTCTCATTGATGTTTCTAGCTCTCTATCTCTCTCCCTTCCTCTCTGTAAAATATCAATAAAATATATATTTTTAAAAATCTTAGAAGCCTCCACAGTCAGCAAAACATCAGACATATGTCATAGCAATATCTTTATCAATACAGCTCCTAGTTTCCATTTTCAAGGGAAACTAAAGAGAAAATAAGCAAATGGGACTATGTCTAAATGAAAAGCTTTTGCACAGCAAAAGAAACCATCAACAAAACAACAAGAAAGCCCACTGCATAGGAGAACATATTTGCCAATGTTAGCTCAGATAAGGGTTTAAATCTCCAAAATGTATAGGAAATTCGTACAACTTAACAAAGGAAGATAAACAATCCAATCAAAAAATGAGCAAAGGACCTAAATAGACACTTTTTAAAGAGGACATACAGAAGGCGGAGAGACTTATGAAAACATGCTCAAAGTCACTAATCATCTGAGAGATGCAAATCAAAACAACAACTCGGTACCATCTTACACCTGTCAGAATGGCTATCATCAACAAATCAACAAAGGACAAGTGCTGTCGAGGTTGCGGAGAAGAAGGAACCCTTGTGCACTGCTGGTGGGAATGCAGACTGGTGCAACCACTGTGGAGAACAGTATGGAGTTTCCTCAAAAAATTAAAAATGGAACTCCCATTCGACCCTGTAATCCCACTCCTAGGAATATATCCCCAGAAACCAGAAACACCAATCAGGAAGGACATATGCACCCCTATGTTCATAGCAGCACAATTTACAATAGCTAAGATTTGGAAACACCTAAGTGCCCATCAGCAGGCGACTGGATTAAAAAACGGGTACAACTACACAATGGAATACTATGCTGCTATAAAAAAGAAGGAAATTTTACCATTTGCAACAGCAAGAATGGACCTGGAGAGCATTATGCTAAGCGAAATTAGCCAGTCAGAGAAAGATAAGTATCACATGCTTTCACTCATATGTGGGATATACTGAACAACATAAACTGATGACAAAAATACATCCAGAGACTAAAACACTGATGAGACAGTCCAACTTCAGAAAGAAGGCAGGAGGAGGGAGGAGGGTTAGAGATCAACCCAAGGACTTGTATGTGTGCATATTAGCATAACCAATGGACATGGACACTGGAGCGGTGGGGGTTCTCCTGGGGGGCAGGAGTGTCAGGGGGACAGGGGGGGTGGTCAATCTGGGGAAAAGGCGACATATGTAATACTTTTAAAATGTTTTAAAAATTCAGTATAACTATGTCCCAAGTACATTTAAATATTTATTTATTTATTTATTTATCTGAAATTCCGATTTTATTGGATGCTCTGTATTTTATCTGGCAACCCTCTCTCAGAGGTGTGTATCTAATGCACACAGCCAATGATGGGGCAACTAAAGTCCCTGGGCTGCACGTTCACGACCCCCTCTTTCCACCACAGCCCCCACACCTGGCAGGAGGCTTACTAGTGCTTTCTCCCAGACACAGGGATCTTGGCATCTTTAGAGAAAAAGGGTTCGTGCTTGTTTTATTGGTTTTACTTTTCTTCTCATCACCTTTGCCATCTTCATCGTGTCTCCCTTTCTTCACTTCACCCTTGACAGGACACTGCTCATAAGTGAATGGAGTTGTGAATCTGTCAACACGACTAAATGGGCCCTCGTGGAACGAACGCTATTGTCGTTAATTGGCAAAACACTTTCTTCCAAAGATCTCACATGTTGCTTTTGGAGAGATGCAGGAGCATGCATTCCTAGCCTGTTTCCAGATGGGAAAACAGTAAGTGTTTTCTTTCCCACCCGGGGATTTGGTTCACAAAACACCTCATTGTAGAGCACAGGGGCTTCATAGTGGTGGTGGGATTTGCATACTTGTTCGTTCCTTAGATCTCTAAAAGAACCCAGAGAAGTGAGCAGGCATGGCAAAGACCTTTTTACAGATGGGGAAACTGAGGCTCTCAGAGTCTCAGCAGGTTTTCCAGGATCACTCACATGGCAAGAGGCAGAGCTGGGATTTGAAAATCAAGCTCAAGTCTACAGTTCCTGCTTCGTTGCCCAATTAACAAATCTTTAGTGAGCACCAATCACGTGTTTGGAGAGGCCAGTGGCTTTGAAAGGTCACAGCCTTTTCACCTCTCACTGGCTAGGAGAGCTTCTCAAGATCATGATGATGCTAAGACTATCATACGACTGGTAAGCAAGTAGCTCTGATAAGCATTAGTGTGGTTCACCAAATACTTTTAGTTCTTTTCTCCTCCAGACACAAGATAGAATTGCACAGGGTTGGGTAGGACCATGTGACCAGATCTGGCCAATGAGTTTGAGCAAAAGTGACAGGCATCTTTTCTGAGCCAGAGCCCTTCATTATCAAAGCAAGGCCGTCTAGAACCGCTTCCACGTTTCCCTGGTGTGTCAGCGCACGATACTCAAGGAGCAGCTGCTCCATTGACTGGTCCCGACTGATCCGCTGGCAGCTCCTAGGCTATGCCCATCGTGAATGAGAAGTGAATCCTGTGGTTGGAAGTCAGTGAGCTGTTAAGGGTTATTTTTTTACTGCAGAGAGTAGCCAAATGGGGTAGCACTTTTGCAAAAGGAATCTGTCTTCAGCTGGGAGCTGGAACGTGGACAGGAAGGAACAATCCCTGCGGGGCGAGACTTCAGTTCGGCAGAGCGAAGAGCCGGTGGCCAGCAGCATGGTGTGCTGTGACGGGAAGCCGATGCTAACTGCAAAGTTCTCACAATTAATTCATATCTGTCTTTTGAATAAATTTTATCTATAGCTGGTTAATTCATAACGCAGCCACCTGAGACAGTCTCACACCCATGAGCATTTTAACTGAGAATCCACATGCACACCAATAATTTCAAAGATGTCACGTGACACCCTAGCTGGTTTTGCTCAGTGGATAGAGCGTTGGCCTGTGGACTCAAGGGTCCCAGGTTCGATTCTTGTCAAAGGCACATGCTGGGATTATGGGCTCGATCCCCCGTAGGGGGAGCTGATCAATGATTCTCTCTAATCGTTAATGTTTCTATCTCCCTCTCCCTCTCCCTTCCTCTCTGAGATCAATAAAAACTTATTTATTTATTTATTTATTTTAAAATATATTTTATTGATCTTTTACAGAGAGGAAGAGAGAGGGATAGAGAGTTAGAAACATCGATGAGTGAGAATCATCAATCAGCTGCCTCTTGCACAGCCCCCACTGGGGATGTGCCTGCAACCAAGGTACATGCCCTTGACCGGAATCGAACCCGGGACCCTTCAGTCCACTGAGCCAAACCGGTTTTGGCAATAAAAACATTAAAAAAAAAAAAAAAAAAGATGTCACAGTGAGTGAGCCTTTCCACTTCTAATAGTATGTCATACAACTTCTTCCTAGACAACAACAACACCTCTGCAAACACACTTTTATCCCAGGTCCTGGAAACCACTGAACTCCATGTTGCCGAGCCACCCACAGGTACACCACTGCCACAGGATGTCATATCGCTCCGCCGACAGATGGCAGCGACAGCCCAATCTGCGTGCGGCTGTGGGTGAAAGGGGCGGCAGAGGCCCTCTTCCCCGCTGGCTGCTCAGAGCCAGGTGTGGGGACCCAGGCCAGCACAGATGAGCAGCCCGCAAGGGAGGCCCGCCCACCCCTTCCAACGTGGGCCAGTGCCCAGTGCTCTCGTTCCCCTCCACCACCCTCCCACAGGAGCCTGTCTCCTGTACGTCCTGCAGGGGGGAGGCTGCCCGAGCAGGCCCCGATCTCTGACGTGATGCAGCGTCAGGCAGCAAGAGGGGTGACAGTGCTCCTGGGCACTCACTCACCTGCCCCGTTTCCTGCTCCAGCCCAGGGCATGGCAGAGGGTGGCAGCAGGCGCAATCACAGTGGCACAGCAGCCACTGGCCACAGCAGGGGTCCCAGGAACCCCACAGAGCACCCAGAGACCACTTCCTCCCGGTGCACGCCAACACCAGGCCTGCAGCAGGCAGTGGCCCCGCACCACGGGGACCTGGAGCCCCTTCACAGGGACCGGAACTGCTGGCCTCACCTGGATAATTATTCCTTTCTCCTTATATTCCGCTTGCAGGGCCTTGGAAAAGGTGCACACAAAAGCCTGGAGCGAGAGGGAGAAACACATAAGGGCCCGGAGCTTGCTTTCTCCATCAGCACCAGCTTCCGCAGATCCCAGAGGGCCCTGCCGGAGCCCACCACGTTGTCTCAAAACGTGGCCGCTTCTCTGATGCCAGTTAGGACGTCATTTCTTGGTCTGAGAAGAGATCCCTCAATGAAAGAGAACCTGCACGTTGGGGATAAATGCATACCTCGGGCCACTGCACATAAATGACCCAACCCCGGAGGTGGGGGGTTGTCCTTGTGTAGAGCACCTCCCCCCCTCCCCCCCCAATTTGTTTTTAAGAGGAGGGCACGGGGACGCCTGGCTGGGCCTCCAGGGCAGGGAGGAGACCACAGTGGAGAGCGGGGCTCCCAGGCAAGGAGGTGAGTGAGGGCTGGGGGCGGGCTGCACCTGTTCTCCCGTCACCCCCCCCTCCACCCCTGCTGTTTCAGGCCTTCATCAGCTGGGGCTGTGCCTTCTAATTTGTACCCCAACCCCTGCTGACACAGGAGAGCGCCGCCCTGGACACAGGAGAGCGCCTCCCTGCCACCTGTCCATGGGCTGGCCAGATGGTCCAAAGGAAATTGGCAACCGGGACAGCAGTGGACGGAGGAGGAGCCTGGAGCACTATGCTCTCTACCGCTCACCTTGGAAGCCGAATACATGGAGTAGAGAGGCCAGGGAAAGAGGGCCACCCCGGAAGAAATGTTGAGGATCAGCCCTTTCCTCCTAAAAGGCAAAGAAGCTAAGTTTCAGGGGCTTTGCTCCTTGAGGGTTCCGTGAGAAGGAAGAAAACCCAGGGGCTTGTGTGAGCGCTGGGAAATTTCTCTCTGCCTCCCTCGGGCTGCGGCCCTGCAATGGGGTCCCTGGGCAGTCAGTGGGCATCAGGATATGTGACCGGGAACAGGTTCTGCTGCAACAAGCCCCCCCCCAAAAAAAAATGCAGGAGCCCACTGAGCTCGGACAGAGGGGGCGGCACAGGCGCTCAGGGCCCTTCTGCCCATGAAGACGACCCACAAGGCAGAGGCCGTCAGTCTCAGGTGGAACCGGATGGCCGACCATCTGCTCACACAGGCACCCTCACAGGTCTCGGGCTCCCTAATTACCCTGGGGAAATGTAATCTCTTTAACCCATCCCATGGAGACGGGTTCAATTCAGAAAAACCACGTAACTGCACATTAGAATGCCGGGGCATTCCTCGAGGAAGGACAAAGCCATCGGCCACTGGCTATTCATGAGCACAGCCTGGCTGTGTGACCGGGTGACAAAGACGTGGCATAAAGGGAGGCGCTGCTGGGGTGGTGATTTTTACCCCTGAATTGGAGTATTCATTCTGACAAGAGCTGAAACTCGTAATGACAAAGAGATGGTCTTGGTCTCAGGCCAACTTCTGAAGTTTCTTTTAGGCTCAACGGAAGTTAATTTTTTAGAACAATGTGTGCTGAATCTGCTGTTCTCTTCCTCCCTCCAGCAGATGTTATACTTGACCTTGTGTGTTTGCAAAGTGGCCGGGGCAGAATGTGATTTCCCCTGTAATGCCCATGTCCTTTCTTCTTAGTGTTACCGCTTGTTAAAGCAGCAGCCAGAGGCGCCCGGCTCCCGCCTCCACACCCGCCGACGGCCAGGCCAGGGAGCCCGTGCGCTCCACGCTGTTCCAAAGGAAGGCCTTACCTTGCCTCCATGTGTTTCAGGATTAGCTGGGTCATCTACAAGAGAAGGCCAAAGGTAAGCCTTGACAAAGAAACTAAACAGCAGTGGGCGGTGCAAGTTGGGGGAGTGGGTGTGGGAGGAAGCCGGGAACTGCCTAATCTTCTCCGATGGCCACCCGCATTGGAGGTCATTCTGGCAACTCTAGAGTCTGGCCGGAACCCACCGGACGCAACCCAGACAAGTGGCCAACTGCTCAGAGGCCTCTGCTTTCTCCTCCTAAAGCTCAAGCCTTTCTGAAAATGAGGGCAGCGGAAAATGATGGAAATTGCCCTGGAGTGGGGTCCGCACTGAGGTTCCCGGATACTCTCTCCCCAGGAGACAGGCAAGCGGAGGCTGCTCGTCACAAGCCTCAGCATGAGTGAGGACTGGGGGCCGTCAGGACACCACAGGCGTCCGTGAGCATCACCAGCACCAGGGATGAGATGGAGGACACCTGTCCATCCAACAGCAGCCACATAAGCAACCTGCAAGTGGTCTGTGATGGCTCCCCAGACAGACATGTCTGTCTGTCTGTAAGAATTACAACTGTATTGGGAAGTCCCTTCCCCTCCCAATCTTCTGCCCCAAAAGAGGTCTTTTCTACAACTTCTGGAGCTTAAACATCTCGTGAAAGAGCTTTTCCATCATAATTGCAAGGCACACGTTTTAAGAATTAAGGAGGAGACAACTGTGTGGACTAACGTGTTCTTAAAAGTACATCGGAGTGGGCTGGGCCCTGCCTGTGGGGCAGGTTTGAGACAGCGAGGAACCAAATGGGTGGGTGAGGCAGAGAAATCAAAAGGCCTGGGCCAGAAGACTAGCTCTGCCAGCCTCTGCACGTGCCTACAGCCCCAGGAGCTCCCAATGGGCTCTGGCCCTGCCACGCCCCCATCTGCGCGGCCTCCAGAGTGTGGTGGGGGGTGGCCCCTAGAACACACGGGACTGCCTCCTGAAACCCTGGGCTTGAAGAGAGGCAAGGAAAGGATGCGGGCTAGATTGTCGTCACCCTTCTTTGGCTCTTCCAGCTTCACTGAGGAGCACGCCAGCATGTCCTCAAAGTCTCCCAGATGAATTCTCTAGCCCAGTGGTCGGCAAACTGTGCCTTGTGAACCACATGCGGCTCTCTGGCCCCTTGAGTGCAGCCCTTCCACAAAATACCACCTGTGGGCGTGCACATTTAGTGGGATTGAAACTTCATGCCCATGTGCAGAAGTCGGGTTTCGGCTCTCAAAAGAAATTTCAATCATTGTACTGTTGATATTTGGCTCTGTTGACTAAAGAGTTTGCCGACCACTGCTCTAGCCTCACTGGGGGAGGAATCCCAGTTAGAGAGAGGACATCGGGTTTGTGAGTCTCTGTCACAAAGCTCCCAATATTTAGTCTCTGATCTTGCCTTCCTTTGCCCAAAAACTCATCTCCCATCCCTGCCCTTGACAGGGGTCTCTACTACTTCCAGATGGCTCCCGTGGAATAATTAAGGGATACTTGTCATGCCTCCCATCATCATGGACAACTGGGGTGGCATGCTTACAAGCTTACCTTCCATGTGTGTTTTCTCTGTTGTTTAGGGAAGTTAGTGTCTAACAATATATAAAATAATTTTTAGCAAATCAAAGCATTCCTCGGCTAAAGGAGTCGGGGCTATCAAATATATCTGGGAAGCTCTGTGATCACACAGACCAAGAGTGCGAGAACCACGGGTCAAGTAATGTGAAAGGTTTCAGAGGTGAGGCTACCAACAACATTTGGAAATATAAAACTTACAATTACATCAGCTGTGAGTTTGAAAAGCTATTGGTTGCTCAGCCTAAAAGAATGTGTGCCAATAAACACCGGGCAGGCTACGTAAAATACCACTATGTCTACAGAAAAACAACCAATGGTAAAAAGTTATTGTCAGCCCAACTTATCCACCTGGAAAAAAATTTTTTTTTTCTCTACTCAGCACCTATCTCCTCGCCTTAGGTCGAGAGCAGCTGATTCTCCCTTGGGGAGGCCGTCCTCCACGGCCAGCCCACATTTTCAAGATGAGCCTGAGCCTCCTGCTGCTCCCCAACCAGCGTCCGGACCCATGAAGCCAGGGTCACGCCTGGCTCACTGCTGCCGTTCCACGGGGCCTGAGGAATGGCCACAGGGTGCCAGGAGCAGCTGTGAATTCTGTGGCCTGGGCCAGGGGCCTGCCTGTGGGAGAAGTGGGGGCTCAGAGCCCAGGGTTCACTCACAAGCCATTCAGAGGGCTCCTGTCACTCAGAGGAAAGGAAACAGCGTTCACACAAAAGTGCCGTCTGCTCACCAGGCAGCGGCTGGTCTGCTCCTCCACAGCGCCTTTGCCCTGGCTGCCGGCCCAGAGGGCGCCTGCTCCCTGCTCTGTGCAGGGCACAGTCAGGACAGCCCTGTGGCTGTTGTGCCAGCAGATGCGTGTACTGAACAGCACCTGCCACGTCGCAGTGCCACACTTTTTTAGCGGATGAGGAGCCTGAGATTCCAGGGCGTCAGGCAGCATGCCCCACGCTGCCCACCGAGAGGCTGAGCTGGAGTCAGAAATACACGACCTCTGAATCGGCGAGGACTTACAGAACAAGAGTCCATACAAACCATGCCCTGCCTTCTGTCTTTTTTTTTTTTTTTTTTTTTTTTTCCAAACAGAGAGGCCTTCCCTCGATTTACTAGAATAAAATCAGAGGAAGGGATTGAATTTTTAAAAACGTCACCTCGGAATCCAGAATCAGCTTCAGCGTCGCCAGGTCTAATGCGTTCTGGCATGTGGCAAAGCGGAAGGCAGAAACAGGCCTCACGCACGAGGGAGAGTGAATCCCTCACTGCACTTGATGAAAACAGGACGAGACAACTAAAGGCCCCTCCACGGCCGTGCAGTTAAGCGCGGTTCAACCTCAGAGATTCTCCTTCCACAGGGAAGGGGCCAAGGGGCCCGAGTGGCCACAGGCCGGCAGCTGCTCCATGTTAATGCTCTCAGCACGCACACTGATTACATACCTTCACTACCGAGGTGATGTTGCAGTGGATGAGGCTCTGTAATAAATAACCATAACCACAAATCAGCTGAGACATCCTCTGGACATGCAATCGGTGCTAAAGAAACTTAAGTGGGCGAAGGCAGGTGTCTGAGCTGTTCCCTCACTCGCTCCGCCGGCAAATTCAGCTCCTAACGGATGTTCAGAAGCATGCACTAGGACCAGGAAACACCTGATGATCCCGAATAGAAGTTAAAGAGTTTCCTCGAAAAATGTGAAGAGGAATGCGGACACAGCTTTTCCAGGGGAGGTGGTTAATTTCCAGCTGGAGGAAGAGGGTGGCGTGCGTGGGCCTAGCGGTCAGCAGCAGAGAGAACAGAAAGGCCAGTAGCTGTATGATAAGGCGGAGTCTCCGGGCTACAGAGGCCAGAGAAAGGAACCAGTAGAGTCTCCCGACACAGACAGAGAGGGAAAGGGGAGACACAGAAATGGGCACAAGCACAGATAGGAATAGAGGAAGAAGCAAGAATGGCATCTGCTTAATGGAGAGGCAGGGACGTGGCAAGGATGTGCAGCTGCATCCAAGCAGTGGGCACTGTGCCCCGGGCAGTAGACTGGGGCTCACAGGGGGCCGTGGGAACCCCTGTACGCGCGGGGACTGAGAGCGCGACAGCCTGTTCAGAAGGGATAGAACCCCAGGTCAGAGCCTGGGAAGACGTGGCAAGGAGTACCTCCCAGGGCGGCTAAATGCACAAATTCACGCGTGGCCGGCAATGGCGGCCATGGGCCTGAGCCACGCTTGCTGAACTTACAATCAATACCTCATCCACAAGGTTTGTATCACTCACACTGAACAAATTTTATTAGCTAGGAAGACAAAGAAAACCAAAGAGCTCCTCCGACTTGCAATCACAGCCATACATTTTTCCGGCAGGGGTACTTTTATACAGCACAGCACAGAGCCCCCCAAAGCCCAGAGCAGCAGCAGGCAGGTGTTGATGAGCGGAGGAGGGGAGAGGTGACCTTATCCTAGAAATGGCCGTGAACGGTGATGCCTTGCTGTGGACCGAGTACTAAGATGAGAAGAAAGAAAAACCTCCAGACACCCCCCTGGACCCCGCTGAGGGGACGCCACCCAGAAAGCACAGATATACCTGGATGTCGTCTGGCGTGTTAAGGAAATGGCTCGGGAGAAGGCTGGGGATCATTCCAACATTGTTGACTGCGGGGGAGGCAAAACAAAAAAATGTCAGAAGAGCCGGTGGCAAATGTTTATTGAAAACCTTAGAAACAGTTATACTCAACCCAGAACCCCTTCTCTTGGAAAGAGTTTTTAAGAAAATACCTTCATGCCTGGCTGGTGAGACTCTGTGATTGAGCCGACCTATGAACCCGGAGGGCATGGTTCGATTCCCGGACAGGGTGCTTGCCCAGGTTGCAGGCTCCATCCCCAGTAGGGGGCGTTCATGAAGCAGCCGATCAATGATTCTCTCTCATCATGAATGTTTCTCTCTCTTTCTCTCCCTTTCCTTTCCTCTTTGAAATAAAAAAAAAAAATTAAAAAAAGGAAACACCTTCAACAAAATTGATACACGAAGTCTTCCTTCTGTGCACAGTGCAACATGATTGGATAGCACTGGAAACGTTCGCGGGAAGAGATCGTGGTCCAGGGATCGGAAGCACATGCAGTGAATGAGGTGAACCCAGGCTGGAGCGCAGTGCAGCCCCTCACAAGCACGGCTGCTCAGCTTTAAGGCAGGGGAAGTGTGTGTGATGAACGGCTTTTAAAAATGCACAGAACACAGACGGGATAGATGGTGATGGAAAGAACAAAATTTAGAGTAAATAAATATGTGTAAACATGTAAGATCCATGTAGACATAAGAAAATGTGTATCTGGAAGGATGTGTACCAAAATGCTCTCTCGGCCGTCAGGATTTTAAAGAAATTTCTAATTCTTTTATATGCTTCTCTACTCTTTTCAGTTTTTCTGCATCGATATGTTTTTCACTTTTATTAGTAAAAAAAAAATTAGTAATTATTTTTTAATTCAGCAGGAAGTTTAGACGTTAAACCTTTCTTCTGTGCACAGTACAGACACTGTACTGTGTACCTAGTGATGAAATAGAGTGTTTGTAAGTATCACCGAAAAGACATCATCGTGTGTCCTGAATAAGGCAGTCAATTCACAAGTACGCACACTGCGCTGCTATTTCCTAGGTCAACCACAGCCAAGTTTGTGGGTAAATGTGTCCCTCTAGGTAAGTGTTTCTAAGATTTTCTCTTCCTGCCAAGTGTCAGTATCAGTCAGTGAGAGAAAATTCATCCTGTCTAACATCAGGGAAGGCGGTCGGGAAGGCCTGACACATTCCAAAGCTATGAATAAATCAGGTAATGCCTCTTGAAGAACCGAACTTTGATATTCCTTAATGCTACAGCTTAGAAAAAAACACCGCTTTGGGTTAAGCTTAGGCCACCGTGGAATGATGAAGGGTCAGTAAGGTAATCATTGCACTGATGTATTACAACCTGCTCTGAGCATCGCAATTTACTTACCTAAAATCCCAATCTCTAAGCCTTTGAGTTCTTCTTTAATGCCGTCGTAGATGTTGTCCTTGGTGAAATCTGCTTGTATAACCTTCACACTCCTCCCTGTAGTGCGCTCTGCATTGGAGACAATGTTGTTCTTCAATGACCAGGAGCCCAAAGCCCCTCCTGCCCGTGGAGTCCCCAGCGCTCCCACAGCTGGCATGTGCCAGCTGTGTGAGTCTGAGAGCTACCACAGTAACAATGCACACATTAGATTTAACGCAGTGATTCTCAAAGTGGGGTCCCTGGAACACAGCATCAGCATCACCGGCAAATGGTGAAAAAGGGAAAACCTCAGGCTCCATTGGAGACCTGGAGAACCATGCACCCCTGGGAGGCCGTGGTCTTCCGCACTCCACCCCGCTCACTGCTGCCGCTCTGCTGCGAGCCCTGGCCTGAGGGCTGCAGGGCAAAGTGTGTGCCGCCTGTGCCAAGTCCGGTCCCTACGGCCACCCTCTGCATTTGCCCAGCACGGCAGCATTCATAAAGCACTTACCTGCGCGATACCCTCCTTTAGTCCTCTCTCCAACCGTGCGGAGTAGGCACTGGCCGCACTTTCCAGAGGAGAAACCAGCTGAGACCCCAATGCCTTGCCCGGGGCACCCACACTGTTCCGGGCCCCTCCACCCTCCAGCTGTGAACCTGCCTGCGAGGAGCTCAGCCAGATGTGCAAGCAGCACAGATGTCACGCGCTGCCCCTGCTCCGCGCTGGAGTCAGACCCACTATTTCTGGGGCAAGTGAGGGTGAGGCATAGGTGGGGGTGGGGGTGCTTTCAGACTGAAGACACCGCCTGCTTTTTAAGAGGCCGATGAAGAGCTTGAAGGTGGGAGAGGAGCACTGAAGAACGCCCGTCCCGGTCAGAGTTACCGCTGCCTCGGCCAGGGCACTGGGCCTCCTCACCCCGCGCCCCAGGACACCCTGTCCCCCAGGCGGCCTGCCGCGGTTTCCCCGAGTATTCATCATTAACGGCCTAAGATGTTTATTAATTACTAAATTAATAATTGGTCATTAAAATGCAAATCCCAAAAAGGGACGCTGTGCGTCTGATCCTGCCTCGCCCGCCAGAGGGTCAGCAGTGAACAAAAGCGTCCCCTCAACAGCCTGCACACAGCCTCCCCTAACAGCCTGCACACAGCTTCCCCTAACAGCCTGCACACAGCTTCCCCCTAACAGCCTGCACACAGCCTCCCCCTAACAGCCTGCACACAGCTTCCCCCTAACAGCCTGCACACAGCCTCCCCTAACAGCCTGCACACAGCTTCCCCCTAACAGCCTGCACACAGCTTCCCCCTAACAGCCTGCACACAGCTTCCCCCTAACAGCCTGCACACAGCCTCCCCTTAGAAGCCTGCACACAGCCTCCCCTTAGAAGCCTGCACACAGCTTCCCCCTAACAGCCTGCACACAGCTTCCCCTAACAGCCTGCACACAGCTTTGTAAACTGAGCTCCTGCAGAAGGCCCGCCCCAGGCTCCAGGGAGCAGGTACAGGGATGCTGGCGGTGCCTCTGCAGGCAGGACAGGAGCAGACCTGGCCACTGGGCTCCGCAGACACTCCCTCACTCCTTGGGCCACTCACCAATCTCCACGGCAATCGCCTGTAGTTTGCCCAGCGTCCGGCTGATCAGCACAACATTGAGGCCTTGTCTTGCCAGCTGGGATGGGAAAACCAAAGGAGACCACGACAATCAGCAGACAGGAAGGCTTGATTAAAGGTGAATTGGGGCATCACTGGCTGAGGTGCTCGCTTTTTCTGGGCTTAAATATGCAGACATTTCTGGGTTATCAGCAAAACAGCCGCCCTGGGCCCGGCTAAACGTGACATAATCCTGCGTGTGTTTATGACATGCGAGGAACTAGTCACGTTCCCCTTTGTACAGACGCACAGCCTGACGCCCTCTCATGGGGACCGCTTGGGTGCGGACGAGTGCTGGATATCGGGCTTTGGAAGACCCTATACTATAAGTCACATGCCAGGCCCCGGGCAGCACAGCTCCATAAAGACCCGATTCCTGCAGCACCTTCTGAGCTGCTTCCTGCTCCCAAGGACCTCCTTGTGGTTCACTTTACACAGACACGCTCAGGCCCTGAGCCCTTTCGCCTGCTCTCTGGCTCTCAACTGGAGCGTGAGTGCATGCTTCTCTGAGGTCTGCAAGGAATTCTCTTCGGAAGAGATACTGCCCCGACTCCTGGGGGCCGAGGGACAAAGGACGGGAATGGCATGCATTAACGTGGGCCTTGCACCCAATGATGCCACATGCGAGGAAAATTAGAACTTTGCCTGAGGACAGAAGGAAAACGAATGATCATCAAACAGACAGATGAGTTAGTGACAAAGGACCCAATTCATTAGAATCTTTCTCTATGGTTTTAATTAAGTGGTTTATACTGTTACTTTTTAAATTGTGGGAAATTATACCAAAAGGAGTTCTAGGGACACGATAGGCAGATTTAGGGAGTACAGAAGGTCCATGGGGGAGGAATGCAGATGTGAAGGATGAGCAATTAAAGCAACTTCAGGCAGATCAAAAGCAGCCCTGACCTGAGCAGCTTGGAGGTGCCAAAATGCTTATATTTCGTATAAAAAGGACAGAAAATGCCACAGGATAAGGAAGGAGGAAGACATATATTCACCAAGGATATAGAAAAGTCACAGGATAATGGAAAGAAGGAAACATTTTCACAGAGAATAGAGGAATGTTACAAGACAAGGGGAGAGGAAGAGGGGGCACCACTGGGCTTTGGCCTTTGAAACTGATACTATGCAACAAAATCACCAAGAGGAAAGCATGGGGGCCCTAAATTACTGAGAGGTCCAATTATAAAGGGTCAGGTTCAAACAAAGAACTGCAACATATATAAACCGGAGACAAAGGGACACGAGGAGGGATTTTTTTTTTCCATTAGAGAGAGAGAGCACAGACATTTCAATTTGGGGGTCCCTCCTCAGGGGTTCCCCTTTGGGACACCTCTGCCCAGATAGAATTTGTAAATGCTTCTAATAAACTTCTACATTTTTATTAAATAAATCCATTAGTCTATGAATTTTTTCTTCATCTTCATCAGACAAGACAAAGTCTGTACCCCGAACCCCACATTTCAATACACAACAGAAAATGCTCCATGTTGACAAAGGTATGGGATGTTTCATGAATTTGCATGTCACCCTTGCACAGGCCCAGGCTCATCTTCTCTATATCATTCCAGTTTTCGTTTGTATGTGGTCAAAGCGAGCCCTGTGCCAGCATTTCAATGAGAAATCACATGTTATAGGAAACATAAGAAGCTGAATTAAAGACTATAATACAGGGTCTACAATAACCAATAATTCCATCTTCAAGCCAATGATCTCAGAATCACCTAGGAAGATGTCAAAAAAAACCACCAATTCCTACCAAAGCCATCCAAATAAAAATCTCTGGGGTGGAAGCCTCAGTGTTTACATATTTTTCTGATTCGATTTAGTGAGTCATACTATGGAATACACCAGTGCATTCTCGTTGTAGGAGGCCTCCCTCAGGTCACCACAGTCCCACATCCTCGCCCACCACAGGCTCTCCCTGCCTGGAGTTTGGTGTTGATCCCTAACTTTAGCACAGCATCCACACACACACATAAGCACATGCAGAAGTAAATGTGTGTGTTGTGAGTTTTCTTTCTTTCTTTCTTTCTTTCTTTCTTTCTTTCTTTCTTTCTTCCTTCCTTCCTTCCTTCCTTCCTTCCTTCCTTCCTTCCTTCCTTCCTTCCTTTCTTTCTTTCTTTCTTTCTTTCTTTCTTTCTTTTTAAAAAATATATTTTATTGATTTTTTACAGAGAGGAAGGGAGAGGGATAGAGAGCTAGAAATACCGATGAGAGAGAATCATTGATCAGCTGCCCCCTGCACACCCCACACTGGGGATGTGCCCGCAACCAAGGTACATGCCCCCGACTGGAATCGAACCCGGGACCCCTCAGTCCGAAGACCGATGCTCCATCCACTGAGCCAAACCGGTTTTGGCTCTTTCTTTGCACACTTTTCCAATGGCATTGTAAGAGCTATCTTTTTAACGTCATGGTGTGTCATCACTGAGAATGGGGCATATTCCCACATCCATCCATGCTGAGCCACTTGACCCTTTTTATTGCTTCCCAGTGCTGATAGTTCATGTGGGTGAGCGTGTAAGTTGTTGTCAAGTTTTCTTATTACCAATACTGCTGCAAAGAAAACTTTTCTATCTAGCTCCTTGTATATACAAGTGAGTTAATTCCTCGATAGATAAGAAGTGGAATTGTTGTATCAAAGGGTATATGCTTTTTAAATTTTAGCAGTATTGCCCAAATGTCCTCCCTTCAAACTATGCCATCAAAAATACAATTATAGCTATGTCTCTACTCTCTGGCCAATAGTTTATATTAATAAACTTCTCAAAATTGTTTAATCTAGTGGTAAAAAAAATACCCTTTTAGTGTTTTAATTTTAATTTTTCCAATTACAGTGGGGCTGAGTATCTTTATGTATGTTTATGTGTGAAATACCAATATATACCTTTTGACCATCCTTCTACTGGGTTTTTATCATTTTTTTACAACTTTGTATGAGTTTTTTTTAAAAATATATTTTATTGATATTTTACAGAGAGGAAGGGAGAGAGATAGAGAGCTAGAAATGTTGATGAGAGAGAAACATCGACCAGCTGCCTCCCGCACACCCCCTACAGGGGATGTGCCCGCAACCAATGCACATGCCCTGACCGGAATCGAACCTGGGACCTTTCAGTCCGCAGACCGACGCTCTACCACTGAGCCAAACCGGCTTCGGCTGTATGAGTTTTTTATATATTTTGGGTAATAATTATTTGCATACTGTATATGTAGCAAGTGTTTCTCCTTGGCATACATGATATGTTAATTTTAATATTATCAAGTTTGTGACTATTTCCTTAGGTTTTTAATTTTTTTCTTTATGATTTTTTTCTAATGCAAAGATATAAGTAGATTTTACTACAACTCTTCATAGTTTGCTTGAATAAATAAATGATTTTATCATTTATTTATTTATTTTACACAAATCAACCTACATGGCTGCTTTTTCTGTCATTTATTTTTAAAATGGTGTGAAGTTGAAAACATCTAGCATTATTTGTCTATTCTTTCCTGATTTGAGTGCTAACTTAGTCATATCCAAAATTTTCATTAGTACATGGGTCTGTTTCTGGTCCATCTGTTCTGTTTCATTAACCTGTTTATTATTTAAATAACAAGGCCACTGACGAAGAATCAGAGGAGCTGCAAAAGGATGAGGTACAGAGACACACAAACAGGCAGCTGAGTGCCTCGCTGGCTTTTCCTAGCGGGAAGGAGACAAAATCTTCCGACTGTGCTGAACCCCAGTTCCGACTGCAGACTGTCAGGCGGAAACTCAGGGGAGCTGAGAAAGGCAAAGGTCGGCAGGTGCACATGCAAGTGTGCGCAGAGAAGACTAACTGCTGTGTGCACTGGCTTTCTCTAACGGGAAGGAGACAAAAGCTCTTGACTGCGCTAAACCCCAGTTCTAAGTGCACTGAACCCCAGTTCCAGGCGAGACCCTGGGTACCGTGGCTTATATGGGGGGGATTCTGGACTGTCAAGTGCAAACTCAGGGGAGCCAAAAAAGGCAGAGGTCTGGAGGAGCGCCTACAAGTGTGCAAAGAGAGGACTGCCAGCACAGAAGTTCTCCTGCCATTGACACAGCTGATCTTCACAGCCAATTGGCCTGATGATCAATTCCTCCCAGTTATACCAACAACAATCAAGACTTAACTACAACAAGGCTGTACACACAGTCCACTAAGGAGTGTACCAAGAGTGACCACCTCAGGTAATTGGGAGGCCAACCCACTGGGCCATATAGGACACCTAGCACACAAAGCTACCCTACCAACTCAGGGAAGCAGCAAAAATGCAGAGACAAATAGATCATAAACGAAAGAAATGGAGGAAAACAAATGACGATATAGAGTTCTAAGCCACGGTTATAAGGTTTTTCAAAAATTTCCCAGAAAAAGGCGATAAATTTAGTGAGACCCTCGAGGATATGAAAAAGGACCAACTAGAAATTAAACATGCACTGATAGAAATAAAAAATATTATACAAAGACCTAACAGCAGACTAGAGGAATGCAAGAATCAAGTCAAAGATCTGAAATACAAGGGAGCAATAAACACTCAACCGAAAAAACAAAAAGAAAAAAGAATACAAAAATTTGAAGATAGTGTAAGAAGCCTCTGGAACAATTTCAAGTGCACCAACATCCAAATTATGGGGGTGCCAGAAGAAGAGAGAGAGCAAGATACTGAAAACCTATTGACTGAAAACTTCCCCCACCTGGTAAAAGAAATAGACTCACAAGTTCAGGAAGTGCACAGAACCCCAAACAAAAGGAATCCAAAGAGGACCACACCAAAACACATCATAATTAAAATGCCAAGAGCAAAAGACAAAGAGAGAATCTTACAAGCAGCAAGAGAAAAGCAATTAGGTACCTACAAGGGAGCACCCATATAATTGTCAGCGGATTTCTCAACAGAAACTATGCAGACCAGACCGGAGTGGCAAGAAATATTCAAAGTGATGAATAGCAAGAACCTACAACCAATATTACTCTATCCAGCAAAGCTATTATTCAGAATTGAAGGTCAGATAAAGCGCTTCACAGATAAGAAAAAGCTAAAGGAGTTCATCACCACCAAACTAGTATTATATGAAATGCTGAAAGGTATTCTTTAAGAAGAGGAAGAAGAAGAAAAAGGTAATGATAAAAATTATGGACAACAAATACATATCTATTAACAAGTGAATCTAAAAATCAAGTGAATGAAAAATCTGACGAACAGAATAAACTGGTGAATATAATAGAATCAGGGCCATAGTAAGGGAATGGACTGAAAATTCTCAGGTAGAAAGGGGTAAGGGTGATTCGGGAAGAGACTAGACAAAAATCATACACCTAGGATAAGGACAGTACAGGGAAGGGCAGAGGATGGGATGGGAACCGGGTGGAAGGGAGCTATGGGGGGGAGGGGAGGAACAATTGTAATAATCTGAACAATAAAAATTTATTTACTTAGTTATTTAATTAATTAATAACATGGCCACTTCTGATTTAATAATAATCTTGCAATAAGCTTTGGTATCTGATGTCTGATAGAGAAAGTCCCTACTATTTATTATTCTCTTTCAAAACATTATTTTCTCATCTTCTTAGTGTGATTTTCCAGATAAAGTTGTATATTTTTAAAAAGTATTATGTTGAAGGAACAAGATGGCGGCGTTAGGTAAACACTCCTAAACGGCTGCTGGGCACAACAAGTCCAAGGGAAAACAACTATAAAACAAACGTCTATCTCCTGGGAACCAAATGAAAACTGGCTGAGAGGAAGCTCTACATCTAGACTGAAACGAAAGAGGAGAATCCAGGACACAAGCGCTGAAAAACTGAGGTAGGGAGGGCTTGGACGTGATAAGGGCTGGCAGGGGATCCAGGCTGGTGAAGGATGGTGCTTTCTTCAACCCGAGGAGAGATGAGCACCCGATCTCTCTGAAACTCAGTTTCTAGGGAGAGGCTAGCCGATAGACTGTCTGCCATCGGGTCAGAAAGTGAGGCACGTTGCTTGCAGAACTGGGACTGTTTACTGTGCTGTGGTGTGAGACTTGGGGAGAGGTGGGGATGCCATCGCAGAGGTGGTGGACCAGCAGCCATTGCTGTTGGCCACGCCCCAGTCCAGTGACGCCCTGAGACTCTGCCCTGATACTCTGCCCCTCACAACACATCTTAGCTACAAACATTGGACTTTGCATATGAATGGCCCTCTCTGTTGCAGTTTGACAAAAATTGCAACCTGGGGCAAACAGATACAAGGAGGACAGGACTAGGGTTCACGCTATAGCTTCTACAACAGTACTGGCCTCAGACAGTAGCTGACCTGTACCTCATTGAGACCCAGAAACCAGAGTTCTAGTGCTCAGTTTCAATCCCTCACACCCATAAGTGACACATTCGGGAGACAGTCTCAGTGAGCACCAAAGCCCCACTGAAACAAGGCGTCTCTCCAGCGCAGCAGTTCTTCCTTTATAGACACAATGGATCCTCACAGACAATTGGCCTGGAGGTCAATTCTTCTCAGTGTACCAACAGCAATCAAGGCTTAATTACACCAAGACTTTGCACTAAGCCCACAAAGGGATATAGCAAAAGCTACCACCTCAGGTGATTGGGGAAGCTGAGCTACTGACCCCTATAGGTCACTGACCACACAAAGCCACTCCAGGGAGACAGCCAAAATGAGGAAACACAGAAATATGACACGAATGGGAGAGATGGAGGAAAGTAAGCTACTGTAAGACATATAGTTCAGAATCACATTTCTAAGATTACTCAAGAATCTAAAAACCTTTGAGAAACTTGATGAGACCTCCAAGAAGCTTATTGAGACCTTCAAGGACCTTAATGAGAATACCAAAAAAATAAAATAAAAAATAAAATGGAAGAGGACCAGCCATAAATTAAGCATACAAAGTCTGAAATAAAGAATATACAAAAACCCAACTATAGATCAACATGCCCCAAGAATCAAACCAAAGAACTGGAATTCTTATAGGCAAAAATCACCCAACCAGAGAGGCAAAATGAAAGAAGAATCCAAAAGTGTGAGGGTCGTGTAAGGAGCCTCCAGGACAGCTTAAAACGTACCAACATCTGGATTTTTGGGGTGCCAGAAGAAGAGAGCGAGCAGAATATTGAAGGCTTAATGGAAGAAATAATGACAGAAAACTTTCCATACCTGGTGAAAGAGATAGACCTATAAGTTCAGGAAGCGCACAAAACCCCAAACAGAGGAATCCAAAGAGGAATACACTAAGAAACATCATCATTAAATTGCCAAGAGCAAAAGACAAAGAGAAAATCTTATAAGCAGAAAGAGAAAAACAGCTAGTTACCTACAAGGGAATACCCATATGACTGTCAGCTGATTTCTCAACAGAAACTATGCAGGGCAGAAGGGAGTGGCAAGAAATATCAAAATGATGAACAACAAGAACTTACAACCAAGATTACTCTACCCAGCAAAGCTATCATTCAGAACTGAAGGTCAGATAAAGAGCTTCACAGACAAGACAAAGTTAAAGGAGTTCATCAACATCAAACCAGGAAATGTTGAAGGATATTCTTTAAGAAGAGGAAGAAAAAGAAAAAGGTAAAGGTAAAAAAATTATGAACAGCAAAAAGGCATCAAATACATACCTACTACCAACAAGCAATCTAAAAATCAAGAGAATAAAAAAAATCTGAAGAACAAAATGGACTGGTGAATATAATAGAATCAGAGACATAGAAAGGGATTGGATTAACAATTCACAGGGGGAAAGGGGTCTGAGAGGTGTGGGAAGAGATTGGACAATGATCTAACATCTATGGGTGAAGACAGTGGTGGGGGCAAGGGTGTGGGGTGGAGTTGGGAATTGGGTGGAGGGGAACTAAGGGTGGGGAGGAACACATGTAATAATCTGAACAATAAAGATTTATTTTTAATAAAAAGTATTATGTTTAAATTAGAGACATTTAGGTGGAAGTTACATCTTGGCAGTAATCAGTTGTCTCATCCATAAATATGGTATCCATTTTTCCACACTATCTTTTAACACTTTTAAAGTTTCTTCATGTAAATCTTGGACATTTCTTGTTAATTTGCATTAGTTAGGATAATGTTAGCTACTGTAAGGAATAACTCCAAATTTCAGTGGCTTACCACAATGAAGTTTGTGTAATTATTTTGACTTATATAACAGACTCTATTCCAAATAGTCATTCAGGACCAACAGCAGGGAAAGTCTTTACCACCTGCAATACTGGATGTCTAAGACTGCCCTGGACATCCACAGCCAGCCAGTGCAAAGATTAAAGAGGGTGAATAATAGGAGTTCCAGAAAGAATATTACCTGACAGCTGAATAATTGGAGTTCCAGAAAGAAGAGAGAAAAATGAAGAGGAGAAATGTGAACAACCTGGAGCAACTTCCTGGGGTGAGGGGGAAAGAGGGGGGATGCCACTGTGTCCCCACCACCCAGCCTCTCAGTATTTCTGCTCATTTTCAGAACATAGCTGCTGCCCCTTCCCAATGACTTTGTGAACTAGATGGTAACCGTTGATAAATGTGTTTCATGTTAAAGTTTTTAAACATAGTAAGAATGTTTTCAAAGAAAGTATATGCCAATACATTTGAAAACTTAGGTTAAATAGATATCTTTCTAGAAAAATAAGTCCAAGGCTTATTCAAGAAAAATTAGAAACCCAATAGTCATATAATTACTAAAAATAATAGCAACAATCAATATGATATAATCATATAAATAAGAAGTGATGCCGATAATAATATAAGTAAATAGTTTAAATTGTCCCACAAAGAAAACTCCAGGCACAGGTGGTTTTACAGGTAAACTCTATCAAACATTCAAAAACACTCAATAATTCCAAAAGAAGAAAAGAGGTAGCATTACCCTGTTTGGCTTCTGAGGCCACTCTCACCTCAACACCAAAACTTTGGAAACTGGCTGGAAGCAACTTGGCTGAGTAACGTTGCCTCCGTCTAGTTCTGAGCCTGAAATTCTGCTCCCGGGCACGTTCTCCCGGGCATAGACCTCTGGAGACCATTCAATGCATTCGTGGCAGCAAATTAGAGGCTGCAGAAATGTTCATCAACAGAGGAATGAGTCGCTAAGCCGGACATATTTACATAGGGAATACTACATAATTATGAAAATGAATGAACCATGTTCTATGCACATCAGCCTGGATAAATTTCAAAGGCATGCTATTGATCAATCAAAAGCAGGTTGCAGAAGACATCAGATCAGTTTACATGGAAATGAAAACAAGTGATGCAACCTAAACATTGTTTAGGGGCATGTGTATATGTAATAGAACTCTTTTTTAAGTTAGGAAATTTTTTAACACAACGATCATGATCTGTGAATACATCAGTGGGGGTGAAGGCATGTCATGACTATGGAATGCCTCAAGGATGCGAGTGATTATTTCTTTTTAAAAAAAATATATTTTTATTTATTTCAGAGAGGAAGAAAGAGGAAGAGAGATGGAAACATCAATGATGAGAGAGAATCATTGATTGGCTACCTACTGCAAGCCCCCTCCTGGGGATCAAGCCCGCAACCTGGGCATGTGCCCTTGACCGAAATTGAACCTGGGACCCTTCAGTCATGCTGACCCATGCTCTATCCATTGAGCCAAACTGGCTAGGGCTGGTGTTCTATTTCTTAAGCAGATAAGGGACATAGTACTCATGTTATTACCTTTTGTAATCACGCCTATGCAACACACACACACACACACACACACACACACACACACACACACGTCAGGGCATAGTACAATAAACCTAGGATAGTCAAAACCTGAATTAGAAATCATAGGGTTGAAGGCAAGCCACCCAGGAACAAAGCAATGAATCCAAGAGGAACATAAAAATAATTAAAAGCTACTGTTTTCATTTAAGGCAAGATGAAAGAGAAGAAGCTGATCGCGCAGCTGGAATAATTTAAACATTAGGAGGAAGAATTTTCTTTCTGACACTGCATAAGGCACCATCATTCATTGCTCAGTAAGTGTGTGCTGACAATTTAGAGTAGGGAAGGCACTTATTTTTCTTGGGCTGGTCTGAAGCAGAACTGGAAAGTGAATTTACTCCAAGGCCCAGCTCTGGGCCATTCCCTTAGCTTCCAGGAGAGCTGTCTTGAGAAGAAGTCTGACTGCCCTTGTCTGCCACCCTGGAGCTGGGAGCAGTGCCATGCCATCCCAGATGTTGGGGTGGCACTAGAGCTGCCCTAGATGTGGAGACATAAAACCAGATAGTCTTAGTCATGCATTTTGCTTCTAGCATTCTCTAGGCATTAACAGCCAAGAGTGCAGGTTTACTTTCATACATCAGAGTGACAAGAAGTAAAATGTACAAAATTTTAAGTTATATTAAATGCATCCTTTACATAAATATTAAAATGTATAGTAATGTGAAATGGATGAAAATTTGTTCCACCATGCACCAAGAACCAGGAAGATCTCGATCTGAATGAAATAAAAATCTTCAATAGATGCCAACAATGAAACAATGAAGTGGCACAGATGTTAGAAATATATGACTTGGTTTTTAAAGCAGCCATCATAAAAATGCCTTCATGGGCAAGGATGAACACAATTAAAGCCCATGGAAAATACCAAGTTTGAGCAAATATATAGTAGATATGAGAGAAGAACAAAATGAACATTTTAGAACTGAACAATGCAAAAACCAAAATTAAAAATTCAATGAATGGGCTCAATAGAAGAATGGAGGGTGCCAAAGAAAGAATCCATGAAGTTAAAGGTAAAAAAATAGAAATTACCCATAAAAACAACAGATAAAAATCACTAAGGAAAAAAAATGAACAGCATCTCAGACACTTATAATAAAGATCTAACATCCATGTCATTGTAATCAGAAGAAGAGGGGAGGGCAGGAAAACTATTTGATGATATACTGAATGAAAATTTTCCAACTTTGTGAAAAGATGTAAACTTACATATTCAAGAGGCTATGAGAACCTCAAACAAGATAAACCCAAAGAAATTCACACCAAGCAACTTCATAACTAAACTTCTGAAGACAAAGAAAAAAAAATCTTCAAAACAGTGAGAGAGAAAAACAATGCCTTCCTTAAAGGAGAAAAACAATTTAAATGACATCAGAGACTATGAGGCCAAAAGTGAGTGGCACCACATTTTGCACGTGCTGAAAGAATTATCAACCATAAATTATCCAGCAAAAGTACCCTTCAGGAACAAAGGAGAAGTCAAAATATTCTCTCATGAAGGAAAGCAAAGAGAATTTGTCACCAGCAGACTTTTCTTTAGCTGAAGACGTTCTCTTAATAGAAAGGAAATAACAAAAGAAAGATTCTTGGGCCTGGCCTGCATGGCTCAGTGGTTGAGCGTCAACCTAAGAACCAAGAGGTCACGGCTCAATCCCTAGTGGGGGCACATACCCAGGTTGTGGGTTTGATCCCCAGTGTGGCATGTACAGAAGGCAGCCAATCAATGATTCTCTCTCATCATTGATGTTCCTATCTCTTTCTTCCTCTTCCCACCTCTCTGAAATATACATATAGTAGAGGCCAGATGCACGAAGATTTGTGCAAGAGTAGACCTTCCTTCCCACTGCTGCTGTGCTGGCTTCCCTCTGGCCTCAGCTTCATCAAGAGGAATGTCCAGAATGATGCTGGGAAGATGCCCAGTCTAATTAGCATAATTGCCCTTTTGTTTTACATATGTGTGTGTGTGTGTTATATGTGTGTGTTATATGTGTGTTATATATGTGTGTGTTATATGTGTGTGTTATATATGTGTGTTATATATATGTGTGTTATATGTGTGTGTTATATATATGTGTGTGTTATATATGTGTGTGTGTTATATATGTGTGTTATATATGTATATATGTGTGTTATATATGTGTGTGTTAAATATATGTGATATATATATATATATATATATATATATATATATATACTTATGTGTGTGTATACTTTTTTTTTAAAAGAGAGACTCTTGGAGCATCAGGGAGGAAGAACAATGGAAAGAGTAAAAATATGGTAAGTACAGTCCATTTCCTCCTCCTCTTTAAAAAAAGGGGGGGATATGTGGTAAAGAAAACAGTTTAAACACCCAATAATAGCGTGGCTAACCTTGAAGCGATTACTCCATGCAAAGCACCTCCTCCTCATCACCATCCATGTTCCCATTTAACCTTTAAAAAGCCCAGTGGGATTGCCAGCACCGCCAGCTTATTGCTGTGGAAATCGCGCAGGGAGCGTGGAAGGCAGGGTTTGACACAAAGCTGTCTAACCGCTTCCCAGTGTGGGGCTCCTAGACATCGCAGTTCACAGCACCCAGTCTCTGCACTGCTCTCCTTGGAGTAGCACTTACCAGGCTCTCTGGAAGGAGAAAAGCCTGCATGAAGAGAAGGTAGGAAGTCCAGAACACTGTCTAACAGCCTTAGAAAAGAACAAAAGAGAACAAAAGAAAGGGTAATACAAGGAGAAGAGCAAAGCAAGAATTAGTCTAGGATAGAAACAGAATTTACAACCTGAAGGCTCTTAGGAGGTGTCATTTGTGCTGGTAAAGACTAGAAGCTCAGAAATGGGTAACTTGTCAAAGTCTCCAGACAGTGAGTGCCAGAATAAGGGCTGGACCCACAGCATCTGGCCCGCAGGCCACTGCTTTTGGAAACAGTAAGGAAAATGAATGCTAAGGAGAGCATCCATACGGGTCTCCTCTACAGAAAGTCAAGTATCTGCGTCTCAAGCCATTAAGGGGACCACAAGCAGGCCAAGTAGGCATGAATTTGAGGAAAGAACCTGGAAAATCATAAGGGACCTACATTTCTTGGCAATACAGAGAACTGAGAGGGGAGGCCGTGGATTTTTTGGATGAGGGATGAGGCCCTTTCCAGAAACCTGGTGTAAGGTGGAAATGGTTATAATAAAAGGTGGTACAGTTTTAATGCAAACAGCTAGAAAATTTTTCCTTCTGATTTGGGGAGTGGAAGACACAAGACTTTGGAAAATGGTTGCTGAACAGTCTCCCCAACCTCAACATTCAAATATGACCACTCACCTGCTGAGCTATGAGCACCACTGGCCATCAGAAAGTTGTTATTGCGAGTGAGGATAGGAGCGAAGAGTGAAGCAGAAGGTCTGTGCCCAAGAACTTATCGCCAGAGGATAAAGGATGGGCAGGGCAGTCAGAGACCAGCAGCAGGAGCTTTCTAACGGGAGGAGTTTAGGTTTGTTAAAGTCCCAAAGTGTCTGCCAAGTGCCGCCCATACGCCTTGCACTCAGGTGGCTCAGCATCTGTCATGATGGAGGCTTCGGGGACAAGAAAACACTTGGGTACCGCACTGCTGTAGGATGTAGTTTTCACAACACAAGTGCATTTGATTCTACTTTTAAGGTGTCACTGATCTTTTAAACATCCTCATAATTCTTAAGGTTCTATTTCTTCTTTTGTATTTTAAATTGTTCAGTGTAATAATACTAGTAAGAAATAAAATACATAGGAATTCCAGGAAGCAATACTTTATAAATGGAATTTGTAACAATACATTAATAATAACATGTAAGACTGCATATGCTATAAAAGTATTTTGAAAGGTACCCATCTATTCCCTAGGTACCTATCAATCAATCAATCAATCAGTCAGTCAGTCAGTCAATTGAACTATCAATCTATCTGAAGAGCAATGAGAAACCTGGAGAGAAATACTAAAAGTCACTAATATTCTAGTGACTCGGCCCTATCAGATCCTCTCTTTATATCATAGTTTTAATGCCTATTAATCTTCTCAGAATTAAAGTCATATATAATATGTTCTGCCTACACAAATACTGTTTTAAACCAATATATGCCCTAACCATAATGTAAAGGATACATAAAAGAAAAGATGTTTATATTTTTTTGAAATTGTGCTGAAGAATATGATGCTTATGGTACGATTACACTAGATCAGTATTTCCCAAAGTGTGGTACGAATACCTCCAGGGGTACGGGAAGAGTTTGGTGGGGGTACGGGTTGCACCGGAGTTTGGTGGGGATATGCACTGCACCGTGCTTAGCTGTGCCTAATTCTACGTTCTCATGAGTCAAGTCAAGACAGTCTTGTGAGGCGTGAGATGGTCCGGTGTGCAAATACATGTTATTTATAATATAACTTTTATTTATATTTTATTATGAATAATTTTATTTTTTATTTTTTATTATTTTGTGTATGTACCAAAAAAATAAAAAATAAATATATTTTGATTGTTAATAAATACATCCATTTTTTGAAGAGGGAGGGGTACTCAGCATTATGAAAATTATAGAAGGGGTACACATATGTCAAAAATTTGGGAAACACTGCACTAGATAATAGCAATGCCCCTATATTTGTAAAACAACTCCTAAGGGGAGTTTGAATATCATTGCATTTTTTAAAGGTATCCAGGGAGTGAGATTAAGACTTTCAAATTTCCTTTTTTACAGAAAATATTTCCCTTCATAATGAATGTCTGTGGCTTTATCATGTGCTCAATACAAGAGGCAGAGAAGGTCAAGAACACAACTCACCTCAAATGAATAAGCTTTCCCAATCCCGTCTCCTGCTCCAGTGATCACTGCAAAAAGCAGAAATGGTTTCAAGGGATAGAATTGACCTTTCAAGTCCTCTCTCTAGCTGGCCATGTTTTCCTGCAGGCCACCTCTCTAGATAACTTACTATTCCATAGCAGGCCTAGCTGGTCTGGCTCAGTGGATAGCGTGTAGGCCTGCGGACTGAAGGGTCACAGGTTTGATTCTGGTTAAGGGCACATGCCCTGGTTGTAGGCTGCAGAAGGCAGCCAATCAATGATCCTCTCTCATCATTGGTGTTTCTACCTCTCTCCCTCCCTCTCTGAAATCAATAAAAACATTTAGAAAAAAAAATATATCAAAGCAGCACTCAACTGGGAAGTTTCCAACCCTGACTTCCCTCACTAAATGTTCACAATGAAACTTTTTTTTATTCTTTTTGAGGGATTGGTGAGGCCACGAAAACACATTCCACACTGAAACAAAGCACCCCAGCCAGGGAACAGTTCCTTCAGACCCCATAAGGGCTTAGGCATTTCTAAGCCTTAACTCATCAAGGGCAAGCAGTGCACCCTGCTATCTCTCTACCCACAGCCAGCTGTCACTGTAAGGACATTTCAAGGTTCCTCCAAAGTCCCGTCCCCATCTCCCCCTCCCCCCCCACACACACACTGACCTCCCTCCCTCCCCTCCCCCACAGATCAACGGCAATCAACACCCATGGAAGGCAGGGAACTAAACAAAGGAAAATACAGAAATGCAAAAAGGGGCTGAAATAAAATGGAGGGGCTTGAAGAGTCAGTGCTCAATGGCCTTATTGACTCATATATAACCAGCAGTTGGGCCTTCTAATCCTTTGTATCCAACACCATAGGTGAGAGCAGACCAAGCCGTGCACGCTCCCAGCCCCACACTGGCAGAGGCACCCGGAGCTCAGTCCCTGCTAATGGTGTCATCTGTTTAATCAGGTACTTAAGCGAATCCAGGCCCATTACCTGTATCCCTTACTAGAAATACCATGCTCAGGGCTAGCTTTACCACTTCCCCTCTCTTACGGGGATATGAGAAATTACCCAGGACCAGGCCCGCACTATAGTTAAGATAATGGCATCAGTAAATGGCTGGCATCTACCAAGTGCTTCCTTTCTGCCAGGCATGGTCTCAAGTGTTTTAGATTCCTCATCTCAATATTCCAAACAAGCCCCAAAGTAGGGACCATCGTTATTCTTATAGATCCAAAGCCAAGAGAGAGGACATTCTTAACTTGGTAGGTCATACTGCCCAAGGTGATGAGGATGGATTGGAACACAGGCTGGCTGACTTTGCGGCCACGAGTCTATTAAGATAGGCCATTGGCATGATTAGCCAATCAACCACAGGGCCCGAGGACTTGACATTTCAGTCTCTAGTAACCAGATCTTCTCTTGCCCCCCACCACTCCCACTATTAGAGCTATACTATCTCCCCAATATCTGCCTATGCCCAAGAACATTTACTTCTGCTAATTATAACACTACTCAAGACTGATTCAAAAGACAGGTTAAGATTATGTTTTTGAGTCAACAAGTGCTAAGTCTCTGGCCTCCTGTGAACTTTTTGGGAGTGAGTGTTCTTAGAGGGCCTTGCCCAGCACTGATGGGCGGCACTCGTACAGGGTTTGAAGCCCCCTCAGGCCTGGGCATTTGCATCTGTAAGAGCAGAGCATGTGGGTCCAGACCCTCAAGGTCGAGCACCTAGCAAGTTCACTGACCCGGCGCGCGGTCCAGGAGCCAGGGAGCACTCACAAATGGAACATGCCACAGTTCAAAGCCCATTTCCACTCCTAAGAATTTTCATATCGTAAATTTTTCTTCTTCCATTGCTAAAGTTGTAGGATTGCCACTTTAGCAAATAAAAAGGTGAGATGCCCAGTTAAATTTGATTTTCAGGTAAACAAAGAATCTTTTCTTTAGTACAAATATGTCTCACACAGCATCTGGGATGTCACACACTAAAAATTTACTTGTTTATCTGAAATTCAAATGTAACTGAGAATCCTGTATTTATCAGGCAGTCCTGTGAAGTTGCTTACGATTTCTCCTATTTAGCTTAGCGTGGTATTTCTAGAGCTGCTTCCATTATTTTTTTCTGGGCCACTGAATTTCTTGGTGCCCAAGTTGGAAATGCAACGTGAAACCACAGCCTCCGGCTCTTTACCTGACACCCAGACCTGGGCTGGCATCCCAGCAGTCCCAGGAACGAGTCCCCTTAGGAGGCTGCACTTAGCCTACTGGGGACACACACCAGACCCAGCTCCTATCTTCCAAAGGTGTCTCCACAGCGATCTTTGTCGCCTGGATTTTGTAACACCTTCACTTCCCAAAAGGGCTCGGAGAAAATTTTTTAATAAAGTGCATTAAAACTATTTGGATTTCAGACTATTGAAACACCCTGTAACAAAAACGAAGACACTCTGGGCTTCTGGAAATCTGGAGAGGAGGATGCGGAGCATCTGCAGCATTTATATTTGTGTCATCAGAAACTCCCCAAGGAAGAAAATGGGGACCGCGGACAAGCATGTCGGCAGTGGACACAGTCCCCTCCCCACCCCACACCCTGCTAATCTCTGCAGACCCCATCTTGTTGGCCCAACAATTCTAATTTTACTCATGCTTTCTAGACAACCCCCTCCCCACCCAACTTAAAATCACCCAAAGGAATTCCATCTTTGCTCAAAGGAGAAAGATGCAGAATGCCTGTTGAGACACAAATAATAATAAGCGGGAACAGCAAAACCCGAGAGGCCGAGCGCTTTCTTTACCTGCCCACTCTCCCATTGACTTCAAGAAAGACCTTGGCAGAACTTTCCAGAAGTTCAGGAAAACACGTCTGCAGAACCTCACCCACTTTGCCAGGTAGACCAGGCACACCAGCAGCCCTAGGGGGACGAAGACGTGCTCCAGGGCCTCCCCCATGGCCGCACCGCAGCGCGGCCTCCCAGGCCTCGCAGACCCGCGGCTCCTGGGGCGCAGCTGCCGGGAGGCGGGTCAGCCACCGCCCGGTGTCCCTGGGTGCGTTCCGCCGCGTGCGGACCTTTAGATTAGAGTGACTTCTTTGCTCAATCCTCCGATTCACGGGCTTGGGAATAAAGTATTCTTTCCAGTATCTTTGGAGCACTGTTGGCTTTTGTGACCGTGGGGGAGCTGGTGAAGGAGTGGAAGGACGTGAGGAGAGATAAAGGGTGGACGAAATGAAAATGGCAGCTCAAGGTTCTCTCCCTGATTTGGAAGCTAAAAAGAGTGCCATGTCCTGTGAGAGGTTTATTCAGAAAATACGTGTGACTGCCTGCCAGGTGGCACAGCAGTCCCCTCACTGGGGACAGACCATGGAGAGAAGCCTGGGCCGCCGCCCGGGGCCGCTGAGAGCCTGGAAGGGGGGACAGATGACAGGCAGGGAGCTGACAGGCTGGCAGGCACCAGTGCCATCCAAAGTGCCACGAGTGTCCTGCTAGGGTGACGAGTGACCAAACAGCCCAGAGAGAGTGTTCAGGAAGGAATTCTGTAGAAAGGGGCCCTTGGAGCTGAAATTTGAATGAAAAGACAGCACCGGGTTCCCCTCCCGGCAGGAGGGGCAGCTGGTATAGATGCAGGGAGATGGGGAAGATCCATGGGTCTGGGCAACAAAGAACACAGCCCAGCAGGGGCTGGTCTGCGGAGGACCGGAGAGAAGAACACGGCGCGCGGTGGAGGTGTGAGGACCAGCCAGAGCCTCTGCTGAGTGGGGGCTTCAGTCCAGAAGCAGCAGGAAGCCATTGCAGAGGCTGAGCCAATGAAGTCCCAGCATTGGGATTATGCTTTTACAAGGTCACTGGGTGCTGAACGATGACCTTCGGGCGGTGGAGATAGAGGGTGGGCGAGACGGCTGAGGCAGGGGGAGTGAGACCGCAGCTGTCATCGGAGACGTGCCCAATGTCACCCTTGTCTGTGATATTACCCAACCTCTTGACTGTGGGGGCTCAGTATGCCAAGGACTCCCCCAAATGTACACCAACCCAGGCTAGTCACCAGATTTGCATATCCAGCTGCCTGCTTGACACCTCCATTGCATGCCTCATACTATACCTAAAACCAGTTTTGATACTATCTTCAAATGCCAAGCCTGCCTATCTTAAGAGATGGTAACCCTTATCTTCCAGTTGTTCACCTTAAAAACCTTGGAGATACCTTTGACTTTTCTCTTTCTCTCCCATCGCACAGCCAAGCTGTCTCCTGTTGGATTTTCTGTCTTAGATTGTGCTAAACAACATTGCTATGAATATTGTTGTATTTGTCCTTGCCACACATGTGCCAGTTCCTTCCTTCCTCTCTCTCTCTCTCTCTCTCTCTCTCTCTCTCTCTCTCACACACACACACACACAAACACACACACACACACACACACACAATAGCTGGTCACACAAATTACATATGTACAAGCTCAATTTTACTTTTATTAGTGTATCAATCAGCCCCACTTAGAAGACACAAATCACACACAATGTGAACAGGGACTACACAATATTAAAAATTATTAACTACTTATAAGGAATTTGCAACTAAAAGGACATAAAAGACAACAAAAAAGAATACCCAAGGACTGAAGGAGGCTATCTAAGGAACAAACCAACTTGGAAGGAGGCCCTGGACCCAAGACGCTCAGGCCTCGCTGGAGGAGTGTGGTTGCAGCCAACTGCAGGGTGACGTTCTCTGGGTGGCACTGAGAAGCTATTCCCAGGGCAGAGGGGGAGGCTGTTAGCAGAATGGCTGCTTGGGACAGGAGGTCCCCACTGGAATGCTGGCAAAACTTGTAGAAATCACTGGGGCAGTTCTACTGGGGCTGAACTGGAGGAGAACTAGCATTTATTTCACACTATTGAGTCTTTCTACCTATAAGCAGGGTATATCTCTCCTTTTAGTCCTTCTTAAAATCGTCAATACATTTTTATAATTTCTTTTAAAGGTTTTGCACTTATAAAAATTTATATTGAGGGAGACCGAAACAAGATGGCGGCCTAGGCAGCCTCCTAGGCTGCCACCTCATCAACAATTTGGGGGAAAAAAAACAGCTAAAATTGAAAGGGATCGCACCAGACCCACAGGAAAGCTGGCGAAATGGGAAGGCTACAACTAGACACCAAGCAGGGCACCGCTGCTGTCATGTGGAGTTTAAAACTACGGTGAAACTGGACCTGCCGGAGCTGCTGCCGCTGGGAATGAGGGAAGCCAGACCTTGCTCTGCCCCAGGGCCCAGAGACTGGGCCAGCCCGCCGGCGGCCGTGGGAACCAGGGAGCTGATACGGAACCTCCGCCACGCCTTCGGTGCCTGCCCGGACGAGAAGCCTCCCTGCCCGCAACCATCCCGGCACACAGCTGTCCCAGCCCGCCCGCTGTGCTGGTGAGGAGCTGGTGCGGCGTCTCCCTGCCCGCGGCCGGCTCAGCCCGGTGGCGCAGCATCTCCCAGCCCGCAGCCAGCTCGGCCCAGCCTCCACGTGCCTTGCTGGTGGGGAGCTGGCATGGCGCCTTCCATTGGCGGATCCGGCGAGTCCTTTCTCTGCCGCCACATGGCCGGGCCAAAGCATCCGCCACTACCACCATGTGGATTTTAAAACTACAGGGGAAATTGAGCCACAGGAGCTACGATCGCTGCCACACCTGCCGCGGCCCCCGTGAATGGGAATCCACCGAAAACAGAGCTCACTACCCACCGGGCTCAGAGAGAGTACGGCTTCAGAACTTAGCCTCTGTGTCCACAGCAGCTCTGCATCCGCACCAAAGGAGACACCATTGAGGGTGGACTCTCTGCCCGCAGCCATCTCAACCCGCCCACAACCTTCCCAGCACACCCGCCGTGCTGGTGAGGAGCTGGCATGGCGCCTTCCATTAGCGGCCCCGGCGAGTCCTTCATCCGCTGCCACATGGCCGAGCCAAAACTTCCGCCACTGCCGCCATGTGAACTTTAAAACTACAGTGGAAATTGAACCACAGGAGTAACCGTCGCTGCCGCACCAGCCACCGCCACCCGCCACGGCCGCCCCAAATAAAGGAAATCCACCAAGAACAGAGCTCACTATGCCCTGGGCTCAGGGAGTGGGAGCCCTCAGAACTTAGCCTTCGCATCCGCAGCTGCTCCGCTTCCGCACCGAACGAGACACCTTTGAGGGTGGTCTCCCCGCCTGCAGCCATCTCAGCCCGCCTGCAGCCATCCCAGCCTGCCCGCTGTGCTAGCGAGGAGCTAGCATGGTGCCTCCAATACGCGACCCCAGTGCCCCAAAGGGGCCGTGTGCCCTGGGTGAGCCATATGTCCCAGGGGGCCGTGTGCCCTGGGTGAGCTGTGTGTCCCAGGGGGCCGTGTTCCCCAGGTGAGCTGTGTAGCCCAGGGGGCCGTGTGCCCCGGGCAAGCCATGTGTCCCAGGGGAAGCAGTGGGACCAGGGGGAGGGACGGTGAGAACCAGAGGAGGAGCGGACTCTATTCGTGTGGTCCTAAGATAGTCACCATAAAACAAGCAGACTGCCAAATGAGGAGCGGATTCTATTCATGTGATCCTGAGATAGTCACCATAAAACAAGCAGATTGTCAAATGACAGCAGGGATGGGAAGGAGACCTGGGGGGAGATAAGAGAACAACCGAAGGATTGGTATGCATGAATATAAGTACAACCAACGAACACAGAACTCTGGGGAGGGAGGGGATGAATGGGAGGTGGGGGGGGGGCAATGGTAAGCTATGTACACATATAATACCTTAATAAAAATAAATAAATAAATAAATAAATAAATAAATAAAATTTATATTAAGAAAAATAAAGAAAACATACATAAGTAGAGAAACTAATTTAAAGACCCCCCCAATTACAGATATTCTCTAATGACATTTAATAATAAAATTTACTACCATTTAATGTCCCATGTTACTTTGTATATACCTACTTTCCCCCACCCATCTGCAGAATGGCAAGGGCTCTCTTTTTAATTAAGATAACATTGGTTTATAATTATACTAGGATAAGTTTCAGAGGTACAACATTATAATTCAACATCTGTATACACTATAGCATGGTTACCACCAAAGGTCTAGTATCCATCTGTCACCATACAATTGACCTAAATACATTTTGTTCTCCTCCTGACCACTTCCCCTCTTGTAATCACCAATCTGTTTTCTGGATCTATCAATCAATTTGTTGTTTTGTTTCTTCATTTCCTCTACTTAGCATCATACCATAATGGAGTGGTAGGTGCAATAATATCACTAAAAGATTCATCAAAATGTTGCTTCTGGCATTAAAGAACAGCCTGTACTCTAAAATACAGAAGTTGCAGAAATCGGTTTGAATCAGTGGATAGAGAGTCTCGGCCTGCAGACTGCAAGGTCCCAGGTTCGATTCCGGTCAAGGGCATGTACCTTGGTTGCGGGCAATCCCCAGTGGGGATGTGCAGGAGGCAGCTGATCAATGATTCTCTCTCATCGATGTTTCTAGCTCTCTATCCTTCTCTCTTCCTCTCTGTAAAAAAAAAAAAATCAATAAAATATATTTAAAAAATAAAATAAAATACAGAAATTCACTGAAATCCTCCAAATGACAACTTCCAACTTGAAAAAATGTAAGATCTTTTCTCTACCAGATATGGAGGATCTCTTAGATGTTGCTCTAAGAGAAACTGGGGTAATCTGATGATTGAAGCTTCTTAACTTGAAGGAGCTATGAAGAAAAGGAGAATTCTTTATAACTTTATATATATCATACTTACATATATACTAGAGACCCAGTGCATGAGGGGGGGAGGGGGTCCCTCAGCCTGGCCTGCTGCCTCTCACAGTCTGGGAGCTTTCAGAGGTGAAAGGCAACCTGGCAATCAGGGGAAGGCGACGCTCCATCACACTTCTGCTGCTGCCACTGCCAGCAACACAAGCATTGGCCAGCCCTGGTTACCTGAGCCTCAGACAGCCCTGGGCATCTGGGCAGCTGCCAAGTGAGGCTTGCCTGTGCTTTGGGCCAGATCTGGGCAGCTGGGGGGCTGAGGGGACTGGCCACCACCATCTTATGATTGTGGGTGCTGCCATCTTTGAGGGTGGGCAGTCAATTAGCATATTCCTTCCTTATTGGCTGTGAGTGCTGCATCCTAGCTATGGTGTGAGGGTCAATTATTCCCTCATTATTAGATAAGATATATACTAGAAGCCCGGTGCATGAATTTGTGCATGGGTGGGGTCCCTCAGGGTGACCTACAGGGATGGGGCCCCAGTTTGTGCCCCCAGGCTCACAACCCCAACTCATCCTCCCAGCCTTGTAGAATCGCAGCTCTGCTGGACACCCCACAGGGGCCTGGCACTGCCCCTTCAGCTGCTCCACCATCCCACCTGCAGGACAATCAATCAGGGCTGCACCCCTTAGCACATGGGAGCTGGGCAGCAGGCCCACCCCTATTGCTGGTCGCCATCTGCGGGACGATCAGGCCCCAGATTGCACACTTCTTGGCCTGGCGCCTCCCGGCCACCTGCTCCACCATCGCACTGCAGTCCCACTATCATCAGAGCTGCCAGCACCTTCACTACCACCTGCTGCCAGCACCTTATCACTGACACCCATCTAGTTCCACGCCACCCATTGGTGGTCAATGCATGTCATAGTAAGTGAAGGACTGCCCACCCGGTTGGACAATTTGCATATTAGGCTTTTATTATATAGGATAACAGTATGTTATATTGAGAGATGGAATCTAAAAGACCCACACATAAATAGCATGACCTTCTGAGCCTGAGCTCTTCCTGATATGAAGGCCTAGTAAAGACAATCACTCTGGGAAGTGACTCCAATGAGCAGGAATTGGGCTGGCACTGGGATACTGAACAGGGACAGACAAGATGGAAAAACACGGATGTGACACTAAGCTGGTCACTGCTGTGGGTGACTGAGGTTTTGTCCTGCTGGGAAGCCTCTGAGAAACTATAGGATGTAGCTCAGACTCTTCTGGCTTACGTACAGAAGTAAAGGGTGTTGTCGATTGGCTCCTGTGCCCATTGATCAAGCCCTTGGGTATGATCTCCCTCATCTCCAGGTTTGGCCATATATCAGATGACTTGTGAGAACCTGTGGGTGAAGAGGAGCCCCAGAGAAGAAAATGAGAGATGCCAGTGTTAAAAAAAAAAAAAAAAAAAAAAATACACAGCCGAAAACAGTTTGGCTCAGTGGTAGAGCGTCGATCTGCGGACTGAAAGGTCCCAGGTTCGATTCCCGTCAAGGGCATGTACATTGGTTGCGGGCACATCCCCAGTAGGGAGTGTGCAAGAGGCAGCTAGTTGATGTTTCTCTCTCATTGACGTTTCTAGCTATCTATCTCTCTCCCTTCCTCTCTGTAAAATATCAATAAAATATATTAAAAAAAGAAGTAATTAAAAAAAAACCACACAGATCACCTAAGGAAGTTTAAATATCTCATTGACTTTATTCAACTATTCAAAGAGGAAGTTCCTAGCAAAGGTTGGATTATCTCAGGCAAATTCATCAACCTATAGAAGACAGAAGGGGTCTGTTAGACTGAATACCTCACTAGTATTGACCGGCTAATGCAAATTAACTTGGTTAAAGATTACATTCCTGGGATAGGCTAAAACTGTAGGTAGGTTAGATATGAAGTCTTGGTTTGCTGACTGGGGGTTAGTACAGGTGACTCCATTGGGATCTATTGCCTCCTTTAAAAAAAAACCCTCTCCCACCCCTTTGATCAAACTCTCAGCCTGAGAGATGTGATCTAAGTTTAAGGGACTCATGCCCCTCACAGCTTTTATAGCCTCTGTGTGGTATTCACAGGTCATGACTGTAGTCTCACAATTTTTTAGTTAGTCATTCTCTTCGTCTTTTTCCGGTGTTCCCATCTTCAGGAGAGCATTTGCTTGGTGGTTAGCAGCTGTGAACATGCATTTAAAGCTTTTGGGAGAATTTAGTACATCAAGGAGAACATTATGATGATAAGCGGGATAATTCCCTCCAAAGTTTGGAGTGAACTTCAGAGCATGGTCCCCAGACCCAAACCATTCAAACCAAGCGAGGAAAGAAAATACTCTATTGTGCGTGTCCCCCTTGTGAACCAAGTGGCTTGCTCAGTGATCTGATGGAACTGACTTCTCGCTTCCCCACAGGTGTTCATACAGGTGAGCTGGCTACAGCATAGGAACTCCTTGTTCAGCTAAAACCGCGGTCGGCAAACTGCGGCTCGAGAGCCACATGCGGCTCTTTGGCCCCTTGAGTGTGGCTCTTCCACAAAATACCATGGCCTGGGCAAGTCTATGTTGAAGAAGTGGCATTAGAAGAAGTTTAAGTTTAAAAAATTTGGCTCTCAAAAGAAATTTCAATCATTGTACTGTTGATATTTGGCTCTGTTGACTAATGAGTTTGCCGACCACTGAGCTCAAAGATAATCAGCTGTTTAACTATCAAGAACAACTCTAACCAGAGTCTACACATTTTTCATTGTTGGGCAGCTATTGTTTTAGCAGTGGATTCGGCAATATTTTCAAGTGTTCGGGACATGTTCCTGACCATAGCCTCACTTACACTTACTCCTCACCAGGGACTAGGGCCCTGCCAAAGCAAGCAAAGCCTGAGTCATGAATGCCACCTGGCAGGTTTTTTCTAATGCCATGATGTAAATTCAAGGGAACTGACCAATAAAGTATCTCATTTCATTTGTGAGGTTTAGGGCACAAATAACTGAAGAGGCATTGCTTGGTTATGTGCCGGCCATCCAGGCATTCATGGGCCCAGGGAGAATGATAATGACACAAAGAAAACCCTGTTGGGGCACAGCCATTGCCCTTAAGCTGGCATTGTCAATTAATTCATTAGCAGGAATTGTTGCATTTGTGCATTCAAGCTAGTCGGGTTGGTTAGTCCGGGTCGGTTAGGTTTCCAGCGCATTTGGAAAGTCAATCTAACCTGAAATAAAAGTTGTTCTAAACCCCTTGCAAAGATGGGAGCTGCTGGTGAGATATTTTTGTGATTTCGGGCATTCGTGGTGTAGATAATCACGAGAACATAGGGGTGAGAACATACTAGGACTTACGTAGGCATTTATGTCAAATTGGGTAAGTACAGTTATCATCAGAGAAAGGTGAAAATGGGCACTGGGTGTTCTGGCCATAAAGGATGGCCTTGATAAGAGACTTCTGGGGCTGGAGGGGTGCAGTCAGTCACAGTCTGCAGTGACGTTGGGGCAGAAGGGAAACTGCTCACAGGGAGTAGCAGGGAGTCTTTAGCATCAGGGACAGGTCAGAATATCTGATGGTGAATCTAGTAGTCTGAAGGGTGCCTCCTTAACAGAGGTCTGGGGTATACGGATGAGGACATTATCTTTTTAGGCCAATGCCAAAGTCAAGGAAAAAAAGGGGAAAGTAAACAGTTTTGTGGTTAAACTATGGAGTCTTTATCCAGCTACTTCTCTCCCTTGTCAATCTGATCCCAAGGTCTCCAGCGTCTGTTCAGGACCAGCTGGCGATAGCGCCTGGGAGATGGAGAGCCCAGGCTCAGGGCCTGCTGATGTGCGGCAGTGTTGGTGGTCAGCGGCATCCGGTACAGTCCGGTCCCCTCCAGTGGGGTGCGAGGGCTGTCTTCCTCCGATGGCAAGTCCAGAGCACCCAGCCACCAGGTCCCAGACCGTGACCACCAGGATCCTCTGAGTCAAAGTCTGGAGAAGTTTTTTAAACCTGCTGAAAGACTGTAGTGTAACCCATTAAACACTTACCAGTATAACGAGCAGAAAGTCGTTTACCGGTTTACATTGGTCTGCGGGCGGCTATCGCATGTGGAGTGCATTGATTTCCCAAAGGAGCTACTGCGAACAGTCAGCAAGACCCCGGGCAACAGCTCAGGCTTTTAGTAGCTTCAGCAAGTGGAGAGATTTTAAGTCTGAGGATCCCATTAGTTCTCAGCCTTGCCTGATGGTTGAGGGTGATAGGAACGGTGATAATTCCAAGTATGTAAGGCAACAGTCTGGACCTGTTTTTGCAGAAGCAGAAGAGACTTTAGCTAAATGTGTCACAGCCGTGACAGGTCCTGTGCATGCAAGTCAGCTGGGGCCTTTCTGCAGCAGCAGGCGCTGTCCTTCCGGCCTGAGCCTCAGTGTGGGTGACAGTCCTTTGAGAAGGTTGGAGAATAGCTGTTTACTGGCTGCCCTTTTTCCTTTAAGATTTTTTAATTGGTTTTTAGAGATAGTGGAATGGGGGGAGGGAGGGAAAAGAGGGGTAAGCAGAAAGGAAAGGGCGGGGAAGGGGGGGTGGAGACATCTATGGGTTGCCTCCTGCAAACCACTCATCAGGGATGGAGTCTGCTACTCAGGCATATGTCTTGAATTGAAATCAGCCAGCACCCTTTTGGTGCACAGGATGACACCCAACCAATTGAGCCACACTGGCCAGGGCATTGCTGCCCATGTTTTACTGGGGTCTTTATAAACATAAGAAACCCCTTTGTTTCCATAACATTCCAAAATCATGGAGGACCTCACAGCACACCAGCTGTCATGGCAGTCTAAACATTAGCAATGTGTCCCTTTGGGCTAGTGGAGACTCAGGGAGGTTCCCCCTTCCAAGTACTTCGTATGGGTGGTAAGGGCATCACCAGCTGGGACATTCCCTTTTTCATCTTTACAGTAGGAATCAGCAACAAACACTATTCGGATTAGTTAAGGGGTGCCTTGTCCTAGGAAATCAGAGCCCAGTGCCATAAAAAGGGGCGTTGTTACCTCCTGGTCATGGGGCTCACCTTAGCTGGGGCAGTGACGCGGCAGGAATGAAAACATTGCCATGTGGATGATACAGATTGGGTGGTGAGGACAGAGGACCTTGCAGAGAAATGCTGAGGAATTTGCAGTTAGGAAGACGTCAGCTGCCTGTGGGGTTTGCAAATAAATTAAAGCCCTGCAGCTTCCCCTCACTTTGCTGCCACCCTTACCCTTCAGATGGGTGGTATAGGCCCCAGCAGTAGAGTGTGATTAGATGGGCACAGGCAGTGGAATGGTATTGGGTTGGCCACCAGCAGTGATTGGGATGGGATGGGCACCAGCAGTGGAATGTGGCTGCTTTATAGGGAACAGGCCTGTGGTGACTGCCATGTTCTCGGGTGAGCATTCCCAGGGCGTGGTCATGTCTCTCATACCCCAATCAGGTGAAAGGTTCTGAACAGTCAGGTAACCTTAGGGCAGGCGGTTCTTCCAGCACTTGTTTTGGTCTTCAAAGGCCTGCCCATGTGGTAAGAAGTTGGCCCCTGGACTACACGTGTAAGACCTCAGATTAGAGACGAATCTATGTACTTAACCTCAACATCCCCATGTCTGGTGTTGGAGGAGAAAGGACTGGGCCGTGTAAAGAAGTAAACAGGACCCAGTATCCAAGTTCACAGAGTGGAGGGGGGATGGTTTGGAGGGGAGTGGGGGATGGAGACCAGTAGAAATGCAAAGCAGCTGGTAGAATTGGAGAGACACCAAGTCAGGTAAGGGAGCCCAAAGGGAGCCCCAGACTCAGGCCAGAAGATCACGGGCAAAGGTCAAAGAACATCTTGGCGCTAAAAGACATGAGCAGAAAATTAAACAGAGAAATACTACAACCAGTATACAAACGTGAAATAATATTTAACCTCATACATTAATAGAAAGTCAAATTAGAGAGGGCAGGATGGGGGGTGAGAAGGGTCTTCCCAAGGCCGAGGACCCCACGTGGCAGTGGCACAGTAGGGCTGGCAGGGTCCTGGGCAGGTCCCACAGGCTCCTGGGAATCGGGCCATCAGAGCAAGGGTGAGGCCGCGCGGGTGCTGCCTGCAGAGGACTGGGGGTCCCTGGAGTCGGGGTGTGGCACCACCCACAGGGTGAAGGGTCAGGTGGGGGTCGGAGCTAGGGCGCAGAGTAAAGGGGAGGGCACGCACCCAGGAACAGACCCGGTCTACACCTGCCCCTGAAAGGGGTTGGCTGTCCAGGGCGGGGCGGGGTCAGAGGTTACAGGTCTGGGGGTGGGTCCGGCCACTGGTCAAGAGTCCGGGGTCGGGAACACGGTCACCCGGAGCAAAGGGAAGAGACGGCGGCGGGAGGCGGGCGGGCGAGAGGAGCCGCGAGTGGGTGACGGCCGTCGTGAACGAGAGCGCGTGGAGGAGCCGGTCGCGCGCGTGAAGAGCGGGTTGGGGTTAGGTTGGGGGTGCGGGTTCGAGGGCGGGGCCGGGGGCAGGGCCGCCGCTGTTGGGTCCGGGCCTCGGGGCTCTGGGTGCCGCGTGCTCCGACTTGCCGTCTGGAGTCGCGCCCTCACGGCCCGCGGGTCCCCGAGGGCGTCCTCTCCGCCTCCGCCACCTCCCGCTCCGCGGCCCTTCGGTGCCAAGAGGAAGGGAGGGTGCGCGCGGCGGCCCCGCCCCCTGGCCCTGCGTGCCGGGGGGCGGGGCTGCGTCTGCCCGGTGTTTTGCATACTGCACCCACAATACACCGCGGTTTGTAGGACGTGCTTGGACGGTAACACTAGAACAATGTGTAGGGTTTTACGTGATCAAAGACAGCTCTTACATAAGCGCAGCAATAGGAGATGTTCTACGATGTGGCGCTGTAAGAAGCCAGGTCACATGGGAGTGTAAAGTATATCGCTGTAAGTGTAAAATGATTGGATTGGCGGCCTTTAAAAGCCTGGCACCGTCCCTCCCTATTAGTGCTCTGAGCAAATCAGTGCGGGCTCCACCGCCTCCTGTGGCAGCCAGGCCAGGCCCAGGACTGGCTACAGTGGACCTATTTGGCACTTTGTCCCATTCGGCGGCATAGGCTGTGCCGGTGCCCCGCCTCTGAACTCGGCCAATTTGGTGATGGGCCCTAGCCTGGCATATGAGGGATGAGTGGTTTGTTGAGCCGCGTTTTTCCTTACCTTTCACACCTGCTTTTCTTTTTTTGGTATTTATTTATTTATTTGTTTATTTATTTATTTATTTATTTATTTATTTATCTATCTATCTATTTAACTATTTAACTATTTAACTATTTATTATTTATTTAACTATTTATTTAACTATTTATTTATTTATTTAACTATTTATTTATCTATCTATTCATTTATCTATTTATTTATCTATTTATCTATCTATTTATCTATTTATCTATCTATTTACCTATTTATTTATCTATTTATCTATGTATTTATCCATCTATCTATTTATCTATCTATCTATTTATCTATCTATCTATTTATCTATCTATTTACCTATTTATTTATCTATTTATCTATGTATTTATCCATCTATCTATTTATCTATCTATCTATTTATCTATCTATCTATTTATTTATTTTTTATTTTTTATTTATTTATTTTTTCTTCCCATTTTTATTAAGGTATTATATGTGTACATATCTTTCCAATGCTCCCCCCCTCACCTCCCTTTCATGCCCTCCCTCCCCAGAGTTCTGTGTTCGTTGGTTGTATTCATGCATACCAGTCCTTCGGTTGCTCTCTTATCTCCCCCCAAGTCTCCTTCCCCTCCCTGCTGACATTTGACAATCTGCTTGTTTTATGGTGACTAATTCAGGACCACCCGAATGGAGTCCGCTCCTCCTCTGGTTCTCACCGCCCCTTCCCCTGGGTCCCACTGCTTCCCTGAAATTACTATGAATTCTCCCCTCCACCCCGCCCCCAGATGACTTGTTACCGTAGTTGCAAAAGGAGAAACATAATTCTCTCCAATGGAGAAGCCAGGCCATCTTTACCCTGTGACCTGGGGAGCATACCCAGCCGCTCTGTGGCAGGCGCTGTGGGTCTCTGGTATGTCCAGCGGGGTCCCAGGGGCATGGGCTCCTGAGCAGGGAAAATTAGCCCGTCTGGCTAAGAAGCAGAATGCTTATTTTTATTAATACAATATACGTTGAAATAGCCCCTCGTGCCGGCGGCTGCTATATCCAGCAGCGCAGTCTAGAGCTCACTCCCACTTCATAGATACACCAGACCCAGGATGCCAGCGCATCTTCACCTCAGGTTAGGGCTGTGCCGGCCTCTGCACAGGCCGGGCCTCCTTGGAGAGTCCCAGCCAAGAAAGAACAAGTGGGGAAAGACAGCTCTCCACCTAGACCACAGGAGACGGTGGAGGACCGGATGCCTCGCTGACCTTCTGGGAGCGGCAGGGAGCCAGAAGCTCGGCTGGGTTTCCGAGGAGGCTGCAGGCTGTGTGTAAGTGGGGGCCGTGGGGGTGTAGCTGGTCTGGGCGTGTTGAGAGTTAAACTGGGACTTGAGAGGGGGCACTGAGCAGATGACCTCCAGCAGGGGCTGGGAGGAGGACAGCGCAGGCACCAGGAAGAGAAGAAGGTCAGGCAGAGGGTGTAGCTGAAGCAAAGGCCCTGAGCAGAGCAAGGAGAAGGCCCGCAGCCCTGAGCGGAGCAAGGGGCCTAGCAGACACCTTGTGGAGGGGGTCAGTGGGGACCTGGGGCGGACTGAGCAAGAGAGGATCCTGACCCGAGTTACCAGGCTGAGATTGTGACTTGTGTTGCTTTTGCTGCATCATGCTTTTTCGTCTGAAGGGCCCAGAAGCAAACAATGCCTTCTTGCAGAGAGCAAGAGGAACGCCTGAAGCCCGCCAAGGAGGTGCCCAGGCCTCCGCTGAAGGGCCCAGTCCTGGGTCCCACCCTGACCCTCCGTGGTCCGGCTCAGAGCCCAGACACTGCAGGGAGAGGATTGTCATGGAGGTGGCTGCCGGAAAGGGGCACCAGAGCCATCTGCTCCCGCAGCCCCCTGTGCCAAGACCCCCGGGCTCTCACCCGGCTGCGTGGCTCAGTGGTTAAGAGTCAACCTGTGAACCAGGAGGTCACTGTTCGATTCCCGGTCAGGGCACATGTCCGAGGTGCAAGCTGGATCCCCAATGTGGGGCATGCAGGAGGCAGCCAATCAATGATTCTCTCTCGTCACTGATGTTTCTACCTCTCTCCCACTCCCTTTCTCTCCGAAATCAATACAAATACGGGTTTCTTTTTGAAAAATATCTCAGGGCTCACCCCCTGCCCAGCACCCGAGGCTCCTGCCGTCTCCCCAGGGGTCGGCCTTGTCGGATCAGTGAGTGCCCTGGGCTCAGGGCTCAGGGTAATTGCAGAAGCTCAAGACCTTCCGGCCAGGTTCCCAGGCTGAGGCCAAAATCCCTAAGATTTTGACATGTGTTAACTCAACAGCCTTTATCTCAGGGTTTACACAGATGAATCCACAGATGTCAGCCCTGAGGGCAGCTGGCGCTTTACAGACAGGAGAGGGAGGCACAGACGGGGAGCGTGACCATGGAAGGCCACACAGCCAGGTGGGCGGTCGGAATTTGAACCCGGCTGCAAGAAGGGACACTGAGGCCAGAGAACTAACTACACAGAATCATATAATTCTATCAGTCTTGAGGAGGGGGGGATTCAAATTAAATAATAAAATAAATTAATAAATAGAACTTCAAGCAGTTACACACTGCTCGTGACAATGCAATGAAACTGACATTCTCCTTCATGCATTGTTAAAATGTAGGGTATACAAGCAGAGGAGTGCTGAGGGCTGGGGATGGAAATGGAGATTGACTATAAATGGAATGAGGGGTTGTTCGGGGTAATGGAAAGGCTCTAAAACTGGATTGTGGTGACGGTTGCACAACTCTAAAAATTTACCCAAAAAATCATTAAATCATACACTTTACAACTGGTAAATGTTATAGTGTTTAAAGAAAACCTCAGTAAATCTATTTGTTTATTTGTTTTCATTGGGAGGGCTTGGCTGCAAACCCAGTCCATCTGATGCCAGAAGGTGCCATCACAACAGAATAGGCCACCATTAGAAAATGCCAGTCATCTAGACCGCAGAATGTCCTCGGTTGGTTTCACAGATAAAAAACACAAGGACTAGACCATCCCATTCAAAACTACACACCAGGGGGCACTATCCACCCCCATCTCTTCTGGCCAGGACCCCAAGTTTTCGATGGAAATGCATGAGCAACTCAGTCTAAAAGCATTGTCCTACCTGAACAAAACCCCCAAGTCCCTGGGGGAACTTCTTTAAAATTCGCCCCCAAGTGATTTTTAGTCTCCCCAAAGAGCGCAGAGCGGAGTCTATGGAAGTACCTAATCGGAGCGGCCACTGCTCTCCGTGGAGTCAGGACGCGCCTTCCCCAGCACCGGGATGTGAGCACGGGCATGGAGTCCTCCCCCAAGGACCTCCCCGGGCCGGCCTCGTGTTCAGAGTGGGGATCATGTCACAGCGTTTCCCCTCGTGGCTCCTTTACACAGGCAGGACAGGACCCCCAGGCATCACCCCCAGCCTGCACCCTAACCCACAGTCCCCACCCTCACCCACAGCCCCCACCCTCACCCACAGTCCTGACCTCTCGGGGTGGCCAGCGTCCACTCAAGTAAGGCCAGCCCCCATCTCCAGTCACCCAAAGTCCCCAGGTGAGCCATGGCATTTCCATCAGGCCTCACATGCCATGGGGTCAGGGTGATCTCCCAGAAGCCCAGGGCCAAGCAGACATCTTTTTGGGTGAGAGGTTAAATTCTTTACTGCACAGCCTCCCCCTCCTGGGGACAGTCTCGGACCTGCTCCTCTGGTCCTGTCCACTTGCCTCTCCACAGCATGGAGCCTCTGCCCACCATCAGGTTGGGGTGAGGGTGACTGGGAACCAGGATCTTGGCTACTGCCCCCGGGGGAGAGCCTCCAGCCTGTGGGTCGGGGCTTGGTGGAGGGTGGCCCTGTCCTTCAGTTGCACGACAGCCATTGGGCCTCTTCACCTTGAGAGGAGAAAGGCTGGCGGCCTGCCCTCCTCCTAGGCTAAGGTGGCATCCATTGGGAGCTGAGAAGACAAGGAGCCCACCTTCTTGGCCACACCCACCTGGGAGGGGCCTCCATCAAGCTGGGTAGAGGCTGGGCAAGACTCCAATGCCACAGCCTCTCACTGTGCTTACCAAGTCTGACCAGGTTTTCTTGAGTCAGTGTTCTCCCTTTGCTGCATTAGGACAATTTCAAGAGATCTTCAATGTTTTATAGTCGTCTTTGGTTTTGCTGGTTCCCCTGGGAAGTGGGTCCACAGGGCTCCTCGGGCAGTCATCCATCCACGCCTGTGGACGTTTAGCTCACACTCCAGCAGCAGGCACAGAGCCAGCCCAACCAAGTTCTGCGCAGACACTGCGGACCCCATCCCTGTTCTCACCTCTGAACAAGGAAACAGGGAAGCCTTCCTCCTTCTTCCCTCCTTTCCTCCTCCCTCCCTCCCTTCCTCTTCCCTTCTTCCCTCCTCTCTCCCCCCTCCCTCCTTCCTTCCTCCTGTTGGCTGCAGACAGTTGACACCAAGGGCTGGAGGATGGCCCTCCCACCATGTCAGATGCAAAAGAAGGCCCGGGCTCATCTGAGCCCATTCAGACAGCAACCTCCACTGGACTCTCCCGAAAATGGGCCCATTTCTGAGAAAACAACCTGGACTTTCCTCCCCCTAATGCAGGGTCCTTCCTTTGTTTCTGCGGATGGCTATAGCCTCCTTCCCTGAATAAATTTAAATGCACAAAAGAAAATACAAAGAAAACCCCTTTTAAAATGTTACCACACTATTTTCTAAATAGGACCTCCTCAAACATCCTTCTCTATGAACAAATAGAATAAAAGGACGAGCATGAGCCGTTCCAGCAAACTACTGAGCCGGGGGAGAGGAAAGCCCCGGTTATGGCTGGTTATCAGGCGCACTGGTTGGGGACTCGGGGTTGGCATCTGAAGGGGGTGGGGGCAGTGTGGAGGGACTGGCCCTCACCCTGCGGGGGCTGTGCGGGCTGCGGGGGCTGTGCTGGCTGCAGGAAGTGTCGCCGGTGTCCAGAGAGCGGGAGGACTGCTGGGGGGACAGAAAGGCCCGCACGTTTGGTGTCAGACGTGCTCCTCGGCAGAGGAAGCGGGTTCTACTTTGACAACCCAAAAGAGCCCCGCTGGTTGGAGCGCCATCTCAATCCGCCAAGGCTGCGGGTGCCGTCCCGGGTCAGGGCTCGCACAGGAACCACCACGGAATGCACAGCAGGTGGAACAGCAAGTGGTGTTTCTCCCCATCTGTCTACCTCACTCCCTTCTCTCTAAACATCAATAAATAAGAGATAAAAAATAATATCCAGACAGAATTGAAAGCATGGTCTCAAAGACACCGTGTACACCGGGTTCATAGCAGGAACGTTCACGCGTGGCCAGGAAGTGCAAAGCCCAAGAGCCGCTGATGGGCGAAGGAACGCGGCCTATGCACCGGCAGCTCAGCACTCGGCCTGCAAAGGAAGGACGTCCCGGCACACGGGACAGCAGGGTGACCCCTGGCCACCTTCTCCCGAGTGCAATGAGCCCGTCACGAAGAGCGAATGCTGTGTGACCCCTCCCGGAGGCGGGAGAAGGCCCAGCTCACGCAGGCGGAAGGCAGGCCGCGGCCTCCTGCGGAGAAGGGGCCGGAGGAGCAGCTGCTGGACGGACACAGCTTCCGTTTGGAGATGAGACAGGTCCGAGGTCGGCGGCACCACGTGTGAACAGACTTTGCACTACTGACCTGGACACGCGGGAATGGCTAAGAGAGGGCCTTTTGTGTGCATTTTACAATTTAAGAATTTTAAGTTGGAACAACACATCAGCACAATCATTCCTTCGTTTGCTGCCCTGGCCACAGCCGGCTCAGCTCCCAGAAACGTAGGAAGTCAGAGCCGGCGGGGACCTAATGGCGGGGACCAAGTCAGCCTCACAGGGCGGACCACACGGCCACGCGAGGGGCCCTGCGGTCTCGGTGGCGACAGCAGAGGCAGGGCTGGGGGGAAGGGCTCTCTCTCGTAGCTCAGCCTGAGGCCTGCCCTGCACCCCGACCCCTCACGATGGGAGAGTAGTAACAACTCGCATGCACTAGGGGGGCCTTCCCAGCCCCAGGGCCGGGCCAGGCGGACTTAGGGAAGGAAACAGGCCTGTGGTTCAAGTCCACGTGGTCTGACTGTCACGGCCCCTGAACACACTGGAGGAGACGGGAGAGAGGTGACCGCTGAGGCGTCCCGGGCCCACGTGCACACGTGCACACGCGGCCTCGTAGTGTTCCCGGGCTGTTCTGTAACTTCCCCCAGACAGACCCTACGGGGAGCCTCACCCTCAGGCCGGGAAGGACCGACTGACCGTCTCCTGCCCGGCTACCGGAATAGCACACACAGCAGGAGGCGTGCGCAGGTGTTATTGTTATTTCACTTTGACCAACGTGTAAGACAGAATGGAAGCTCACAGGCGATTGTACTGGCAGTTAATTGGATAAGTTTGTGAAAATAAAGATGCGCCTGTGTACAAGGCGCTGCTTGGGCTGGAACCTGTGCCCTGAGGCGAAGGTGCTGGTGAGAAAGTCAATGCCCGCCCAGCGCCTGGCACCTCCTCGGGCACCTGCAGTCCCGGGGCAGCAGAGGGCGGCCGCACCCCTCCACCCCCACCCCCACCCCACCCCACCACACTGCGGAGGGCAGCCCGGTACCCACTGGCTTATTCGGAGATTCCCTTTGGCCCTGAGGCTTTGCCCAGAGAAGGACGCGGTCCTCCGGGCGGCGGGCTCCCTGGCAGTGCCCGCGAGGTAGTGCTCTCTGCGTGTGGCAGACGTTCCTGTTCTTGCTTTAACCAGAGGGTGGCCTTGTCCAAGTCTCCGATGGCCCAGGAGGTTAATGTGGCCTCTGCGCCAGGGGGACAGACCCCGGGCAGCAACTTTTAAAGCTGACTCCCTGAAGGCAACATTTGCCCAGGCCACTGCTACAGCTGCCGAAGGCACTGATGCAATTTTGGAAAAATTACATCTTCAGCTGCTTCAAGAGCCTTGCTTGGGCTCGGGGCGATGCCACCAAGGAGGGTATGAACGGCACCTACAGGAAGACACTCAAAAAGTTTGTCCATGATTCAAAGGTTTGCCAAGCGTGAGGTGGGTGCAAGAACCCACAGGCTGTGGTTGAGATGGCAACAGCCTTCCCCTGGGTGTGAGTGAGGACAGCCGCCAGGAGCTCTGAGGGGTGGGTTCTGAGGAAGTGACCAGGAGGACTTGTTGGAGTGGGGACAAGAATGCGTAGCTGAAGAAGCAGCCAGGGGACAGGAAAACACAGGAGAAGGAAAAAACCTCTAAGAAAGTTGCCCTGTGGTTGGTAAAATGCAGCTCGAGAGCCACATGCGGCACTTTGGCCCATTGAGTATGGCTCTTCCACAAAATACCATGGCATGGGCGAGTCTATTTTGAAGAAGTGGCGTTAGAAGAAATTTAAGTTACAAAATTTGGCTCTCAAAAGAAATTTCAATCGTTGTACTGTTCATCTTTGGCTCTGTTGACTAATGATTTGCCGCCCACTGGCTCTAGCCAAAGGTTTGCAGACCTCAACAAGCCTCTTTAAAAGTTGTTCATGTCGAAACCGGTTTGGCTCAGTGGTAGAGCATCGGTCTGTGGCCTGAAAGGTCCCAGGTTCGATTCTGGGCAAGGGCATGTACATTGGTTGCAGGCACATCCCCAGTAGGGGGTGTGCAAGAGGCAGCTGGTCGATGTTTCTCTCTCATTGAGGCTTCTAGCTCTCTCTCTCTCTCCCTTCCTCTCTATAAAATATCAATGAAATATATTTTTTAAAAAGTTGTTCATTAATTTAAAAACACCAGAAGGTTTTCACTTACAGAGAAGAATGTTCATGTTGCATTATCTGCCCCCAAGCAAATCTATGATGAAAAAAATGGTAACAAGCCGCCCTGGACATATTTCCCCAAAGAGTGACACCTCCTCCGGAGAGCATGTCACTGCCCCTGAAGACCTGCGAGTGGGCAGGATGAGGGGGTGGGACTCAGTGAGAGTGACGGTCCTCACCCTGTGCGCCAGGCTAGTGTGTGCTTGTATCTTAGTGTTTCTCTTATTTATTTATTTATTTATTTATTTATTTACATTCTTTATTGTTGAAAGTATTACACATGTCTTCTTTCCCTGGCTCCTCCCACCCCAGCACATGCCCTCATCCTCCTATCTGTGTCCATTGGTTATGCTTATATGCATGTATACAAGTCCTTCGGTTGATCTCTTCCCCCTCTCTTTCCCCACCCCCTTCTCTCTGAGGTTTGACAGTCTGTTCAATGCTTCTATGTCTCTGGATCTAGTTTTGTTCATCAGTTTATGTTGTTCTTTCTATTCTACAAATGAGTGCGATCTCATGGTATTTATCTTTCTCCAACTGGCTAATTTTTTTGCTTAGCACAGTGGTCGGCAAACTGTGGCTCGCAAGCCACATGCGGCTCTTTGGTCCCTTGAGTTTTTAGCAAAGGCCAGCTTGGGAGTACCCTCATTAAGTTAATAACAATGTACTTACCTATATAGTTTAAGTTTAAAAAACTTGGCTCGCAAAAGAAATGTCAATCGTTGTACTGTTGATATTTGGCTCTGTTGACTAATGAGTTTGCTGACCACTGGCTTAGCATATTGCTCTCCAGGTCCATCCATGGACCTGTTGTTGTTGAGTGGTAAGAGTTCTTCCTTTTTTATAGCGACATAGTATTCCATGCATCTTAGTTTTTAACAGAAAAGTTTAAAAAGTAAAAAAAAAAAAATTAAAAATAGGAATAAACTTATAGAATAAGGATATAAAGAAAAAAATAATTTTGTACCGTTATAAAATGTGTTTGAAACTAAGTGTTATTGCAGACGAACTGAAAGCTAAAGATACTAAAAATTTTATAAAATAGAAACGTTAAAGCAAGCTAAGCTTAATTCATTATTGAAGAATTAAATCCTTAAAAATAAATTTAGTGTATCTTAACTATATAGTGATGAAAAGTTTCCACAGCAAACAGCAATGTCCTGGGCCTTGTAATTCACTCACCACGCGCTCACTGACTCACCCAAAGCAGCTCTAGTTTTGTGAGCACCACTCATGTTAAGTGTCCTGTACAGGCGTACATTTTTAAATATCTTTTCTGTGATATTGTAACCATATTTAAAAATTTTAAGTATACTTTTTCTATGTTTAGATACACAAATACTTATCATTGTGTTATAACCACCTAGAGCATTCAGTACAGTAATGTGCCGTATAGGTTGTTGCCTATGAGCAATGACCTATATCACACAGCCTCGGCGTGTAGAAGGAGGTACCATCTAGGTTTGTGTAAGTATGATGTGCCCACAATGATGCAATCATCGAATGATGCACTTCTTAGAATGAATCCTTCTTGTTAGGTGACACATGACTGTATGTACTAGGAGATTTGGCACTTAACTTCAGTAGTCAGAAGAAATATTTTTTTGAAATGATAAATATAAACTGAGATGTTTTAGTTCTAACTTCCTTGCCCTTCTTTTCACCCAGACACTCATGTTTTTGTCTATTTAAGGCGAGTTTTCTGAGCCTGATCCCATCGTGGGCCATCCACAGCAGCGTGGTCAAGAAGCTACTTCTGACTCATTACACCAACTACCTCAGGAGGAACGCCAACATCAGATAGTCCGGGGGTCCGATGGGCCATCCAGCATCATTTTCTCCACCAGGTTCTGCATTGACTGCAGAGGGTCAAGGAACAGACCATCACCCGTCACCCCCTGAAGCTGGAGGTCCACGCCACAGATACAGTACCTAGAATTCAAGTTGTGTGCCAATTAGCTCACATTAAAATCAAGGATAAATGGAAATAGGCTTTGAAAATTCCCTGAGCAGATAAAGCCAGTTTATTCATACAAGCAAAACTTAGGTTAGCTTATTTGTAAGATTAAAGATGGGACTCACGGCAAGCTCCCTCAAATATGTCACTTTGGCATATTTATGATTTTGAATTAAAATTACTTAAATAGCAAGAGTACTCTGACCCTCCTTCGCCTTCTGTGACCATCACTGGAAAATACAATGAGCCACACTGATTAATATTAATGCAAGTATTTTCCCCAGCACATATAAATTATGGGGAGTTGGCATTTCAACTATTGTTAGAACAACTTAAAGTGTAGACGTTGTACTTATAAACCTTCACCTCAAACCCTGGTGAATTCGCCTTGGGGAAGAACTTCCACAACCAGAAACTTAAGTGAGAAAAGAAACCTATTTTAGTGTATACAGCCCAAGGCAGATTTTAGAAATAACTTTTATTTGTGTGAGATAGGGGTTTTCCTGGGTTTTGAATGATAGATTGATTGCCTACAAGCTTTTTGAAGGCCTTTATATTAAGAGAGAATTTCCTCAAAACAAAGGCCCCAAGATGTTGGGCTGGCTTATGAAGCAAGGGTAGAAAAGCTCTGTATTTTCAGACTTTTATACCCATCACCACTAGCACTAGCTAATAGCTAACATTTGTTGAGCACTAATAATGTGTCAGGGACCATGTTATCCTCATTGCAATGTAGGAAGGAGGAAATATTATTACTGTTGTCTTCACTTTACAGTCGAGGAAACTGAGGCACAGGGGGGAAAAAACTGAGTAACTTGCACAGGTTCAGCTAATCAGTGAGTGGCAGAGCTGGGATTTGAACATGGGTCCTCTCCCAGCATATGTAGACTAAAGCACTACAGTAGCGCCCTGCCTTTCTGGGATAAGGTTCTTTAATTGGACTTAATGGAGATGGGTGAACCCTATTCCCCCTAACCCTGTGTATTTTACGTGCACATATTGTGAAGAGAGCTGAGGAATTGGGCTTTGCAGCCAGGCCCACGTGTCTCCACTCAACACTGACCACTTTCCCAATTTACTGTTGTGTCTGGGAATCATTTCAGAACAGGGAGGCTCGCCAACTCTCACTGCGCTTTTGTTTCCGCCGAGGAGTACTGGGCTCTGGCTTGATTCTCTTCTTTTTGTCTGGAGGGTGTGGGACCCCAAGGAACATTGGCAGCTGGTGGTTTTGATAGAAGCATTCACTCTGTGCTCTCCCAGCCTCCCAGCTGTGCTGCCTCCCCACCCGCTAAAGGCCAGAGGACCCCTCTGCCACACTTGGAGCAGGGAAATAGGTGATTATGGGCTGCTGCCTGGAAACAGCTGGGAGCTGTTGCTGGGGCTGTTTCCTGGCGTGTCATTCATTTCTTGTTCTTGTCACTCATTGCTTGAGGAATTGGGCTTTGCAGCCAGGCCAGAATGCCCCGCTTCAAAAAGACTCCTTTAGCCATGGCTTGCCAGGAAAAGCTGAAGACAGTCATCCAAGGGTCAGCATGGTTTTAATCATTTTTGTCTGCTTCTCATGCCAAAAAATGATGGTTACTCTCACTGTAGTTTATCCACTGTGGGTAGGGCTCAGCCTGTCTTGACTTGCTAGTGCCCTCTAATGGTCTGGACGAGAGACTGTTGAGTCTTTCTATTTCATCTTGCAGGAATTTTAGAACAGAATCCACTTTGTGGAAAGAAATCCCCCTCCCCCTCTCCAAGAAAAGAAGTAGTTCTTTTTTTAAAAGTTGAGATATAACTGACATATAACCTTATATTACTTTCAGGTGCATAACATAATTATTTGATGTAAGTGTATATTGCAAGATAATCACAAGTTTAGATAACATCCATCACCACACATGGTTCTAATTCTTCTCTTCTTGTGATGAAAACTTTTAAGATCTACTCTCAGCAACTTTCAAATATACACTAAAGTATTGTTAACTATGGTCACCACGCTGTGCATTCTGTCCCCAGACTTACTCATTTCATACTGGATGTTTGCACCGTCTGAACCCATTCACCCAATTCTCTCAGCACTCCCACCCCCAAACTTCTGATAACAACCAATCTGTTCTGTATTTTTGTTTTTAGATCCCACATATAGGTGAGATCGTATGGTATTATCTTTTTCTGTCTTAGCATAATGCCCTCAAGGTCCACCCCTCAATCTTTTTTTTTTCAGCTACCTTTTGAGTGTGTGTAGATGATTCATCAAAAAATAAAGATAAGACTCACAACAAGATGGCGGCAGAGGTAAAAGCCTAACTGCAGCCGCACTCAACAATTTCAAAAAATACAACTAAAATATAGAGTGGACACTATCCAGAACTACAGGAAAGTTGACTGACTGGGAATTCTACAACTAGAAGGAAAGAGAAAACCAGAAGGAAAACCAGAGGAGCTGTAAAAGCCTAAGGTAGGGAGGCACGGTGCTCGCGCGTGCACTCGGGGAGAGGAAGGAGCCGGAGAGGAGGGGCGGCTGAGTGCCTGGCTGGCGTTCCCTAGCGGGAAGGAGTTAAAAGCTCTGGACCGTGCTGAACCCCAACCCCGATTGCACTGAACCCCAGTTCTGGGCGAGACCCCGGGGTCCAGGCTCATACAGAGGGAATCTGCCTGTAAGGCGGAAGCTCAGCTGAGTGGCGGCGAAAGGCAGAGCCCCAGAGTCGCGCACATTGTGCGCAGAGGAGGGACTGTTCGCTGAGCTGCTGAATTGCCCCAGCGGGAAGGACTCAAAAGCTCAGGAATGAACTGATCCCCAGTTCTGACTGCACTGAACCCCAGTCCTGGGCAAAACCCTCGGGCTCCAGCCTCATACAGAAGGAATCTGGGCTGTAAGATAGAAGCTTAGGGGAGCGGTGAGTCTCGCACATTGCGCGCACAGAGGACAGACTGTTGTTTGGGCCGCGAGATCGCCCTAGCGGGAAGGAGACATAAGCTCCGGACTGTGCTTAACCCCACTTCCAACTGCTCTGAACCCCAGTTGTGGGCTTGTTGGGGGAGAGACTACACTGTCTGGTAGCGGGCGAAGCTCTAGGGCGCCTTTCTCTCAGAGGTGCTTGCAGCGAGTACCAAAGGACACTGAGGATCACTGAGACTCAGGAACCTCAGAGGGCGGGGCTAACCGGAAGCCAAGGCTGTAGGCTCCACCCTGAAACTCTGCCCCTTCCAAGCTGAACTCAGAGAGGCTTTTGCAGGTTTCCAAGTCTAGTGGAATAAGGTTGTCTCCTGGCATAGACACAGCTGATCCTCCCAACCTACCAACTCAGGGAAGCAGCGAAAATGCCGAAACGAGGAAACAGATCACAAACGAAAGAAATGGAGGAAAAAAAGCGACTGGATATAGAGTTCAAAGCCACGCTTATAAGGTTGTTCAACAATCTCTTAGAAAAGGCGGATAAAATAAATGAGACCTATGAGCATATGAAAAGGGATCAACTAGAAATAAAGAATACATTCTCTGAAATAAAAAATATTATACAGAGTCCTAAAAACAGATTGGAAGATTGCAAGAATCAAGTCCAATATTTGGAACACAAAGAGCCAGAGGACACTCCTCCGCAGAAGCAAGAAGACAAGAGAATCCAGAAAGTTGAAGATGGTGTGAGAAACCTCTGGGACAACTTCAAGCGAACCAACATCAGAATTATGGGCATCCCAGAAGATGACAGAGAGCAAGAGACCGAAAACATATTGAAAGAAATAGTGACAGAAAACTTCCCCCACCTGGGGAAAGAAGTAGACTTACACGTACAGGAAGCACACAGAACCCCAAACAAAAGGAATCCAAAGAGGACCACACCAAGACACATCATAATTAAAATTCCAAGAGCTAAAGACAAAGAGAGAATATTAAAAGCAGCAAGACAAAAGCAGGTAGTTACCTATAAAGGGGCACCCATACGACTGTCAGCTGATTTCTCAACAGAAACCATGCAGGCCAGACGGGAATGGCAAGAAATATTCAAGGTGATGAATAACAAGAACCTACAGCCAAAAATACTCTACCCAGCAAAGCTATCACTCAGAATCGAAGGCCAGATAAAGAGCTTCACAAATAAATTTAAGCTAAAGGAATTCATCACTGCCAAGCCAGAATTATATGAATTGCTGAAAGGGGTTCTTTAGGAAGAGGAAGAAAATAAAGCTAAAAATATGAACAAAGACGTAACTATCAACAAGTGAGTCTAAAAACCAAGGGAAGTAAAAATCATGATGAACAATATTAACTGGTGAATATAATAGAATCAGAGGTATGGAAGGGGAGTGGACTGATGATTCTCGGGGAAATGGGGAGTGGGGCGGGGCGGGAAGAGACTGAACATAAACTGCACCTATGGATGAGGACCATGGGGGATGGGAAAAGGGTGGAGAATTGAATGGAAACTTGGTGTGAGGGAGCAATTGGGGGCGGGGGGGAATGAGGAACATTTGTAATAATATGAACAATATTTAGTTTTAAAAAAAATAAAATAAATAAATAAATAAAAAAATAAAGATAAGGAGGAGAGTTTCACAGATGGCTGACAGGGGCCAGAGCACTTAGCCATTTTGGACTCTAGTTACTTCAGTAAAATTAAAAACTTTGATTTCATAGTCCAGCCGTGGGCAAACTATAGCCTGTTCGTCTGTTCTATCCTGCCTGCGGAGCCGAGAAAGAGCGGAGGGTTCTCTTGCTCTCCCCTCCGCTCCTTCACCAGCAGCCCAAGATGAGAGTGCCAGCATGGTCAGGTTGCTTTTGTTTTGGCGCTCTGGTCCAGTTTAAGAACCCATTGTGGCCCTCGAGTCAAAAAGTTTGCCCATCCATGACATAGTCTATGATTTTCTATTCAGCTCTTTTAGACTATTAATTTCAAGTAAGTTTTGGAGATAAACTTTCTTTCTCAATATTTTCTAAGAAATATTTTTATTGGTTATAAACATACTAGAGGCCCAGTGCATGACATTGTGCATGGGTAGGGTCCCTAGGCCTGGCCAGTTATCAGGGCCAATCTGTGAGGTGACCAGCAGGGCAATTGGGGTCCTTGCTTGCACCCGTGTTGGCCCTTGCTTGCACCTGTGTTGGTCTGGTACCACCTGCTCCACCATTCTACTGCAGTCCTGCTCTCACCAGGGCCCATTGGGGCCGGCAGCATGTCAACTGCCACCCGCTGCCAGTGCTGTGCCAACGCCAGCCATGTTCTGCGCTGCCCTCAGGTGGTCAGCACACATCTAACTCCCCGTCAGTCAAACTCCCATCCATGGGGACAATTTGCATATTAGCCTTTTATTATATAGGACTAGAGGCCCAGTGCAGGAAATTCGTGCACAGGCTGTGTGTGTCCCTTAGCCCAGCCTGCACCCTCTCCAATATGGGACCAGGATTGCTGGCTCCCAACTGCTTGCCTGCCTGCCTTCCTGATTGCCCTTATTGCTTCTGCCTGCCAGTCTGATCACCCCCTAACCACTCCCCTGCCAGCCTGATTGCCCCTAATTGCCCTCCCCTGCAGGCCTGGTCACCCCTAACTGCCTTCCCCTGCAGGTCTGGTCCCTCCCAAAAGCCCTCCCCTGCTGGCCATCTTCTGGTGGCCATCTTGTGTCCACATGAGGGCAGGATCTTTGACCTCATAGGGGCAGGCATCTTGTGTGTTGGAGTGATGGCCAATTTGCATGTTACTCTTTTATTAGATAGGCCTGGTGCATGGGTGGGGGCCAGCTGGTTTGCCCTGAAGGGTGTCCTCGATCAGGGTGGGGTTCCTTTGGAGCATGGGGTGGCCTGGGAGAGGGGCCTGTGGTGGTTTGCAGGCCAGCCACACACCCTGGTGACCCAAGTGGAGGCCCTAGTATCTGGGATTTACTTATCTTCTATAATTGAAACTTTGTAGCCTTAAGTGGAGGCCTAGGTCAGCCAGCCAGGCTGTGTGGAAAGGTTGGCTTTCTCCGTCACTGGGGGCAACTCAAGCCTGCTGCTCTCTCCAGCTCCGTGGCTGCAACCATCTTGGTTGGGTTAATTTGCATACTTGTTCCTGACTTGCTGGTGACTGGTGTGGTTACTGCACCCTGGGAAAGAAGGGTGCAGCTGGCGTCTCTTGTAGGTGCAAGCCAGGGGTTCCCTGCCCCTACACACTGCACAGCACAGCCCCCTTCTCCACCCTCAATGGACTCGCCGGCACCAAATGTCACTGGTGCTGATGCTTCGAATCTTTGATCCTTGTTTTGAGGGTGTTTGTCTCAATGTACCACTGTGTTCACCCATCAATTCTTGGTTTTAAATTGTTAAATCCCACCTGTTCAGATGATTAACCATTATACTTCTTAATTATCCCCCTTAGAATCATGCCTGCCTGCCATTAATGAAGACAAAAGTGCGATACATTCAGTTCATGCCCGCTGGTACTTGTTAAGGCCTACAATGTGCTCCTTATTGCTAGACCTAGGGTGGGTTACGGAACACCAAAAGGACGTTTACTATTACTAAAGATGTAATGAAAACATATTTACTACTGCTCTTGAGACCTACTGTGTGTTATAGATGTGCATTTTCACCTAGCACAGCACACATGAAGTGCGTATTGTACTAGATAGCTTTAAGTGGGAACTTATAACTGTTTAACAGAGACTTCCACGGTGGCTTTAAGAAGGAAGACATTCATTTCTCATTTACATAAAAGTCTGTAGTTGGGCGGGCCTGGCCATGAAGGGCAGCTCTGTGAAGGAGGTTTTAAGGCGCCAGGTTCCTGCCCGCCTGGCCTCTCTTCCTAGGTTTTCCAGAGGAGCAGACTGTGCCCGGTTCATTTTAAGGGAGATTCCTGGGGCCGTCACGTGACATCGGAGCTCAGTGCACAGCAGCAGGAGCTGCAAGGCGGGCTGGCATTCCGGGGCAGTGTCAGGACCTCCATGACTGTGGGGACGGGGCCACAGACACGGGAGACTACCGCAGCCTGTGCACGCTCCCCTCCTCCTTTCACAGATAAAGACAGGGGAGTTCAGGGACACGAAGCTGTCCTGTTAGCTCTGCCTGATAATGGAGATTCACGTTCTTTTGGTTTTGTTATTTGGCATCACCTCTCACTTCAAATTCTAATGAGGTTGCAAGGCCTGAATCAAGGTTGCCTTTTTTAAAGCATGAGACTGTGGTAGGAAGCAGGAGCCCCTCCCTCCACCTCCCCCTCATTCTCCCCCCGCCCATCCCCCATGTCTTGGATGTGGTGTTCAAAGCTCCCCTGTGAGACCTCCCGCTAGAGCTGGGACTCAGCCCTCCTTTGGGTAGAGCGTGCAGGACCCTGGGGGTCAGAGACCCCTGAGTGGCAGGGTGTTGGGCAGCTGATCAAAAGGTTGGTTTGGTTAACAACAACAACAACAACAACAACAGGTTGATTAAATCTGGGAATAATAGAGAAAAACACATACCTTAAACATTTACCTTAAGAAATTACTATAGAAAATTCCAAACATACACAAGCAATCAGAATAGTATAACGTACCATCAGCATAGTATTCAGCAATGATCAACATCGGCCATTCTTGCTTTATCTCTTAATTTCATCTTTTCCCTATCCCTCACTCAAGTTTTTAAATTCCATTTTCTTTAGGTAAAACTTACATGCATTAAAATACACCAATCTTAACTACACAATTTTGACCAGTGGAGACAGTGTGTGACCCAGGACTCTGGAGATAGTGACATTTCCTGAGTTCTGTCACTAGAGACTCTTTTTGCCTGTGATAGAATTTTATATAAATGAAATCCCACAGTGGGGATTCTTTCACGTCTGGCTGATCATGTCTGTGAGATTCACCCACGTTGTCGCAGTCATAACTTTTTTGTTGCGTATTGTTTCATGTAGGGATATATCACAATTTGTTTTTTCATTCTCCTCCTGCCAGGTGTTTGGTTTTCCAGTTTGGGCTAGCATGACAAATGCTGCTTGAACATCTTTGCGAAGGATTTCTGTGGACATGTGTTTTCATTTCTCTTAGGTTTATACCCAGGAGTGAATTTACCGGGTCAAAGGGTAGGTGTATTAAACATTTCATTTTAACTTAAAACATATAAAAGTATAGCTCTTTGCCAGTCTTTTGATGAGGGGCCAAGTGCTTTCTTGTAAGGATAGCTCCACTGATCGGAGCTGCAGCTTGTCTTTTTACATAAGTCACATCATCGGTGACAATAAATAGTTTTTCTTTCTTTCAAAAGGAATGAGAACTTAAAGCATTAAAAAGCAATCTGAATGCAGATTTTTTGGGGGGTGTTCAAAATCCCCCCAACAATTTCTTTTTTGTTTTGTTTTGTTTTAAATATATTTCATTCACTTTTTACAGAGAGGAAGGGAGAAGGATAGAGAGTTAGAAACATGGATGAGAGAGAATCATTGATCAGCTGCCTCTTGCACACCCCCTACTGGGGATGTGCCTGCAACCAAGGTACATGCCCTTGACTGGAATCGAATCTGGAACCCTTCAGTCTGCAAGCCGATGCTGTATCCACTGAGCAAAACCAGTTTCGGTGCCCCCAACAATTTCTTTTTAAAAAAAATATATTTCATTCACTTTTTACAGAGAGGAAGGGAGAGGGATAGAGAGCTAGAAATGTCAATGAGAGGGATACATCGACCAGCTGCCTCTTGCACACCCCCTACTGGGGATGTGCCCGCAACCAATGTACATGCCCTTGACGGGAATCGAACCCGGGACCTTTCAGTTCGCAGACCGATGCTCTACCACTGAGCCAAGCCGGTTTTGGCCCCAACAATTTCTTACAGTTATCTTGTCCACACCTAATTTGACTATCATCGTTTTCATCAGATTGCCCGTATTGACTTTCCAAAGCATTCACCTTAGTTTTAATAATAATAATAAATCTCTTTTCATACCAAGACTTTATTGGTTTATATGATTTTTAGTTCAATTGTGTAAGTATAATAACAAACGCAACTGACACCGAAGTGGGCGGTGGGGGAGGAGAGGTGCCGCGGGGAGGAGGACGGGACTAGCCGCAGACATTGGGGAAGCACACTCACGGTCCCCACGCAGGCTGTTTTGCGAAGAGAACAAAGAACGCCAGTTTGCCCTGGTTACTATTTCTGGGCGATGAGCACACCCACATTTAGCAGCTTAATGCAGCTATCTTATGAATTTGAACAGGGCATGTTGGGAAAGACTTTCTGCTTAAAGATGCAGGCAGCCTCAGCTGGGAAGGCTTGGTGAATGGAGGTGACTGGCTGAGGACTGGCATCGTCTGGTGGACTCTCTCTCTAGGTCACCTCTGGCCAAGGCTGTGAGCTCCTGGCCCGCACCTCGGCTGGGCCACAACGGAAGCCTCTCCATGTGGCTTGGATGTCCTCCCTGCATAGACATCTTCTCATGTGGTTCCTCTCCTCTCTTCCCTCCACCCTTCCCCTCCCCTCCCTTCCCCTCCCCTCCCTTCTCTTCCCCTCCCTTCTCTTCCCCTCCCTTCTCTTTTCTTCCCCTCCCCTCCCCTTCCCTCCTCTCCCCTCCCCTCCCTTCTCTTCCCCCCCCCTTTCCTCCTCTCCTCTCCTTTTCCTCCCGACCCCCCCCCCCCCAGTTTCTCTCTCACAACTCGGTCTTTCTCATCAGCACACAACACGCTCTCTCTGTGCCATTGAAAAAACATTCCTTCCTTGTCTCTTAGTCATCCTCCAACTTCTGTGCCCTCTCTGTTCCCTTTCCTGCCACTTCTTAAAAGAGTTTTCCTTTGTCACTGTCTCTACTTCCTCACTCCCCACGCTCTTTGCAACCCCTTCCATGCTCCCTTCAACCCATTCCCACATGCCAACTGAGAATGGGTGCCAGGGTCAGCAAGGGCCCTTATGCTGCCAACCCAGTGACCACTTTTTGGTCTTATCCTGATGGTGACCCATGGACTTTTCCTGGAACACCGTTTTCATGTGACTTCACCACACCTCACTGGTTTCCCTCCACCACGGGCGCCTGCACCACACTTCTGCTCCTGTAGCCTTCCCACAGCAGTGGCCTCCGGGCTCTTTCCATTGGTCCATAGCCCACGGAACAGCTGCCACAACAAAGACATTTTCTAACTCCTCGAAGGTTTTAGAGAACTTGTCTCTAGTTACCTGGACCAGCATATATATTTCTTTTTTTGGAGATGATTCTTAGCTGATACAGTCAGCTTAACATATACTTTGAACCCGTCAATACTTTTCTCTTTTTCATTTGCCTGATTCCTCCCTTCTGTTGGATGGTGACCTAAAGCTTGGACTGCCCATTTAGATGGTTTTGTTGGTCCATTTATTTTACATTTAATGGACACTGTTCTTTTCATTCTGATTAGTTTAATTCAGTCAGGTCTAGAGGATGTTGTTCTATAAGAAGAATGAGGGTGTTTGCAATGCTAAGCAGTGAATCCCTCTCACACAGACTGTGGGATTCTGGGAATAAGAGGAAGTGTAAGGTCTCCAGGGTCTCCCTCTCTGGCCTGGCACCAGTTGCAGAATTGTTCCAAATGACCCTGGGACTCCGCTCTGCTTTGCTTGGACAGTGAGCTCCCGGGGACCTCACTGCTCCCGGCGTGAGGCACTGCCCGGCTCGGCTCCCACAGCTTCTCTGGCCTCGGGCCCTCCCAGGGTGGGAAGGACGATGGCCTCCCCAGGTCCTTAGGCTGGGCAGTTGGCACTCCCCGATAATGCCTAAACACCCGGCACCCAAACCCAGACTTGTGCCCAAGAGGTTGGCACATTTCTTTGCTGGCCTGGCTCCTCTGGGGCTTGCCTCAGAGCAGGGGACAGAGGGGCACGGAGACCTTCCTCTGCAATGCCGATGCATGGCGCGTCTCCTGCAGAGAGCCTGGCCTTGGAGCCTGTCCTTGAGAATAATGCTGACTTTTCCCACTCAGTGTTGCCAGGGGTATGGGATAATTTCCGGTTCCCCACATTTCATATGTGGACGTCCTAACGCCCAGGACGTCAGGATGTGACTGTGTTTGGAGATAAGACCTTTAAAGAGGTAAGTTTAAAATGAGGCCATGTGGGCAAACCCTAACCCAATCTGACTGCTGTGCTTGAGGAAACCTGGGCGCACAGAGACAGCAGGGTGCCCACAGACGAGAGACCACAGAGGAGAAGGAGGCTATCGGCAAGCCAGGGAGAGGCCTCAGAAGAAACAAAACCCACTGACACCTTGACTTTGGACTTCTAGCCTCTTCAACTATGAGAAATATATTTCTGTTGTTTGAGCCGCCTGTCTGTGGTGTTTTGTTACAGCAGCTGAGCAGGTTACGTCACGTGGTAAAGCCCGATCCTTAGCCCATGACATGGGACGTGTGGAATTTATTCTAAGCCCAGTGGCTGGCAAGTAGGGGGTGTTTAGAATGGGCCTGATTTGTATCACTTGAACCTCAACTCTGGGCTAGTCCCAAGTAACAAAACAAAACAAAACTAATGCATATCAAGAGATGCCGTTAGAAGATGCCAATAGTGGAAAGGTAATGGAGGAGTAGCTGAGGGACAGGGAGCTGCTGCACTAACAGCATCAGCACGTTCGGGCAGCCAGGCCCACAGAGTTCATCATGTTAACCTTACAGAGAGGAAAACGGAAGCCCGGGAACGGAACACAGACGGCCTATGTCCTACCCTGAGTGTTAGAACCAAGACCAAAACCATTACGACGCGGTGCTGAATATGACACTGCTTTACCCACAACCCCCGAGAAATAACAGTGCCTGTTAGGAAGTTAAGTTCCAGCTACCGGTAAAAGTGTAGTATGCAAATTGACCCAAAGGCCAAACCGCAGAACGACATCAGGATGACCGCACTGTGACACGCACTGGCGCCAGGCCAGCCAAGGCGGGTGCGCTGTGATTAGTTGGGGGGCCCCCTGCCATCGCCCCACAATCGCCCACAGAGGGAGGCCCAAGCCAGCCAAGTGACCACAACCCACGCCTGTTGCCTGCGGGGGGGGGGGGGGGGCAGCACCACACAGATGGCAAGAAGGGGCAGCGGCGGGAGCAGGGCCAGCTGCCGGCAGCTGGGGGATGGAAAGCCCCGATAGGCCCTGATCACCGGCCTAGGGACCCTAACTGAGGGGTCCCGGATTGCAAGAGGGCACAGGCCGGGCTGAGGGACACCCCTCCTCTCTGTGCACGAATTTTGTGCACTGGGCCTCTGGCGTATTATACGCGAAGGAGTGGGTGTTTTGACATGCCAGTTTCTAAGATAATGTCACATAAGCCACTCAGTTCATCATGTGTCCTGAGTGACGAACATTCCAGGGCTGAGGTCGGCTTTCATCCACGCTCCTTCCTCCCGGCAGAGCCCGGGGTCTGTCCCCCTGGCGCGGAGGCCGCATTAACCTCGTGGGCCATCGGAGACTTGGACAAGGCCACCCTCTGGTTAAAGCAAGAACAGGAACGTCTGCCAAATGCAGAGAGCACTACCTCGCGGGCACTGCCAGGGAGCCGCCGCCCGGAGGACTGCGTCCTTCTCTGGGCAAAGTGAGTCTAAAAACCAAGGGAAGTAAAAATCATGATGAACAATATTAACAGGTGAATATAATAGAATCAGAGGTATGGAAGGGGAGTGGACTGATGATTCTCGGGGGAATGGGGAGTGGAGCGGGGCGGGAAGAGACTGAACATAAACTGCACCTATGGATGAGGACAATGGGGGATGGGGAAAGGGCAGAGAATTGAATGGAGACTTGGTGTAGGGGAGCAATTGGGGGGGGGGGGATGAGGAACATTTGTAATAATATGAACAATAAAGATTTAGTTTAAAAAAAAATAAAAATAAACACCCCCCCCCCCCAAAAAAAAAGAGAGAGAGCAAAAAAAAAAAAAGTAAAAATAGAAGGGAAAGCAGTCGTGGAAGAGTAGAATACAGAAACGAGAGGGGACAGTGCAGAGGGCTGACGCTGACTCTCAAGCGGAGGGCCATGGGCAGGCAGACACTGCATGCCGTCCGAACGGAGAGCACTGCCAACTTCCTCAAGGCTCATGGGCGGCTCTCAGCACTGGTTTTAGACCTCTAAGATCGCAATGTGAAATCATGGAGCAAACATCTGGCTCGGTATACTGTCCATGTGGTTTAAATATTTCTTCTAACTTGCTATTGGCAATGCCAACAGTAGGCTAACATTGACGTGAAAAATAGAAACTAAAGATAAACTACCTGGGTCAGAAATATTTTGGTTGTTTTACCCGGATGAGCTATACCTGAAAGCAAGATGGTAATTCCGATTCCTAGATCGCCTTCGTGTCGGCCTAAGAGTCAGACATGACCAGTCATCACAGCCCTTCACAGCACGGGACATTACCTGGTAGCTCGGGAGGAGGAGGATGGTCTGGAACCTGGCTCCCTAGTAAACAGCCCCAGGGCTCTATTATTTGCAGTGACTACTAAATGGATGCCTTTCCTCACTTCTCAGACCTGGGCTGACTAGCAGTAAAAGGATTTTTTCTTAAAACACTTATAGCACTGCCCAAATTAGGTCATCTTTTGGCTCAAATGTAAGATAAGACTGTTGCAAAAAAAAAAATTAGAAAAGTTTAGAAAAAACAGCGTCGGTGCAGCTAAATTTTACCCAGAGTAAACTGACACCAACCAGTGTCACTGCCCTCTAATAAACCATTTTCCATTGACCTGTAAAAAAAAAAAAAAGGAAGAAAAAAAATAAATAAAAAATACAAAATAAATAAATAAATAGATAGATAAATAGATAGATAAATATATAGATAGATAAATAGATAAATAAATAGATAGATAAAATATATAGATAGATAAATAAATAGATAAATAGATAGATAGACAAATAAATAGATAGATAAATAAATAGATAGACAGATAAATAGATAGATAAATAGATAAATAATAGATAAATAAATAAATAAATAAATTAATTAATTAATACCAAAAAAAGAAAAGCAGGTGTGAAAGGTAAGGAAAAACGCGGCTCAACAAACCACTCATCCCTCATATGCCAGGCTAGGGCCCATCACCAAATTGGCCGAGTTCAGAGGCGGGACACCGGCACAGCCTATGCCGCCGAATGGGACAAAGTGCCAAATAGGTCCACTGTAGCCAATCCTGGGCCTGGCCTGGCTGCCACAGGAGGCGGTGGAGCCCGCACTGATTTGCTCAGAGCACTAAGAGGGAGGGACGGTGCCAGGCTTTTAAAGGCCGCCAATCCAATCATTTTACACTTACAGCGATATACTTTACACTCCCATTTGACCTGGCTTCTCACAGCGCCGCATCATAGAACATCTCCTATTGCTGCGCTTATGTAAGAGCTGTCTTTGATCACGTAAAACCCTACACATTGTTCTAGTGTTACCGTCCAAGCACGTCCTAGAAACCGCGGTGTATTGTGGGTGCAGTATGCAAAAGAGCGGGCAGACGCAGCCCCGCCCCCCGGCACGCAGGGCCAGGGGGCGGGGCCGCCGCGGGCACCCTCCCTTCCTCTTGGGCCCCGAAGGGCCGCGGAGCGGGAGGTGGCGGAGGCGGAGAGGACGCCCTCGGGGACCCGCGGGCCGTGAGGGCGCGACTCCAGACGGCAAGTCGGAGCACGCGGCACCCAGAGCCCCGAGGCCCGGACCCAACAGCGGCGGCCCTGCCCCCGACCCCGCCCTCGAACCCGCACCCCCAACCTAACCCCAACCCGCTCTTCACGCGCGCGACCGGCTCCTCCACGCGCTCTTGTTCACGACGGCCGTCACCCACTCGCGGCTCCTCTCGCCCGCCCGCCTCCCGCCGCCGTCTCTTCCCTTTGCTCCAGGTGACCGTGTTCCCGACCCCGGACTCTTGACCAGTGGCCGGACCCACCCCCAGACCTGAAACCTCTGACCCCGCCCCGCCCTGGACAGCCAACCCCTTTCAGTGGCAGGTGTAGACCGGGTCTGTTCCTGGGTGCGTGCCCTCCCCTTTACTCTGCGCCCCAGCTCCGACCCCCACCTGACCATTCGCCCTGTGGGTGGTGCCACACCCCGACTCCAGGGACCCCCAGTCCTCTGCGGGCAGCACCCGCGCGGCCTCACCCTTGCTCTGATGGCCCGATTCCCAGGAGCCTGTGTGACCTGCCCAGGACCCTGCCAGCCCTACTGTGCCACTGCCACGTGGGGTCCTCGGCCTTGGGAAGACCCTTCTCACCCCCCATCCTGCCCTCTCTAATTTGACTTTCTATTAATGTATGAGGTTAAATATTTGTGGGGCAGCTCGCCCTGCACCATCCTGAGCTGAGTCTGGGGCGGTCCCAGGTGGGGCAGCTGGAGGGGCAGGAGGGGCGGGAGGGTGTGGGATGCAGTGCACCTGGCTGAGGCCTGATGGAGCAGCACAGACACCTGAGCTGTGTGCTGCTCCGAGATCTTGCAATTTTCTCCTCCTACATCCATAGCATCTCTGCCTGTTGAGATGCTAACATCAGGGCCCACCTCAAATTTTCTCTCTCATCTCTCAGAACCTACTTCTCTGTGGCACATCTTTTACCTGACGCTGGGAAAAGAGTATCGGGTTTAGAGTTAGGTACGTGTAAGCTTTACGTGTTATTTAACGCTTACACGCAGTTCCCTGTCTGCAGAGGGAAGCTAAGAGCACGGGCGCTTGGGGCTCCTGTGAAGCACCTGCAGGTGGCGGCCCTGACGGCTCCAAGAGGCGCTCTCCCCCCCTGCTCTGCAGCTCCACACTCCGGCGCGGGCTCCTTCCCGTAAGGTGAGGTGACCAGATCATCCAGGTTTTGCCGGGACAGTCCTGATTTCTAACAATTTTTCCCGCGTCCCGCAGCGTTTTAAAAAAGTCCCGATTTTTGGAAAGAATCTTTTAAATGTTTCCAAAAATCGGGACTTTAAAAAAATGCTGCGGGACGCGGGAAAAAAATTGTTAGAAATCAGGACTGTCCCGCCAACACCTGGAGCTGGCACTAAGGGTCGGCCCCTGTTGGGGCACAGGAGACCCTGCTCAGATGTTGCCGTGATCAAAAAGAAATGGAGAGAACGGGATTCAGGAAGAGCAGTTCTTGGTGGGTCGGAATCTTCTCTGGGTGAGGACATTCGAAGTGCAAGAGGCCGAGGGTTCGGGTGTAGCTCAGGGAGGCTGAGAAGCGCCAGCTGCCCTCACCTGTGCCAGCACGCCGCCCAGGTGCGCAGAGGCGCTGCTCAGCCAGGGAACTCTGCAGACGCCCCCCCTCCCCCATCCGCCCGCCCAGCGGTCAAGGCTATGCTGTCCCCCGATGCCCTCTACTCCCCAGGCTCATAGCTCCAGCAAGGTGCAGCCGAGCCCACCTTACAGGCACGAAGCTCTGCTCTCTGCGTCAGGGCACCTTTATACCCTGTTTCCCCCAAAATAAGACAGTGTCTTATATTAATTTTTGCTCCCAAAGATGCGCTAGGTCTTATTTTCAGGGGATGTCTTATTTTTCCATGAAGAAGAATATGGTACACATTTATTGTTAAATGAAAATAAAGGAAATTTATTACCTGTATACGGTACAGCAGTACCGTAGTTGTCAACACAAACCAGACAAACTGTGAATCCTACAGTATCAAGAATGTACTCATTTATTCAATGACAATCATGTCATCATCTTCTGGAACATCATCATAATAATCCAATTCCTGAATTTCCTGGTGAATTTCTTGTGACTCCATTTCTTTCAGAATCAGTGGACCAAATCTCTCATGTTTAGCAATAGCACTGTCTTTAAATGAGTACTTCTTGTCAAGGTAGCCTGCTCGCAGTGCATTTGCAATGCAACTGTCAGTGATTTTCTCCCATGAATTCTTCACCCAAGTCACAACTTGTTGCAGTTTATGTTTCACAAAGTTTCCACACTGATTTCTCTCCATTCTATTTTCAATGCAGTCATTAATTTCCATGCGCAAATTGTCTTTGAATGGCTTCTTTATTGCAATATCAAGAGTCTGGAGATAGGCCGTCATTCCTGTGGGAATGATGATCTATTTTTCTTCGGGAAGAAATGTCTTCATGTCTTTAGCGAGGTGAGTGCTGGCTGCATCCCAGACTAGCAGACCTCTTTGGCTCCCTCGCATAACAAGCGGCAGCATTAAATCAATCCACTTCCTTATAACTGCTTGTGTGGCCCAGGCCTTTTCAGTTTCAAGAATAAAAATGCCCAAAACACGTTCAATCTTTTCCTTCTTGCCTTTAGAAATTATTAAAGGTGGGATTTTAGTGCCATGTAGACCAATATCCAAAATACAGGAAACACGTGCACTTTCGTAAGCAGTGGAGGGAATGTACACTAAGGAGGCACCCTGCTGTTCAATTGTTGTTTGAGATGATTGGCCCATAAACATTGCAGTTTCATTCATAGCAATCATGTTGGAAAGATTGTATTTAGAGAAATCAGCATCAATAAAGGACTTGAATGCAAGTGCTCGCTTAATAACTTGAGTGTCTTCCAACCTAAACAATGTTGTAGATCTTAAAGACAGTTCACTTTGCTGAAGGAAATTATCCAGCCAGTGTTGTGATGCTTTGAAGTCTTCGGGGGCTATGTCAAACTGAGGTGCCAATGCAAGGGCAAATTCTTGAATCTGAGTCTTATTCACAACCAAAGCCTTTGCTGTCCTGCCAACAACCCATTCACAGATCAGGTCTTCCAGCTTGGAAAATAATGGTTGCTGACCTGATCTACACTTGTGCTTTTCAGCATTTCCCTTGTCCACTTGTTCAATGAGGTTACCATACTCTGCTCGGATTTTTGGGCCAGTCGGATACTCAACATCTTCTCTTTGCAGAAAGCAGTAGGATTTTGGCCCCAAGAGTCTTCCATGATTCCTTTCTTGTACTCAATAGAGTAGCTTTTTCTTTCTGCTTTCATTTCTAGGGTTAAAAAAAAAGGGAATTGGGGTATCAAGGTGGGGGAGGGGGATCACTTAAAATGACACGGGGGAATCAAAATGGCACAGGAGAATCAGAGGGGGGATTACCATTTTAGTAACCCCTCTGATCCTCCTGTGTCATTTTGATTGCCCCCTCTGATCCTCCTGTGTCATTTTAAGTGATCCCGCTCCCCCCACCCCTGTGCCACTGAACACCTTCACCAGACATCCCTCTTACCTCTTTATCAGATATTTTCCCCCTGGGGCCTGCCTGGGGACTGTCACTGGGCTTGCTGGGGCCTGGATCTGGGCTGGAGCAGGATCTGCCACTGACTGAGAACCTTCAGTCATCATGAAGGCGGCTGCGAGCATCAGGTAGTGTCACCAGAGACAGACCAGCACTCATCACTTTCGCCGCGTCCCTTCCGCTCTAATCCTCCTGTTCTTCTGCACGCATCTGCGAAAGTCTCCTCCTCTCTCCCGCCCTGCGCTCACCTCTCACTGCAACCTCACTCCGCCTCCACACAGCAGTGATGTCAGGACTCTTGCTAGACACCAGTCGGGGCGGCCCTAGCGACCAGTTTACGGTAAATTAATTTTCATTCTGAGACAGAGCCTGGGGGCCTTATTTTTGGGGGATGCCTTATATTTCACACAGAAGGAAACCTGTAAAGTAGGTCTTATTTTCGGAGGATGTCTTGTTTTCAAGGAAACACAGTAGCTCCTAGAACTCAAGGAAAATAAAAACCGTACATCTTCAGCATCTAGGAACGGGGTGCGGCCTTCACTCTCCGGTGTGGCTCATGGCCCTGGAGAAAGGCACAAGCATGTCAGTGCAAAATCTCACTGTGCCTGGGACCTGGGAGGGTCCATTCTGTGACCCCGAGGCCGCCTCTGGAAGATGCTCTGAGCTCATGATTCTCCCGCAGGGGCAGGCTGGCCGGGAGCCCCCCGGGGGGACCCTGGCAGTGTTGGTGGACCGGTGGGCGTGGAGGGACAGCATCCTCTGAAGGGGGCAGGCCTCTCCAGGCAGAAGTCAGGAGCGCAGAGAGGGAGGCAGGCCGCTCCCAGGGGCCGCCACGCGGCCTGACCCCTCCCTCGCTCAGGCCGGGCCGCATTTCATTTCGGAGACCCAGCGCACACATGGCGGCCAGGTCTGGGCCTCGCGACCACAGCCCGGGGCGGGCGAGCTGCCCGGGGCTGCGTGGAGGGCGCAGCAGGGGCCGTGATCCGTGTCCCCCCCCCCTCCCCCCCGGAAACCATGCGGTTACCGTCCTGCTGGGTGCGCATGGGTGTAGGGGGCGGCCCAGCCTGTTTCACGCCCGTTACACGAACCGTTATAACGCCCGGTGGTGAAAGCAGCACAGTGTTCAGTTGCTCCCTCCCTTGGCAGAGGACGGACGGAGACCTGCAGCCTTGGCCGGAGTCCCAGAGCCAGGCCCGCAGTCTGCGGTTCGGTCCCGCCTTTGGAGCGGTGTCCTCCCGCCTCAGACCGCCGCAGGCCCGCACCGCACCGCGCGGCTCCGCGGCTGTAGAGGGAGGAGCGCAGCGCGGCTGCACTCCCAGGCCGGCAGCCCAGGTCGGGAGCGCGGGCCGCCTGTCGTGCCCCGGGCCGCCGCAGGAGGGCAGTGTGCCTCCGCGTTAGGGCTCCAGCCTCGGCCTGGGGTTCCCCCAGTTCCCCCTTCCCAGGGCGGGCTGTGAGGCATTAGAAAGGGTTTGATTCATCGGTAAGTCTTCCAGAAGTGAAAACAAGCAAACAGGGGGGGCTGGACAAAAGGGCCCCTAATTACCGTGGGGAAGAGCAGCGTCTGCAGCTTTTGTAAGCACGGCCTGTGCGCCTGCTGGCTCAGCTGGGGCCAGTCTGTCCGGGGTCCCTCCCAGACCCCCAGCTCCAGCCACTTCACGGGGGGCCAGGCGCAGACCTGGGCTGGACCCTGCGGCAGAGTAACGCTTCCTTGGGCCAGGGTGGTCAGGGGCCGGGGAAAGCTTTCCTGGAGGCCAGGGAGAGTTTGATGCCCAGGAAATTGGTCTTTTGCCCTCCAGGGGCAGGGTGAGAGGTCAGAGGCCACTCGGCAGGCTGCGGCCTCCACCCAGGCCTGGGGGACACGGCCCAGAGTCCGGCAAAGGGCCTCTCTTCCCAGGTCTACTCTGCACCGGGCTTGATGAGGGAGACACCGGTTTTAGGTCACTGGTTTTGCAGCTTATTTTTCTAATGAGTGATGTCTTTATTTAATTTAAAAAAGTTTTAATTACAATTGACATTCAATATTATATATTAGTTTTAGGTGTACAGTGGTTAGACATTTATGTAACATTTGATGTGATCCCCCAGATAAGTACGCCTCCCCCCAACACACACACACACACACACACACACACACACACACACACTCCCCAGTTCTGGTTTCCTGAACAGATCCAAACAGAATGCCATCCCTGTAAATCTGCAGGAGACGCTCGCCCTGACCTTTCTGGCCTCCCCAAGGTGGGGCCCAGCAGTGCGCCCGCTCTGGCAGGCACCCCTCCCAGGGCCGCTCAGACCCTGGGGGGAGCGCCAGCTGCTGCTTTCAAGTTAAAAGCCAGGCTCTGGTCTGGCTTGTGTCCGACAGAGCCCTGGCTTCCTCTCCGCTAGCTGGGGGGCCTGCTGCCGAGGGCGACCCTCGGGCCTATCAGCACTTATCCTTCAGCAAAGCCCCTCCGAGGCGAGGCGGCTGTGAGCGGCTGGCTCTCTGACAGCTGGAGGGCAGGGCAGGGCTTTGTTCCTTGTTCCTCCCGGCTGCTGGGAACTTTGCCGACAGCAGAAATCTATCCCGTGAGTTTGCAGCACAGGCTATGAGTATGGACACATTTTCTTCCTGAAAAGCATTTTTTAAAAATAAAGTTAATACACATTTAATTTTTTTTAATGTACTCTTTTGTAATAATATTTGGCTTATAAAAATGTGGGGAAGCCATACAAAGAGTTCCCACCCACCCTTCCCCAGAGGCCCCGAAGAACTGCCCTGGAGGGTGAGCTGCAGACTCCACTCCCCTTCAGCTCTCAGGGCGTCATTTTCTGACGCGCGGGGCACAGGCTGAGATCGGCCAGGAAGTGAACGCGGGCACCTTCGCCCGAAGCCTGCGTTCCGGTCCCCATGGTGCCCAAGGACGGCCCTTTCTGAATCGCACGGGCATCCTTGTCGGGTCTCCAGGCTCTAATCCGGAATAGCTCCCCCTGCCGGCCTTGTCTGTTATTATCTGGACAGTTGTAAAGCATCTAGACCAGTTATTTTGCAGGAATCCCCTGAATTTTGGCTTGTCTGGTCTTCTCTCTGGATCAGAGAAGGGGTAGAATCCTGTAGGATGTCCCGTTAGGAGACATTTAATGTCTTTATGTTACTGAAGCTACTTTTTCTGCTGGATTAAGTGGTGTCTGGCAGGGCTCTCCAAGGCCAAGTTACAGTTTCCCCTTCATGATCAATAAGTATCTTGTGAATATTCTATTTCTCATACACCTTGTCCATCTTATATAATAAAAGCCTAATATGCTAAGTGTTCAGTCGTCCGGTTGGCCTTTCAACCAATCAAAGCTTAATATGCTAATAATATGCTAAGGATGCTCAACTGCTCACTATGACATGCACTAACCACCAGGAGGCAGACAGTAGCTATGATGTACACTGACCACCACGGGGCAGACACTCCAAACAGTAAGTTAGCTTACTGCTGGGGTCTGGCTGATTGGGACTGAGTGAGATGGGCCGGAAACACCTTGGAGCCCTCCTGTGTTCCTCCCTGGCCCCAATTGTGACCTGGTGGGTCCCTTGGCCTGGCCTGCATCCTCTTGCAATCTGGGACTCCTTGGATGTCCGAGACCTGGTTTTGGATGTTGGAGAGCTGGTCCCACAGGCCAGGTTGAGGGACCCCACTGGTGCACAAATTCGTACACCAGGCTATAGTTTCAGATAATTACACAAGTCGAGTCAAGGAGAAGGAAAAAGACCACTCACAGCCCCCCTCCCACACACACTATTTTCACAGCCAGTGTTTACTCTTACTTTCACTGGAGGCTCTGTTCTCTTGCCGCTGATCCCTAATGCCAGGAATGGTGTGTCCCGCGCCGATGTGCTCACTGGCCCCTCCCATTCCCCTGGTGGCATTGTGGGCACTGCCTGACTCTCAAGTCTGGCACAGGGAGGAGGGAGATGCTTTGAGTAGGTGAGCTTTTTAGCTCCTGAGACTCATCACCCAGGGGCCTCCTCCAGGTGGAGGAGAGAAGAGGGAAGCAGCCGCTCAGGAAACCAGGGCCCTCTGGTTCCGCTGAGGACCACAGAATGGCCTTGGCCAGCCTTGTGTCCACGCGTGCACCAGGGAGCTCGGGACTTCCTGCCCGTCCTCCGGAGGGACCTGAGGGGCCAGCGGGCAAGGCGGCCAGGAACAGGGGAGCTAGTGCGGTGGGAGATGGAGCACAGCCCTGGGCAAATGCAGGGAAACTCACGCCTCAGAATCAGCCGGACAGTGTGCAAGGCAGCGGGGGGGCTGACACATCAGGCTAGAAAGTCACCGGCTGTGCTTTCGGGCCGGGGGTCTGGGAGCGTTCCGACCCTCCTGGCCGGAGAAGGGAGGGGAATGGTTTTCCTGAACAGCTGCCAGTGCTGGCCTCTGAGCTGTGTTGTCACACACGGATGTTCCCTCATCATGGCATCCCCTCCGCCTGCCACATTCCCTCAGGCCCGCCCACCCAGGGCTCGGGCTCCTTTGGGTCCCTGGGCCCTGCTGCGCTGGCCCCACCTCGGGACCTGTGCACCCGCTGCCCCTTCTTCCCGGAATGCGCCTGCTCCGATTCGGCGCTTCTGCTGCGGCTTGGCGTTCAGGTCTCAGGCCAGAGGTCGGAGGTCAGAGCTCGGATCGTCCTGTGGGGCCGTGTGACAGGGCCAGGCCAGGAAGCCAGGCTGGGGGAGTCAGTGGGGACAGAGTCCCTGAAGCTGGGGCCTGCAGGGCGCACAGTGAGCCCCAGGCGGGAGCTGGGCGGGCGGTGCCGGGCGCGGCGGGAGGAGAGAGACCGCCCGGGGTTCTGCAGGCCCCGGGAGTGGTGCTGTGGGTGGTGGATGCGATGCCAGTGAAATGTGTAGCCGACAGGCAAATGGAGGGACTCTGAGCGGGGCCTCACAGGGTGCCGGGCTCTGTCGCTCAAGAGGAGAATGCTTAGGAAAGAGTGCGGACCTGGGACCACCGTGAGAGCCCTGGCCAGGGGCAGGAAAGCCGTTGGTTTCCATGGAATGAACTTGGGCCCGATTAATTTTGAGGGTGTCATGACTTGGGGAGCCCCCTCCCCCCCGGGGACTTGGGGCACTCAGAGCAGGTCCCGGTGGGCTCCTTGAGGAGGGAAGTGGATTATTCAGGGGCAGCAGAGGGCACCCCGACAGCCAGACAGATAGGGGGGCAGGAGCTTCTCTCCAGTTTCCGGTGACGTGAAAAGGCCAAGGGAGTGAGGAAGGGACACCTGTGCGTACGTGCGAGCTTGTCCGTGCCCTTACAGGAAGCTTCTCCCTTCAGCTCTCAGCACCCAGACAGGTCTCTGTCCGCTCTGGGGCGGGTGGGGCAGCCTCCAGGCCTCACTCTTATGTTTGACGTCCCACCTGGGTGGTCCCCCCCCCCCCCCCAGCTCTACAGGCTTCAAACATCGGAGCTCAAAGGTGCCAAGTTCAGCAAAACCCCGGGGAGAAGAGCTTCAGATCACAGCCATCTCTTCAGTTTGTGGTTCATTTAGATTTGGTGTGATAATGATCAATTCTTTGATGTGTTTAAAAGATGTTAAAAAAAGAAAAGAAAAAGTTATCAAGGTTTTGGCTGTGGGTGGGGTGGTGAATGTGAGCCAGCTGAGCACAGAAGTCTTAGGGACTCCGCACCTTTCCCTCTGGGCCTTCCCCCACCAGCCCTGCGCGCAGCTGAGGAAGTCACACCTTCAGGTTAGGCTGCCTTCCTGGTGGCTCAGGGGCGGGCGGGGGGGGGGGGGGGGGGGGGAGGGGGGCGGGCCTGAGGACTAGCATTGGGCGGGGTCTTGCTTGGGACCAGAGGGCTTCTGCTCTAGGGATGAGAGACCAAGCTCAAGAGAGACAATGTTCTTTTCCTGGAGGCATGAGACAAGGGACGTTAACAGGAGGTTTTTAATGAAGATGGCCATTTCTTCTCTCCGCTTTAAACCAGATTAAAGAGCGTGCCCACCCCCTCCGCAGAAAGGAGGTTTCAGTTCATTATTACTGCTCCGTGCCCGACACGGCCATGCATACAGCCACTGGACACCACACAGGGGCCTTTATCATTCCTGTGTGTGTGTGTGTGCGTGCACACAGGTGTATGGAGGGGTGCATGCACACAGGTGTGTGTGGAGGGGTGTGTGTGTCTATGCACACAGGTGTGTGTGGAGGTGTGTGTGTGCATGCACACAGGTGTGTGTGGAGGGATGTGTGTCTATGCACATAGGTGTGTGTGGAGGAGTGTGTGGAGGGGTGTATGTGTGTGTATATGTGTGTGTGTGCATGCACACAGGCGTGTGGAGGGGTGCATGCACACAGGCGTGTGTGTGTCTATGCACACAGGTGTGTGTGGAGGGGTGTGTGGAGGGGTGTATGTGTGTGTGTGTGTGTGTGTGTGTGTGTGCATGCACACAGGTATGTGTGGAGGGTGTGTGTGTGTGCATGTACACAGGTGTGTGTGGAGAGATGTGTATGGAGGGGTGTGTGGTACAGATGGTGTCGGACACAGGACTCCAGCCCTGACTTCTCCCCGCAGTCCCTGGTTAGACAGGTTCTAAGGCCCTGTCGGAGGCTGAACAAATTTGGGACGTGGACGTGCTCGTCAGTTGAAATCAGCAGGGCGGACGGAGCGTGGGAAGGCAGGGAGGCAGTGTCCCTGCACCAGCTCCGGGCTGCGTTTCTGCCAGCCCAGCAGCTGCTGAGCGGGTTCTTCGTTCTAAACCGGGGTGTGTGTGTGTGTGTGTGGGGGGGTGTCTAGAGCAAGTGGGGGAGCGGGAGAGGGCTGGGAGCTCTGGACACGGGGCAACTCCCCGCGAGGCTTGCGGTGTGGGTGCGTGTGGCACCTTCCGGCCACGTGAGGCTTAACGCGAGGCCTCCCACAGGGGGTCTAGGCTTCAGGAAAACTCATAGACAGGGGGCGATAATACGTCAGACTTTTACATTTCTGTAGTATTTGAATGTCAACTCAGTTGAATCTCAAGTTAGCCACGAGGAGCTGGCAGAGTAAGCACACCTCGATCTGACGGAAGGAAAGAAGAGCCAAGGTCCCAGGAAGGGCCCCTCGGGCCGCCCAGTGCCCAGGGGCTGGCCTTCCAGAGAAAACGCTGGCCCAGCTCGCCAGGAGTCCTGTGTGCAGACGGGTCTCCCTGCCCTGGAGCTGTGGCAGCCGCTGGCCCTTCCTCAGTGGCCGGAGCCCCCTTCGGGCCGCTGGGGCGACCCGGTTGAGAGGTGAAGTTGGCCCTGCCCCAGGCTCAGATTTGAATAAGCCATCAAGTTTCCCTGTCACGCTGAGGGCCAGAGGCGCCCTCGAGAGGGCACGACATGCTTTTTCCATTTCATCTCTGCACTGGCTCGTGCCCGTCCCTCCCACGCTCTGTGATGTGTCAGTAGCACGTTGTGCTCTGTGCTCCCCGATAAACCACCAGGAAGGCTCTTAGAAACAAGTCCCCAAAGAATGAGAGAAGGAACGAACGGGGGAAGAGTAAATACATAGGTGGGAGTACCTGGTACAGCTGTGGATGTTAAAGGAACGCGAGAACCAAATGCTATTACAGGCCAACCAGCAACTGAATGCTTCAGGGATGCAGTGATATTTGAGCGCGAATGAATTAAAAATAAACATGGAAACGACGGGAAGGGAAGAAAGCAATCGCAACAAAAGAATGAAGTCAGGAGTGGATGTGGCATCTGCTCTGCGTTAACGGCCTGGACGAGTAGAATTGTGGGACACGAGTGGGTAGGTAAGTGGGGCCAGCCGATGGCTAGAAGCTGGACAGAGAACTGGAGAGTGACTCAGAGACAAAGACTTCTTATTAGCCTCAGCGGGTGAGTCACAGCGTTTATCTCCTGCCCCTCCAAAGAAGCTCACCAAGATGACCGTAAGGGAAATAAATGGCAGGATACAGCCCCAGTGCCAGCATTTCAGTGGGAGAGAGGTTTGGGGACGTCAGGACAGACAGGCCGCAGGAGAGTGAAGTCGGCGGAGCCGCTGCGGTGTGTCCATCCTAAGAGCCGGCAGAGGGGAGGCAGGTGAGAGAGAGTTTGCTTATGGCTCGGACCCTGTCAGCTCTCAGAGGTCCCAGGTCCCAGGACGGCGGACCCAAAAGCAGCAGCTCATTATAGGTCTGCAGGAAGCTGCCCGCGGACCCCAGCTGCTGCCATCCTGCCCCTAAGGAGGCTCCCCCGGGGGCCTGGAGCCAGACGGGCTCCAGGCCAGAGGGCAGCAGGCCCAGCGGAGAAAAGAGGGGGCGGACACGGAGCCGACAGTGTGGGGGAGTCCCAGCTTTCTTATTTATTTAAAAAAATATGTATTTTATTGGTTTTTCACAGAGAGGAAGAGAAAGGGAGAGAGAATGAGAGACATCCATGAGAGAGAAACATCAATCAGCTGCCTCCTGCACACCCCCTACTGGGGATATACCCACAACCAATGTACCTTGACCGGAATCAAACCCGGGGCCCTTCAGTCCGCAGGCTGACGCTCTATCCACTGAGCCACACCAGTTTCGGCCCAACTTTCTCATTAAACTGCTTGCTGTCAGAGCATCAGAAGACAAACATGTCACAGGGGCCTTGTCACAGGTAACAGCGCCCTCTCGCTGCTGCTGCCTGCGGGCTGGCTGTGTGCTTGGAGGGGGAAGTGGTCTTTGATTTGACCTTTGACCCGTTGCCAGTCTTCCTATGCCAGGGACTAAGTGCGTAATCTAAACCACCGGCGCCGAGGGGCCCACCCTTCCCCCTGATTGAATGTCCAGACTCGCAGGCCTGGACGGCTTCCCGCCGTGTGGAAAGCGGCGTTGCCTCTTTCCCAAGACACAGCCACAGGTTGTACTTAATCCAAGCAACTCCCCAGACCAGGTTCCTTCACAGGGGTACCTTCTGCTGGCCCCCCCTCGTGGCTCTGCCCCTTAGCAAAGCAGCGGGAGTCCCTGGGGGGAGGGCAGGGACGGAGGGGAAGTGGCTTGAGCCCCGGAAGCCTGGGCGCGGAGGGAGGGACTGAGCGCTCACCCCTTCAGTGAAAGCAAGGGCGGCCAGCCGCGCCGCTGGTGTGGCCACGCAGCCGTGGAGGCGGTGGCTGTCCGCAGCCAGTCTGCGCGCTGTCCTGCCCCGAGTGCGCAGAGTGCCTGGCTGCTCCACCCCTTCCTTTACGTGTGCCCAGCTCGCGGCACTTCAAAGATGGCCCCGGCGCGCACTTCTCCTCCAACAGCCGCCCTCTCAGACGCCATTAGCAGTCAGCCTCCGATTCTGACACCACTGCCTTTTATTGTTTTGCTACGAAATTGAAGGGTATTCATGGGAAAAATAACAAGATGGGCGGCTCCACGTTGAGGAGGCGGGAGGGTGTGTGGGCCCAGGGCAGCGACGGGGCCGGGGACGCAGTGGCCTCAGAAGCTGACACGGGAGGAGGAGGAGGTGGAAGGAGACATCGGAGCGCGGTGCTGCCAGACGGCTCTTTAGTGGCCGGCAAACCCCTCCTACCCAGAGGCACTGGCCGCTCCCGTGGCCGCCTGCCCGCCTCTGCTCCTGCTGCCGGGGCTGGCGTGTGCCCCGCATGGGCGGCGTGTTCCCATGCGTGTTAGGTAAAGGACATGTGTGTGTCCCGCCCTTAACATGACTTCGCCTGCGAGGAGTGCTGAGTTGTTAGCTGAACACGAAATCGGACGCAGGGTTTGGGCCTCTCTTGATGGGGTGAGCGCGCTCTTGGTCGCTGACGGCTGGACGGGAACATGACGTTCGTTCCGAGAGCCGCCTCGCGTCTCCGGAGGCTCAGGAAGTGTGCAGACGCCTCCTGTCCTCAGCCAGGCCCCGAGGGGGCGGGCGGGAATCCTCCTCCTGAGAGACTCACGGAAGAGCTTGGAATTGATTCAAAGGAGCAGAACTTTTTAACCAAACGAGGCACTCCTGTCAGAGTCTGATTTGTGCCAATTCGCCTCCGGAGACATGAGACCAGGCTCCACTCGCAGGAGTTAGAGACGTGGCCGCTGACCAGAGCCCGCCGAGTGGACAGCAGAGACCTGCCATTAGCCAAAGCGCGTTCTGCCGGCCCCCCCGTCCTTGCCCGTGTTGCCGGCTCTGAGACCCGTACCCTGGGCCCCCCGGGGTGGGGGGCGGGTCCGGGCCTCCAGCTTTGATGGGTGCTGCCACCAGCACCGGGCCTCCTAAGCGCGGCCTCTGTGGCCCCAGGCCTGGCTGTTCTCCGTGGTGATGGGCTCTCAATAAAGCGCCTCCTCCGTTTTCCCTGCAATGACATGTTTCCGACTTCTGGAAACTTCTGACGCCTTGCAGGGTGTGTGGGGGGCGCTGTGGTGCTGCGGGCTAGAGAACGCATCCACCAGAATATTCCAGGATTTGCTGCAAAAACAACCGAACCCCAGGTCTCAGTGGTTTAGAAAGAAAGGCTCGTTCCTCCGCACATCAGAGCACCCTCACGGCCGGCCCGGCTCTGCTCAGGCCAGCTGTGCCCGGGGTCCCGGCGGCAGCACCGCCTCTGCCCGCCCGGCATGGCTGGGGTGACGGAGGGGAAGCGATGTGGCCGCCCGCGTGCAGGCTCTGGGTGCTCTGCCTGCACTTCCCAGACTAGCGGGGGGCCACCGGGCCCCTCCCACAGCGCGGGGAGGCATTCCGCGGAGCCAGCAGGGCGAACACTGAGGAGAAGGGGCCTCTGCCCATGCTCGGCCTGCGGCCCGACGTTAATGGACGACACTCATCTCCACATGCACGTTCCCAGGAGAGGGCTGACGGCCATTGCTCCGTGGTGAGCGGCGCCCCGCAAGCCTGGCGCTGCTGCTCCCCCCCCTGAGGAGCACACGGGGCGAAGCGTATTTTCTTCCAGTCCCACCCTGCCTTTGAAGATGAGCCACACATAAAAGCCCCAGCTCAGGCCTCGGCCTGCCCAGCCTGGCCGCCGCCGTCTCCTCCCGGCCCGGGGCCCGCCTGCTACCCTGGGTGGCCCAGCCCTCCGGAGGCATCCGCCTCCAGCCCATCTGGACCCCAGAGCCGGCCGCCGTGGCCGCGGCTGCCCAGGGTGTCAGTCAAACCCAGGACTGCTCTCTCACACGGAGCAGCGTGGAGGGCTGGCAGGGCCCCTCGGCCTGACAGATGGCGCGCACATGCCCGGGGCGGCCCCTCCGCACATCAATCTCTCCGCGGCTTTCGGCACATCCTTCCCGCCGGGGCCCTCTCCAGCTTCAGCTCTCCTTTGTGATGCGGGGTCTCTTCCGAGGACTGGGGGGCACGGAGAGACTCGGGGGAGGGGGACAGGAGTCCGGGTGCTGCTATCCCGGGCCGTTAGGCAGAAGATCAGATTTGCCGCCGGCTGGGGCTGGGCGGCCACCGAGCGGCTCCTCCCGTGTGGGCCGAGGAGCCCGGACAACGCGCCAGCAACTGGGAGCCATTTGGGGTTTGTAAGCTCAGACCCTTCCCGTTGTCACCAGGCTTTCCTTGTGCTTGGGATTTCAGAATCCATCTTCCCTCACACCCCCTCGTGAAGCTGGAGCATGCTGGCTGGCGAAGACAGCCGTACACGTCTCCGCGGTGAGGGAGGGAGTCTGCGCTGGGCGGCACCTGCAGACGCCGGCACAACCTCAGTAAAGGCCGGCGCCTCACTGTTTTGCTCCGGGCAGAAAGCTGGGCATCAAACTTGGTTTCTCCCACCCCTCTCCTCAGTCCAGCCTGCCCACCAGCGAACATTCCCCATCCGTCTCACACCTGCACTCTGAGTCTGCCGGCTTCCCTCTGCCCTCACGGTCGCCAGTCCTATGCAAGCCTGCATCGCTTTACCTGTGGCAACCGTGTCACACCCGCTCTGGTCCCATCTCCAAGTGGCCCTCATTTGTTCTTCATGCTGCAGCCACTGGGGTCTTCACTGGGGTCGACAGGAACGAGGCCACTTGAGCTCCAGGCGAGGAGCCCTCAGTGACTAAAGAGCTCCTCGCTTCCTGCAGCTTGTTGGGGGGAGGGAGGTGGCTCTCTCCCCCGCCAGTGAGCTGCTGTGTGCCCCCTCTGTACCCTCTCCCCACAGGTCCCTTGCAGGCCTTTGATGTTGTTCAAAGTCAATTTACCCTCAGGGACTTGGCACACGCGTTGCCACTGTCCGGATTGCAGTTGTTGCCTCTCCTCTTGACTGTCAGCCACTTTTTGGTCCTTCAGGTCTCAGCTTTGAAGCTCGTAGCTTGAGAGAGAGGTAGAGCTGACTCTGGAAGGTGTAGAGGGCCGCCTGGGAAGGCACATGGGCATTTCTTTTCATTGTTGCCTGCTGAGACCCAGACGATTGGCAGAGCCACGTCTAGGATACACATTTCCCCAAGATGGCGGAAAGTGTAATCAGCTTAGCCTTCATATCAGCCCAGGTGTGGGCAGGGGCGGGACTAGATATGTAAATCCAGGCAAGCTGGGGCCTACTTAAGAATGCAAATAAGTTGGTGGTAACTTCCTGGGATTGGGGGTATAAAATAAATGCGCTGGGAGGGTCGTCGTCCTGCCTCTCCAGCAGACAGGGTGGCGGCCCACCCAGCTCCTGGCTTAAAACCCATTTCTGTGTCTTCTCTCTTTATTTCTATTATTTCTCAATCCCTGGCCACCTCCACTTAGAACGGGCGAGTTCATCTCTCTTTCCACTCGGGATGCGGGAAAGGGAGATCCCTGCCTCATCCGGCCCCCGAAGGAAGGCTCAGTGCTGGCGAGGACTGCAGGATGTGCAGGCTGAATACTGAAGGGGGCGGGCCGGCTGACGCTGCCTAGAAGGCCTTAGCGGGCCATGTTAGGATGCAGACATGCCCAGTCAGCGGGCCAGATAGGAAGGCAATGCAATGCGCTGGGTGAGAGTTTAGAAAGGGCCTGGGCCGGGGGGGTGGCCCGACTTCGGCAGTGTAACTCGGGGACCAGGAGCACGGAGGTGGTGGGAGGGGGTCCGCTTGTGATTGCTGACGCTGTCATCTGAGACCCTGAACCTGAGGCGGGGAAAACGCTACCGGCTCTGTTTCTTTCTCCATCCCCTTCCCTGGCTTTCCCACAGGGGCTGGCATTTCCGGGTTAGTCGATTCGGGGTGGCTGACAGCCTTCCTTGCCTGGATTTGGGGTAAGCTACCCATGCGCAGGTTAAGTAACTGTGCTTGAGGAAAAGAAGTCAAGGGCAGAAAGCGCCAAGTTCTATCCAGCACCCTGCCAGGTAGAAGCCCCCGGAAAGCCAGGTGAATCACGGCTTACCCAAAGAGCACGGGTGTGCTGGGGCAGCCCGCTGCGTACTTGACGTCTGTTTTCACGTTGCTCGTCGACACTGCATTTTGCTTCATGAGTTTCCTCCTGCAGCGGCTCGTCTTCTCAACTCAGCGCGGCGGCTGTCCTGTGCCCTTGGCCTGTCCGCCATCTGGACGAGTCGCGAGCTCCTTCAGGCCAGTGCAGAGGCAAAGGCTGTATTTTATCCCCTGCCCCCTCAGCTTGAATGCATCCACTTGGGAGGTTTCCCCACTTTACAGTTCTTCACGCACTGTGGACATGCACAGCCATGCTTAGTGGGAAACGAACAGAAAGTGCTCATTTTGAGAAATAGCCCCGAGGCCTCTATCAAGAATAGAGATGCAGGGACCTGGGTTGGGAGAAAACGAGGCACTGGCCGCCCCTGGGTCCAATCCCCCTAAACAGGGTTCCCAGCTCAGGGTGTGGGGGGTCTGAGCATCCGTGATGCTTGAGACGGGAAACCATCATTAGCTATCGAAAACAGAAAACAAGCACCGTGTCTGTTCTGCGTATACCTTGTGTAGACAGTGACTGATTTATTATTCCATAGGACATGCTCAAACCCTGAGTAAATTCCCATTTGAGCAGTCCATCTTACTCTTGGTAATACATCTACAAGCCACGATGTGCCCCCAAGCAGATCAAAGGGAAGGAAGCTGGGAGTGATCCATGTGTGGTATCGTATTCCTCATCTCCTGGCTCATTCTGCAGAGATTGGGAGGTAATATGGGGACATGGGAGTTTGAGTGAGATTTACATTATAGACCATCCACCCCCCAAATGTTATTCTTGTATGAAGCTTGTAAAATATACATAGCCCTAGCTGATTTGGCTCAGTGGATAGAGCGTTGGTTTGCAGACTGAAGAATCCCAGGTTCGATTCTGGTCAAGGGCACATGCTTTGGTTGCAGGCTCGATCGCCAGTAGGGGGCGTGCAGGAGGGAGCCAATCAATGATTCTCTCTTATCATTGATGTTTTTATCTCTCTCTCTCTCTCTTCCCTTCCTCTCCTTCCTCTCTGAACTCAATTAAACACACACACACACACACACACACACACACACACACACACACACGAGACCTGGTGCACAAAATTTGTGAACGTGTGTGTGTGTGTGTGTGTGTGTCCCTCAGCCCAGCCTGCACCCTCTCAAATCTGGGACCCCTGGAGGTATGTCTGACTGCCCTCTCAATCCAGGACTGCTGGCTCTCAACTGATCGTCTGCCTGCCTTCCTGATTGCCCCTAACTGCTTCTGCCTGCCAGCCTGATCACCCCCTAACCACTCCCCTGCCAGCCTTAAGGCTACAAAGTTTCAATGATAGAAGATACATAAATGCAAATAGAAATGGTGGCAAAGCTGGAAAGAGCAGGAGGCTAGGGTTGCCCCTGGCAATGGAGGAAGCCAAGCTTTCCACACACCCTGGCTGCCCCAGGCCTCCACTTAAGGCTACAAAATTTCAATTATATAAGATACCGTATTTGCCGGAGTATAAGACGAGTTTTTGGCCCTGAAAAATATGCCTCCAAGTGGGGGGTAGTCTTATACGGCGAGTATATAACAAACTCTGTATTTTTAGTGGAAATGTTAGGGGGTCATCTTATACGCCGGCAAATACGTATTTTTCAGGGCCAAAAAATCATTTTATACGCTGGCAAATACGGTACATAAATCCCAACAGAAATGGCTGCCTCCACAGAGCAAGCAGAAGGCTTCGCTCCACTCCAGGCTACAAAGTTTCAATTGTAGAAGATAAATAAACCCCAATACCAGGGCCTCCGCTTGGTTCACTGGGGGCGTGGCCGGCCTGCAAACCACCACAGGCTCCTCGCCCAGGCCTTGTACTGGAGATGACCCCCACACCGTGTGCATGTGTGCGTGACTGCATCTGTATACATGCTAAAGAACGTAACCGGTAGTATGCTACACCCACTGCTCTGCACCTCCCTTTGCACACTCACACATCTCCATTTGGGTCCGAAATTCTCTGCTGCATACTGAGCCCAGTGGGGACACTCCTGTGAGCTACACTCTAGTAGGGGACGGCATGATTCGTATTTGCTCAGTGTGGTTCCTATTTCAGTTGCTAAAGAAAAAGAACCATGATGCATTCATTCCCCAACTTTTCTTTCAGCTTCCCTAGGTACGAACCTCCATTTTCTCGTGTTTATTCAGTGCCTCTCGTCTTCCCATAGCTTCTTCATCCCCCTCCCCTCTCCGCACACGCCCTCCCCTTTAGCTTGCCCCCCCCCCCCCAAGAGCTGGTCCTGCTCCCTCGGCCATGTTCTCATTTCTTTCTGGCCACCTTTCCTCTCCCTGAAGAACAATCCAGGCTTTCCACAAGGCGACCCCTCCTTGTCAGTGATTGACGCAAGATGTGCTTTTTGGCAACGGAAGGGCAATCGTTTTGGTAAAACAGAATGGTATGGAGGGTTCTGCGCGGAGCCATGCTATTTCTGGACTGTAGGGAAGCATTGCTCATCCTTCCAGCTTTCCACTGCGGTGAAATGAGGTGGGCGTGAACTCTCCAGCATGTCAGAAAGGGAGCCAGCCATTAGGTGAAATGCGATTGTCACCGGCTTGTCCCCTTTAGTCCGACAGCGAGCAGTTGTCTGACAGACAGAGACCAGGGAGAAGGGAGAAGCAGGCAGTCATGGGAGCAGAAAGGAGGGGCGGTGAGAGACACGGAATAAACCTGAGAAGATGGAGGTTAGCTACAGAAGCAGCCGAAACCGGTTTGGCTCAGTGGTAGAGCGTCGGTTTGCAGACTGAAGGGTCCCGGGTTCGATTCCGGTCAAGGGCATGTAACTTGGTTGCGGGCACATCCCCGGTGGGGGGTGTGCAAGAGGCAGCTGGTCGATGTTTCTCTCTCATTGACGTTTCTAGCTCTCTATCTCTCTCCCTTCCTCTCTGTAAAATATCAATAAAATATATATATTTTTAAAAAGCTACAGAAGCAGTGTTTGTCCCTGGGAAGGGCCAACAGGCTGCAGACTGAGACAATGGCTGTGCTCAGACACCACCACCAGTGCGGCCTTCAGGAGCCCAGGGGTCGTGAGCAATGCGGGCCAGGAGCCAGCGGGCAGGCGGGAGAGCAGGGCCTTGGGCTGGGAGAGAAGTCTGAGGCGCTGAACCCACAGCACAGAAGACAGCACTGTGCTCGCCTCTGCGGCCAGCCCTGGCTCGAGGGCTCCCAGATGGACATGCCCTCCAGCTGTGCTCCAGGGCCCTCCCTCCTCAAGGCTCCCGGACCGTCCTGCTCCACACCACTGTTTCTCACCCCCAAACACCGGTCACCTGCTAATAGGCTAGTTTCCTTGCTGTCTTATTTTATTATTTTGCTTTGTAGTGCTTTCTACCTTCCGCCATCAGAATGTAAATGACACCAGGGCAGAGATTCTAGTCTGTAGTTTTTAAAAATTCCTTCCTTTCTTGTTCACTGCAATATCCCCAGTGCATGATCCAGGGCTTGGAAGCATTTGTTGAATGAATGAATGAATGAATGAATGAGTAGATGAGTGAGTGGGTGAGTGAGTGAGTGGGTGGGTGAGTGAGTGAGTGGATGGGTGGGTGAGTGAGTGGTAAGTGAGTGGGTGAGTGGGTGGGTGGGTGGGTGAGTGGGTGAGTGAGTGGGTGGGTGGGTGGGCGATTGAGCGAGTGAGTGGGTGAGTGAGTGTGTGGGTGGGTGGGTGAGTGAGTGAGTGGTTGAGTGGGTGGGTCGGTGACTCAGTGCATGGGTGAGTAAGTGTGTGAATGGGTGAGTGGGTAAGTGGGTGGGTGAGTGAGTGAGTGAGTGAGTGGGTGATTGAGTGGGTGAGTGGGTGAGTGAGTGGGTGGGTGAGTGATGGACCCACCATCTTGCTCCAGGACAGATTTCTTAGGAGGATCCCACGTGACTGTTCCTAGTGGCAGTAAGAGTTGGGTTGACTGTATTTCATTTAAGCTTTATAACTGGTCCTCAAGTTGGCTTCATTCCCCAAGGCGGGAGGCTCAGCACAAGGAGAGTCCCTGCAGGTCACTCCACTGTGTCTCTGGCCGCAGTGAGGTGGAGACTCAGAGCCAGAATGGAGGCTTCCGCTCCCCAGCATTCATGACTCCACTTCCGTCTTTGTGTCGTTAAGCTCTCTTCTCTTACTTGCTTGTAAAGACTTGGGGAACATATTTCAGTTATGTCCATACATTAGCTTCTCAAGAATATTCATATATATATACCCTTGTGCATGCGTTTCTACTCGTTTTATCTCGATGTTCTGTTGTTCACTGGTTCCCAGTTGACACATTTAGTTCTTTAATAGCTAGCAATTGTCGTGCTACCAAACTGGAATTGGACAAACTGGAAGCCATACCACGGGCTTCCCATTTCTTGCGTCCATACCTGACATACCCTATGGCATTAGACATTGATATAAGCAATATGTGGGTGCACATGGTTTTAATGGAGGCAGAACATCTCAGTAATAATAAAGGCATAATTCTGGACCCGGAAAAAAACACACAGAAATATCTGCTGGTTGCTAGGTATTCTTAGGTGCCAAGACCTTAAATTGTGGTTAATTTTTTTGTGGTCTATATAATTCTAAGGAAATGCAGAGACGGGAATCTAATTTACAAAATGCTCTCCTCAAACGATTTTGTATAAGGAGTTTAGTGGATCTTTTCTCTTTGCTGTAAAGACTTTGTGAAACAAATTCTTCCATTAAAATGCAACCACCACCATCGATTTGCTGGGAACAGTTGTGTGAACTAACACATGCCCAAGCTTTCGGTTTCATTTGCTTTGACATTTTGGTTCACCGGGTCACGATGTGAGAATCCATCCTGCCTCCCGGGGTCCTCCCGCTGCTCGGGCCCCACCAGGAGGCCGCTCACTTGTGCGCCCAGTGTCGCCAGGGACAGGGCACTGAGGGATCTTTCCGTGAAGTCCCCCGTCCCCGCCCTGGACAAGGGGCGGCTGCGCAGAAGGCTGGCCCCCCGCGCAGAGTGGGCCGGGCTGCTGCCTCCTGAGCTCCACATGCTGCTTCGTTTATTATTTCTCTTTATTGCTTCTGTGCTGGCAATAAAGCCGGGGCCATAAAATTAGAGTGCGGTCGCCACATCCGGTTTCCCGGTTTCCATGTCACGTTGGCTCCCCGAAGCCCCCGACTGGTGCCCCTGGTGTGCTCCCCCGTCCCCGCTGAGGGCTGCGGAGGCTGACAGTCTCATTTTGAAAAAGGGGAGAAAAGCCAAGGTTGACATTTTGAGGCAAACATCTGCCTTATATGGGAGAAAGGTTAGTTATTTACGGCGAGTTTGCCATCCTGACAGCCCTTCTCTTGCATGAAGACTACAGGCCCGGGGGCCCAGGCAGCCGTAGCCGGGACCACCCAGCGAGAGCCAGGCCTGGGCAGCTGCCCCCGGCGGCCACCCTGGTCCGCAGCCCAGCAGCCTCCCCGCAGCGGCCAACCCGCTCTTGTCTGACTTCTGTCTCCACGGCCACGCCTGTCGCCTGTCTGAGGGGCAGGGGAGGCCGCCGGTGAAGGGGGAAAGCTCACGGAGGTCTCGCCTCAAAATAGCCTGCCGAGAGGCCTTCTTTGTGGCTCCTGCAAAGCAGGGCTCCGGTTAAAGAAGAAAAAGAAAAACAGACAAGCAAACACTGCCCCACCTCCACCCCGCAGAGCACACTCCCCTGGAACACACAGTCTGAGGAAGGCCTGCTTTTCCAGGGCCAGGCACACAGTGGTGGTACCTGCCTTGGGGTGAGGCTGCATGTCCATGATCCCGCGTGATCGTTACAGCCAGCGGGTGAGGTACAGGTGAGAGGGGTAAACCCACCTGTCCCAGGTCACACAGCTTGCTCACTCCCCCAGCTCAAGCCCCTGACCCCCACGCAGTGTTGTTAAAATTAATTAATGATTTTTTCCATTACCCTTTATCCCCTCTACGACCGACCTTCCACCTCCGCCCGTCCCAGTCCCAGGCGGTATTTTTGTCCTTGAGCTTAATGCTGCTGGCCTGACTGGGAGAGGCGCCCTGCAGAGCAGTGGTTCCTGCCAGGAAGCAATTTTGTCCCCCGGAAGACAGTGGGGATGTCTGGAGACATTTTAAAAAATATATATATTTTATTGATTTTCTACAGAGAGGAGGAGAGCGGGATAGAGAGTTAGAAACATCGATGAGAAAGAATCGTCAACCAGCTGCCTCTTGCACACCCCCTACTGGGGACGTGCCCGCAACCAAGGTACATGCCCTTGACCGGAATCGAACCTGGGACCTTTCAGTCCGCAGGCCGACGCTCTATCCACTGAGCCACACTGGTTTCGGCATGGAGACATTTTTGATTCCCACAACTTGCATTGGACCAGAGATGTTACTAAAATACTTCGAGGGTCAACCCCCACAACCAAGATTTATCTGGCTAAAAATGTCCATAGTGCTTTATTCTGTGCCATTTAAGTTTTAACGCAGTTTGTTACGCTGTGAATAATCAGAGAAAGAAGGAGCTGGAGGGCAAAGTGAAGCAGCACTCATAAATGGCTACCAGCACAGGGCCTGCCCATGTCCTCTGCCCAACCGGTTTGGAAACCCCCAAAGCCCCCAGGACCTTCTCCTGAAACTGGGCGCCGTGTGCTCCCCGGGCTCAGTGTGGTGACAGTGGGCACTGCCTTCCGCTCTGGGCACCCACCCTCTCCTCCCCTTTGTGACGACTGCATCTGGGTCGCCAGGACATCCCAGGTGAGTTGCTGTCACCCCAGCTCTGGTGGATGGGTGGGTGGGGGGGGAGGGAGAACATGCTGACTCAAGCAAAAGAGCAGTCTGGGTATTGTCTGGGACAGCGGGCACTCCTCCCGAGGGAGTGAGGTCAGAGGTCAGGAGCAGCTTTGGCCATTGTTCTACTGGGAGGGGAGGCCTCATGCTGGTCACAGCCCTGCATGCAGGCCTGCACCCAGCGCCCCTGGAACCTCCATCCGCGGCCTGCTTCCTCCTTCCCCACCTACAAGCCTCAGCGGAAGCAGCCGACACCCTGCCTGCTCTCAGCCTCAGCCTCAGCCTCAGCCCTCTCCTCCAGGAAGCCTGCCTTGATTTCGCTGACTTCTCAGTCTGTTTACTGACAGGAAGGGCGGAGGCAGAGGATGCATTTTCATTACCCACCCCGGGGCCTCAGGAGGCAGGCTGGTGCCTTACAGGCATTCCTCTGTGCTGGGTGCAGAACACCCGCCCCTCCTCCCACCCCGGTTGTCTGAATAGGTGAGAGAGCTGCCATGAGCACAGGGCCTAACAGGGAGGCGGAGGGGGGGGAGGGAGGGGGGCGGGGGGGTAGAGGGTTGGGGTCCAAGTTGTGTGACTTTGCTGGGAGAAGAGACCAGGTGGGTGGTTGGGACGACAGGCTTTGTGATGCTGTACATCCCCGTCCCTCTCTGCCAGCTGAGGGACCACGCGCCTGTGTGACATTCATGATCTCATGCTGGTGTCTCAGCCCACTTACTGCATGGCCTTCTCCCCATCCTTCCTTTGCGACCATTTCTTAGTGCTTCACGTAGCCACCCCTTCTCAGCTAGGGAACTGCTGGCAGGCCCTTCACCCCCTGCACCTCCTTCCTCAGCGGACCTGGCCCGTAGGCATGTTTGTAGGTGTCACTGTATTCTTTGCACCCAGGGGTGCTCGCTGACGGGGGTCGGGGGTGCTCCCTGAGTGGCAGCTGCTGTGAAGAGCACCAGGGCAGACGAACGCAGAGGGTAAAGGGGAACACGCATGTCTGGCTTCAGTTGGTCAGAGATGGGGCTGTCTTACCCACAGTCATTCCAGGGGCTGCTGAGGTCCAAAGCCCGGGGCACTGGCCACAGGTGGCTCCTCACCTGAGAGTCCTGGCTGTGCCATTGACAGGAGCTGTTAATGCAGCTCGTGCTGGGTTCCAAAGCATGTTGAGCCTGGGGAACGGAATGGACCATACATTATTATTTCTTTTGTACTAATCATAGGTTGGAGACATTTTTAATAAAATGTGTTATCAAAATGAATTTCACCTGTTTCTCTTTTTTTTTTTTTTTTTAACGTGGCTATCAGAATATTTAAAATTACATCTGTGATTCCCATCGTCCCTGTGATTCCCAGTGTACCTGTGATTCCCAGCGCTGGGCTCCTGCCTTCCGTGGTGTGACTTATGGGTGATGAATGGGGTTTCTGACCCTAAGACATCTCTTGCTTTGGACTGAAATCCCGCCTCAGCAGCCTCCTTCCTTCAAGGCTGGGAGATCTTGGGGATGGGCCACTTGTTTCTTGCAGATTGTCAAGGGAGGTGAGTGCGGGTAGACACCCCCATTCAGAATTTCAGGGAAGCAGCCAGGAGGAGAGGTGGGCCATTTCTGAGGTGGCTACTTGAGTGTGCAAGGCTTCCTGGAGCCCAATTTTTTGTTGGGTGCCATTGAAGCAACTTCAATTTCCTGATAGGATTGGAGACAGACCAAAACAAGATGATGGCCTAGGAAGTCTCCTAAGCTGCCACCTCCTCAACAATTTGGGAAAAAGCAACAGCTAAAATCGAAAGGGATCGCACCAGACCCACAGGAAAGCTGGCAAAATGGGAAGGCTACAACTAGACACCAAGCAGGGTGCTGCTGCTGCCATGTGGAGTTCAAAACTATGGCAGAAACCGGACCTGCCGGAGCAGCTGCCACCGGGAATGAGGGAAGCCAGACCTCGCCCAGGGAGTGGGCCAGCCCTGCTGGCCGCCATGGGAGCCAGGGAGCTGATGCAGGCCTCCGCCGCGCCTTCGGCTCCTGCCTGGACGAGAAGCCCATGAGCACGACCTCCCTGCCAGCAGCCATCCCAGCCCGCCTGCCGTGCTGGTGAGGAGCGGGCACAGAGTCTCCCTGTCCGCAGCCAGCTCGGCCCAGAAATGGGAAGGCTACAACTAGACACCAAGCAGGGCACCGCTGCTGCCATGTGGAGTTTAAAACTATGGCAAAACTGGACCTGCAGGAGACGCTGCCGCCGGGAATGAGGGAAGCCAGACCTCGCTCCGCCCCGGGGCCCAAGGACTGGGCCAGTGGGAACTAGGGAGCTGATATGGGACCTTCGCCACGCCTTCGGCGCCTGCCCACAGCCATCCCGAGGAGCTGACGCGGCATCTCCTGGCCTGCGGCTGGCTCGGCCCGGTCTCCACGCGCACCTTACTGATGGGGAGCTGGCGAGGCACCTTCCGTTTGCGACCCCCAGTGAGTCCTTGCGTCGCCGCTGCCGCCTGCAGCCGGCTCGGCCCGGTCTCCGCGTGCTGTGCTGGCAAAGTGATGGCGCGGTGTCTCCTGGCTTGCAGCCAACTCGGCCCGGCCTCCGCGCACTGTGCTGGTGGGGAGATGGCGCAGTGCCTTCCATTTGCGCCCCGGCGAGTCTTTCCGCCGCCACCACCAGCAGCCGGCTCCAAAGCTTCCGCCACTACTGCCATGTGGATTTTAATACTACAGGGGAAATTGAGACACAGGAGCTACCGTCACTGCCGCACCCGCTGCACCCGCGAATGGAAATCCACCGAAATCAGAGCTCACTACGCCCCAGGCTCAGGGAGTGGGCGGCCTCAGAACTTAGTCTCCGCGTCTGCAGCTGCTCCGCTTCTGCACCGAACGAGACACCTTTGAGGGCGGTCTACCTGCCTGCAGCCATCTCAACCCGCCTGCAACCGTCCCAGCCTGCCCGCAGTGCTAGCAAGGAGCTAGCACGGCCCCTCCAATACGCGACCCCAGCGCCCCAGAGGGGCCGTATGCCCTGGATGAGCCGTGTGTCCCAGGGGGCCGAGTGCCCGGGTGAGCCGTGTGTCCCAGGGGGCCGTGTGTCCTAGATGAGCCGTGTGTTCCAGGGGGCCGAGTGCCCGGGTGAGCTGTGTGTCCCAGGGGGCTGTCTGTCTTGGATGAGCCGTGTGTCCCAGGGGGCCGAGTGCCCTGGGTGAGTCATGTGTCCCAGGGGGCCGTGTGCACCGGGAGAGCCGTGTGTCCCAGAGGAAGCAGTGGGACCCAGTGGGAGGGGCAGTGAGAACCAGAGGAGGAGCGGACTCTATTCATGTGGTCCTGAGATAGTCACCATAAAACAAGCAGACTGCCAAATGAGGAGCGGATTCTATTCATGTGATCCTGAGATAGTCACCATAAAACAAGCAGATTGTCAAATGACAGAGGGGAGGGGAAGGAGACCTGGGGGGAGATAAGAGAACAACCGAAGGACTGGTATGCATGAATATAAGTACAACCAACGAACACAGAACTCTGGGGAGGGAGGGCATGAATGGGAGGTGGGGGGGGTGGGCAACGTTAAGATATGTACACATATAATACCTTAATAAAAAAAATTGGGGGAAAAAAAAGAAAGGATTGGATTCCTTAAATTCTGAGGACAACACTACTTGTTTTTCAAGTCATTTCCCGAAAAGAACTTGAATGAGGAGAAAAAATTAACTCTACAAGAGATATGGAAAAGCTAACAAGACTGCCACATACTGTGAGGCACTTGGAATTGCCTGTGAGCCTTGAGAAGACCAAGGCTATAGGAGATCCAGAACTTCGAAGGCATTTCCAACCTCTCTCCTCCCCTCTCTTTAAAATCTCCTTGAGTAAACTAACTCAACTAACAACTCCTTCCCTCTTGGGAGAAAAGTGATCTTTAAAAATTTCAGTCAAGACCTTTTTTTTGGAGTGAAATGTTTGTTAGACCTGTGATTGGAGTTCTTTTCTAAAGTCCGACACATGACTGGAGAATATTGTCTGAAATCGGCATCAGAACTGTATTTGTGCAGGTGATTTGCAATTAATAAAATGGGTTGGCTTTCTTTTGTTTCATTTATTTATTTTTAGAACACTGCCACGAATTCCTGAAATGAAATAGAAGAAGTAGGTCTCTGTGGGCAGGCAGTTTCTGGTGGCTTCACTCCCTCCCTCCCTTCCCTTTATTTCCTCCCCCTCTCTCTTCCCTCTCTCCCTTCCTTCTTCCTTGGGGTGACTCATGGCCTCCAACGAGGGTGACAAGTATGCCTATCTGGACCATTTGGCAACCCCAGGCCCGCTTGGAAGGTCAAAGGTGAAAAATGTGCAGTCCCTGCCATCAGGAAGCATTCAAGTCATTTCTGCAGGCTGGACGCCTCTGTCTGAACTAGCTAGTATCCTGTGTACTAAGTACTCTCCCGTATACCCATTTTCCTGGAAACATTTAGTGCATTCTCTGACTAATTTAGTGCCTTCAACTACCAGTATCTGTACCTGTGTCACTTCCAGCCCTGCCCCCAACTACAGCAAACCACACAGCCCCGACCATCGCGAGAAGTGGTGGCAGACGGTAGGCCTGCCAGTGGTCCTCAGTAAGGGCTAGGGAGCTGCGGGTAACACCCTGGGGGTGATTCTGGGGTTTAAGGCAATTAAACCACACGATAGAACTGTGAGGCGGGCACGTCACCCAGGAAGGGTGCTGGGGATATAGAAGCTTCCGCAGGAGCCCCTGCCTCTGACGCAGGCCTCCTGACCCGGCAGAGTCAGAGCCCAGTGAGGACAGCCCGCTGTGCGCCAGTTCCAGAGGCATAACTTTGGTAGCTTCAAACCGGCCATGGTGAGAGTATGTGTACCACAGACATTGGCAAACACCACAACCAGGGCCTTTTCCCTTTTCTTCAGAGAGTCAGCTGTTAAACATTGACCAGCATTCCCTGCGCTGACCTGCCCTCACCCTTTAAACCAGGGGTTCCCAGGCCACCTCCCCCATGGGACAGAGCAGAGGCCACGCTGAGCGCCCTGCCCTGTGTGCCTGCCCGAGGGAGCGGCCGCTCCGAGCTCCAGCTGACTCTTGTTATTATGTGGGATGCGGACCCAGTGTTAACATCTTCTGAGCTCTTCAAGAGCAGCCACAAAATCCAGAATTTTATGTGAAATCTCAATTTTAAAATGCTGGCAACTAATGCAAAAATATTTTTTAAACATTACTCTGGCCAAACAAAACACATGTGTCGGCTGGCTTTGGCCATGGGCTGCCAGTTTGCGACTCCCAGTTTCAACCAATAAACACGGCTCCATGCCTGAGTTCCCTGCCCCCAGTTGCCCTCCGACCTGTCAAGATGCGGCCGCCGTGGCAGCTTCTGCACGTTTCATCCCAGCAGCCATCTTCTGAGGACGCAGGAGACGGTTCTGAGTATACGACTCCCCTTAAATAAAGTGCTTCCGTGTGCATAGTTGTGCACACTTTTCTCTCCTCTGGTAGCTGTGTCTTCCCTCAAGATGGAGATCTCTGTTTTGGCCATCTTGTCTTCCCTGGAAATGGTCAGCCTGCCCCTGTACATAGAAAACACCCAACAAGTAGTAGGTAAAGCTTAGGACTGGGAACTCGGAGATGTTTATGTGAACCGCATTTCATTCTTCCCTTGAGAACTGTGACTCGTCTACTTGGCCAGGAAGACTGAGAGGTTGGATGGGAAATGTCAAAGCCGTGCTGACAGCACTGGGGACATGTCTCATCCTTCCTCCTCTTACGAGACGTGCTACGGGGAGCCTTGGTTTTCTCTCGTGTGTGTTGATGCATGAGTGGGCATTTCTGTGTGGAGTGGTGTGGTCCAAAGGGGGGCATCCCATAGTCGGGATTGACTAAGGCGATAGAATATAGAGCATTTTCCTATTTAGTTACGCTTTTTTTACTCCAAATCAAAAGAAGACTTATTAAAACTCAAATCATGATGTTTCTAATACTGGCATTTATAAGAATGTTGAAGTGCTTTTTAATTTAAAAAAATATATATATTTTATTGATTTTTTTACAGAGAGAAAAAGAGAGGGAGAGAGAGTTAGAAACATCGATGAGAGAGAATCATGGATCAGCTGCCTTTTGCACACCCCCCACTGGGGATGTGCCCGCAACCAAGATACATGCCCTTGACTGGAATCGAACCAGGGACCCTTCTGTCCGCAGACTGATGCTCTATCCACTGAGCAAAACCGGTTTTGGCGTGCTTTTTAATTTTAAAGTATGTCTCCTAGAGCAAGATATAAGCACTTTGGCACAAATCTCAAATTAAAAATTTGACAGTGATTACCTTTCCTCTTCATTTTTTCTAGGCTGTTTTAAATAAAGACCTTAAAATTAGCTTTAGTTCTTTTTCACACTTTCAATACTATAGGTCCATAGAGCTTGTAGCTCTTCATCTCCTCAAGTTCCCTTGAAATCTTCAAATGTCTCTGGATAATCTTTCCCTGACTGCTTCCTGCTAAGTTCAGAAAATAATTGATTAGTTATCTCTAAATTCCAGGAATTACATGCATCCCTTTTCTGTCACTGAGTCAGTTACACACCTACCCTCTGTTGTGTGGGTATATGTGTATGTGTGTGTGTGTGTGTGTGTGTGTGTTTGTGTTTAATGGAATTTTTTTCTAAGCAGGACAATTAGAGCCTTCTGCTCTCAGCTGGTTTCTGTTAAAGACCTTAGAATTAGAAGACCCCCAACTTATCAGTACTTTCTGTTAAAAATAGATTTATACCAAATGGTAAATTGATATTAAATACAGATCCAAAGATTTTCTTTTCACATTCACCACTGACTTCAACTGTTTGCACACTTTGGAACGAGGTGGTAGAAGATGAAAGTGTAGTTGCTCATTCTCTTCAAACAGACTTATAAGTGTATTTTAAACTTTGCACAGTTTTTTAAATGACAAAATTAGTCTGAAAATGGCTTAGAAACAATCTGTGTCATTTAAATGTAAAGTTGAATTATTTTCCTCATAGTTCAGAAAGATCTCAACTCTGCTAGCCTCTCCAGTTATCTTACTTCTAACACCTTGCAGGTCCCTGTGCGTTGTGCACGATTATAAAGCAGGTAATGCATTTATTCCACACTTCTCTGTTGAGGGCCTACTCAGTGCAGGAGGAACAAAAGAGATAGGCCGAGGCCTGCCCCGTTCAGTCAATAGTGTGCGGCCAGGCAGGAGTGAGCCTGCATCTTTGACGTTGTTATGATCACATTCTAATGTCAACTGATCAACAGCTTTGAGGGGTACTGCGATTACTTTCAATTGCCAGTAAGAGGTGAGTTCCATGAGATCCAAGACCTAAGTTATTAGGTTTGAAAGGAAACTTCTCATGTTTAAGTTCATCATTGGTATCCATTCACTCCACCAGCTGAAGTGCCTGATCTCTGCTCTTCGCTCATTATCCTCTGCTTCACTGAGGTAGGCTGACCTTCTTAATACAGACAGCTGGGTGCGTGTGGTGGAGCAAACTTGTCACTTCATGGGGATGATTGCCTTTGGCCTTTGCTCCTCTTAGATAAGCCTGCACCTTGAGCTGGATGGATAGGAGGTGTCCCTCTTTGAGGCTGAAATTATTTTGAAACAATGTAAATTACACAGTGAGTTTTGTGGTCATTTATGTCATTATTGTCCACCCCCCTCATACACCCTCTCATTATTTAACATTGTCCTTCAGGACAGTTATCTACACTAATAAAAGAGAAAGATGCAAATTGGCTGTACCTTGGAGACGTCCACCAGCCAATCAGGAGTGAGTGTGCAAATTAACCCAACAAAGATGGCAGATTGATTTGCGGCTGGGGTAGGCCAGGGTGTTCCACACCACCCCAGCTGCTTGGGGCTTCTGGGCAGCATGGGAAAATGAAAAGGCAGCTCTGGCCAGAGCTAAGGCAGAAAGGCGGTTGCGGGTTGGAGCAAAGGTGAAGAGGTGGCTCCGGGCCATCGGAAAGGCAGTTCTGGCCAAAAGGAAGGCGGTGCCGGCAGGCAGGGGAAGGAAGGCCCTTTCTTGTATGAATCTTCACGCATCAGGCCTCTAGTGGTATATTACCCCCAGAAAGCCATAGGCCATGGGGAGGAACAGCCTTGGATAATCTGAATCCAGTCCTGTCCTTTGACTGAGGCTCAAAGAGGTGAATTACATTCCCAGGGGCACAGAGTTAGTTATGGAGCTTGCTGTCCATAGAGAGGATGATGCTCTCCACATTCCAACCCCATGTTTTGTGGCTCTTTATCTTGTTGTCCTATTATATTTTGTTATAGGTGTAGAATATTAATGTCACTGATGTGATGTGTTCATTTACAGGATATGAAAGTTTTAATCCAGTGAAGGACACTTTTTTTTTTCTGCTCAGTTCATGACTGGTCCTGAGTTGGCGTATCTCCATGGCAAATTGATATTAAATACAGATCGATCCAAATATTATCTTTTCACATTAACCACTGACTTCAGTTATTTGCATACTTTGGAACGAGGTAGTAAAAGATGTTCCCTTTGCTGTGAACAAAAGGGGAATGCTGTGTACAAGCAGTTGATTTTTCAGAGGCCAAAGGAAAAGGGAAAGCAAAAGGCTCTGAGAGTTAGCCATGCTGCTTCTTACACGCTCTAAGTGAGTTAGTTGATCTCGGGCCTTTATACCTCCTGTTTCTGTTCCACTGAGTTAATAGTGGTCAGATGGCTATCAGGAAGTGATTGATACTGCCAGACTCCGAGGAAAGGGAAGTATTATGTGCCAGATGAGTAAAAATCAAGGGCTTCCTTCATCTATTAGATTGAACCACATGAAATTGTCAATATTGCACCACTTTTGACCAGAAATGGTAATTTTATATGGCTTAATCTAATATGATCTTCACTTCCCCCTTTTATTTTCCAAAGACCTTGCAAATATTTTTTCTTAGCCCAGTGCACAATCATTTCTCTGACTGGTATTTCTTCTCCTTTCCTTATCACGAAAGGCTGTTAGCCTTTTCAGAGTGTCAAAGATTAGCTCCTCAGAAGACACAATCAGATTTAACCTAAGCTCAGAGAACACTCAAACACAGCTATCAACCAAAAAGCACTCCTTTATTGAGCCTTTTCCTGGTACCCTTTGCTGCTTCCAGGGATTGGAAAAGTCAATAGCTTGGCATTATTTCCTCACCGGAAGTGGTCTGCCCCAATGATTGGGGTCAATATGTTTAATATTATGTATCTTGAAAGATGAGCTTTCTTTGTTTTCCTGGGTAGGTTGAGACATTGTGCCTCTACCTCATCAACTCAGAGGAATGTCATGGTTGGATCTCTACCACCCATGAACCGAAGCTGCTTAGTTGTGTTCCTCAGGTAACTAACTAAATTTGTGTGTAATCGATGGACCGCAGGCCAACTAATAGGGGTCTATTGGCCACGGAGAGGCAGATAATCCCACCACAGGTTTTTGAAGGACCAGTTCCTATGATGAGTTTCAAAATCCCAATTGACTGCCTCAGTCCCTCCATCCTTAGGATAGAAGAGCCAAAGAAATGTGCACAAAATAAAAAAATAAATGCAAGGTTGGCCATGAAGACCCATAAGCCTTGTGATGGAATTAGTTCTTGGCTGTAGAAATTGAACAATGAAACAACAATTCTACTAGTGCTGGGGAAGGGGAAGAGGAAAGGGAAACTCATATATATATATGAGGCCCAGTGCACAAAATTCATGCATGGGAAGAGGTGTCCCTCAACCTGGCCTGCACCCTCTCTAATCTGGGATGTCCGACTGTTGGTTTAGGCCCAATCCCAAAACTGCTGGTTTAGGCAGTCGGACATCCCTTTCACAACCTGGGACTGCTGGCTCCTAACCACTTGCCTGCCTGTCTGCCTGTCTGATTGCTTCCTAAACACTCCCCTGCCAGCCTAATTGACACCTAACTGCTTCCATGCCTGCCCAATCGCCCCCAATTGAACTCCCAGCCTGAGGGCCCCCAACTGCCTTCCCCTGCTATCCTGATCACCCTCAACTGCCCTTGTCTGCTGGCCTGTTTGCTCCCATCTGCCCTCCCCTGCTGGCCATCTTGTGGTGGCCATCTTGTGATGATGTCGTGTAACGCCACCTAGGCTTTTATTATATAGGATTATTGTTCTTCTTTTACACATTGAGCAGTTTTTTTGTTTTTGTTTTTTTTCTTAATCCTCATCCAAGGAAATATTTTTGTTGCTTTTTAGAGAGAGAGGAAAGGGGAGAGAGAGAGAAACATTGATTGGTTGCCTCCTACATGCACTCTGACCAGGAATGAAACCCTTAACCTTTTGGTGTATGAGACAATGCTCCAACCAACTAAGCTACCTGGCCAGGGCATGAGTAGTAGATTTTGTTAATAATACCTGGACCCAAGGAAAGCTTGACGTTGGCTGTGGTTGAACCAATGGCTTTAAGATTCTTTCCGAGTCCCAGAAACCCTGCAGTGTGACCCAAAGTACTCAGCTTTCTCCATCCTTCACTGACAAAAGCAAAGTCCAAGAGTCGGACTTTTCCAGTAACCAGCATGTATTTATTGAGCAGGTCTTACCCTAAGCTAGTGGAAGGCAAATGTGGTCATGAAGTGGGAAGCTTCACATCATCCAGAAACTTGTGAGAAACACTCAGTCAAACCACCTCTTGATAAACCCTGGGCCTGGGCATGGGGCCAGGGTCTGTGTCCTAGCAAGCCCTCCAGGTGACTCCCCAGAAACCCTATGATGGAGAATGACTGTTAGAGGCATGGGACATGGACAAACGAACAACTCTCTTGGGCATGGTTTCAGCGTCTTTGTTCTTGTGTGGTAAGGATCATAAAATGTGCCTGACATACTGTTTCTTAGAAAAAAAAATCTTTAAGTTTGCCAAGCAATGAAAAGGAGGCCACACTGAGGAAATGATGAATTCATGTTTTGATGAAATGTCACCATGTTCTCTGAAGCTAGGCCACATATTAGGAAATGCTGGAATTGTTCAGCCATGAGGTAATCTTGTAATTTTTCTGTGAACAAGTTTAAGAGCCTGAAGAAGATTTTCCCCTCAGCTTCTAACCATAACCTGCAGTGGAGTTCTGATACGAAAATAATGCTCCGTGGCACCTAGGAACTGAGGGTGTAGCTGAAACTCTCCTATCAGTGCTGTCAAAAAGCATGGCAGTTTTTGGTTTGGGTTTTGTTTCCTTCCTTCCCCCTTTCATTCTCCTTCTCCCTCCCTTCTCTCTCCCTCCTCCCTCCTACCCTCCTTCCCTCCCCTCTCCTCTCTCTTCCTTTCTATTTTATATAAAGGTTTAATCTGATGAGATGTCTCTAACCTCAGGCACTCAACTAAATTTAGCTCACACACCTGGTTTCTCTTATAGAAAAGAAACAATAAAGGAATAAGGTTGCTTTATAAACATTCATTAAAAAAAAAAAACACATACTACCATGATGAAGGAAACTTTCTAAATATTGGTTTTCTAAATCCCCCACAAACAATGCCTTCTGACTAGTCTCCTGTGCAGGTAAATGGCAGTGGAATCAGAGTCAAATATTGCCAGAGTTTCTGCCTCCCCGTGCCTGCCCACTGGGTAACACTGGGGAGTTGCCAGTCTCACCTTTTGTGGCTATTTTCACCTGTGCCAAAGGAGAACTGGGCCTGCAGCCTGCGCAGTTCCCCGCCGGGTTAGTCACTGGCCCCTCCATCCCTTTACCCTCTCACTCAGGCGTTGTCTCCTGTTCCATCTCAGATATGCTGCCAGAGAAGGCCCTGAACTTGTGGTACATCCAGGGCGAGGGAGAAAGTCCTGATGGTAGAATTTCCAATGTCATCCATCCGGCAGGGCCCCGGGGGCCCCAGGCTGTCCTTCTTGGACCTGGGTCGATGTGGTAGACCAGCTGGACCTTAGTGCCTGCGCTTCCACCGGTGGCCGGTCTGTGATTTCCGACCCACGTGATGCTGGTGGCCTGTGTTTTAGGCTTCTCTCCTGGGAAATTACAGCAGCACTTACTTTAGCAAACGGGGTAGCTGGTGCCCTCCTTCCAACCTTTCACAGTTTAAGCTTTGACAAGGAAGAAATGTCTCTCCCAGCAGGTAAGTGGGATTTAATATCAAATCAGGAGCTAGTACTTCAAACACTGGACTTGGTTCTCTTTGAGAAATAGGATTTATCTGGGTGGCCCACACATAATTTTTAGGGCAGTGAAACTGCTCTGATACTCTGATGATGGGCACATGTCCTTATACATTGGTCCAAACCATGGAATGTGCTGCCCCAAGAGCAAACCCTAGTGCCAACTGTGGATGATGACGTGTCAGTGTAGGTGCATCTGCTGGAGTAGGTGTCCCACTCAGGGGGGGATGTTGACAGTGGAGGAGGCTGTGCCCGTGTGGGGTCAAGAAGTATAAGCAAAGTTTCTGTCCCTTTGGCTCCATTTTGCTGTGAATCTAAACTGCTCTAAAAAGAAAAGCCTTTCTTAAAAAAAAATAGACTTTACCCTTAGAGAATGGGAAAATGAATTTGAAGGCAAATGTTTTCCCTTCCATTCTGTGTAATACTCACCAACCTGCAGCTGGGAAATGAGGAGAGGAATTTGGATGCCCGTCAGGGATCACTTTATAGCAGTTGATTTAGTGGCTGAGGGACACAGCAGCGCGCGGGGCGGCGAGACGGAAAGGCCAGGCTGACACATGCAACTACGCACATGGCCGTGCAGCCAAGTCTGAGGAAGCTCAGAAGAATGAAAAACAAAAACAAACTCCCAGCCCCCGCTCCGCTCCTCCGCAGCAACAACACAACCTGGTCGGCGGTTCCTTTTCAAGACCCGGTGGCCGTCCCGCAGCTCTGCCAGAAAGAGCGGGCGCTATTGCAGGGCTCCTATCCTTTACTTCGGCCCAGGGCGGCTTGAGGTTTCCTGCACTTTCACGGGTTGACTGAGGGCTTGGAACCCCGATCTCAGGCCCTGGCCCGCAGCGCACGGCCCGCGCGCCCTCCCGCGCCCAGGAGGGTTTCGGGAAGCCCGTCTGGCCCGTCCGGCGCAGCCTTGTTTGCCTTTTCGGTGACATTCTGTTTACTCAACACTTTTCCCCCTCCGAGGGGGAAGCTTACCCTGTTCTTCCTTGTGAACATTTTTTAGCTGCTTTTCTTGATCACCATCGAGAAGGACCGAGCTGCGGGCAGAGAAAGGGGGACTGAGGCCGGGGGGAGAGCGGCGGGCGGGAGGGGCTGGCGCGCCCTGCAGCCGCCCCGGCGGCACCCACATTCCTGGGCGGCCGGTCCCGGAGGCCGCGCCGTGGGTGGGCCGCTGCGGGGAGGCGAGCGCCTGTCCCTTTCAGGAACTGCGCCCGCCCGCGGGGGGCGGGATGTTTGTTGTTGGAGTCAATAGCCGGGTCTGGAGGCTCGGGCTGGCGGCCCAGACCCCAGGGGCTGCGCCACCCACCGCGACGGGAGGCCGGCCCGTCCTCCTGGGCATCCCGTCCCGGCGCGCAGGAGAGGGGCCCTGCCCGGGCCTGCGGCAGCGTGACCGGGCGGCTCCCCGCGTGTTTGCGGTGCCCCCAGCCCTTCCTCTCCACACCCCCCCCCCCCCCCCCCGCACACACCTAGTCTCGGGGCCCAGCAGGCGCGAGGCCGGGGCATGGGGGGGGGAGGGGTGCGGGCAGTGCAGCTTCCAGGGAACTTGTCACATGCAATTCCAGCACCGCCCGACCTGAGGCACCAGAAACTGGAGGTTTGTGCAGCTTCGCAGGTGAGTTGGAAGCCAGGAGCTGGGTGGTGCCCCTGGGAGCAGGGCTGCTGGGTTCTGTGCCCCCAGCCGCACCTCCAGCCGCACCCTAGTGCACCCCCAGCTGCAGACAGGCGGCTCCCAGATAACAAGAAATGCCTTGGGCGGGCAGCTGACGGTTTGGGTTGGCTTTTCCTCGCTCTGGGCCAAGCCCTGGGTCGGCCACTGGGCGTGCTGACCACTCGCCTCAATGTGGGATTGAACACAGACCCGGCAGGGTGGCGGGAGAGGGCTGTGGGACGACAGGAGGCTCTGGAAACAGCCTTGGACACCTTCCACACTGCTCCCCGTTTTGGGAGGACGAGGAACACACTCTCTTTCCTGGTTCCTAGCCCAGCGGTTCCTGCACACCAGTTTACCCAGGGAGAATTGGGGTGGGGCACACTTTTGCCCCAGGGGACACATGGCTATGACTGAGACATCTTTGGTTGTCACAACCTGTACACCCTGGGGAAGGTGCTACTGGCATCAAGTGGGTGGAAGCCAAGGACCCTGCTAACCTCCTGACCACAGTCTTCCCCAAACAGCCGTGGTGGGAGGCCCGGCCCTGCCTAGAGAAACTTTTGGTTCCTCTTTGCAGCCGCCTCCTAACAAGTCCTGCCTGGTAAAGTAGAGGAGCTGCCTCCCCTGGTGCTCCTCTCTGTGCTCCCTAATGCTTCCCCTGGTGCTCCTCCACATTCTCCCTAATGCCTCCCCTGGTGCTCCTCTCTGTGCTCCCTAATGCCTCCCCTGGTGCTCCTTCCCATGTTCCCTAATACCTCCCCTGATGCTCCCTAATGCCTCACCACTCATCTTCTACCAGACACTTGTCTGTGCCACAAAGTCTGACTTGTGCTCCACAGTCTTTAGCCTTTAAAATGAGACTTCTGGGTACCACACTTTGAGGTCATTGATATTATGATCATACTTCAAGATGTGTTCAGTGTCTCCAGGTCCAGCCTGCATCAGCATCGCGGCTCCACGTGAACCCTCAGCTTGACACATGTGAAGAAAGAGTTAGGCCCCTTGCGATTTTGGGGCTCCTACTTGGTTCTTTGAAAGTGGCCGAGTAAGGAAGCTTCTGGAATGTAATGAGTAGGTGCTATTCATATAATTGGTGTCCCCACTACAAGGATGGGTCTATGCAATGAAGGTCAACACTGGATGCCAGAAGCCAATTCCAGCATGCCATAATTGCAAGAGTTTCATCAAAAGGTTGATGGAACTTGAGGACTCAACAAGGGCTGAGTGAGTCACATGTTATCACCTGTTGGAATGGTTAAAGGCATTTTCCCCAAACCTGAATAGGATGATTGTTTGCTGCCAGACAGCTCAGGGCATCTTAATCTACATGTTATTGCCTCCTGTTGGCCAAACACCTGAACAGCTGTAGACTATTCCCCAATCTGACAATGCTTCAGTACGGAAACCCTACCCTTTGAAATGTATATCTCCACCTTGCCTTAGGACAATTTATGTTAAATAAAAAGCAAGGGGTCCTGAGACAAGGAGAACTTAGCTCCTTCAGCTAAAACTCCTCTGACCCCCAGTGCCTTTCAAAATTATCTTTCGTCTTTGGACTCTTAATCTACACACAGCCTTCTCCAGATTCCAGAACACTTCTAGATGCCAGATCAAGACCCACTGGTGTTAAATGTTGCCCAATGTCCGGCATTAACTGGACATTTCTTGGCTTCCTAGCCCCACAGAATTGAAGTAATTAAAACTAGAAGGCGTGTTTTAGGGCTGCACTGACTTTGATTGTGGTAGTTGGTGAGATGCTAAGAAGGGGCAGGTACTGAGTGACCAAGAGGGAGAAGTGATACCCATTTTACAATGTGCCAAATGCGGGGTGGAGGACACACCAGAGGCAGATGCTGCTATGCCAGGCACAGTCCCTGGTGCTGAGGGGTGGGGATTAATATCTAGTGCCTCTTTCCCCTCTTATCTGTATTTGCTCAAGAGTGCTTGTTAAGATTGTTAAGCATGACCGTCTTCTCCCCCATGGCTTAGGGCAGACCCTGACCCTGTGTTGGACTGAGTGATGTGGAGAGGCATGGTGGTGATGAGAGGGAGAGCGTGGAAGAGCTTCCACCTGCAAGAATGCCCAGGAAAGGGTATTCTTGCCATTCCTTGGGAAGGGCACTCTGAAAAAAGCAGTTTGAATGTCAATGGGGAAGAGCAAGCTCCAGTAGCGAGAACACTCAGGGATAGCTGCGTTACAGGTCTTTCCCACACACGAGACCCTGCGGGGAGGGGGGTGCCTGCTGCCCCAGGGAAAGCAGTGTGAGGGCACAGACACTGCACGGGCATCACCTACCATGACCAATGGCTCTCACACAGGAGACTGTACTTTACTTGCCAGAGGACACTCAGCAACGTCTACAGACAACTATTGGTTGTCACAACTGGGGACATGGGGTGCTACTGGCAACTAGTGGGTAGAACCCAGGGACACTGCTAGATATTCTACAATGCACAGGGCAGTCTACACAACAAGGAATGAGCTGGCCGAAGGTCAGTGGCACCTCTGTGAGTTGGCCATGGGCTGGAGCAGAGGGAGAAGCTTCTTGAGAGACTTCAAGGCGAGGTTCCCATAGCAGAGTCAGCGTTGCGACGGTCCGTGGCAGTGTCCAGGCTGCCGAGGAGCGCGCTGCAGACACAAGCCACTCGAGTCTCCTTGGGATGTACAGGCCTGTGTCCTACTCTGCAAATTTAGCATCAGGAGATAACTAAACCCTAGAATAATTGCTTGCATATGGTTCTCACCATGTGAGGGCCTGTGAAGGAGGCTGGATGACTTTCCACTCTGCCCTGAGGGACCTGGGAGGACACGTGAGCGTGAATGTTGCCAGACTCCTCCGAAGATGGATAGCGGGGCCTTGCCCGAGTACCTAGGCCTGAGGATTGGCCTTTCCTTGGCCAGGAGGATCTAATTCAAAGCACAGAGTTGCTTTGTCAGTGCCAGTGGCAAGAACCAGGTTCAGGGGAGAGGGCAGGCAGATGGGAGAATGGCTCACTGCAGGAGGGGTGGTCTAGATGGGTGCATGGGAGGATTGCAGTCCCTCCTCTGAGGGAGGCACTTCCTTCTATGTCTGATCTTGATACTGTCTTGTCCTGATCTGCTAAGGGTCTTGGGAGAAGAGTGGGTACCCTCCCTGATGCCCAGTTGGGAATTGGGGAGCTTGTCGCTGGGGCGGATGCACTCTTTGTAACCCTTTAATCGTGCCATGATGCGTGCACAAGCCCCGGCGGAACCAGGGTGTGAAGCCTCCTGCAAGGAGCCACGCTGGATGCACACCCACCACTCGGAGAGCATGATAGCTGCCAATTGGATATCTTTGTATCTGAGAAGCAAAAGTCTTTGGGAAGAACAGATTATTAGATCTGAATCCAGTTATGAAGGGTTTTCCATGATCACTTTTTGAGTTCTTAAAAAAATTCTATGCAATTGTTAAAGGATTGGAAGAATCCATGTGATGTAGGCTGCACGGTATCTGGCCCAGAGTAGTACAACAGGGAAGCTGCTTTTATTAGTATGATGACTGCCATTATTCCAGGCCGGGGAAGCCTGAGCTCATGTGATATGTTTGCAATTGGAAAATAGGATACATGTGGTTACTATTCTTTAACTATAATTGCCTTTTTAAAGCTTCTAAAACTTTAATAGTACTTATAATATACCGAGTGGCCAGATTAATATGATTTCTGAACACATAATAATCTGGCCACTCATTACACTGAGTGGCCAGATTATTATATATATACTTAGAGGCCTGGTGCATGAATTCGTACATGGGTGGGATCCGGCCAGCCTGGCCAGGGGGAGGGGACATGGGTGGTTGGCCGGCCTGCCTGCTTGTGGAACTCCTGGTCGAGGGGACAATTTGCATATTAGCCTTTTATTATATAGTATATATAGAATATATGTTCAGAGATCATAATAATCTGGCCACTCAATGTATGTAATGTGTGTAGAGATGAATTAATTAACACATAAACCCAACTATTGCCTAAAAAAATAAAAGGTTATAAAATGGATAGTTTCTTTAATACAGTTGGCCCTCTGTACTTGGTAGTTCTACATCCTGGAATTCAAACAACCTCTATATTCATTACATTGGTGCTGACCTCTACTAAGTAGATAGGCCTAGGATGGTTGGGTTTGTACTGAACATGTGTATACTTTTTTCCTCATTACTATTCCCTAAATAATACATTATAACAACTATATACAGCATTTACATTTTACTAGATAGTTTAAGTAGTTAGAGGTGATTTAAAGCATATGAGAGTATGTGTGTAGTTTATATGCAAATATTATGCCATTTTATATAAGGTGAAATCCACAGAATTTGGTATCCTCATGGAGTCCTGCAACCAGCCCCCCCTTGGATACTGCAGATACTGGAAAATAAATCCTCCTTGAAAAAGGAGGTAGTCTAAAACTCATACTCTAAATATAGTGATACCACCTGCACCAAAACGTCATCGCAGTGTCTGTCATTTGCTAAAGTGCTCAGTGAACTAGCTAAGATGCTATTGCCATAAATTGGAACCTGAAAAGGTACTTGTATCACAATGCTTTTATGTTTTAAACTTTACTTTTCAAAGCATTCATTAATTTTGTAATAGCTATCTTATAAATAAGTATGAGTATAAATGAAGCAGTTTCCCAGGTTCTGTATTTGAATAAATTGGAGGAGTGGTGTGTGTGTGTGTGTGTGGGGGGGGGGGGGCAGGAAGAAGGCAGTTAGAAAAACTCTTACCCATTTGGATAATTTCTTAGGGTAAGTTTTAGATTTAGGACCCAGTAGTTTGAAACTTTAAATTCAACATTGATATAAAGAAATTCACCCTGGCCGATATGCCTCACTATCCCCAGTGAGGGCACAGGTGAGAGGGAAAGTATTGATATTTCTCTCATACATTGATGTTTCTCTCTCTCTCTCTCTCTCTCTCTCTCTCTCTCTCTCTCTCTCTCCTTCTCTCTAAAAGCAGTTTAGCCGGAACCGGTTTGGCTCAGTGGATAGAGCATCAGTCTGCGGACAGAAGGGTCCTGGGTTCCATTCCGGTCAAGGGCATGTACCTTGGTTGCGGGTGCATCCCCAGTAGGGGGTGTGCAAGAGGCAGCTGGTTGATGTCTCTCTCTCATCGATGTTTCTAATTCTCTGTCCCTCTCCCTTCCTCTCTGTGAAAAATCAATAAAATATATTAAAAAAAAAATAAAATCAGTTTAAAAAAAAGAAATTCAACATTATCTTTAGTTTCCAAAAATGTATGTGTATCTGTTTTTTTATTAATACCTGTATATTAATTCTTTAATATTTATTGAATACATTCAATGTATAGAGAAAGATGCTGAGTTTAGACAGGCATTGTGGGGGATACATGTATAGGACAGGGTCCCTTTATTCTAAAAGTTCATAAGAGAGATGAGAGAAAATGCCCTTTTCTTCCCTTTCCTCTTTGAAATAGTTAAGTGTGGAAGAGATTGCTAGTTGTTCTCTAAACTCCCATTCTTATCTTGCCAGTGGGATATAATTGAAATAGAGAGTGAAGCCGTTAAATGGAAAGGATGCATCTTCTTCTCCCCCTTCCCCTTTCTGATGGAAGTCAGACAGGGTGGTGGTGAGCCTCCATCCGTGAAAGAGAGCATGGCAGAGCAACAATATGGAAAGAACCTGGGTCTTGCACGTGGGCCTGCTGCAGCAGCTCAGGCTCAAGACAATTCTGGTAAGAAAAATCAACTTGTATCTTATTTAAGTTGCTGTTGCTTTGGCAATGGAAGCTGTCTGCTAGTTACTGCAGGAAGTGGCAGGTCCTGAGTGAGCCTTAAACAGGATCCTGAGATGAGCAGTCAGAGGACACTATGGAAGAGCTGCACTCAACTTGTTCTCTGCTGTTAGAATTTGTAGAAGCAGAGGAGAAAGTTGAGGCCTCTTAAAGTAGTTCGGAGAGTGATGCCTGTTTGGAGACGGCAAGGAGGCCAGGCAGCTGGATGGAATGGGAGAACCGAAGGAGAGCCTGGGCAAATGGGCTGTGGGCAGGATTTGGGAAATCTGGAATTCCCGGTGCAGAATTTCAAAACTTTTCCTAGAAGCAACAAGAAACTCTGGAGTTTGGGAAGGGAACTCCAGAGCTGGCAATTTTACTTGTGAAAGGAGACCATCTGGGGACTGGTCCAGGGTTTTTCCAGCTGTGTTCCACAGAAGCCCAAGGCTCTGAGGAACCTTGTGGGGCACCAAGGAGAGGCTGACCGGGGGGGGGGGGGGGGAGGATCAGGAATCCTTGCCTTTCTTCCTATATCAAACAGAAAAGTGGGGAGGCTTATATGATGTAGATTTGGGGCTCCTGCACAAAGTTTTTCTGAAGAAAGAGCCCACGGGCCAAACCCTTTGAAAGTCATGGGATTGCGAATGGTCTGGGAAGGCAGCAAACCCAGCCTGAGGCCTGTATTTCATGAAGGATGCGTCATGTTTAGGTGTTCTGTGTTCCCAAGGTTAGGGGCTCTGGATTCATGGCCTGTAAGCACGTTTGGCTCCCTGCTAACTAGTTGAGTGATTTTAAGCCTCAGTTTCCTCACCTATAACGTGATAAGACAGTCCCTTCCTCACAGAAATGTGGGGAGGCATACATTAATGTATGTAGAGCACAAAAAATCATTGCCTCGCACATATAAAATGCTCAATGAACATTGGCTAGCATTGTGATTATTATAGACTAGGGGCCCAGTGCTGCACCTTGAAAGGAACTGTGGACCGTGAGGCTGTGGTAGGCACAGGGGCAACTCTTGGCCCATCTTCCACTCTCCCAAATGGCCCCTCCCACTGTGGTCCTGGTCCCCTGTCTTCCAGCAGCCCCGATCCCGCCATCCCCACGCACTTATGCTACAGGACAATTGGGGCCAGTGCGTGTGAGTGGCAGCTGCTGCCCTGATTGCCCCTCAGGGTCAGGAGGAGGTGGAGAAGCCCTCAGGGGCAATCAGGACCAGCTGCTGCCACTTACACCCGCTGATGGTGCTGAGTGATTGGGACTGGTGCTGGACACTGGCAGCGGGTGCAAGCAGCGGCTCCAGCATCGGCTCCAGCATCGGCATTGGGTGTGAGCAGGGCTGGTGCCAGCAGGCGGTGTGAGTGCTGGGTGGGACGGCGGTGCACAGGAGCAAAGAAGTTTTAGTAACCACCAGAGGCTTGCCCCAATGACAGTGACTGGTGCCCTGCCTTGGTCTGGCAACCCCACTCACCTGCTCCCCATCCCACCACTGCCAACACCCACCATGTTCCGCATATGCCCCCTGGTGGTCAGTGCACATCATATCAGTTGTTCAGTTGTGCGGGTTGTTCCATTGTTTGGTCTATATGCATATTAGCCTTTTATTATATAGAACTAGAGGCCTGGTACATGAAATTTTTCACATGTGGGGGATATCCATGAGCCTGGCCTGCACCCTCTCGCAATCCAGGACTCCTTGGGGGATGTCAAACTACCGGTTTAGGCCCAATCCCTACAGTTGGACATCAGGCAGTTGGACAATCTGGGACAGCTGATGCCTAACTGCTCGCCTGCCTGCCTGCTCAGTGTGCATCATAGCAACCAGTCATTCTGGTCATTCTTCCATAACGGTTGTTTAGGTGTGTGTGTGTGTGTGTGTGTGTGTGTGTGTGTGTATGCCACTGTTGATAGGTAGGGAGTGGGGGACAGAAAATACTGGTTGAGAGTAGCAGAAATATGTAGCTTTCATTGAAAATTCCCAGTGGGGATTAATTCTGGGTTTGGGGGATGAGGGTATAGTTGGTGTTACTTCAGTGAATTGGTAGCTATCATGAGAGGTGATATATGATAGAAAAACTCCTGGAGCACAGCTCTGCACAATGCAGCATTTCCTTAGCGCTCAACAGAATCTACGGGAAGTTTTCATGACTTGCTGTCAGGAGGAAAAGGACTTTCATGGAAGCGAATTCCCTAGAAACAGTTCTTTCCAACCTGATTCCATGCTTCCTCTGTCCTCCTCCCTCCCCCCACCCGCCCCAGGGTTGCCTTTCTTTCCTGTCTGTTTCATCTGTATTTCTCCCAAATTCTCTCTCCTAGTTGTACAGAAGAACCATGAAAGAAGATGTATGTCTCTTTCTGTCCAAAATAAGTCCACAAGCCTTCTGCTTTTTTCTTCTTCTTTGTTTAAGGGTTGTAACTGCTTGTAACTATCAGGAACAGACAGGATCAAAAATAATGATAAACAATGATAATATTACAAATTCCCAAGAAACCTATAAAATTCTGCTCAGCATTTCTGGCCTCTATTTCTGTGCATTAAAGACCCTCCTCACACTCTCCCTCCCCCCACACACATATACAATATCTTTTCTGACTTCCTTCTTAGATGTGTCTCTGAATTTCTTCTAATTCTCATCTTGGAAATGAATCTGTCCAATTCTGAGTAGCTGAGCTGTAGGTCAAACAGTGTAGACTATCTCAAGAAACACACACACACACACACACACACACACACACACACGAGGTATATTCTAAAACTCCATTATGAATAAGATGAAGAAAGGGAGACATCACCTTTTGGAGTGTATGTTGTATAATGGTAACATGAGACAGAGAAAGTGAGACCACTCGTGCTTCTCTCCCTCCTTCACACCTCTCTCCCTTTCCTTCTATCTTTCATTTCATCCTCACCAGAGATCCTCAGGGATGGACATTCCCATTGAGAGGTCCAGCTGCAGGCAGTGGAGCAGGCAGGGCGCTGCAGCTGAGTGCCCTCAGGGTCAGTGGGAGCCACCAGGACTTCTTGCCTCAGAGACACTTATCTCTCTTCTAACCCCATCTTACGTCTCCCCGGGTGACGGGAACTTGAGTTGCTCCTGGCCTCTTGTTTTACTGCCGTTGTTTCCTGTTGTTTGGGTGTGTGGATGGTCTGGGTTGTGCTGAGTGTGTGAGTTGTTATGGCTGGCAGGACCCTGTCGGGGCAGGACTCCAGCCCAGGGGAGGAATGAGCTCCCAGGCCCACGGCAGAGAATGTAGCATGATGCGCTTTATGTTAGTCATGGGCTGACTCTGTCTGCACTCCCCAACCCCCGGGTATGTCCTGTTCCAAGTAATCGCAAGGCAGCACAAACAGAAACCGCTTAAACTGAAAATAAGCCCCCCACCCCAGGTATTGTGCAAACTTTTAATGATGTTACTGTACTAGTGGAATTTCTCACAGCTCATAGTGTGATAGGTTATCATGACCCTAGGACAGACAAAGAACTCTGCCTGGTCAGCTATACCTCCCCCCACCGTTGCAAAACAACTGCCAGCTAGCCTAAGCCAAGGTCTCAATAAAAAGCAGGCTTTCCTGTGTGCTCGGGGCTCTCTCTTTCTTTTTCTTACTGCTGCGACAGTAGGGGGAGAGCCCGGGTTCAAATTCGTTAATAAAGGCATAAATTTTGATCTGGCGTCTTGGTGGTCTTTTCTGGGGGTCTCCCCTTAACAGAGTGAAGTCTCCACCTGTTATGATTTGTGCATTTGAGCCCCAGATGCAATTTCAGAGAGCCATCCCTCGCGTGGTCCTCTGAGGCCAGGGCGTAATGAGTCCAGAGCAGGAAAGGAAAATGTCCACTCCCTATAGGAGGGTGCGTTAGCCAACTCCACACGTTTCCTGAGCACCTTTTGCATACCGGTGCTCAGCTGAGTGTCAGGTGGGTGACGTGCAATGGAGAGAGACGAAGAGAAAGCCAGGTGGACTCATTCCTGAGCAGGAAACAGAAGCAGACCACAGCTGTGGTGGGCACTAGCCTCTCCAGTTTGGGGGATTGGTTGCATTGCATCAATGGGACACCCTTGTTAGTAGCATCTCCAGCTGTCTTTCCCCTTCCTCAGCCCCAACTTCAAATATGTGAGTGCGCCCTGCCCACCTAAGACCTCTCCAAAGGACAGGGGCTCGGTGGGCCTGTTGTTTCCCAAGCCTCTCGCTCTGTGAGGGGCTGTGTCTGCCCCAGGGGGCGCTTTCTCTCATTCTCACAGAGGTACCCGCAAGGCTGTGGCTGTGAATTTGATCCACTGATGTTCCCTATGAGACCAAGTGCCTAAAGCAGGGGAGGACCGGCTGGCGGCCACAGCGCCGCCCGAGGCAGGACACTCCGAGCAGAGGCCGGAAGACTTCCCTGGGCCTCTCACAAGCCTTGCTGAGCAGACGCGTGTGCGCACCTTCTCCTCTGACCTCCGGCTTTATTTTACATTCGGAAAAGCAGCCGAGTTTTCATTTGCGGGAACTATGATAAAAGCCAAAATGTTTAATATCTTAGGATAAAGATTGGAGCTATCAACGACCAAGTGCTCTGCTTTAGGTGTAAAACATGTTGCTTCATTCTCAACTTGGACATTCTTTTTTTAAAAAATTATTATCTTTCTTTAATTCCCACCTGAGGATATGTTTTCTATTGATTTTAGGGAGAGGAAGGAGGAAGAGAGGAGAGAGAGAGAGAGAGAGAGAGAGAGAGAGAGAGAGAGAGGAGAGGGAGAGAGAGAGAGAAAGGGAGAGAGACGTGGGTTTGTTGTTCCATGTATTGATGCAATTCCATTGGTTGATTCCTGTATGTGCCCTGACTGAGAATCAAACCACAGCCTTGATGTTTCAGGACTAACCAGCTGAGCGACCATTCTTCCCAGTTGCTGTTGCTTGCAGTCCTGGTGTCCCCGCCTCCACACATGGCCGGGAGCTGCAATCGCCAACCTTTCAGACCTCACTGGCCACCAGTGGTCTGCTGACTACTGGTTGGCAACCGCTGGCCTGGAGGACCTTCTTACTCAACAAGCCGTGCCTCTCCCTTGGAGAAGAGCTGCACCTCCAAACAGATGGAGCTTCCAGCGAGGACCAGGCTGAGCCCACATCAGGCAGCTCCTGAGGGCGACACCCACTGTGTGCATGGCCAGGCACACCGGACCAACCAGGGCCAGGCACACCGGACCAACCAGGACCAGGCACACAGGACCAACCAGGGCCAGGCACACCGGACCAACCAGGGCCAGGCACACCGGACCAACCAGGACCAGGCACACAGGACCAACGATGACCAGGCACACCGGACCAACCAGGACCAGGCACACCGGACCAACAAGGCCAGGCACACCGGACCAACCATGACCAGGCACACCGGACCAACGATGACCAGGCACACCGGACCAACGATGACCAGGCACACCGGACCAACGATGACCAGGCACACCGGACCAACCAGGACCAGGCACACCGGACCAACGATGACCAGGCACACCGGACCAACCATGACCAGGCACACCGGACCAACGATGACCAGGCACACCGGACCAACCAGGACCAGGCACACCGGACCAACCATGACCAGGCACACCGGACCAACCAGGGCCAGGCACACCGGACCAACCAGGGCCAGGCACACCGGACCAACCAGGGCCAGGCACACCGGACCAACCAGGGCCAGGCACACCGGACCAACCAGGGCCAGGCACACCGGACCAACCAGGGCCAGGCACACCGGACCAACCAGGGCCAGGCACACCGGACCAACCAGGGCCAGGCACACCGGACCAATCAGGGCCAGGCACACCGGACCAATCAGGACCAGGCACACTGGACCAACAAGGCCAGGCACACTGGACCAACAAGGCCAGGCACACTGGACCAACCATGACCAGGCACACTGGACCAACGCAGAGAAGCGTCAGCTTGTGGAACCGGTGAAGCCAGGGCTGACATTGCAGATGTCTGGGGGAAAGAACAAGAAAACAATGTTATTGAAACTCCCATCCTTTCCCGAGAGAAACAAAATCCTGCATTAAACACAGCAAACAACAGGAGAACGGAGCTTCCTGTGGGCCGGACAGAGGGAGGCCTGTGGTTCTTTTCATCACAATTAACATCTGCACTGAGTGCACACGCGTTCCTGCCTTCGGGCTGATCGTTGGCTGCCCCCAATCGTGGCATCTGACTCCTGCCTTTGTCCCAAGAAGCAAAAGTAGCAAAGGCCCCTAGAGCCAGCCCTGCCTTCCCTTCTGCGCCTGCGCTCTGCTGGCCACACAGCCCAGGTGGTGTTCAGAGGCACAGACCATGCTGGGGCCCTCCACAGTGCGCCTTTCCAGGGCCACACATGGCCCTGGGGCTGCTGGCCAGCTGTCGACAATGTCGTGATTTAGCCATTTTTGGAAAAGCAAATGGACTATTTTTGAGCATTACTTTCAGTGACTAGTGTGCATACTACGTCGTTGTTTGTACACGCATGTATGTGTGCACACGCCCACACCTGGGCCCTCAAGCCTACACTGGCTGCATCTCCCCAACCCCACCAGCTGCACTTTCTCCAGTAACAGGAGTGGTTACCCTGGTGGGAAATGCAAGATTAAACTCTGAAGTGATTTCCTTAGAAATCAGTAGGAAGAATTTACTGGAACTTTTTTTTATGAAGAGCAAAAGTTTGTTTTCCCTTGAGGGTTTGCTCCAAAAAAAGCAGCTCTCACCATATGTTTTCCTGGAGGCAGAGAGGACACAGTGTGCAGTCGAAGGCTGACTAAATGCTGGAGTTCTGAACTCTACTGGCAGCTGGTCCCCAGGATCCTGGAAAGGCCTAGCTGGCCCGTCAAGTAGAAACTGTTTAGGAAAGCCCTGGGCAGACTCAGTGGTCAGAAGTGTTGGAGTGGCCAGTAGCTCAGTCTGTGATCAGTAAGTATAATCCCCCTCCCCGTCCAGGATAGAGGCGGGGATAAGTCTATAAAGAGTTTATAAGATTTTCTGAGCCAGAGTTTTACACTTTTTAAAGCGATAGTGCAGCCACTGTGGAGAACTGTATGGAGTTCCCTCAAAAAACTAAAAATGGAACTCCATTTGACCTAGTAATCCCCCTCCTAGGAATATACCCTAAGAAACTGGACACACCAATAAGAAAGGAAATATGTACCCCTATGTTTATAGCAGCACAATTTACAATAGCTAGGATTTGGAAACAGCCTAGGTGCCCATCAGCAGATGATTGGATCAGAAAACTATGGTACATCTACACAATGGAATACTGTGCTGCCATAAAAAAAAGAAGGAATTTTTATCATTTGCAGCAACCTGGAAAGAGAAACACCACATGACCTCACTCATTTATGGATAACAAAGAGCATTATAAATCGTTGAACAAAGATAAAGATACAGAGACAGTAAAGCATCAAACAGACTGTCAAATTACAGCGGGAAGGTTAGGAAGAGGGAGGGGAGATAAGAGATCAACCGAAGGACGTGTATTCATGCATATAAGCATAAACAATGGACATAAAACTCTAGGGGGCCCAGGGCATGTATGTGAGTGGGATGGGGAGGACAATGCTAAGATATGTACACATGCCGAAACCAGTTTGGCTCAGTGGTAGAGCATCAGTCTGCGGACTGAAAGGTCCCGGGTTCGATTCGGGTCAAGGGCATGTACATTGGTTGTGGGCACATCCCCGGTAGGGAGTGTGCAAGAGGCAGCTGGTCGATGTTTTTCTCTCACTGACGTTTCTAGCTCTCTATCTCTCTCCCTTCCTCTCTGTAAAACATCAATAAAATATATTAAAAAAATAAAAAAAGATATGTACACATATACATATAATACCTTAAAAAAAACTTAAAAGAAAACTCAACAAGTAAAAAAAAAAAAAAGCGAAGTGATTATCAGCCTCTGAACAGTGACCTGAACATGACCCATGGCTTGGCCAGGACAATGGATACTGGATAGAGAGCCATAGGACCGTAGAGTCAGGACACAGAGCCACCGGCAGAATTTCTGACTCACACCTGGCTTCCTGGTAGTATTATCACTCTGCTCATTTGGGTAAGGTCTTGCCTGCCCTTCTTCTCTTAATGTTTTCCAGGCAATAACATCTTATGGGCTACCTTGGTAATCCCCTAGATGGACTATCATCCATTCATTTATTCATTTATTAAGTGCTGACTATGTCCCTGGCCTTTTTCTGAGCTCTAGGGAAAAGATAATCAATATAATACCCAAGTCCCTGTCTTCATGGAACTTACATTCTAACTGGGTGTGGGAGAGGTTAGGAAATGCGAGGATTAAAAAAAAAAACCAAAACAGGTCAATATATAGCACGTTAGATGGTGAAAATGCTATGATGAGTAATATTAACCTGTAATTTACATTTGCTTCATAATTTCCATGGACCAGGACCTGTATGTCCTGTGCTATCTTCACAAGAACAAATGGCCTGGAGGTTAAGGGAATCCAGGGTCAGAGAATGAAAAGTGACTTTTCTAGAATTCGAATGCAAGTTGTGGTGCTTAGTGTCCTTCCTTCTATCTAACTGAAGGGATGAGGAAGCAGCTCACAGAGCTGTCTCCCTGGGTCCTCAGTGGAGTCTGGAAAAGAACTGAGTGCCTTTCTGCCCCTGGAAGACAGGATTCAGTGGAGAGCTGGTGAGGCAGCCTGCGTTCCAGACACATTATATTCCAGTTTGGAATACCAGGGTCACCCAATGATAGAGCCTCTGGTTTCAGGGTCCCTGAGGGCTGGACAGAAATAACCTCAGATGGATGGCATCACAGCAACACCAGTCCCAGAAACCAGGTCTGTCCCCAGTCAGGTACAATACTGCTGGAAAGGAGGAAAATTCTTCCTTAACTGTGAAGCTCTTTATCTGACCTTCAATTCTGAATGATAGCTTTGCTGGATAGAGTAATCTTGGTTGTAGGTTCTTGCTATTCATCACTTTGAATATTTCTTGCCACTCCCATCTGGCCTGCATAGTTTCTGTTGAGAAATCAGCTGACAATGGTATGGGTGCTCCCTTGTAAGTAACTAACTGTTTTTCTCTTGCTGCTTTTAATATTCTCTCTTTGTTTTTTGCTCTTGGCATTTTAATTATGATGTGTCTTGGTGTGGTCCTTTTTGGATTCCTTTTGTTTGGGGTTCTGTGTGCTTCCTGTACTTGTAAATCTGTTTGGGTGAAATTTTCTGTCTATATTTCTTCAAATAAATTTTCAGTATCTTGCTCTCTTTCTTCTTCTGACACCCCCATAATTTGGATGTTGGTACCCTTGAAGTTGTCCCAGAGGTTCCTTACACTATCTTCATATTTTTGGATTCTTTTTTCTTTTTGCTTTTCTGGTTGAGTATTTTTTGCTTTTTTGTATTTCAAATTTTTGACTTGATTCTTGCGATCCTCTAGTCTACTATTGGATCTCTGTATATTATTCTTTATTTTAATCAGAGTATACTTAATTTCTAGTTGGTCCTTTTTTATATATCAAGGGTCTCACTAAATTCATAGGCCTTTTCTCGAAAATACTTGAAAAATCTTATAATCGTAGTTTTGAACTTCATATCTAGTAGTTTGCTTTCCTCCATTTCTTTCATTTGTGACCTGTTTCTTTGTCTCTGCATTTTGGCTGCTTCCCTGTGTTGATAGAGTGGCTTTGTGTGCTAGGTGTACAATAGGGCCCAGTGGCTCAGCCTCCCCAGTTACCTGAGGTGAACACTCGTGGTGCACCCCTTTATGGGCTGTGTGCACAGTCTTGTTGTAGTTAAGCCTTGATTGTTGTTGGTATCTTTGGGAGGAATTTACCTCTAGGCCAATTGACTGTTAGGATCAGCTGTGTCTACACTGGGAGAACTTCTGTGCTGGAGACACCCTTATGAGGCAAGATTTGCTCCAGTGCGGCTTTGGTGCTCACTGAGTCTGCCCCCTGAGTGTGTCCCTTATGGATCTGAGGAGTTGTAATGTGGATGGTCCTACTCTGACTCCTGGGTACACTGGCTCTGGGATCTTTAAGGAGGTGCTAATTTAGCCTCTGCCTGAGGCCAACCAACAGGAGCTACAGAGAGATCTGCAGATTCCTCTTCTTTGTTTGGGTTTTGGAAGTGCCCAGATGAGGCCCAGCTGTGAAGCAATGAAAGCTGCTGTGGGCCTTGGGCCTTCTTTTGGATGTTCTGGGTCTCTCTGACTCAGCTGCAGTTTGTTAGATAAGTTTAGATTTCAAAGGAACAGGCCATTTATATGTAAGAATCTCTGCACACAGCTGGGGTGGGATGGAGTATCAGGGTGGAGCAAAGAGCAATGGCTCCCCATCAGCCCTGCCCTAAGAGGCCCCTGGGTCTCAGTGTCCCTTGGTAATGGCTGCAAGACCTCTGAGAGAAAGCCGCCCTCCGGTTCTGCCTGCTGCCAGACAGTTCAGTTTCTCCCCATATGAGTCTGGTCCCTAGAGTTTTGCTCAGAACTGGAATTCAGAGCAGTTGGGAGCTTATGTCTACCTCCAGATTGAAAAAGACAGCAGTGTACTCAGTTGCAAGCCCTCTCCATGCACGAGTGCCTCCGTACCTTTGCACTTTACTTCCGCACCTCCTCTGAGTCTCGGTGTGCTTTTCTCTTCCCTTCTAGTTGTAGAATTTCCACTCAGCCAGCCTTCCTGTGGTCCTGGAGGATGTCTGTTTTGTCTTTTAGTTGTAGTTTTGAAGTGCTTGTTCGAGGCAGCAAGTTCAGGTGTTTACCTATGCCTTCATCTTGGTTTCTCTCTTCAGGGTTGATTTTTAAACCTCAGGTCCCTTATTCACCACAGAGAGATGCTGTCTCCCTGGCAAGGTCATTTCACAGAATGAATGGTATAATGTGACATCCATGAGACGCAGCAGCAGCTCATATCAGTTACATCACATGCAAGTTCAAGCTTCACAAAGACAACTACCCATGTGTAGCAAGGGCAGAGTGCAGGAGTGTTAGAAAAGTGGGCAGTTCCAACTTGTTCAGATATCTGGTTCAATCAAGGTAGCTTGAAAATCTCTTGAGTTTATTCCCTCTTTCACTCAATGAACTTGTACTTGGGGGCACAGCATCTGCTATTTCCTGACAAATATTAGTTCCCTTGTCCCCTTGAGAGTGTGAACATCTCCACATGCCAAGTAGTGTATAAAGCTGGGTACACTTCAGCACCCTAACTGCACTCCAACTGCATCATGAGGAGCTCAACTTCGGAAATAATGATCATTGGTCATTGGCCACTATGCAATTTTTATTATTTGTTCTTAAACCAAATAAATGTGAAGTAATATGTAATTAAGAAAATACAATGTCCCTTAACATATTAGCAAAGATCTTTTAAAAAAACTGATAATTCCCAGGGCTTGGCAGTGCTGATGATATAAATGAGTTTTTCTGGAGGACACAATAATAGGTAGAAAAAGCCAAAAATATTCAGAATGTTTGATGCCATAGTTCCACTTTTAGCAATTTTTTCTAAGGGGATAATGAAATAGGACCTGATTGTGCTTTAATTTAGGAAGTTGTTTGTGGCTGGTTGGTGTGGCTCAGTGGTTGAGCATTGACCTGTGAACCAGGAGGTCACAGTTCCATTCTTGGTCAGGGCACATGCCCGGGTTGTGGGCTCAACCTCCAGTGTGGGGCATGCAGGAGGCAGCTAATCAATGATTCTGTCTCATCATTGATGTTTCTATCTCTCCCTCTCCCTTCCTCTCTGAAATATATCTATCTATATCTATATCTATATCTATATCTATATCTATATCTATCTATCATTTATCTATCTATTTTATAAAGCAAGTTCTCAGCAAAGTGATTTGTAAGAGCAAAATATTGCAAAAAATTTCAGTGTTCAATCATGTGGGATTGTCAAATTGCATAATTTGTTCAGCAGATACTACTGCGCACGCCCCTGGCCGCTTCTCCTGACACAAGTTCTGAATCCAGTCTGATCCAGGCTGAAAGCACATGTTTCATCAGAGCCACGGATGACCATCTTAGAACTTCTGGGCCATGTGTTACAGTTGAAATTTTACTTGAACATTTAGCTAATGTTCCAATGTTCACTTAAGAACTTTAGAATTTAAATTTTTAAAGTGTGATGGTAGAGTGTGGTAACTGACATCTTAGCAGAGTGCTCCCGTGACATGTGCATACCTGTGCGAGCCAAACAGAAGCCCATTTCCAACGGGCAACAGAGAGGGGGGGCGGTGCATGGGCAGCCTTGGCAGTGCTGGGTTTTGCAGAAGAGGCTCCTGAGTGGTGTGGGTGGGTGGGTGGCAGCATCTTTTTGGTGGGTTATCATAAAATGACTGTGCCATTGGCTACGATTTCCTTCCCTTAAACCAGTGATTTTCAAACTTTTCATCTGATATCACACATAAACTAGCATTCTGTGGCACACACAAAATAGAATATATTTTTGCCCGACAAAAAAAGTATAATTTTGATTCATTCACACCAGACAGCTATTGTTATGTTGGCTGTTATCATTAATTTTTTTTTAAATCCTCACTTGAGGATATTTTCCATTGCTTTTTAGAGAGAGTGGACGAGAGAGGGACAGAGAGAAATATCGATGTGAGAGAAGCACATTGATTGGATGCATCCTGCATGAGCCCTGACCAGGGCCTGGACTGGGAAGGAGCCTTCAACCAGCTCTGTGCCCTTGATTGGAATTGAACCTGGGACCCTTCAGTCTATAGGCCGACATTCTATCCACTGAGCCAAGCCAGGGCTATTTTTTTTTTTTAATTTGACAACCTAAGGGGAAAAGAGGTCAGGTGTTGAATGCTTTAAAAATTCTTGTGGCACACCAGTTGAAAATCACTGCTCTAAGCCAATGGTTCCCAGGGTGACGTTGCTCCTTGGGAGACATTAGGCAACATGGGGAGACATTTTCAGTTGCTGTAACCGGGGAAGAGGTGATAATGACACCTCCTGGGTAGAGGCCAGGGATGCAGCCAACCAGAGGACAGCCAGCCACTCCCCCAAAAATTATTAGTGCAAAATGCCCAATAGTGCAGATGTAGGGAAACTCTGCTGGGAACATCAGAAACCAGCTAACCTCTGGTCTTTGTCTCCTGCACCTGAGCTGACGCACCCCCCACAGTGAAGTGAGGGCCCCACTGAGAGAGGCTTTCTGAATGTCTCAGAAGCAGACCTCAGATTGTTGCCTTCACTTTATTTCTAAAATGTGTCCTTCAATATTCCACCTGAAAACAGAGCAATGTGATTGATTGGGTGTAAGTGAACACTATCATTCCACCTGAAAATGGAGCAATCTGATTGGCTGTAAGAGGACACTGTCATTCCACCTGAAAACAGAGCAATGTGATTGGTTGGGTGTAAGGGAACACTATCATTTCACCTGAACACATAGCAATGTGATTGGCTGTAAGAGGACACCATCATGTGGGATTTCCACCTGCCCTTAGCCTCCCTGGCGGGCGTCCAGCCCAGCACATGTCCATCCACAGGGAAGCAGACCTCACAGCAGCTGGAGAATAGACTCGCTTTCTCTGAGCGTGCGCGGTTTCCTCCTGCAGGCGCCACAAACGAGCCATTCTCTGCAAGCCACACTGGCTGTTAGTGCCCATGCTGAACTGGCATTATTTCCCAGTAGTCAGCTCTAAAGAGAAACGATCTTTTTCCTAAGATTAACACACTCTATTAATATTTGTGTTAACCATTTCTCTATTTCCTTATTTTATCATTGGGAAGTTGTTAATAATCATTTTTGTTTGTGAAATTAATATTTTTCATGCCCACTAGTGTCGATGGTTGGTGTTGATCCATGAACCAAAAACATGGTTTGATTTCCGGTCAGGGCACATGCCTGGGTTTTGGGCTCAGTCCTCAGTAGGGGGTATGTAGAAGGTAGCTGATCAATGATTATCTCTCATCATTGATGTTTCTATCACTCTCTCTCTTTCTCTGAAATCAATAAAAATATATTTTAAAAACATATTTGGAAAAATATTTCTCACAGTCTTTTGTTTATTTTATTATTTTACTCTTGAACTGATAATTGCTCATTTATATACCAAATGATTAATAGAATTTCAATATACAAAACATATACGGTGACTTTAGTCCATGTTATATCCTAAAACTTACCTAAATCTTAAAATGAATAATAAGATATTAATAATCAATTCAGGAGACCAAACCAAGATGGCAGCCTAGGTAGTCTCCTAAGCTGCCACCTCCTCAACAATTTGGAAAAAAACAACAGCTAAAATCTAAAGGGATCGCACCAGACCCACAGGAAAGCTGGCAGAATGGGAAGGCTACAACTAGACACAAAGCAGGGCGCCGCTGCTGCAGTGTGTAGTTTAAAACTATGGTGGAACTGGACCCGCTGGAGCTACTGCTGTCGGGAATGAGGGAAGCCAGACCTCGCTCCGTCCCTGGGCCCAGGGAGTGGGCCAGCCCGGCCGGCCTGCCATGGGAGCGAGGGAGCTGATGTCGGGCTTCCACCTTGCCTTTGGCTCCTGCCCGGACGAGAAGCCTTTGAGCGCGGTCTTCCCGCCCGCAACCATCCCAGCCCGCAGCTGTCCTAGTCCACCCGCCATGCTGGTGAGGAGATGGCACCGCGTCTCCCTGCCTGAAGCCAGCTCAGCCTGGCCTCTGCACACGCCATGCTGGTGAGGAGCTGGCGCGGCACCTTCCGTTCGCTGCCCCAGCGAGTCCTTCCTCTGCCACCGCATGGCCAGGCTGAAGCTTCCGCCACTGCCACCATGTGGATTTTAAAACTACAGGGGAAATTGAACCACAGGAGCAACCATCGCTGCTGTATCTGCCGCCCGCCACACCAGCCACCCCTGCGAATAAGGGAAATCCACCGAAAACAGAGCTGACTCCGCCCCAGGCTCAGGGAGTGTGTGGCTTCAGAACTTAGCCTCCACATCCGCAGCTGCTCCGCTTCCGCACCGAATGAGACACCTTTGAGGGCGGTCTCCCCGCCCACAGCCATCTCAACCCTCCTGCAGCTGTCCCAGCCCACCTGCTGTGCTGGTGAGGAGATGGCGTGGCGCCTTCCGTTCACGGCGGGCCCGGCGAGCCCTTTGCCCTTCAGGCCCACCGCCTCAGGGCTGAGCCAGAGCCTCTGCCGGGACCCCAAGGAGGAGTGCTGCTGCCACCATGTGGATTTTAAAAATACAGTGGAAATTGAGCCCCAAAAGCCACCGCCTCCACCTCACCCGCCACTGCTGACGCGAGTGAGGGAAGCCCACCGAGAACAGAGCTCACTCCACCCCGGGCACAGGGAGTGGGCGGCTTCAGAGCTTGGCCTCCACGTCAGCAGCCATTCTGCTGAGACTCCTTGAAGCGCAGTCTCCCCACCCGCAGCCATCCCAGCTTGCCCGCCGTGCTAGCGAGGAGCTAGCATGGCGCCTCCAATTCTTGACCCCAGCGCCCCAGAGGGGCCGTGTGCCCCAGGTGAGCCATGTGCCCTAGGGGGCCCTGTGCCCCGGGTGAGCCGTGTGTCCCGGGGGGACACACCATGTGTCCCAGGAGAGCTGTGTGCCCCAGGGGAGACATGTGCCCCAGGAGAGCCATGTGCCCCGGGGAAGCAGTGGGACCTAGGAGGAGGGGCAGTGTGAACCAGAGGAGGAGCGGATTCTATTCGTTTGGTCCTGAGATAGTCACCATAAAACAAGCAGATTGTCAAATGACAGTGGGGAGGGGAAGGAGACCTGGGGGGAGATAAGAGAACAACCAAAGGACTGGTATGCATGAATATAAGTACAACCAACGAACACAGAACTCTGGGGAGGGAGGGCATGAATGGGAGGTGGGGGGGGGCAATGATAAGCTATGTACACATATAATACCTTAATAAATTTTTTAAAAATCAATTCAGATGATGTCTTTCTTTGTTTATATTACTGTTGTTATACTATTTAGATATTATGAGAGTCTAAGACTCTCACAACATTGGCCATACCCCTAGAACGAGGTTGAGGTCAGCATTCAGCAATTTGGCTTCCCAAAGGCTAAAGCCAAAGCTGAATAGTAGACATTGGTAAAAATCCAAGCCAAACACAAATGTTGGAACATTCCTACATTTTAGTGGAAACCATTATATATGTATGTATTTATATGTGCATAGACACATATATAATACACACACATATCCATTAAATATTTTACAGTTAGGCTATTTAGGATATGGAAAGATGCCTACATTACATTCATTAAATAACAGTAGGCTATAATGCAGTGTTAGAGAATCATCACAAATTGAAAATATTTTAGTTTGTTTTTATAGAGGTACTTGGGGGGAGGGGTTATATCTCTTCCTTTTTTTTTTTTATCCTCACCCAAGGATATGTTTTTTAATTGATTTGAGAACGAGAGAAATGAAGAAAGAGAGAGAGAGAGAGAGAGAATCGATGTGAGAGAGAAACATCCATCAGCTGCCTCCTGCAAGTATCTCAATTGGGAAGCAAACCTGCAACCTTTTAGTGTACGGACAACACTCCCTCCAACTGAGCCACCTGGCCAGGGCTCTTCTTCCTCTTGAGGTGGGGCACCCTCTACTGCTGGGAAATTAAAAGTAAACAGCCTTTTAAAAAATGTGTCAAGGACCATGTGGATCTCTGTTGAGATGGGTTCAGGCCTATGAAGAAAAAACTAGAAGGAACTTTTGTGCTTTGAGGGTGGAAGGGTGCAATGAAGGTGGTAGAAAGGGTGGGATGACAGATACCCCAAGACTTCATGAGAGGATGGAAGCCTTGCTCCCAGGTATGACCCAGGTGGGTGGCTGCCTGGGTGCCTCTGGAATGGGTCACTAATGGATTTGTAACAGCAGCAAGGCCTTGGGGCTCAGCGAGTGGTGTGCAGAGGGGACTGTGGTGAGAGCATCCAGCGCCACCTGGAGCAGCAGTGCCTACGCATGGTGAAGAACTGCGTCCGATGGCAGCAGGACTTCACTGATAGTGCATAGTAACAACAGTGGCCACGGGTTAGAGGGACCTTGTTTGGTCCTCTCCCAGAAGCACAATAGCCCAGGTCCTCTAGGAAGCGTGATGGAGCCCCAACATGACCAGCGTTAACCTTTTGACCAGGCTCAGCCAGACTGAGATTTGATTTGGACAAAGAAATGTGATGTCCCTAGTACCTGAAGGTCATGAATTGCTAACACCTGACACTGGAATGTGCCTACAGAATCAGAACCACACTAGATATATATCAAAGCCACAACACTGATCTCTCAAAGGGGGGGGGGGGGAAGAAGAGGGGGAGATGGGTCAGAGGAAATTTTAATTTAAAAATTTTCCTACTCTGATTTCTGTTCCAAATCTCTAGAATGAATTTGAAAGGTTATCTCCCCCGCCCAAACTGGTGGGCGCAGTTTAACACATGACCAGTGTAAGGTTCTCCCCCTCCCAAACTGGTGGGCGGAGTTTAACACGTGACTGGCACCTGCTACAGAGACATCTCCAAGACATTGAACCACCAATCAACACGGGCCAGAGTGCCCTTGGGGCCCATCCCTTCCTGTTCCACCCTGGGCCCAACCCCCTCCCTTTCCATCCTTTAAGAGGGACCCCAGGCAAGACACGTGCTGCTGTTGCTGCCTGCTGTAGGCTGTTGGCTGTTAGCCCGGCTGGGTCCGATCCCCTGTCCCCTCCCTCTCCAATTCTGATCTCTTTACCTCCGTGATGGGTTCCACCCATTACCGGGGAATAAACTTTACTTTAAAATTCCCCATTGTTCTGTTTCCTGTTTCCTTTCAAACCTAACAGAATTCACATTAATTTTACAATAAGGAAAAGTAATTCTATTAAGCCAGCTCGTGCCTTAAAAACAAAGAAAATCTATAGTAATCAAGAAATTCAGAAGGTGAGAATTATGTCTCATTGTCTATTGCATTCCTTTGATCCAGCCCAAAACAATGGCTGCTATTTTTCTGTGAAGGTTTTATGAGGCAGGCACTGTGCTATGCATTTTATGTTAATTAGATTAATTAATGTTCACAATAAGATGGGTACTATCATTAGTCCCCTTTTAAAGATGAAGAACATAAAACAGTATTGACAGAAATAAAACAGGATCTGAAGAAATGGAGTCATTCAAAGATCCTACAATGCAAGGGCTGGCAGACTTTTTCTGTAAAGAGCAAGGAAATAAACATTTTGGGCCATGTGGCCATAGGGTCTCTGTGGAACTACGCAATTGACGTGCAAAAGCTGTTACAGATCGCAGGTTCATGGAAGAGGATGATGGGTTCAATGAAACTGCTAATGGGTCAGTTTGCTGACCTCTGCTGTGGGGGAGGTTGCTGGAAAACAAATTAGTTTCACTTAAAAAAGAGATGTTGACAGGAAACAAGGAAGGCTGGTCAACAACCTTAATTGCTCTAACCTTTAGTTAAGATATTGTTAGCTGAAGAAACCTCCACTTTGTTTGTCCCCTGTAAGTTTCTGTTATTTCCTGCCTAAGGGCTGGCTACCTGTAAATTTCTGTTTATGTTGCCCCCCAAATGTTTTCCCCAAAGCCTCAATAAAAGGGATGGCAGGGCCAGAGCAGCAGTAGTTCTCCCACCAGAGTGGGACTACCACCTGGCCCCCCATATCGTCAAGTTGAATTTCTTCAAGTCTCAAGTCTTCATTTGTGTGTGGCCCTTCTCCAGAACCTGAACCCTGAATTGGAACTCTTTTTACGCGGGCCGTGAAAGAGAGTTATACAGGAGGTCAGTATCAGAAACACAAAACTTTTCAAATTAATACCTAATTTAATGCAATTCTATTCAGGGACTTAGAATAATGTGTTTTAACCTCTAGGAGGGAAGCCTTTTAAAGCAAGAAAAGAAACCAAAACATCTTAAGAAAAATGTCTGACAAATATGACTTACATAAAAATTAAATATTTTGCCTGGCAAAGACAATGCAAAAATGTTGACAGATGATAGGACTATGGAAAATATTTAATACACATATGATAGAGTATTAATATCTCTAGTACCGAGACCCTTCAATAAATTATTAAACACGAAAGTGAGAAACTCACAGAAGTTGAAATAAAAATAAAATATTTGAAAATATGCCCAACAACACTGGTAGTTGGGGGGATGTCATATATCAATGAAGAAATCCAATGACTCCCCAATCAAGTTGGCAAAAAATAAGAATAGTGACAATATTCAGGGCCAGTGAAGGTGTGGGAGACCTATCTCTCATCTGATGCTGGTGGGTCTGCACTGGTATTCATTTTGAGAAGACAATTGGTGGTGCCTATGGAAATGAAAAAAGGGCACATTTAAAATATAAATTATTTTGAAATTAAGGAAAAGAAAAAGGCCTTGTATCACAACCTATGGCTGATGGTTTGACCTGTGCGCAGAGGACAATATACACCCGGAAGCAACATGCGTAACTTTTGGAAGAACTTCCTGGTCCACGGCTCTGCTGCCTGTGCTGTAGGGAAGATGGCTGGCCTTTGTGACATTAGGAGCATGGCCACACCTCAGCTTTGATCAGATGGGGCTTTCCTCTCAGACCCGGGGCATGCGCTTGCGTTTTCCTTGCCTGGCCTCCGGCCCATTCTGGCGCGCTCCTCCTTCCGTGACACGTTGCTCTGTTCCTGTGGCGTGTTGGTGGTGCTGATTCCTGGTGCTGTTCCCAGGTAGAGCCTGTGCCCCTCTCCAAGGGCTAGTGCCCCTCACTTTGGCTTCAGGAACAGCACTCATATACGTGAATAACTCTAGAAATATTGCGACACAGAGGACAGTTCATCAAATCAGGGCCCTAGAAAAGTCTAACCTAAAGCTAAGACTCAAAGGCCCATAGGTGAGGGTAGCGTTGGGGGGGGGGGGGTGCGCGGCGGAGATTTAAGATCCCCACGGCCCTTTGCTGCAGTAACCATGCGACATCAAAACATGATTTGTTATGATAGAGAAGTGAAGTTCTTATCCTTCCAAACCAGGATAGGTGCACGCTCTCTGGGAACGTAGACTAGAGGCACAGAACATTAACAAAACCCAGCATGTGACAGGGCTGGGCCATGTCCTTCAGTCCCCAAAGACAAACGCCCAGCGGTTGGCCACTTAGCCCCCCGGCATATCCACAGCTGAGAGGCCCCGGACTCTTGCTAAACAATCTCCCACAACCAACTAAGTGTGTGATGGGCCTGAATCCACAGGGTCCTCTGTGAACAGGGCAGACCCGAGTGAGAAACAGGAGTGAGTCCTCTCCATGTGGCTCTGTGTCTGGAAGTGTCAGCAGGCGGGATAGTGGGAACAAGACGTGGAGATCGCACTGCACATCTGAGCTTCTTTCCCTCACAGGAGAGGCATCTGCCCATCAGCCTGTCTCCCTGTCATCACCTGGCCCTGTGCTCCAGCCCCAGGACTGGGTAAGGAAGCCTCAGACCTTCCTTAACTTCAATGTCGTTTCTTACACAGCTCGTGACAGAGCCTCCTGGGGAGAGGGGGAGTCAGCTCTGCGGCAGAGGCGGCGTGGGCAGGGCTTTCTCGGGGGGGAGCACTGCTGGCCTGTCTCTTCTACCTTCCCTCCACCGCTGGCTCACGGCCCACCCGATCCTGGCCGGCGGACCTTCCACGGCTGCTCCTGGGGAGGCGCCACGTGAGCTGACACGTAACGCCCTCCGTGAGGGCCCGTGTGCGAGGGAGGAGTCATCATCCCAGAAGCATCACCACGTGAGCTCCATGTGGGTGACACATGTCCCGGGCCATGTCCCCGGAGGTGGGCCTGCTCCCCGGGACGGACCGCTGGCAGCGGGCTCTGTGTGGCTGGTGCTGGTGCTCCAGATTCCACTGGGGACCTAAAACCTCTACAGCCGCCAGCAACGGTGGGCCGAGGGGTGTGAGAAACTCGCCAATGAATGACAAATGCAGGGAGAGAAGGGACGGAGCAAACGGTGGTGTTTTTCACACCGTGGAGGGCCTGAGCCACTGTCTCAAAGCACGTGGCGCCGTGCCCCCGAGCCGGAGCCGCTGGGAGGTACTTGGCCACGGCCATGTAAGCCGAAGGCATCCTTGTGTGTGCTTTTCCCCTTCAAATATTTACTTTTTGTGTTTGCCAGGATACAGTTTCCATCCCATATGTAGAGCAGGCTGTGTGGGGCCTGGGGGAGCGTGGGAGGGGGAGGCAGGGGACAGCTTGGCTCAGGGACCTGAGGGAGGGGACCGGCTCTGGCTCTGTCACACCCAGGCTGCTGGCTTTCCTCCCCGGCTGGCAGTGAGCAGAACCTGCCCCAGTCCTCACGCTGGCCTGGTGGCTCCTGTCAGAGGGCACTTCCTTTGCAGGAACCCAGTCGCACCCGGCAGGGTCAGAGGAGCACCCGGAGGGGAAGGCCGGGCTTTGGTTGGTCTGGCGATAGGTGGTCCCTGCCTGTCAGCTCTGAGGCGCTGGGTGGGCAGGAACGTGCGAGTGAGCCACGCTGGCAGGAGGCAGAGGCTCTGGCTTGGAGGCTGCTGATGGGGCATCTTTCACAACCGGGCAGCGGGTGGCAGCAGGGGGGGGGGTGGGCGAAGGGAGAGAAGCTGGGAGAGCGATGGGCAGTGGCAAATCCTCAAGTGAAAGAGAAGGCACCGTACAAAAATAAATAAATGCGTCCTGGGCCAGGAGCCATGTTTGAACCAAAATAATGTAAGCAATCAAACGCTCACGGTCTCTGATTCACTCCGGCTTCCAAACACATGACTTCACAGAAGATGGAAGCGTTTGCAGCAAAGGGGCGTAGTCGCTGTGCAATGCGGCCACGTGGTGAGAAGGGGCTGGCGCTGGCTAATCCAGATGTCCTGGACTAAAAATACACAGCTGGCACGCTGGCATTGCTCTGCAAGAAGCAGCCCTCCGGCCTGGGAGGTCTCTGCGGGACGCCGTTTGTTCCTCTGGCTCAGAGGGGGTAGGTGTGAGGCCGCAGTCTGCGCCGCCGAGCACCTCCCAGCCGGAGGACTCGGCCAGGAGGAGGGGGTTCGTTCACACTTGGGAAGCACTTTTTAGTTTATGACATCTTCTCGAAGGTCACACCCTGAGCCGTGATCTGCTTGTCACTTCCTAGCGCTGCGCCTCTCGCTGTAGCTTACACAAAGAGTCACAGGTCCGCTGGCTCCGCTCCCAGAGCCCATCTGGGTGGGGCCCGGGAACCCACGTCTCCCACGAGCTCGCAGGTGACACGCTGCTGGTGCTCGGACCACATCTTTGAGGTCTGCTGTTCTCAGGGAGCTTATGGACCAGAACCTTTATTGGATCTGGATTCTCGGTCCAGGCAGGTTGACATAGCACCTTGCTGCTGCCTATTTCCCTTACTCTCCCCTAGTCCTGGGGCCATGTCTGTGGAGCCTGGACTTGGCCTCACAATCCTTCCTGCCAGTCCTCTTGGCTGCCACCAGCAAGCAGCCAGAGCTGACACGCACGTAAGCCTACTGGGTGTCTGTGCATCGGTGAAATGAGCAATGGTCTAAGGGTTGGAGAACCTCAATTGAATCATGACTGGACTACTCACTAGACAGAGGGCCCCCCGATGAGACTGTTAACCTCACTGGACTTCAGGATCCTTCCCAGTAGAAGGAGCAGACTAGACTGTGGCCATGGCTCTCCATCAGGAGGGTTCTGATTCCCATGGTGTTAGTCTGCCCAGGCTGCCACAGCCAAGAACCTCAGGCTGGTGGCTTGAACAGCAGGAGTACATTTCTCACAGTTCTGGAGACTGGAAATCCAAGGTCAAGGTGCTAGCTGATGCGGTGCCTCCTGGCCTGCAGACATCTGCTTTCTTGCTGAGTCAGCTCTGGGGGCTGGAAGTCCAGGATTGAGGTGTCGGCATGCTTGGTTCATTTTGAGGCCTCTCTGCTGGGCCCGCCAACAGCTGCCGATGACGTGTCCTCACGTGGCAGTTTTATCCATGGCCGAGTGTGTCTGGGGTCTCTTTTCATAAGGGCGCTCATCCCACCCTCATGGCCTCTTCTGGACCCAATTACCTCCCAAGGGCCCCATCTCTGCACACCATCACGTTGAGGTTTGGGGCTCCGATGAGTGAGTTGGGGGGCATGATCCAGTCCATAGCATGGATGGATAGTTTGTGTGAAACACAGCTTCCTAGGTGGGTCCTTCTTCCAGAAGCTCTGAGCCGTCTGTGGGGGGTGGACCCGGACATAGATTGTTAGCAGGCACCCCGCTTTTCCTCAGCCTCAGTAAGGCTTGAGAAGCCTGGGCGAGTTGCTCACGAAGTTCCCTGATTGCCAAGGAGCGAGTTGGGGGACCCTCCCGACTTAAAAAAAACTGCTGGTCCCCTCTGGCCGGTGCGTTGCCCACCTCACAAATAGCTGTGGACACTTGGTGGCAGAGAGCCTGGCTCCTTGGCACGCAGATCCTCACCCTACCCACCCAGCTGTGTCCTGTGTCCCCACGAGCCTTGCTTAAAACTACTTCTTACCTTAGTTCTCTGCTTAACAAACGTGCAGTGCCTCTGAGTCTGCCCCTCCTGTCTGCCCTTCAGGACTTTGTAACCGGGTCTGCCACACAGTCCATTTGTCACTCCCCCTCCCCATTACCCCCCTCACCCACGATCTGCTGGAATTTCTGCCTCCACAGGCACTGCCATGCTCATCCCTGCCTCCCTGCCCTCCACCCTGGCTCCCTACCCCCCGGGTGCCTCTGCTCTCTTCTCCAAACACGTTCAGGCCGGAGCCCACCTCCTGCGTAAGCATCCCAGGCTCTGTGCACAGGCCACACGGCCTGGAGAGGTGGACGGATGCACACTCCTCACTCGTGGAGCTGGATCCCCCTCCGGAGTTCTGGTTTAGGCGTTCTCGGGGAGCAGGGCAAGTCATGTTGGAACTTGCAGGGAACAAGGGGACAGCGTGCTTTTACTAAACAGTAAACACCATGGGCACAGAGGTGGGAAAAGGTGTGTGCACATGTTAAATGTTAGGGGGACACTGGAAGACTTCGGGACCAACAAGATAGCTGGGTGTGTTCAATAAACATGACCTGTCCAAAACGTTCTTCCCGATTCTTGAGTCTAGGGGGTCTCTCTCCTTCTGGAGGTGCCAGCAATGCCAGCAAACGGTGCCTGTGGGTGGGGACGTGTGGGCCTCCCTCCCCCACTGAGGAAGGAGCCCTGTCGCCTCTGTTCAGTCTTCCTGATGGCCTATACACCGGTCTGTTCTCTGGCTTCTCCTTTGAACCAGTTCTAACATCTTATTGGTTCTCTGATGAATTAACAGCTAAATGAAATCCTGGGTTCATGCTCATTTCATGGTTCTAGGAGAGTCATGGATTCACCTTTTTAAAAATCCTCTTTCTCTCACACACATGCACGCACACATACACACACAGGCCCTGCTTGGCGCGGCCGGCCGACCCTGAGCAAGGTTGAGTTTGGGGAGAAAGATGGATGGGGAACTGCTGAAAGGCGGGCCATACAGCCGGGACGCTGTTAGGCAATTTGCCGTGAAGATGGTCATGCAAACAAAGCGGGCATCCCAGCTTTGTAGTTCCCCATCCTACCCCCTGGGCTTGGAGGGAGAGTGAGTAGGTGAGTAGGTGACATCACTCTTCGATCTTCCCCGGCCCCTGTGGGACTGACTCTGGGCGTCGCAGGGTGCCGTGCAGGTGGAGTAGGGGAGGCACCAGCGGCCTGACTGCCCGTCCCGCACCAAAGGCTACTGGTTGCTCTGGGTGGAGTCACCAATCTTGTGACTCTTTCAGCTGCAGGAGGCCAGGGGTTTAGTGTCAGGAATGCTTCCCACCTGGCTGTCACGCTCAGGCAGCTGGGGCCACTTAGCCACCCAGAAGCCAGTGCATACCCACCGGGCCACGTGCACCGGACCCGCACCTGCCTCTCCTGCTCGGATCTGCCTCATCCCACTTCTGGTCCTTGTTTTAAACCGTTGGGCCCAGGTGCTTCCTGCACCTTTCTCTCCCCGCTTTCCTCTGACGAAGACTGGCCGCTGACCACTCTTGAGTGAGACTCCTGAGCTCCACCAGGCCTGTCTCCAGCCACCCCAGGGCTCCGAGAAGTCCATCAGAGAGGACCTGCCCCCCTTGACCTCTGGTCACCCTGGCTTACCTGCAGCCAGAATCTTAACTTGGTTTAGCAAGGACCGCCCCTGCCCCCCCCCCCCCCCCCCCGCCTCCTGCCAGTACTTTTCCATGCACTGCCCCACCCTGCTTCTCGGCTGTGACTCCCCAGTGCTCTGGGGATTCAGCATGCCTCTCCCCTGTGGCCGAGGCCAGACGTCCATAGCCACAGCCACATCCTGAGTAAGGTCCTCCTGACCTTTAATGAGGGTCAGAATAGTTTTTTCGTCAAAACCACTAAGGTCTGAGCTCAAAGGGGTGACTCGCCCCAGCCCTTCTGACCCCAAGCCGAGCTGGCTGGAGCTGATGTGGGCTGCCTTCTGCTTCCTGAGGCCCACCCAGACCAAGCAGCACCGCTCCGTTCCCGAGGCTGCCCACCATTGCATGGGCCAGGGCACACCTCTAGTTCGCCTGGAGAGGGATCGCTATTCCCATCCTGCCCTTGAAATCCCAAGTGCAAACCCTTGTCTCAGCTGCTGGGATGTCCTGGACGTAAAGGCCACGTGAGAGCCCCGGGCAGCCCGGCTGGCTGAGTGTGAGCAGCCAGAACCGCGTGCCTCTATGTGCTTCCCCCGTCTGGGTGTGAGGGTCCCAGACCCACTCGCATGCCCCTTGGGGAGATGTCTGACTCTGGGGGGAGAGAATTCTGCTACGCCCTGGACATTAAAAAATTGTTTTCCTCAGTCTCACCGAACCCAACCGGAAGTTCAGCCCCCAAATGTGCAAGGACCAAAGGGGGCGCAGGAAATGTGTCCCAAGGGCTGGATCAACAAACCATGCCTCCTCAAAGAGTGATTTCCTACGCGGGAAAGAATTTACGGCCTCGCTGGCTTTCCTTTCTTTTTTCTCTTTCCAGCTTCCCCCTCCTCCCGCCATAAAGGGGATCAGTGTGTCCAGCGCCCTTTCTTTTTGATGAGGGCCTGTCTCTGGGAAAGGGACCGCACTTCAAGGACACATAAAAGTCAGCAGTAAAAACACCACACAGTGCGCCCGCTCCGACGGGCAGGACGGGCCCAGGCCCCATGTGCAAAGCGATGAGAGCGAGCGGCTTGCCAGTGAGGTCAGCCTAATTAGCCAGGCTAATGTCTGGTTTCCTGGGGAGAGCTTTTGTGAAGTAATTGCCTACTTTGGGGTCAAAATGCAGTAATTACAGGTCTTTTTTTAAACGAAATGAGATAAACAGCCTTTGGGTTGTTCCTGCAAGTGAGCCAATCACCCCGCGAAGCCTCTCTGGGTGCCCGGAGCGGCAGTGGCTATTTTGACAGGTGATTTCAATACCACGCAGCTGTTTATTTATCCTGGACAGAGGCTCTAAACACAAACTTCGGGCCGACGGGGCTCCACGGGAAAAGACCGGCGGGTTCTGTCAGGATCGAGAGTGGGGGCCGAGTTGCTGACGGGCCTTTAAAATGCAGACGGAGAACAAGGTTTTGAGCTAAAGCAGAAATTCTATTACAATTTAAAATGCTAACAGAACAGTGGAATTACCCACGTAGCCAGCTCCCTTCCTCCCAGCTGTTTGCTTATTTTCTCAGTAAAAAATCAACAAAGAGCAGCCCGGAAGGGCCTGGGAAGCTAAGAAAGCCTGGCAACGGGGTGGCCAGGCCGGAGGTGGACAGTGGAGGCCGGAGAAGGAATGAACTGCGAGCACACCCTGCCCAGGCTCTCACCGTCCTGGCTGAGGGGAGAGTATGGCCCTCAGGAGCGGACAAACCAAGGTGGCGACCCGGGGATAGGGAATGGAGAACAAAATCAGCATATTTCAAGGATTCTGTTACCCGAGTGAGTCTCCTTTCCAGCGCTCCCCTGCAGCCGGCTGGCCACCCCTTGACACCCCAAACTCCCGTGTTGCTCACAGACACGCAGCAATAGTGCCACTGGGGAGTTTGCTTGAAATGCAGAGTACTGGGCCCCCCAAGACCTCTTGGGTCATAATCTGCATTTAGACATGGTCCCCAGGCTTATTCAAGTTGGAGACGCTCCGGTTCATATGATTTAAGTGGCCTCGTGAGAGGGTGGCTCCAGGGAGGGGGCTGTTGGAGCAGAGACGTTACCATCTCTCCTGGGAAGCGAGGTGCCCCGGGGAGAGGCTCCCCCTCTCCGGATCTAAGGCAGATCGGTGACTACTGGAGTAGGTGGCTGGGGCATGTCTGCTATCACTTCTCCGTACATCTCTTAGGTCAAGTCAAGCACAGGGAAGTGTGGTCATCGAAGACACGGTAACCCTTTCAGTGTCACCACCGTTCTTAATGACCGGAAGGCACTGCCTGCTGGGTGGGGGTCCAGACGGAGGTTTTGGCAGTTCAGATATGTCCAAATCCTGCAATTCACTGCCGCTTTGTTATGAAATGCACCCCTGCGGACTGTGAGCTCGGCAGAGTTGCCTATGGGATGCTCTCGACATTTTTGTAGCATACTGATGAAGACTCTACCTTAATCAGCAATCCCTCAGGAAAAGAAAAGGCATTAGATTAGACTATGATAACTCCATTATTTTTATGTGTGTCCAAAGCATGATGCAAGCACGTTACTCCAAAATTGTCTCCTACCTAGAAATTCTAGTTGATGACACACATTCTATTTCTGAAATCAGAGTCTCTTATCCAGACCATCCTCTAGAGCAGGGGTGGGCAAACTTTTTGACTCGAGGGCCACAATGGGTTTTTAAACTGGACCAGAGGGCCAGAACAAAAATAACCTGACCATGCAGGCACTCTCATCTTGGGCTGCTGGTGAAGGAGCGGAGGGGAGAGCAAGAGGACCCTCTGCTCTTTCGGCTCCGAGGGCCAGATAGAACAGCCGAATGGAATGGGCTGGATCTGGCCCGCGGGTTGTAGTTTGCCCACGGCTGCTCTAGAGAATCCATTCATAATTCTGCATAAAATCCACGGGAGTTACATACCCACGGCTCTCTGCCCAGCCACGGAATCAAAGCATCATGAATGCTAGCCATTGGGCATAGGCAGCCACTACACTAAGCAGGATAAAGGACATTCACATCCAACAAATATGTACTGCGTGCATAATGTCTAGATACTGGGCTGGAGTAGTAAATATAATAGCAGCTAATGTAAAAGAAGTCTGCCCTGTATCAGGCAATGCACAGCCTCTGCAGTGCTCACGTGTTAGCTAATTTACTTCTGAAGTAACCCCATGGAATAGATTTCACTGACTAGGAGGCTGAAGTATAGAAAGCCCAAATGATTTGCCTGGGGCCACACGGCTAGGAAGTGGTGGAGCTGAGAGTCAGACCGAGGGAATTGTCTCACCAGCTGGCACTCTTTTTTTTTTTTTTTTAAAATATATTTTTATTGATCTCAAAGAGGAAGGAAGGGAAAGGGAGAGAGAGAGAGAAACATTAATGATGAAAAAGAATCATGGATCGGCTGCCTTCTGCATGCCCCACACTGGGGATCGAGCCCACAACCCAAGCATGTGCCCTGACTTCAGTCCTAGGCTGACGCTCTATCCACTGAGCCAAAGCAGATAGGGTCCAGCTGGCACTCTTGATCCAAATACAATCCATGTCTCCAAGAACTCTTGTTCTTGTGGTGCTTACAATTCCAGGGGGAGACAGACCTTCAACACCGGCAGTTGCCCTGCATATCTGTGGGCTTTGTATTTGCAGATTCAACAAACTGTGGATCACAGTTCTCAGGGGGGAAAAAAAAAATCCCTGAAAGTTCCCCAAAGCAAAACTTGCACTTGCCTTGTGCCAGCGCTCGGCAGAGCCCATGCAAATGAAGTGGAGGCACACCCTGCTGTAGCAAATATAGCACATATTTATGCAAATGTCAGGCCATTTTGTATAAGGGGCTTGGACATTTGCGGATTTTGGACTGGAGTCTTGGAAGCAACCCAACTTGGAAACCGAGGCAAGACTGTAGCTGCAAGTCTGATGAGCTTTACAAAAAGCTGCTGTGGTCGTGTATCAGAGGGAGACCAGAGGTTTCCTGCATAAGTCATGTTGACGTGTCAGCTGAGAGCTCCAAGGGTAGGGTTTCCACACTGTGGCTGGGCAGGCAGAGGAGCCAGATGCACTGAGCCTGGGTGAACCGTGCAATGATGCTGGATTTTACTTGAGGAGCAATGGAAAGGCATTCGACTCTGGGAGAGAGTGACCCAATCCAATTAAAGCAACAGCAGGGCTCAGGCTTAGTGCCTGGGTGGTGCGGAAGGGGTGAGTGAGGCCACGGCTGGGGGCTGCTGCGTGGGGCAGGGGCAGCTGGGCCAGAGCCTTGGCCACGGGGAGGGACACAGGCTGAGAGCTGGGATCAGTGGGACTTGATTTAACCCGGGGGGCATGGGACAAAAGGAGTTGGGACTCCAAGACGTAAAACACAAACAGCAGAGCTTCCTGTAGACCCGTTCACTTGGTAGGCTGTAATCAATATTAACAAAAATGCGCTAGAGAGCCCCTGCCCTCTATTTTATCACCCACCCCATGGGCCAGCACCCAGCAGAGTGGCTTATGTGCATTTTTATCATTAGCCTTTATAACAGCCATGTGAAGCTAGCCATGTCATGATTCCCATTTTACAGATGGAAATGATGAGGCTCAGGAGGTTTGTGTAAGAGGGTCCCAGGTCCTAAGAAAAGTGGCTGTGAAGCTAAAGCTGCAGTAGATCTGATTCCACCACCACAGTCCTCAGGCCTCTGGCTCCGGGACCTGTGTGAAGACCAGACTCACCCGCACACCTGAACGGACACATTGCCCCGCCCCCACCCCTGCCCCGCTGGTTAGCACTGGCCCTGCTCCAGGACTGGGAAGCGAGTGGGGGAGAGGTCAGCACACCACTCCCCGATTGGATCCTGGGTCCTCTCTGCACCTCAGTTTCCCCATTTGCCTTCTCTTTCCCCCTCTCTCAGCCTTGGTTTCATTCAAAGACCTTATCACTACTTGGTCACCTGATTGCATTATGTACTGAGGCCTTGTCTCACAGCCCTTAACAACATAAGCCCCAGGGGGCTGCCGCCTTGCCAGCCCCTGGGACGCGCCAGGACGGACACCAGCTCTTCCACTGCCCTGCTCTCCCCAGAGGACCCCAGATCCAGGGCCAGCCCCCTGCTCCGTCCCTGCTCCCCCTCCCCCCCGCCTCCCCTTGTTGGGGTCAGAGTCCGCCCTCCCCGCCTCTGGGCCGTTTCAGTCCCTCAAGTGACCTGAGCGACAGTCACCACGAGGCCAGGCTCTCGGGGCCACCCTCTGCCTCTTCCCTTTCAGGGTTGGTCCCGGTCCGACAAGGTTGGGCCGGACAGGCACTGGGCCATGCTGTTGACTGGGGTGGCGGGCAGAGAAGGGGTGAGAGGAGGTCAGGGAGGGCGTGGGCAGCGCGGAGGGCAGCAGCCATGCGGGGAGCGTGGAGACGCGGGGGGCCTGGGCGGGAGGGCCGGCTGCTCCCTGGGTGGCCGGGCTGGCCTGCGGGCTCTGTGCAGGGGGAGGCAGCTGCGGGCGGAGGAGCCCCTGGGCCTGGACAGGGCTCACGCCACACATGGCTAACGTACACAGACGATTAGCAATCAGGGGAAGGACCTCCCTGCGAGGCAGAGGACACAGGGGTTACTTCTCTGTAAACAGCCGGGAGAGGCCGGCTCCTCTCCCAATCCGGCACTTCCTCCAAGCACTCGCAAAGGCACCACTGAACATGTTAGCTCTCCTAGCGATAATGCCACCGCCCCCCCCTCCCCGGCCCCCTCTCCAATAGCACTTGCCAGCCGTCTGTGCACAGCGCAAAGCTGCCTGAGAGAGAAGCCAGGTTTGCCTCAGGTCCACGCAGCCCTCCGGGCTAGGGGCACTTTCCTGTGCCTTGTCCCAGCACCTTTGTTTTGCAGGTGACTCCTAAGAGAACAAAGGAGAGTTGGCACTGCCTCTAATTTATTCCAAAAATTAAAGCATGTGGGTAACATCAGGCCCTCCTGAGAGAAGCTAGAACAGGAGTCTTATGGAGTTTTAATAGCCTGTTAACGGAAAAAAAAACCATTGAAACCTGTAAAGAATTTTTGTGAGTTTATTTGAGCCAAACTGTGGACATATGCCAGGAAGCAGAACCTCAATAGATTGAGATAATGCTCCGGAGAATGGCGGGTTACATCTATGTTTATACACTGCCATCACAGGAAAAGGACGTAGGTGAGTTACATGAAATTCATTGGTGATGGATTAGGGAGGTGGGACAGGGCGAAGCGGGGAAACCTCTGGGATAGGGTAAAAAGTTAAATGATGGACGTGAGCTTCTTTTACAGAGATGGGTACAGGATATGCTAATGTAATTAACAGTTGACAATTAACTTGATAGCAATAACAAAGAGGGAATGTCTCAGGGCCACTTGTTGTGCCCTGAAGGGTCCGGGGTAAAAAGGAAGTTACAAGTTACCCAGACATCTCACAGATAGGTTATCTTAGAGGCGGGAAGGCAGATGGGCTCAGTAAAGGAGATCTAAGTTGATCTTTGTCAGGTGGAATATCGGTCTAGGACATGACTACCCACTATAACCTGCTTGTAGTTAGATATTTAATTTTCAAACCATCTTTTGTGGTTATTTTAGGTTTCTGAGTTTGCAAGACTGCCACTCAGGCCTCCCCTGAGCTTGTCAGGTTGGCATGTGGCTCTTTTCCTTCACAAGCCTCAGATCCCGCTCCATCTGTGAGCCAGAGCAGGTGGCCTCTGCAGTGAGTGACCACAAGCTGTCCCTCTCCCTGCGAAAGCCCAGAACATCTTTGGGAACAAAGACTTCTGGCCACATGTGGCCACGAGGGCTCGGATGGCTGAGCCCCTGAGCGCTCCTCCGACTCACTGCCAGCGTCCTGGCTGCACTCTCCCTGCTCCTGCTCCTGCTCCTGCACCTGCTGGACGGGCCCCTTGGTCCCGGGCACAGGCTTCCTCCTGAGGGAGAAGCCTCACTGCCAGCACCTCACACAGGCTCTCCCGGCCAGGGCCATGTCTCCAGTAGTTCTCCAGGGCAGGGGGCGGGAGGCTGAGGGCAGGTGGGGCAGAGGGCAGGGAGCAGGAAACAGGGAGTAGGGGGCAGGGGCAGGAATGGGAGGAAGGGGCAGAGGGTAGGAAGGGTGGCAGGCTGCAGGGGGCAGGGAGCAAGGGTCAGGAGCAGGGGCCGGGGCAGGCAGGAAATCTAAATGTGTGACAAGAGCAGGGTGGCAGATGGAGATGGCACGACCAGCTACAGCCATTGCAGATGGCCCAGGGTGGCCAGATCCTTCAATTAAAAACAACAACAACAGAAATCTGGATTTTTCAAGTAAATGTTTCTGCTGTTGAAAATGCCATGCAGCTCTAAGCAAACACATCTCAGACTCACCGTGTTCTCTCCGGAGAGTCGGGGAGAAGTGGCCCAGGCTGCTCGCCATGTGCTGTGCCCAGGCCACAGGGGCCTCCCTGGCTGGGGGCTGGTCCACTGCCTGGTGGTGGAGGTGGTGGAGGTGGTGGTGGTGGAGGTGGTGGTGGAGGTGGTGGTGGTGGTGGTGGAGGTGGTGGAGGTGGTGGAGGTGGTGGTGGAGGTGGTGGAGGTGGTGGTGGAGGTGGTGGAGGTGGTGGAGGTGGTGGTGGAGGTGGTGGTGGAGGTGGTGGAGGTGGTGGTGGAGGTGGTGGTGGAGGTGGTGGTGGAGGTGGTGGAGGTGGTGGTGGAGGTGGTCGTGGTGGAGGTGGTGGTGGAGGTGGTGGAGGTGGTGGTGGAGGTGGTGGTGGAGGTGGTGGTGGTGGTGGAGGTGGTGGTGGAGGTGGTCGTGGTGGAGGTGGTGGTGGAGGTGGTGGAGGTGGTGGAGGTGGTGGTGGTGGAGGTGATGGTGGAGGTGGTGGTGGAAGTGGTGGTGGTGGTGGAGGTGGTGGAGGTGGTGGAGGTGGTGGTGGAGGTGGTCGTGGTGGAGGTGGTGGTGGAGGTGGTGGTGGTGGTGGAGGTGGTGGTGGAGGTGGTCGTGGTGGAGGTGGTGGTGGAGGTGGTGGAGGTGGTGGTGGTGGAGGTGATGGTGGAGGTGGTGGTGGAAGTGGTGGTGGTGGTGGTGGAGGTGGTGGTGGAGGTGGTGGAGGTGGTGGAGGTGGTGGAGGTGGTGGTGGTGGTGGTGGAGGTGGTGGAGGTGGTGGAGGTGGTGGTGGAGGTGGTGGAGGTGGTGGAGGTGGTGGTGGTGGAGGTGATGGTGGAGGTGGTGGTGGAAGTGGTGGTGGTGGTGGTGGAGGTGGTGGTGGAGGTGGTGGAGGTGGTGGAGGTGGTGGTGGAGGTGGTGGAGGTGGTGGTGGAGGTGGTGGAGGTGGTGGTGGAGGTGGTGGAGGTGGTGGTGGAGGTGGTGGAGGTGGTGGTGGAGGTGGTGGAGGTGGTGGTGGAGGTGGTGGTGGTGGTGGTGGAGGTGGTCGTGGTGGAGGTGGTGGTGGAGGTGGTGGAGGTGGTGGTGGAGGTGGTGGTGGAGGTGGTGGTGGTGGTGGAGGTGGTGGTGGAGGTGGTGGTGGTGGAGGTGATGGTGGAGGTGGTGGTGGAAGTGGTGGTGGTGGTGGTGGAGGTGGTGGTGGAGGTGGTGGAGGTGGTGGAGGTGGTGGTGGTGGTGGTGGAGGTGGTGGAGGTGGTGGAGGTGGTGGTGGTGGTGGTGGAGGTGGTGGAGGTGGTGGAGGTGGTGGAGGTGGTGGAGGTGGTGGTGTTGGTGTGTGTGGTGGGGGGAGTGGCGAGGAGGGTGATTGACAGCCCCACTGAGACCACCCTGCTGGGGATGAGGCCTCAAAGGAGAAGTGTCTACGTTAGCTCTGGAACTGCTGCAGAGCCGCTGTGTGAACCCCAGCCCCACAGCACAAATGATCGGAGGGAAGAGTTGCTCCGTTCACCAGCTGAAGCTGGTTATTTTTGGAAGAGCTTCAAAGCGGGAGGAGCACGTCGGGCGGGGCCACTGATGTCACGGTCCCTGCTGCAGCCTCTGAGGAAGGAGGAAGGGCCTTGCTCAAGAGTGGGAGACGCGGGCTGAGATGGCAGCGCGGTTTCCGTTTCCTGTTTGCATTTCCCCCTGCTGCGGGGACAGGTGCAGGGGAGCTGGCTGCGGCCGCTCTGAGACCTGCCGATGGCGCTGGTGACGTGGCTGTGAGGCGTGCTCACCGGGCAGGCCTGGCCTGTGGTGAGCAAGTTTGGGGCCTTCTAACGTGGGTTCTCACCGCGGAGACCGTCTAACAGAAAGCATGCGGGGTACGTTTTGTGCACTTCCAATCATAACTGAATAATACTGCGGCATGAGTCCGAATGTTCTCATGCCCTTGGCAGGTATAACTTCCCGAGGAGGTGCTGGCCCCTCTGCCCTCAATCCTCACGTCCCGCCTCCTGGTCACAGAGCCCACGATGGCACTAGGACTACGATGGCACTAGGACTACGATGGCACTAGGACTACGGTGTCTCGGGCTTAACCCTCTTAAGCATCGGCTCTAAGCTTCCGTGCGTCTACACTGGCCTGGGAGGGTGGTGTGTCTGCACAGGCAGCAACCTGCTCTGTGCGGAGTGTCTGCCCCGCTTCAAGTGCTGCACACAACCCTTCCTCTCAGAAAGTCTCTAATAAGCATTATTTGCCCATTGTTCGAGGAGGAAACAGCCGCTGGGCATTGGAATGAAGCTGCATTTATCATATAGCTAGTAAGGGGCAGAGGTCAGACGCCAAGAGTATCATGTAAGACACTTCGGCTGCAACTAACAAAACTCCAACTCAGAGTGACTTAATGAGGGAAATTGTTACCCTCTCTGGGAGTCAGACGGCTCTGGGCTGGTTACCTGCACAGCCCAAGGGCGCCATTAGGAACACAGATTCGCCCTTTCTGCCCGTCAGCCTGACCTCAGTGCCCATTGTCCCACGTTGGCTGCATCCCACACAGCCACAGCCACACCCAGAGCCAGGGCGGCGTGGCAGTGTCTCCCCGGGCAGGCATTCCCTCCTCTCCCACCTGGAATGGGCAGCACCTCCTCTTGTCTTTCCTGTACAGTTACGTCAGTTATGCCCCATTTTCTTTCACCTCTAAGTTGAGAAAAGATCTTAGCCCATGGTGTAGACAGAATGTGTAGTCAGGGCCGTGAGCCAGCCGATTTGTCTCCATTGCAAGTGACTCAAGTCCCACCTCCGTGTATTGAGGGGGGAGGGGGTTGGACTTGGGAATCTGGCTGCAAAACTTACTTCCAGTCATTGTGCCTCAGTTTCTGCATCTAGAAAACGCAAGTCATACCTGAGCCTGCCTCTGAGGGCTGCTCTAAGAATTAAATATGTTATTGCTTAGGGATTCCTTAGAACAGGGCCTGGCCTGTTGTACTAGGAAGACTCAACCGGCTGCAATGGCTAGGAGTGTTCTCCGGGGTTTCTCCTCCGCAGGGGCCATGGAGAAGCGCTCTGTGGCGCCTGTGTGGCTGTGCTCCAAAAGGAGAGAGAGGCTGGCCCCCCCTTCCGACTCTGACTCCAGGGAAGACCCCACCGGTGACGAGGCCCCTCTTAGCCCGGCTGGAGCAGGAGCCAATGCCCGTGGCAGGGCGCAGGGCTGGCGTCTCACCCAAACCTCCAGGGCTCGGGGGGAGGGAGCAGTTTCTTACAGGAAATCAGGAGCTGCAAGCAGAGAAAGGAGAAGTGTGCTGAGCAGACGCCGCTGTCACCAGCCCACCATCCGTGTTCCCTTTGACGCCAGAAGCGCTGGGGTTTTGAGAGAATGTGTTGAATACATTAAACTCGGCGTCAGGAGCTGTGGTTGTAAAAAATCGTTGGGTCCTAATACAATCCTTTATTCTGGGCTGTACATTGCAATCTCGTCGCTAATAGCTTTCTCCGTTTTTGCTGGTATTTAGATGACTGAACTCTTTAGAATGAGAATTTGGAGGGACATAGGACCCCTTCAGAGGCTAACGCAGCTTAATAAAATAGACTTTTAAAAATCCTTTATTACACGTCTTTGATGACAGGAGCATTATACCTGACAAAAACGTGTCAGAAATAGAGCCGGCAGCAGTGATATTAGTAATGTGCATTGCTTGGGAAACAGAAAGCAGTCAAGCCAAAAGGGCGGTGCTGAATGCGGCTTGGGGGTAGGGGGAGGAGGGAGACTCTACTCCATGCGCCCCCTTAGGATGGGGGACTCCCTGCAGGTGCCAGCACAGAGCTGTGCCACCCATGTTGCCCGGCCTCACTGCAGCGGGGAGCGGGGTAGGAGCTCTGTACAGGTCTTATGAACAAAACCGATAAAGCCTACCGAAGCCCGTTTCCTGAGGAGCAGTACAATAGGAACCATTTTTCGGAGGCCTAAGACGTGCTGTAAACGAGCTGTAATCACTCCTTTATGCTAGAATTATTTTCTAGATATCCACAGCAGAGACCCCCCACAAGCATTTTACATTTACGTTGAATTTTTTTTTTCATCCCTACGTGGGCATAGTTTTACAAGTGACACCATTTACAACAACAATAGCAACGAGTAAAGCAGTTTTTGCTCACTCCACCTCACCCGCCCCCTTACCACCCCTCTGGCAAACATTTCAACTGGGTTAGCTGCTGCTTCTGGTGCCTAGAGTCACGCTGTGAGCTAATGAGGTCACATTGCTATGTTCTGACTTTACATTTAGATACTGACTTGGTCCATTGGGGCTGCTACAACAAGTGACCACGACTGGGTGCCGTGTAGACATAAAATGCATTTCTCAGGGCTCTGGCGGCCGGGCGGCTGTGGTGGGGTCCCCACCAGGGCCCTCTTCCAGCTGCAGAAGTCGCCTTCTCGCTGCCCTCACACAGCGAGAGCAGAGAGGGAAAGCGCGTCCTCTCATGAGACTTTGACCCCTGTCCATTGAGGAGAGCTCTACCTCATGACCTCACCTGCTCGTCGCCACTCCCACAGGCGTCTCCCAACACTGCCCATTCCAGGGAGGGTGTCAACAGGCGATTTGAAGGGCAGCACTCATTCCACCCATATAGTAGATAGCCCTGCTTGCTTCCCATGTTGGAATGTCCGGCTTGGCTCCTTTCATAACCCCCGCCCCGCGTTCTCCCAATGTGGTCATCTCTATAGACCACTGTCTGGTTCAGTCCCAGTTCTCTTGTTGCAGTATTAAGCTGGTGCAAACAACTGAGCCATGCAGGGCTCTATGGTTCTCTTCTTTCCTGGTCCCGGTTTTCTTTCCCTGGAAGTTAATAATTGCTTCGTTTTGTTCATTTCCTAATTTTGTATTGTGCTTATCAGTTGTTCACATACTCTCGTCTAAAGTACAAATTTCTCTAAACATTGTAACACGGGTTATTAATGGGATTCATATTTTTCTTGGGGACTATCCTCCTAGAGATTTCTGTTCTAATGTACCAGGTATTTCCTCAGTCCTCCTTTCCCCGTGTATTTCTCTTCCAGAGCTTTCTTCTTCCCTCTCCCAGCATGCAGATGCCGCCCACCACACCACAAATGCGGATGCTCCTTTGTGGTGGGCATTGTCTGTTGGATTCCCTATCTTCTCCCATCTGGTGTTGTCCCCCCCACCCCTGGATTTTTAGTTTCTGAATATGGCTTGTCTGAAAATGAATTTCTTTTATTTTTATATTTTGATGGATGGTTTGGGGAGGGGGCTAAAAATTCTAGGTTGGAAATAATTTCAAAAGCATACTGTTCTGGCTTCAGGTTTTGCTCCTGAAAATTCCAGTGCTTTTCTGATCCCTGACCCTTTGTGCCTACCCTCCTTTTATTCTAGAACACAGCGCAGTTGTCCGTCTTTTCCCAGGATTCTGAAAATTTAAGTTGGTCTGCTTTCATGTGTTTTGTTTTATTCATTGTGCCAAGTATTCAGCGGGACTTTTCAATCGGGAATCTTATGACCTTCAGTTCTGGGGAATTTTCTTCTTTTATTTTTTTGATAATTAATTTCATTTGGAGTGAAGAAAGTCTAGCTCTCAAAATTGGTGGACTAATCTAATTTTCTCATATTTTTTCTTTTATTTTCCAATGTCTTGTTTATATATCCTAAATTTAAAATATACAACTTTTATAATAAAGTTTTAAAAATCTGTGGTATCATTTTTATTTGTTCCCCTTTATGTGGCATCTTGATCTGGTTTGGTGGATGCTTTATCTCCTTTGTTTCTCCTGTAAAAATGAATTACATATTTAAAAATATATTTTTATCTCTACATTATCTCTCTTTCCTTTTTTTCTGATGGTTCTTGTCTCTGTCTTTCTTCTCAAAGACTCTCCTCAACTCTCTGCTCCTCCTGGGGTTCTTACATATTAAAGAGTGAGCAACTAGCACGGATATGGGCAGGTCTGCATGCAAGGGTTTTCCTGCTGGTAGAGTTTCCGGAGGGTAACTGGTAATTTTGTTCAGAAAAACCACAAAGGTTGATACCTGCAGTCAGGGCTCTGGGGTTGATCAATCGCCCCCACAAAGGAATCTGATTTCCTGCTATGGGGTGGGACGGAGAGGAGAGGGTCCAAGCCGGGTTTCCGAAAGCAAAGCCAATGGCAGTTAGGGACTGTGGCAGAGCTTGATTCATTGTGGACACCTGGGTCTGAGTTCAGGAGCCTGGACCTTTGCTTCATCCTCTCTAGAGAGTGATCCCCACTCTGGATGAGGGGCGGTGAGAAGGAGACCCATAGCTTCTTTTATAGGATTTCATTGAATCCTGCATTCTCAGCCCACTCATACCCTCCCCTGAGAAACACCCTCTGCTTGCTGAGACTTCCTGGGTGCTGCAGTGTGATCTGCCCACAGCCCCTGCCCAGCCCCACATGGAGGGCACGCTGCCTCCTCTGGCTGCTCTCTTAATCACCACTAGGTCTGATCACCACTTTCAGGAGTTTAGCTGACCCCTCTCTGCTCTGATGCTTTCTATGTTCTCTTTGCTTTTGTGGGTAGACATCTTTTTATCTCTTTCCTGACACTTTAATGGGGTTTGGGCGGGAGTGGAGAGGAATGTGTGTGCAATTTATCATGTTTACTTGAATTTCCATTAAGCCAGAGCATCTGAATGCCTCTCATCCAGATTTGGGGTGATTCCGTTGTCTCCTGGCTGTTCGCATTTCCAGTGAAATGGCCTCACCTGTCATTTGGAGTTGAGGGGGTTAGGGGACAGGAGGGTAGGATCTGCGTGGCGAGAGCCCCTACTTTCAATGCAGAATGGGAGAGGGGGATGAACCAACCCTAGTAGCTTCCAGTGCGTTAGACACTGCTCCCGGGTCTGAGTGATTCTGGGCAGGCCTGACCGCTCTCAAGGAGGAAGACAGTGCCCGAAGCCTTTGTTAAAGCTCCCAGGTGCAAAGCGATGCTGTCTGAGGGGAAGGCCGCTGCAGGCATCCAGTGCCCCTCTGAAAGTGCTCTCTGCTCAAAAATAGCCTCTGGCTCTAGTGGAGGAAAGTAGCATCAGGGGTGCAAGGCTTGAAAGCCTCACCCAGGGTGCTTATGTGGGGATGGGACTGTCTGGAGGATGGGGACCGAGCTGAGAGTGGCGCTTCTAGTCTGAGCCCAGTTCCCAGGTGGGCCATTGGGACGAGCTGTGCCTACTTCTCCCCTGGGTTGAATTCCCTGGGAAGACAGTGACCAAGGACTCACGGACCATGCCCCGCCAGAACAGCGTGGCACAGAGCTTCCATCCTGGAGCTGGGTCCTGGTGATTCTGTCCGGAGGATTCTGTCCGGAGAGGCTGCCAGGAGGCTGGCGGTACAGTGGGACAGGGACCAGCTGGGGAGTGGCCTCTCTCTTAGGTGCAGCATGTTTTTATTCAGCTGGGAAAGTGCCAGGGCTTATGAGTAAAGCTTTCAGATTCTTGGGGAGCAGGTGGGCTATTGAACTCTTCTCTCTCAATCTCTGAACACAGCCAAAGGCATTTGGAACTTGGCCCACACTGATTGTAGCATAGGTGCCAGTGGAATCTGGGCCAGCCCAAATCAATGAGTCCTTACCCAGGCACCCTGGCTGTTGGGGCTTGCCTGCAGAACTGTGACTTTGCCAGCTGGATAAAGATTCTTTGTATAAAAACACTCATATGAGTGTGTAAACTATTTCCTTCCCAGGAGGTTTATTATAATACTGATCTTTCATTCCTAGTTGGAGAGAAAAAATTGTTCTCCAGCCCTAACCGGTTTGGCTCAGTGGATAGAGCATCGGCCTGTGGACTGAAGGGTCTCAGGTTCGATTCTGGTCAAGGGCAATGTTTCTATCTCTCTACACGTATCCCTTCCTCTCTGTAAAAAATCAATAAAATATATACTTTTTAAAAGTTGTCCTTCTTAGGTTCTGGTGTCCCAGTGTGAGGATGAGATCAGTGTCTGACCCAGCAATGTCTGGCTCTGATCAAGCCCAAGGTCCTGTTATCGAGGCCTGGGAAGGGAAAGAGGTCAGCAGGGGTGTGGAGGTGGGAAGATGATCGATGGAGGGGGGGAGGTGTATGGGTGGAATGAGTAGAAAAGTGTCCCTCCCCAAGGATATGTCTGTTAACCTGCAGAACCTATGCATGTGACCTTTTTTGGAAATAGAGTCTTTGAAGATGCAATTATGTTAAAGGTCTCAAGATGAGATCATTCTGGGCCTAGTCCAGTGGCTGGTGGGTAAGAGAAAGGAGGGGGCCATTTGAGAGGCAGAGACGTAGGGAAGAAGACCATGTGGAGATGGAGGCAGAAGTTGGAGTGACGCAGCCACAGCCAGGGAGCCACTAGAAGCAGGAGGAGGTAGGAAGGATTCTCTTCTGGAACGTTCAGAGAGAGGATGGCCCTGCTGACACCTGGTTTTCAGACTGCCGGCCTCCAGCCCTGTGAAAGAGTCTCTCTTGTTTTATGCCTCCATTTTTGTGACCGTGTTTTACAGCAACCCCAGTAAATGAATACAGTGAGAGAGACCTAGAAAGAAAGAGGAGGGAAGATGGCCGAGTTCTCACTGTGTGTTCATATGGCAGAGGGAGAGTAAGAGCAAGCTCTGTGGGGGTCTCTTCTTATAAGGGCACTAATCCCATGAGGAGGGCCGCACCCACCTGGCCTGTTTTAAACCTAATTATCTTCCAAAGTCCTCATCTCCAACATAGGATTTTGGGAGACTCAATTTAATCCACAGGACTCCCCATGCTGCATGGATATCCCAGCAGAGTTTTGGCAATTCAGTAGCTGGAACTGGACATAACTATGCTGCATGAAACAGGCAAAAATACCTGTTGGTTGAAGGCAAGATTAACCTGGAGGAGGGATGTTATATGGGGAATCAACAAGGAACACGCTTGTCTTGGGTTTAACTAGGTTCTAAATAAAGTCAAACTCAACAGTTTGAATGATAGTGAAGGCAGGTATTGCAGTTCTTCATAAGATCTGTGAAATGGGGGTTGAAGGGTTTCTCTGTTTGGGTCTCCTACCTTCCTTTTCTGGTATTCTCCTGCCAGGAGGGGTTCCCTGACTCGTTCCTGTTGTGTTATGGCTGAGTTGTGTGCCTCCCCACCCCCCGTTCTTATATTGAAGTCCTCACCCCCCCAGTGCCTCTGAATGTGACTGTTATTTGAAGGTCAGACCTTTACAAAGGTAATTAATTAAATGATGTCATTAGGGTTGGCCCTCATCCAATCCAACTTGTGTTCTTATAAGAGGAGGCTAGGACACAGGCACGCACAGAGGAAAGATCCTGGGGAGACACAGGGAAAAGTTGACCATCCACAAGCCAAAGAGAGAGGCTTTAGAAGAAACCAGCCCTGCTGACACCTTGGCCTGTACTTCTAGCCTTCCAGACTGTGAGAAAGAAATATCTGCTCTTGCAGCCACTCGGTCTGTGGTGCTCTGATCTGGCACCCTGACAAACTCACACATCTTCTCCAAGCCCAGCACTTCAAGTAAAACCCACCCTGCCCCACCCACAAACTCCTGATGCGCAGACCACCCGCACTCCAGGCCAGAGTCCCCTCAGCCTGGTGGGGCCACCAAGGACATACTGGAATCCCTGTTCACTCCTTTCTAGGTGTGAGACCATTAACAACTTACTCAATCTCTTGGTTTCCTTATTCATAAAACTGGAAATAATGAATGCAAATTAACATATGTAAAAGGGTTTAGTACAGCTGAGGACCAACCACTTTGGCACCTTCTCTAATTTTATATACTGTAGGCAATGTTTGCCATGTTTGCCACTTGGCACTGGGTAGCCTGTCTCTTTGGAAGAAATGCCCAGAGCTGTGAAGGTTGGGGCCTGCCTTTCATTGTTGTATTGTGAGCAGATGACTGTTCTAGTCACTTACCTTCTGGAAGCTAGGCAAGCAGTGTGATTGCTCTGCCAGAATCTTCCATTGAGGCCTTGGGCTCTTAAGTAAATGACACGAAGAACTGAGAGAGGTGACAGCAGAGACAAGACAGAGGTGTGGCGACAAAGGCCTAGTGACCTGATGGTGATGTCTACTGAACCATGCCATTGGTGGCATCCCAGCCGCAAGTGCTATGGGGTGGCTTTCTTTATCCTCTCTTTGTTTCTGCCTATTATCAGAACACTAGAGGCCCAGCACACGAAATCACGTGAAACCCAGACCCACTACACTGGCGGGACCCCAGACCTGTGTGAGTGAGTAGCTTGCCACAGTGAGCCACCGCATCGCACAAGCCCTGAGCCCCACCTCGCTGCTAGCCCCGCCTTGCCACACGAGCCACCAGCCCCTCCACCACAAGCCCCACGTGAGCTGCTTTGCACTACGTGAGTCATAAGAGCCTCGAGCCCTGCCACTGTGAGCCAGCAGGAGGAACTGAGAGCTGCTCCATGCACCTCCTGGTCACTGGTTGTTTGGTCATTTTGACTTTATGGCGTTATAGCCACTGGCCTTTTATAATATAGATGATCCTAGAATTCCCATTCATTTCATATATGTCTTCCAACAATTTTTATCTTTAAATCCCAATAACTTCCCTTTCTGCTCAAGTTTGAATAATTGGTTTCTGTTGCTTGCCACCAAGTGCTCTCAGGGGCACATCAACGCTAGTGTCTCTGCTTGTAGCCAGTTCCCTGTGCTCTGTTCTCTTTGGACCTGTCTCAGCTGGCAATGAGATTGGAAAATTGTCTAACAAATTATTTCACACTAAAGTGAGAAAGATTTCCATAAAGTAGTCATTTTTCCAAAAGCATTTGCATTTCAAAAGGGAAGGAAATAGGTAATGCTAAAACGTCAGAATTTCATTTAACTGTCAGTCTAAGAGTTGATGCCTTGCCCTGCACTGCAAAGTCTGGACACTGAGTTTTTGCTTGTAGGGCAAGAGTCTTGTGGACAGTGTGAGTAATGGGACCAGGCCCTCCAAACACTGTGATTAGCCAGAGCCTAGGGAGAAGATCAACTGCCAAGTAAATAAAGAAGCAGGAATCTTTTCACATTTCTGAAGAAGTGACTTTAAGGTCAACTCACTGTGCTTGGTAAGTCTCACCAGCGCTTGCAAGTGGGCCCTTAGCTCTTGTGATATTTACCAGATCTGCAGGCAGTTCTGGCCATTGTAGCTTCCTGAGGTGCTTCCGAAAAGCCAGCCCATGCTGCCTCAGGAATGCTTTCCAGTTCACTGGCCTGCCAGCCAGGATCACAGCCTGTAGGTCCTCGCTCACTCTTCCTCTCTGTGGCTCCCCAGTGAACAGGCCGCATGGAACTCCCCCGCACACTCCCACCGACCCTACTGTGTCCTGCCTGTCCCGCTCCTGGTTCTGGCTCTCTTCACAGGCTCTGTGGGATCTTTCAGCTTCTAGTTTCCTCTCCTTGATGGTCCTGTCCACCATTGCCAAATTACAAAAAAATATCCAAATTCACACATTATCTACAAAATATTAAGCCTGCGAGTCAAAGTCTTACTCAATCTGGGCCCTTCTTAGTTTTTCAGGAATGAGAGAATTTTAATCAATTGTGGTTTTAGGCCTCCAAGATGCTAACAGATGTTGAGAAAGAGTGAGTTTCCTGGAAGAACAACAATATTGGAAAAGTTGCCACTGGCTGGGTGTTCTGCTTCTAGATCTGTGTCCAATGAAGCCCAAATAATTTTCACAATAAAAGATGCGAGCCCCATGAAGACACAGTTAACACATTTGCTTCCGTGGATTTGTTAGTCATACGATCACGATTATGCGTCTGGATGGCATCGGAGGGAGTAAATGGTAAGTTATAGCTGAGGAGTGGAGAAGGAAGAGGTGGAGAAAGCCAAAATGGAAGCCAGATGAAAAGGCTCTCTCCTTTCCAGCCTATGCTCAAATAGTAGCAACAAATGCACGTACACACACACACACACACACACACACACACACACACACAGTCTCTTTACCCATCACCTCCTCAATGCTCTTGTGTTTTTAGAGCAAGCATTTTGTTTCTGAGTTCCCTTGTCCTTTGGACTTCAGTTTTCCTTATTAAATTATTGCCCATTTCCCTAAGAAGTATAGCAGACATGGGGGAGGCCTGTTAATGGTCATCTAGTTCCTCCTTTGGGCATCCCCTCTCTTCTTTTTTTCCTTTTCCCTTATACATTTTTTTTACAGTCCAACATTCTTAACAGTGTGAGGTGATCCAAGTCACAGCATCATGGTGATCACTTTCAAGTATGATACAGGGACGTCTTTGTCCAGAGATGCAAAAGTTATCATTAGTTATTTCAGATACTCCATTACGAGCTTGGGTTTGAAACTTCCTGCAATATTCTGTGCACCACGTGGACATTCTTAAATTTCACTGTGTTTTGGGATTAGCCACATTGCAGAGAGACACAGAGATCTAAGAATAAATTGGGGGGGGGGGAAGGTCTGCAGAAACAGATTTTATACTATAAGAGAGTAAATTATTAAGTGTTAGAAAGATATAAATGTTGCAAACAGTGTTTTATATACTGTGTCCAAGAGTAAACATGTGCCAAGTCTGGGGGGAAAGGCATTGGTTAATCAGTTTCTGGATGGCCTCTTCCTTTTGGTCTTAGCGCTGCTGTGCTGTTTTATAGGCCATAATCCTGTCACCAAAGAGAAGAGATTCTGAACAAAAGTTTTGAAGGATATGTCAATATTAGGACTAATTATTGCCTTGTTAAACAGTGAGATGGGGTTATTATAGATTTGGGGGTATGGCAGTTAAAATGTACTTAAGAAAAATCCTCACCTAAGGATCTGTTTCTCATTGATTCCAGAGAGAGAAGGGGGAGAGGTAGAGGAAGAAGGAGAGGAAGAGGGAAAGGAAAAAGGAGAAAGAAAAGGAGAGGAAGGAGAGGGAGAGAAAGAGACATCATTTGATTGCTTAATGTATGTGCCTCAACTAGGGCTTGAACCCTCAACTTGGATATGTGCCCTGACTGGAACTGAATGTACAACCCTTTGGTGAAGTGGATGATGCTCTAGTTATCTGAGCCACCTGACTAGGGCTAAAATGTACTTTTGAAAACAAGTTTCTAGAAACCAAGAATTTCCCAAATTTAATAAGTAACTAAAAGGATAATTTATAGAAATGTAGTCTGATCACAAAGCCAGATTATAAGACAAAAAGGAAATGATGATGTTAAATGAGAAACAGATTAGGAGTGATCCTTCTGGATTTTGGAAACTTCTTTCAAGGCAGCTATCCACCAGATAATGCTACCAAATGGCCTGTGTACCTACTTTTTCACAGTTTAGAAGGCTGGGCATCTGAAATCAAGATGTCAGCAGGGCCATGTTCTTGCTAAAGGCCTCTTCAAGCTTCTGGTGGTTGCAGAAATCCTTGGCCTTTCGTGGCTCTGTCTCATTAGTCCAGTCTCTGCCTCTGTGATCACACAGTGTGTCTGTCTATGTCCACATTTTCCTCTTCTTATGAGGACATCAGCCTTGGATTAGGTCTGCTCCAATTCATCTCAACTTGATTTCAAATAAAGTTGCATTTACAGGTACTGGGGGATTAGAACCTCAGCATCTCATTTGTAGTCCATGATATCACCATGGGGAGGTACATGTCATAAGTTCTTTGTTATTTATATAAAATTAGTATTAATAGTAGCTATTAATACTCAAAACTACCCAAAATATTAACTTCCAGCATGACATGAGTTCCATTGACTCAGTGAAACTGGTGAAAAACTATAAAAAACAAACAAAGCTTCTGGAAATGGTCTTAAAGGGAAAATCCTCTGTTTAAGAAAATTAATGAAACCTTGGTAAGAAAGGTGAGAGTCTGTGGTATTTGAACCAAGATTGACTGCTTCCTCCCCACTCCAAACTCAACAGAGTGGAGACTCAACTCCAGACTTCTGCAATCAAGAACACAGTGGTCCCTCTCCCCCAAGCACAGAAGGGTGTGTGTGTGTGTGTGTGTGTGTGTGTGTGTGTGTGTGTGTGTGTGTTTTACCACAGAAGAGGAGAGTGGCAATGTTTTCATACTGTCCACAGCTAACCATTACTGAGACTAAGTTCCACATGAGTGTGGTTGAGAGGTGGGGCTCCTACCTGCCATCTAGCTCCCATGTGTGGAATGTAGAGTCTACCTGGGACAAACCATGCTGAAGAGATTGACCCTGGTCACTCTTGCCCCAGCTTGTGAGGTGGTGATAAGAAGATGCAAGCTGAGAGGAGCTCTGGCGGCCCTTACCTCTCCAAGTTCTCAGCTCCCGGAGTGATGTTGTAACTCATAGAGAAGCTTGCCATTGTCCCTACCCCGGCTCCAGAGTCCTGTCTCAGATATTTTGCTGAAGGATGGGATTGGGAAGATGAGGAAAGCAGGCTACTAAGAAAAAAAGGAAAATTCCTAATATTTTGTTTCTTTCCCAATGGAATTCCTTTTTTAACAGTGCTGGGAAAAAGTCAAACTGAAGGTTACTCTAAAAAATGGTGAAGGTTGTGTGAAAGGCAATTGGGAGGAGATTCAAGATACAGACTGCTAGTAAACAGTAAGCCTGCTAGTTTTCAGGCCATGACCTAGGACAAGTCTTTAAGTCAGAACAAATATCAAACACTGACCTCAGAACCAGTTCCTTCGAAGGAGCCACATTTCATTAGCTTTGTTTGTAGAGCAACTAATGCTCCAGAGTATTGCAGAAAGCAATAAAGCAAATAGCCACTAATTAGAGGAGCTTAATAACTGGGTGTGGTCAGAAGAGAAGGGGGGTGAGAACCCTAACAAGAGTGTTGTCATCCAAGCATGGCTGTGATTATACCCACAGTTGTGCTTCTTTGAGGAGAATCATCAGAGGCTTAACACTATGGGAGGGAACAGATAGACTTTAAGAAAATAAACCACCACTCACTAAACAAGTAAACAAGCAAATAGCAAGAATGAATCCTGGAGAGGTGTGGATGTGTGTGTGTGTGTGTGTGTGTGTGTGTGTAGACTTATATCCAGGAGTTGCTATGATATATTATCTAAAATGCTCAGTTTTCAACAAAAAATTATGAGGCATGCAAACACACATTAAAAGTATAATCCATATGCCTAAAAAAAAAATCTGTCAAAGACACTGCCTGTGAGAGTTACCAGTGTTGGGTTTATAAAAAAAAAAAAGATGTCAAAATATCCACTATAAACATGCTCACAGAGCTAAAGGAAACTATGATGAAAGAAGTAAAGGAATGTATAATGACTATGTTGCATCAAATAGGGAATCACGATAAAGGGATAGAAGGTATAAAAAAAAGAGCCAAATGGAAATTCTGGAGTTGAAAATTACAATAACTAAAATAATAATAATAAAAATCACTAGAGGGGCTTAATAGTGGATTTGAACTAGCAGAAATAAAAATGTTGCTAGAGGGGCTCAGAACTAAATTTGAACTAGCAGAAGAAAGAATAAGTGAACTTGAAAATAGGTCAATAGAAACTATGAAAGTTGAAGAACAGAAAAAAACAAAACAAAACAAAAAAACAATATACACATATGAGAAGTGCCAAAGGATGGGAGTGAATGGAGCAAGAAAAAGTATTTGATGGAATAATAACTAAAAACATCCCAAATTTATAGAGAGATATTGGCTTGTATTTTTCTTTGTTTATAATGTCTTTGTCTGGTTTTGGTAGTAGGGTAGTGTTGGCCTCATAAAATGAGATAAGAAGTATTTCATCTGCTTCTATGTTCTGAAAGAGCTTGTAGTAGAGAATTCATAAAATTTATTCTTTAAATATTTGGTAGAATTAAGCAGTGAGTCCATCTGGGCCTGATGCTTTTTGTTTTAGAATTTTATTAATTATTGATTCAATTTATTTAAAAGATATTAAGATTGTCTGTTTCTTCTTGTGTGAGTTTTAGCTGAATTTGAATTTAAACTTAGACAAGTTTTATCTTTCAAAAAATTGGCCCATTTCATCTAGGTTATCAAAATGTGGACATAGATTTGTTTATTGCATCCCCAAATTTATTGAAAAACAATTAACCTACATATACAGGAAGCTTAGCCAACTCCAAAATAGGATAAATTTGAGTTCTATTTTGAGAGTCACAAAGAGAGTCGCACACAGATGAATCATAGCAAAAATGTTGAAAGTTAAAGACAATGAGAAAATCTTGAAAGCAGGAAGAGAAAAGTAAAGTAACTTATTATAAAGAAAACTCAATAAGATCAACAGCTGGCTTTTCAGCAAAAACAATGGAGGCCAGAAAGCAGTGGGATAACATTCAAAATGTTCAATAAAAAAACTGTAAACTAAGAATTCTATATCCAACAAGACTGGACAGCAAGGCTCAGTTGGTTGAGCATCACCTTACACACCAAGAGGTTGCTGGTTTGATTCCGGTCAAGGCACATGCCCATGTTTCAGATTTGATCCCCAGTCAGGTTGTGTGCAGGAGGCAAAACAATCAAAGTTTCACTCTCACATAGGTATTTCTTGCCCTCTCCCTTTATCTCTCTCTAATATCAAAAAGAACACCCCCCCCCAAAAAAAAATGAAGGTGAAATAGAGACTTTTCCAGATAAACAAAATCAGAAAGAATTCTTTGCTAGCAGATTTGCCTTAAAAGAAATACTAAAGAAACTTCTTCAGGCTGAAAGCAAGTAACCCCAGATAGTAATTTTAATTCACATGAAAAAAGACAAAGACCACAGGTAAAGGTAATAATGTAATTATAAGAGATAGTCTAAACTATAATAATAGTTGAGACCCACAGATTGAGAACCACTCGCAGGTTCACCTAAGACCACTGGAAAACACAGATATTTACATTATGATTCATAACAGTAACAAAATTATAGTTATAAAGTAGCAACGGAAATAATTTTATGGTTGGGGATCACCACAACATGAGGAACTGTATTATTAAAGGGTCGAGGCATTAGAAAGGTTGAGAACCACTGCCTTAGAGTAATCACAAAAACTAAAAATATATTGTAAAAATCAATAAAGAAGTTAAAATGTTACATTAAAAATATTCACTTAGTGTAAAAGAACAGTAAATATGAACTTGCAGAACAACAACAACAAAATACAAGGCATTTAAAAAACAAAAAGCAAAATGACAGATATAAATGAACTATACTAATAATCACATTAAATATAAATGGATTAGACAATTCAATCAAAATATAGAGAATCTCAGCTAGATTTAAAGTATTCTTCATTATCCACTGTTTATAGGAGACATACTTTAGATGGAAAGATAAAAGTGATTAAAATAAAAGGGTGAAGAAAAATAATGCAAACAACGACCGCATGAATACTGATATCAGACAGAATACACTTTAAAACAAAAATGTTATAGAGTAAAAGAGAGAATTTTATGATGTAAAAATCCATCATGAAGACACAACAATTATGAACAGATATTCACTTAATAACATGGCACCAAAATATATGAAGCAAAAACTGATAGAAATAAAAGGAGAAATAGACAATTCAACAATAATAGTTGGAGACTTCAAAACTCCAATTTAGAAATGTATAGAACAGCTAGAAAGAAGGTTAACAAGGAAATAGAAGACTTGAACAAAACTATAAATCAATTACATCTAACAGGAATCTATAGTTCACCCAGCAACACTAGAATTTACATTCCTCTCAAGAGCACATGGAACATTCTCCATGATCTGCTATATCCTAGGATATAAAGTACGCCTCAGTAAATTTAAGACAGAAATAATACAAGTTATGGATAGAACCAAAATGGCGGCCTATGTAGTCTCCTAAGCTGCTGCCTCATCAACAATTTAATAAAAAAAAACCCAACTAAAATAAAAAAGGACTTCACCAAAACCTCAGGAAAGCTGGCGGAGTGGAATATCTACACCTAGAAAGAAAGAGAGATTCACAGATTGGACTGGGAGCCACAAAGCTCAGAGAGGAAGTGTGGCCGCCGAATGCCTGCCTGGCGGCAGGAGGGGAAAAATTCCTGATTGCACGGAACCCTCTATGACTGTACTGAACCCCAACTCTGGCCGAAACCCTGTGGTCCCAGGCTCATACGGGTGGAGTCTGGGCTGTAGAGAAAGGCACCCAGAGACTCAGAGACTGGGAGACCAGGACCCGGGATCCACAGCCGGCAGGGTGTACAGTCGCACACGAGTGAGTATGCACAGAGGTCTGACCACGGAGGCTGCCGCTGCCTCTCCATAGCGGAAGGAGTCCTGACCCAGGAGGCGGCCTCTCCTTAGCGGAAGGAGTCAGAAGCTCCAGACTACAGAGACCAGCCCAACTCCAGGCAAGGCCCTGGGGCACCCACACTCTTGCACGAGGAACCTGGGACAGTCAGGCGGAAACTCAGGGAAGCCAGGGAAGGCAGAGGTCAGGCGGAAACTCAGGCGAGTGCACAAGGGCACGGTGAAAACAAAGAGTGTCAGTTTAGCCCTGAGACTCCGCCCCATCCAAGCTGAGCAGAGGCTTCTGCAGTTTTTCAAGTCTGATCCTATAAGACTGTCTCTAATACAGAAGCTATCCCAGAGTAGACACAGCTGATACCCACATCCAATTGGCCTGAAGGTTAATTCACAACAATAAAGACTTAGCTACAACAAGGCTGTGCACGCAGTCCACAAAGGGGAGCACCAAGAGTGTCTACCTCAGGAAACTGAGGAGGCTGACCCACTGGGCCATATAGGACACCAAACACACAAAGCCATCCTACCAACTCTGAAAAATAGTGATAATGCCGAGACAAGGAAATAGATCTCAAACGAAAGAGATAGAGGATATAGAGTTCAGAACTATGGCTCTAAGGTTATGCAAGAATATCCTAGAAAAGGTTGATAAACTTCATGAGACCCAACTAAAAAGTATACATAAACTGACTAAATTGGAAAATATTATGCAGAGATCCAACAGCAGAATGGAGGAACACAAGAATCAGGTCAAAGAGCCAAAAGACACTCCACTGGAGAAGCAAGAAGAAAAGAGAATCCAGAAAGTTGAAGATAGTGTAAGGAGCCTCTGGGACAACTTCAAGCACACCAACATCAGAATTATGGGGGTGCCAGAAGAAGAGGGAGTGCAAAATAATGAAAATGTATTTGAAGAAATAATATCAGAAAACTTCCCTCACCTGGTGAAAGAAATAGACCTACAAGTACAGGAAGCATACACAACCCCAAACAAGAGACAAAGAAAAATACTTAGAGACACATCATCATCAATATGCCAAGGGTAAAAGAAGATCTTACAAGCAGCAAGAGAAAAGCAGTTGGTTACCTATAAGGGAGCACCCATAAGACTATCAGCTGATTTCTCAACAGAAACCATGCAGGCCAGAAGGGAGTGGCAAGAAATATTCAAAGTGATGAATAGCAAGAACCTACAACCAAGATTACTGTATCCAGCAAAGTTATCATTCAGAATTGAAGAACAGATAAAGAGCTTCACAGATAAGAAAAAGTTAAAGGAGTTCATCACCACCAAACCAGTATTATATGAAATGCTGAAAGGTATTACTTAAGAAGAGGAAGAAGATCAAGTGAATTAAAAATCTGAGGAATAAAATAAATTGGTGAATATAATAGAATCAGGGGCAAAGAAAGGGAGTGGATTGATAATTATCAGGGTGAAAGGGGTGTGGGGGTGCAGAAAGAGACTGGATTAAAATCGTATAACCTATAGATGAGGACAATGGTGGGGGGAGGGGGTAAGGGCAGAGGGTAGGGTGGGAATTGGGTGGAAGGGAGCTATAGGGGAGAAAAAGGAGAAACAATTGTAATAATCTGAGCAATAAAGATTTATTTAAAAAAAAGAAAAATAAAGAAATAATACAAGTTATGTTTACCAACTACAGTGTAATAAAAGTAAAAATCAATAGTAGAAATGAACTTGGGAAACTCATAAGTGGAAATTAAACAACACACTCCTAAATAGTCAGGGGATTAAATAATAAATCAAAAGGGAAATAATAAAAGTCTAAAATTAATGAAAACTAAGATACAGCATACCAAAAGTTATGGGATGCAGCTAAAGCAGTGCTTAGAGGGGACTTTATAGCTGCAAATGCTTATATTAAGAAAGAAGAAAGTCCTGGCCCATGTGGCTCAGTTTGTAAGCATCACCCCATGCATCAAAAGTTTCTGACTGGCCGAAACCGGTTTGGCTCAGTGGATAGAGCGTCGGCCTGCGGACTGAAAGGTCCCAGGTTCGATTCCGGTCAAGGGCATGTACATTGGTTGAGGGCACATCCCCGATAGGGGGTGTGCAAGAGGCAGCTGGTCTATGTCTCTCTCATCAATTTTTCTAACTCTTTATCTCATTCCCTTCCTCTCTGTAAAAAATCAATATCATACATTGGTTGCAGGCACATCCCCGGTAGGGGGTGTGCAGGAGGCAGCTAGTCAATGTTTCTCTCTCATCCATGTTTCTAGCTCTCTATCCCTCACTCTTCCTCTCTGTAGAAAACCAATAAAATATGTGAAAAAAAAATTTCTGATTGGATTCCCCATCAGGGCACATGCCCAGGTAAGGGAGCATGCAAGAGGCAGCTGATCCATGTTTCTCTCTTACATCAATGTCTCTCTCTCTCTCTCTCTCTCTCTCTCTCTCTCTCTCTCTCTCTGTCAAATCAATAAAAATATATCTTTTTAAAAAAATATATTTTATTGCTATTTTACAGAGAGGAAGGGAGAGATATAGAGAGCTAGAAATGTTGATGAGAGAGTGGGCTGTGGGAGGGGCAGTAAGTGCTGCCAAAACAAGTGAAACTTACAACAACATTGTAGATTACCTTGTTTACCCCTGACTCTAAATAAAGCCTCAGCTTTGCAGTCTGGATCTGTTCTGTGGCCTCAGCCAGGCACCGAAGATACACCTAGACCTAGCCTTTTCTCTTTGTCTATCATTTCTCCATCCTTTGTTGCCCCTGCTCAGGCCAGCTGCACCAGCACAGCTGGTGTGACTGAGCATGGACCTATAAACCAGGAGGTAATGGTTCAATTCCCAGTCAGGGCACATGTGTGGGTTGAGGGCTCAATCCCTAGTATGGGGTGTGTAGGAGGCAGACGACTAATGATTCTCTCTCATCACTGATGTTTCTATGTCTCTCTCCCTCTCCTTCCCTCTCTGAAACCAATAGCAAAATATATTTTTAAAAACTAATACCAATTCTTTACAAACTCTTTCAAAGAATAGGAGAAAATGCTTCCCAGCTCATTTCATGAGACCAGCATTACCCTGACACCAAAACAAGACCAGCATTACCCTGACACCAAAACAAGAAAGCATAATTACATATCAATACCTTTTATGAATATGGACACAGAAGTCCTCAACAAAATAGTAACAAACCAAATCCTGAAACATATAAAAAGAATTACATACACTGAGAAAATGGGATTTATCCCAAAGATGCAAGGTTGGTTTAATATCCAGTAATCAATTGATGTAAAACATTTTATCAATAGAATATAAACAAATACTGTAAAAGTTACCTCACAGATGTAGAATAAGCATTTGACAAAATCCAACGCAATAGAAAGATTGAACAAATTAGGAATAGAAGAGAACTTCCTCAAACTCATAAAGGGCATTAATAAAATGCCCACAGATTACATCATACTTAATGGTGAAAGACCAGATGCTTTCCCATCAAAGTCAGGAACAAGACTAGATGACTCCTTTTGCCACTTATATTCAACATTGTACTTGAACTTCTACCATGACAATTATTAACTAGTATGTAAAAAACAACTCATACTGATTATAAAGGAAGAAATAAACCATCTCTACTTACAGATTACATGAAGTTGTATATAGGTAAGTCTAAGAAATCCACTAAAAATGTATTGAAATCAATAGTCAAGTTTAGTAGGGTTGTAAGATATAAGATCAATAATATGAAAATTATATTTCTATACACTTGCAATGAACAATCAAAAATGAAATTAAGAAACAATTTCATTTACGATAGCATCAAAAATAAAATAAAATATTTTGGAATAAATCTAACAAAATAAGTGCATTACTTAGCCTCTGAAAACAACAAAATATTTTTGAAATAAATTAAAGATGATCTAAATAATTGAAAAAGATTTCATGTTTCAGGTTTGAGATAATTAAGGTGGCAATACTCCCCAAACTGATCTACAGATTAAATACAACCCCTATCAGAACCTGGCTTCTGGCTTCTTTGCAGAAATTGACAAGCTGACTCTAAAATTCATGGAAAGTTTCTAGGTCCAAAATAGCCAAAAAGAAAAAGAAAATACTTGACAAGAAGAACAAAGCAGGAGGGTTCACACTTCCTTATTTCAAAACTTACTATAATGCAATGTTAATCAAGATGGTGTGATACTGGCACAGGGATACACAAGTAGATAAATGGAATAAAATGGAGATTCCAGAAATGAACTCATATGTCTGTGGCCAGATAATTTCCCACATGGGTGCCAAGACCATCCAACAAGAAAAAAATAGCATTTTCAACAAATGGTACCAGGATAATTGGATTGCCATTAGTGAAACATCTTGGATTTGGCAAAGGATTCTTAGGTAGATATGACACCCAAGACACTAGCAACAGAGAAAAATATATATACTTTTAACTTTATCAAAATTATGAAAAGATAACCCATAGAATGGTAGAAAGTATTTTATTTACTTATTTGTTTTTTTTTTTTTATAGAGAGAAAGGGAGAGGTATAAAGAGCTAGAAACATCAATGAGAGGAAACATCAATCAACCGCCTCCTGCACACTCCCTACTGGAGTCACGGTACATGCCCTTGACTGGAATCGAACCTGGGACCCTTGAGTCCACAGGCCGATGCTCTATCCACTGAGCCATACTGGTCAGGGCAGGAGAAAGCGTTTTAAAGTTATATATCTGATAAGGGACTTATGTCCAGGTTATATAAAGAACTCCTAACACAACAATGAAATGCCAACTAACCCAATTTTAAAAAGTAAGTAAAAGATCTGAATAGACATTTCTTCAAGGCAGATATACAAATGGCCAATAGCACATGAAGAGATGGTTGACATCATTAGTCATCCAGGACATGCAAAACAAAGTGCCACTTTGCACCTATTAGGGTGGCTATGATCACAATGTCAGACAAAGGCCGAAACCGGTTTGGCTCAGTGGATAGAGCGTCGGCCTGAGGACTGAAAGGTCCCGGGTTCGATTCTGGTCAAAGGCATGGACCTTGGTGGCAGGCACATCCCCAGTAGGGAGTGTGCAAGAGGCAGCTGATCGATGATTCTCTCTCATCGATGTTTCTAACTCTCTGTCCCTCTCTTTTCCTCTCTGTAAAAAATCAATTTAAAAAAAATGTCAGGCAAAGGCAAGTGTTGGGGAGGGTGTGGAGAAATCAAAACCCTCATATAGCTGATAAGCATGGAACATGGTGCAGCCACTGTGGGAAATCGTCTGGTAGTTTCTTAAAAGAATAAACATAGAGTTACTATATAGCCCAGCAATCCCACTCTTAGGTATATACCCAAGAGAAGTAAAAACATATCCACACAAAAGCTTGTACATGAAGGTTTATAGTAGCATTATCTACAGTTGTCAAAAGGGGAAACAACCCAAGTGTCCGTTGATAACAAACAGATAAACAAAATGTGTTGAAACAGTGCAATGAAAATATTACTCAGCCATAAAAATAATGAAGTACTGATACATTCTAGTACCTGGACAAATCTTGAAAACATTGTTCTAAGTGAAAGAAGCCAGTCATAAAAGATGATATGATTCCATTCATATGAAATGTCCAGGAGAGGAAAATCTACAAGACAGAAAATAGGTTCCTGGTTGCCTGGAGGTGGAGAAGTAGGAGCTGGCAAATAGGAGGTGCTAGCTGGAGAGTAACAAGTTTCTTTTGGAGGTGATGAAAATATCCTAAAATTGACTGTGGTGATGGCTGCATACATCTGTGATAATAACAAAACCATTGAGTTTTATTCTTCAAACTAGAGGCCCGTTGCCTGCAAGGATAGGGCTTCCTGCGGCTGGAAGATTCCTGCAAGAGGGCTTCCCTCCTGTCTCCCCACCACCTCACCTCCCTCCCTTCTCCGCTGCCTTGCTTCCTTCTCCGAAGCTTTGCTCCTTTCTGCAGCACTTGGCTTCTTTCTATGCTATCTTCAGCCTTCACTCCAAGCCTGTGAATGCAAATTAACTATAATCTTTGTTGGGTTAATTTGCATACTCACTCTGATTGGCTGGTGGATGTAGCAAAGGGGCAGTCAATTTGCATGTCTCTCTTTTATTAGTGTAGATGGTATTATATATAAAGTACATTTTACGTTTAGAAGAAAGAGACTATCCCAAGCGAAAACATAGCTGAGCATGAGAACTTTAGCAGTATAATTGCCTTCCTCAGATAAAGGCAGACCAGCCAAAGCACACAACCATCTGCGAGATTCCTATAAATTGGGAGGGCGGGGGAAGGCTGCCTTAATGCACTTCTCTTTATGGAGTGTGTGCAAATGCTGTAGGCAGTCCCACCTACCTTCTCCTCTTTGTTTTCCTCCTATCCTATTATTCTTCCCCCTTAGCTCCATGACACCTGAAGTGGGGATCAGATGGGATTGGGACAGTCTCTGTTCTCAGGACTGGGGAAGAGAGGACGTTTCCTCTCCCATTTGCCTGGCTGAAGCATGTCTGAGCAAGAGCTGTGCCAGTGTGGAGGCTCTTGTCAGGCAAGGAACAGAGCCATCTTGGACCCTGTCACCCTCAACTCTCCCCTAATTTACATGCTCCATAGCTTATTTGTAGTTTTACCAGTAAAACCCTATATTTTCCCCAAACTCTTTATTTTTGCTTTACACATACACATCTATAATAATAAAAGCATAATATGCAAGTCAACTGAACGGCTGAACAGCAGAATGACTGTCCAGACGACCTTCTGGACAAAGCCGGGGCTGTGAGGACCTACTCTTGCATGAATTTTGTGCGTTGGGCCTCTGGTTTATGTTATAATAGAGGCTGACTTTCTACAAAAGGCTTTTATGTATGCTTTTGATTTAAGCACCAAAAGTCCCACTTAACATCCTAATATGTAAAAATCCTGGGTCGTAATGACCAGTAACAACTGAGGCTCAACTAAGCGTAAGTCAGTCCTATAGTCAGTGCTGGGCTGTCACTGACTGCTTCCACTGCAGGCACAGTGCCCCAACATTGACTGCTGAGGAGGCTGCGAATCAGGGCCAGAGAGAGGCCTGAAGAGAGGAGCAGGGACTGATCCGTTGCCTCCGAGGCAGCTTTTGATCAGCATTTGTCTTTCTCTCCCCGTCTGACCAGCAGCTTCACCACCATTTCTCTCCAGACCTCCACTGGGGCTGCTGATCAGCCACACCTTTCTGATCAGGCTATTGATAGGCCCAGAGACTCTGACTGGCATAGAAACCGACAAATCAGAACCAAATTGGCTGGCAAGGAGGGCCCTTGGGGGAAAGATCAGGCAGGCAGAGGCAGTTAGGGGTGATCAAGCAGACAGAGTCAGTTAGGGGCCATCAGACAGGCAGGCAGGTGGGTGGTTAGGAGCCTGTAGTCCCAGATTGTGAGAGGGATGTATGCCTGCCGGTTTGGGCCTGATCCCATATTTGGACTCAAATGTACTTCCTATCCTCCTGCGAGGTCCACTAAGTCTCACTAAGTGGCTTGAGAAAAAGCCCTGTGCTCTGCGAGTCTATATTTCATTGCTCTGAGCGTAAAAGCATCCCTGTCTCAGGCAATGCCAGCTGGAGGCCACTCACACAGGGTCTGGGCTTTGGGTCGGGGCACACCACTGGTTCATTGGCAGGCTGGTTCTGCTCAGAGCATTTTCTATGCTCTAAGCAAGATTCCCCACTCCCCCTCCCAAAGGTGCTGTGGGAGATGTGGAGACAACAGTTTTCCAAAGTCCATCATGCAGGTGAGGTGACTCTTGCTTCTTCTCTCTGACACTGAACTTGGCTTCTGCCCTTTGTCACACATTGTCCGCCTCATCTTCATGGATGGAGCCACTATATCAGTCCACGCCACTGGGAGTGAAATGAGGCTCACTGCTCAAAGTAAGGGTGGGGAGAAGCGGGGGTGAGGGGGGTGGCCTGGTTGCTTGTTAGCAGCGCAGATTGCTGCACACCAGACCTCCAAATCCAGTCCTGCGTGTCCACAAGCTGCCCAGGGGAGCCCACGGAGGTGAAGCCGCACCGTCTACGGCACAGAGAGCAGCAGCATGCTCGCCCACCCCTGAGATGCTTGTCTCCAGGGGAAGGACAACGGAAGAGGAGGATGGAGAGAAAAGTTGATAAAGGCGGGAGCTACACAAAGGCAGTGAATGTGTTTTCCACAGGGAGAAAGGCCAATGTAGGCACTTTTTTTGCAAGAAAGATTGTTGGTGCAGTTAAGTTTCTCCTTCTCACTCCCAATCCTCATGCCCCAAAGGGAACCCGTGACCTGAGGACTGAGGACGAGCCAGAATTCAAGTTTTCAGCATCCTAGGGTCCTTTCCCGCACTGCTCTGGAAGCTGGGCTGCGTACCAGGCTCCCACGCCCTGGGTCTGCCAGGGCTGCTCCCCAGTTCCACTGCGCACACCTGGAGGCATGTGGGAAAGAGCAGGGAACATTTAAGACAGAGCATTTGCAGGTTCCAGAGTATTAAGCTGTATATAATTTTGCCTTCAGTGCCTCAGCACTCTGCGTCCAGCCTGTCAGTTGCCTTACGTAGTTGCATCAAAGCTCTGGATGGAGGGCCGAGAAGGTATTATTAGCAGCAGAAGCATGGTTTTAAAAAGAAAGTGCAGCCCTAACCAGTTTGGCTTAGTGGATAGAGCGCTGGCCTGCAGACTGAGGGGTCCCAAGTTTGATTCCAGTCAAGGGCATGTACCTTGGTTGCATGCACATCCCCAGTGGGGGTGTTGAGGGAGGCAGCTGACTGATGTTTCCCTCTCACTCTCAGGGATGTTTCTAACTCTCTATAAAAACAAAATCAATAAAAAATATTTTTAAAAAAGAGAAGAAGAAGAAAGTGCAGGGAAGAGAAGTAGAGATGGGGAGTTGAAGGAATCCCGACCATGCCAGCAGTGCCAGATGGTCCACCCTGGCAACAGGACATTTTGGCATGCTTTTTTGGCATTTATTTATTTGTTTGTTTGTTTGTTTATTTGTTTATTTACTTACTTACTAAAGGCCCAGTGCACAAAATTTGTGCATGGGGGTGTGTGTCCCTCAGCCCAGCCTGCACCCTTTCCAATCTTGGACCCCTTGAGAGATGTCTGACTGCCCATTTAGGCCCAATTGTGGTAGGATTGGGCTTAAACGGGCAGTTGGACTTCTCTCTCACAATCCAGGACTGCTGGCTCCCAACTGCTCACCTGCCAGCCCTCTTGATTGCCCCTAACTGCTTCTGCCTGCCAGCCTGATCACCCTCTAAACACTCCCCTGCCAGCTTGATTATCCCTAACTGCCCTACCCTGCAGGCCTGGTCACTCCCAACTGCCCTTCCCTCAGGCCTTATGGCCCCCAACTGCCCTTCCCTACAGGCCTGGTCAACCCTAACTTACCTCCTCTGATGGCCTGGTTACCCCCAACTGCCCTTCCTTGCAGGCCTGGTCCATCCCAACTGCCCTGCCCTGCAGGACATCTTATAGCAGCCATCTTGTATCCACATGGGGGCAGGATCTTTGACCACATAGGGGCAGCCATCTTGTGTTGGAATGACAGTCAAGTTACATATTACTCTTTTATTAGATAGGATTAACTTATGTATGTGTATGTGTATGTATGCTTCTTTCAATTCTTTGAAAATTTGGGAGAGCTCAGAGTCAGAAAATGCTGGAATGAGAATATATTATTGTTGGCAACTACAAAATGGATCACATAGGAAATGTCACTAAACCAACTTTGCAAATACAGGCCCAACTGCCACCCTTCATTTGCATGGCCAATGACAAAAGGCCATGGTGGTGATGGGCCGGGGAGACAGTGTTGTTGCCGACTGGACAGAGAAAATAAAGAATGGAAGGAAATGAAGACGGGTGTGGGAGCAGGGCAGGGGTTGGGGGTGGCCCTTCTTGGAAGCAGAAAGGAGATGGTTGGGGTTCTCCCCTCCCCCAGCATAAAACCTGGGGCCTGGAGACAACAAAAGGATTCTCTCCACTTTCATCAGAGACTCCAAAACCGTCTTACAGAAATGAATGAGGTCCATCTTGCCACTATTATTATTCCTGTTTAAAGATAGGTTCACACCTGAGGGTATAAGAAGAATGAGTGGTGGAGTATCCATATAATCCAGGAGTCTCTACTCTCCACAGCCAGTGCTTGGGTTGAGCCTGGGCTGCAACAAAAAGTCTCCAAAAGGGGGAGAAGAACTGTGTGCGTTTGTGGGTGTGAGATCGTTAGAATTCTGTGGTTGGTACTGTTTCATCTGCAAGACACCTGAGTGTCTTTCGTGCTCGTCCTGCAGACTCTCTGAGAGGATGATAAGCAGTAAAAGGGATGTGCAAATATCTTTTAAACGCCACCACAGATGCAAGCGTGGATATCAGTGCCAATGAAGGGCATGCTTTCTGTCGTGTGAGTTCTCTCACCCCAACCCTGTGGGGGTACGAACCTCACTCCAGGGCTCACTGCCCGCTCTGCCTTGCTCCCTCCCTTGCTTTGGTCCAGACCTTTGGTCACCCAATGCAACTGCCATGAACCCTTGTGTTGTATGCCTCCAGGTTCCCAAAGGAAGAAGTTTCCCATTCTGGACAAAGCATTAACAATAAAGGCTCTTGGGCTTTTATATTCTTTTCTACAAAGCAAAATTTATTTAATTGAAAAACCTGTCCTTGCCCTAGCAATTTGGCTCTGTGGATAGGGCATTGGTCTGCAGACTGAAGGGTCCTGGGTTCAATACCAGCCAAGGGCACATGCCTAGTTTCTGGGCTTGATCCCCAATAGGGGTATGTAGGAGGCAGCCAGTCAGTGATTCTCTCTCATCATTGATGCTTCTCTTTCTCTCTACCTTCCTCTCTGAAATCAATAAAAATCTATTTAAAAAAACACACACACAACAAACTGTCCTTAACTGTGCCCCCCTCCCCTTTTGGCATTAAAATGCCATTCTAACAGTCAGTGTTAAATTGTTGGTGCCAGTGGTTTTTTGTTTCCTTAATATGTTTACTTGGAAGAATTATAAGCTGGCCACTTTATATGGGTCCTCCACTTTTTGTTTTGTTTTTAACATTTTTTATTGACAATATGGGGATCACATGCTCAACCCCTTGCCTTTTGAGGCCAGACCCTGTGCCTGTAGTATGGACCCATACCTACCTACTAGAGCTTTTATCCGACACCGATGAGGAGAGGAACTCAGCCTAGGAGGCCTGTGGCTTAGGGACAAAGCTTTCTCAGAATTCAGGCAAGCAAGTGGGCATGGGAGCTCCTGCCAATGGGCATCAGAGTTCCTGCCTGGCCCCCGAGTGAGACCTCCACAGGGGCCGCCCCACGGAAGTCCAGGGGCACCTGCATCGCCCTGCTGCCCACAGCCAGTGTTTGTTCCCAGCATCCTTTTAGAGTCAACAGAAAACCATTTTGCATGATCATTAGGGGTAATTCAAGCCACTGCAAACGTTTGACAGGTATATTGCCCACTAATTAGAACTTTGTGGGAGGGCCGGCTCTCTCCCAGCCATTTATAGCGGTTGATTCAGAGGGAAAATGCGGTCTGAGTTTCAAATCGCTAAATTACTATCAAACTCCCGAAATGGTTCATACAAGGTGGCATCTGGGGCCCACCCAGGAGACCCAACTGAATCAGAAGCTATAATTAGCACTTCTGTCACGTGTTCTTTGCATAGCTCCATGCCCCAGGGAACCCTTTCAGGCAGATAGAAAGGTGGCTGTGAGACTGTACGCAGTCACCCCTACATGGGATCCGAGTTGTAATATGCACTGTATTTCAAAGACATTAAGAAAAGGAGCATAAGATATCTCATTAATAATTTTAATTGATTACACATTGAAATAATGTTTTTGGTATATTGTATTTAAGAACATAGCATTAACATTAATTTCAACTGTCTCTTTACTGTTTAAAATGTGGCTAGAGAATGCTAGCTTACATATGTGGTGGCTCACATTGTTTCCATTGGAAAGTTCTTCTCTAGCCTGGATGTAGGCGGGCTTCAGTGCACAAGCCAAATCCAGCTCATCACCTACTGTTGTAAATAAAGTTTTATTGGAACACAACTATACCCGTTTGTTTTTATGTTGTCCCTGGCTGCTTTCGTGTTGCAACAGCGGAGTTGTAGAGTTGCACAGAGACCACAAAGCCTACAATATTGACTGTCTGGCCCTTTGTTGGAAACATTTGCTAAGGCTTGGTCTAGACCAGTAGCTTCCAACCATTGTACCTCAAGAGTTTATAAAACATGCAATACCTGACTACTTAGTCATGGGCACTGACCTCTTTTTCCTTTGATTGTCAAATAAAACAATGACAACAGCCAATACAACAATAACTGTTCCAGGTGAATGAATCAAAATTATACTTCTTTTTTTTTGTCAGATTGGCAAAAAAATAATGTATTTTTTTAGTGTGCTACAGAATTTTAGTAATTAGTTTATGTGTACCATGAGATGAAAAATGTTGAAAATCACTGGCCCAGACTACCAGGGTTTGAATCCTGCTTTCCCCGTGTGTTAGCTGTGTGTTAGGCAAGCCCCTTTATGTGTGCCTTCATGTCTTTCTGCCAATGGGGGCAGTGATGAAGCAGACCTTTCTCCTAGAGGTTGTTGGGAGGATCAAATGAAACAGTACGTATCAACCATAGAGTCGGTGTTCAATAAATTCATCATCGTCGTCACCATTTTTCAGATGACATGATTGGGGGTCAGACAAGTTATGTGTGGCCCAGGGTCATAGTCACACAGCTCAATTTCATGCCTTCTAAATCATGTTTATTTATTTCATCGGAAGGCCTTTTAAAGATAAAACAAAAGGCCTTTTAAAGAAAAAAAGATGATCAAATGCCGGGAGGTGAATTCATGGTTTCTATGTATCCTCTTTCTTCCCAGCTGTGGCCTCAGAGTCATTCTCAACACAGCTCTCCAGGCTGTTGACACGAGTGGACTTGGCGTGTGAGCTGAACCCTCTTTGTCATCCCTGCTCCAGGCACACAGACCAAGACAAACTCCAATATAAACCACCTCTGCATATCAAATTAAAATGTATTATATGCCCTAGTTGGCTTGGCTCAGTGATAGAGTGTTGCCTGTGGACTGAAGCGTTCCAGGTTTGATTCTGGTCAAAGGCACATGCCTGGTCTCAATCCCCAGTGTGGGGCATGCAGAAGACAGCTGATCAATGATTCTCTCTCATCATTGATGTTTCTATCTCTCTCTCCCACTCCATTCCTCTCTGAAATCAATGTGTGTGTGTGTGTGTGTGTGTGTGTGTGTGTGCGCGTGTGTAAACATTTTTTAAAATGTACTATACTTTTGGGGTCCCCAAGAATTGTAGAGACTCAAAAAAAAATTCTTGGGCATATAATGTAAACAGAAATCCATTGCGTTGACAAAATCCTTTGCAATTTCTAAGACATCCATAGAAAGTTAACAGAGCAGATACTGTTACTCCATTCTCAGAGATGGGAACACCGAGGTCGGAGCATTGCTGACTGTTCGCCTTGAGAAAGCTAGTGAGAGCAGAACTTAGGTGTGCCAGCAGGTATCTGTGGCCACCTTCCTTTAGACCAGCATCCTCAGCTGAAGTGCTCTGGAACCTGCCAGTGAGAATCTGTGAAGCAAGCGTTCCAAAAGGTCTGTGTACACGTTCCAAAAGGTTTGCTTTCTCTCATTTTTCTTGAGACAGGTAGTCTCCCTCCTATGTGCTGATAATGATAAGGTGTTTGCATTAACTATTGCAGCAAACGCACCGCCCCAAAGCTGGGACACAGTGACTGTCGCTCATGATGTCGTGGGTGGACTGGGCTCTGCTGGGAGCTCCTTTGGTTCTACGTGGTTTCAGCCAGAGCAGAGGTCACCTGGGGGCTCGGCCAGGATTGCTCACTCCCATGGCTGCTGGCGGGGTGCTCCGCTGGGGCCGTGGGCTGGAATGCTCTAGTTCTCTCTAGATGGCCACTATGGGAGGCCCGGGCTTCTCCCAGCGTGGTTGCTGAGCTCTGAGAGGGAGTGCGTAGGAGTGAGTAGGGGAAGCTGAGCCTGGGTGTCTTAGGCCCCGTTTTAGAAGTTACCGGCATCTCTTCTACCACATTCTGTCGGCCAGCCCTGATTGGAGAAGAGGGGAACCCGACTTGCATTCCTCATGGCAGGAATGACAACGACTTTGACGCCACCTCCAATCCACGGCATACGGGTGCAGAGAGATGTGTCTCTGCTGTGGGAGGAACGAGGGAGCAAACAATAACAGATGGCAGCGGACTTCTGCTTTGGTCACAGATAAGACGTGAGACCGTGGAGTCAGCGGCCCGGCCGGCCCAGGGACGTCGGCCCACATCTCCGGGGCCCTTTCGATTTCCGAGGGAAGGCTGCCGTCCGCGTGTGCGCAGGAAGCCCTGCTCTCCCCATGCGTACTCAGCCTCTGCAGCCATTTCCCATGGAGCAGAGTGCCTGGTGAGCTCCCGGCTGTCCACACCTGCCGCCTGTCTTCATGGGACAGCGCGTCTTTCATGTAAGCACCTGCCAGCAGCACAGTGTGGGCAGATTGTTCGTCAGAGAATGCCACTGCCCCGTGGTTGGAAAGGGAGGGAGGAGAAACGGACATTAATTGTCGTGAGACGGGGTAGTCGCCAGGCCAGGAGGCACGTCTGTCACTCATTTACCAGCATTTGCTTGCTGGACAGACGGTCAATCAAAGTCTCCTGCAGCCAGGAGAGCAGCAGTGGCAATGCTGTGCCGGACGAACACTCTGCTTTAGACGAGGGGCCAGGGAGGGCTGGTTTCCAGCATTTCCTGCAGCTCTTACCAGATCAGGAAGAGAGGGAAGGGAGGACCAGGGAGAAGCCTGGCCCCAGAGCCGCGCTGCCCCCACAGGATGGGAGAGGCCGGAGGAGGGAAGCCCCCTCAGGCCGTCTGTGGAGTCAGCCCCTGGACTGGTCCCTCCGCCCAGCAGAAGGTCCTTCTACCTGCTAAGCCCCACTCCCAGCCCAGGGCCTTTCCCCATGAAAGCCAAACAGCCTTCAGTTCAGCGACGAAAAAGTCGTTCCTGCACCCAATGAAGAGACCTGTGCTGAGGAGTTCCTGGGGGGGTCGAGTGGGGAAGGGGGTTAAGGGGAAACTGTTTGGAAATCTGAACTGGGAGCACTGCACACACTCAGCTGTAAGCCCCCAGGGCAAATGTGAGGGGACAGAAGCTATGCTGGGGACCAGGTACGCCTCCCACAGCCTGCTTGAGGGACTGCCTCCCACAGAGCATCTACGTGTGGATGTCCACGGGCAGGGGATGCGTCTGTTCATCCATCCACTCAGCCATTCACCAACAAGCGCTGTTAAGTGTCTGAAGGAGCCACAGGTATTCTTGGGGGACAGGCCTCACAGCCCAGGAGGATGGGGCTGTGGGTCAGAGGTCACCTGGCCCCTCCCTGACTGCCAGGTGGGTAAGGGCGGGGCCACCGCCTGTGACCTCAGTGAGCTGTCAGGATGCAGCCATCTTCTTTTCCCAAAGGTAATAAAGAGTTGGAGGCTAAATTGAAAATACTCTTTGGGGGGCTCCCCTTCAGAGTGGAAGGCAGTTTGGGTGATGCAGTTTGGGTGATGGAATAGTGCTGTTTTCCGAAAGTTTTGATGGTTTCTGAGGACTGTTGGTCAGGGTATTTGAAATCACCATCCTGTAGCAAATTCCTTATTGTGTGGGGTAAAATACACGTGGGAGGAGCATTAGAAACATGGACCCAAAAAAGAATGAGAATTGTAATTCTGAGGACAGAATTCTTTTTGGTAAGTTTTTATGTAGTTAATTTGTTGCTAAATAAGACAATGGATTTTATTTCTCATAAGTGTTATTGGAAGGGGTTGGTCCCAGATAGCAGCCAACGTTTATTGAGCACTGGTTGTGTGACAGATGTTATCTCAGTAACTTTGTTGTATTATCTCATTTAATTCTGTTTTAAAAAAACTATATTTTTATTGATTTTTTACAGAGAGGAAAGGAGAGGGATAGAGAGTTAGAAACATGGATGAGAGAGAAACATCAATCAGCTGCCTCCTGCACACTCCCCACTGGGGACATGCCCACAACCAAGGTACATGCCTTTGACCGGAATCGAACCTGGGACCCCTCAGCCCGCAGGCCAACGTTCTATCCACTGAGCCAAACCAGTTTCAGCTATCCCATTTAATTCTTCCAGGGACTATCTGAAATGGGGGCTCTTATTACTCGAGAAGTCAGACCCTGCCCCCCCCCCACCCCTGCCCCGGGTTTCCTGGTTCATAACTGGCAGGTCCTGCAATCCCTGGAGGTGAAAACCTACCCCCTGGAGGAGCTTGTGGGAATAGCCACCGGCCAGGCCCAGAGGAGGAAACGGGCTGAGTCCGAAGGTCACTGCGGATGTAGGCCTTCCCAGCAGGGAGGCCAGAGACCAAGGGCGAGTTGGGAAGGGCCCTCAGAGCCACGTCCAAGGCCGTGGCCTTGACCGAAGGAGCTGTCATTGAAGAGCCGGCTGGACTCGGAATCACACTGGAGGTGAAACACAGTCCAGCCTGTGAGGACGGTCCACTCTGGCGGTGGCAGGTGACACGGGGCGGGGGGAGGGGAGGGAAGGGGGGAGAAATGGAAAGGGCGGGAAAGCCAAGGCAGGTGCCTCTCCCATATAAACCCACATCTAGTAAAACACACGTAATGAGCAATAATGGAACGAATTTCAACCCCTAGCTATTGCCTTTTTGTTATGTATCTTTTAAAAAAGTGATTGCTTTTAAGCCAGCCTACAAGATGGCATGGCTTGTTTAAGGTACTTAAAAGAGCAGATGGTTTTGGAGCACGTCGTGGATTCCTCGGGTGAGAGCTCCACGTGGCGTGCGGGCCTTTCCTTGTTAATCAAAGCAGGTTTGTCAGGTGTCCCAGCAACGGTGCGTCTGTGACCACGGTCCGCCAGGTGGAAGCCGTAAGCCGCCCTGGCTGCCTCTCTCCACATGCACTGTCCAGCACAATCCTTTCCCTAAACCTTTGCTGGGCTCACACACACACACACACACACACACACACACACCAACACACCCATTAGTCCACAGCAAGGCTATTTAGTTCTACTCTCCAACCAATTCCATTTTAGCACAATAAAACCTGAAGGGACTTAATGGCGAGCAATTGAGGGTCTGGTGAAATGTTTGTCTGGGAAAGGATGTGAGAGATGAAGCTTTTGGTCACGTTGAGAGCGACCTTGCCTGCAGGCTGGCGCGGCGGTCTGGACTTGCTCCGGGTTCATAGGGGCCGCCTCCTGGCCTGGTCTTCGGGGCGAAGCCACAGGCACACGTGCAGGGCCTGTGGTCCCAGGGCCTGCGCCTGCAGCGCTTTCCGAGCTACACTGGCTCCCGCTGCCCGCCCCGACTCCAGGTGTCTGTCTCCCTATCCCCACGGGGTTAGGTACATGGTTCATCATCTATTGCGTTTGACTTTCTTTTATGATCAATTAGGTTGAAGCTGTCAGCACTGCTTCATACCACTCTGTATCTTTCACACCCTTCTACCCTGTAATTTATAAGCACTACCCGTTTCAGGAGAGAGAGAAAAAGAAAGAAAGAAAAAAGGAAGGGGAAAAAAAGAGCCCTCCAGAACTTTTATTGGCTGCTGAAATGCACAGAAGATAGCCATGCCTGTAATCGGAATAACTCGCGTGGGTCCCCTCGAGGCTCCCTCTTCTAACCTCTGCATTGTTTTACCCACAGGATTTATGGAACCTGCGATCACCCCCTCCAGGCCCGGCCCGCTGGGGGTTTGTGGGGGAAAGGGCAATGCGCGCGGCCCCCTCCCTGACCCGAGCCGCCCCATAAATCAGGGCCCGCATTGGTCTGTGACGGTGAGACAGATGGCAGCTGTTGTCGGAGGAGCTCAACAGGAATCAGGGCCTGTGATCTTTCCTGTTGCTAACAGGCCCGATTTTTTATGGCTGTCAGCATCCTTGGAATGGCTGCGGGAGGCACGCAGGGAGGCGGGGGCGGGGCCGCGGCTCTCAGCTCCGCTTTCTTCTCCCAAGGGGGCGAGCCACAAAGGGCTTTCTTTCTTCCCCACAGGCCCGGCCCGGCCAGGGGCTCGGCCTCATAGTCCGTTTCTGAAGAATCTTCTTAGAGCGTGTGAAGGCCAGAGCTGAATGTAACCAAGACCTTCCAGAGAGGAAAATGGTGGTCAGCTTCCCTGTGCCCGGGGCACAGAGACCATCAGCCTCGCCTCCCTCCCTGAAAGGTGACAGCTGGCTCTTCCCACTGGAGTCACGTCTCACACTCAGGGGGTCTGAGGGCACAGGCTTGCTCCCCAATTACCTTTGATGTGGAAATACTAGGAAAAGCAATTCCTTGAAGCTGCTGGTGATCCCAACATCTGGATTGTTTGCTTTTTCAGAGGGATGGGCACTCAGGAAGGATGCAGAGGTAGGATGCGCGGGCAAAGGATGAAAAGCAAAGAGCTTGCCAGACAAAAGACAGGCATGCCAGCCCGCTCTGGGGTGCCTGATTAGGGGGTATTAGCGGCAGAGATCCGGTCATTAAGGTGGAGTCGGACCACAGTGGGTGCAGCGGCCTGAACACCAGCGTGGAGTAAACAGTTTATTAACAGTCCTGTGTGGTCCAGCAGCCTGCCTCCGACACTCAACCTCCCAGCAAGAACAGAGCCGGCCACCGGGCAGGGCTGTGTGGCCAACAGCAAACAGAGCCTGCGGAGCCCCGAGGAGAGAGTCATGGAATCCCAGATGCAGCCAAGTGCTTTCCGGGCAGGAGAGCGGGCCGGTTTATTTATTTATGCGGGGCTCCAGGCTTGCCTCGGACCACAGGGACACTCAGCTTGCAGACAAAGCAGAGACACCCACGAAATCACTTGCAGAGAGTTCCAGTGGACTCCCACGTTCGTAGAGACACTTGGGGTCTGCTGCGGCTCTTGCAGTAACTATTTGCCGCTGTGGGATTTAGCCTGCAGCCAATGTCCACTTCTCGAGTCCTGAGTCCACGGACAGAAGTGGAAGTGAGTGACAGTTCCAACCCTACTTAGGGCTCTCTGTAGGCCAGCAAACTAACCACACTCCAGAGGTCTCACCCATTCAAAAAAGTAAATGAGCAAACATCCTCAAAGTCAGTTTACAAAGAAGAAGAAAAAAGCCATTCAGATGTTTCTGGAAAGGGCAGGTGCCCTGCCTTTCTCAGGACTGATTGTCAGGTGGGGCCTCAGGTGTCAAGGGGGTCAGGACCCAGGTCAGACCTTCCGGACTAATTCAGCAGACAGGGAGGCGGGTGATGGGTTGTTCCAAACAGCCTTTGCTCAGAGCCAGGGCACGTGGCCTCCGAGTCGCCTGTGCGGCTGCTTACTGACTTGCCATGTAAAAGTGGTGGTAAGACCCCGCCTTTACCCTTCCTCCTTCTGGGCTCAAGGAGGCAGCAGAGGCAAAACAGAAGCTGAAATAGTTTGCTCCTCCTTGATGCAGCTGCTCTGGTGAGGGCTCCACGTGAACGTCTCCCACCCCAACTGTAAGGATTTGGGGGAGGCTTTTCCGTGTGTGACCCACATCCTCAGGCTGAGATTGCAGGGAGGGGAGAGTCCTGCCAGCTCCTTCCTACCACGAGGGGAAGTCCCACCCGCAGGAACCGTACAGTGAGAGTTCCAGAGACCTGAACAGACAGAAGACCTACTGTGGTGGCAGGGTAACGTCCCCCAGAGATGTCCCTGCTGTGACCCTTGGGACCTGTGACAATGTGATGTGACAAAAGGGGCTTTGTGGGTGTGATGAAGGATCTTGAGATGGGGAGATGAGGCTGCTGGGTCTGATGTCATCACAGGGTCCTTATATGGGAAAGAGAGAGGTAGGAGAGGCAGAGGAGATGTGATGCCATTGTTGGCAGGAAGGGGACATGAGCCAAGGAATATGGGCAGCTTCCAGAAGCTGGAAAAACAAGGAAAGGGATTCTCCCCTTGAGCCTTCAGAAGGATGCAGCACTGCTGACACCTTGGTTCAGCCTAATACGGAATCAGAAGTCCATTTTGGGACTTCTGATTCCTAAAACTACAAGATAATAGATTTGTTCTCATTAAGACGTGTAAGTTGTGGTAACCTGTGACAGCAGTAATAGCAAGTCAATACACTAAATAGCAAGTCAATACACAAAAATGTTAACCTCATTTTTAAAACTGCTTCGTTTCTCCTAACACAAACACCCAGCCCTGCTGTGATTCTGAACAACTCAGGAGAAAAGTGAAGAGCTGGGGTGGAATTTATCATTTGGCAACAGATTCAGTAGCCACTATAACAATCAGAACAAGTAAGCCTTGCATATGAGCCAAGGTCAGAAACCTGCCAGGACAGACGAAGGGGCAGAGACAAGGAGGGCATCCACTTTCATTTTGGGGGAATTTTGCTGCCACGGGAGGGTTTTGTAAAAGGTTCTCTGGACATCGTTGTTTTGCAGGCTGGTCCAGTGTCTGAGAAAAGCATGCTTAAGATTTTTTTCCTACTTGGTAAAGCTGATTTAAGCAAACAAATAACCAAAACATACACACACAGGCACACACACACAAATCCACACAGTTTGGTCCTTATTAAATTTTATTCTGCCTGATAGTACTTCAGAATCTGATCTCAGCTATCACGTGTTTTAAATACCAGGAAGAGTTGAATGCGGAAGCCACGGCTACGCAGACTCCACGAACCGCGCTCCCTCTCCGGTTGGCGTGGGTTTGCATACAGGCTGATGTATAGGAAAGCAGGGGCCCAGAGCGGCTGGAGTGTGGGCTGTGGAGAGAGAGAACTGGGTGTGAACAAATGGCCTCTATTCACACTAGTGAATGACCTTGGGTGGTTTATTATTGACCCTGAGCCTCCATTCCTTCCTGTAGAAGAAAGCTAATCCTAGTTCCTCCCTGCATAGCATCGTTGACAATGTTAGATGAGAGTGGTGCCCATTGGGCCCTTATCACCGGGCTTAGCACATGAGGACATAACCGGGACTCTACAAATGTGAGCGCGTTGTTACTGTAGTAATTGGATATGTGGGTAATTATTCACTTAAACAGCTCATAATCCGACCCCGAGGTGTTGAAGGGAGCGATGAAGAAAATTGTATGCATTTATTAATCACCTGCTACGTGCCAGACACTCTTTGGAGCACTCTACCTGTGAAGTAATGGAAGCTCAGGGAGTTTGAGTATCTTGCCCGGCTCACCTTGCTGCTTGGCCACAGAACTTGGATGGGAACCCAAGGAGTCTGAGCTGAGCCTGACCAAGCACTTTGCAGCGCGGCCTACCCCATTGCTCGTGCCCTGTGATCAGGGTGGTGCCCCAGGCATTTACCTGAAGATGAAATGATGCTGATTCATGTCTTGAAGATGCTAGCCAATAAGAGTCTTGCTTCCTGAGGAAATGTGGGAGGAGATGTGGAGGAGGGGAAATGGTTGACTAGGCAGGTGAGCTTGAAGCAGTCTCCCGCATGCCAGCTGGTTATGGTTCAGGAATGAGCCACCTTGCCTTGTCTTGTGGACACAGCGTGAGTGCCAGGAGGCTTGCCTGTTGTGGGCAGTCCTAGCCGAGATCACAAGCAAGAGTGGCTGTGCTTTCCAGGACTTCGACCAATGTGGGTGGCTGGGCTCTGAGCAAGAAGAGGGTAACAACTTCGGGAGGTGAGAGAATCCCTTTCAAAAATCCAGGAAATGTAGAAATCAGGAAAATTGGTCATACCAAATCTGCTGGCTATCAAAGAACAAAACTATTGTGAACTCCCAAGAAACAATAAATCCTGGAAGAGATTAAGAATCAAGTGATGGGAACCGAAGTGGGAAAATGCCAGGTTGAGAACTCAAGTTGGGCTCAAAGACTGTTCTCATCCCTCCCAACTCCGGTTCTAATTCTACCAGCGCTTCACATCTAGTAAGCTGCCAGGATTTCCTTTGCTCACACGGTAGCTGACCCATCTGACCTGCAGGCAACATATTCCTGAATAGTTTGTAAACCAACTGAATCTTGTCTCCCCTTGCAGTCCTGAGCGCTTGGGGAATTTCTTTCTTCCTCTTCTCCCTTCCTCCTCCTAACTTTCCTCCTCTTCCTCAGCCCACTTCCCTTCCTTCCCCCCCCCCCCCCACTCCCCGGGAGGCATCTCCTTCTCATTCCTTTTCCTCCACATTCCCAGGTTAGACGTTTGGCAGTGGGAATGATTTAATTCCAAGAGGATACAAAATAAATGGCCTGGCTGAGAAGCCTTGAGGATGATTCAATATCGCCCTCACACTCTACAGTTGGAGGTGCGTAGAGAAATATAGCAAAGACAAGGATCTTCTGTGAAAGGAGGTGAAATTAAAAACAAAGCAAAACATTGATTTTTCAGGGTCATACTTTGAGTTTAGCGCCAACAGTTTTATTTTCATAAAATATAATACAAAAAGTTAAAGTGAATCCCTTATGTGTTGCAGCGGGATTAGGGTGTCCTTGAATGTAAGGAAATCGAAGGGTGATTGGTTAAAGCATGTGCATTGATCCCATAGTGAGGAGGCTGCAAGTTTCCATGACTCAATAAAAACAGTTCAGCCACGGCTTGCGAACCCAGGTGGGTACTGTTGCCCTGAAGACGATTTCCATCGGATTATGTTGTGCCGAGGCCTGGGTTTCGTTAATATTTTAGAATCTGATCTCAGCTATCACGTGTTTTAAATACCAGGAAGAGTTGAATGTAGAAGCCAAGGCTAATGCAGACTCCACAAACTGCGCTCCCACTAGCCGTCCTTCCTCCCTCCCCGGTGGGGCTGCAGGTCTGGAGAGTCAGTGACTCTTGTTTCAGAAACAAGTAGGCAGAGCCACTCAGCGCAAGCGGGGGCCTGAGGGAGGGGGACGGCTCACTGAACAGACAGTGGAGACCTGAGAGGAGCCAAACGAATAGAAACCAAGGACAGAGGAAAAGAAATGAACAGCAGGAAAAAAAAAAGGAGTAAAATTGATAGTACACCCATCATCTTAGGCCCTTCTTGCACACAGCAAGTATCCTATTCATACATCATTCATTCATTCATTCATTCATGCCATCTCATCCTATTCTCAGTCTCAGGAGAGACTGAGGTAGCGGAACATCAAAAATAGAAGGGACAGCAGGAATGAAATAAATGAGGGGCGCATACAGAAGGCAAACCAAGGCATGAAGCTAACAGGAGTCAGACAGAGGAACACTGTCTTTACCAGTCACACAATCCAACCCCCAGTGGCACATTCATGTCTTTTGGATCAGGTTGTTGGTCCACGTGTGTTTCTGATGCTTGTTGGGGGGAAAAAAAGAAAAGATAAAATCAACTTCTTTGTTTATTTTCGTATTCCTCACCTCAGCGGGAATAATGAGGGAACAGGAAATGAAGAGAGTGTAGATGTGAACATGGAGAGAATTAACAGGGGTGGGAGTCAGCTGGGAAGCGCAGCAGAGGATGGGCCAGGGAAGCAGAGGAAGGAGGAGCGGCAGCCACAGAGAAGGGTTCCTGAGCATCCTGCCTAGGAACAAGCCCATGTCTGCCCTTTCCCAGCATCCCAGGCCAGAACGTTCCATCGTCTACTGTCTCCCTGATTCACCTATCAGCCCCTCTCTAGGGCAAGAAGATGTTCCATAAGTGCTTGTTGACTGAGGTCTAAAAGCTATGAATGGAAGAATAAGGACAAGGAAAGTCATTAGTTGGGTGAGATAGAGATCATGGGAAATAATCGTAAGAGACATGTCGTCAGGGACAAAAAGGAAAAGAAATGTCTTCCAGGTGTTGGTTTGGGTCTTTCCTTCTCAGCAAGTCCCTCCTGACTCTTTTAGAAGAGATTGCCCCTACTGTGGACTTCCACGGCTCTGTGCGCTTCCTTCACAGAGTACAGTGGCCTGCCCTGTGCGCCGTGCTTCCTACTGGACATGAGCTTTGCGCACCATGGCAAGTGTGTCCATCTGGCTCACTGAGATATGTGGTACAATCTCTTGACGTTCTTGTTTCTTTATCTGTAGAATGGAATTAACAATCCCCACCTCCTAGGTGCTTTGTGAGGGTTACAGGGGGCTGTGGAAAGTATTGAGCATTTGTTGGCCTCCACAAGAAATAAGACTGTTAGGCTGAAGATGATAGAAGACCATTTTGAACTTAATTCTTTTTTGAAAAAGGTGGTACAGGGAGCTTTACTGGTTTGAGTAACCAAGCTAAGAGGAGGATGGGGAGGGCCAAGGGAACGTGAGTACCACGAAGCCTCCTGATTTCCTTGGTTTGTTGAATTCATTCTCTCCAGCTCTGGCTGTCTCCACAATCCTGCCCATGGCCACCAGCACCTCCAGGCTCACATGCGGACAGTTTCACAGCTAGAGAGCAAAAACGGGGCTCCTCTCTCTTGGCTCCAACTTAAAAATAAATCCCAAGAAAGTCTTTGATGAGTCCCATTCAGATTGTTTCCTCATCTCCTATGATCCTCATCTTGCTCAGGGTCTGGAGGCACTATGAGTGTCCCACTTTGGGTCAAGAATCACCTTTCAAAAGAGGGCAAAACGGGCCCTGGCTGGGTGGCTCAGATGGTTAGAACATCATCCCAATATGCCAAGGTTCAATCTCTGGCCAGGGCACATGCAAGAATCAGCCAATGAGGGCATACATAAGAGAAACAACAAATAGATCTCTCTCTAAAATCAATCATTATTATTATTTTGAAGATGGCAAGGAGGAAATCATAGTAGGCTAGCCAGCCAGGCCTCTCTGTCTCTATGATGGCCACTAAATGGAAGCTGTTAACAGTAATGGTGGTAACAAAGGCAGTAAAGGGAGTGAAGAGGAAATAGCAACTTTGGGGTTAATTTTTTCACTCTTACTTTAGTTGCATGGCCCCTGCCCCTGGCTTTGGTAGCATAAGGAACTGGGAGTCACACATAGCACTTGGTAAAATCCTGTGTTCACGTTTGACTCACCCACCAGCTACTCTCAAGGTGATTGACCTTGGAATTGCCTCCTTTCCCCTCCTCCTCTTGCTTGAATCAATATCCGTCAACCTCTATAGAAGCAGGCACTGTGCCTTCTATTTTCTTTTGCCTACCTGGCTGTAACCACAGAGTGCCGTGTTCCCCGTGGTTATTGTGTGCTTTTTAAATCATCGAATGAACAAGCAAACGAATGAATAACATCATGAAGCTTCAACCATGTTGCAAAATGTTTTCTGTGAAAGCATCACACTGAAAACAATTGAAAAATATGCCTCAGAAAACGTCTCCTATGCCCTTGGAGCCTGTCTATTGGACGCCTAAGATGTACAGGTCTGTGTGCTTGGCCCCCTTCCTGAAGACATGGAAGATTTCCTCCAAGAAGTTTCCAATTAAACGACTTCTTCATTGTCTCTAAAGAAGCTACTTAAATATTTCCTCATTGAAAGATTAATGTAGCCTAGCCCCTTGTATTTCAGCTCTGAGCTCCTTGCTAACCCTACAAGTAAAATCTAGTCTGAAAAGGCAGCAGAAGCGAAAGAACACGCCACCAAAGAGCCAGCAGCAGGCAACGTGAGCACCGAGCACCGTGCCCCGGGAGAGCTGAGCTCTGGGGGAGCAAACGAAAGAGCCAGTCGCTTCCTGTGCAAGCTGTCCTGAACCAGCTCCTGACCCAGGTGAGTTTGGAGTCGTATTTTAAAGGGAGTTAGAACCATGCACTGAAGTTAGGAGTCAGGACAGGAAACTGGGAAAAGGAATGACCTAATCATAAGCATGAATTTAAAAGCAAGGCAGATGGATCTCTTTTTGCCTGTCCTGAGGAAAATATATCACCTCTCAGATTCAGGGGGGACAGGAGGTGGGTGTGAGAGAGCGGATGGGGACGCTGGTGGGAAGTTGCTCCGGAGAGCGCTCTCCTTTCCCTGGGCTGTTTCCAGAGGCAGATTGCCGTGAAGGTTCCGCACACAGACGAGAAGCCAGGGCCGGAGCAGCTGGGGTTCACATCCCCGGAGAATGCTGACAGGCTCAGAAACTTGGGATCTTTCAGAGCAGCAGAGGGCATCTCTGGGTGGTCGGGGAGTGATATCAGGGTATCTGGGAAAGACAACAAAATATGTGTGAGGCACGTTGAAAGCCAAGTCCAAGTGTCCATCTGGATTTACATAGGCGACTAGCATGAAAAGAAGCCCAAAGGAGTATTGACGGGTCCAGATGGCCCAGGCTATGCTGCGTAACAAACAGTCCCCAGGTTTGCTTCTCGCTGACACTTCTCGCCCATTGCACGCCTGCATCATGGCCACTGGAGACCTGGCTGATGAGAGCTCTGTCTGGACGCAGGCCACCATCACTGGCAAGACAGGACAAAGAGACTCCCACACCAGTTCTCAAAGCTTCCACCTGGAAGTGAGACGCAGCTCTTCCACTCTCATGTCATGGGCTAGAACAAGTCACTGGTCATGTCTAACCTCAAAGTATCTAACCATCTCCTTTTACTTTAATTTTCTAATAAAAAACACTTTGGCCTGGATGGTGTGGCTCAGTGGTGGAGCACCAACCCATGAACCAAGAAGTCACGGTTTGATTCCCAGTCAGGGCACATGCCCAGGTTGCAGGCACAGTCCCTGGTGGGGGGACGTGCAGGAGGCAGACAATTGATGGCTCTCTCACATTATTGTTTCTATCTCTCTATCCCTCTCCCTTCCTCTGTCTCTAAAATCAATAAAAAACATATTAATTAACAACAACAAAAAAAGACTTCAAATTTTCAAGCTTAACAAGCTCTATGTTTTTAAACTTAATCTTCATCTGAATTTAGTTTAATACCTGCAAGTGGAAAAGCTATATATGTGAAACCCTATTATGCAAATAGACCAAATGGCAGAACAACCAAACAACTGAATAACTGGTCCCTATGATGTGTGCTGACCACCAGGGGGCGCACACAGAACATGGCAGGCAGGTGGCAGAGCACAGTACATGGTGGAATGGGCTACGGCAGGATGGTGGAGCAGGTGAATGGGGGTGCCAGACCAAAGCAGGGCACTGTTCACTATCATCGGGGCGAGCCTCTGGTTGTTACTGAAAAGTCTTTGCTCCCACGTACCACGGTCCCACTCTGTACTCACACCTGCTGCTAGAGCTGGCCCTGCTTGCACTTGCTGCCAGTGCCAGAGCCGGAGCCTGACACTTGTCCCAATCATTCAGCACTGTCAGCGGGTGTGAGCAGCCGCTGCCTGGACAAATTGCCCCTCAGGGCTTCTTCACCTCACCCTGCTCCTGAGGGGTGATCAGAGCCAGTAGCTGCCTCTGGCAGCCACTGTTGGCACCCAGTGCCGGCCCCGATTGCTCAGCATTGTCAGTGGGTGGGAGCAGAGTCTGCTAGACCCAATCGCCCCTGATGGCTTCTCCACTTCCCCCTGCTTCTGTGGGGCATCAGGGCAGTGTCCGCCCCTCACACCTGCTGCTGGTGCTGGCCCTAATCACTCTGTGCCATCAGCAGGTATGAGTGGGTCTGGTGTTATCAGCGCATGGGAGTGGCAGCAGCAGAAGCAGGGCTGCCAGCAGACAGGGGACTGGGAGGGACAGGGAGGAGGGGCCGAGACTTGGCCCTATGCCTACCGCAGCCTCGAGGCCCACAGTTCTTTTCAAGATGCACGAATTCATGCCCTGGGCCCCTAGTAATAAATAAAGAGGGCTAGATTATGTTTTGAGGTGTCATCCCTGCTGAATGAAGAATGCGTTACAAGAGAGTATTATTGGGGAGTCAGAGGTATCAGACTGAGCCTGACATGCAGGTCCACTTGCCCAGGGGAACCCCCTGAACAGAAGCATCTTTGCTTTGCTTACGCACAAGCAGGCCCAAGGCCAGCGGCGCCTCGGAGCTCCTGGGACAGCCTCTGCCACAGGGAGCAGCCAGCGCAGGTGGGCAGCGCGCCCGCGAGGGAGGCCACGGAGTATTTGCTAATATGAGGGTCGCTGTCTCTGGTGAGAAGGCACTGGGGACAGTGAAAACCTGCCTCCTGTCCACAGATCTCCTCCAAGACTGATGGCATACCGTGTCGTTTAGGGATTGGTGTTTAAAATGAAGCGCAGTGGTTTGCAGAGGAAATGTGCAGTGGTTCCTCGAAGGGGAGGCTGAATCCCAAGCTGCTCAGGCCTGTGTGTAACCTATGGATCACGTACGGATGCAGGTCCTCGCGGGGAAGTGAACAAGATGGATGTGGTGGGCCGAGATCGGTTTGGCTCAGTGGATAGAGCATCGGTCTGCGGACTGAAAGGTCCCAGGTTCGATTCTGGTCAAGGGCATGTTCATTGGTTGAGGGGACCATCCCCAGTAGGAGGTACACAGGAAACAGCAGGTCGATGTTTCTCTCTCATTGATGTTTCTAGCTGTCTATCCCTCTCCCTTCCTTTCTGTAAAAAATCAATATGTTTTATATATATATATATATATATATATATATATATATATATATATATATATGTTAAAGAGAGAGAGAGAGAGAGAGAGAGATGGATGGATGCAGTAGGTGGTGTAAGGTGCCTCCCAGGCCCCTTCGGAAGTGAAGCAGCTGGGAGTGCTGCAGGCACAGTCCTCAGCTGTCAGCCCCTCTGCGGGCCCGGCCACCTCATGTGCAGGCAGCTGCCTCCCTCAAGACTGCGTCCCATTAAAGAGCAGTGACATCCAGTGACTGACCGATGAGGGGCCACATCCCTGGCAGAGCCAGGAGCATGGGTCAGTGTCCTGAGGTGGAAGCAGGTGAGCCAGGGAGCTAAATGCAGTCGCTGGTGTCACGGGGGCAAGTCACCATGAGGTCAGTGAGCCAGGCAGGCACAGACCACGGAGGCCACGACTGGCTGCAGGAGCATCTCGGATTTTACTTTAGGGGCAGAGGAAGATATGGGCCACTAGTTCACTCGGGGGTATTCTGTGATTTAGGAAAAAGACACTCTTCTCTCAAAAAAAAACAAACAAAAAACCACAAAAAGTTAATGTTAATGCAGTGATGAGTCTAGTGTATGATTTGGCTGTGGGGACGAGGCCGGCTGACCCTAGCTGCGGAGACCTGTCAGCGGAGAGGAGGGGGGGTGAGGAGGTAGGAAGGGTATCAGATCTGGAGTTTAATCGGCAGCACGCTGCCGAGGCTCATGGAAACAGCGGTTCCATAATTCAAACGGCATCTTCAGTCATGGCCAGACATGTGCACCTGATTAGGCATCAGGCAGAGCTCCTGCTTCGAGGAGGCACCCTTTACTATGCCTGGCTCTCCCCTCGTGCTTGCTCAGCACCCTGGAAGTGGGGTGTGTGTGCAGCCGACAGCGTGCCCGCACTGCCCACGCCCTCCACCTGTCCGCGCCCCGCATTGTCTGACAGCGGGTGAGGCTGCGCTCCTGTCCACGCCTCGCTCTCCGCCCGATTGGCGTGTTGAATCTCTCCTATCAGATAGGAACGGTGGTGAGCTGCCAGTGCGGAGAGCCAGCCAGAGCCGCTTCAATAAGAGGAAGGCTTGTTTATCTCTCACAGGAGAGAGTCCAGACGCGGGGAGCAGGACGATAGCCCCGGATGATCACAGAGCTGCCATAGGAGCCCGGGGCCATCCGCATCTCGCAGGAAAGGAGACAAGAGGAAGGAAAGGGGAGTGAGGGCCCCACGTGGGTTTCATCTTTTAAAGGAGCTTTTCCATAAATCCTGTCAACTGGGGCTCAGACTCCATTGGCCCTGACTTAGTTACCGCTCCTCTCCAACTTGTTCTGATGCAGACACATCGCTGTTTGTATTAAGAGTAAAAAAGGCCTATGTTTATGGCTGTAAATATTGTTTACCTCAGCTCCGAGGAATGAACCATTTCTTTTCTTAGAAAGGACATTTCTTATAAACGTTTAGGTTTCTCCTTGAGTTTCCACGAGCCTTTTTTTATTTTTTTATTTTTTTATTTATTTTATTTATTTTATTTAATTTTATTAAGGTATTTTCTGTGTACATAGTTTACCATTGCCCCCCCCCCCACCTCCCATTTATGCCCTCCCTCCCCAGAGTTCTGTGTTCATTGGTTGTACTTATGTTCATGCATACCAGTCCCTCGGTTGTTCTCCCATCTCCCCCCAGGTCTCCTTCCCCTCCCCGCTGTCATTTGGCAGTCTGCTTGTTTTATGGTGACTATCTCAGGACCATATGAATAGAGTCCGCTCCTCCTCTGGTTCTCACTGCCCCTTCCCCTGGGTCCCACTGCTTCCCCTGGGACACACGGCTCGCCCGGGGCAGACTGCACCCTGGGACACTCGGCTCACCCGGGGCACTCGGCCCCCTGGGACACTCGGCTCACCCGGGGCACTCGGCCCCCTGGGACACTCGGCTCACCCGGGGCACTCGGCCCCCTGGGACACTCGGCTCACCCGGGACACCCTTCCCCTTTGGGGGGTACGGCTTACCCGGGGCACATGGCCCCCTGGTCCACGAGCCTTTTTTTGTGTTTACTACCTGCCGTTATAGCTTCAGCGTCCCCACCCTCACCCTCACCCTGCCCTGGAGTCTCCCTCCTCTCGAGCATTCTGTGTTTTTCCTCTCCAGTCCTAGGACCTCCTGTTCTGTGTGGCTGGAGCTTCCCGCATAGTTACTCCCAGATCAGCAAGCGGAGAGGTGCTAGACAGGCTCCACACAGACAGAAGTCAGTGAAGCACAATCCCTGCCCTGGAGGGCCCCTCAGCCTGGCGTGGGGCCACCTGGGAGAAAGACGCGCAGTCCCGCCCCCCGCATGTGCTCTAGTAGCTGGACTGGGCGCAGCGCAGGCAAGGAGAGAGAGCTCTCCGTGGATGCGAGGAGGCTTCTCAGTAAAGCTGACCCCAGACGTTGGAAGGAGATGGAGTAAGCATTTGCTCCGCGGAGAAAGGGAATCCCAGGCGGCGGTAACAGGCCCGGAGGACAAAGCCGGTGAGAGGACTGGCACGTGCGGGGTGCACGGAGGCTAAAACACACAGGCAGAGCCCAGTCGGTTGGTGAAGCGGGTCATAGCTGGAAGCTACAGGACCTTCTAAGTTTTCCAAATTTCAAACAACCCATCTATACACGTATGAGCATATGCATTATATATTATACACACATGCACACATGCACACATTTGTGTCTATATGAACATGTCTTATTTGCAACGTGTGGGTGGCCTCAGCAAGTCTATAAACGTAGGCAGAGCATTAACAAACCAAGACATTTCTGAAAAAGAAAAGAAAAAGATTCTGGTTGTTGGCTTTGCAGCCCCAGTTCTGACAGAGGAGGCTGAAGTGCTTCAGCTGACCTGAGCCTTCCCACCAGCAGGCTGCGGAGGCGTGTGGGCTGGTGCAGGTGCTCTAGCGTGCGCCATCTCGGTGTTCCTATGGCACCACGGAGTGCTAGAGTCCAGGACGGTTTGAGATCTCTAGTGCACTCGAGTCTTCCCCGCCTTCAGACGCCAAATGTTCTCACTTGGACGCGTACTTTGCTTCCCTTTCAAGAGACAGAGCTGGCGCGAGTCAGAGGGTGAGGACCCTCCCCCTCCCCACCTTCCCGGATTATTGGGTTTACTCTGCATTCGCAACATGTGTAAGTGCTTCAAAGGGGACCGGGCAGACATCACCTCACCTCGCTGGCTCCTGGCTCCACATGACAGGCCTCCTGGGCACTTTTACGACATTATTGGCTGAAAACATTTAAAATGCCTTTCCTCCATAAATGCACGCGTGTAGAGTTTCCCCGTTTCCCTGCAATACCAGCATTATAGGGAGGAAGTAGACGATTGGACAACTTTTATTTTTTTTCGAGAGACTCATACCTGGAGAAAAAATACCTTCCTCTCTGTTAATGGTAGGACCCACAATAATGCACTTCATGGTTACTCCCTTACCAAATGGTTTGCCCTGATAGGTTACGGTGTTGTAGTGAGTTTGTAATCATAGCTCTTTAGGAAGAAGCAGGGAGGGGGTTAGTATACGTGTTAAATTGGTTGGTGGGATTCTGGAATGGTGTGTGTGTGTAGGAAGACAGGTAACAATAATAATATTTTGAAATCTACTCCTAAACCTAAAACCTAATTTGTCAATTTTGTTATGAACTTTTAAAAGTATTGAGTTTTCTCCTTTTTGTTGTTGTTTTGTTTGTTTGTTTCAACTAATAGTGAATGTGCATCTGGTTTGACGCTGGGCACGTGAGGGACCATGAGGACATGAGGACGCCGAGGCCCTGCCCCAGAGGAACGTGGTGTCTATCGGCTGGGAGGCAGGAACCCTGGCTGCCACGCCGGCCGGCGCTCAGGAGCCGGAGGGGTGTTAGAGCTCACGCGTCCCCACTCTCCTGCTTACATTTTCAGATTTGATTTCTGCCCCTAAAATGAAATCCTCTGTTCAAACCAACAAGTTCCACTATTATAAAATGTCTCAGAGTGTTTTTAAAAAAGTCTTTCTGATCATTGCTCAACTGTGGACCATTGTCTCTGGGTCCAACTGACACCAGTGTCTTCTCTGGCCTCCAAGTCCCAACGCTGCCCCTGTGGACTCTCCTTGCTTCTGGAAGGGAGGGTCAACTGCCCCAGCTCCCATTCCACAATTTTAATCTATTCCAGTGTCATTCGGGGATCATTTTTAGGTATGTCTGTATACAATATACATACATGTGTGTATATAAATGCATATACACATGTATGTCTGTATAATATACATTATATATATGCATATGCATTATATATTATACACACATGCACATATTTGTGTCTATATTAACATTTCTGTTTGTGCCTCTTTTCCCCTTCATACTAAAGGTAGGTAGGAGACAATCAGACAACTCATTTTTCAGAGTGGAAGGTCATGGGGAGAAGCAGGACAAAGTGCATGGAATGTGTCTGGATATCAAAAACTGCAATATTGACAAAGAAATGAAAACATTAGTTGGTTTATGGCCCTAGATTTCACAACTCAGGGAATACAGGGAGTTGTGTAATGACTGAAAGAGGCATGTCCCTGAGATGTACTCATAACTAAGCTCGAGCCACCCTTTTGGAAGTGAGTAACATTATACAATGCTAGTGATAAGATCACCTGGAGTTAACTTGACCCAAACCCCCGTGTGGCAGACAGAAAATGTCTGCCTGGGGAGAAGCCTGACCTGACAGCCAAATCCCTACAGGGCTTATCAGCTTTATGGAAACATGCTGGCAAACACCCCTTCCCCTCTGGGCCCCAATCCGATGCCTGCATCCCGGGGGTGGGGTGCGGGGTGCTGCTCCCAAGGCATTGGCTCTCAACCTCATGGGCACATGGAGTCACCTGAAGAACTTCAGCATCACCCCAGCAGCGCTCCCTGCAGAGTCTCGCCTGAGTGGTATGGGCGAGGCTGGCCCTGGGCCCTTAAAGGTGGTTCCATAGTCCCACCAACTTTGGGAACCAGTGCCGTGCGGTCATCCGCCCAGATACTTGATATTTGGGGCCAGAAACTCCCAAGGTGGCCTGTCTCCTCTCCTTTTCCAGAGCAGAAGGTTGTGGAGAGAAGCAGGAGCCCATGATGCGTCTGGAGACAGGCAGCCCAGGCTCCCCTTCAGGGACCCAGGGGCCGTGCGGCTGTGGCCATGGCCGTCAGTGCCCTGCTTGTGGGGACCCCGTAAGAGGCACCCTAGGAATGCAGAGCGGGCAGCTGCGCTCTGCGTGCCTGTGCCGGAGCCGCGGTCCCAGAAATGAACGGTGGGGCAGCACAGAATCCAGAGGACAAGAGGACCCTGTTTCAGCAGATCCATTTATAAGGAAAATAGCAGACGCAAAAGGCACACATGGGAATATTGTTATTGGAAAGAGCATTTTCCTAAAGAATTTTTATAAATGGAAACTGCCTCAAGTTCAGGCCATATTTAAAAACACAACCACATGGGTGGCAGGAAGAGGGAACAGCTGTGTTCAGATGTTTCTCTGAAGGGCTGAGCATCCGACCCCATTTAGCTGTCTCTTCCAGGCCTGGGTGGCTGGCGTCCTGCTGGGCTGGGACCCACCCCCAGCCCTTCTGAGGCCTCTGTGACCAGCCAGATAACAAAGCCCGGCACTGGGAGAAGAGCTATCCCTTTTATTTTATTTTATTTTATTTTATTTTATTTTATTTTATTTTATTTTATTTTAAATATATTTTATTGGTTTTTTACAGAGAGAAAGAAGAGAGGAATAGAGAGTTAGAAACATCGATGAGAGAGAATCATCTATAAGCTGCTTCTTGCACACCCCTACTGGGGATGTGCCCGCAACCAAGGTACATGCCCTTGACTGGAATCGAACCTGGGACCTTTCAGTCTGCAGGCAGATGCTCTATTCACTGAGCCAAACCGGTTTTGGCAAGAGCTATCCCTTTTAGAGATAAGGTTTTCCCCCAGGAGGACTCAGGAACAACTCATTTTGCTACTGGAGGGAGAGTGGGCACTGACTATGTGAGCGAGTGATAGACGTCAAGTGGCCCAAGTCCCGGGAAGGGTCAGAGTCAGGGGTGGGCAAACTTTTTGACTAGAGGGCCACAATGGGTTTTTAAACTGGACCGGAGGGCCGGAACAAAAGCAACCTGACCATGCTGGCACTCTCATCTTGGGCTGCTGGTGAAGGAGCGGAGGGGAGAGCAAGAGAACTCGCTGCTCTTTCGGCTCCCCGGGCTGGATAGAACAGCCAAACGGGCTAGATCCGGCCCGCAGGCCGTAGTTAGCCCACGGCTGGTCTGAGTGCAGCAGAAGGCCTAGCATTGCCTCAGGCGTAGCTCAGGGATTTCTCTCACTTCCTTTGACCCATAACGGAATGGACTGGGCCAGTTTCGGGTATTTCAGGGATTGTTTGGGAATGGAATTGAAGGGATTTGGAGAATTAGAGAGAATCACTTCCTGAATAGATGAGTGAATGTTTGTTGTGGTGCGTAGTGTAGGCTGCCTTTTGTGGCATTTTTTGGAAATTGCCATGGAACTTTGCTTTTCTAGAAAAAAAAATTTCTTTGTTAAATGAGGTATCTGGTCTACCACCAGCTCCATGAGGCAGGCCCAGCATAGCAGCAGGCCCAGGGCAGGTGCAGATAGATGTGTTTTTAACTAATGAGAGAGTAGAGGTCTCCCTGGAACTCTCGGGAAGCATTGGTCAACAGAACCTGCGCTGTTCAAGCTTGTGTTGTTCAAGGGTCAGCTGTCCTCTGTGGCCTACAGAATGCCTCGCACTCGTAACCATAGGAAAGGGTTCTTGTCAGCTAGCAGGCTGCACTGAGTCTGAGCACCTAACTGTGCGGAGGGGGCTCAGTGTGGGATGGCTCTCGCCTGGGAGAGCAGGGATGCTAGCTGGGCAACGTCCCTCATTGTGGACAAAGCCCTGGCTGTCATCTGAGAACACAGAAGTCTACTTGAAAAGGCCCCACTGACCAAATCTAGGATAATCTGAACATCAAAATAAACAGAGGTTATAAGGAATTACAATCTTTTGAATAGAATAGTAATCGAGTGTATATTGAAAGAAATGAGTAAAGAGACAAGTGTGCGGAAGGAATGTGCTTTCTTACAGTCGAGTGCCAACGCATGCCTCTATAATTAGTGGTGACTTCCCGTGGAAGGGCCACCTGCCCAGCAATGCTCAAACATTGGGGGCTCAGCAAGCAGCCTGCGGGGAGAGGGGACAGGGAGGGGGAAGCGAGGGGAGTGTGGGAGGTAGCCTTGGCATTTTTAAGTTTTTTCCTTTTGGAACACTTTATTGAGTTGTAATTTACATACATACAGTTCACACATTTAAAGTGTATGATTCCGTGCCTTTTAGTATATTCCCAGATTTGTGCATGATCATCACTGTCACATTTTCAATACTTTCATCACCCCCCCCCAAAAAAAAAACCCTATACTTTTTATCTATCACCCCCATCTCCTCGCCCCAGCCCCAGGCAACCACTAACTATTCTCTGTCTCTATAGATTTGCCTGTTCCATACCTTTCATGTGGACTCCTACAAATGTGGCCTTCAGTAACTGGATGCTTTCACTTAGTAAGTTTTCAAGGTTTATCCAGGTTGTAGCGGTTATCAGTGCTTCTTTCCTGTTAGACAAATGAGCCAAAGGTTGTTAACTTCTTCACAGAGCAGGCCTAGAACTGGTAGCTCAGGAGGTCACTGGGGCCACACTCGGAATTTTAAACCTCTAGTTGCTTTAAGAATAGCCAAACAAGCAGACGTTTGGCCATTGGTGGTCTTCCTGCTTTGCACACCCTGGGAAACTACACCGAGCATCTGCTGTGCATCCATGAGACAGAGCCCTAGGTTCTAAGGTCCCAAGGTGCTACATACAGCCCTCGGAGCTCTCTCGCCCGAAGACTTCCTGCCTTGTTGCTGAGCAACACCAGCTAGACACCTGAGCTCCCTTCCCACGCCCTGTCCCCTGGATTCCCTTGGCCCTGCTCCCCTTTGGGATGGTGGCCCCCTTGCCAAAAGGCTATGCACGGTCTCGTGCGGTGAGGAACTTTGCCTTGCATGCAGTCCCATCCCAGCGTTGCTCAAGAGAACTTAGTGTGTGTCACTGCCTCTTGTGGTCATCTCTTCTTCCTCGAACATCCCCTAATCGCTCATAAACCCGACAACTTCCTTTTCCTTGCTGAAGAGCATTTCACAAATGGATCGACCACTTTTTGTTTATTCATTCATCACTTGATGGACATTTGGGTTGTTTACATATTGGAGCTATTATTTTTGCTGTTATGAGCATTTCATGTACAAGCTTTTGTTTGAACACTGGGTTTCATTTCTCTTGGGTAATAGAGGTAGGTGTAGAATTGCTGGGTCATATGGTAATTCTATTCTTAATCTTTTGAGGAACTGCCAGATTGTTTTCCACAGTGACTTAATCGTTTTACATTCCCACCAGCAGTGTACAATGGTTCTTATTATTCCACATTCTTGCCAACCCTTGTTATTATCTGACTTTTTCTATTAGAGCTATCCAAGTGTGTTAAATGTGAGGTTTTTTGTGGGTTTTTTTCAGCTTAAAATATTACACATTTATTTTTAAAACTTTATCTTTATTGTTGAAAGTATTAATGACATCCTCCTTCCCCCCATTGACCCCTTCTAGTCCATCCTCACTGTCCCCATCCCAGGCCTTCGCCACACTCTAGTCTGTGTCCATGGGTTATGCATATATTCATGTAAATTCTTTGGTTGATCTCTTCCCATCCACTCACCCATCCCCGCCCTCCCTCTGAGAAAAGACAGTCTGTTGCATATTTCTATGTCTCTGGGTTTGTTTTATTTAACAATTTATTTTGTTCTTTAGAATCCACATATGAATGAAATCATGTGATATTTGTCTTTCTCTGACTGGCTTATTTTGCTTAGCATAATACTCTCCAGGTCCCTCCATGCTGTCTCAAAGGATAAGAGATTCTTCTTTTTTGCTGCTGTATAGTATTCCATGGTGTAAATGTACCCCAGCTTTTTCATCCACTGTCTACTGATGGTCACTTGGGCTGTTTCTAAATCTTAGCTATTGTAAATTGTGCTGCTATGAAAATTGGGGTGCATATATTCTTTTTTATTTATTTATTAAGGTATTATATGTGTACATAGCTTACCATTGCCCCCCCCCCCGACCTCCCATACATGCCTTCCCTCTCCAGAGTTTTGTGTTCGTTGGTTGTACTTATATGCATGCACACCAGTCTTTCGGTTGATCTCTTATCTCCCCCAGATCTCCCTCCCCTCCCTGCTGTCATTTGACAGTCTGATTGTTTTACGGTGACTATCTCAGGACCACACAAATAGAATCCGCTCCTCCTCCGGTTCACACCGCGCCCTCCTCCCCCCCACCTCGGGTCCCACTGCTTCCCTGGGGCACACAGTTCTCCTGGGGCACATGGCTGCCCTGGGGCACACGGCTCTCCCGGGGCACACGGCCCCCCTGGGGCGCTGGGGTCACGAACTGAAGGCGCTATGCCAGCTCCTCGCTAGCACGGCTGGCGGGCTGGGGCAGCTGTGGGTGGGAGACCGGGCTCCAAAACATCTTGTTCCGGGCGGGCACGGAACGGCTGCAGACACGGAGGCCAAGCTCCAAAGCAGCCCACTCCCTGGGCCCGGGGTGAAGCGAGCTCTGCTCTCGGTGGGCTTCCCTCACTCGCAGCAGCGACTGCGGGTGCAGCAGCGACGGTGGCTCCTGTGGCTCCATTTAGTTTTAAAATTCACATGGTGGCAGTGGCGTCCCTCCTCTGGGGCTCGGCAGAAGCTCTGGCCTGGCCATGCAGCTGCAGGACTGACGGACTAAGGGCTCGCTGGGGCCACGAACAGAAGGCGCACGCCAGCTACTAACCAGCATGGCGGGCGGGCTGGGATGGCTGTGGGCATGGAGGCCGGGCTGAGATGGTTGCGTGTGGGGAGACTGTGCTCCAAGGCATCTCGTTCTGGGCAGGCGCGGAAGGTGCGGCCGAGGCCCGGCATCGGTTCCCTCGCTCCCACGGTGGGCAGGCTGGGAAGGCCAGGCTCTGAAGCAGCCCACTCCCTGGGCCCGGGGTGGAGCCAGCTCTGCTCTTGGTGGGCTTCCCTCACTCGTGGTGGAGGGCGGCTCCGACGGCTCTGTTTCTTAAATGGTGGCAGCGGCGTTTTTCTTTGTCTCTAGTTATAGCCATTCTACCAGCTTCCTGTGGATCTGATGTGATTCCTTTTTGATTTTAGCTATTGTTTTTTCCAAATTGTTGATGAGGTGGCAGCTGGACTGGGGGTGCATATATTCTTTCTGATGGTTGTTTTGGGTTTAAATAAATAAAATAAATAAATAAAATGTTACACCTTTATTAGCTCACAGATCTATAGGTCAGAAGTTAGTTGGGCTTGACTGGATTCTCTGCTTAAGCTCTCACAAGGCCAAAGTCAAGGTATCAGTGGGCTGGGCTCTTATCTGGAGTCTTGGGGAAGAATCTATTTCCAAGTTGTTGGCAGGAGTCAGTTCCTTGTGGTTGTAGGACTGAGGTCTTCGTTTCCTCGTTTACTACCAATGAGGGAAGAGGGTCACTCTGTGCTCTTGGACCCATCTCTTTGGGATGTGCTGCCAATCACGGCACATCAAATCTTTCTCCTGCTTCAAATCTCTGACTTCTTCCTCAGTGACCAGCCAGGAAAAAACCCTCTGCTTTTAAAGGGCTGATAGGATTCAATGAAGCTCCCTGGGATAATCTGCCTTTTGAATAACTCAAAGCCAACTGATTAGTAACCTGAATTACATATGCAAAATCTCTTTTGTCATGTAATTTAGCATCATCAAAGGTGTGCTGTCTCTTCATAGTCACAGTCCCAGGTATTAAAGAGAGAAGTCTTGGGAAGCATTTTAGGGTTTTGTCAACTTCATATATACCTATAAGTAACTATTCTACATGTGTACCCGGAGCCAAATACAAGAATGTTCATGATAAACCCCAAATTGTGATATAGTCATAAGATGCAATTCTGTACAGGAGTAAGAAACATGTGAACTACAGCTATGTTCATCAACAGGGATAAACCTGATGAACAGTGTTAAACAAAAGAAATTTATCACAAAAGAATGCATAAATTGGCCCCTTTCATGTAAAATACAGATAGAGGCAAAATGAGACTGCTATGTGGCAAAATTTTACATAGGGATGCACAAAATGTGGTAAAACTATAAAACAGGGAAGGAAATTATTCTTACAAAAATCGGGATGCAGTTACTTATATCTCAGAGACTAGGAAGGAGGATGCCTCAGGGAGAGGAATGTAAGACTCTTCTAAGTTACTCTCATGTTCTACTTTTTAAAATCTTCACCCAAAAATATGTTTAGAAAGAAGGGAGAGAGAGAGAGGGAGAGAGAGAGGCCACACATGTTACAACTGATCATGGAACTTGCAACTTAGGTATATACCTTGACTTGGAATAGAATCTTCAACCTTTTGGTGTCTGGGTGATGTTGCAACCATCTAAGCCACTGGACCAAGGATCATGTTCTACCTTTTAGCCTGGTCTCCTTGTGGCTTTGATTTGTATTTTCTGATAACTTACTGCTGTGGGGCATCTTTTCATGTGCTATTTGTATATCTTCCTTGGAAAAGTGTCTGTTTAGGTCCTTTGTTCATTTTTAAGCTGGGTTTTTTGGCCGTTTATTACTGACTTGTAAGAATTTATATATTCTTGATACAAGTCCCTTCTCAGAGATATAATTTCAGCTATTTCTCCTCTCCTGTGAGCAGTCTTTTAGCTTCCTCAGAGTGTCATTGGAAGCACAAAAGTTTGTACTTTTGATGAAGTCCAGTTTATTTTTTATTTACTAGAGGCCTGGTGCATGAATTCATGCACCAGTGGGGTCCCTCAGCCTCGCCTATGGGATCTGGCCAAAACCAGCTCTCTGACATCCCCCAAAGGATCCCAGATTGTGAGAGGGACCTGCAGGCCAGGCTGAGGGACCCCACCGGTGCAGAATCAGGCTGGGAAGAGACTGCAGGAGGGCTCCAGGGCATGTCTGGCCCATCTCGCTCAGTCCCGATGGGCCAGACCCTAGCAGCAAGCTAACCTACTGGTCAGAGCGTCTGCCCCATGGTGGTCATTGCATATCATATCAAGCGATTGAGCGGCCTTAGCATATCAGTTGCATATTACGTTTTGATTGGTTGAACAGCTGACTGGATGACCAAAGACTTAGCATATCAGGCTTTTATTATGTAGGATGCTGTTGATGTTATAGTACTTAAGATTTCATTGCCAAATCCATGATCATGAAGATTTAGATCAATGGGGGGAAAAGGAGACGTGTGTAATACTATATGTAATACTTTAAACAATAAAGAATTAAAAAATAAAAAGATTCAGTTCTATCTCTTTTTTTAAGGGTTTTATAGTTTTAGCCTTTACATTCAAGTTGTTAATCTATTGTGCCGAAGCCGGTTTGGCTCAGTGGTAGAGCGTCAGTCTGCGGATTGAAGGGTCCCGGGTTCGATTCCGGTCAAGGGCATGTACATTGGTTGTGGGTGCATCCCCGGTGGGGGATGTGCAGGAGGCAGCTGGCTGATGTTTCTCTCTCATCAACGTTTCTAGCTCTCTATCTCTCTCCCTTCCTCTCTGTAAAATATCAATAAAATATATATTTTTTAAAGTTGTTAATCTATTGTGAGTTAATTTTTGTCTATAGTATAGGATCCTTTACATTTGGTTATGCAGTCAATCAGTGCCATTTATTGAAAACACACACACACACCCCAAACAGTTCTTCCCCCACTGAATTGTCTTGCCATCTGTGTCTAAAACCAATTGAGCATAGACCCCTGGCTTTCTTTCTGGATCCTCAGTTCTATTCCATTGACCTGTAAGTTTTCCTCTTTGTCAGAACCACGATGTCTTGATGCTTAGAATGGAGCTTTTTATGTAACTCTCTAGAGGCTCGGTGCACGAAATTTGTGCACAGGGGTGTGTGTGTGTGTGTGTGTGTGTGTGTGTGTGTGTGTGGGTGTTCTCCCTCAACCCAGCCTGCACCCTCTCCAATCTGGGACCCCTTGAGGGATGTCCGACTGCCCGTTTAGGCCCAATCCCGGTGGGATTGGGCCTAAACGGGCAGTCGGACATGTTCACCCTCCTGTCTTCCTGATTGCCCCTAACCGCTTCTGCCTGCCAGCCTGATCACCCCCTAACCACTCCCATGCCAGCCTGATTGATATCTAACTGCTCCCCTACCAGCCGGTTTGCCCCCAACTTCCCTCCTCTGCCTGCCTGGTCACCCCTAACTGCCCTCCCCTGCAGGGCTGATCACCTTCAACTGCCCTCCCTTGCAGGCCTGATCCCTCCCAACTGCCCTCCCCAACTTCCATCTTGTGTCCACATAGGGGCAGGATCTTTGACCATATGGGGGCAGCCATGTTGTATGTTGGAGTGATGGTCAATCTGCATATTACTCTTTTATGAGATATGATAGAGGCCTGGTGCATGGGTGGAGGCTGGCTGGTTTGCCCTGAAGGGTGTCCCAGATCAGGGTGGGGGTTCCCTTGGGGTATGGGGAGGCCTGGGCAAGGGGCCTGTGGTGGTTTGCAGGTCAGCCACACACCCCAGTGACCAAGCAGAGGCCCTGGCATCTGGGATATATTTACTTTCTACAGTTGAAACTTTGTAGCCTGGAGTGGAGCCAAGCCTCCTGCTTGCTCCATGGCGGCAGCCGTTTCTGTTTGGATTTGTTTGCCTTCTATAATTGAAACTTTGTAGCTTTGACTGGAGGCTTAGGCTGGCAAAGACAGGCGGAAAGCTTGGCTTCCTCCGTTGCTGGGGAAACGCCTCCCTCTTGCTCTCTGTGGCTGTAGCCATCTTGGTTGGGTTTATTTGCATACTCACTCTGTGGGCATGGCTTGTGGATCGGAGTGATGGTTAATTTGCATATTTCTCTTTTATTAGGTAGGATTTCCCCAACTAATGACTTACTCAGGTCAGGCACTGTCCCTGCACCTAAGGGTGTGGTGCCTTTTAAAGGTGCTGTTGCCCTAAATATTTTGTCCTGGCTGCTTCTCTCTGTGTGTCCTTGTTTCTCCTCCCTCTCAACCTTTCAGCAGTGATTTTTGGCCATTCCATCCTCACCCCCCCACCACCTCCACCTCCCACGGAATACTGCCCTGCACCAGGTCTCTTGCAGCTTCAAGTTCATGGTGACCTGAAGCAACACGAGACCTGGTGGAGAGTAGTGACCAAACTCAGTCTGCAGGAGATGGGGCTGCTCTGTGCTCCCTGACTCCCACGGGCATAGGACTTTGGGGGTTGGCTCTATGCCCTTGACATTTCCAGCTCTGATTTGAGAATGCCGAAGTTAAACCCACGGTGTGAAGCAGCCTACTGAGGCATGGAAAAGATATTCCAGAAGTCCAGGAATACAGTACTCCATGGGGGGAAAAGAACATGAGCCCAACTCCTCCACGTTTGGGACTTTAGCTATCAAAAGTCCTCTAGCCTTCCAACCCCTTGGAGGGAGGTCAAAAAAAGGTGCTGAGAAGTGAACCCGTTTGTTATCAGGAGTACCATGGCTTTAAAAACCCCTCTCAACTGGAAATATTTCTAAAAAGGCAAGCTTTACAGACCCTGGCCTCCCCTCTTTCACACACCCCCTCCCCGCTCCCCACCACCCCCTGGACATAAAGGAACTCGGACCTGGAAAGCAGCCAAGACCTCAGCCTTCAGGAGCGGAGTCTGGGAGAGGAGCCTCCCAGGAGAATGTTCCGTGTGGGTGGGACGGCAGGCAGTCAGATGGCACGGGTCTGGAGTGAGAAGCCCTTAGCCACCCGGGAATGCCCTTCATGAGAGGACAGGGTGATGATTCAGACAGCGGAGGCGTCTAGAGGGGCCCAGGAGCGAGTTCGAGACACCTGGAAAAGCCTCTTATTTCCTGGACGAGAAAACATCATCCCCGCTGGTGACCAGCAGTGTAAGGTAAGGGATAGGGACCAACGCCAGGTTTAAGTTGTACAACCAGATCCCAGCGTTCATAGCAGCATTCTAACCACTCGCGCCTGAGCCCCGGGGCCTTGGGGAGGAAGAGTGCATGAGGCTGGCCCATGGTGTCCAGTTGGCTCCTGTGGAGGCCCTCAGCCTTGTCTGCCCGACATGGGATGAACCAATGACGCATGCCTGCCTACAGCTGGAAGTGACTCTGCTTCCCTTTCTGATTGACATTCCATTTCCTCTGCTCTTAACACTTCCGTTTGAAGCCCCCCCCCTTCCCAAAAGGTGAAGAACGCGTACACCAGGGTGTCCTGTTGGTTGCTTATGGCCCGCCGCCCTCCTTCTCAGCTCCAGCCGGGGAGTCTGCTGTGCGCCAGAAGCCAGGGGGCGCTTTGCTACCAGTGACCATGGTCTGTGGGGTAAAGATGAGGCCACCCAAAGAGGGGTGGCTCAGAGCCAGAGGACCTGGGCTACACAGAAGTGGCAGAAGCATGGCTGGGAGAAGACCAGAGGGGCTGGCTATTTCCAGTCTGGTCCCACCCTGCCTGGGTCCAACTCCAGGTACTGTGGCAGCCCGGCTGCAGACACCCTCCCGGAACCCGGCCTCTCTAGTGCCCCCTGGCACAGCCTTTCCCCGTGAGCGTGGGTGGGGACTAGTGCTGCTTCTAACCAGCGGATAGGGCAGAGGTGGTGAGATGCCATTGCCGTGCTTGTGTGACGTGAGGTTATAACTCCCTTGCTAGCAGGTCTCCCCTCCTCCCCCCACCCCCGGCTTGGGATATGAGCCACCAACGTGCTGTGAGGAATCAGACAGAGAGGCTCAGTTGGGTGGCATCCCACCCATTGAAGGGGCCGGGGCCATCGAGGGTTTGGTCCCCAGTTGGGGCATGCATGGGAGGCAGCAGATGGGTGCTTCTGACGTCCATGTGTGCTCCTCTCTGCCTCTCCCTCCCTCTCTCTCCAGAATCAGTGAGAAGCGTCCTCGGTGAGGATGAAAGGACAAGGCCCTGAAGCCAGGAAGTGAGGTGGCCGTTGGCCAACCACTGGGGACTGAAGCCACCCCCGCTGAGCTTGTGGTAGCTTGTTCGACAACAAAGGAGAACGAATGTGCCGACTATATGTGTAACTGCGAGCAGGTGGCTGACCCAGCCTCGGTTTCCCCCTCTGTAAAGGCGCTGGCGCTGCTCCAAAGACTGAGACTGAGGGGGCCCCGGGGGTGGCTCACGATCACGGGTGTGGCTGGCATGATAGAGCAGACCCCCAGGCACCCCAACATCCTCTGCTCGGTCCCAGGCACCCCAACTTCTGCCCCCCCATTAGTCTCATGAAGTCTGACATGGAAACACAGGGCTTCACACACCAGAAAGCAAGTGAAAGCCCCCGCCCCTCCCGGGCCGTCCTGAGGCCCAGCCACCCTCCCCTCTTCCCGCGGGGCCCCTGGGTCCTTGGGAAGCAGCTGGGACGGCTCCGCAGCCTGCCAGCAGCAGGGAGGGCTCAGCGGGCGTCTGCGGGCGTGTGAGGGCCCGCTCCCTCTAGGGGCCAGCAGAGCGTCAGGGAACCGACCCGAGCAGGGGAGGAGCCACATCCTCAGCACTCAGCATCCTGCCTCTCTCCAGCCCCACCCCCCCCCCACCACCACACACACACACACACACACACACACACACACACACACTCCTCCTCTCCTCCCACCCCCTGTCCTGAGGATCGGGGTCCTCCCCCTCCCCAGGCTCTGAGAGGCTGCAGACTGGAGCCTCCCTGCCGTCCTCTCCTCCTAAAGCTTCCCCACATAAATGACCCATCTGCCCAGAGCGGGCGAGGCCTCTGAGCGCCTTCCTTCCTTTGCACCCACCACACTCCTGCCCCCAGCCCTCCCCCCAGGCGATGGGACCCCTCCCTCCCGGCCCCAGGCCCGCTCCTCATTCTCACTGCACCTCCATGGTGGCTCTCTCCACGGTCCCTCCGGCCACCCCCCCCCCCCACACCCACACGCGGGCTAAGCGCCTGTGCCAGGCACCGGCTTCCTGCTCGGGTCCCTGGCACGCACCCTCTCCTCCAGGTGTGAGCTGCCGGCCCCTCCCTCACACCCCAGCCCGCTCCCCAGGGCAAGCCGGTGTCCCCCGCAGAGTGGGTTCCGGGCAATAGGGCTGCGCTTTCGAGGGACCCTCCCGACCCCTCCTGCCCAGGGGGTGGCGCCCCGGGGGGTTGGCAGCCCCGCGAGGTGGGCGGCCACCCGTTCCCACTCGCTGCAGAAAGCCGGGCGCAGGGGCAGGGGGAAGGGCGGTGGCCGGACTGCGTTGGCTCTCAGAGCGGAGGGCAGCCCCCGGAGAGGTGAGGCCGCCGGGAAGCACGCCCAGCCGTCCCCAGAGTCTTCCGGGGGGGGGGGGGGCGGCTCGCACAGCTGTCAGGGTCTCTGGCTTCCTCCCCCCATAGCTCCTGCTTTAGTTCCGAGCCCCCTCTGCGCGCCCTCCCCCTCAGGCGACAGCACCTGCAGGCTCGTCCTTTAAACCCAAAGCGCCCGCACACGGAGTGGCAAACTCAAGTGCAGAGCGTGTGCGAGGGAGCCCGGCCTGCCTGCCCGCGAAGCTGAGTGCCTGCAGGCAGTGCTCCCTCTGCCCGCACAGAGGACCGCTTCTCCCGCAGAGATGACTTCCTGCGTCAGACACGGCCCAGCGGGTCCTCTCCAGGGGTTTTCTCTTGGCCGCGCTGCATTCTGGTTTACGGGTCACGTAATTCCCTGAACCAGGGTCCGCTGATGGCCGTCGGGGTGCTCTGCAGTTTCCCCACCGCCACCGGCTCCAGGGGTGGAAGTCTGGCAGGATGGGGGGCCTGGCCAGCATCCTGTGTCTGTCCCCCTCAGGGATCCACAGCCAGCGGGGGCCACGGGCTGGGGGAGAACAGAAAGGCGCCCCCACAGACAGGATGGGGCAGGCCCAGGAACCGGCTGCTGAAGAAGCACAGATACAGGCGCTGTGGGGCCCGGGTCCCACACGCAGCCGCCGTGGCACAGGGGAGGGACACCGGCAGCTCTGGGGAGGCCTGTGCCGTGGGTTCTAGTCCTGCCTCTCGGGATGCGGCTGTGCCCGCTCTGAGCACAGGCCCGGCCTCCCTGCCCGGTCACCGGGGCTGAGGCACCCGTGCCGAGGCCTGCGGGCCAGCACTCTTCTGTCCTTGTGTTGCTCCTGGTAATTCCCAGTTTGAACTCGCCCCCAGCCCTGCTTCGCTCTCCTCGCAGCCCCTTTAAAAACACAATATGCACCCGCCCAGAGATGGGACCTGCCACCTGTGCCCTGACTGGGAATTGAACCGGCGACCTTCGGGTGCACAGCATGGGCCCAACCAACTGAGCCCAGGCAGCCAGGGCGGAGTCTCTCTCTCTCTCTCTCTCTCTCTCTCTCTCTCTAGCTTTTCCGGCCCTCCCTTCCCAGGATGGACTAAGTAAGGTCGGCAGGCGTTTCTGAAGGCCTCCTGTTTGCACAGCACCCCTGTCCTCCTTACCCTGTAAGGCTCTGAATGTCTAAGGGATTCCGGGGTGTCCAGTCACCCCCATGGGCCACCGACTCTGGAGGCGCACCTCCTTTCAGCCTCCGGAAGGCGGTCCCAGCACCGTGGCCACAGGGGGAGGGGCTGCCCCCGCTCCCCCGTCTCCGGCCAGCGCAGGGCTCCTCCTGGCTGCGCTCTGAGCCCCGGCTCTGGGTGACTTGCTGGAGGTTGGGGTGCCCAGGACCAGAGGTGGGGCTTGGTGGTGAGGGACTTCAGAGGTTCCCACAGCCAGGGCCAGGGCAGGGTGAGGGCAGACAGCATGCTTCTTTGGGCTGGACACCGAGGGAGGTGCACACAGTCAGGAAATGCCCCCCACCCCTGTCCCCTCTTCCCGCCCACAGTCCCCAGAGGATGGGTGACTGACCGCAAGCAGCAGGGCCTCAGGCCTGCAGCTCCAGCCTGCCCCGGGCTGTCAGAGAGGCTGTGGGGCTGCCCCCGGTTTCGGGGAGCGAACCACACGGCCATCCCCGGGAGGCTCAGGCCGGCTCTACGGAAGCCCCGCAGCGACCTGCACGTCGGGTCTCAGGCCCGCCTGCCACAGGGGGACCACGGGAGCTGGGCGGCGGCGTGCCCCTGCGGACGCACCGGGAGCCGGGCGGAAGCCTGGGTGGCAGGCTGGTTGGAAGGGAGGGGGCTCTGGCTGGGCACAGGGAAGCCGGCACATTATAAAAGCCCTTTGGGCCTTGTCTTCCTGAATGGGGCTATTTATCGGGGAATCCACGATGTTGGAGCAGCTTGGACTCCTTGGCAAATCCCTTGGCAAACCTCTTGGCAGGCTTCCCCTCGTGGAACATCCAGAGAGAAAAAGTCCCCTGTCCTCGGGTCCCTGCTAACCTCCGGCCTGGCCCACGGGGATCTTGTTTGCTCTGGCAGACAGGGAGCCCATTCAGAGGCCTGGGTGGCACGGCCTGGCCCCGAGCGAGCGGTGAGGGCGGAGGTGGGGGAGGAGGGGGAACGGAGCCTCTAGATGCCGCTCTGGCCCGGCGGAGGTGGAGTGCTGACTATTCTGGCCGGTGAGAATGACTGACTTTACAGTTCTGCCTGGCCCCGTAAACCAGAAAGCCACTTCCAGCTGGTGAAATGGGGCTGGTGGGCGGTGTCTGGTGCCACCCCGCCACCGGAGGGAGGGTGGCGGCCAGCGGGCTGAGGTCTCTGCAGGCCGCAGGGAAGGCGGTCCTCCGGCCGTCAGCGGCAGGCGTGGGGGCCAGGTCGTGGCCGCTGTGAGCACCCGGGCTGTGCCTGGCCCTGGCCGTGGACACCCACGGCTTCCCGGCTCAGCCCTGCCATCACGGTGCCCTCAGGGAGCCCTCTCTTTACACAAGGAGGGGCTGCCCTGACGTTCTTATTTTCCAGGGGTGGGAAACACTGGTGCGCCTCAGGCTCAAGCCACATCTGGGCAGGAAAAGTGGGGGAGTGAATTCCACAGCACGCTGCCCCCCCCCCCCCCGGGAGTCTCCCGTCCTTGGAGGTCAGACGGGCCCCGGTTTGCAGCCTCTGGCTGGGGCAGCCCCGCCCAGGAGAGGACAAAACCTCCTCTCCAGCCAAGGGCGGCCATCACGGGAGAGCAGGGCCCCGAAAGGAACCTGGGTGCCTCCCTTCCGCCTTCCTGCCTTGCTGGCCACGACTGCAGGCGCGGAGCTGAAGGTGCCCGGGCTGAACTATTTGAGAATGCTAAGCCAAACACGCTGGCTTGTTTGCTTCTGCCGATAGTGACAGGGCGCCCTCAGAGCCCTTCCAAACCTCTCCAGTGTTTCGGAAAGTGGACAAGGGACTCTTTCAGTGACAAGCGAAGTCTGACCCAGCCAGCAATGAAGCCGTGGGTTTCATGAAATGCGGGCTAGTCGCAGACCACACATGGAGGCATTTGTGACCTCCGCTCTGCCCTCCTCCTCCCGAGCACACACACCCCACCCTCACTCCTCCTCACCCTGAGGGTGGGGGCTGTAAAAAAAACACAATTTTCCTCCCAGGCAGCAAGGTTCTTCTAGCTGAACATGAGACAGATGAGCAGGAGAAAATTCCAACGTTTATTATTCATATGGACATGCAGGGTCCGTGAGAATGTGACCCAAAGATGCACTGGGCAGCTAAGGTTTGTCGATGTGCCATTTTGGACAAAGGAGCAGGTGGCAGGGGTCTGGGATTTCATTGGGGGAGTAGGCACTTCACAGGTAGAGGACAGAAAGCCAGCCCGTGGCAGAGAAATTCCTGCCGGGCCACCCAGAGAGAATGGGGCAGAGCGAATCCCGAAGAACAGGTTTCTCGGGACCTTCCATCGGCTGCACTTGACTCAGAGGGCGCAGGTGGAGCCTGGGCGACCGTGCCTCCGCCTGAAGCAGACCTTCCCCCAGGCAGGGAGGCTCAGAAGTTCTTCGGAGTCTTTTGTTTCTTGATAACCAGCTTAAAAGCAGCACCCCAAAGGCACATTTTGGGGTAGCAAAACTTGGGTTCCCTTCACCCACAAGCGGGGTGACTGACAGTAGGCAGTGTCCACAGCCAAAGGCTGGGGTGTGAGGGGAGTCCGGGGCTAGGCACAAAGCGATGAAACACTGGATGACTCCAGTGTGCACCATGAACGCCCACCCACCCCCCACACAGGGACCTCGAAGGGAAGCCAGCGGTGCCTAAACTTGGTGCCAGTGGTACCAGTGGCACCAGTGTACAAGGGTTTTTGTGGTATCTGAGAAAGGAGCTTCAAAGGGCACATGCCCGGGGGAGTTAAATGCAGCGGCAAGGTTTACTGGGTGAAGGAAATAGTACGCCCTCGGGATGCAGTGGGTGGGCGGCAGCTGCTCTGAGCCCTGATAATCCTCCTCGCACTTCCCTGGTTGGGGGAATGAGCAGCCTTTCTTCCAGCCTACCTCCTGGTTTTCCTGGGCTTGTGCTGGGCCCCCCTCTAACCAATCCCCTTTCTGGATCTCCTGGGGTTCCCGCCCCTTATGCAACCTGTCCTCTTCCAGCGGCTCTGCCCTTCATGGCGGCCATCGTGCCTCCCAGCACAGGCCCCCAGCAGAGGAGTTCCCTTTATTGTCCCCACCCCACCTCAATGTGGGGAGGGGGCTGGTGGTTCCCTGGGGTGATGGCTGGGGGATTAAGTCCCTTATCATCGGGGTGTGTGTTGGGGGGGGGCAGGGGGGCATGGTGACTATAGCTTCCTAGTAAACCAGGCCCAATTTCTGATCCAGCTCCTAGATCAACGTCGGGCTCAATGTCTGATTCCACCCGCTCCCCTCCTTAACTAACCAGCTGCCTACGTCAACAAACAGCTGCCAGAGAGGACGCTGTTGGAACCCAGTGCAATGTTGAAATCACATTTTCGAGTGGAGGCAAGAAACACACATTTCCCCAACACCAGGCCATTTTGTGGTCACTTCCAAGTAGGAGGGAGGGAGCACAGTCCCAGAGGTAGGGAGGTCAGATCACTGCCCACTATCAGAGGTGTGGATGTGGGAGCATTCCCCCCTATCAGAGGTGTGGTTGTGGGAGGACTCCCCCTATCAGAGGTGTGGATGTGGGAGCACTCCCCCTATCAGAGGTGTGGATATGGGAGCACTCCCCCCTATCAGAGGTGTGGTTGTGGGAGGACTCCCCCCCATCAGAGGTGTGGTTGTGGGAGCACTCCCCCTATCAGAGGTGTGGATGTGGGAGCACTCCCCCTATCAGAGGTGTGGATGTGGGAGCACTCCCCCTATCAGAGGTGTGGTTGTGGGAGGACTCCCCCTATCAGAGGTGTGGATGTGGGAGTACTCCCCCCCTATCAGAGGTGTGGATGTGGGAGCACTCCCCCCCATCAGAGGTGTGGATGTGGGAGGACTCCCCTCTATCAGAGGTGTGGATGTGGGAGGACTCTCCCCTATCAGAGGTGTGGATGTGGGAGCATTCCCTCCTATCAGAGGTGTGGATGTGGGAGGACTCCCCCCCATCAGAGGTGTGGATGTGGGAGCACTTCCCTATCAGAGGTGTGGATGTGGGAGCACTCCCCCTATCAGAGGTGTGGATGTGGGAGCACTTCCCTATCAGAGGTGTGGATGTGGGAGCACTCCCCTCTATGAGAGGTGTGGATGTGGGAGCACTTCCCTATCAGAGGTGTGGTTGTGGGAGCACTCCCCCTATCAGAGGTGTGGTTGTGGGAGCAGGTCCTGACATGCTGGGGAGGTTGTTGATCAGAGCAGGAACCAGAGATGCAAGGAGGGCTCCTGGCTGAGCGGCCACTCCACATGCGGGGAGTCTCCTCTCCCCGCTCCTCTCCTGGGTGGATGGAGCCAGCTGCCACCTCTAATGACGGTGTCACCTCCCCCAATAAACTCCCGCTCTAACCACGAGCTGCTCTTCAACCCCTTTGCCCTCTACTTCCTCCCTGCAAAATGGATGTCCAGCTCTCTGTCTTCCTGGTGTCACTGCTCCTGCACCCCTGTCCCCCTACCCTCCTCCCCATCACTAGGCTTGAAGTCTCCCCAGGCTAACATCCAGGAGTCCGCTGGACTGCGCTCCGTCCAGGGGGCGTGGGAGAACCCGGCCCCCAGCCCTTTCTCCCTCCTGGAGGCGCCCTCTCTCCCAGGCTCAGCCCCTTCCTGTCCTCACAGCCACAGGGTGGGCCTTCTCACGGGCATCTCTCCAGCTTCCTCCTCTGCCTCCTGGCACCTACGGGATGGCCTTGGACTCTGGATGGCTCGGGCCGGCCTAGATAGCCCTGCATGCTCCCACGCTGACTGAGGTCCGCTCCTGGCAGCCGCTCTGTCTGCTGCCTGAAGCGCCCTCCATCGTGGAGGTGACCCGTGCGGCTCCGGGAGTCAGGGGGCGGCCATCACACCAGCGGCCGCCGCAGCAGCAAAAGGAGGAAAATGGCAGCGTAGAGGCTTCCCCATGAAGCGAATTTGTTTTTGAAGTTATAACTCTGAATGCATAAAATGTCCTTTTGGGGGAAAAAGAACGCGGAAAGTTGGCAAACTGAACCAATCCTGGTCTATGAAGTTCTAAGTGGCAGGAAGCAATGCTTTGGCCCCCAAGGACACCTTCCCCGCCCCCAGTGTCACCTGCACAGCAGCCAGAGGCTGGCAACCCCGTGGGTCAGAGAGGTTGGGTGGGGCCTGGGGAGCCGCGGCCCGGCCCAGGAACGTGGAAATGGGAGGCTGCCCACGAGTGGCGCTTATCACCCCATTGGGACGGCTCCCTGGTGAGTGCCCCGCGGCCGAGGTGGGCCCAGCGGTGAGCAGCCACAGCTCAGCTGCGGAGGCAAGCTGAGGGAACACGTGCCAGCGTCCTTAGCCGAGCTGTGGGCAAGGGCACATGTATGTACACAGGCTTGTTGTAGGCGGCGTGGGCCTGTGGATCAGGCGGCTGTGTGGTCTTTGCCGTGTCACTCCTCTTCTCCACTCTGCTTCCTGACATCAGAGAACAAAGTGCACACACCGTCCCCAAGGGCCTTAGGAGGCTAACGGCTTCCACGGGAGCGTGCTGGTCTGCACACATACTACACGGGAAGTATACCAACAAAATTAACAAAAAGAAACATATAAAGGAAACTATAATAGTCACTTTATCCCCACTACCCAGGAACCCCGGAAATAAACACTGGTAATTTTGTGGCACCCACTTCTGATGTTTTCTATTCTTTTCTTTCTTCCTGTCTTCCTTCCTTCCTTCCTTCCTTCCTTCCTTCCTTCCTTCCTTTCTTTCTTTCTTTCTTTCTTTCTTTCTTTTCTCTTCCTTCCTTCCTTCCTTCCTTCCTTCCTTCTTTCTTTCTTTCTTTCTTTTTGTTTTTTAATTGATGTCAGAGAGGAAGGGAGAGGGAGAGAGAGATAGAAACATCAATGATGAGAGAGAATCATCGATCAGCTGCCTCCTGCATGTCCCACACTGGGGACCGAGCCCACAATCTAGGCATGTGCCCTGACTGGGAATCAAACCGTGACCTCCTGGTTAATAAGTCTCTGCCTAACCACTGAGCCGCATTGGCCAGGCTGTTTTTGCATTTTTAACCAGCAAGAATAAAGCAATTTCAATACCATAATGATATCCTACAGAAAATCCTACCAATATAGACAAATGGCTTTACTTGAACAACAGAGATGTTCTGATTTTTAAAAAATCATTTAAAAAATATTTACCTTCCAATATTTCTAGATGCTCAGCAATATCTGCTTTGACTCCAGTTGTATTTTCCTTTTTATTCTCCTAGAAATTTCTGGAATCTTCTAGTACTCTCTCCAGCACTGGCCTAAAAGGACACAACTTTTAGGACCACCTGGAGTTTCATCCATGTCCACAGACGCCAGGGAGCAATGGAGTCGGGAGAAAGGGGGCACCTGAGTCCTGTCCCACACTCGGCTGGGCTCAGCCCACCTGCCTTCCGGCTGACCTTCCTGACCTGCTGGCCTGGCACACGGACAACCTTTCCAAACGCTTTAGCACCCGAGCTTGCACACGTGAGTGCAGGTCTGTGACGGGCTTGGGAATGAGAGCAGGCGGGGTCCGCCAGCGTGATTCCTGCTCAGCAGGAGGCAGAGGGCCTCCCGTTCGCTGGCGTGGACGGCGGTGAGCAGGGTGGATTCTGTGTCTGATTGCCGAGGAGGGGACAGCTCCGAGGTGGCTTTGGGAGTCCTCCCCGAAAGCTCGGCCTACAGGCGGCTCTCCAGCCTGCCTCTGGCTCTCTAAGGCTGAGAGTCTAAGCCGTTTTGCTTGATGAAGCCCAGTCCCCTCCCAGCAGCCGGAGTGGATGCTGTTCCTGGCCGCTGAGCCCCTTGAGGCTGCTGGTCCGCTGGGTCTGTTAGGAGCGTCGGCTGCACGCCCACACCGTGCCTGGCAGGAGGGGTCCACCGGGGAAGACTGTGATGGCTCCCGCCCTGCCGCAGCGAGGGAGACTCACTCTTTCCTCAGCAGCCATCGGAGCGAAGAGCCGCTGCCAGTCCTGCCTTACAGGTGAGTGGCAGATGGACCGAATGGCTGTGTGTAGCCGCTCAGAAAGGAAGAGGAAGAGCCACCCTCATCCCTGCCCAGTCCAGCTCCAGGGCCCAGTCCTCATCCCACCCTGTACTGCTCACTCTCCCTGCCTGAGCTTGGGCCTGGGGCGGGGCTTGTTTCTGCCGAGGGCCGTGTAAGTATTTATAACACTACTCGAGGGTCGTACGGAATTATCAGCTTAAAAACTAGCCTATTTGGTGGGACATTGAATTGATTCCCCCCTGATGCCTTGGCAGGGCCAGACCAATGATTTCGTGGGCCTTCTGTGGCCCGAGGGCCGGACTTCCCACCCCTGGTCTAGGCGAAGTCTGAGAGCCGGTCTGATGTCTCATTTCTTTTGCACAGAACAAAGCCAAACGCCATAAACTGACGTGCAGACATGCTTTGAAGTTGCTGCAGGTTCGGCTCAAGACCACCACAATAAAATGAGTATCGCCACAGACGTCACCTGTGACATTCATTTTGGTTTCCCAGTGTGTACAAAACTTACGTTTACACTATACTGTAGTCTAATAAGTGTGTAATAACATTACGTTTATTAAGATAATGTACATACCTTAATTAAAAATACTTCATTGCACCCTGGCTGGTTTGCTCACTGGTTAGAGTATCGGCCCATGAACTGAAGGATTTGGGTTCAATTCACAGTCAAGGGCATGTACCTGGGTTGCAGGCCTCATCCAGACTGGGGATGCGTGCAGGAGGCAACTGATGAATGTGCCTCTCTCACATTGATGTCTCCCTCTCTCTCTTTCTCTCTCTCCCCTCTCCCCTTCTGTTCTCTCTAAGAATTAATGGGAAAAGTATCCTGGGGTGAGGCTATTTAGCCAAAAACAAAATACACACAAACAAATTTCATGGCTTATAAGTGCTAGCAGCGTCTGAGCCTCCAGCCAGCCATGGTCTTCTTGGAGGGGGGTCTGGCCTCTGCGTGGACGGCTGCTGACTGAGAAGCGTGGTGGGTGCGGAGGGCGGGGGTGGCCGAGGCAATTTCATAAAATAGAACATCCGTGAGGTTTGTCACAGCGACGGACTCTGCCTGTCACCTGAGCACTCGGAGGCCGTTGTAAGATTGCCAGTTGGCCTAACTTCAATACTGCTGGGTGTCAGGGAGTGGGGAGGACCTGGAGAGGGAGGGAGGCAGGGGAGCCACCTGCCTGCCCTCGGAGAGGTCAGAACTCACAGGGTTTATAGATTAAGTTCCGTGTCCTACGTGGGCGTAGTTCCTAGCACCCCAAAACAATGACAATAGCGGCGAGGACCACTGACCAGAGATCACCGTAGCAAATATAGCAATGACAATAAAGTTTGAAATGTTGCGAGAATTACCAAAACGTGGCCCAGAGAGGCAGGGGGAGCTCGGGGGCCGGGGAGGGAGCGCTGGCAGCTGTGTGGAGGCGGGCGCCCGGGCAGGGGCCGGGGGGGGGGGGGGGAGGGGGCAGGCACACCTGTGACGTGGGCTGTGTTTTGACTCTTCGATTTTGTTTATATTTATTTGAGCGTTTGCCAATTAGACCTGGAGGTTTCCAACAAGAGGCCATAAAGACCGCACTCTGGGTTCTCCTGCCCGGGGCGCTGAGACGCTCTGCCCCGTGCCCCACGCCGCCGGGAGCAGGATGCTCCACAGGAGGCCGGTCAGCTCTGAGAAACTGGCTTCCCGGTCCTGCATGTCAAGTCCGGCACATTCACCCAGAGTCACCGCGGCATCGGCGTGTCCAGGGGGTTCCTAAGGAGACGTGGAAGGGCGAATTGCACGTCCTGCCTGCATAGGTCTTGCTTTCTTTGCAGGGAAGCCCAGCGGGAAAACTGCTTTTCTCCTCACTCCCCCGCAGAGACAATTTATCGCGCTCTGAAGAGTCGCTGTGCCTGTGGTTGCTTGGTTTGGGATTGCCACAGACACTCAGACTTCTGCAGATTCCACGTATGACCTGCATGGAATGCAACCCAACACACGACGTCCTCCGTAGAGCAGAACCCCCCCCCCCCCCCCCCCTGCTCATCACCATCCTCAGAGCCGGCCCAGGGCCTCCCTGGCGGCATCGGGAGCTCGAGTTCATGATTGCAGTGAGCGCATCGACGGTCTTCCCACCGCCCCTGCTGCTCCTCCAACACAAAGAGGCAATGCTGACCTGATGGGATTAGAAACGTCAAGCACCCAGAAGGAGGCAGGCCGGTGCAGCACTCCTCTGCTAAGCATGAAATCTGCCACACACACACACACACACACACACACACACCCAGGAGTGCTCCACACACAAGGTCAGTCCCGAAAGCCGATACCACCTCAGCCAGGGAGGGGCCGTGGCGCCGTTGGAAACTCCTGCCAGCGGTTACCTCAGACAATGTAAACACAAAACTGGTGCTTGTGTTTATGTAGAGTTATTGGCCACAGGCCCGTTCCTGGGAGACAAAGATCATCTTGTTTACAGCAGCATCCAGATGACGGACAGGACTCTGCGTAACGTAAATCCCGCTGTGGTGGGGGGCGCCCTTCGCATAAACAACGTCCCTCAAGCAAAACAAACCAGCCGGCTGCAAGCTGGAACTCATTTGTTACCCAGCCCGGAGCGACCGGCTTCAACATAAAACAACTGCGAACGCGGGCGGGGGCGCGGGCCGTGGCCACAGCGAGCCCGCCCTCCGCGGTGGCGGCCCCACAGCAGGCGGTCCGGGCTTTGCCAGGCTGCAGCTCCCCCTGCCGTGCCGCCACTCGGGCCCCCACCTGGAGGGTGTGGCTGTGGCCCGGGCCCCGGAAGGCCGCCGGGGACCACCCGAACACCTGCCATCGGCCTTTCGAAAGCACGTTCCTGGCAGGCGGGTAAATCCAGACTTGGGAGCCTTGTGAGTTTCAGGATATAGAAACAGAATTCGGATTTCAGGGTGAAGGCACTCAGCTTTGTGTGGGCGATGGCCGAGGTCCGCTTCTGGGGTGCAGACTTGCCTGGGACACCACAGGCCCTGGGGGCGCTCACCTAAGGGAGAGAGAGGCGAGCAGACCAGCCAGCGCGTCCGGAGAGAGGAGGATGCAGCCAAGGCCCTCCTCAGGGCAGGGGCCCGGGACACACAGGGAGCTGGAGGGGTGTGGGCACGGAAGGAAGAAGCCTCGGGGGAGGCCACACTGGGAGCTGCCCAAGGAAAAGAAACACTGCGTGTGTGTGTGTGTGTGTGTGTGTGTGTGTGTGTGTGTGCGTGTGTGTGTGTGGTGTGGTGTGTGCATGCATGGGTTTATGTGTGTGTGTGGGGGGGGGCACAGGACAAGAGGAAGATCGGGGGCTGCCTGAGGCGGGTGCAGTCCCCCCTCCAGCCCAGCCCCACCCAGCCCAGGGGACACGGGGGTGGGAGAAGGACCAGGCTGCGCGGCTGGCGGGGTTTTCTGGTTTTGCAGTCTGATGGCGTCCTCCGCGGTTGTCTCGGGGACCTGGGTCCTGCCGGGGAGGGTGCGGCAGGAGTGACCATCGCGGCCACCCGGCCTGCTCTCTCCCGGCCGGCCCGGCCATGGTGTGCGCCGGCAGCCAGCACCCTGAGGGCTCTGCTCACTACTGACTGGCTGTCCTGCCACCCAGGGACGTTGCCTCTGCCCGCAGCCTCCTGGCCTGAACCTCTCCCCATCCACGTAGAGACCTTCGGCATCTGAACGCCAGGCTTTCTTCCCAACCTGCGCCCACCTGTGTCCTGGCTGCCTCCACTGCCCACGAGCCTGCGCCCTGCCCTCACCTTCCCTTTAGCGCGCCCCCCCCCCCCCCCCCAGCACGATCCCTCCAACCGGCAGCCGCACCCTGACTGCTCCCTCTCTGCCACTCCCCCCACTGTCGCTCACGTGCTCTCTGACTCCAGACACCCCCGGGCCGACGTCTCCATGTGCCTCGTGTCTATGAGGCGCCTTCTGGTCCTACTTCACTCTCTTCTCATGCCACCCTCCCTCCCCGCCTTCCTGCCCCTTTGGCCTTGGCCTACCTGCCAGACCTTGACTAGGATCAGTCCACTGCCCATCTCTCTACTCTCACACTCCTGCAGTGTTTAGTTAATCTGCTGCTTTCAACAAATGTCCACAACGCTTAACAGCTTACAACAAGAGCCGCTTGCCATCTCACACCGTGTCTGTGGCTTAGCTGGCGCAGTGGCTGGGGTCTCTCAGGAGGTGCAGGGGTGTCAGCCCAGGCTGCAGTCATTCGAAGGCTGGACTGGGGCCGGAGGGCCTGCTCCCCGCCGGCTCTGGGCCGCTGTTGATGGGATGCCTCGGCGCCTTGCCACAGGCGCCTCTCCGTAGGGATTCTTGAACATCCGTGAGACGTGGCAGCTCGCTTCCCCGGAACAGAGGGAGCGATCCGGGGGAAGCCACCGCGGTTGCTGTTATCCAGAGTCGGAAGTCACACGCTGACACTCCCACTGCGTCCTTTTCCTTAGAAGCAAGTCTCTGAGTCCAGCCCACTCTCAAAGGCAGGGAATGTAGACCGACTTTTGAAGAGAGGAGTGTCAAGTAATTTGTGGACACATTTTAAAGCCTCTCAGCTGAATTCCTCCTTTCCCTCTCGTGACAGCGATCGGCCTTTTGTCTGCCGCTGGCTGCGGCCAGAGACAAGGTGTGAAGCCTTGGCCCCGGACGGGTCCTGTCTTCCACCTGCTCTGCTTCTGTGTTTGGGCGGCTGGGCCTTGGTCATGACGAAGCCCCCAACAGGCCACGGGGCCACGCTGACACGCTCTCTCCAGCGTGGCTGGGCGCTTCTGCATCTCGTGCATCTTATCCACGACCGGTGACCTCACTGCACTGTGCTGATCCCTGTCCAGTTCTCTCCTCGGTCCCACACACCACACCCCACGCTCCCTCTCTGAGGACCATTTGCCTCTGACTCCATCAATGCCTCCTGCTTCCTCCCCTCTCTCGCAAATGAATCTGTACCATAGACGATCTTCCCTCACATCTTAGGGGATGTGAGCTTTCTACCCTTTTATTCAAGAATCATCCTTCTTGGTCCAGTTCCTCATCCTTCCAGCAGCCTTTCCAGTGGATTTTGGCCATAGAGCAAAAAGACCCAAACTCATGATAGTATTTGTAAAAAATAAAAAACAAAGTCATAATCTGTCCTTGGCCCAATCTCTCCCTCTCCCCGGCCCCAGAAAACATGCCTAACTCCCTTTCAGGGGATGTCCTATGGCTCCTTCACTTCACAGGTGACCTTCTAGGAAGAGTGGTCTGCACTCTCGGCCACTTTTCCCACCACCACCCACCTCTCCGCCTCCATCGGCCTGCCCTTCCGTGGCCTCCAGGCCACTGCCAGGGGCCACCGCGCAGCCAAGTGTGACCTCTACGTAACCCTAAACGCCCAGCGAGGCCTCTTTTCCTTTGCACGTGCTCCCCTGCCCCATTCTCCTCCGGCTCCTCACTTCTCTCTGGCTTTCCTGCTTCTGTTGAGCATGTTCTCGGTTTCTGTGAGAGACTCAGCAAACGCATGCCGTCCTGGCCCTAGCATTCCTCGGCTGCGCTCTGAGTCCAGTCCTTGTCCAGGAGCTCAGAATCTATGACCCAGCTTCCCCGGACACTGCTCACACCTGGATGTCACACATGAGCCTTAACCTCAACACCCCCCAAAGTAGGCTGATTGCATTTCCTTCCAAGTGGTCACCCCTGTCCAGCCGGTCACTCAAGTCAGAACCTGGGAGAACTCCCAGGTTTCCCCCATATAACTAATCAACGAAGTCATCTTGGAAAACAAAACAACTAAACTGTACGACTGAGGCCACACTGCGGGGGCTCCCGGCTGCGGCTGCGGGTGCTGGGCAAGGCTCCTGGCCTGCCCGTTTTCTCGTCTATGAACCGGGCCTGTGACGGCACCTGCTTCATGGTAGGGCGGTGCGGATTAGGTGATAAATACGTGTAGCGCCAAAGAATAAGAGCTCGGTAAAGGTTGGCTCTCCCCATCTGGTCCTCTTCATCTCCAGGGACCAGCTTGGGAAATGTTTGTCATTGGTCCACCATGAGGTAAGTGCAGAAATTGAGACTAGCCTTTCATAGCATGGAAGCCTGGCCAGTGTGGCTCAGTGGTTGCAGGTTGGATTCCGGGTCCCAACACACGCTCTGGTTGTGGGCTTGATCCCCAGGAGGCAGCGGATTGATGTTTCTTTCTCCTCGATGTTTCTATCTACCTCTTCCTCTCCCTTCCTCTTCCTCTCTATAATCAATAAAAATATAGTTTTTAAAAAAGTATAAGTCAGCATTTAAAACTGATACAGCAATTTGACAGAATAATTTTTTAAAATATGTTTTTATTGATTTTAGAAAGAAAAGAAGAGAGAGGGAGCGTGAGGGGAAACATCAATGAGAGAAGCATTGACTGGCTACCTCCTGCACACCTGCTCCTGGGGATCGAGCCCAAAAGCAGGGTATGTGCCCTGAACTGGAATCAAACCAGTGACCCCCCAGGGATGAGGTTTGACTAACCAAGCCACACCGCTGGGCTGGACTGGATAATTTTATCCCTGTTGAACCTAATAATATGAAAGTGGGGTTTCACCTCCATCAGGATGGCGATTATCAAAAGACCAGACAATAACAAGTGCTGGCAAGGCTGTGGATACCTCCGAACCTTTGGGCACTGTTGGTGAGAATACGAAATGGTGGAACAGTATTGCGATTGGTCAAAAAATTAAAAATAAAATTACTATACGATATACTAACTCTACTTTGGGGCATATACCCAAAAGAACTGAAAGCAGGGACTTGAAAATAGATGTGCACACCCACATTCACGGCACTTTATTCAGCCTTACAAGGAACGGACGTTCTCACACCTACTACAACATGGGTTAATCTTGAGGACATTGTAGTGAGTGAAGTAAGCCAGTCGCAAAGGACAGAGACTGTGTGATTCCCAAGAAGTTCGCAGAGCAGTCACATCCGCGGAGACAGGAAGGAGAGTGGTGGCTGGCGGGAGCCGGCGGCAGGAAGCGGAAATGGGAGCTGCTGTTCAATGCTGGGTAGCTTCCGTTTTGTGAGATGAGAAAGCTCTGAGATCGGTTGTACAACGATGCAAATGTACTTAACACTACCGCACTGTACACTGGAAAATGGCTACGGCGGTACATTTTATGTTATGTGTACTTTACTTGAATTAAAAACCTTTGTTTGAAAAATTAGGGTTTGTATTTTGTATGTCTTTTTACATTTTCCTTTCTGTAGTCATTCCAGGAAGGACTGGAAACAAAACCAAACGGCCCTGTGCTTCCAGCAGGCCTGGCAGGGTCTCCTCCATCCTCGGGGGAGCCTGCCAGCACACCCCGCCCCAAACCCAGGCCTCACCTGTGCCACGTGGCCTTTCTCAATGGCAGGGCTACCTCTGAGTCTGTCTCCTGCAGTTTCCAGTTGCTTTTTGCTTGCTTCCAGACAACCCAGAGTCCTCAGCTGGGCACACTGGGCCCCTGCCCGGCATCACGGCCCCTCCTCCTGGGATGGACCAGCCGCCCCCATCCCTCCACCACAGCCGGAGCCTCTGCCACCCCCCCCCCCCCAGGGCATTGGCTGTCCTTCTGCTCGCAAGGCCTTTCCCAGGTCCCGCTCACCTCCTTCCTGCTGGTCAGAGAAAGGCCGCCTGTCCAGGGAGCCTCCTGAGGGACTGGTGCCGTTATTTCCGCCCTAAGATTGGCCGGGGAGGAGCCTCCTGGCACCGAGGCTGATGGAAGAAGCCTCACAAGCGAGGTCAGGCCCTGTGATGGGGCCTCGGTGGAGCTACTTTCCACTCCTCCGAGGACTCCCGGAGGGAGTTCCTACCACTGGCCAGGTGTCTCTCCTCCTCCGGGCGCATTAGCACACCAGCACACGCAGGGCCCTTCAGAGCGGAGGGGTGGCAGGTGTTCGATCACAGGCCCCAAGGCATGCGCCGCCTGCCCCAGCCTGCGCAGACTCCGTGGGCTTTCCCTGGGGAACAGAGGCTCGGCCAGGCTTCTGACGTGCTGCCCAGCGAGCAGAGAGCAGGTCCGCCCGCGCTTGGCGTCACCACCCTGAGCAGCTCGGCTGCTTCCCAAGGCCCGTCCATCCCTGGCCCTGGCCTCTGCTCCGTCCTGCAGGGGAGACCTCGCACCTCCGGCCAGCACTGCAGACCTGCTAGGGGCACCTGGGTTCCAACCAAGCGCCCCAACCTCCAAGCGCGTTTGTGACCAGCCCACATTATAACTGAAGACAGAAAGGGCATCTCTTATTCTGTGATCACTACAAGAAAGGCTCATGGTACTGAGGCAGACTTCCTTCTGGATAGCTAGTTCCCAGCCTCCCAGTGTGAGTGTGTGTGTGTGTGTGTGTGACAGAGAGAGAGAGAGAGAGAGGGAGAATATGTATATGAGTGTGAGCATGGGTATGTATGTGTGTGTGTGTGTGTGTGTATGTGTGTAGTGTGAACGTGGGTGTGTATGTGTGTGTGAGAGAGAGTGAGTGTGTATGTGTGTGAGTGTGTGTATGAGTGTGTATGTGTGTAGTGTGAACATGGGTGTGTGTGTGTGTGTGTTTGTGTGTGAGAGAGAGAGAGTATGTGTCTGAGTGTGTATGTGTGTGAATGTGTATGTGTAGTGTGAGCTGGGTGTGTGTGTGTGAGTGAATGTGTATGTGAGTGTGTGTGTGAATGAGTGTGCTTGAGTGTATGTGTGTGTGAGCATGAGTGTGTATGTTAGAGTGTGTATGTGTTAATGTGTGTGTGAGTGAGTGTGTCTTAGTGTGAGCGTGTGTGTGAGTGTGTGTGTTTTAAAACAGCAAAAAAATCTTTATTATACAGAGACCCAACATAGAAATTAGGAATTATTTATGGTTTCCTGCAATCCTCCCAGGTATAATATGTCAGATTCAAACTGGAAACTATGTCTGGGATGAAATCCTACTTGAAACAGTTTCTTGTGGTTCATATATTCATGACTGATGACTGGTGGCTTTGCACAAACAAAATGAATATTATAATTTTGTGGATAAGCAAATAAATTACTTTTTATAGGATTGGGGCACTTCCCACGGAAGCTTTGATTCATCCAAAGGAGTGCCTTTGTGTACAGGTTACTGAATTGCCAACGTGCAGCCCGGAGGCCTGGCTCTTAGGTTAAACAGGAGGCAGACTTCCTGCTGAATCAGGGACATATAAAATGCTCAGATGCAGAAAGATTCTTTGTTGACATTTTTAAGCCAGCTGGGAGCCGGGAGAATTTGAGACTTGACCTCCATATAAGGGAGCAGACCTCTGCAGGGCTGGGCGGCCTGGGGTGGGGGCCGGTGGAGGACCGCGCCTGACAGCGTGCACCCAGGCCGCAGAAGCGCCGGGGCAGGGGCTATGCAGGTCGGACCCTGCGGTCCGATCTCGGTCAGCCCTCAGCTGATTTTAGTTGCTCTGCCCAGGCCTGATCTATGCTGGTGCTGCAGAGTTTTCATAGCTCTGGAGCTGGAGGTCACAGAGGGACAAAGGATTCCTGCTGGGCAGCTATCAAAGTAGATGGGTCGATGGGCGGGCGCATTTGTATAAGCACCCAAACAATCCTGGGGAGCTGCAGGAGAGCCCAACTCCTGGAATCCTGGAGTCCGAAGTAGAGATAAAGTAGCCGCTACAGGGACAGAATCCCCGCTCCCGTTCAAAGTGCCGTCCTGGCACAGGCCCGGGCGAGAGGCCGCGCTGGGCCTCGGCTGGATAGCTCTGGAAGGCAGCTGGACTGGCGCAGGCCGCGGACTTCGCTGATGCCGGAAAACTACTTGCTCTTGGACCTGAGCCCTCTCTTGCTTGTTGAGAAAGGGAGCTTGTTCTGGCTGAGCTGGCAGGAGATGCATGCTCTCCTCCCTTGGATGCTCCAGGCACCTAGTACCCAGGACCTGGGCGGCGAGGCTTAGTGAATAAGCAACAATTCAGGCCGTGGCTCAAGTGTCACGTCCTTAGGGAGGCCTTCCTGAAAACAAACACACAAACACACAACCCTAAAGCAAACAGGGAGGCAACATACAATGCCCCATCCTGGCCTCTTTTGTTGCTACCTCTTAACTCTACCTGGAAGCATTTCTTTCTTTGCTTGTTGGTCATCTTTGCAGAGAGCAGGGACCTTGTCGGCATGCTCACCGCTCTGTCCCTGGCATCTAAACAGTGCCTGGGTACAGTCAGCGCTTTGTAGAACCGTGGAGTGAACGTGTGTGCTTAAAATGTGCCCAGGATTTGTTTATTCACGTGGGTAAGGCACTCAGAAGTGACGAGTGTGAGGGAAGGAGTCTGCAGGAGGCACGTGCGCAGCGCAGGCCCAGCTGGGGACCCACAGGGCGCAGCAGCAGCAGCAGCGCGGGCAGGACTCTTCACGGGGTTTTCTTGGGAAGGAAGGGGTGAGCGGGTTTAGGGTGAGATGGTTGGACTAATTTCAGTGAGCTCTGGGCTCGAGTGGTGACCCCTCTTTGTTCACTACCTGGTGATGAGGATTGCCTCTTGGGATGGAAAAGCCTGATGGAGGAGGAGGCTCTGTGCGTTGGCTGTCCCTCCCTGAGTATGCAAGGCCCCAGGATGTCAAAACATCATCAGACCTAGAAAATAAACAATACGACTCAAACAGAATGACTCTGACATGTGCAGACATGTAAAATCTGTGGACAGAGGTGTTCAGACAACAGTGAGAACCAAACACACGTGGAGTGAGTGAGCTAAGGAACTAGGGGGATTGTTCCTGTTGCAGAAAACCAAAGAAAAACCAAGCAACGCTTTCAAGAAAAGGAGAGACACTGTTTAATACATGAACTCAGGGAATAACTTTCGAAATCCGAGTGCAGAAACATGCATGGGCTTTCCTTTATACCTCCCTGTGGTCTTTGTCCCACAAACATGGATTATGCTTCCGGTCCTTTCCGAGGGCCTTGCAAGAAGGCCCCCAGGTGTTGGGGGTCTCCAGGCCATATCTGATGGCTGGCCTGGCGCCAGCGTTAATAACCCTCCCCCCCGGGGCAGTGCACTGTTCACAGTAACTGGTTCTGCAAGACCAGTATGTGGGAAGGAGGTAGTGACTGAATTACAGGTTATCAGGAATGTACAATGCGCTTGCTGGCATGGACTCAGACCACTGGCCCCCAGATATCAGGAATCAATACATTGGAATTGGCCCCTTTTAGCCTTCTCATTCCGTTTCCACTGATCTTGAAATCAGGGTTTCCTTTGGGTGGTTCTGTTAAGGGAATCCTAGGTGGGAGTGATTTTTCTGACCACCCTCCCCTCCTCCCCCCACCACAACCAATGTTGTTATTGGAGCTTAACATATATACAGAGAATCCCAGCTCCTGAAGGTCCAGCTCATGAATGTTCACAGCTGGACACACCCAGAAGGCAGCCCCCAGATCAAGACACGGAACGTGAGCTGTCGCCGGGGAACCTCCTGCATCCCTCCGTGTCCAGTGGTAGCCGCCATCCTGACGTCCACCAGCAGAGGTGAGCTGTGTCTCTTCACCTTCATGTAAGTGGATTCATATTGTGTCTTGTTCTTTCTCTGATTACATGTGTGAAATTCATATTATTGCATTTGGCTGATTCTCATTGCTGTACACTATTCCATCGTGCAGGTATGCCACAGGCCTTTTGTCCATTCAAATGTTAAGGAGCCTCTGAGAAATGTTCAGTTTGGTGCTGCCACCTCTCCGCCGGCTTTGGGCCCTCTGGGGTGCGACTGGTCAGTCCTTTAACTGCGAGCAGCATACATTTGGCCTGGACTTGAGTCAGGAAGGTGGGTGGACTGGAACCATTCTAAGTTGCTCGCAGAATAGAAGGAGACGGGGGACAGCAGGCTTTGGAAAGGATTCGAATCAGGCCCCCCCTCCTGGGAGATACAGAAGTAAGAACTCGTGGCCAGGCCCGGCGGGGCAGCTCCGTGGGTTAGAGCATCCTTCTGACACGCCAAGGCTGCGGTTCTGGCTCCAGGCAGGCACGTGCAAGGGTCAACCGATGAATGCACACACAGGTGGAACAAGTCCATGTCTGCCCCCCACCCCTTCCTCTCTTTCTCTAAAATCAATTTACAAAACAAACTCGTCGGCCCCTCTCGGGGATGGGAGAGCAAGCTGCTGCTCCCGCTGGAGCAGGCTCTCCCATGTATGTTGTGTGGAACACAGGAACACAGGATCCACGGGAATGTATTGTGTACGATGGAAAATAATAAACAGACTCTGTGGTAAGTCAGTTGGGAAAAGTGGTTTAAAAGGTTATTCTCATGCCCAAACTGGTTTGGCTCAGTGGATAGAGCGTCGGCCTGCGGGCTGAAGGGTCCTGGGTTCGATTCTGGTCGGGGGCAGGTGTCAAGGTTGCGGGCACGTCCCCAATGGGGGTGTGCAGAGGGCAGCTGATTGATGTTTCTCATAGATGTTTCTAATTATCTATCCCTATCCCTTCCTCTCTGTAAAAAATCAATAAATATATTAAAAAAAAATAAAAGATTATCCTCAGAACCTTTAATCTAAGGAAGTCCACTTTAACCTTCCGGGGTCAACATTTTCCAAACTTGACTTTTTTTTTTATGAAGCGTCACCTTCCCTCTTAAGAGGCATTAGCGTTCCAAGGAACACAGCTTTGGGAGATGCTGAGCCGAAGCAGAGGGAATGAAACGGAGGAGAGGAAAGTGTATTTGGGACTGAGTTTTTAATGCAAAGATTAGGATTTGGGATGTTTTCTCTAGAAAACAGACGATCAATGCAACACTTCAGGAGCCACGGTCTGCGGCTGTGACAGCAGCACACTCTGTGAGTTCTGCCTGCGGTGTGGAGAGTCCTCAGCCCAGAGGACAGACCTGACCATGGAGGCGAGGGCCGGGAGGGAGGCGCATGCCAAAGGGAAGGATGGGGCTGCCCACCGACCCGGAGCATGGCCCATTGAAGACCTGGCTCTAAACTCAGGCTATAACTCCAGCCCGGGGAGTGGTGAGAGCCGCTGGGTGAGCAGGCAGTGTAGGAGCCTGGAGACAGGACTTGGAGACAGACAACATAGAAAGTCCACGCAGATGAAGATGAACCTGCAAAGAATTCTCACCCAGAGCAGCCAGCAGCCTGGGCGGTGAACCAGGAGAGTCCTGAGGTGTGGAAGCCCCGCAAGAGGGCGCCTCAGAAGGACCAACAGCCATCTCGGAGCTTCAGCGAGGCCAGCAGAGAGGAGGCGGGGGACATCCTGGGACCGTTGCCACGTGGCCGGGCAGTGTGGAGGCCACCGCTCAGCTCTCCCTTCAAAAGGGAACCTGCCCCACGGGCGGGCGGGCGGGAGCAGCTACTGAGGCTTGGGCTGAGGAGCCGCAGGTCCGCCCCAGCGAGGGAGGAGGACCCGGCTCCCCGGGGCAGCGGAGTGGGAACAGAGGGGCTCACATCTCTGGCCAGAGTGGGCACACTTTGCATCGGAGCTCCACCTGGGCTGCCCGCATTCTCAGAGCTGTCCGCAGCCCAGCGCGCATCCTGCCCATCCCTCGTGCCTCCTCCTCTTCCTCCTCCTCACGCTGCTTCCACAGGTAACCCCAACAGTCTCAGCGCCTCTAACGTCTCCGGGCCCGAACGGATGCGGTGGCCAGCGATGACAGTAGTGGCCAATGTTTGGGTAGAATTATGAGGCTGGGAGCCCCACTGCGGTGAATGTAGAGCAGAAAGTGACGCGAAGGAGCCCGACAGGGTCCACAATGCCGTTGAGGAGGCTCGGATGGACCAAGTGATCTGGGTCGTGTGAGGACCGAAACATCTGGTATCTGATGGTCCTCGGAAACAGGTGAGCACCAGAGAAAAGAAAACCAAGGACCAACGATGAATCACTTTCTCTTTTGCGGCACAACTTCCTCAGGGCTGACCTCCCTCGTTATGCATTTGCATAAAGACAGTAAGAAAAAGCAGGCTGGGTGCACTGGCTCCACCTTTCTTTCTTCTTTTTTTTTTAAAAAAATTGATTTTAGAGAGGAAGGGGGAGGGAGGGAGAGAGAAACATCAGTGATGAGAGAGAATCATTGATCGGCCACCTCCTGCATGCCCCCCTACACTGGGGATTGAGCTCACAACCTGGGCATGTGACCTCGACCAGAATCAAACCCAGGACCCTTCAGTCCACAGGCCAACGCTCTATCCACTAAGCAAACCAGTTAGGGCTCAGCCTTTCCAATCGCTGGATAGTCCTCAATGTCTCACTTTCTTCGCTGCCCTTACCAGGTAATACGAAAGCTGTTTAAGTGTTACAGAGCAGAAATTTTTGAGCATTCTTCTTCCTCCTAGTTGACTTAGCTTTGAATCCCAGCTGCACCTCACAAAGTAGCCTTGCAAGATAGAACGCTGTCAGCTTTCTGAAGAACAGGATGACCCTGAAAATAACATGGTCATCAATACCATGACCTGACTTTACTTAAGAAAAACCGTTTTGTCTTAAATTACTTGCACTACAAAAACAAGATATGGTAAATGTGCTTAAAGTGGTCCTGCACTAAGGGTTGTGGCTGCTCTCTGGACTCCCTGCGTGGAGAAAGGCGGAGCAGTCGCCAGTCAGCTAATAAAGGCTCCCCAAATTTTAATTTGGTCTGGACTCCAGTGGTCGTTCACGCACCTTCGCTCCACAACAAAAGTTCTTTAGGATGTGAATGAGTTAATAAAGTGCTGAAACCAGCACTTTCCAGGAAAAGATAAAAAGTGTTTTCTCCAAGAAACACTCACTGAGGAAGCTCTGGGTTGCACTTTAGCTCGTAGGAAAAGTTCCCAGATGGAGGGTCACAGAGCAAGGGGATTGGCCAGCAACAAAAGTAAAATATGGACACAAATGTAAACAGAATGGCCTCTCGAAAGCAACAATAAACAACACCTTGTGGGCTTTAAAAAGAGAGATTAAACACAATAAAAGAGATAAGACTTAGGTTGGGAAGGGAAGCTCAGAGTTAAAATGTGTGGTGTGAGCAGTGTGTGTGGTATGTGCATGTGTGTTTATGTGGCATACACGTGTGTGGCATATGTGTGGTGTGTGTTGTATGTTTCTGTGTATGTCCTTGGATTGTTGGGAGGAGGGTAAAGCAGTGATTACCTGCAGGTTGTATGTATTTAGTACGCATGCTGAAATGGTCTAGGAAAACTGCTCTTACCTAAGGAGCAAGTAAAGGAGACGTGATGACAGGACTCAGCCGTTTCCCGGGTGGGGGACTCAGCTGTTCCTGGAGGACATGCCTGCTGTGTGAGCTGGGATGGGGTGGCCGCGGGGCAGGTGCGTGGTGGGGCTGGGGGGCAGAGCTGCACCAGCCTGAGCATGAGGCCGGCGCTCGAAGGAGAGCAGAACCGGGTGGCCCGATGGGGACCCTGCGCCAGGCTGAGGTCCGCTGAGCCTCTGCATCGAGCCGCCCCTGGAGCAGCCGTACACTGGGAATGGTCCTTTTTGCTTCAGCCAGTTTGTGCCATTTGCATCAGAAGAACTGGAGCAGATAGAAGAGATTTCCTTAGAAAACCTCAGAAGGGAAAGACTTGGAACCTCTGCTGTGGTTCAATCAGGACAGTGGTAAGTGCTGGAAAGGAGGAGGTAGAGTCAAGGTTGCTAAGGCTTTGCTACTGAATACATGTGGTGAGAGAAGGGGAGCATCTGGTAGAAAAAGAAAAGAAGGTGCTCAGATTTGGGTACTGAGGTCCACGATCCACAGTAAAACCATGGAGTTAGGAGTTACGTAGGACGAGTGTGGAGTTGAAGATCAAGAATTCCGTTTTGTACTCGAGGGTGAGGTGCCCACACGTCATCCAGGGGGTGGTCACCCCACAGCGACGGGCTGTGAGTCTGGCACTCCGAAGAGAGGTCTGGCGGTGCTGGAGGGGTGGGCACCCTCACAGGGAGTGGGGAGTGTGGAAGTGGATGGGGAACGGGCAGTGAGATAGCATCTTGCCGCCCGGCACAGGGGACCAGGGCGGCCCGGGGCACAGAACCAGGAAGCGAGCAGTCACCGAGTGGTTCACGTGTGATGCCACAGGCCCCCCAGGAGAGCAAGGTGAATTCTCTCCTGAGTATACGCAAACCCGCTGGGCAGCTTTCATAACCCATGCCCCTGCCTTCCCTGTATTCTGGCACCTTCACCAAAGGAGGGGAAGAAACAAGGCTGAGGCAGGGACCCTGACCAGGGCAGGGAAAGCTTAGGGGTTGCATGGTGCTTGGCTCAGGGCCATTTCTGAAGCGACCGGACTAGGAACGGGCCCAGAGCTGAGCCCCTGCTCCTGGAGCAGCAGTGAGCGCCTTCGAGGTGGTACTTCAGTTCTCTTGTGGGAAGCACTGCACGATTCAGAAAACAGATGTGACTTTACTAAGGACGCCCGTGACGTCTCTGCAGATAAGGGCTGAGACTAAAGCATCCCCCACTAGAGCAATCCATCTTGAGAAGGAGAAAGCGCTCTCTCCTGGATGGGCAGGCAGGGCTGTTAGAACACGTGGCTATTGCTTTTACCGCTTCCAGCACCCCACAGCGCCTCCCACCTGGACGTCTTCAGTCCAATTCAATTCCTGTGTATTTCACAGCCTCCAGATTTCCTGTTCTGCACCCAGAGAGGATGGAGATCTTTCTGTCTCGGTTTGAGGACACCTCCTCATCCCTGCCCCACCCCCATTGGAGTGAGTAATTGCTGACAGTCTCAGAGCTCCACTCTGAAACTGTGTTGATTCTGTTTAGAGCATCAACGTGTAGTCCTGGCTGGTTTGGCTCAGTGAATAGAACGTTGGCCTGCGGATTAAAAGGTCTAAGGTTTGATTCTGGTCAAGGGCATTTGGCTCCATCCCCAGTAGGAGGCGTGCAGGAGGCAGCAGATCAATGATTCTCTCTCAGCACTGATGTTTCTACCTCTCTCTCTCCCTCCCTTCTTCTCTGAAATCAATAAAAAAAATATATGATTTTTTTTTAAAAAGAAGCATCCGTTTGTATGCTTCTTAGTGGTAACCCAGATAGCATTGACTAAAAGCACAGTTGAAAAATAAAACCTGTTCATAGAAGTGTGGGCGGTCTCTGCACAAGCCCGGGAGGCACGGCCTCTCACGCCCTGGCTGAGGAGGACCTGCTCTGTGGCCCTCGAGTCCCATCTTAGGGAGCTTCAGAAACAGCCATTTAAAAAATCACATCAAGCAGCCACGGTGCCTCTGGAAGAAAAAAAAGCGAAAGTGTCACCGAACAGATAAGTTCTCAGAAATAAGCACAACAGATGGTCCCCGCTCCCTGTCGTCCTGCCCATCGCAGGTGGTCCCGCGGGCAGGCGGAGCGATCCCTCATTCTCATGCAGGAAGCGGGGCCAGGGTCCGTGTGGGTGCTGGGAGGGGGCCACTGCCGACTCCCGATGCCCGGCCAGGAATTAATAAAGAAAGAAAGCCCGCCCTGCCTGGACAAAGGCAGCCCAGACAGGGCCTCGTTCACATGCAGAGGAGGTGGCAGGAGCCTGGTGCTTGGCAGGGCCGGGAGGGCACGGGGTGTGCAGGGCTCCAAGGAGCCGGCTTGTGGGAAAGGGAGGAGATGTCACCAGTCTGTCTCGGGCTGGGACACCTGCGGCGTCTGGGGCCGCTGCCCAGGAAGAGGCGGGCAGCGGCGCCGTCAGGGGAGCCCGGAGGAGCCAATGCAGACACTGTAGGTTGTCCATCCAGAGCTCGGATACTAACCCAGGCCAGGCAGGTGGAGGAGGAATTCCGGACCAAACCCGGCCTGACAGCCACTGCCCATCTCCCCAGTTACTGGCATCCTTGTCCCCGGGGCCCCAGGCACAGCGGGCGCTGGGGTCCCCCTTTGCTGGGAAGGGCGGGGCTCCCAGGGGAAGGCGCTGCTGTGATGGAGAAGGGCCCAGGGCACGGCCTGGAAAGCACAAACGATGATACCCAGAGGTGACGGGGCAGTTAGGCGAGGAAAGCCACTCCAGGTGTGTAACAAGTGGCACAGTAGGTCCTCAACAACCCTGAGCCCCTGCCCCGCGCTCACAGAGGAAGGTGCGCGCCCAGCCCAGGCCTGGCGCTTCCTCCTGCTCCAGCTCCTGCTCCAGCTCCAGCTCCTGCTCCTGCTCCAGCCTCTGGAGAAAGGGGGTGGGGCGGGGTGGGGTGAGGGGGTGTGGACAGGTGGGAGGCTGGAGGCTAAAGCCTAGGACCAGGAGGCCTCTGCAGGCCTGGGGTGGGGGGTGGAGGGCGGAACCCGGGCCCAGGGCCTGGGATCTGGGGAGTGTGTTAGATAGAGACTTCTCTCTGGGGCCCGACAGCAGGCGTGGCTGAGGGCACCACCTGGACGGGAGGCACAGGAGGGCAGGGAAGGTCTCCGGGGTGGGCAGGAGCGTGGCTGGGCACCGGAGGCCGCACAGCAGGCCCAGAGGCCTCGGGGAGGGGGCTCAGGCTGGCGGTGGGAGATTTCAGGCACCGGGGCCTGCTTTCCTCCAGGGACCCGCAGCTTCCCGGTGTCAGCGGGCCGACCGGAGCCACGGACCAGGCCAGGAGGTCCATCTCACTGAGCTCCCGTCCTCCCTCCCTTCCTCCTCTCTTCCCTCTCTCCCTCCCTCCCGTCCTTCTGTCCTCCCTCCCTCCCTCCCTCCCTTCCTTCCTCCTCTCTTCCCTCTCTCCCTCCCTCCTGTTCTTCTGTCCTCCCTCCCTCCCTCCCTCCCTCTCTCCCTCCCTCCCTCCTCATCCTCAGTCAGAGCTCCCTCTCCACCTGCCTCCCCAGGCTCGGCTGGATGCGTGGGGATCAGGTTGAGGCGGTTCCCCAGGGCCACGGGCCAGACCGCAGGCACCGCCAACATTCACACCGGGCGCACCCTCAGTGGCCAGAAGGGATGGCGCCCCGGTGGCTGAAGGGACCCTCTGGGCCTGGTCCCACTGGTCCGGGTGGTGGCTGGTGGGCGGGGGGGGCTCGCCTTTCACAGCCACATCCTGACCCGCCTGACCGGAGTGGTCCGTGCGCTGCTGGACACGGAGAGCCCCACGGCACCTGGGACCTGGCGCTTGAGAAGGGACGCGTTCGGGGTCAGAGCTGACCCTGAGGAGCCCGGCGCTTTGCCAGCAGGCCAGGTGGACGTTGGCAGTGGGAGAAGGGCAGGTGGAGTCTGACCACATGAGAGCAGAGGTCCTTATGCAACACATGCTGGCATTTATGTTTTGAAAAAGTAAGAGTTTTGATCAATACTTTTATAATAGCTTCAGGAAAGAAAAGTCTATGAATTAGCTATCATAAGCCTTCTCTTGAAGTCTCTCTTTCAGTCCATAAGCATGCCTCACTTTAGATAAAATAAAATCCAAAGTTAAAAGATATTTGGGGGCCACTAATTTATGCTGTAGTTTGACAAAATTACTTACTAGAGTTTCCTGAGAAACAAGAAATTCAGAGATGCATACTCCCCCCTTAGATAAGCTAAAAGAATATAGTCTCGGCTATTTCTTTCAATGAGATGGGGGTGGAGAGCATTTAGGTAGCCAAAAAGGCGTCTACAGAAAGATGCATTCTTGGTTTCTAACTATGAGAGAGAGCAGTGCATAACCAAGCAAGAATGTCAGCTGGGTGCTGGCAGGTGTCAGTCGCTCAGTTGTCCTATGCATCCGAAGGTCGAGGGTCTGATTCCCAGTTGGGGTACATCCACAGGTTGAGGTTTGATCCCTGGTCCTGGCTGGGGCATGCGTGGGGGGCAGTGGATGGTGATGTTTCTCTCTCTCCCTTCCAAATATCACATGGAACAGCCATGGGGTGGGGTGGGGTGGGGACGCTCCTCTGATGAGGAAAAACACAAACAAACAAACAAACAAAAAAGTCAACCAGACATCAGCGTCAGGGACAGAAAGGCATCATACTCATATAATTAAGACTGGTCTTACATTTGGACATATAGAGGCTAAATATAACCACCATAATCTGTTAACCGCCTCAAAGCAAACCAAGTCTATGCTGGTCTAGTTAGAGAAACAGGCAGCGTGTGGCGATCTTTATCCGCAGGGACCGCAGCAGCTGGGCCTGGAGCAGCAGAGTGGCCCCAGCGGGGCTCTGGCGTGCCCGCTGGCCTCGCTCGGGGCTGGGACGGGCTGGGAGGAGGTCAGCCACCTGGTCCGGGCCAGTGACAGAGTCTTAGACAAAGTAGCCCATCAGAGTTATGGGAAGCTTCAAATTAAACTGGGTTCAGGGCTGACCTCAGCCCCCCAACTGCAATCTCCCAGGATGGCCTGGACGTGCGCTGAAAGCCTGGGCTGGAGGCTGGCCTTGCCCCGGAGCTGGGCTCCGACAGCCTCTGACTCCCCAAGGGAGGGCCCCTCTGAACCTCTCCCCCGAGGGGCACAGAGCAATTGCCCCAAGGCAGTGTTCATACTTAAAACTCTGCAGCGGTGGTTCCCTTAGAGAAAAGTGAGCTGCTTTTCCCACTGCCACAGACACCACATAGAGTGTGTGTGCGTGTGTGTGTGTGTGTGTGTGTGTGTGTGTGTGTGGTAGTGTTAGGGCTGTCACACAGGCTATATGCATGTCACCAGAGCCAAGACGTGTTCCTGAGCTTACCACCTCCCGTTCAAACCTCCCAGAAGCCCTGCGTGTGGAACTTTGCAGAAGCAGGCGGGGTGGACCTGGGAAACAGTCAGTGGTGATCAGAGGAGAACAAGGTGAGGCGCTTGGCACCGTGGGCTCTTGGCAAGCCATGCGACTTCCTGGGTGTTCCAGACTCACTGCTGACTGCTTATGACACAGGGACCTCGGAGCCCGCTCCTGCCCGGTAAGCTCAAAACCGCCCTCCAGGGCCGGCAGCGACGCACCCTTCCAGGTTTTATAGCCTAGTACATGTCAAAAAAACCTGTGGGAATTCACTTATGTTATCAACTTTTATATCAGGTAAGGACAGTGAAAAAGACCAAAAGAAAAAAAACAAAAACAAAACTATGATCATGTCATTAAAACAGGATTTTTTCAATATACAGGAAGGATAATTCAGAATTTAAAAATTGCACACATTGAAATTTATGAACAACCCTGTGCGCCACGTGGCTGTCCCATTTTCTGTGGAGTGCTCAGAAGTCCTTCGCCAGCTCGCCTCTGCAGCCCAAGGCTCCTCAGCCCTGAACAAAGGACAGCCACCCACCTGCCATGTTAATCTACTCAAAGAAGTGGTTTCAGGGCTTAAAGGGAACCCTGAGGAATTCGGGTGCAAAAGCCTCTCAGTATCTTGCCTCAGTTTCCAATGGTAATAACTGTGTGGGTCGTGGCCGGGTGGCTCAGTGGGTTGGAGCGGCACCCCGTTCACCAGAAGTTGCGGCTTCACTTGGAGGTTGTGTTCCATCTTCAGGGCATGTACGCACAGGAGGCAACTGATCGATGCCTCTCACATCAACTTTCTCAAGTCCAAAAGCACATCCTCAGGAGAGGGCTGAAAACAAACCAATGTGTGGAGAGCGAGCAGCCAAGAAACTACCAGTGCTTTAAAGAGAAGTAACAAGGACATATTGTGGCAAACAGACGCACAAAACTTAATTTGGAAGGTTTTTAGTAATGATCTCATCCCTGTGGTTTTCAAACTAGTGCTTCACGGAGCCACAGAGAGACTGCTTGAACCAGAGAGCTCCATTTTAATTGCTTTAAATAGTTGAGCTTCCAATTAAGATAGAGTCCAACTGCTTATAAAAGAGGACTGAATACCACTAATTCAGTCCCTCTCAAATAGAAAGGGGGAAACTGAGGTTGAGAGAAGCCCCAGGGTTTGCCCAGGGCCCCCTGTTCAGTTGGCAGAACCTGGTGGCACAGGAAGGATTTGTAGTCACCTCAGTGGCCTCCCAGGTTCGAGGGGACCCAGCCTCCCCACCGCTGCACAGTGCCTTCCGGAGCCTTCCAGGGCTTCTCACCCGGCGCCTGCGCCCCGCGTGGCACTGCTGCTGCGCGACAGTGATGACAGACAGACCTGTCCCGGCAACTGCCAGAAAGTAACTTAAACTCCTGGTCTGTACGTTTGCTCCCATTTTGACTATTTCTGATGACAACTCTTTAATAGTATTCTATTCTATTTGAAGAGCTTAGAGCTGATATTCTCATGAGAATTTTATGATTGTACGGTCATGTCCATGTACAAAATTTAAAGGTATTTTATATTATGAAAGGGACACTTTAAAAAATATATTTTATTGATTCTTTCACAGAGAGGAAGGGAGAGGGATAGAGAGCCAAAAACATCGATGAGAGAGAAACATTGATTAGCTGCCTCCGGCATAGCCCCCACTGGGGATGTGCCCACAACCAAGGCACATGCCCTTGACTGGAAACGAACCTGGGACCATTCAATCCACAGGCTGACTCTCTATCCACTGAGCCAAACCGGTCAGGGCAAAAAAAAATGCACTTTTATTAAAATGCCTGAACTTTACCATCTGTTATTTACACTGAGATGAAGAGGCTTCCATTTGCTTATCTGAGCTCCATGTACAATGGATGGCACGGGGCTGAGAACATTTATGTCAAGTCTAGCACACTGCACACACATTCACTGTGTAGCAAGCACCTGGGTGGTGGAATGTAGCAGATGATAAGTTGACACAACTCAGCTGCAAGTAGCAAAACAAAGCACCCCCCCCCAAAGCAAACAAACAAACACCCTGAAGAAAAAAACCTTACATAACTGAAAACAATGACTTTTCAAGCTGTGGTTCTCAGTCATTATTGGGTCATGAAATGAGTTTCTGAGTTATGAGAACACACACACACACACACACACACACACACACACACGCATGTACAAGAGCCAAAAGTGCAATCGAGAAGAAAATACCCAAGTACACTGCCTGCCTTATGGGAAATATGATTGCATGAACCTTTCCCCACAATCATGTCTGTATGAACACATATCTACTGCTCTGATGGAAAATATATTTCACAGCCCTCAACGTTGCCCCAGCAAAAAACATGCTCGGCTGCTCAGTCCCTGGAGGAGGGATTTCTTTCTGACGTTTTTTTGTCATTTCTGAGCAGCGGCTCCTCACCCCTCCGCACAGTGACCGGGACCCCGGGCCGGTTCACCTACCTTTTCTGGAAACGCCCGCCAATCAGCTGCGAGCTCAGTGGGGAGGCTGCTCCGGAGCATCTGAGTGTGGTCAGCGAAGCTGCAGGTGTGGCTGCCAGGTGCCAGCCCGGCCAGGCTTCAGACAGGTCCCCTGTCACCCGAGCAGCATCGCACCTGGGCCCCTGGAGCTCCGAGCACAGTCCACTCGGGCTGAGTGAATGCTGCCAATGAAGGAATTCGGCGACGAGCACAGCCCCTTGGGTGTACTCCGTATTAGGTTAAATCCAATAGAATATAAGTTTCAAATAGAATATTTACTCACTTCTTTATACTTAAGAAATATAAATGCACTCTGAAAAGCTTTACAGTGATTAGATCCGTGTGGTTGTATGAAAAGCTGAGAAGCCAAAACCGGTTTGGCTCAGTGGATAGAGCGTTGGCCTGTGGACTGAAGGGTCCCAGGTTCGATTCCGGTCAGGGGCATGTACCTTGGTTGCGGGCACATCCCCAGTAGGGGGTGTGCAAGAGGCAGCTGATCGATGACTCTCTCTCATTGATGTTTCTAACTCTCTATCTCTCTCCCTTCCTCTCTGTAAAAAATCAATAAAATATATTTAAAAAATAAAGAAAGAAAAGCTGAGACAGTGACACCCTGGGGCTAAGGCAATAATCATACCACTTCAGCATCGTATCTCATATGGTAAAGTGAGACCCTAGCCCTTTGGTTCTGAGCAGTTATAAACTTACTATTGTAACATAATACCACATATTCAGTTCTAGTAATTACTGTCACCTACGGTAATTTAACAACAGGAGACACGATACTGAGGGTAAAGGAAAACAGTTAACGTCATTTTCCAGCTGTTAGTAAGAAACACCTCAATGTGCACTTGGTTTGGGCAGGGGGGGAACTTCCCCTGGCCTGTGATTGATGGGATCTGGGAGGGTAAACCAAAGCTTCTAAAGCTAGAAGGATGCCCATCTTGATCAAATTCGACCCTTCCACCGGTCACGTTGGGAAACAGCTGTGGACCAGGGCGCGTGACTTCTCCAAAGTCACATGACGACTCAGCAAGAGAGATGCCCAGGCCTCCCGGTAAACACAGAGCCGTTTCTATTGCTTAAGAGGCTTATGGAATAAAGTTCATTTTTATTCTATAAATAAAATCACATTTCATAATAAATCTCATTAATACAATCATAACTTTAAAAAGATCAAATAAGATATCAAGGAAAGAAAATACATGATAATATTTTTTACTTAAAAAATGACCCTAGGGCAAGGGTTTAATAAAAATATATGTTGACAAGTGTGTTCAAGTTAACATCATGAGGGAGAAAGAGTGTTGCAAACATTGATGGCAGAAGTTTGTACGTTCATAATCTGTTACTGCGTTTTGATTGTGTTTTCATCAGTATCACCTGAATTTACTTTTTTCCACAAAAAGTTCTCGTTTGATTTCCAAAGCGAAGTGTCTCGCTCCTCTGTCCTGGAGGGCGCGGCCAGGGGCACTTTCTCACACAGAGTCTCTATCACTGCCAGGTCGGTGAGTCTGCTGAGCGTGCGGAGGCTGTCGTCATTCTGCTCGTTCAGGATGTCCCAGAAATCTTTTGGTCTCTGTTTTGCTTTTGCCATGGGCCCTGAGAGAATTTTCCTTGGCAGTCGTCGTGTGGGGCTGTTCCCCTGGCTTTTAAAGAGATCATCAAGAATAGAGGTGTCACCCAGTAAGCCTCCCACAGAAATCCTTTCTAACATTGGATTTTCTATATTTTTGTTTTCCATTTCGAAAAAGGGTTCATTTTTTGAAATGCCCGTCCTTGTGAGGTCCTGCTGGTCTTTCATGGTGTTTTCTAACCGCCTCTCACACGCTCCGGACTGGCTCTTCAGGGAACCGGACGCTGTAGGGCCTTTGGATACTAGGCCGTGCTTTTCTCGGTCAATCCCAGGTAATTTCGGAGTTTCTGCATTGTTAGAAAGCCGCTCTTCTCTACAGAAACCATGACTTGGAGGCTTCACTGATTTTCCCGTACATCTTTTTGGGCTGCAAATTTGAGAATATTTTTTGGTAGAGTCTCTAAATGACAAAGTTTTGGAATCTGGCAGCTTTTCTTTTAGAGAAGACTCTCCCTTTTCAGACTTATTCCTGCCTCTCTTTCCCGACTCGTGGGCAGGTTTAACGAGTCCCGCAGCGGAATCCACAAAGAAGTCTTCGACCTCTGGATACTGAGAAGTATAAAAGTCTCTCAGCATTTTCTGTCGTTCTTCTGATGTGGCGGTAGTTATATGTTCAGCAAATTCCTTCACAGAAGACAAATTAAAATAAGATGCCATTTCTTCAAATTGTTTTCTGAAGATTTAATGAACAAAACCAGAGGTTATTTTTATTACGTTTTATTTGTAAAGAATTTGTCATGATGTAAAATGTAGAAACAAAATAACCTTATTCCTTTAGTATTATTACCTTAATTCCATAATAAAGTGCATTTTACACTAGCAGAATGTGACTTATTTCCTCACACTAGTGAAAAAAATACTTTAGCTCATGAAATCACCAACTTTAAAAATTATTCTGATTTATGCTATTAGGTATTTCCTGGGAATTATGATATCCTGGCACACTACTCTTCCAGTCAGCCAATTTATGACTGACATGAGAATCATAATTCATATAATCTGTATTTGAAAATCTATATTGCATTCAAGTTCCATAAAATAAAACTGTCAAAGAAAGGTCTTAATAAATAGAAAAGAAAACATTCTGGGGGAAAGAAAAAAGAATTTTTTACTTCTCCGTCCTATTTCCCCTTCTTCCAGACAAATACAGCAAGAATTTCACACAACTTTTTATGAGCCTAAACAAAAGCTCTAAACTATAAACCTAAATTCTTTCTTCCCCTAATTGGTCCAGTTTCAGTATAAACAGCTAAACTAAAAGGTGAGGTGCTATTCTTTCCCCCACGGAACTGGAATGAATAATACTAAAATGTATATGGAACCACCAAAGACACTGAATAGCCATAGGGATCTTGAGAAACAAGAACAAAGTTTGATGTATTGCATTACTTGAAGACAAACTACTAGAAGGTCATAGTAATCAAAACAACATGTTACTAGCTTAAAACAGACACACTGATAAATGGGACAGAACTGAAGGCTCAGAAATGATCCCATGCCTATATGGTCAATTAATAGGTGACAAAGAAGGCAAGAATATACAATGGGGTAAAGACAGTCTATTCAATAAATGGTGTTGGGAAAATTGGACAGATTTATGCAAATAATGAAACGAGACCACCTTCTTACACTGTACACGGAATAAAATCACAATGGATTAAACATTGATAGGTGGTGTCTGTAACTACCAAACCCCTAGAAGAAAGCATAGCAGCAACTCTCTGACATTGCTCATGGCCATAGTTTTTTTGGATATGTCTCCTTGGGCAAGGAAAACAAAATAAAAAACAAACAAGCAAATAGAACTACATCAAACTCAAAAGTCTTTGCAGAGCAAAGGAAACCATTAATGAAACAAAAAGACAACCTACTGAATGGAAGAAGATATTCGCCAATGATACTTCTGATAGGAGTTAATATCCAATATTTATAAAGAACTCATGCAACTCAATACCAAAAAAACCCCCAAAAGAATCCAATTAAAAATGGGCAGGGGACCCAAATAGATATTTCTCTGAAGAGGACATACAGATGGCCAACAGACAAATGAAAAGATGCTCAAAGTCACTAATCATCAAAGAAATGCAAATTAAAGCCATAATGAGCTACCACCTCACACCTGTCACAATGGTTATCATCAATAAAGCAGCAACAGTGTTGGCGAGGATGTGGAGAAAAGGGAACCCTCCTTCAGTGTTGTTGGGATTGCAAACTGGTATAATCCCTAGAAAAACAGTGTGGAGTTCCTCAAAATATTAAAAAATAGACTACCTTATGACCTAGCAATTTCACTTCTGGGTGTTTATTTGAAGAAATCCCAAACACTAATATATGCATCCCTATGTGCATTGCAGCATTATTTATAATAGCCAAGTTATGGAAGCAACCTAAATATCCATCAATAGATAATTGGATTAAGAAGATGTGATACATACAGACAATGGAATATTACTCAGCTGTAAAAAAGAATGAGACTTTACCATTTGCAACAATATGGAGGGACCTAGATGGTATTATGCTAAGTGAAATAAGTCACACAGGGAAAGACACAGACCAGATAACCTCACTTCTATGTGGAATCTAAAAAACAAAAACAGAAAAAACAGAAACGGACTCATAAACACGGAGAACAGACTGATGGTTGCCAGATGGGAGAGGGGCTTTGGGAGCTGGGTGAAAAAGCTGAAGAGATTAAAAAGTACTGATTGGCAGTTACAAAATAGTCACAGGGATGTCAAGTACAGCACAGGGAATACAGCCAATAATACTGTAATAACTGTGTACGGTGCCAGGTGGGTGCTAGACTTACTGAGATTTTACTTCATAAGTTATATACATGTCTAACACTGTGCTGTCCACCTGAAACTAATATAACATTGAATGTCAACTGTAATTGAAAAATAAACACACACACACACACACACACACACACACACACACAAGCAACAATAAAATTACACATGTCACCTCAAATATTAGGGAAAAATAGACTGGCACAGGGCAAGGCGGTGAGATGCTATTTGAAGAAGCGAGTTTCATGCTTAGAATAAGATACTAATTAAAGCCGCTATGTGCACGTGTGGGAAACGGGCCTTCGGAGCCCTGGTGAGATGGAGGCAGGAAGGTTGCCTTGGGACCTGGGCACTAGATTCTGCTCCGTTTCCTAGGTGAGGGTGCTGTGGACTGAGCTGTCTCCCCAGCCCACAGTCATATATTGAAGCCTTAAGCAGTCCTGTGTGATTAATTTGGAGACAGAGCCTTTAGGAGGTAACTACGGTTAAACGAGGTCATAAGCAGTCACCAGAGAGCTCTCTCTGTGTCATGAGAAGACACAGTGAGGAGGTGGCTGCTGGAAGCCAGGAAGAGAACCCTCACCATGAACCAAATCAATTGGCACCTTGATCTTGGGAGTTCCCAGACCTGGGAGAAATGTCTGCCATTAAAACTCCAGTCTGTGGTAATTTGCTAGGATGCCTCAAACAGACTAAGGATGATGGAGGGTATTGCTTTGCTGATGTGGAATCTGGCCCAAAAGTCAAAAAAGCCCAATGTTTGCAAACATGCCTTTAAATAAAGGCCATAGATGGTATTGCAGCACGTGACTGAAAGTCCCCAAGTTTTAGAATTACATCTATATCTTTTATACTATCTCCTTAAAACATTCATTTATTCATTCAACAAATATGTATAGAACCCTCTTATGTGCTAGGCACTGGGGTAGGAAGCGTACAACAGAACAAGCCCCAGTTCCTGTCTTCCAGGCTTTCTGCAGGGCCCGCCGGAGCAGACAGGGAATCCCATGGCGGGGCCAGCGCAGCGCCCAGAGGGGACCTAACCAGCGACTGGCAGCAGGCCTGTGGTGGGGAAGGCTTCTCCGCTGTCTCCTGAGGCCAGTCGGCGAAGACGAGGGGGGAGGTCTTCCAGGGAGAGAGGCCCCGTGCACAGAAGGGAAGAGAAACTGCCGAGGACCAGGCTGAACTCCTGCGAGGGGTCCGGATGTCAATTTCAGTTTGAATTCTGCACATAACATCATGTTTAAAAAATGTGTGTAACTAGACCTTACTTTTGCCACTCCCACCAGGCTCTGTAAAGTTTGTTTCCTTTGATCTTAGTGGCAATCCTCCCTGTGCCTCATGGCCGGGGCCTTAGGGGCACAGCGTGGCTCTGTCCTCCTCACCCCAGTCCTTACTGTTCCAAATCCAGGTTCGACCTCTGGCCGATCAGCAGGCATGCCTGCGGCCAACGGGATATTTAATAAACAAACACCAGCTTCCAAATTGCTGCCCTGGAAACCGTTCATGTCCTTGCTGGAAAGCAGCAGCATGCTCTTAAAAGGGTTCAGTTTTCACTTCACGTGAAGCAACTAAGGTAGTATTATTTTGTTTATTAATCATCTCCAAATTCACTCTCCTGGTCTTTCTAATAGTTATGTATGAAGACTGTTATTTCTCCAAGGCGTGGTGGTGCCTCAGCAGCTGCCTGAAGCCGCCACCTTTGCGGTGTTGCCGGGCCCCTCTGGGAGGAGGCTGCTTCCCCAGATACAGTCAGGAATGCTGAGTGTTACTGGAATTGCTCTCAAACGGGGACTCTGCATTGCCCAGGAGGCCTAGTCCCACTAAGCTTGCTTTTCTACTTCCTTTCACGACTTTCCTCTCTCTAAATCTCTCTCCCTTTGGACTGACGACTGTCCTTTAAGGGAGGAAATATCTCTGTATCTGTGCCCATCTTAGACTCTTCTCTGTTAGGGCCTCACAAAGACTGCATTTGGCCAGTGGCCTACATCCTTCCCTCTCCTGCCTCCAGCACATCTCTTTTCCCTATTAGTCTGTTTCCTGGACATACACACAGGCTCTATTATCTTACCAATTAAAAAAAAAATCTACCTGTAGAGAGCGCCTGGGAAAGGCCCCTGAGCTGATGTCATCTAAATCCAGCGGTGCCCAGCGGAGCCATGCCCTGGAAACATAGCTTGCCAGAGGCAGGTGTGTTGTCAGCCTGACCTTCAGCTCAGGCGCGAGAGGGTGGGTTTCATTATCTAAATCCAGACAAGCACCAGGAACAAACACAACTATCCAGGCCCACCCAGAAGTGACTAAGTCAGAGAAGTCACAAGAATGCAAGCACATAATCTCCTTTGTCTTATGCTTTAGTAAAACTCCCTGGTATTTTGCTGTATAAAATGAATGTGCTGTATCGGCTCTTGGTCACTGTCTCTCCATCAGAGGACAGCTGTCCCACCTGGACCCAGCTTTTTCCTTCTATCTCTGTGTCTGTCTCTTTCTTTCATTTTCTCAATCCCCAGCCACCTCTACTTAGGAACCAGACCGCTCTCTAGCTGCTCTGGACATGGAAAAGAGAGAAATATTTACACCTACCCTTGGTCCCACAATGCCCTCCTGCTGCAGCTACATTTCAAATTACAACTTAAAGAGCTATCCCGGTCTGGCCGCTCACTGTTTGCCCACCTCATCCCAGCACTGTCTACTCAGACTGCTCAGGTCCGAGCAGCCAGTGTGTTCTCTGCTGCCCACCCAGGGGCACACAACATTTGATTCAGGTAAGAACTCCCTCCTTTTCTCTCTGACTTCCGGGCCTCACTGTGCCTCCTACTAAACAGGACGCCTTTACCTCCAGGCTCAGTCCTGGGGCTCCTTCTCGCCTCCGTGCTCCCTTCCTGTGCTCTTCAGTCCCAGGGGCCAAACACCATCATAATCTCTATGGAGATTCTAAATTTAGATCCTAGTCTCAAGATCCCAGAAGAGTAATCCATTGCCTATTCAACATTTTCACAGAACCTCAAATTTAATATGCACCAAAGAGAATTCCTGTTGTGTGTTTTATTTTAAACTCCAAACTTGTTTCTCTCTTAGTTTTCCTGGTTCAGTAAAACCAACTTGTTGCTCAAGACAGAAAGTTGGGAGTTATTCTGTCTTTTCCTTTTCTCAGCAACCAATCCAATACTAAACACATTCGTTTAGCTGTTTCTCCATGGCAACAACCCTATTGCAAACCACCATCACATGTCTAATTAGTTCCTTCTGGTCTTCCCTAGCCCATGATGCCCTCTTCCACGCAGAAGCAGGAATAATGTTTTAGAAACACATATCAGATCCTATCCTGCTTCAACAGCCTTCCACTGCACTTGGATCAGCACCCAAAGCTTCCCCGCAGGCCACCCGTCCCGCACCCTCCAGCTCCATCTACATCTCTCCCTTCATCTGCCACTCGCTCCTGGGATTATTAGGCACTGAGGGCACTAGTCTTCTCTCGGTTCCTCAAACCTCTTCCCTCCACAGGGATGTTCTGATTCTGGTTCTTTGCCCAGTTAGCCCTCAGGTCTCACGGTAAATGTCACTGTGGAGTGCAGTCTTCCATGACCACCCAAGAGAAAGGTAGGTACACCCCTCCTGATCCCATTTTCTCTATCGAGGAGGCCTGACCCTTCCCGCCTCATAACAAGTGTACCATTATATAATTACTTATTTATGCTATTTTTACTTTTGAAATATATGCAATGCCACTCCCCATCCCACTGCACTATAAACTCTTTTTTTTTACACTGTAAATTCCGTACCCAGCACAATGCCTGGGTACATATTAGGTGTTCAACGGATATTTAATAAGTGAATAAATACAATACACTTAAGTATTTCATTTACCTATATGAAATGATTTTTTTAAAATTAATTCAGAGATTAGCTTTCTAAAAACATCGGAATTTATTTTTTAAATTGTACAAATTCAGATTTTTTTCTGAAATATTCAGATGACAGGTATGGTTAACATTAAAATAAAATAAAGTGTTTGCTTTACTAAGGAGTTGTATTTCCTTTGAGACTCGCTCTTAGAGTCCAGTGTTGTCATAGGTGACATACCTGCGAACCCCTTTTGGTGTTTCTCCCAGTAGGAAGGTGGCCTGGTCTGTACGGTAGACTTTCTTCTGCTTCTGGCTCACAGGGTGTGCAATGTAAAGGGGACATGAAACGTCTCCTTCACTTGCTTGTTGAACTTCTTTAGCATGTGTCGATGTATCTGCCTTCGTTTTGTCTCTATATGTCTGAAGAAAGGGAAGGAAGCAAAATGAAGTCTCAAAAAATAGTAATTTTTTGTCAAATGAGGAGACTGTGTTACATTTTCAATAATCAAATATATATTCTCCAACTGATGTTATTATCAGAAGATGTTATGATACACATGCTGATATCCACTATCCTAAATAAGAATGAAAATTAATGATTATTTAAATAATGGCATAAAAATGAGATATTTAAAATTTTTAACTTGGTAATTTTTCTCAAAATTACTTTTTATGTAAATAGTGTAAGTAGTCAAATTGAAAAAAATCGTAATCTCTATGTGATATAAAGAAGAAAACATTTTCACAAATCCCACTTTACCTACTGGGTTACAAGAATATTTAGCGACTTAAAGATGCTAGCTACAGTTAATTGAAATTATAGATAGAATCATATTTAATTTCAGACTATGGGTTATTTGGTTAATATAACTGTTAAAAAGAAGGGGCCATTTAAACTATATGGCTGCAATTTCCCTGACAAGATGGTAGAGTAAATATGTGGAAAGTCACCAGCCCCTTCCCCCACAAAAAATACTGGATACAATTTGACAATAAAATTATATTTGAGTTTAAAACTAAGAAAGGAACATCTCTAGGTGCCCAAAATAAAGAAGTAAGACAGTAGTGTGAAGGGGAGCTGAAGCTCAGTAGCCACAAGGGACAGAGTTTTGAGTTATAGTTTGCAGGACTCCATGTGTGGAGGAGAGATAAAAAATGTTTTAATTCCCTGAAATTAAAAAAGTCACCGCCCCCCCCCTACTTCCCCCCCCCCCCCAAATGCAGCAGCAGTTAAAATGATATCCAATTTACAAGTCAACCCCAAACTGGATACATAGGATGGAAGCAGGCTACCTTCTTATTCTAGACAGAATCACTGGTAAAAAAAGGAAATGCCAAGCCTGTGCCATTGGTGGAATCTGACTTTGTAGAACCCAGGTGATATGGAAAATCTAAGTTAAAAACTAACCAAGAAGTGGCCCAGGACCACTGAAAATCCTAAGATCTCAATTAGGGCTAAGTACAAAAACATACCATAGGAAGGCATCAATAATCTAGAGAATGCTTGTAATTCCAATTTAGGATCATGTAAAACTCACCATCATGAAAGTGACAGATGCAACAAATGTGAGTATATCTAAGAAACCAATAATAAAGCCATCTGAAAGATTTTAAATTATTAGCATGTCCACAAAGAAAAAGACAGAATCCATCAGCAAGAACTGTATATTATATTAGAAGCCTGGTGCACAAATTCATACACTGGTTGAAATGAATCAGCCTGGCCTGTGGGGATTGGGCTGAAACTGGCTCTCTGATATCCACTGAGGGTTCCTGGATTGTGAGAGGAAGGTTCTTGGGTGATGAATCCTGGAATTGGGCCCCCTCCTCTCTGGTTCTGGGTCCATCACCTGAGAACCACAGCTGTCAAGTCACTGCAGCCCGGCAGCACCTGCGTTGAGCATCTTGCCCCCTGGTGGTCAGTGCATGTCATAGCTACTGATCAGATGGTCGAATAGTGAGATGGTTGCTTAGGCTTATACTAGTATACATATAGTATATAGTATATAGTATATAGTATATAGTATATAGTATATAGTATACAGTATACAGTGAATTCAGTATATAGTGAATTATAGTATACAGTATATAGTATATAGTGTAAAAAGGAAATACAGCTTTGAAATAAAAAATAAAGATAGAAACAAACTCAAAATATGGGCTAAACAACAGACTTAACAGCCCTACATACAATAATGGTTGATAAAATTGCAGAATAAAATTACTCAGAGTGCAGTAGAGATTAAATAAGAAAAAGAGAAAAAGAACAAGAGACAGAGGACATACCAGTGAGAAGAGAGAAAATGGAAGAGATAATGGCAGAGAATTAAAGGCATGAATCCTCAAACCAAAAAAGGAGAATCCCTAGTAGAAAAAATAAATCTGTGCCTTATTATATCAAAGATAAAAGGAGTATCTTTAAAATACCAGAAAGAAAAGACAAGATATCCCACCAAAGAAATGACAAACTAAAGGCAGACTTCTCATTAACACCACTACCATCACCACCATCATCAAATGATAGAGATAATACCATCAACATGTAGAAAGAAAAAAACTGTCAATCTAGAACACTATATTCAGTTAAATTATCATTTAAGAAATTTTTGAGACATACAAAAACTAGAAGAGTTTACTAGACAAAGATTGTTGATGACATATTATTTTTCTTTTATGTGAGTTCAATGGAATTGAAGTGCCATATATCAATGCATATGGGTAGGAAATGGCTTTTTATTTTGCAAATATTTACTAAGGATCTGTTATGATCCTGTTACCATGCTCTGTAATTGAGAATAAAAGTATTTAAAAATACAAAGATACAAAATACCCTCATATAAACATACACAAAATAAGCTTAAGGGACTTAAAATTGACAAGCTTACTTTGTAAAAATATGTTTTTATTGATTTTTAGAGAGAGGAAGGGAGAGGGAGAGATAGAAACATGGATCAGTGCCTCTTGTGTTTTACATCACAAAAAACCAAACAAGAGCCTGCAACCCAGGAATGGGAACTGAACCAGAGACCTCTTGGTTCATGGGCTGATGCTCATCCACAGAACCACAATGGCTGGGCAACAAGCCTAGTTTTTTTTTAAATGATGGCACATATAGATTTTTATTTTAAAAATAAATAATCTCTTTAACTTATATTGAGGTTCATTTGTACTGAAATAAACTGAATATAAGACAAAACATCCTATATAATAAAAGCCTAATATGCTAAGTGCCTGACGGTTCAACTGTTGACCAGTCACTATGATGCACACTGACCAGCAGGGGGCAGACATTCTGACTGGTAGATTAGCTTGCTGCTGGGATCCAGCCTATCAGGATTGGGCGAGATGGGCTGGACATGCCCTGGAGCGTTCCTACAGTCCCTCCCTGGTCCCAATTGTGCACTAGTGGAGTCCCTCGGCCTTTCCTGCACTCTCTCACAATCCAGGATCCCTCAGGGGATGCCGGAGAGCCAGTTTCAGCCCAATGCCCACAGGCCTGGCTGAGGGACCCAACCGGCGCATGAATTCACGCGCCGGGCCTCTAGTAAGACATAACTATCTGTCCATTAATACCAAACCATCTCTAATGAAAATAGACTTCTTTCAAAATCTACCATGATTCATCTGAACAAACACCATGTTGAAAGTACTTTTTCTAAATATAATTTATTAAATCTTAAAAAATTATTGACAAGAGAGACAAGAGAGACAAGAGAGAAAAATGCTGATCTTTAAAGATAAGTTTGAAAGAGATTTGAAACATTTATTTTACATTACAAGAAAACAAGAGGAATGTTAAAAATTCCTCATAAAAAGACTCATTACTATCTCTAAGAAAAAGCTATCCACTATTATAAGGAGAGATGGGAAAGTTTGCATAAGGATAAAGGAAGTAAACCGAAAGAGAATGAACTGTGCCAACCAAGAACATTCCCTCTTCATATACTGCAATTTCTGAAGCCATGGAGAAATTGTGCCAAGAAATGGCAATTTTTAGTTATTTACATGATCATGAGGGTTCTTTTTCACTCTGGAAGCATTACAAAGCTCATATTTTGTATAGATACCTTTTTCATAAATTAATTTTATAAACTCCAAGAAAATTGAGCCTTTCTAACCATATCTATCAGACATGTGGATCTTCCTGTTTTGGCTGCTTATTACACACTAGAGGCCCTATGCATGAAATTCGTGCTCTTGCAGCCCCAGCTGCCTCGACCGGCCCGCACAGCCCCTTGCAGCCTTGGCCAGACCTCACAGCCCCGGCTTCATCCAGAAGGTTGTCCGGACGGCCGTTCTGCTTGTTCCATCTAATTAGCATACCAGTTCTTTATTATATAGGATTTTAAAACCTCATTATTTTACACAATATTGAAAAGGAAAAAGCATTCATCTCTCACATGAGCTCAATGGTTCAGATTTCCATTTTAGTAGGTACTTTAACACTTTACTGAAAGGAGGCTGTAAAACAAAACTTTGTTCATTTAATAAACATTTAGTACTCTTGATATAAAAGTTGGTTTCACTACTTTATAGTACAATAGTTTCCTTTACAATAGTATCTATTACAACACAGATACAATCTTTTATAATAGATTTCTTTACAATCCTTTAAAACTAATATAAGGAAAATAGTGCCATAGTTCAATTACAACTGTAGTGACAGTTACAGTTTATTATAAAGCAAAGCACAAGGCCTGTGAACAGGAAAAGATTCTGGTTTTGTGAACTGGACTCAAACTCATTCATTACTACGTATGTCAAAGCTGCAACACTATGATATGGAGGCAACACAATAAAGTAGCAACAGTAATGAAGACTCAAGTAACGAAAAATTCAGTAAAATGAGCTGGAGTGGGAGTTGAGTTTGCTTGCTCAAGAAAGCAAAATAAATCTACTCCTCTTTGCCTCATGGTTTAAAATGGCCAAAATCTAGAACCCTATTCTAAATTGATAGGAAATTTTGTGATCATAACATGAAGCAGAAATCCCAGTATTTGCAAAATCCCCTAATTGTTCTTTTCCTTAAAAAAAGTTTCTTCAAAATTACCCAGCAAGATTTGCCTTGAGAAAGCACCTCTATGTCTGTGATTCTGATGAAAGTTTATTTCTTAAGATTTACAGTTTTAATAATAAGAAAGACATTATGAATATAAGAACTTTGTGCAGTATTTGTATAATATAAGTATTTCTGCTAATAAGTATTTTAGAAAGCTTGACACTGTTAGAGTATAATTTATGACTTAGTTATTGCTATGTTCATGATTATTTCCATAAGTTATTGGATATTGCTAGGTATTTCTACTATAGTATTTGTATAAAATATCAAATTCAACTTATGGAATCTTTATTAAAAAGAAAACTGTAAGTGTAAGGAATGCAGTGATCATTTCTAGGTAATATAAACATATAGTTAAAAATCCATTTGATGATGAAATTTATTTCATGGAAATGGGGGTTACTTAAGAAGCTTATTTATCAGAGAATAGTGAAGTAATAATTCTAATTTATGAGTAACATATCTTTCTCCTTTGGACACACACATCCTATATAATAAAAGGCCAGTGACCATGACAGCATAATGACCGGTCCACCAGTCACTATGAGGTGCATTGCCCACCTCTCGGACCACCCCCACCCCCAGGCTCCTATGCTGGATGGCCCATGGGGAACCAAGGGGAACCAGGCTGGGTGGCAGCGGGGCGGGACCGGGGACTGGCGAGCGGGCACAAGGCAGACCTCCTGGTCCCTCCCCACAGCTGGCAGGCTCCCATCCATCCTGTTTCTTCCCATAGGAACGATAGGAACGTGGCGCCTCCACTGCGCAGCCTCCCAGGATGCGGACTCACCGCTGTGAGAGGCTCCGGAGCGGACTTCAACCAGGACTTCAGCGCCTGCAGTAACCCTCAGCTTTCACCTTCACCGCGGGGAGGTGGACGGAGAGCATCAGCTCTAAAGCACAAACATCCTAGGGGGTGGGGAGACTGACACCTTCCACTCCACAGCCGCTTCCCTGTCTGCAAGAAACAGCTCATCCTCCTCCCTGTGGGATGGGCAGGGCCAGAGCCTGAGCTGAGGGGTCTGTGATAGGGGAGGGGCGAGCCAGGCTGCTGGGCCAGAGCAGGGATGGAGGGATGGAGGGATGGAGGGATGGAGGGATGGAGGGATGGAGGGCGGGCTAGGAGCAAGGGGGCAGCCCTGGTTCCCTGCACCTCCTCCTACAGGCATAGCCCTCCCTGGTTGAGTTTGCCATGTGGTAGTTAGGGTTTTGGCTGGTGACACCAGCTGTGAAGGATTCAAGAGAGAAGAGACAGGTGCAGAGAGGGCGTTAATTTTACTTCTTTAAAGGGTGCAAAGGGCACAAGGCAGCTAAGGCAGAGCAGGCTGTTCTTTTGATCACCAGAAGAAATGGGGTGGGAGGCGGCGAGCAGACGGAAGATGTCCCTGACCGCAGGCTAGGCTTAGGAACCCTACCTGTGCATGATTTCGCACACTGGGCCTCTAGTAAGATATAAAACAGTCAGTTGTGAATTCCCAAAGGAGAAACCCCACCCCCTTCAGAAACTATCAAATAGGCCTAAAAGGTAAAGGGCAGGCTATGACTGATTATACAAGTCCTAATTTGACTTACCTAACTAAAATCTTAAATGCACAATATGTTATCTTTACAAAAGTAATTATTTGCTATTAAAATAAATTCAGAATATAAAAATTGTTTACATTAAGACATTAAATATGTATTATTTCTATAATTGGTAATTGTTCCAATATATTTTGGCTGAAATAGTCTCCTCACCTACCCACAATTGAATATTTAACTTGGAAAATGCTCACTTCAAAGACTTCATAAATATCTGCTTTGATTTAATTTTGATAAAGTTATAACATTATTACTGATTTTTCTGATGTATCTGTAAAATGTGTTTGAAAATATATCATAAAAATTACTATTTAAAACTGTATAATATATATTCTGTGAAATAAAAGCTATGATTATTTTAAGTTATAAAAGACATATTAAGATCATAATAAATGAGAGGGCACTTTTATAGGAAAAAATTCCTTCTATAGTAGTCAAAGTGTATTCCACACTAGACCTAATCAACTGTGTACAATTCTGTATAGCTTCTTTCTTTCTTTTTTTAAATTTCATTTTACATGCAATAATATATTAATTTCAGATATATAGCCTAGTGGTTAGATAACCATTATTTTATAAAGTCTACTTCAACTACCTACCTGGCACCATTCATAGTTACTGCAATATTATTGACTATATTCCCTATGCTGTCATTACATCCCATAACTATTTTGTAATTACCAATTTGTAGTTCTTAATCCATTCATCTTTTTCACGGTTTCCCAGCCAACCATCAGCATGTCCTTTGTATCTATGAGTCTATGTATAACTTATTTCTTACTATCAAGTTTTAGGTTTATATTAGTTCTATCAGGAAAGTTCCTTATCTTCAGATCAACAGTATGAAACATTCAAATGATCTTTGATAATATACTTTCTTTTCCATTGACCCACTGTCTATATTTGAAGGCATCAGATCTAAACCTTACATTTTCACTGAACTCTTCATTTTTGAAAGGCACACTTAAAAAAAGTTAAGTTATATATAAATTTTCAATATGAAAGAGAAAAAATAAACTAACTCTTAAAAACTTTGCAGATAGCAATCTTTGATGTCAGTGTTCTACCTCACACCCATATGACTACATTAGCTTTTTTCTGCTTACTCTTCTGTACATGAAATCTATCTTTATATACTAGGAAACTACACTGGGGTAGTGCAGAGAATGTTTAAGGAAAAGAAAAACTCTTTATTAATAGTCTTTGAAGTAAAACGTAAATTTGGAGATAAATGACATGACTAGAGAATGTAGAGGACATCTACATAGGAATAGCAAGGAAATGATAAAAGTTGATAGAAATCAATCTTTCCCGTATCCACCCCCATCATAAAAAACGGGGCAAGAAATATTGCAGCCAAGGAGAGTAAGTTTCCAAAGCAGTCATGAACAGTCTCTAGTTCCATTTGGCAGGCGAAATATGATCATAATCTCTGCCATCTTTTTCCTCGAGGCTAATTCCTGGAGACCCATCAATGGCTGGTGTGGATAATACCGATTTCTTCTCTGCTCATCTATCTCCCACGGATGCAGGGGGGAGGCTCAGAGCACAATAAAGCAGAACAGCCTGATGGGCTGGGCCGGCGGTCCACAGCCGGCTATCAGAAATTACCGAAAGTGTTATTGAGCAAATTTTGGAATGAGTCTGTTTGCTAAGCTGGTTTCTCTAGAAAAGATTTTACAGACAGAACGCACAGAACAAAGAGTGAGTATATTTAATAGTCATAGGTACTGTTTTCCCCGTAACCGCAGGATCAGGCTTGATCAGTTACTGAGAAAATTGGAAGCAGGAAAGATATTTTCCAAGGCATGATGAGAAGGTCCTCTGGCTCGTCCCACTGAGAAGCCTGAGTGGAAGGAGCAATTAAAGCGTGGATGCTGAGATCCCAGAGGACCTGCCTGTCACAGGACAGCTCTTTGATCTGCACCTTGCTCCCGAGAATGGCCCAGAGCCTCAGAAGCCACGCTGTGCTCACTGCCGCTCTGGGCATTCCATGCGGCACAGGCCCTCACACTGACCTGGTCACACCAACTCTGCCGTAAAGCCTAAGAAAGGCAAACACCCTCATTTGTCCCCCTTCATTAAGCCTTAATTAGTGAAGTCTGCAAGGCAGCAATGCTTTTGTTTACACATCTGTTCAAACAAAAAATTTAAAAAGCAGTCTCTTTTCGGGCAAGGGCCAACACTATAAACACATAAAAGTGAAACTTGCTTGTCCTTGCGAAGCAGGGGTACTATAAAAATATATAGCACCTGCAAATAAATTTATTCAAGTGGCATCTGAGAGTCTAAAATGACAAACACTTTTAAGGCTCTTTGCACAAGTGTGAAGAAGCCCTTCCTCAAAATAATCCTTCAAGGTTTCTGGCTGGAGGTGGGCAGTGTCTCCCAGGACTCAGCACTGAGAGCTGCCCCTGGATGTCTTCTCTCCTAGAGAAAAGCCAGCGGGTTAGAAGACCTGCCACAGATATATATTAAAGTCAGGTTTTCTGTACATGTTAAAAATCACATTCAAATCTGAAAAAATAACAGTTAAGATGCATATCAAAAACCTTTTTTTGAGGAAATCAACCTATTAAAGTTTATAACTACAGCTATAATCTATTTCTATATAGAGGGGTGGGCAAATGCTGGTTTTGAACAATAATCTATAATAATAAAAGAGTAATATGTTAATTAGACCAGACAGCAGAACGACCTTCCAGATGTCATTCCTAACGTCCTTCTAGATGAAGCCACAGTGGTGGGGGTTGAGACAGAGGTGGTTAGGGTTGGTCAGGCAGGCAGGTGAGTGGTTAGGGGTGATCAGGCAGGCAGGTGAGCAGTTAGGGGTGATGAGGCAGGCAGATAGAGGCAGTTAGGGGTGATCAGGCCGGCAGGCAGACGAGCTGTTAGGAGCCAGTGGTCCCAGATTGTGAGAGGGATGTCCGATTGCCAGTTTAGGCCTGATCCCTCAGGGCAGTTGGACATCACCAGAGGAGTCCCGGATTGCGAGAGGGTGCAGGTTGGGGTGAGCCCCCCTATCATGCCTCTAGTTGCATTATAACTGTAAACCTACATTTGCCCACCCCTCTATATTTAACACTACTTTGCTGTATGAGTGAACCACAAAAGGACAGCTGTATATTGACTGCCCTGAACTTAGGCTCCTTTTATCCACATTATCCAAGAAGCTTACCTATTTAAAAGACAGGACTAAGTGGCAGCCTTGAGAGGACACACTGTAAATAGAAATGTGTAAGCCCCATCTCCTTGGGATCTGCTAACCTGCCATTTATGACCACAGAAGTCAACCTGCGGGAAAGGACCAGGTGAGGCAATGGCACTGCCTTACCAAAGCCGGCAGATGAGCAACGTGGAGGGTTCACTGATACCTTCAGTCCTCCACAGGCAGGAGGTCAGGAGAAAAGTCCCTTTAATGTTCCTACAAAGGTGAGAGAAGGACCAGAGCTATCTGAGGACTGGGGGCTAGACCTTACCCCGACACTGTAAACCTTGGGGGTTTTCTCTCTTTTGAGCCCATCAGGATCTGGAGGGTAGGAGATTTGACCTGGACTCCCACATATCTCTTCCATTTTTTAAAGTCACAATTCTAGCAGTCTGTGAAGAATCTCCACTAAGTGGTAATGGGAAGGTCCTTAGCATCTTATAGCCCTGATCTCAACTTCAATCTTTGTATTGAGTTTTATTACTGTAAACTTTATTCTCTAAAGACTACTTGAAGGTCTTATACTACATTAAGGGCCCAGTGCACCAATTCATGCACCTTGAAAGGAACTGTGGGCCGCGAGGCTGCGGTAGGAACAGAAGTGGGTCTCAGCCCATCCTCTGTGCCCCCGCCAGGCCCTTCCTGCTGTGGTCCCCGGTCCCGTCTGCCTGCAGCCCTGCTCCTGCCATCCCTCCTAAGCACTGATGGCACTGGCCCTGCTCGCACCCTCTGATGGAGCCCCGAGACTGGGGCCGGTGCCAGCAGTGGGTGCAAGTAGGGCTGACGCCATCAGCAGGGGCGAGTGGTGGCTGCTGCCCCGATCACCCTTCAGGAGTAGGGGAGGTCGAGAAGCCCTCAGTGGCCATCAGGGCCAGCAGCTGCTGCTCACACCCGCTGATGGCACTGAGTGATCGGGACTGGCTGGCACTGGGCACCGGCAGAGGGTGTGAATGGTGGCTCTAGCGCTGGCTGTGGGTGTAAATGGGGCCGGGGCCAGGGCTGGCGGCAGGTGAAAGTGCTGGGCGGGACTGTGGCACACGGGAGCAAAGAATTTTCAGTAACCCCCAGAGGCTTGCCCCAATGACAGCAACTGGCTCCCCACCTTGGTCTGGCACCCCTGTTCACCAGCAACACTATCCTGCTACATCCAACTCCCGCCATGTTCTTCACATGCCCCGTGGTGGTCAGCGCATGTCACAGTGACCAGTTGTTCAGTTGTTCAGTTTATTCCTCTGTTTGGTCTATTTACATACTAGCCTTCTATTATATAGAACTAGAGACCCAGTGCACACAATTTGTGCATGGGTGGGGACCCTAGGTCTGGCTGGGATAGGGCCAGTCAGGTTCCCTGCTTCCCCGCCTCCTCCTTCCCTCGTTGCCTGCCTGCATCTGCCACCACTCACCCCTGACTCCCCATCCCAGCCTGGGGCCTGGCTCTGACTGGGTGATCAGGACCTGCCAGCCCAGGGGAGGGACTGTGAAGTTGGCCAGCAGGCCCCATCGGTGATCAGGGCCTGCAGGCAACTCCTACTTTGAGTGTCTGCCCCTGGTGGTCAGTGCGTGTCATTCTGGTCATCTCAGTCGTTTGGTTGTAAAGGTTGCTTAGGCTTTTATATATATATATATATATATATATATATATATATATATATATACTTGTTATATGACAAGATCACCACAGGGTGGTGCTGATGGGGAAAAAGTTAAAAAGCCTTTCTTGGCAGCACCTGCGCCTGCTAGCCTTCCCAGCGGCTGGCACTTCCCATGAGGATCCAAGCTCCTCATTCCCCTCCTCCGTGGCCCCAGATAGAGTAAGTGTAGGCTGACTTGGTCACTAGGCCACCAATGGTTCTCTGGCGGCTAAAGAACATTTCAAGCAACATGCCACGAATGACTCAGATATTGCAAACAGCTATGAGATAGGATACAGATTATTATTAGTAATGATAATTACTAATAATCAATAATAAAGTACATGCCGAAGCCGGTTTGGCTCAGTGGTAGAGCGTCAGTCTGCTGACTGGAAGGTCCTGGGTTCGATTCCGGTCAAGGGCATGTACATTAGCTGGCTGTGGGCCCATCCCCGGTGGGGAGTGTGCAAGAGGCAGCTGGTCGATGTTTCTCTCTCATCGACGTTTCTAGCTCTCTATCTCTCTCCCTTCCTCTCTCTGTAAAATATTAATAAAATATATTTTAAAAAAATAATAATAAAGTACAAACACCTGAATGATTCTCTATAACCACATCATTTCACTCTTCTTATTCTGATATACTTCCTTGAGTCACACAGGAGAGAAAGGCCCATTGGATGCATTGGAACATGACTCTCCTCATACAGTTCTGAAACTTTTTGGTCTATGGGGGTGCAAGAAAACCCCAGAACTTTCCTCCCACCTTCTAAGTTCTTTTAGCTGGACAAATAAATGAACAGAGACAGGTAAACAGGAGAACTTGACTAAAACTTACTTTATGGATATACATTTGGGGGTGCCATAAGATATGAGACTTGGACTTCCTGGGCAGTTCCGGGTTGTTTACGTGCCACTGTGACAAAGGAGAAGCTGGGCAGCGTCTGGGATTTCAACAGGGGCAGCGGGCACTTCACAGGTGGAGGGCAGAGAGCAAGCATATGGCAAAGAATTCCTGCCGGGCCACCCAGAGAGAACGGGGCTGAGCAGGCTTTTGCTTGGAACCTTACAGTCTTCCACACTAGATTCAAACAGGCCCAGGTCAATGTGCTAAGAAGACTGTTCCTGAAGTGGTTTTCCTATCTGAATTACCTTTAGGCAAGAAGTGGGAGGGTCAAACCAGCTTAAAATCAACAAACTAAAAGGCACATTTTGGGGTGGAAAAACTCTGGTCCTTTCAGGTCTTATAGTATAAAAATTATTGAGGACTCCAAAGTTCTTTTGTTTATGTAGGTTATAGCTATTGAAAACCTATAATATTTATTAATTCATTAAAATAACAGGTCAAGCCCTGGCCGGTGTGGTTCAGTTGGTTGAGTGGCGTCCCATGCACCTATAGGTTGCTGGTTCAATATCCAGTCAGGGCACATGCCTGGGCTATGGGCTCAGTCCCTGGTAAGGGCATGCAGCAAGCAGCCAATCCATATTTTGCTCTTACATTGATGCCTCTCTCTCTCTCTCCCACTCCATCCCTCCCCTTCCTTTCTGCCTAAAATTAGATTTAAGAAGAGTAAGTTACATGTTAACTTGATTTTAAAGAGAGAGGAAGGGAGAGAGAAAAAAAACCATCGATATAAGAAACATCAATCAGTTGCTGCCCATATAAACCCCAACTAGGGCTCAAACCTCAACCCAATATGTGCCCTGAATAGGAACTGAACCACAACCTTTGGTAGGGACAATGCTCCAACTAACTGAGCCACCCAGCCAGGGGCTAAATAACTTTAATAACAACATAAAATTTCATATTATCCAAAGCAAACAAAAAAATGAGGGAAAAGAGTGGCTATGTTTTACTTTTTGCAAGCCTCTTTAGTATCTGTCTAAATAAAAGACAGCTGGATTGTCATATCTACTTCTGCATTCAATCTGTGGTTACAGTGTTGTTTTGGTTGGCGTATATGAAGAAAACCAGTCTCATACAGATGCATAGAAACCATCAGAATATTTTAATAGCCTTATCAGACAATTCTTTTCTGATACTCTATCAAAAAACTCAAGGTTAATGTCATGTAAAATATGAAACTATAAAAAGGGGTCACATGCTCAACTGACAAGCTCAGGGGGGCCTGCACGGCAGCCCTACAAACTTAGACTCGGGATGGTCTGAAGTTAAAGCTTCCTCACTAAAGGGAGTCACGGCGGGGAGCCATGTCACAGGGTGGAATTTTTTCCCTAACACACACATCCCCTCCCCTTAACTGAGCCTGTCTGTGGTCTTTTTTTTTTTTTTTTTTTCCATCTACAATAACATACTTTTGGCATATTAAAGCAATTTGCCCTTTCCTGGACCCCTAGAAGCACACCATTGCACAGAACTGAGGCCATAAGTCCTCATTGTTACTGTTATCATCTTAATTGTTGATTATTAACTATCTAGCCTATAACCACCAATGCAAAAGAAGTATGTCTATCATTTGACTTTTACTTTGCTCCCTCCCACCTCCCTATCTATCAGCAATGGACTCCCTTATGCCTCCTCCTTTAATTGTAATATATACAATAAGGTGCATAACTGCTATTCTCTGGAGCATTTTCCCAATCTGGTGAGATTTTGCTTTGTGGCAATTGTTATGAGTTTGTCTCATATAAATTAAAAAAATATTCTTATAGATTTAGATATTTCTTACTTTGACATCAGTACATACTTTATATTGTTAAAATTAAAATTCATTGGTGTATCTTAACAGAATCCTCCCCCCACACACATAATTTATAACATTCCCTGATCATTTGAAAAATATCGATGAACTGAGTTATGCAGATTTTCAAAATGTTGACATTCAATCATGCAACATCGTAAAATCATATGAACTGTTAACAATACCAGTTGCCTCACAAAACTCTGTGGGGAGGGTGTTATGGTCATGGTGGCCAACTAAGTTTTTCAATGTTTTAATTTTCACTTAAAAGCATGAATTTTACCACTGGCAACGAGTACTGCGTGTTGTTTTCCTTGAAGCCACATACTCCATAAGTTCATTTAAAAGAACATATCTATTAAGCACACAAATAAATAACCATAATTCTGTGCTAGGCAGTTCGACAGATGTGAGCAGAGCAAGGACAATGGGCCAGGTACAGAAGGTCACCAGGGTGAAAAGGCCTGGGTGCCTAGCAACAGCCAATGCTGGGAACACAAGGACCTCACTTCAAGGGTGGCATGTCCCCCACAGCATACTGCTGGTCATGTGGTGCCGATCCCCTGGCCTTTCACATTGCTGGCCATGCAGTCCGGACCCTCCTCTCTCATCTCTCCTCCCCTGGTATCTTGCTAGTCATGCAGGTTAGACCCCTTAGAGGGGGAATGAGTAAAGGGCTGGCGAATAGCCCTTAAGCATTAAGCCCCCATGACAATGAGGTTCGGAGCTGACCTCAGGACTAGCTGCCTTGCCTACTGACTCTTGCCCTGGTGCTGGCCCATCAGTGGAGGCCGTGACCCTGAAAGGACACACCTGGAAAGCTGATGCATATGCTACTGAGATCCTCCCCTAGGACCTTCCCTAAAACCCCCACCCTTCAAAGCCCCCAGGCCTGAGGACCCAGGACACTCTCCCTAGGAGCACACCAGTGCTTTTCCCCTTCTTGTAGTGAAAATGGCTGTGGGATCTGTCAGGCTGACCTCTGTGTGGGAATGGCCAACTATAAACATTTGCTGAACTCCTTTTCTGTGGTGCCTACTGCCCCGTGGTGGTGTTTATAGACGTGTACTCCATGGCCTAGGCCTTCAGCAGCCTGAAGAGAGAGCAAGCACCCGGGGTAAGGAACAGAATGGTGTCACCAAGTCTACAGTGTGACTGGTACAAAAGAGTCTGGAATGGAGTGAGCTCTGAAGACTGAGGCTTCATGGAGGAAGGGGAACTTGACTTGGACTCACCTGGGATGAAGGAGCAGAGAGATGGTCTGGCTGGGGTGCAGACTGAGTAAATGTATGGAAGACATGAATGCCAGGCAGACCTGAGAGCACTTCTCACGCAGAGAAGAGGGCTGTTTCCCTTGCTCATAAGTATGTTCAGTGGCAGACCTGAACAATGTCAAGTCATCTCAAGAGAATTTCCAGGAAAACCATTAAAGTTATTCCTGGAAAAGATAGTTTAAACCACTTAAAAATTCTCAGAATATAGTTATGAGATCCATTTTGTCCTAAAAACAACTGAAAACCTGTAAGTGTGTTTTAAAAGTATCAGTTATATGCAAGACACTATTTTAGATCTCTAGGGTCATCAAAAGTGAATTAAAGTGATATCTTGCTCTTTCGAAGTTCAGTGTCTATTAGAAAAGGAGAGAAAATGTGTTCTTAAAGAACTATAATAAAAACGTGGAAATCATACTTCAGAATAACAGGCCACTTAAAGTACTCCTGGGTGACCAGGAAGCGTAAGAGTAAAGACAGCTTACTCCCAGCTCCGGGCAGGCTTTGTGAAGAGAAGCCAGCCCGCTGAGGGAGGCCCTGGCAGGCCGAGGAGGCCTGAGATTTGGGAGGCCAGGAAAGAAGGCTATTCCTGTAGAGAAAATGCCCAGGCAAAGAGGGAAAAGTAAAATCATGATGCTTTGCCCAGGTATCTTTGGCGGAGTAGATACTGCCAGGGATCTTGCTATATCTCTTGAGTGCAGATAGAGCCTTTTAAAAATGTACCTTTATTGTTGACATCACAGATGTCCCCACAGATAGAGTTGTAATTAACTAAAACACTTTTTTTTAAAGGAAAAGATGCACTCAGAACACCTGATTTAAAAAAAAATTTAAATCCTTATTGTTGAAAGTATTACATATGTTCTCCACCCGCCCACCTCTCCCTGCCGCGCTAGCCCCCAGCACATGCCCTCACCCCCTACTGTCTGTGTCCATTGGTCCTGCTTATATGCATGCATACAAGTCCTTTAGTTGATCTCTTACCCACCCCTATCACCCTCCCCGGCCTTCCCTCTGGAGTTTGATGGTCTCTACATCTGATTTTTTGTTTGTGTTTAATTGTTATATTGTTAATTTCACAGGCAAGTTATCTTGAAAAACTAGACTGATGTCATATTGGAAAAGTAAAATGGAGTAAAAAAAAAAAAAAGTAAGACTTCCATTCTAAAACATATGATTCCCTAACCTTATAAGTTTGCTCTATTTGTCCTATAAAAATCCTGTATTCATATGTGAGGGGCAGCATTTCCAGGTGAAAGAGGCATGGCTGTTTCTATTATGTGCCCATGTCCAACTGACACCTTGGTTTTCAGAGAGGAAGTAACATAATTTGAAAAGCGCTAAGTGCTTACTGTGCTTTAAATCACCAGGTGGAGCCAATCAGAGTTCAATGAGGCCTTATATCTCTAAGCTTTTTTATTGTCACTTAGAAGACATTATTCGAAGAAATAGTTATTTTTTTAACTCTTTAGAATCTCCCGGCTATTCTAAACAGAAATTGTTCAGAGAGGCCATATCTATCTTCTATGCAACTGGAAAGATGATCAGCTACAAGAGTTAGAATGAAACTATTTCCTAATGAACAAAGACTATTTTTGTCAGTGCAGTCCATTGCCAAACTCCTGTGTGATTCCTTTCAGAGACAACGTTTGCCTAGAGTATTCTTCATGACAATCAAGGCAGGTCCTTCATCTACAAAATTAGAGGACTGGGCTAGCTATCGTTTATGGTATTCTAACATACTCTATTACTGATCCTATTAAAAACAAAAATAACAACAGAGGAAATTTCACTCATCATCCCTGCTGGTAAACAATAATCATGATTACTTCAATAAAATGTGTTTTATTATGAATACTTTTACTGCTTTTCTTTAAAAGAGTTCAATGTGTTATAAACACATCAGTCACATTACTCCACGATTCTGGTAACATCACTGTGAGGAAGGCTGCCGCAGCTTCTCATGCCACCGGCTAGCAGGGGAATAGGTGAACGCGTTTATCATTAACACAGATTCTCCTCCCTCTGACGAGGGGACAAGTGCTCTTCACAAATGATAAAACATCTTTCTGGCTTAACCCTAGTCCTAAAGATAAAAGCACAAGAGCCATTTTTTAAGCCAACACTAGTCCCATAATTTTGTACATACAGAGTGGGGCAAAAATGGGTTTAGAGTTGTGAGTGTGCAAAACACAGACTTGATCTTTGTATTATTACTTACTAATTATTGTATATTTTCCATACGAACAACTGTAAGCTTACTTCTCCCCCACCCTGTATATACACACACAAGTTAAAAAACCTTGATCTTTACTAAATTATTTGAAAGAATGACTTTCTGATACAAACACCATAAAATCTACATCTAGCAACAAAAAGGAAAATGACAAAACCATAAAAAATCCCACCCAGTAAGAGTTAATTCCATTACATGCTGAAACCATAAACCGTACTTACTGGACTACTCCATAAACCAGTCATTTGTGAACAATTACTTTAAGCCATCATGCCATTCACTATCCTGAAAAATAGGGTAATGGAATGCTGTATCTCCCCAAAGTCTGCTCATTGTAAACAGTCCATCCCTCCTCACTGACTCTGAAAGCTGTATAAACACACTGCAATCAAATCCACCACAGCTCATAGAAATCCTGTCTTTAAGTCATCTGCAAAATGCCAATCTAATACAAATACAAGAAAGAGAATTCTTACTAGCACAGTATTTCGTATTTACAGTATGCTGAGCAGTGCTTAAACCTGCGCTGGCTGTGTAACAGGCGCTCTCCCCAACGCCACCGCACCCCCAGGCTGACAGCGCGCCCAGCTCTCTCCTTTACAACACACTGCAATCACATAAAGAAGGGTTTACTATTAATCCAGGTTTTACTACAAAGCGACCCGTTATTTCTCTGTCAAATACTGCTGAGAATGCCAAGTGTCTGTCATCCAATTCAGGGGATTAAGTCTTCTTTTACAGTCTGATACTTGTACCAATTTATAAAAATACAGATATAGTTTCTTAGAGTTGGTCACAGTCTATATCTTGGCTTGGAGTCAGGCAGCAGAGGTTGACTGTGACAGCTGGCAGGAAGCTGAGGGGAGAACACATCCTCCCCCTTTCAGGCACCACATCGCAGTTGCCATAGTGACTAATCCTTAATTGAATGCTGTCTTTGTACATTTCTTTTCAGAAAACTTTAAGTAAACTTAAGTTGAAAACATGCAGTTGATTGAAAAAAAAATGAGGCACCACATCACAAGCAGGTATGGCAACATTGTGCGACATACTTCCATATATTAAAATAATGAAGTAATTCTAATAAAGGTATTATCAGTTCAAATACTTATTTTTTTTTGGTTTTGTTTGAAGCTTAACCCTAAATTATAAAGGTTTCCTCTCTTGTTATCAGAAATATCATTGTTTAAAAAAGATGTCCAAAAGTGGTTCTAAAAATATCCAAATACACTTTAATGCAAAATGAGTTATTTTATACTATTTGTATTACTGTATAATAAAGGTATAATTAGAACTTATTTTAAGAGAGATAGGTTTTCATTCAAGACATCTAATAAAACGTGTTCTATGAATAGAAATTATTTATAAAATTATAACTATAAGAAACCAAAGGATAGATGGAAAAGACAGTATGTTAGGCCTTTTCTTCATATATAGTTGAATTTGAAAATCTGGTTCCTAGCTTTTGTCATTTTGGTTATCAACAATTACATCAAAAGGACAGAGACTCTGAGAGACCAGAGCTGTCTAGGCGTGTGGTAGATATGACCTCTTTGCAAGTTTTCCGTTTAGTCTATTCCTGTGTAGTTTAGTCGAAGGCTTTCACTTAGACTCAACTCAGTATTCTTTGGAAAGTGAAATACTTGCATATTGTGATCCGTCAATTGTGTATTGTCGTCACACAAACAAACAGGGTTTGTTTCCTTAGGCAGCGAGGCAACACCTCTGCACTGGCTGCAGATGCACGTGCTCACACACAGACCTCACACACATGCCTACACACACACACACACACACACACATACACACACACAGACCTCACACACACACCTCACACACATGCCTACATACACACACACACACACACAGACCTCACACACACACCTCACACACATGCCTACACACACAGACCTCACACACATGCCTACACACACCTTACACACATGCCTACACACACACAGACCTCACACACACACACACACACACACACGCATGCCTACACACAACTCACACACACACACACATACACAATCTTTTCAAACACACGTAAAGGTCTCTAATAAAACTTTGGTGACAGACATGAAGCACCAGAAGAATTCTTAGTAATCTAAAGATTCTTGAAGCGAGCCCCAGATGACAGATACTATAGGTGGAAGGTCTGGGGAGTTTTCAAAGGCAAGAGGCTTGTAACTCTCTCACAATATGGCTAAGTCTCTTTTGTCTTCACCTTGCTCCATTTCCCTTCACCTTATTCTTTTCTTCCCATAGCTATTTTTCAATTTTTTTTCAAAACTGCAAATTCACTATTGCCACCCACCACCACTCTACAAGTTGAAAACCTTTCAGTGAGTGAGATACATGTCTCTAACCAATGTTTCAAAGATACACTCATGGCAAGTGCTGAAGTAATACTGACCCGAAATGATGAAATCAGAGCGTAAACACTTTTTTCTGAGGTAGAAATTCTGTGATATAGCTTTGAAATGTCATCAACATCTCATCTATGTGAAATAATATTATCTTAAAATGTCTTTACAAATAGTTTTAGTAAAGAGAAAAACAACACTACCATCATTCTATCTCCCTGACATTACTGAAGTAGCATTTAGTTTCCAGAAGAATTACACCGAGGAGGACCAAGTTCATTATGTGTAAAGATAAAGTAGTCTGCTGGCGGCGATGCTCCCTTATTTGAATGTCTGTCAGCAGCTATGGAAATATCTTAAACTAGAAACTGTCCCATCAACTGAGGAATCTAAAGAGAAAATAAATCTATCAGCTTTAAAGAGAAAAATTACTAATAATTTTAATTCTAATATAGACTCTTATAAAATAAATCAATATAAATTATAAAGTACTGAGTGGTTTTCTATTTCCATAAGCAAAAACTTAATGGTCACATATAACATTTTGGAAAAATATTCTACCATGAACATTAATAAGTTTTGTTTGTTTTAATCATTTTAAAAATTGATTTTAGAGAAGGGTGGGGGGTTGCGGGGGAGAAGGGAGAGAAACATGAATGGACCAGGGGCTGAACCCACAGCCTGGTATGTGCCCTGACAGGTACTGAACCCACCACCTTTTAGCGTACGGGGACAATGCTCCAACCAACGAACCACACTGGCCATAGAAAACATTCTTGCGGTTTTTTAAAGGGAGTCCAAAGCCCCAGATTTCCTAGTATCATCCAATCTTTTATTTATAGGTAAATGTAGTTGCTTATAACTATTTATGGATTATTCCTTGTGGTTCCCTCAGGGATCAACACCTCCAGAGGGGTTAAAGGGGGACATCAGTCTTACCCAGTGGTAGTACTAATAATACAGTAAACCCTTGATTTTGTGGACCTCAATTTAACGGACTTCGGATTTAATGGACAAAACTTCCAGCTTGTATGTCATATATGAACATTAACACCCTCTTGATTTTAAAGTGTTTTAACCAGGATTTGCCTTAAAATTAAATTAAGAGGGTATTTTTTTATTACTAAGTCACTGTTATTTTTAACAAATTGACCATATGTTGGAAAAAACACTGTAGTAATTTTGCCAACATAAATAAATATTACATATATACAACTATAGTCAACATATTTAAACCCAAGAGTCACCACTGGTAAGCAATGGTTCTGTTGTCATGTGGTGTGACTTTCTGCAACTAAGCCACGTACCAGCCTCGTGTATTTGTTTACTTCAAGGCGACTGATGAATTCACACATTTACTAGACCTAGTCAGGAGAAAAGTAAAATGACTGTAATACATATAGAAAACTTTTCAGTGGAATTAAACTTTTCATACATACTTAATTTTAATTACACACACATGTCTGCATAAGTAAAAACAGATCATCTAATTTATCATTTTTAAACATATGAATTCAGAAAACCTACTTGATTATATAACAGATTTTCAGCCTTAACGTATGCTTCCCCCCCCCCCCCGGGGGGGGGGCTCAAATTGGTCCGTTATTTGGAGGTTTTACTGTACTTATTATTTATTGAGTTCTCTTTCGTGTCAGGCACTGTTCAGAGTACTTACAGGTATTACTTCATTTAGTTTTCGTAAAAACCTTTGGAGGTAAGAAGTATAATTGTTTGCATTTTAAACCGGGAAAGTGAGACGCAGAGAAGGTAGTAACTTCCTCCTGTTCACACCAGGGTCATGCGGGAGAGTGAGAATTCAGATTCTGGCATTCTGAGTGGAGTCCATGCACAGGCTAGTGATAACCATCAAAATTCCTCCAGCCTCTGGGAGGTTGCACAGTTCAACAGGTTGAAAATGAGACTCATTATATTTATTTATTTACTTATTTTCAATTAAAACTAAAAGGAGAAAAATAAGGAATGTCTCAGGGGTTATATTTTTATGTAAAAAATACAGTAGCTTTAGTTTTAACATTGGTGAAAAACTAAAAACATCACAAATATATACTAAGTGGCCATATTATTATGATCTCTGAATGCATAATAATCTGGCCACTCAGTGTATATACGTAATATATATATTAAAATCCCAGTGCATGAATACGTGCATGGATGGGGTCCAGCCAGCCTGGCCAGGGGGAGGGGACATGGGCAGTTGGCCGGCCTGCTTGTTGGTCGATCTCCCTGGTCGAGGGGACAATGTGCATATTAGCCTTTTATTATATAGGATATACACTGAGTGGCCAGATTATTATTTGTTCTGAGATCATAATAATCTGGCCACTCAGTGTATATAATAACTATCTGTTTTAACAATTCTGATTATCAAGTAAGATTTTTCCTTTTTAATGGTAACTTTATAATATTGTCCCTGAGTATCTTTGTATATAGGTAATATAACTTTCAAAGTGTTAAAGTTCAGCTATATTAATAATCTGACATATTAAATAGTATAGGTCAAACCTGATTAATCGAGTTTTGATTTGAAGAAGCCAGCCACTGAAATGAGCATGTGGACACAGACAGCTCTTGCCTGCTAGCCCTGGTGGCAAGCGATTGGACCCCCTGCTTACTGGCTCTAAAACTTGCCTGAACATTTTACTCCAACCATGACTTAGTCATGAAACCACACGTTTCTTCCTATTCCCTGAAAAAGATGTACTAAATTGGTCTCTGTGTCAAAGGGGCGATACAGGATCTCAAAGGGCACATGGGAAATCCTAGGGGATAAATACTCCAATCTGTTTCCTGGTAAGAAATACCCTTATCATAAGACACGGGGTTTCTGGTGAGGTTGTGCTGAGAAAGGTTGAAGACGATTGGTATTGCTAACACAGAGAGGAAGAAATTTCCTGCCACTAAAGGCAAGGAATATTTAAAGCATTTTCATTTTTACAACTTTCTTGGGGAGGTTCCAAGGGGCCTTTTTCTTTCTTCCCTATCTAAGGGCTTGCTTCACAGGTACATTTTGAGAAATTATAAACCTGTAAATTTCTTCTCTGAAAAACATTTAGATAAACTAGTAACTGATATCCAGTTATTTTATTAATAGCTACTCAGAGGTTTGCCAAGCTATCTTACCCTTTTCTCATTTATATTTGTTTGTTTAGAAAAGGGAATGGTTCTTTTCTTTTTTAAAGCTAATAAAAAACTGGCTGTCTATTTAAAAGACACCCATATGCTCTTCGTTCTAATAAAGCAAACGTCTGGCAAACCCAGCGTACTCTGCCTCTTTCCCAGACAGCTCTCACCAGGCAACATAAAAAAGCAGCATCCTCGGGTCCTGAAAGAATGTTCTCATGAATTGTATTTTGACATTGGGCCTTTTGATTACATTAAAATACTAAAAGCACCGCATTTCAAAGTCTGCTATTACATTACTAGAAGGATATTATAAGACACCTGGCTGTTCACTAGGTCACTCAGTGGTCTTCATTTAAAATCCCGGCGACCAATTCCTTCATAATAAATGCTGGGAAAAGCTTTAGACGAGCTAGTGTTCTTCAGCCCGACAACGTTCAGCTCAGTGCTGCTCAGCAGGGTGTCGGCATGTTGGGCAAGTCAATTGTCAGCAAGTGGGACGTCCCCTCCCCACCACAGCCATTTAGCATCCCTGGCCCCAGACATTAATGCCAGTCAGGCACTCGGTCATTGTGACCACCCAGACTGCCCACACACATGAATCGAATGCACGAGTAGAGAGCACACTAAACAAATTGTTTACTTCCTTTGTTCTGTCTGTGAGGCAACTCAATCAAATTTGTTTAAAAAAATATCTGGGTAAAACCATTATGTCCTATATTTCTACATTCTAACTTTCTCTCACTCTTGAATTTCTAATTTAATTTATATTTCTCTTGGCCCCGAGTTTCACTTTCTATTCTGATTTTATCATTAAGACTATCCGAATTACTTTTGGAGCCCAATGAGGCACAAATAAATGAAGATCGCTTGGCAATCCGGAGGCATTGCCCGGCTTCATTCTGAAAAGTAATACTAACTCGAAACAAACCGCTGTTTTACCAAGTACACATTTCTACCTCCACATAAAGTAGTAGAAAAACTACTCCTCAGACACTTAGTTCTTAGGAATTAATAAAGGATAATAAGCCAAAAAGAAGGAAATATTTTTTAAAACATTTGAGGAAAGTGACTATCTATAAATAAATACCACATTTATATAAAGTTTTATTTCTATATATTAGCAATTTTAAGTGAGAAAAGGCCACAGACAGTTTTTATTACCTTTAACATTATAAAAATCTTTTTACTAAAAATAAATAAATTCTATGAACCTAGTTTTTGCGTGTGTGTCTTTATTTTAGATGAAAAATGTTGGAGGAAATCTGGTTTGGGTTCTGATTGGTAACTGCATGATTCCCTCAGATTCCTCATTTGTTGGCAAACTTTTATTGAAGAAAATGATTAAGTAGCTCAATATTTTTAGACATTTAGATACCGATTTGTCTTTTACTATAAAACATCTTCAGTGACTCTTGTGCCCCAAATAATGTTCTGTTTTTTACACTTATTTGTAGCACTTATAATCTCAGTAGCTACTTTTGAGGGGGTACTTAGTGATGATCTCATTGAGTAACTTCTGTGACAATGAGATAAAACTGAAGATGACATTATGCTCTATGCTTCTTACCTTAGACGTGCAAACAGCTATATTCGCAGGAAGCTGGGAAAATTGCTTCAATTCAAATACATCCCGTGCTGCCCATCGGCTCATGTGATTTTCAGCTTTGCTTGATCCAATCACATTCTGGTTTGAGTGAATGTAAGCCACTTCCTGAACACCATCTAAAAGTAATCGATGTTTATTCAGTGATGTCTCATTATAAAGCAGTATGGTTCCATGTACACTTTAAAACTTATTAGCAATACACTAAAAATTAGTTATACTTGTTTTGTTTTTATTCGTTTTTTAAATATATTTCATTGATTTTAGAGAGAAAGGGAGAGACAGAAACATCAATGATGAGAGAAAATCATTGATTGGCTGCCTTCTGCACGCCTCTCACTGGGGATCGAGCCCGAAACCCAAGCATGTGTCCTTGGCTGGAATCGAACCTGGGACCCTTCAGTCCACAGGCCCACACTCTATCCATTGAGCCAAACCAGCCAGGGCTGCTTGTTTTAATCCTCAAGAAAAATATTCAATTTGTCAGCCAGCATCATAATAGTCATTTAAAAACATTAAAAAGAGAAAGTTCAAATATGTTGGTCTAGGTTAACGTGGAAGGACTTTTCCCTCTCATCAATATGAGAACTTGTAATATTAGGTAACAATCTTATTAGACTTAAACCTGAAATGTGAGTTTTGGCCGACAGGGAAGTCGTGGTGAAGGGTCGTTTCTATGAATTTGTTGTTTAAGTTGATTAAAATAAAATATTTTTACTGATTTCAGAGAGGAAGGGAGAGGGAGAGAGAGATAGAAACATTAATGAGAACCACTGATCAGCTGCCTCCTACCTGCCCCCTACTGGGGATCGAGCCCGAAGCCTGGGCATGTGCCCTTGACCAGAATTGAACCCGGGACCCTTCAGTCTGCGTGCTGATGCTCTATCCATTGAGCCAAACTAGCTAGGGCTCCAGCTGATTTTTAAAAATTGTTTAATAATTTAAGCTCCGTGTTAGCCTCATCTGTTCCTTTCAACATGTACTTGATTACAGTGATGAAGTGGGAGCGAGGGGTTTATGACCAGGGAGTTTCGTTTGGTTGGCTTTGTTCGGTTTTACTGTTTGTATTCTGTCGTTTTTTGTACATATGCCCAGAGAATGTCAAGATTGGAAACTTTTTAGGAAATGAAAAAAATTAACTTACAGCTTTTATCTGAAAGAAGTTTAAAAAATGGCTACATTTTTTATTGCTTTGCTTCTAGGCACCCATAATTTACTTTAAACTGTGGTCATAAAAGAGAAAGCTAGAACTCAGGTCTGTGAAAGCTCTCTCCAGCAGCTCTGGCAATGAACCTTGATCACGACCTTCAACACTTGTGCTGTTTCGGTCCTGAACTTCTCTCAACCAGACTCACCAATCATGCGAAAACAAGATGTTGATGACTGAAAGAGCAACTACGTTAATATTCTCCTGAGGTTTTAAAGCACCAGGGAGTGTGTATGGCAACAGTTTAAAACCTTCAAAAGCCCTAGCCGGTTGCTCAGTGACTAAAGCATTAGCCCGTGGACTGAAAGGTCGAGGGTTCGATTCCAGTCAAGGGCACGTACCTGGGTTGTAGGCTCGATCCCTCACCCCAATTGGGGCATATGTGGGAGGCAACTAGTTGATGTATCTCTTACATCGACATTTCTCTCTCTCCCCCTCCCTTCCACTCTCTCTGAAAATCAATGGGGGGAAAATATCCTCAGGTGAGGATTAACCAAAAATAAATAAATAAAATAAAAGTCAAAACCTTCAAAAGGATTCTTCTGGTAGAAAATTTACTCAGATTTTTCTTAATTTTGATGATAAGTTTGATGCCTTACTCAAAATACGATTAGTTCCAAACTAGCTCTTGAAATCTTTTGGAAAATAAAATCCAAACCAAAAACAAACAAACAAACAAACAAACAAACCTACCTCAGCTGATTAAAAAAAAAATAGTTTATGCAATAATTCCTCAAACATAAAACCTAGTTGTAGCACACAAAGGATAGTCCAGTAATTAGTTAGAAGGGTATCAGAATGTATACTATCATGAATATTAAATATATTTTATTGATATTAGAGAGGAAGAGAGAGATAGAAACATCAATGACGAGAATCATTGATTGGCTGCTTCCTGCACGCTCCCTACTGGGGACCGAGCCCACAACCTGGGCTTGTGCCCTTGACTAGAATCGTACCCAGGACCCTTTAGTCTGCAGGCCAATGCTCTATCCACTGAGCCAAACCGGCCAGGGCCCATCATGAATTTTAAATGAGACTACTAATAACTGCAAAAGAAAGCCTGATTTGCAAATAAGTTCATCACAGTGATTAATGTTTCTACATCACTGCATCCTTGCTTATACACTAGCATCTTTCATTCAGTTTTTTGGGGAACTCTTAAAACCATTAAATAGCTTCTGGGCAGGTGGCGGCGGCGGGGAAGCAGCCCTTCCATCTCTCTTGAGTCCCTACGAAGCAGACAGCAATGAGAGAGCAAGACCAACGCCACAGACAGCACTCACCACGGAATTAGATGACGAGGTAGCCACATGAGCCCTAAAATACAAGCCGTGGGGAACCCACCGGCAGCTATATTTTACACTCTGCAGAGCACCAGGGTCTGTGTGAAGGAAGAAGGAAGTAGCAGAATGGCACCTGCTAGATCTGAGAACAGGAGACCACAGAACAGCCAACTAGTACCAGTATTCACTGGGAAGCAAAATGGGCCAACTGGAGGTAGCCGCTGGACTCTGGGAAGGTCCCCACTCTCCAAGGCTGAGCGGGTGCAAGAAAGCCTGGGGCTGGGGCAGGCTAGCACTGAGGAACCTCCCAAACTGGCCCAGGGGCTTCCAGGTCCGGGCCACACAATGAGGAAAAACTTCTGGGAGGGAGTCAAAGGAGCAGGGTAGAAAGACAGGAATGAGGAAACGAGAAGACCCATCAAAGGAGGGGAAGGGACAGGAAATCCCACCACAGTTTTGAAGATTATACAAAGGTTACCGATGTGGATCTTTGTGAAGTTACAAAAATGTTCCTAAACTCTGCCTCATTTAAAAAATTCAGGGAAATTTTTCTTATAATAAGGAAGAGGGTCAAATCTCATAAAAATTATGAGAGAAAAGAATAAGCAGCAGAATTTATCCCTATAATGAAAACATGCCAGATATATGTGCTCACAAAACAAATTAAAACAGTAACTGATTTCAAAATGAGGTAAAAGCGTTCAAGAAAATGATAAAACACAGAAACCAAAAACATAAATCAGAATTAAAATAACTTAGAAATAGGTGGCAGAACTCAGGAAAAACTCAGAAATTAAAAAAAAAAAATTTCAGCGATTCTCGGTCAGGGTTCATGTCTGGGTTGCAGGCTCGATCCCAAGTAGGGGCCTTGCAGGAGGCAGCTGATCATGATTCTCATCATTGATGTTTTTATCTCTCCCCCTCTCCCTTCCTCTCTCAATAAAAACATTTTTAAAAATTATTTCAGAAATAAAGACTAAACTAGTAAGAACATAAGATAGAATGAACACAACAGATAAGCAAAAAGAAATTAAAAAGATTTAAAAAAGGATTTGAGAGAATGTGACAAATTCAGGTAAAGAAGAGTGAACATTTAAATAACAAGAGTCTCTGAGGAAGACCAAGAAAACAAATAAAACAAGTAACTAAAAACACAGGAATAAGAAAGTTTTCCTAAAATAAAAATCAAGTTGAAACTATATTATGAGAATACTGACCAACACTGCTATGGACTGAATGTTCCTTTCAATTCATATATTGAAGTCCTAACTGCAGGACAACGCAATTTGCAGTTGGACTTTGGGAAACAATGAGGTCACCAGGGTAGGTCCTAAAGAATGGGATTAGTGGCCTTATATGAAGAGACAGAAGAGAGATGACTGATCTCTCCACCAGGTGAGACACAGCAACAAGGGAGCCATCAGTACACCAGGCAAAGTGCCCTAACCAAGAACCTAACCATGTTGGCATTGTGATCCAGACTTAGAATTGTGAGAAATAAGTGGTAAGCTACCTAATCTATGGTAGTTTATTATAGCAGCCTGAGCTGATTAAGACAAACACCAAAACACAACCTAGTAAAATTACTGGACAATAATGAAAAGAACAAAAAATGCTTTGATCGTAAACAAACAAAAACAAACAAACAAACGGACACATAACACAGCACTTCATGCCAGAAGAAAATAAAGCTACATATTTAAATTACTTAAGAGAATGTGAGCCAAGAATTTTATACCTAGCAAAAATGACTTTTAAATATAAAGGGCATAAACTGATATCAATAAGAATCTCAGAGATTATTCTCATAAGTTCTTCCTGAGGGAGCTTCTAGAAAACAAGCCTCAGAAGACCGAAATGACTGGAGAAACACTGACATAAGGACTAATGGGGAGCGTTAAATTTATAGTTACCTGCAAACTAAGAATAAATTAATTCTAAAAAGAGAGGCTATATAACACAATGTCTGCAGGTTCCAACACCGTGGACATAGTATATCTATTTTAAAAATAGGAAGAAATGGGAGAGCATGTTTTCAGGAATCATAATGTGGTATTATTGGTATTTTTACTTTTATGACTTTTATATAATATGGGATAAAACAAATGAGTAATTATGGAACATTACAATTAAATCATTACCTATATGCTTAAGAACCAGAATTAACATTATAGAGGAAATGGTATATAAATATAACACATAAATAATAAAAGCTCTATAGTCTCAAATTATCAATATAAATATGGAAGTATCAATATAAATTCATAAAGTATTTAATCATATATAAAATTCATATATATGAATATAAATACATGTATACATAAATACATCTACACTAATAAAAGAAAAACATGCAAATTGACTGTCACTTCACTATGCCCACCAGCCAATCAGGAGTATGCAAATTAACCTGACAAAGATGGTGGTGGGGCAATGTAGAGGATTCTAGGGGAGATGACAAAGTTTTCTACCTTGACCTAGGTGGTCTTCCCTTTATCTTGCCACCCACCCACTTTCCTATTTGTGCCTCACTGTAGCAACCTGATTAAAAAGAGCTATTTCACAAGCTAATTCAAGAATCTCTTACAGAACTATTTAACAAAACAAGTATATTTTCAGAAAGTATTTGTAGTTACCTAAAAATTTATCCATTGATTCATACATCTGCTCTTGATTGGCAATGCTGTCATCTGAAAATTTCATTGGTTTTCTTGATACTAAAGTGCTGTTTTTGTTATGCCGAGGCAATTTTGAAGAGAAACCAATTTTATCTTTAATAGTTTTTGGTCTATATTTCTGTTTGGAGAAATCAATGTGGCTAACAAAAAAGTCATCATCTGAGGATGAAAAATCATCAATAACCTGAGAATTACAATCTTCATCTGTTGCATACAGTTGGTCTGCTTTCTTCATTGTTTTAGAAAAAGTGTCAAGTTCCCTTTTATTTTCCTTTTTTCTCTTGAACCTCAAAGAACTAGTAGCTCTTTGTTTTCTTACTCTTGACTTGGAGGAAATGTCGATGTCATCAGACTCATCACTAATATCACTACTACCTTTTCTTTTCATAATAGACTTCAGGGTCATGCCCTTAGGATTTAATTGTTTTGAAATTAGTCCACTTCCTCTGACATGGGTCTTTCTATCATCACCATCATCTGTTATTTTTACAGGGTTTTCTGTTTCAGAATCTTCAGAACTATCCGCGGGTGGCCTAGACTTCATACTGCTCTTACTGGATTTCTGAGTTGTATATTGTGTGGGGAGGATGACATCACTATTTTCCGATTCTGTGTCACTCTGTAAAATGCAATGGTTGTCAGCTGTATTTTTAAAATTGTTCTTATCAGACACAGAAGAAACAGACTGTTCTAAAACCTTTTTACTTTTATCAAAACCACATTTTTCACTTGGCGTTAGGATATTAGCTAATTGCTGATGTTTTGAAGTACCACGAGGGACTTGATTCTTCTGACAACCAACGTCTTTGGCTTCTGCTGAAAGGCATGGGGGCTGCTCATCAGGACTTTCATTGTCAGATGCAGTATTTTCACCACTGTCATCAACTGCTTTCCATTTAGTCTCGAGCAATTGAGAGAAACCACACTGGAGTAAGGTCAACTGTCCAGGAGGACCGGAAGCCTTGCTTGAGTCAGATGCTTTGCCTCTGGTAGACTTGACTCTTGAGTTGTCCGCCAGTTCATCATCACTGAGGTCACTGAAGGGACCACGTGTGTCTTTCACTGGTGACTCGGCCCCTCTGTGTTCCTGACAGTCAGGCTCTCTAGGCTATGACAGAAATATTAGAAAATGTCAAGAGAATGACATCAAATCTATCATACTGGAAAGGAATTAAATTTGGGCAGATAACTTGTACAAGTCTATTACATGGTATTTTGTAAAAGTACACTTAATAAACAAATGTAAAGAATTTAATATTATAGTCTGGTACACTATTTTCTTTTTTCTAGTTTAACAACTTTCTCAAAATAATAGAAATTTAAGCTAGAATACCACATGACCATTCTGGCCTCAAAAGGGAAAAGCTCACAACTTATTGCTTACTGTAGTCCAACAGATGCTCCTCATTGTGCTTTGAGGAGGAGACAGACAGGAGATAACAAAGAAAAGAATTTGCAAGTGGAAAATGGTTCTAATCAATTAAAAATAAAAATAAGATCAAACAGAATCTTGACAACCAGAAGTAAAGAAAATATTGAAGCTATTTTGAAGCAAAATATGCCATAAATTTAAATCCATATTTAATTTTTTCACATCAGTCAGAGATAGTATATCTTTCAGTTTCCTAAAACTCAGACTTTACTAGTCAACACTTCTGAGAAAGTATTACCTAGCAATACTTCTGTCAACATTTGCTATTCATGCATTTCTATAAATTATAAATATAAACCCCTAAAAACAAATAAGAAAAAAACAGCAACAACAATAATTTAAAAATCTACACATAATTTTTACTTCTAAAAGATCCTTTGATAACAAATATAGATTTTTTATATGTGAGATAAACTACTAAAAAGATTGTAGGATCAAGGACTGAAATAAAATATCTACTTAAGAGAATAATTTTGTTTGGGTTTAATAATCTTAAATACACTTAGATTGCTATTTTCCCACTTAAATTTTTGTCTAGTAAAAATCATTTTTAAAAGGAGACTTATGTAATACTTTAAACAATAAAGAATTTAAAGTTAAAAAAAGAATTCACAGAAATAAAATAAAAAAATTTAAAAACTATCAACATAAAAAATATCATTTTAGCTTGGATTGGTTACTTACACAATTAATTTTGGACACAGTTTGGTAGAGTTAAAATTCCAGTGTAGACATAAATGCCCGATGTGTGCTCTTATTCTTATGATACAAAATGTTAAATTAGCCTAAATTGTTAATTTTACTGACAAGTCCTAATTTTGTGTCCTTGACTTTTTTTTTAAGAAAGCATTTTATTTACACATTGAAAAACGAAGGAGAAAGGGGAGGAAACTTAAAATTGTCACAGTCCACGTTTTCTAGGTATTTTGGGCTATAGATTCCAATGCCACTTACTGGTTCTTGGTGTTCCTGAGGTTCCTCTTTCAACCATGTCGTGGCTGTCATGACCCCTGCTTCCACTTGGCCTTCTCTCTATGAAGAATACAAATAACTGTGTAAAATAAGGGGGAAAACACCCAGATAAACAACTGCAATGGCATGCGAAAACTTGGCCTTTAGAAAGAGTGCACCTTGCTTTAGCTCTCTTAGCTATTTTTAAATTTGCTAATTAAGGAACTCAGATACACTTTATAAAACATTTAAAAATACCGGTAATTCTTAGATAGTGGAGTGGCACAACAGAAGCATACGGGGCCCATAAAATACTCTCATTTATTGTTGTAAAGCTTACTTTTTCAGATAGAAAACTAACAGTGCTTTTTAGCCTATTCCATTAAAAGCTATAGGAGGTTAGGAAGGGTGAGAAAATTTTATATGTATACATACAGTGATGACTCCACAATAACCTTGTCTATGTCTATGTAATAATTATACTTATTGTTCATATTTATTAAAAGGTTTATTGATTCCTTAGGCATAGTAGTAGACCTCAAAATGAAAAGGCCCATCCTAGTATGAAACTTAAAAAGGGCTTAATTATGTAACAGTTTTGCTATATCTTTTGGGAAATATCTATAATAATCAAAGCGTAATATGCAAATCGACCGAGTGGCCGAACAGCAGAACCACCATCCGGCCCTTCTGGACGACCGTGCTGTGTGTGACACGCTCTAGTGCCAGGCCAGCTATTGCACCCTGCGGGGCCGATGTGGCGGGAGCTCCCTTTTCCGCGTCCCGCACGGAAAGAGAGATTACCACTGCAGCTTTAGCTAACATCTCTAGCATGTCCCATAATGATCATTTTTTGTGTGTGGTGAAAACATTTAGATCTTTGCCCCTCAGCAATTTAAAAACATATAATACAGTAGTATTTTTTTAAAATATATTTTATTGATTTTTCACAGAGAGGAAGGGAGAGAGATAGAGCGCTAGAAACATCAATGAGAGACATACATCGACCAGCTGCCTCCTGCACACTCCCCACAGGGGATGTGCCCGCAACCAACGTACATGCCCTTGGCCGGAATCGAACCTGGGACCTTTCGGTCTGCAGGCCGACGCTCTACCACTGAGCCAAACCGGTTTCGGCATAATACAGTAGTATTGACTTTAATCACTGTGCTGGGCATTAGATTTCAGAACTTATTCATCTTCTACCTGCTCTATTTTTAGCCTTGGAATCTGTCATCATAATATAGTGTAAGCTCACTTATTTTTTTTCTGCTTATTATTTGTCCCCCCAAATAGAATATTTTATAGGCAGGATTATTTTGGGGGTGTGTTTTATTCATTTCTGTATACTTAGCTCTATGAACAGTACTTGACAGTTAGCATATACCCAATAAATATTTGTGAGATGAACTCTCAATATCTAATTCTAAAGAGAAACTATGATGTAGATTTAAAAAGTCAATGAAGCCAAAACCGGTTTGGCTTAGTGGACAGAGCGTTGGCCTGCGGACTGAAAGGTCCCGGGTTCAATTCCGGTCAAGGGCACTTACCTTGGTTGCGGGCACAACCCCGGTGGGGGGTGTGCAGGAGGCAGCTGATAGATGATGATTCTCTCATTGATGTTTCTAACTCTCTATCCCTCTCTCTTCCTCTCTGTAAAAAATCAATAAAATATATATATTTTTAAAAGTCAATGAAAAATATAACTCAATTGCTCAGAAATCATCAGATTAAAAATGTTCTGTAAGTTCTACATCTTAAAACATTTTAAAGGCATTTATTATAGCTTTTAAAAATTAAAATGTATCACAAGAAATGAAATTCATCTTTTATGTTAAGATACATGATTTCATTATAGAGGGCTTAGCATAGTAACATTTTAAAACACTGTTTGGCCAAAAGCACATGAATCTGACCAGGCCTGAATAACTTTAAAATCTGGTTGACAACAAATGAACAACTTTAACTCAATATTTAATAACTGAATGCCAATGATGTGCTTAGCAAGAACCCCAAACAAAATAAAACCTGGAGTCAAACTAAAACCATTAGTAAGCAGACACTCCTAGAGAAGGAATAAAATATACTTGGGACATCCAGAGAACAGAGCAAGTTCTATTTAATAACTTGTCATACAGAAATGTCTTACCTAACACTTGTTCAACCAAAGAATAGGTGGCGATTCTCATAAAATAGAGAACTAAACTATGGCAAAAAATGTCATAAGTAATATCATGCTAATATATTTTATAGATAATGATTCCAAATTAGAAACATGAATGTCGGCTGGTATGTTGCTTAACACTCTGAGATGGAGGTAAGGTCTGAAGGAGCCTGGAGGCCAAACAGGGATATTCAATAGATGAGAGAAAAGAAATGGGAAGACAAGTCTGTAACCAGAAATAGCATATTCAAAGAAAGGGTCTGCCAAAACCAGTTGGGCCACTCAGTTCAGAATCAGTTACTATAAAATAAGACTCAGCAGTAGACACTGGCAGCGATGTAACAGTTGTAATAGTCACAGTGTACAAACAGCATGCCCTTCTGTCAGCTGGGAGTTAGTGTTCACTTACTGCTCTTCGGCTACAGTCATACTGCTACCTGCTTAGCATACGCTTTCTGATGTTACACTTCATTGTGTAAATGTTCGCTCCCACCTCCCACCAAGATGGCCTGAGTTCTTTAAAGACAGAGACCAATTGTTCCGTGAACTATTTTTATGTTACCTAATGAATAAATGAAGTATAAAGGTTTTATTACAAAGTCCTGAAAATTAAGGAAAATATCCTTAATTCTAAGATTCAGTTTCTTCATCTATATGATGGGGGCAAAAGGGTGGCTTGGAAAAAAAATGATAGTCCAGGATTTTATAATACTAAATATCAACTAAAAAATAGGCTAATAGCCTCAGTAGTGTGGTATATTAAAGAATTTAAAAGATTTTTTTAAAGGATATAAATATCTCATTTGAGGAATAAGAAACATCTGTATGGTGAGGATGAACACAACTGGGAGAGTTTGAAATATTGGTGCGGAATTTTTACTGGGAACAGAAAACAAAAATCTCCATGAGACATGGGAGTGCATCTCAGGGAATATTTGGTAACTTTTAATCAAAACACATTTTATACTTTTGTTTATTTAGGAAAGTCTCTCTTTTTCTTAGGTTCTGACTTCAACAGCTGTTTCAAAATAATAGACTTCTCTTTCTCAGTCTGAAAATGGCCTTGGAGGTCACACAATCTAGTATATGTATCTGTATTTGTGTGTGTAGATTATTTGTTAGTATGCATGGGAAAATCTTAGTATAGAGGTACAATGACTCATTTCTTATTTCTCAAGAAGTAGAAATTGTAAACATAAGGCATTTTTTATGAATAAGACCACAAATTTCTCTGAAAAGGCACTAGCAATTATATTTTAAGTTTCCTGAGGGAGAAAATATTGGAAAGGTCAGAGAACAATTTCAAACCTCCAGGATGTCCTTCGTAAGACAAGACCCTTGGGGCCTCAGTTTGAAGAGATTATAGAATCCAAAAAGCTCTCCTCGATGCTCTTTTGATCCTTGAACTGCTTCAAAATATCGCTTGGCATTTTCGCTTCCAACCACCACACACTGAAGTTGCTAAAACAGAAAAAAAGCACAAGATATTTTCAAAGTGTTTGCGCCAACAATATGTCAGAATTTCCTGGCATTCCATGTATATACACAGCTTTAGCTGGAGCAGGCAGATTCTCCTTAGGGAGGAAATTTTATTTTAATTTTCCAGCAGATGTTGCCATTATGGTGAAATAATAATAATCTGGCCAGTCCTATTGAAGACGACTATTTTATCTATTTCTACCAACTCATTCAAGATCACATCTTGAAGGATTATCTACCTGACATAAAATATTTAATAATATAGGCATACATTTGTATTCACTTTTCTCCTTTCTTATTATTACAATGGGAACGACTAAAACTGATAGAAATAATTACTACATTATCAAAGTTAAATTATAATTTGAAGTAATTATTTGATAACCATATTGGTGTCAAACTAACTGGCCATGGTTACATTGTCAACTAACAGCAAGCACCCATTTGTGGTTTAGAAACATTGCATCTTTGAAATAATTTTGAATATAGAAAGAATATTAACATGGAACCCTTAAGGACATATGCCATTTTTGTATCAATATCAATGTGTCTATTTACTGGCTATTTTTAATGAATATAATGTAAATACAATCTGATTAACTCCATGTATATTCTTAAATTACTTGCAAGAAACAAAAAAATGCACAGAATGAAAACAACTTCAGTTGTTGATAGAAAGATTAGTAAGAAATCACGTTATTGTGATTATCAGAGTTGATTTGTACTATAATAAATTACTCTAGGCAACTAAAATTATTCTTAATAGCTCCTATTTATCAAACACTTACTACATATAAAGCATTTTTACATTCTTTCATTTAATCCTTACAACTGTATAAGACATTAAGTCATGTCCTGGCTGCTGTGCGTCAGTGGTAGAGCATCAGTCCATGCACTGAAGGGTTGAGGGTTTGATTCCCAGTCAAGGGCACATACATGGGTTGCAAATTCGATCCCTGGTCCTGATCAGGGCTCTCTCTCTCTCTCTCTCTCTCCCCCCCTCCACAACTCCCCTTCTCCTTTCCACTCTCTCTAAAAATCAATGGGAAACATCCTCAGGTGAGGATCAACAAAAATATATATACACACTAGAAGCCCGATGCATGAAGATTCATGCCAGAATGGGCCTTCCTTCCCCTGGCTGCAGCACTGCCTTCGATCTGACTAGAGCTGCCTCTCCGCTTTCCTGTACTGCTTTGAGGCCCAAAGTGGCTGGGGTGATGCGGTACACCTGCACTGTCACTATGGTGACCAAACATCGCGCCCTGCCCCTGGCTGCTGGGCGCTCACATATGCAAATGAACCCGCCATCTTTGTTGGGTTAATTTGCATACTCACTCCTGATTAGCTGTTGGTTGTCGTGAAGGTACAGTTAATTAGCATGTTACTCTTTTATTAGGTAGATATATTATCTCCCTTTCAGAAATAAAGAAACTGGATTTGCTCTATTTTAGAAATAAACTTACATTTAGGGCAATTAAGTGTCTTGGCCACAGCTACCTAGCTAGGAAGTGTCATTTCTAGAATTTATAGAAATAATATAGGCATACATTTGGGATGAATACAAAATTTATTTGTAATAAATAATTTTTCACTTCCAGGATGTTACTCTTAAAACAAAAGTCTTGTGACCTTAGTTTGAAGAAGTTATGGATTAACATATCAGCTTAATCAATTCCATATCCATGTTTCAGAAGCATGGGTTCCCCTCTGGGAATACAGAACCACAATAGCAGTGATGCACCGGATGGCCTCGTTACCGATGATTTTGGCCTCGCTACTGACTGTACCTTAAACACTGTACTGTCCGACTGCAGCATGGGACAATGCTCCAACCAACTGAGTCAACCTAGGGCAAGCCTAACATTACTTTCCCATGTACATATAAATAAGAGAGTGTCCTTGTTCGGGGGAAATCCACACTAGACAATTTAGAGGTGATACACCAGCAACTTTCAAATGGTTCAGAAAAAGAATAAAGAGATAAAGAGAAAAGCTGAGAGAAAGAGAAAGCAAATGAAGTGGAATGTGAACAACTAGGGAATTTGGATGAAGTTAATTCAGAATTCTTTGTGCTGTTTTCACAACTCTTCTGTAAATAAAGACGTATTTCTAAATATATCTAAATTTCTGAAGCCAAACTTTAGATTACATGCAATGTTCCAAACCTGAAGGACAGTTGCTGTGGACTTGTTCTCTTCCCCCTCCCCACCCCCCTTATTGATTTTTCAGAAAGAGCAATGGAGAAACACCGATGTGTTGTGCCACTTACTTATGCAGTCATTGGTTGATTCTTGTATGTGCCCTGACGGGGGATGGAGCCACAACCTTGGTGTATTGAGGCAGTGCTCGAACCAACTGAGCTACCCTGCAGGGCTTGCTTGCTACATTTTACATGTCTCTTTTACTTGGGACTTCTTCCCTTCTTTTCCTTCTGTTCTCTTCTATGAGACATAATGGTGGTAACCACTCTATGGGTACAACTGAAATTAATACAAAATAATACTAAATGTAAACTGTAATTAAATTTTTTTTAATTAAAAAAACCATACAAAGGCTGATAATGGGACTTCTAGATCTAGCAGTCATGCCCCCTAACGTTTCTTCCATGTGTTGTGTCTGTCTTTTTGCTCTGTAATGTGGAACTGTGTGGCTTTCTTTTAGATGAAAACTTTGCTCTTTGCTACTCAGCCTATCTTTGGAGCTTTTCATTGTTTGGGATATTTTTCCTAGTATTCTGTTCTTGTGTTCACGGTCCTACAACCTCACTTACTATTTGAATATTTCTTTCATAATCTCTTTGATTGATTTTGTTTTCTCTGAAGTTACTTCTTTTCTGGAGTGCCTGCATGAGTTCCTGTGGCTCCTGTAATATTATAAACTTAGTGTTTTAAAAAACAGAAATGTATTCTCTTCCAGTCTGGAGGCCAGGAGTCTGAAATCCGTGTCACTGGGCTGACGACAAGGTTTTGGCAGGGTCACGCCTTCTCTAGTCGCTCTCGGGGAGAAACCATCCCCTGCCTCGTCCAGCTTCCTGTGGCTGCCAGCATTCCCGAGTTTGTGACATTACTCTAATATCTGCCTCTGTGGCTACAGTGCCTTGTCTTCTGGGTCAGATTTCCCTTTGATTCTTTTTTAAAAGGCCAATTATGATTTGGGCCACACGGGAAAATCTAGATTAACCTTCCCATCTCAAAATCACTAACTTAACCATAACTGCAAATATACCTTTTTCCCTACATAAAATAGCATTTACAGGGATTAGGACCTGATATCTTTGAGGACCATTTTCAGTGTTTATTTTCCTAAATTGTTAAAAAATTATTTTTGTTGGGCATTCACCTGTCTTCAAATATTATGCTCATCTCACCCTACTGCCCTGACTATTCCCAGTGGGGAGGTTGCAATTTTTTCTGGGCAATGGGAGGAACTTTCTTCTTCTTGATTCCAGCAAAATGCTGCTCTACCTTGCTTCTTTGATCCCACTATTTCTAATTATTGTCTCTCTTGGGGGCAGACACCTCTGTTGGCTGTAATTCGATGCAAAGGGATAATACTGCTAAGGGTTAAACCATCTTGTTAGGTCATCAACAATACCCCAAAGAGAGGGTATCACAGTTACCTCCAAGCTCCCTCATTTTCTTAGTATCTGGTACCTCTAAATTTGGAATATCCAGAAGTTACACCTACCCTTTTCAGTAGCTGTTTCCTGACTGAGTTTAGTTTGGTTTCTTCCTCTAATACTAAATATAAACTGTAATTAAAATTTTTTAAATTAAAAAACCATACAAAGGCTGATAAAGGCTGAGCCCATCTGCTTTCTGTTCTTCAGGGTTCCTTATAATTTCTGGACCACAGAGTAAACTTTTCTTGTTTTCCAACATTTTTACAGGTGTTTCTTTCTTTTCCTAAAAGTTATTTTTGGATATTTATTTCCCCCCAAAGATCTGAGAAACATGTGGGAGGCTAGTGTGTGTATGCCATATGTACCCTTGGTTCAAAGTCCAATCAATCTTTTAAATCACATTTAATTTCCTCACATGATTGCCATTTATATTTATTTGTGCCTACCAAACTGTATGGCAGAATCTTCCCTAAGTGGCTCACATTTAGAAAGTATTTTAATAAGTAACTAGATCCTACAAAGTTCTGAAAACTTAAATTATCTTAATCTTCTGAAGCATTTTTATTGTATAGTATATAATATGTATTCTATAATAGGCCATTTTATCTCAGTATAGTCAGATGAACAGTTAAAAACTATATTCAGGGTAGGACAAAATTAGGCTTACAGTTGTGAGTACACGAAACACAGAGTTTATTTTTGTATTATTATTTATTAATTATTGTATTATTTTCCATATGAACAACTGTAAACCTGCCTCTGCCCCACCCTGTACATATGTAGTAGCGGGCCTATGAAAAATTACACGATTGAGGAAAGACTCTTACTTTTGATAGGCTAAGATATTATTCTAAAGAACTGCTCCTAAGTTGAAAAAACAATACTCTACTTTTTTCCAAGATTGGTTAAACATGTTTACAAAACTATTTTTTAAGCAGTTGTGTTGTACCAGGGAACAAGAAGATGAAAGGCTCCTGATAGAGCTAACTACTTTAAGAGAAAACAAAAACTTCTGTGTACAGACCTATTTTTAGAATTGAGAAAACAGCATTAATTTTAAGATTGGATCATTCTTAGGTTAACTACCACCACATGTGGCAGATGTTTGCTCTTAAAGAAATGCCAACTAAATATATAGGGAGTGATTCAAATTTAACATTTATAATTAAACTTGAACCTCATTCCAAATCTTCTCAAGTCAGCAATTATAAACTAAATAAACCTTGTTTATTTAGAGGCATAACTAGAATAGTAATTGATACCCTAAGGATATTAAAGAATTAATGCAATTTTAGATAAATACTAAAAGCACCAGCATAGTAGTTAGGGCCCCTGAGCCTGAGTCCTATAATTCTAGTTACTGGGGTGGCTCTGGGTCCCAGTTTCATTATGTACAACATGAAACAGTTGCATTCACTATCTCTAAGGCACTTCTCCTTACTCTTTTTCATGTCATGGGAAATATAGAAAATGGCAACATATGTAGCATATGAACATTTAGCTGGAATAAACAGAGGTTGTTACTCAAAGCTGGCTTTGACCATCTTGCTGCTCAGAGTTGTGGGATGGATGTCCCAGTGTACCTGTTTCCCATCTGTGGCATATCATTGTCTTGGACCACAGTCTGGGAAACCGTGACCTTGCTACTCTGATTGTGCTATACACATTAGTTGTGTTGACACTTCTCGGAGCTTGTAAGAATGAGAATCTTGCCCAGCCGGTGTGGCTCAGTGGTTGAGCACTGACCTATGAACCAGGAGGTCAAGGTTTGATTCCTGGTCAGGGCACCTATCTGGGTTGTGGGCTCAATCCCAGGAGTGAGGTGTGCAGGAGGCAGCCAATCAGTGCTTCTCTCTCATCATTGATGTTTCTATTTTTCTCTCCCTCTCCTTACCTCTCTGAAATCAATAAAAATATATATATTTTAAAAAATGCAGAATCTTGGCTCCACCCAGACCGACTAAATCAGAAGCTGTGTTTTAAGGATCCCCTAGATCAATGGTTGGCAAACTCATTAGTCAACAGAGCCAAATATCAACAGTACAATTGAAATTTCTTTTGAGAGCCAAATTTCTTAAACTTAAACTTCTTCTAACGTCACTTCTTCAAAATAGACTAGCCCAGGCTGTGGTATTTGTGGAAGAGCCGCATGTGGCTTGCGAGCTGCAGCTTGCTGACACAGCCCTAGATGATTCATGTGCACATTAAAGTTTAAGAAGTATTGCTGTAAGAAACTTTCAGCTCTAAAATTCAATGAACTTAAGAATCTATTTTATATAAGTACTAGTGGCCCGGTGCACAGATTCGTGCACGTTGAAAGGAAATTAATTAAAAGAAATATTTTAATATTGCTTTCACCCATTTTCTATAATAGAAATGTCAACCAAATTCATGATTGACAATGACAGATCAAAATACACACGTGCAATTGGCGCCAATGAGAACTTTATATGTATCACATGTGTGAGTCAAGCTAGCTTTTTATATACCGTATTTGCCGGCGTATAAGACAATTTTTTGGCCCTGAAAAATATGCCTCCAAGTGGGGGGTAGTCTTATACGGCGAGTATATAATAAACTCTGTATTTTGAGTGGAAATGTTAGGGGGTCGTCTTATACGCCCAGTCGTCTTATACGCCAGCAAATACGTTATTTTCAGGGCCAAAAAATCGTCTTATACGCCGGCAAATACGGTATATACTAGAGGCCCAGTGCATGAAATTCGTGCATGGGGAGGGGGGTCACCTCAGCTCAGCCTGCGCCCTCTTGCAGTCTGGAACCCCTTGCTACTTACTGCCTCCCTGCTCACTGCTCCTTACCGCTGCTGCAGAGGCAGGAAAGGCTCATGCCACCACCACTTCTCTTGCCAGCCGTGAGCCCGGCTTCTGGCTTAGCATCTTCCCCCTGGTGGTCAGTGTGCATCATAGCAACTGATGTTGTTGTTCTGCCGTGACAGTCGCTTAGGCTTTTATTATATAGATATAAACTTGCTTGATTAGACCTGCTTTCTGATTTAGCTAAACTTTTTCCAGCCCAGTGAAGAACCCCAACTTTTCTTTCAGGTAATTTCAGCAACACAACAGTAAATATCAACACAAAGCAGATTATTGTAGATCACACAGGGAGAGCAAAGGATAAAATATTTAACTGCAGCAGTGTTTGACTATATTCTGCACAGTGAGAAAACCCGAAGTCATTTTCAAGTTTCATCATTTCTTATTTCTTTTCAGTAGGATCAAGTTTCTAAACTTTTTAAATCTCCGTTTTCTGGCTAATGAAAATAAAATAGGATTCTACCGAGTCTCCTATCTACCAATTCCAGGACTTCTATGAGGATCAAATGAGATGAAGCATGGGAAAATGCTTCATAGACATTTGATTGAACTGTAAAATGTTGGCACCTGGCTATAAAGCAAGTTGGTTTGCTAGGCTGAAGAAACTCCAAGGAAGCTAGTCACTAGGGAAAGGAAGCCAGTTGTTGCTACGTGATGATCATTACCTGGCGCCCAGAGTGACTGTTTCCAGGCTGGGCTAGGCTGTGGGCCACATTTTGTGCCATGGGGTCTTGGCAGCATTGGCTGCGATTTGGTGGGGTGTTGCTCTGGGGTGGTGGTGGAGCCTGTGTCCCATGTGGGGGAAGTCAAGTGTTGGTTTGTTGGTGCCAGGCCCATGGTGCCATTTATTTTAAATGGCCAGTGTGTATCATGGCAGCTCCTGCATTGAGTGTCTGCCCCCTGGTAGTTAGTGCACGTCATAGCTACTAGTCAAAGTGTCTGCCCACTGGTGGTCATTGTGCATCATAGCTACCAGTCAGAGGGACACTTAGCCTTTTATATATAATCTTAAAAGCCATATTACAGTTAGAATAAAATTTAAAATATATTTTTATACATATTTGTTCCTAATTTTTTAAAACAGGCAAATGTTTACTTTTAATTAAAAGAAGGGAAATATATTTACCTGTTTGTATACCTGCCGTAAGTACATGATCTCCTCCACAGTTCCCAAGGATATCAGCCTAAACACCTTGACATCTCTGCATTGCCCAATCCTATATGCTCTGCAAAAATATTAAAAACAAAAGCAAACAAAAATCAAGTGAAACAATTTTGGGTTGAGGTAATATCTTTTGGGCATAAAAATGGAAGATTACTGAAATTTTAATTTAAAAAGAAACATTTTATGTTTATATATGCTATACTATTTAATAATAGTGCAAAATAGAAATTCATATAAAAAGACCAGTCACGGAAAAGTATAGAAAGATGTACATATCAACTTTATTTGTTACAAACATTAGCTTTTATTGTCCAAATTTTTTTCTTAAATTTAGATTTTTCTTTTATTGCAATCTTAAACTTATGAATGTTCCCAAATCATTCCATTCATATAAAACTCTCAAAAATGCAAACTAATGACAGAATAAGCAGATCACTGGCTGCTAGGGAATAGGACTTGGGGAGGGGCAGGAGAGGGTTATAAAGAAGTGTGGACAAAGGGGCCACATGCTGACCTGACAGCTCAGGGGAGGCCTGCATGGCAGTCTTGCAAACTCAAAGACCTAAAGTCACCACAAAGGATGGTCTGAAATTTAACTAAAAGCAGTTATGGGAGTCACCTCCTAGCCCAGTATCTTCCCTGACAACTTTGACCTTAAGCTTAACTGAACTTAGTATCTTTTTGCATCTAGGATAACAGATCATTGAAATGTCAGGGTAACTTATAACTTCCCTTTTTTTCAGGACCCCTTAGGGTATAACCAAATGTCCTGGGCTCACAAATTCTCTCATTGCTACCGTCATCAAGTTAATTGTTGACTATAAACTATCCTGTACCCACCCAAGTAATGTGTCAATGTGTCTAGCATTTCACTTTTTACCCAATCCCAGAGGTTTCCATTCCCTCCCTTCCCCGATTTCTTCCGACTCCTTAATCTATGAAACAAGGATAAAAACAGCCATTCCCTGGAGCATTATCCTAATTCTTTGAGATTCTTCTTCCCAGCAGCTGTTGATAGTGTGGCTCAAATAAGCTCACAAAAATTCTTTACAGGTAGCAGATGGAAAATTTGGGGTAGGGTGATGGATATAGTGACTATTATTGTGGTGATGGTTTCACAGTTGTATGCATATATCAAAACTTATTAATTGTACACTTTAAACATGAGCAGTTTATTGTGTATTAATCTCAATGTGTATACATCTCAATGAAGCTGTACTGTTTAAAGAGAAAAAAAAAGAAACACAAACTTGGGGAGAAGCAGTTAATCAACTGGTAAGGCTATAGAAGTGCAGATTGGTGGTCTCCATCCAGAGATTTCCCTGGGGGCTGTCTGACGGAGTCACTCAGCTGACTAGTACCCCAGGTGTTTTGGTAGGAACCACAGCGCTAATTAAAACTCTAACCTGACTCACAACACTGGTTAACTGTGGTTCTAGTCCCTGCAGGTTCTCCCAGGTGGAGCTTTAATAGATGCTCTGGATGAGGTCATCTGGTCCTGAATACCTGTTACAGTCACCAGGGGGTCACATGCCAGGCCATACTGCCTCATGCTTGAAAACGTTACAATTTGGGCGTATATGATTTTGACCTTGTGAAGTTACTCTATGTTGTTATAGTTGGTGCTCCTTGTGCCCCCGCCTCCCCCTGTCCTCACAGAGAAGGGCTTTACCAGAGGGCATCCTGGGGTTCCAAAATCTCATCCCTCCACAGGGGACAGGGCTCCTGTGACAGCTCAGAGAATGAAGGTGACTACAGTGCCACTTCCATCTGCAGCTTAGACACAGAGGGCTCCCAATCCCTTTCTCTCCCACCATGGATCTGGGGTCTAAAATTTTAAAAAATGGATTTAAGAAAAGTCTTTTGGGTGTATGGCCATCCAACTGTTATCCAATTGTTTGGCAAATGGGATAGACTGTTAGAGTACATACTAGAGAAATGGTGCACAAAATTTGTGCATAGCAGCAGGGGGGGAAGGGGGTGTCTCAGCCTGGCCTGTGCCCTCTCGCAGTCCGAAATAGCTGGCAGTCAGGCATCACTCTCACAGTGCAGGACCCCTCAATCCTTATCACCTGCCTGCAGCAGAAGCAGGAGAGACTCCTGCCACTGCCACTGTGCTTGCCAGCTAAGAGCCCAACTTCTGGCTGAGTGGCACTCCCCCTGTGGGAGCACACTGACCACCAGGGGGCAGCTCCTCGTTGAGTGTCTGCCCCCTGGTGCTCAGTGCATGCCATAGTGACCAGTTGTTCTGCCGTTCGGATGATTTGCATGTTAGGGTTTTATTTTATAGGATTCCTTAATCTTTAAAGACAAAAAGCTTGTGTACATTTTACTTTGGACCTATGCTTCATTTTCTTGGTACATAAAGTAGAGATGTTATATGATGGGTCTTTGGCCATGTAGAGGCAAGTAAGTATCCAGAAACAGTTACATAGTATGGAGATCAAGATTATTCTTTTTTCTTTTATTCTTAGTGATTTCATAGAGGAAAGGAGAGGGAGATAGAAACATCAGTGATGAGAGAGAATCATTGATTGGTTGCCTCCTGCACACCACCCCCCTCCCCCCCCCACCCGGAGATCAAGTTCCTAAGCCAGGCATGTGGTCTGACCAGAATCGAGCTGTGAACTCCTGGTTCATAGCTCCACACTCAACCACTGAGCCACGCTGGTCAGGGCTCCTCTTAACAGAGTCAGTGAAAGGTCAGGGAAGAGAAGAGAAATGTTGTTCATTTAGTTTTATTGTCAACTAACTTTCATTGAGAACCACATAGGGAATGCTTTAAGGGAATGCTGGGATAAATAAGATACTAGGTCTTGATAGCCTAGATGAAAAAGAACAAAATTACAATAAATGTCATAAGACAAAGAAAAAGTAAAGATTTTTCTGTGGTTTTCATTTGACCATTTTACTTGACAGTTATCAGTGGCAAGAGGCTGATTAAGCATATAGGCTCTCTAGTAAGACTATGTGGTTTCAGATCCTGACCCTGACTGTAAACTTGAGCAAATAAATTATTTTAATTTCTATAAGGACAAAATAAAACCATATCTGATGTGTTTTGACTGACGTATATCTAATGTGACATCTTATACATAATACTGGGATCAATAAATATTAAAAAAAAGATATATCTCCATTTTAAAAAACACAACACACACAAAAACTGAGCCTAAGTCCTTCATAAAGTTGTACATCATTGATATCCTCTTAATTTCTTCTAAGATTATTTAATAATCTTTTTCACATCATCTTTAGTCAATCTTAATCATTTATATTCTAGAAAATGTTAGATGTTATAAATAAATACTCTTGATACTTATTTGGCTGTTCTGCTTCTTAAGCTTTTCTGTGTATATGCCTTTTTCCCTCAGCTTAGACTTTTCAAAAGTTTGTTAATTTTACTCTTTTCAATGAGTGAATTATTATGTTTTGCTTTTATTTTAATAATTTATACAATTTCCTCTATTTTCCTTAGGTTTACTTTACTTTTCTATTTTTCTAAATATGTTTCTTTTGCTTTCTGTCTTTCTTTTCTAAAAAATAAATTTTACATTCTAAATTAGAATCAGAACTTAAATACTGATATAGTGATTTCACTGTTATTTATTTATAATCAGTTCTTGTCTCTTGATTTCCTTGTTTTTTGTTATCTATAAAAATTTAATCATTTAAACAATTTTTATTAAATTAGTTAATTTATTTTAAAAATATGTTTTTATTGATTTTGGAGACAGAGAAAGGGAGAGGGAGAGAGGGAGAGAGAAACATCAATTGGTTGCCTCCTACAAACAACTCAACCAGGGACTGAGCCCACATGTACCCTGACCCAGAATTGAATTGGTGACCTTTTGGTGCCTAGGATGACACTCAACCAATTGAGCCACATTGGCCAGGGCTAACCACTTTGAAATGTACAGTTCAGTGATATTAAGTATAAAGACCCTGCTGTGTGACCATCATGACTATCTTCTTTACAGACTTTCTTACCCCCCTCAACTGAAACACAGGGCTCAGTGAACAATAACTCCCTACTCCCCTTCACCCCTTCCCTCCTCCCCCCACCCCCTAACTCTTAGTAACCATCATTCTCCTTTCTGTCTCCACGAATTTGACTAGCCTGGGTACCTCATGATAATTAAAAACAAAATTTTTTGTTTTGTTTTGGTGGTAAAAACAGAAATCCTTTCCTCATTGCTGTTCTTAGAGAAAAAACTTTTAATCTGTTACCACTGAGTATGATGAGAGCTCTGGGTTTCTTTACAAATGGCCTTTATTATGTTGAGGTAGTTTTCTTGTTTTGTTTGTTTTTTTATCATGAAAGGGTGTTGAATTTTGTCAAAAAGCCTTCTCTGCATCAACTGAGATGATCATGCTAATATGATGTGTTTCACTGACTGATTTTATAGAATATTGGCATTCCAAGAATACATCTAACTTGGTTATGATGTATCATTGTTTTAATATGCTACTTAATTCAGTTTGCTGGTATTATATTAAGGATTTTTGCATAATTATTCATAGAAAAATACTGGTTGGTAGCTTTATTTTCTAATAGTATCTTTGCCTGGTTTTGGTATCAGAGTAATGCTGACTTTACAGAATAAGTGAGGAAGTGTTTCCTCCTCTTTAATACCTTGGAAAGGTTTGAAAAAAACTGGTGTTAATTCTTTTTAATGTCTGGTAGAATTCACCAGCGGAGCCATCTATCAGGTCCTGGTCTTTTGTTTACGGGGAGGTTTCTGACTGATTCCATCTCCACAGTCATTACAGGTCTTTTAAGATTTTTCTATCCGTGATTCAGTCTTGGTAGGCTTCTAGGAATTTGTCCATTTCATCTTGGATACCAAATTTGGCACACAATTATCCACAGTGATCTCTTAAAACCTTTTACTTCTATTTCATTGAAATTTTGATGGAATTGCACTGAATCTGTGGATAGTTTTGAACAGTATTGATTGATAGCTAAATAATATTAAGTCTTCCAGTTCATGAACACAGGATATTTTCCCACTTACTTGCATTGTTTTCTTTGCATATAGGTCTTTGTCTGGCTTTAGTATCAATGTGATATTGGCTTCATAGAATAAATTAGGAAGTATTCCTTCTTCCAATTTTTGGATGAGTTTGAAAAGAATTGGTATTAATTCTTCTTTAATGTTTAGTAGAATTCATTGCGAAGCCATCTTGTCCCATCTTGTCCTGGGGGCTTATGCTTGTTGGCAGTTTTGGTTACTAACTGCATCTTTTTACTAGTTGGAGATCTATTCACATTTCTTCATTTCTTTTTTTTTTTTTTATATATTTTATTGATTTTTTACAGAGAGGAAAAGAGAGGGATAGAGAGTTGGAAACATCGATGAGGGAGAGTCATCGACCAGCTGCCTCTTGCACACTCCCTACTGGGGATGTGCCCGCAACCAAGATACATGCCCTTGACCGGAATCGAACCTGGGACCCTTCAGTCCACAGGCCGACGCTCTATCCACTGAGCCAAACCGGTTTCGGCACATTTCTTCATTTCTTTATGATTCAGTCTTCATAGGCTGTATGTTTCTAAGAATGTATTCATTTCTCTAGGTTTTACAACTTCTTGGTATATAAATTTTATAGTACTGTCTTATAATTCTTTTCATTTCTATAAAGTCAGTAGTGATGTTCCTCTTTTCATTTCTGATTTAAGTTATTTAAATCTTCTTTTTTTTTCTATCTGACTAAATGTTTGTCAAGTTTGTTGATCTTTTTGAAAAAACAACTGTTGGTTTTGTTGATTTTTCCATTTTGTTTTTTAGTCTCTATTTTGTTTATTTCCACTCTAATGTTTATTATTTCCTTCCTATTGCTTCCTTTGAGTTTAGTTTAGTTTTCTTTTTTAATATATGGTTTTAATTGACTTGAAAAGGAGGGAGAGAAAAACATCCATGTGAGAGAGAAACATAGATCTCCTATATGTCCCCAACCAGGGACTGAGCCCTGAACCTGGGCATGTGCCCTGACAGAGTCCACCAGCAATCCCCTGGCACATGGGATGATGCTCAACCAACTGAGCCACATTGGCTAAGGCAGTTTGTTTTTATTTTTCTATTTCCTCAAAATGTTAGGTTAACTGTTGATTTGAGACCTTTCTTCTTTTTTAATGTAAGCATTTACAGCTATAAATTTCTCTTAGCACTGCTTTTACTGCATTCTATAATTTTCGATTTGTTGTAACTTAATTTTTTTCAATGTATCTTCTAATTTTCTTTGTGATTTTTTTTTAATCCAGTGGTTGTTCAAGTGTGTGTTGTTTAATTTCAACATATCTGTGAACTTTCTTGTGTTTCTTCTGCCATTGATTTCATTTTCATTATATTGTGATTGGACTAGAACTTGTATGATGTTCATCATTTTAAATTTAGTAAGACTGCCCTGGCCAGGTCACTCAATTGGTTGGAGTGTCGTACCATACACCAAAGGTTGCAGATTCGATGCCTAGTTGAGGAGTGTATAAGAGGCAACCCATTGATGTTTTTCTCTAAAAAAAATCAATAAAACCGTATCTTCAGGTAAGGATTAAATTTATTAAGACTTATTTTGTGGCCTAATGTATTGTCTATTGTGGAAAACATTCCATTGGTACTTGAGAAAAATGTGTATTATGCTGTTGCTGTAGGACAGTTCTATATTTATCTATTAGGTCCAGTTTATCTAAGTGTTGTTAAAGTCCTCCTTTGCCTTATTGATCTTCTGACAGGAAGTTCTATCCATTATTGGGTGGAGTATTGAAGTCTCCTACTATTATTGTGGAGCTAGCTATTTCTTTTTATAACACTGTCAATGTTTGCTTTATATATTTTGGAGCTCAGATGTTTGATACATTTATGTTTATTATTATTATCACTTCTTGGTGAATTAGATCTTTTTTCACTGTAAAACATCCATATTTGTCTCAACTTAAAGTCTATTTTGCTGATATTAGTGTAACCACCCCTACTCTCTTTTGGTTACTGTTTGCATGACATAGCCTTGTTATTTATTGTTGTCAGAATTGCAGATGGCTCTCATTTCCCCCTCCTTTGCCCACCTCCACACAGCCCTTATCTCACCTCAGAACTTGCCCATACTATTGTCTGTGTGGAATACCTTAATTAATCCTTTCACTTTCAACCTATGTATGTCCATATTCCTATGAGAGTCTTATAGACAGGTTGGATACTATTTTTAATCCATTTTGCCAATCTATGTTTCTTGATTGGGGAGTTTAATCCATTTACATTTAAAGTAATTAATGAAGGAGTTATTTTGCCATTTTATTTTCTGTATCCCTTATTGATATTTTGGTCTTCATTTCATCCATTATTGCCTTCCTTTGTGTTTACCGATTTTTCAGTGACATATTTTGACTTTTTTCTCATTTCCTTTTGTGTATATTATATATATATATATTTGTAGTTACCAGGCGGATTACATATAACATCCAAAAGTTACAACTATCTATTTAAATTGATATCAACTTAACTTCAGTTGTATTAAAAAAATTCTTTTACAGTTCTGTCCCCTCCCCCCCTTTTACGTTATTGACTAGAGACCTGGTAAATGAAATTTGTGAACTTGTGGGGGAGGGGTTCCCTCACCCTGGCCTCTGCCCTCTTGAAGTCTGGGAGCCCTCGGGGGATGTGCGACTGGTGGCTTAGGACATCATTAGCACTGCCATGGAGGTGGGAGAGGCTCCTGCCACTGCCACTACACACTCGCCAGCCATGAGCTTGGCTTCTGGTTGAGTGGCACTCCCACTGTGGGAGCGCACTGACCACCCGGGGGCAGCTCCTGCATTGAGCATCTGCCCCCTGGTGGTCAGTGCATGTCACAATGACTGGTCGGTCAGCCATTTGGTCAATTTGCATATCAGCTTTTTATTACATAGGAAGTCACAAATTATTGCTCTATGCATTATATACCCATTAACATGAATTTATTTATTGATGAACTATTTTATATTTTTGTCTTTATTTTTATAAGTAATTTTATCTCCTTTCTCACTTTGGCATCTTTTGACATTTCTCTTTATCTTTGGAGAACTCATAAATATCATGAAGATGTAGCTATGTATGTTTTATCTCCAGTCATTATTTATGTTCTAAAATATTCAATTTTTTTTTTTCCCCTCTGTGCTGTCAACTTTGGATCATGGTTTTACTCTGCTAGTTTCTTGATCACACAGATTCTGTTTTCATTCTCTATTTCAGGAGTTTCTTAAAACTTTTAATCTACTAGTAGTGACCTCTCATATTTTCCTGAAGTACTGTGGACGTAATCTTTCTTCTTAAATCAATTCTGACATAATAATGGCACTTTGAGATGAATGGAAAATAAATAGCTATCAGCCTGCCAGTTGGATTCAGAAATCCATGGTTATCTTAAATAGAAGTTTGTTTTTTTTAAAGGTTTTCCCTATCTTCTAATCACAGTCATATGATAAGCAACCTAAACAATTCAGAGAAGTGGTTAGGTTAAAAGTATTTTCAGGTCACTTTACATTTTGTCAGTATTATACCTGTCAATGGCCTGAAGATCATTGGCTGGATTCCATGTAGGATCAAATAATACAACAACATTGGCACCAACAAAATTGAGGCCTAGTCCACCAGCCCTGGAGGAAACAGAAAGAACATATTAAAACAGCAAAATAATAATTGTTGTTCTATAACTCAATTGTGCCAGATTTCTAATCAACACAATATTACACTCACATCATAAAAAGTGATTAAAACACAAATATTCCACAAACGAAACAGTTATGAAATATTATTTTTCTATCACTCTAGAATATCCCTAAAAAATTTGACCATTAGAGTCCACTTAAGTAGACTATGCTGTTTATACTTGAATATTATTTCTGTAAAGTTTTCCTAACATAATTTAAAAAAACTATTAGTATATTGCAGCTAAGTAAAGTCATAAACACATTTTAAAAAATCAAGCCAGGAATAGATATACTTTGTCTTTTTCTTCCCACTGCATGCTAAACCTGGATATTATATATAAAAGAAACATAAGACAGTGAAAAGTAGAGAGAGCACAGACTGCCTAGGAACTACAAACATGAGGAATGACATGACAGTAAGTTTCCTGTGTGGGGTTTTTTCCTGCCTAAAATATCCCAGACTGGGTTCTGGGGAAGCTAGTGAACTGGAAATGCCAACAGTCACAGACAAAAAAGGCCCCAAGTAAATTCTCCTTCCTTTAGCTAAAGAACCAGGAAAGATGTATCCTTTTAAAACAGAAATATGTTAGACAATAACCAGCCTATTCCTGTAAACACCATGGGGGGAAAAAATCTGTGGCCCCACCCTCAACCTGGCCAGTAAAGGCTAAGTGAGGAGACTTAACTTCCACTCTTGCTTGAATGTAATGAAGCATCTTTAACTCCCTGATGGGGGGTGGGGGTGGGGGTTTAATCAGAGAAGACTGATTAAGAAGCTGAGACTTTAATTTCTTCTCAGTGATAACCAGCCTCCCCTCTGTAGCATCAGTGGAGGTCAACTAGAAAATATTAATGAGGCACCTCATTCTCAGAATGTCAACAGAGGCCAAGTAGAAAACATGGATTTCCATCCCTATGTGACTGGTATGGTGTCTGGGTTAAAAAAAAAAATTTAATATGTTATAAAGTTTTATAACATAATACAAAGAATGTCCAACATATAATAAAAAAATTACTAGTTATACCAAGATCCAAGACAGTCTCGCTGTGAAAAGAAGACAATCAGCAGATGACAACAATGAAACAGATGTTGGAATTATCTAACAAGAATTTTAATGCAATCATAATAAAAATGCTTTGATAAGAAGTTAGAGATAAGCTTGAAAAAAAAAGTAAAAATATAAAGTCTCAGCAAAGAAAGAAAGGATATAAAGAAAAACCAAGTGAAAATTTAAGAACTGAAAAATAACTGAATTACAAAACTTGATGGAATGGACCCAACAGTATAGTGGAGATAACAGAGAACAGAGTCAGAAACATGAGAACAGGCCAATGTTATTTACCCCATCTGAACAACAGAAAGAAAATATACTGAAAGAAAATGAACATAGTCTTAGAGATCTAAGGGACAATAACACTCCTATTGTTATAATCCCAGAATGAAAAGTATTTTAAGACATGGTTAAAAACTCCCCAAATTTGGGAAAAGCCATAAACCTAGATTCAAGAAGTTATATGGCCAAAACCGGTTTGGCTCAACGGATAGAGCGTCGGTCTGCGGACTGAAAGGTCCCAGGTTCGATTCCGGTCAAGGGCATGTACATTGCTTGCGGGCACATCCCTGGTATGGGGTGTGCAGGAGGCAGCTGGTCGATGTTTCTCTCTCATCGATGTTTCTAGCTCTCTATCCCTTTCCCTTCCTCTCTGTTAAAAATCAATAAAATATATATTTAAAAAAAAAAAAAAAAGAAGTTATATGGAACTCTAAAATGGATAAACCCCAAGAAATCCATGTCAAGACACATCATGTATTTCTGAAAACAAAAGATAAATTTTGAAAGCCATAAGAGAGAAATGATAAACTACTTTTAGGAAAAACCGACTCAAAAGACAGTGGATTTGTTATTGGAAACCATGGAGGCCAGAGGTAGTTGTACAACATTTTTCAAATGTTTTAAAAACTGTCAACTGAGAATTCTATATCCAGCAAAATATCCTTCTGGAATAAAAGGGAAATCATGGCATTCTTTAATTAAGATAAAAGCTAAGGATCTGTCAACAGCAGACTCAAAAGAGGAAAAATAAAAACTCCACAAAAAGTAAAAAAAAAAACCACCAAAAAAAATCCAATATCAAATCCTTTCAAATTTAGCTCAAAAATGTATTTCTCTAGTTCCTTCTACATTTCATTTTCTCTGCCCTATTTCAAGCCCTTATTATATCTCTCCAGTTAAACAAGGAGGCAAACTAAGAATGAAAATGGCATAAAATTCAGGAAAAGTGGATCCATACAGAAGAGCAGTGAAAGAATACTTCAAAATAACAGTTTTTTATCAGGACTAGAGAACAGTCAGTCCAGATTAAAACTAGAGAACAAAAGACTTCAGGAGCAAGTTCTTCAGGATGCAGAGGAGTCAACAGAAGAGAAAGTGTGATGGTGAATTAGTAATATATTGAAGATTGTTATTACTATAAAATGCAAAAGTATACTAAAGATAAAAGCATTAAGAAAACTGATTAAAATATGAAGTAAATGGAACTGTGTAATCATAAGATGATGATGAAAGTGCTAGAAAAGAGAACTCATTTGAGGTTGATGTTAAGACTCTTCTTCTTGAACTGGCCAAGAGGTCACAAACATTCAGAGAAATTACCTTAGCACTCTGTGGTCCAGCATTAACAATGTTTGCAAAATCATAATAATGTAAATGTTGTTTTTTAGCCTCTAAATTTTAGAGGCAATCTATGGGTAGAACATAGAAGACTTGGTTATTTTTGCAGGACTCTGAAAATTCCTAATATCCCTGATGAGGTAACAGTTAAAATAATTGAAAGATAATATGAGTAGGTGACAAAAGTATAAATGGTGGATACATGCTAATGCTAATACCACCCATTACAAGTATTTAGAAAATACTGTAGGAAGTAGATGGACTAAAACATTAAAAATTAAGGAACATTATTTAAAGTTACTAAAGTATTCATAGACATATTAGAGGCCCAGTGCATGAAGATTGTCCACTGCTGGGGGAGGGGGAGGGTGGTCTCTCAGCCTGTCCAGAACCCCTCAAGGGATGTCCGCCTGCCGGCTTAGGCCCAATCTCTCGAAGTCCCGGATGCCCCCCTCCTTACCGCCTGCCTGCAGCCGAGGAAGGAGGCTCCTGCCACCACTACTGTGTTTGCTGCGCTCATCAGCCATGAGCCCAGCTTCTGGCTAAGTGGTGCTCCTCCCCCAACCCCTGTGGGAGCATACTGACCACCAGGGTGCAGCTCCTGCATGGGGCCATGGAGGGACACGGGAGGTTGGCCAGCTGGGGGAGGAATGCGGGAGGGCTCCAGGGCATGTCTGGCCCATCTCACTCAGTCCCAATTGGCTGGAACCCAGCAGCAAGCTAACCTACCAATCAGAGCATCTGCCCCCTGGTAGTCAGCGCACATCATAGGGACTGATCGACAGTCTGCCTCTGGTGGTTGAGCGGCCCTAGCATATAATTAGCATATTATACTTTGATTGGTTGAATGTACAACCAGACAACTGGACACTTAGCATATTAGGCTTTTATTATATAGGATAATCTATCTATCTATCTATCTATCTATCTATCTATCTATCTATCTATCTATCTATCTATCTATCTATCTATCAGCCTAAGCAACCATCTGACTGTTTAACCATTCGACCAGTAACTATGACATGCAATGACCACCAGGGGCAGATGCTCAATGCAGGAGCTGCTGAGCCGCAGTGACTTGACAGCTGCAGTTCTCAGGTGATGCACTTGGAACCAGACAAGTGGGAGCCCAATTCTGGGGTGCATCACCCAAGAACTGCCCTCTCGCAATCCAAGACTCCTTGGGGGATGTTGGAGAGCCAGTTTTGGCCCAATCCGCACAAGCCAGGCTGAGGGGCCCCACTGTGCACCATGCACCGGGTCTCTAGTAAAAACAATAAGGACTTTGTTAAAAGTGGGGAGAGCTGAAACCGGTTTGGCTCAGTGGATACAGCGTCGGTCTGAGGACTGAAAGGTCCCAGGTTCGATTCCGGTCAAGGGCATGTACCTTGGTTGAGGGCACAACCCTGGCAGGGGGTGTGCAGGAGGCAGCTGATCGATGACTCTCTCATCGATGTTTCTGACTCTCTGTCCCTCTCTCTTTCTCTCTGTAAAAAAATCAATAAAATATATTTAAAATAAATAAATAAATATAAAGTGGGGAGAGAGTAGTGAAAGTAGACCAAGTCCTCTTTCATAACAGAATCCAAGCTGTGTAATGTTGATAAATGAAAGGATAATGAAGGCTTAGGATTCTAACAAAATGATGGGCTAATCTAATGTGGTAATTCTTCTGCTATACATGTAGAAATTAAATATAAACTATTTCAAAATGAGAAAAACAAAAAAATTGAGCTTAGTTATGTCTTTTGCAAAACACAGCTAAAGAATGTACTTACTATGTTATGTAAGATTCTTTACTGTGTAAAGACTTATGCAATGAATTACTCCTTGAATTCAGTCACAGGAAAACAGGAATCTAAAACTCTTCCCTTCCCTTAGTTGGGATGCCAAGCAGAAGTCAAAGGAAAACCACAGCAGTGGAAAACTCCAACCAAAGGATTTCCAAGGAGGAAAAAGACCCACTGACGAAAAGCTCAAAATAAAAAACTTGAAAAATTGTGAAGATGCCATCTACCATAAGCAAGAGCTGGAGGAAACATCAAATAGAAGGATCAGCACCTCCAAGTACAGGAGTTAACAGAGCAAAAATGCTATTCAAAAGGAATTTTTTCAAAAAAGACTAAAATTACTAAAGAATTAAAAGAAAGGCTAGAAACCATAAAGAATAAAATATGAGTAAAAATAATCAGGCAGATTTGAAAAATATCAAGTAGAACTTCTAAACATAGAAAGCACAGTCTTTAAAAATTCAATGGATGGATTAAATAGCAATTTTTAATACAGCTGAAGAGATAATTAGGAATTTATGGCAGATGCCATCAAATTAGCCTGAGGGTGAGTTGACTGAGAGATGACTGTTTACAAATAGTTCTGTACTATTTGAACTGTTGAAAGCATTTATTATTTTGAAAAACATTACTTATAAATTTAATATGCATTTTTTATTTAAATTAACTGAAGACAGTATTGCTTTGTAAGGGCTCAGATGAGAAAAAACTTGAATTCATTCACAGGAAATTGGGAGTCCAGAGCTTATCTCCTTTTGCCTTAGCTGCAAGAATTCTAGAATTATTTTAGTTCTCAACAGTAAGTAGCTCACTCATCATACATACAATTTTCTTCATCATTTAGATAATTTTTTACTTATTTTTACTTTTTTGCATTTTACATAAACTTATTTTTAAAACTCTTTGAAATTCTTTCTGAAAGACAATGGGAGCAAATCTATAAAATACTACATTAGATGACAATAGTTACGGATTCGTTACCCACCAAAAGATGAATTTTACTTATAGGTAAGTTTATGTTGACTTTACTCTTCCTCTTAAGTGTGCATATTCTTTGAAAGGTTTTTGTTAGAGATTTGTAAGCAGGTGTTAGACCTGCTTTAACTTCAATAAAACCTAGAATGGGAGTTGCTCTGGTTGATCGTAGACAGAGACAAAGTAGGGAAATGCCTGGCCCGCTGGCCCTGTGAGCCCCCTGAGGCTCCGTGAGCACAGTTTACAAACCTTTGCTACAAACCATTTTCTGTTATTTGATTAATAACTCCATTATTTAATTAAGTTTCATTCTGACATGGACATGTGACAAAACACTACTGCAGAAAATTCCTTTAAAAATCTATTTTTTGGATTATCATATTTACATATGCAGACATATAAAGGGAAATTCAGTGATGATAAAGAAAATTGAGAGAATATGTTAGGTAAAATTCAAGAAATCATTAGTTCAATCATAATAGCATTTTTGCTGCTTTTCCTTAAAGTCAAATAAAGCAAAACGAAATAAGCCTAACCACTAAAAAGTCAGTCATGGTTTTAAAATTACCCTAAATCTTAACAGCAATTAGATAAAAATCAAGGTATCAAATTTGATTTTCTTACATTGTGGAGACAAGGCAAATGTTAACATCTTGAGTACTGTTGAACTCTTTCACGATCTTGATTCTTTCCTCTGATTTTGTGCTGCCATCAAGCCGTCGGTAATCAAGCCCAGACGCCATACAGTACTGCTGCAGCACATCGAGCAACTACAGGGAAGGTAGCAAGACAGGCCAAGGTGAGTCCACGGTTCAATAAGCTTCATGCCACAGAGAGAAAATTTACTAAGTATTAATTATTGCTGCTCACAAGTCCTTTCTTATAATTAGAGGAATAGATATTTTTCTGATTTCTGACCTATATATTTCATTATCCTGAAACTGACTTTAACCTTAAGCAACCTTTCCTTAAAAAAAATAAATCAATCTTGAATTTTTAAAAGTAAAACCAAATAAAAAGAAAACTATTGTCCAAACCATTTATGTAAATATATTTCATTTATTTATACTTTTTTCTACACTTTAAAATTGCTTACATATTTTAAAGAACATTTTAATTATCAATAAAAATATCAACAGAAAATTAAAAATCTATCTTTGAGTTGCTACTTGACAGTATCCCTGATGTAATTGAGATTTATGTCTCCTCCCTCACTACCATTTCCTACAGCACATATAAGACAGAGAAGATGGCTGGATGCCAGCATGTATTTGAGGCTTTCTGCTTCAGGAGTTAAGGCTGGGCCATTCAAGAATACACTACAGACCAAACTCACCTTGGTGGAGAAGGAGAAAAGAAGAACTTTATCTTTGTTTTTCCTGCAGTGATTTAAAAGCTGCTGGAGGACCTGGAAATGAACCACAGAGCATCAGTGAACCCGTTCCAATTAAGAGTAGACTTTGTATCACCGTGCATCTCTCCTGAGGTTTGTAAGGTGTGGCTCTGAACCCTAAGTTTTCAGATGCAGAAGCATTTCATGCTGTCTGCATGGCAACGCCCACAGCTTTCCTCCTGAGGCTTCTGGGCCACCCCGCGGAGCCCAAGCTGACCTGGGTCCTTCTCTGCCCAAGGAGGCACAGGCTGAGCACAGGCTATGTCTGACCCAGTTTACACGGCAAGCATTTGTTCTTTTCCTGACTATGTTTTCCTGTGAAAATTATAAATCATCAAATCCTCTACTAGGGAAACACTTTTAAACAATGCAGCTTTATTATTCTGCTCCCCAAAGAACATAGTTTGAAATTTTCTCATTTTGGTTGTAGAGGCCCTAACTGCCATTGCAATACTAACACTGCAGCATGAAATTAAAGGTGCCCAACTGCTTAAAAACACACAATCAGCCCTCATACTGTAACTGGGCAAATGCAGAAGCAGAGGAATGAGAGGTGCACAAGCCCAGTCCCTGTGAGTGAAGATAAGGAATCGCTGGGCGTGTCCTGCGTTGCCGCTGAGCGAGTTCCTTTCTGCTGTCTTTGGCTTTCTTCGCCTGTATTCAGTCCCGTGTGCCCTGGGTTGTCAGGTATCTACAATGTTAAGATCTGCATCAATAAAGCCACGAACAAGGAGCCTCCTAAAGCTGTGTTTGACAGCATTTCCCCAAGGCCCTGGGGCCCTCAAGCAGTGTGTTTCAGCAGGAGAGATGTGTGCAATGTTTCACTTGGTTCTGTACTTGATTTGATCTCTTCATTAAATGCTAAAATGCAATATCGTTCACTGAGAGTGGGGAAAATGCAAAATTGTCTGTATCTGTTTTATTTGTTTTCTTTGTTCCTTAAACGTGTTTTTAAAATGTGTTCTAAGTGGCTTTTTTTCTATATCACTGCTTTGGCCCTAAGGCTCTCCTGACTTTCAGTGTCCCACATGTGGGGAGGAGGAGCTCTGGACTTACACTGAGAACCTGTTCCATGAGCACAATACTGCATCATCCTCATTTTTAATTTTATGCCATCTGTGTATGTTCACAAATATTAACTTATTACATGTTTTCAAATGGGCATTTTTTATCCTAAATTTGTTTATAAATATATATATTAATGAGTTCAAAACCAAGTTTTAGCACCTAAAAAAGAGTACACTTTGTACATATAAATATCACTTGAGAATTTCTTAGAAAGTATTTTTATATAATATAACCTCAAGTCACATTTCCTAATTCCCTTCATTTTTGGTAAGTTAGACAAATAAAGTATTAGATATTACATGAAGTGTTAGTCATCACCACATGGTGAAAAATGAGGGAAAGTTCCCAAAGACTCTTATTTTAATCTCACGTTGTTTTAATAAAAAGGAAGAATTTTAGATTATGAGACACATTTAAATGGTTTAATTCAATTTCTAAAAGATACTTATTCATACCTACGATATGTTCAGAAACTAAATTACAGAGCAGCATTTCTTTTAGGAAGTATTTTAATTTCCCCTAGACAGACATAATGAAATGTGTTTAATTACATCTAGGTTCTAAAAGTCTTGATATATATATATATATTTAATAATCAGTCAGATATATACCTCTTCTAATTTTCTCCTCTCTGTTTCTTTATTTATAGTAAGTTCTGACTTCCAGATTTGATTTGACCTCAAAATGCCAATAATCTTCCACCAACACACAGTGCTCTTAGGGGGGAAGCAAATAATCCACAGCCTGTTTATAATAGTAATATTATTATTTTAAAAGCAGGCATTTCCACATCTGGCAATGACAGCTCTAGAACACGGTGGAAAAGCAGCTCTGGAAGGAAGGAAAAGGAATTTTCTGAACCAAGTCCAAAGTTTTTTTGAACTTTACAATAAACGGTAATTTTATTTATTCAATTATGGATAAACATTTAACCTTTTAAATAAAAAAAATTATATTCAATATAACACTCTTAATATTTGAGCAAGAAAAGACATTGTCCTAATTCTGACCTCTACCCTGCAATCCCTCAAAAGCTAAGAAGTTAAAAGTCTATTCAGATAACCAATCAAATGGTAAATAAAAATGTCACAGATGGCCAAAACCGGTTTGGCTCAGTGGTAGAGCGTCGGTCTGCGGACTGAAAGGTCCCGAGTTCAATTCTGGTCAAGGGCATGTACCTTGGCTGCGGGCACATCCCCGGTAGGGAGTGTGCAAGAGGCAGCTGGTCAATGTTTCTCTCTCTTCGATGTTTCTAGCTCTCTATCTCTCTCCCTTCCTTTCTGTAAAATATCAATAAAATACATATTTAAAAAAATAAATAAATAAATAAAAATAAAAATGTCATAGATAAGGTAAAATTATTTTAATACTTGGAGAACATATAAAGTAGTTTTATTAACATTTAACTTTATCCTATAAAATAAAATGCTAATGTGCAAATTGTCCCCTTGACCAGGAGTTGGACTGAGAGTTTGACCAGGGGATGGGGCCAGCCAGCAAACTACCCAAAGCCCCTCCCCCTGGCCAGCCCAGGCTCGATTGGGGTGGGTGGACCTGCCAGACCCCACCAATGCACAAATTCATGCACCAGGCCTCTAGTTTTTTATTTTAATAAGTGATTCTACATAAAGTACATGCATTTCATTTCACATAATACATTAACTTTTTTAATTAATATTTTATTTTTAGAGCAAAGAACTGACTAGAATAGACAGAGGAGTCCCGTAGAATCCCTCTTCCACCCATTCCCATCCCTTCTCTACACAGCTTCCTCTATTAACATCTTACATTAGGATAGTGTATTTACAACAGCTAATGAACACCGATAAATTATTATCAACTAAAGTCTATAGTTCACAGTAGGGTTCACTCATTGTGTTGTACATTTCTATGGGTTTTGACAAATGTATAATCACATGTATCTACTATAAGAGTATGATATAGAACAGTTTCACTACTCTAAAACTTCCCCATGCTCCTTCTATTCCTCCCTCCCTACAAACCTCTGGTGACCACGGGTCATTTTACTTTCTCTCTAGTTTTGCCTTTTCCAGAATACCACATACATGGAATCATACAATATGTAGCCTTCTCAGACTGACTTCTTTCACTCAGCAACATGCATTTAAGGTGCCTCTGTGTTTTTTTTGTAGCTTGAATGATCATTTCTTGCCATTGTTAAGTAATTCTCCATTGTCTAGATCACAGTCTGCTTATCCATGAACCTATAACTGAAGGACATCTTTACTAGTATTGCTTCCAAGTTCTGGCAATTGTGAATAAAGTTGCATTAAACATCTGTACACAGGCTCTTGTGTGACACCAAGTTTTTAACTCATTTGAGTAAATACCAATGAGTGTGATTGCTGGATCTTATGCTCAGAGTTTAATTCGCTTTATTAGAAAATGCAAACTGTCTTCCAAAGTGGCCATACCATTTTGCATTCTCATCAGCAACAAATGAGTTCCTATTGCTCCATATGCTAGCATTTGGTATTGTCAGTATGGGGGGCTCAGCCATCCAAAGAGAGATGTAGCGGTATCTCACTGTTGTTTTAATTTGTAATTCCCTAATGACATATGACACTGAGCATCTTTTCACCTGCTTATTTGCCATTTGTATATTTTCTGTGTGAGGTATCTGTTCAGGTCTTTTGCCCATTTTTTTTTAACTGAATTGTTTTCTTGTTGAGTTTTAAGAGTTCTATGTATATTTTAGATACCAGTCTCTTATTGTTTTGCAAATATTTTCTCCCAGTCTGTGGCTTGACTTTTCATTCTCTTAAAGACATCAACATATTAAATCAACTCTGATTACTATTGCATTTTTTCAGGCATTCTTCAATATCTTATAGTAAAAACAAAAATAAGTAATAAGAAAAGCGAATGCTTTGGGTCTTTATTAGGCAAGTTCAAAAAAATAAAAAACAGAGTCATTAACTAAATGAATAACTACACACTAATATCCCTTATTAGAAATTTTATAAGTGTAGTACTATAGGTTGGAGTCTTAACAATACAGACCCAATGTTTTACCACTCACTCATTCTTTACAGACCAGGGCAATCCACCTAAAAGGAATCTTAAATTTGGGGATATTCACAGCTAAGGAATCTTGCATCTAATTTTACTCAAATTAGTTAGGCATAGAGATTAACATGGCCCTTGTATGATTCCAGCAGCACTAAACTGGTTTCCTAGTCTTTTCCCCCAACTCTCTACAATAAGTGGCTTTGTGGCATTTCTCAAGGGGAAAAAAAAATGAGGACTTTTATCAGGGAAATGCGTGCAATGTGTGACCATCCCCTTGAATAGTAGTTGAGGTCAATAGACCTTGGCACTTAAAAAAGAGAGCAGGAGTTCATGACTGTAGCTTTGAGGGTACGAAGGGTACAGTGAGCATTATACACACAAATAAATTGCACCTGCAGACTAACCTATAAGAGAAATAGAATGAGGCTATTTTATTACCTGAGTTAAAAAGTACATGCAATTTGGAGTTCTTAACCCCGTAGGCAATAATTCCATAATAAGCCTATAGGTTTTCAATCACTAAATCACCACATCAAGTTGCTAATCAAATGATGAAACACAGCCTTAAAAATATAACCCTAGCTTATTACTACCAGTCTCTGATTTTCTGGTGCTTTCACATAACAAGTAAATTACATGCTTCCTTCACATATAAAGGCACCCAGCCTCCAGCAACAATTTATGCTTGCTTTTACCCTTTTAAAAGTCTTAATAATATATAAATACAATAATTATCTTAATCAGACACTACTTTTCCTAATTATATAACTCTAATTAACAGAATGTTTTAAACCACATATTTAATGGATATATAAGAAAGTGCAGAGTTATAAATTTTCATTTTATTTCAAGAGTAGTAACTTTTTAGTAGAGTCACAAATGAATAAAATTTAAATAAATAGCAATAGATAATGTTTGAAATAGTTTTCAATGAAGACCATAACTTTTAGAAACAATCTACTGGCTTAAGTTATGAGAAAATTAGTACTCAGTCCTAAATTAATGGGGATTTCATGTTTTTTAACTTAAAATAACAGAAGTCAATAAATTTGGTGATAAAAATAGATTTACCATTGTTAGAAAATATTATTTAAAATATATCTTATTAACCATAGAATATTCTCACCAGAACAAACATATATACACCTAAGTATTTTTAAAAGATTTTTCATTGCTTTTTAGAGAGGAAGGGAGAGGGAGAGAGAGCAAGAAACATGGAGAGTGAAACATCAATTGGTTGCCTCCTGCATGCCCCCTACCAGGGATAGAGGCCAAAACCTGGAAATATCCCACCTTCTTTGGGAATTGAACCGACACCCTTACAGTGCAGGGAGCAACTGAACCACACTGGCCAAGGCCGAACATATTTGTTTTAAAAATACATAACGTGGGTATAGAGGGACATACCTCAACATAATGAAGCCCATATGTAACAATCCCACAGTTAACATGCTTAATGGTGAAAAACTGAAAGCTTATCTTCTAAAATCAGGAACAATATAAGAGTGCCCACTCTTGCCTAGCTGATATGGCTCAGTGGTTGAGCATCAACCTATGAACCAGGAGCAATAATAATCAAAACAGTATAGTATCGGCATAAAAACAGATACATAGAGGGACACACCTCAACATAATAGAGAGCCCAGAAATGAAACCATACATATATGGTCAATTAATTTGCAACAAAGGAGGCAAGAATTTAAAATGGGGAAAGGGCAGTCTCTTAAAAACTAGACAATCACATGCAAAGGAAGAAAATCAATCTCAAAAAGGTATCAACACCCATGTTCACTGCAGCATTATTTACAATAGCCAAGACATGGAAACAAGATAAATGTCTATCAATAGATGAATGAATAAAGAAGATGTGTCCTGTCATTTGAGACAAACAGAGAGACCTTGAGGGAATTATGTGAAGTGAAATAAGTCAGACAAAGACAAAATAGCATATAATCTTAGTTACATGTGGACTCTTAAAACAAAACAAAGAATCAAACTCTTAGGTGTAGAGAACAGATTAGTGGTGCCAAAGGCAGGGGGTGTGGAACAGATGAAATGGGTGAAGGTATTCAAAGGGTACAAGCTTCTCTAAGATAAGCAAATCCTGGGGGAATACTGTACAAATAGTGGCTGTAGTTAACAATACCATACTGTATATTTTGGAGGAGACAGATTATAAAGTTCTCATCACAAGGAAAGAACTGTAATTATGTGAGGTGATGGATGTTAACTAGACTTATTATGGTGTGGTAATCATTTCAAAATATTTGCATTTATCAAATCATTATGTTGCATACATAATCTAATACAATGTTACAGTCAATTATATCTCAGTAAAAAAAAAATACACTCACAAGATTTTAAGGTAATATTCCTAGTCTACATATTATATCACTAAATTTAGAAGTCCGGGCAAACTAAACTATGGGAACTTATATAGATTAACTGCTAAAAATATTTCCAAGGTTTCAAAGAAAAAAACAAAAACCTGCCTTAATTACTTCTTTTTTATTTTTATGCCAAAAGAAATAACTTAATTTTTGTTAATTAAAACAAAGTTGGAAATCATTCTATAAAAATCATGGAATCCAAAAATAAAGATTCTCAGTAGTTATGAAAGGGATAAACAATTGAATTCTGCTTTAAGGAGACTAGAAACTGTATTTCTTGCATCCATGACAGGCAATGCCAAGAGGCCTGGGTTGTGGTTGGGAAACCTGGCGGAACCTGGCCTTACTTTTCTGACCTCCCTCAGTAATTCCTTACCAAGAGCACACCTCCTCCAGGTCAGTTTCCCAGTGTACAACAATGCTCCCTTGCAAAAATGAGATATAGCACCTTGCAATTTACGTTGGCAAGTAAAATCAAGACACAGAAAATTCAGTCTAGAATAAAGGCCTTGGAAACCCTTAGAGTTCTCATAGAGAACAAAGAGAACTCTTCAAGAAGCTTCTTCCTCTTATTCTGAGCTCCCACCTCTCCTCATCCTCCCATTTGGCATTACCATTTATAGATCTGGTAAATTACCTCAAAATTTGAAGACAAATTATTATACATGTGGCAACAGCATATTTTTAAGAGGCTATGAATCCAAAACAATAGCAAAGTTAGAAGTATATTTAATATAACTACTACTTCTGTAGACAGCTGTCTGGGAAGGCACATGGATACTCTTTTAAATCTTATCAGCTGAGCCCGAGGGCACTGACAGAATCCTGTTATCAGTACTGATTTCTTATCTTTATCCATGTGCTTGGAATGAGGAACAAAAAGGACCTTGACCCACCCAGGTCTTGTTATGCTAAATCTTGTACCAAAAATAGGGAGCTTACCCAGATCCTGATGAATAGGATTTGGGCACACTTGAAAATCCTTTTGATCATAAAATCCCTTTTGGAAACCAATAAATACGCTGTGTTTTCTGAGGTGAGTGTCACTGTCTCTCCATCAGAGGACAGGAAGCCACGCGGCACCCAGCTTGAATCTATTTCTGTCTCTTGTCTCTTTCTTTCTCTAATTTCTTAATTCCCAGCTTCTCCCCTCAGGAACCTGTTGTTTTCCGTGTGGGATGCAGAAAACAGAGAAAATGTCCACTCCATATTTCTAATTGAGAACACACCAGATGCAGGTTCACAGTGAGCTACTAAATACACATACAATTAGATCATTTGATGCCAGCATCTCTTCTGAATGACTGAGCATCTGTTCTGATTAGCTGGTGTCCCTGTCATACCATTTGATTAATATTCTGTGTATATGAAAACTGAAAGAAGAGCACTTACTTTCATTTTTCCACTGTATTTTGGGTCAGAAAGTGTTTCAAAGGCTGCATCTTTGCTTTTCTGCACAAAATCTGGGAATCTAGAAAATACCTGATCACATATCCTTTTGATGAGTGTTTCCTTAAAAGAAAGAGGTAGATGAAGAGAAATATCAACTCAACACATTTAAACCTGTATAAATTGAACATAATATTTTAAGAACGACTTAACTTAAGTTTAAAATTTCTCACTTTGATTAAAAATTTAAGTGCATATACTTCTATGGCATGTAAATTAAAAATGTGCAAGTTAGTTTCCTCTTAAATTTCATACAAAAATAAAGATATTTTGTTAGAAATTTCATATCAAATATAAAGTATTTATACCAGATAGCATCACAGACATTTTAAAAGGCAACCCGAACCTGCTGTTTGGAGGTGCTAGCAGCCTGCAGTAGCGAGACGTGGTTAGCTACCTTCTGAAGGACTGCAAGGTAGCTGAAATACAAGGTTTTCACTGTTTCACCATGTGAATTGGTCTGCAACCAGAGAAAAACAGAAAGTAAAAACAAGCAAAGGACTAATGTAACTATGTAACTACTTACATCACAAAATATATCACTTACAATAATATTTATTATTGTGTTACTACCGGCACAATATATTCTGAGAAAATGATGGTCAACTATTTATAAAAAATATACATAAATCACTAATGTGGAATCATACTTTTTGTGAACCATAACAGTTATTTTTTTTAATTGACTGTAGAGAGGAAGTGAGGAGAGAGAGAGAGAGAGAGAGGGAAAGAGAGAGAGAGAGAAAGAGAGAGAGAAATATATATATGAGAAACATTGATCAGTTATCTTTCATATGGGCCCCAGTTGGGAATCGAACCCACAACCTGGGTATGTGTCCTGACCAGGAATTGAACCCACCACCTTTTTGTGTATGGAATGACACTGCAACCAACTGAGCCACAATGGCCAGGGCAATACAGTGATGTTTTTAACAAAAGAGGGGAGAGTGACCTCATTCTAGAAAGTATTTATCCTTCTGATATAGTCATAAAAATGCTGCTATAAGAGATAATAAAACTATAGGATAAGGTGGCAGTGTTGTATAGACCAGAAGTCACAAACCGGTGGTCCGTGGACCACTGGTGGTCTGGGAGGTCCAAAAAGTTGGCAACCGCTGATATAGACCCCTTTACTCTTGCCTCTCATTTATCTTCCAAGGTTTCCTAGGAATCTGAGCTATTACAAAAAAATTGAAGTGGTTAAAAACAGCAAAATGAGAGCTTACAATAAATATCAATCTAGATAAATATTTATCTAGGTCCCTCTATATATGTGATAGGTAACTTGATAATAAAATAGAGGTGAAAAAGAGGCAGGAAATATAGATAGAAAGTAAAAAATATTTGTTTCTTAATAAAAATAAAATACTTTATTATACACTGCTTCTATGAAAATAAAACTATATCTCACATCAGAATAATGTTTTAAGCCTGCAATAAAACAGTATGAGTTTATTATTATTGGATAATGGATACTCTGAAAATGAAATATGATTTCAAGATGAAAGTAGGATATTTCCCAATGAAAGCTGAAAAGGAGGATATCAAATTGAAGCTACTTTCAAAACCTAGTTTTTAAATAATATATTTGAATCTTGTATTTTGCTGTGATCATTATTTGATATTATAAAATATTTTTAAAGCTACTCCTTTTTATTAACTTACTAGAGGCCCAGTGCATGGATTTGTGCACTGGAGGGGTCCTGTAGCCTGGCATACATCCTCTTACAATCAGGACTCTTTGGAATGTTGGAGGCCTGGGGCACGGATTTAGCCCAATTCCTACAGAACAGGACGAGGGATTCCACCAGTGCACGAATTCATGCATCAGGCCTCTAGTATGCATATAAGACCTTTGGTTAACCTCTTTACTCCCTCTCACCTCCCCACTTCCCTCTGAGATTGATCAATCTGTTCCATGCTTCAATTCCTGTGTGTTGAGCATCTGCCACTGATAGTCAGTGTGCATCATAGCTACCAAACAGTTGAACACTGAGCATATTGGCCTTTTATACATATATACTAGAGGCCCAGTGCACAAAATTTGTGCATGGGTAGTGTCCCTAGTCCTGGCCGGTGATCAGGATTGATCTGTGGGGTGACCAGTAGGGCAATCAGGGTACTCGCCAGCCCTGTCCCCCCACCACCAGTTGCCTCCCTCTATGGGGCAACTGGTGGGACAATCAGGGGGCCCCTGCTGGCTCTCGCCTTGGCCAGCCTGACACTGTCCACTTGCCAGTCCCACCTCCCAATCACCCCTCTGCCGCCACCTGTGGCCTCCCTCTGTGAGGCAACCAGTGGGGCAATAGGGGGGCCCCTGCTGGTACCCGCCTTGGCTGGCCTGGAACCTGAAGGCTGGGGGAAGCTCCTGTGTTGAGCGTCTGCCCCCTAGTGGTCAATGCGCATCATAGTGACCGGTCACTCCACTGTTTGGTCAATTTGCATATTAGGCTTTTATTATATAGGATGGTTTCTAAAGTAAAGAAATGTCTGAGGAAAACTGCTATTTACAATAGAGTACTATGTAATCAAAATAGGATAGTAAAGATATCAAACTGAAATGCTTGCCTTATAACAACAATTTCTTCTTTTTCGACCACTGCTGCAGGTACATGGCTCAGAAGATCGAAGTATCAAAGTCACATCTTCTGTTTCTAATACTGTCTGATAGACAGCTTTCTGAAAATCTGTGAGAGAACAATACACCATCTGCCAAGAAAAACACAGGTAATTATTAGTATTTTTTCTATAGCAATAATAATCGCACTGAACATAAAATTTCACAAATTGTAATAGTGAAAATTGCACATAAACTGTTATTTTTTTCTAGATACATGATTATGACAATTTCTCCAAATTCTCCCATATTCTTTATTAGCACCCTACCCTAAACTATACAAACTATAACTTTATTTTAAAATAAACCTCCAAGAGTTTGTTTTTCAATGAAAATAAATCAAAATGTGTGGGGGAAAAAACTTGTGAGATTTCCTTATACAGTCAAATCTGTTTCTCCAATGTGGATTGAATAAACTAAAAGTAGCAGGTGATAGCATTTCAGAGGAAGTGAGATATGAAATATTCATTTAAGGCTAGTAGTATGTGCTTTGATAAACTTAAGGAAAGAAGTGTATATTTATCAGCAGTACATTAGACATGTACTATATATAAGAAAGGTAAAAACAGGAAATCATTTGGGGGTCTGGAATGGGTTGATTCAACTTACATTACTTCTAATGAGGAAAAATGATTCAATTCTCAAACAAATTAGCATGCTACCCTAAACGCTACATATTATAACTTTGTTTTAAAATAAACCTCCAAGAGTTTATTTTTTAATTAAAAAAAAATCAAAATGTGAAAGCTTCTCAAACAGCCTTCTAGAACAAATTAAGTTCCAGAAGCCAGGTTCTACTGTATAGGGTGGGGCAAAAGTAGTTTTATAGTTGTGAGTATCAAACTATAGAGTTTGTTCTTTATTATTTATTTACTGTGTTATTTTCCACATGAATGACTGTAAACCTACTTTTGCCCAACCCTGTATATTTCTCAAAACTGGTGTTTTCAGGGTTCTACATGATCAGCCTATCATGCAAATAAATGATTAAAATTTAAGTCAATAAAAAAACTAGATAAGAAACAATGGAAATTTTTAGAACAATGGCATGAATTATAATTATCAAATTACTTGGAAAACTTAGAAAAATATTTAAAAATTTCATATTACTGAACACAAGCTAAAGTATTTGTATTTAATATCTTCATATAAATCCATAAAATTAGTAATGATAAGAGTTAAGTAAATACCCATAAAAGCAACTACAAGTTGCTATTTTGTGCCCAAATTAAAAAAGAGAAAAAAATATAAAATAATGCCATAACTTGCAAGAGATACAATTTACTTTATATTTCTAGTAGCACTGGAAATTGGTAAAATTCTTCTAGCTATAGCTTACATAAGTAGGGTCATAAAACTAAAAATACCCATAATAGAACTTTGAGCAATATGAATAACCAGAGGCCCAGTGCACGAAATTCATGCACTAGTGTGGGGTCTCCTCATTCTGGCCTATGCCCTCTCATAGTCGGGGAGCCCCACGATAATCGCCCCAAAGAGGTAGGCCCTGCCCACCCAGCCGGGCTCCATGATCAACTGCTGCACAGAGGGTGGTCTGGGCCTTCCTCTGCAGGGCAACTGTGGAGCAACGGCGGTCCCCCAACCCCCCGACCAATCACAACACACCCGCCCTGGCTGGCCTGGTGCCAGTGCGTGTCATAGCGTGGTCATCTGAAAGGTTATCCCGACAGTCATTCTGCTGTTTGGTCATTTGGTCAATTTGCACATTACACTTTTATTATTATAGACTAAAGGCCTAATGCACCGAATTTGTGCATGGGGCTTGGCCCTTGTAGCCCCTGCTGCCTGCGGTCCTGCCCCCCCCCCCCCGCACCCCCCTGCCCACAGATCATTCCTAAAGGTTGTTCACTGTCTGGTCTAATTAACATTTTATCTCTTTATTATACAGGATAGGGAAAAGCCATCCTATATAATAAAAGCCCAGCAACCGAAATGGCAGAACGACCAGAACCACCAGAGAACAGAATGACCACGGCCTCTCATCCCGGCCGTCAGCACCCCAGCGAGCGGTTAGGGGTGATTAGGCAGGCAGAGTGCTAAGGGAGATCAGGCAAGAAGAGGCGGTTACGGAGGATCAGGCAGGCAGAGGCAGTTAGGGGCTAGGGGAGATCAGGCAGGCAGAGGTGGTGAGGGGCGATCAGGTAGGCAGGTGAGTGGTTAGGGGTGATCAGGCAGGCAGAGGTGGTTAGGGGAGATAAGGCAGACAGGTAGAGGGGTTGGGGCAATCAGGAAGGTAGGCGAGAATTCAGGGGTCAGCAGTCCAGGATTGTAAGAGGGATGTCTGACTGCTGGTTTAGGCCTGATCCGCAGGGATCCACAGGGATTGGGCCTAAACTGGCAGTTGGACAACCCCTGAGGAATCTCAGATTTCAAGAAGGTGCAAGCTGGTATGAGGGACACCCCCCATGCTTGAATTTCATCTACTGGGTCTCTAGTGTACTTATATTTATATGTGTGTATCACACTACAATAGAATTTCAGTGTAAAAATAAGACAAAAATGTGCATCTGAGCAAATACAGGAGTGTCCATAGAAAACAGTGGTAGGTTTTAAAAAACCATATATAAAATACTAGCAATATCTTGACTCTACTTGAATACAAAGGTACATATAAGAATGAAGAGAACACAAAAAGAAGGTGAATCAATGATTAAGATGTGGAGGGAATGTTGAGTTATTACTTTTTCCAGCTTTATTGACATACATTGTGTAAGTTTAAGGTGTATAATGTAGTAACTTCATATATGTTCATATTACTAAATTATTACCACAACATAAGGTTAGTTAACACATCCATTACTTCACATTATAGTGTTTTAATATTTTTTGTTAGAATATTTAAAATATATTTTCTTGGCAACTTTTGAGTATAGACTATAGAACAGTTAACAAAAGTCATATTATGCATTAAATCCCCAAAACTTATTCATCTTATGAAAATTTGTATCCTTTGACTAATATCTCTCCATTTTTCCTGACCCTTTCTGGAACTACCATTCTACTCTTTTTCTAAAAGTGTGGCTTTTAAAAAGAAATATTCTACATAACAGATAAGATAGATCATACAATATTTTTTCTCTGTCTGAATTATTTCATTTAGCATAATATCTTCAAGATCCATCCATGTTTTCACAAATGACAGATTTCCTTCCTTTTTATGGCTGGATAATGTTCCATATCTAAATCAATGTATCACAAATTCTTTATCCATTTATCTGTCAACAGACAGGTTGTTTCCATGTCTTCATTACTGTGAATAATGCAGCAATGAATATGGAAGTTCTACTCTATGAGGGCAATTTCATTTCCTTTGGATATATACCCAGAAGTGGCACTTGCTGGGCCATATGGTAGTTCTAGTTTAATTTTGGGGGTAACTACCATACTGTTTTCCATAATAGTTCTGCCAATTTACATCCCTACAAACAGTGCAACACTTGCCATCACTTGTCTTTTTGATAATTGCCATTCTAACTGGCATCAAGTAATGTCAGAGCTGTGGTTTTGCTTTGCATTTCCCTAATGATTAGTGGTATTGAGCATCTTTTCATAAACCTGTTGGCCATCTGTATGACCTCTTTGGAAAAATGTCTATTCAGATCATATCAATATTTAATCAGGTTATTATTATTGTAGCAATTGAATTGTTTGTCTCATATTATTTTGTATATTAACTTATCAGATAGATGGTTTGCAAATATTTTCTCCTGTTCTGTAGGTTGCCTCTTCATTCTGATTGTTTCTTTTGCTATATAGAAAGTACTTAGTTTGAAAATATCACTTTGCTTTTGTTGCTTATGCTTTTGGTGTCATATTAAAAAAATCACCTCCAAGACCAATATCAAGGATCTCTTTCCCTATGTTTTCTTCTAGGAGCTTTATGGTTTTATATTTAAATTTTATATTTATATTCAGGTCTTATATTTAAATCGTCAATCATTTCAAGTTAATTATTTGCAAGTGGTGTAAAATAGGACTTCAATTTCATCCTATCACATGTGAATACCCAATTTTCCCAAAATATTTATTAAAAGACTACCTTTTCTCCACTGAATATCCTTGGCTCCCTTGTCAAACATTAGTTGACTGTGTCTTTGTAGTATAGTTTGAAATCATTTTAACAATATTAATTCTTCCAATCCACAAACATGATATATCTTTCCACTTATTTGTGTCATCTTCAATTTATTTAATCAATGTCTTACAGATTTTAGTGTACAGGTCTTTCACCTCTTTGGTTAAACTTATTCCTAAGTCTTTTATTGTTGAGTTGGTGTTATTAAAACATATAATAACATTTATTGAACACTCTTACATATCACACATTTTAGAGCAACCATGTGAGGTAGGTAGTGTTATCATCATTTCAATGTACCACATAAAGAAACCAACGTTTGAAAGACTTAGCAAGGTCAAGGAGTGAGGATTCAAACCTATGATATTTTATTTCAGAGTCCAATCTCTAAACTTCTATGTACAACTTTCTTTTCAGAGTTTTATAGGGTTCTTCTTACTAGATAGACAATGGACAACTAAATAATATATATTAAAATGCACAAAACATTTTTAAAAAGTGGAGGTTCGTGAACTTTTCCAATTAAATAATATTTGCTTTAGGTAAAAAAAGTCAAATGTTAATTTCCCCAACTTATAAATCAGTAACTTATTTTTATTTCAATTCTATCTTTTTAAATTAATAATCAATAGGATATCCTAAGACTAAAGGGTATTTGTTAGAATTGCCCTTATTTGAGACATTAGTTAGATTTAGTTAATAGCAATTTATAGAACCTTTATTGCATTGCCTGAGCTAGATGATCCACAGAATTAAAAACCATAAAAGAGAACTACTATATTTAAAAAATCCTCTTAAAGTCAACTCCTCAAATTTTCTTAAACGATTAATATAATTGTACTTTTTCTACAAAGTTATAAAATTAGGTTAGTTGTGTCACTAAAACTAGCATTTTATAATAAACAAATCTATAATTAGAAAAAGTTTTTAACCATTTTGGTCTTATAGCTAGAGTTAAGGTACCAAAGAATATACTGAGTTACAGACAGTAACAAGGTAGGAATTACAAAATATGAATAGAAAACACATTAGAGAGAGAAGCTTTTCTTCATCGAGGAAGAATTATCTAAAAAGTATTTTTGTTCTAAATAAGAGAAATCAATTTAATGTATGCTAATAATACACCTGTTGGCTGACAGGTTAGTAAAGTTGGTAAGGAAAATGATTGGGCTCAATTAATGTTTTCTGAAACTCTACATAAAGCAATTTTCTTAATACTTTATAAAAAGTAAAAATTACATCCAAATATATAATAGGAGATAGATTTCCTTTTAAAAATAAACACACACACACACACACACACACACACACACATATGTAAAACTTTAGACAATAAATAATTTAAAAACAAGCACACAATTAGAAATTAAAAATATATACAAATGCAGTTCTCACCCGGTCTTCCTTCTTAGGCAACTGATTCTTGATCAGAGTCTTGGTACGCCTGAGGAACCAACCAGACATCTTTTTGGCAAGCCGTTGCATGGCTTTTCGGCCAGTAGCTAGTTCTCTTTTTGTTGCTGTGTGTCTCTGACCATGTTCTACTGGGTCAGAAAACTGCTTCTTGAAGTGGATCCTGCTACCTAAAAGTCCTGGCACAGCCCTTCGCAGAGGCAATAAGAAAAATATCATTGCTTTATCATCTAAAAGGAAAGACAATGGCTTACTTTTGCTTCTAAGAAATAGACTAAATCACTTGTTTGTAATGACAGCAATAACAAAAAGGCAAACAACAGTCTTTCTTTATGAGTTTTTCACTAAATAACTGTAAGATGATGATAAATTGATAAATTAGTTCAGACATTTATTTCAAGAACCAAGAATAATATATAAAAATAGATTTTCATGGGACTCTATTCTGTATACTATGTTTAGAATTAAACACTTCTGTAAACAAATAATTGTGATGTTCCCTGCCAACAGAAACTAATAATTTGCTAACAAGATAACATTAAGTTAGAGAGGTATTAAGTAATTTTCCAAAACATAAAGTGTTTTCACTCACCAGTCCATAACACACCACAGTTCTTTCATGTTGTTCTGAAGAATGGTTCCAGTGAGTCCAATGCGAACATTACACTTTAAAGCTTTCATAACTTCTGTTACTCTAGCCTTTGGATTCTTGATTCTATGAGCTTCATCCACAATAACAGCTGACCATTCCAAGCTATAAAGTGGGGGGAAAGGGGGGAAGTGGGGGAGGAGAGGTTGAGAAAATGTCCCTTGCTTAACTTACCTAATTTTTAGAAAGCAGCTTTCTCTATCAAAATTTTGGAATTTTCCCCCTTTGTACTCTTTGATGATCTCATAGCAATCTAATTAGTTAAATGGTCACAGGTTTGGACATCCCATGCAAATAAAATGTATATGGAGACAAAAAGGTATAGATATTCTGTGTAATGAAGGTGGAATAAAAAAACACTCATTTAAACATCACTAAAATGACAAAATGAAATTTTAAAGCGATAAACAAGAGAAATAAATATAAAATACTAGAGGCCCAGTGCACGAAATTCGTGCATGGGGGTGGGGTGAGGTGGGGGTGTCCTTCAAGCCAGCCTGCACCCTCTCCAATCTGGGTTCCCTCTCACAATCCAGGACTGCTGGCTTCCAACTGCTCGCCTGCCTGAGAGCCCCTAACTGCTTCTGCCTGCCAGCCTTATTACTCCCTAACCACTCCCCTGCTAGCGAGATCGACACCTAACTGCTCCCCTGGTGGCCCTATTGCCCCTAACTGCCCTCTCCTGCTGGCCTGGTCACCCCTAACTATCCTCCCCTTCGGGCCTGGTTTCTCCCAACTGCCCTCCCCTGCTGGCCTGGTTGCCCCCAACTATCCTCCCTTGCTGGCCTGGTTGCCCACAACTGCCCTTCTCTGTCGGCCATCTTTGATCACATGGAGACAGCCATCTTGTGTGTTGGAATGATGGTCAATTTGCATATTACCTCTTTATTAGATAGGACAGGAAGAAATACTGATAATGTTAAATCTGAATGAAAAAATATAAACTTATCACTTTAAAAGTTGCATTATATAACTTTATCTGCTAAAAAGGTTTAGAATCAATTGTTACTCAGCAGCAATGAGCACCTATAGCAGTCAATCCACTAAAAGAACCAGAGCCCCATGGAGAAATGGTTGATATCAAGTGTGCAGTAGGGGAAATAATGAAGAACCGGAAAGCACAGATGTCCAAAGACAAAGGGGACATGTCCAAATGACCCAGGCTAATCGGAAATCTGAGCATCATTAAGAATGACTATGATGACCCACAGGAAAGCTGGCGAAATGGGAAGGCTACAACTAGATGCAAAGCAGGACGTCGCTGCTGCCATGTGGAGTCTAAAACTACAGCGAAACTGAACCTGCCTGAGCCGCTGCCGCCAGGAATGAGGGAAGCCAGACCTCGCTCCGCCCCGGGGCCCAGGGAGTGGGCCAGCCCCGCCAGCCGCCGCCACGGGAGCTGTTGGGGGCCTACGCCGCCACTGCCGCGGCCGCCACCGCAGTGCCTTCGGCTCCTGCCTGGACGAGAAGCCCGTGAGCGCGACCTCCCAGCCCACCCGCAGTGCTGGAGAGGAGCGGGCGCCTGGGCTCGGCCCCCCGCACTCGCCGCCGGGCGGGCGAAGAGATGGTGTAGTATCTCCCCGCCGGCCCAGCCCCCGCGCTTACTGTGCAGGCGAAGAAATCGCGCAGCGTCTCCCCGTCCGCAACCAGCCCAGAAGTGGGAAGACTACAATTAGAAACCAAGCAGGGCGCCGCCGCCGCCATGTGGAGTTTAAAACTGCAGCGAAACTGAACCAGCCGCTGAGGCCAGAAATGAGGGAAGCCAGACCTCGCCCTGCCCTGGGGCCCAGGGAGTGGGCCAGCCCTGCCGCCACTACGGGAGCTGATGGGGGCCTCCGCCTCCGCCACCGCCACTGCTGCTGCGCTTTCGCCGCGCCTTTGGCTCCTGCCTGGATGAGAAGCCCGTGAGCGCGACCTCCCAGCCCGGCCCGCAGTGCTAGAGAGGAGCGGGTGCAGCGTCTCCCCTCCCGCACAACCAGCTCGGCCCAAAAATGGGAAGGCTACAATTAGGCACCAAGCAGGGCGCCGTAGCTGCCATGTGGAGTTTAAAACTACGGCGAGTGGAGGACTGAGAAGGTGGGGCAGTTCTGTGCCGTGCTGCCTTCCACTGGTTGAGACCTCCGAGAGCGAGGGCCTACCGAGGTGAGGATGTCCCTACTGTCACCTGTGGAGGGGCAGCGCTGAGCTGGCCAATATTTGTGGTGGTGCTGCTTGTCCTGGCTCAGGGGAAGCGTTCCACTAAGTCTGAAAGACTAAGACATCGCGGGGACTCTCCGTCACCGCCCGCGGCCTGCTCTGCCAGGCCTTCGCACGCGCTGTGCTGGCACTGCGCCTTCCATTGGCAGACCCGGAGAATCCTCTCTCCGCTGCCACATGGCCAGGCCAAAGCATCAGACACTACCACCATGCGGATTTTAAAACTACAGGGGAAATTGAGCCACAGGCGCTGCCATCGCTGCCGCCCCCGCCGCCGCCCCCAAGAATGGGAATCCACCGAAATCAGAGCTCACTACACATCGGGTTCATAGAGAGTGTGGCTTCAGAAATTAGCCTCTGCATCCACAGAAGCTCCACATTCGCAACAAAGAGGACACCATTGAGGGCGGACTCTCCCCATGCAGCCATCACAGCCCGCCCACAATCTTCCCAGCACACCCACCATACTGAGAGGGAAATGGAGCGCGCTGGTGAGGAAATGGCACGGTGCCTTCCATTACCCACTCAGGCAAGCCTATCCTCCGATGCCACATGGCCAAGCCGAAGCTCTCACCACCGCCGCCATATGAACTTTAAAACTACAGTGGTAATTGAACTACAGGAGCGACCGTCAATATTGCACCTGGCACCGCCACCCGCCACTGCCGCCAAGAATAAAGGAAATCCACCAAGAACAGAGCTCACCACGCCTTGGGCTCAGGGAGTGGGCGACCTCAGAACTTAGCCTCCATGTCTGCAGCTGCTCCGCTCCCACACCGAACGAGACACCTTTGGGGGTGGTCCCCCCACCTGAAACCATCTCAGACCAACTGCAGCTGTCCCAGCCTGCCCCCCATGCTAGCAAGGAGCTGGCGCGGCGCCTCCAGTATGCGACCCCAACACCCTAGAGGGGCCGTGTGCCCCGGATGAGCCGTGTGTCCCAGGGGGCCGAGTGCCCCGGGTGAGCCGAGTGTCCCAGGGGGCCGAGTGTCCCAGGGGGCCGAGTGCCCCGGGTGAGCCGAGTGTCCCAGGGGGCCGAGTGCCCCGGGTGAGCCGAGTGTCCCAGGGGGCCGAGTGCCCCGGGTGAGCCGAGTGTCCCAGGGGGCAGAGTGCCCCGGGTGAGCCGAGTGTCCCAGGGGGCCATGTGCCCCGGGTAAGCCGTACCCCCCAAAGGGGAAGGGTGCCCCGGGTGAGCCGAGTGTCCCATGGGGCCGAGTGCCCCGGGTGAGCCGAGTGTCCCAGGGGGCCATGTGCCCCGGGTAAGCCGTACCCCCCAAAGGGGAAGGGTGTCCCGGGTGAGCCGTGTGTCCCAGGGGGCCGAGTGCCCCGGGTGAGCCGAGTGTCCCAGGGGGCCGAGTGCCCCGGGTGAGCCGAGTGTCCCAGGGGGCCGAGTGCCCCGGGTGAGCCGAGTGTCCCAGGGGGCCGAGTGCCCCGGGTGAGCCGAGTGTCCCAGGGGGCCGAGTGCCCCGGGTGAGCCAAGTGTCCCAGGGGGCCGAGTGCCCCGGGTGAGCCGAATGTCCCAGGGGGCCATGTGCCCCGGGTAAGCCGTACCCCCCAAAGGGGAAGGGTGTCCCGGGTGAGACGTGTGTCCCAGGGGAAGCAGTGGGACCCAGGGGAAGGGGCGGTGAAAACCAGAGGAGGAGCAGACTCTATTCATATGGTCCTGAGATAGTCACCATAAAACAAGCAGACTGCCAAATGAGGAGCAGATTTTATTCATGGGGTCCAGAGATAGTCACCATAAAACAAGCAGATTGTCAAATGACAGCGGGGAGGGGAAGGAGACCTGGGGGGAGATAAGAGAACAACCGAAGGACTGGTATGCATGAATATAAGTACAACCAACGAACACAGAACTCTGGGGAGGGAGGGCATTAATGGGAGGGGGGACAATAGTAAGCTATTTACACAAATAATACCTTAATAAATTAAAATTTTAAAAAATTACTATGACGGAGTATAAAACACTGAATAAACAAAAACCAGGAAGTTCTATGAAAGAAAAATAATTTGGACTTTTACATCTGAGGGGAAACAAAGTTTTGCACCTAAAGTATGCCTTTGGGATACTGATTTTAAACTATTAAGAGACAAAATACTTGGAAAGAACCCATGACCCCTCTCCGCTTCCTGCCTAAAGGAATTCAGATAGAAAAACTGCTTCAGGAAGGGAATTGTCATTCACCTGAGCATAATCGTCTTAGCACGCATAGAGCAAGTATGACCATCAGGAAGGAGCCAACAGAACTCTGCCAAATTCCGCTGTGTCCCAATGTTTGGCCCAGACAACATTTGTTTACAAAATTTGCTACTTTTTGTCTCCCTATATTACCTACTTTCCCTCTGAAATCCCAGACCCCTGCCCTCCTTCTCCTTTGTGCAAAATGGCATATAAACCTCAACTGCCCAACGAGTCTTCAAATCTCCTACTTATGGTACCCGCAAATGTATTTCCCTAATAAATTTTGGACATTTTCGCAGAAACCGGTTTGGCTCAGTGGTAGAGCGTCGGTCTGCGGACTGAAAGGTCCCGGGTTCGATTCTGGTTAAGGGCATGTACCTTGGTTGCGGGCACATCCCCAGTAGGGGGTGTGCAAGAGGCAGCTGGTTGATGTTTCTCTCTCATCAACGTTTCTAGCTCTCTCTTTCTCTCCCTTCCTCTCTGTAAAATATCAATAAAATATATTTTTTTAAAAATTTTTTTGGACATTTTCTCTTGTTAATCTGTCGCATACCAATTTGATTATTATTCCAACTAGAAGAACTTTGAAAGTGGGAGGAAAGATGTCTTTTGCATCCCCACATCTCACATACACAAAAACTATCTCGAAATAGATCATAGAACTAAGCATAAGAGCTAAAACTATAAAATGTGGGGGAAAATCTTGAGACTCTGAGTTAAGATACATTTCTCAGATATGAACACCAAAAAAATTGATATGTTGGACTTCATCAAAGTTAAAAACTTTGCTCTTGGTCTTACAGACACCATGAAGAAAATGACACGATACCGACTAGGAGAAAATAGTTGCAAATCTTAACCTAGTGAAGAACTTGTATACAAAAAGTATAAAAAACTATTACAACTCAACAAGGCTAAAACAATACAATTTTAAAAGCTGGGTAATCATTTTAATAGCTATTTTACCAACAAAGATATACAGATGGCAAATAAACACATAAAAGTTCTCAACTTCACTAGTCATTAGAGAAGTGCAAATTAAAACCATAAGATGCCACTACAAACCCACTTGAATGGCTATATTAAAAAGACTGACAATATCAAATGTTGACAAGGATACAGGAAACTGGAACAGTGGTTCTCAATATGTATATGTAATTTTTGCTACTCATTCACACAACAGGTTCACCTAATTAAAATAACTCATGAAAATGACTGCCTTAGTATTGAGATACCACATGCATAAAAGGTTGTATATAAGATTTAGTACAAGTCTTAACATTTTTTAGCAGATACTTTTAGAGAAGTTATAAAGGAAATAGAATAAGAAACTGTGGAAAATCTGTTGCAGCTTTTCCCTTTTTAGAAAATAATAATTATAGACTGCCAATATAATAATACTGAATTGAAAATAAATTATGCTAAAGAATATTTATAGCTTTAAAAAATTACAATATAAAGGTATAAGTACAACTGAGGTAAGCAGAACAATAATGCAATCATTCCCATTATTGCCATTACCTGTTAAGCTCATCCAGACATAAGCGCAGTGTTTCATAAGTTGTTAGAGCAATTTCACACTTCCTCTGCTTTACACGAATCAGTTCATTGTCTTTTTTGTTACCATGTAAAACAGTGACTCTGAAATATCCCCAGGTGTCCAATTCATCCCTCCAGTTGTAGAGAACAGAAAGGGGAGCAACTATTAAAAACATCTAAAAGAAGAAGAAAAAATTTCTGATGTTCTAAAAGTTTCATATTTCCTAAAAATAAAAAAGAACCCCAAAGTGAAATCCAGAATTTCAACAGCCTGATTTTTGACACTGTAGTTAATAATAAAAAATACAACTGAGAAATTGGAGGTAGAAGACCACACACACAATAAACACACTTTACTATGTAATTAGCTTTTTATTAGGACTAAATAGTTAACCTCATCCAAAAAACCCAGCTATTTTTTATTTCCCCACCAAAAAAGGAGTTGAGAGATAAGAGAGAAGTGATTTTACAAAGCAGAAAGAGGTATTATCAGGATTCCAATAACAATTTCAAGAGACAAGGACTTCTTTTCCCTAATCCATTTCTGCTCCTCTTTCAGGTACTGTCAGTTGAAGAAATTTACTGCAAAATCAAAGCAATGAGAGAAAAACCTTGGAACTTCCAGTCAAGATGGCAGAGGAGGTAGATGCTGTGCTTGATTCCTTCCACAACCACATCAAAATCACAACTAAGCTACAGAACAGCCATCATGGAGAACTACCTGAAGTGTAGCTGAACAAAAGTCCTACAACTAAGGAGACATTGAAGAAACCACATTGATAGGAAGGGCAGAGATGATCCCACACCCATGTGTACAAGTTACAAATCGGTAGGGATATCTGGGGGGAGAAGGTTCCCCCTGAGGAGCAAGGGGTCCCATCCCATACCAGGTTCCCCAATCCAGGGTCCCAGTTCCAAGAAAAGAACTCCCATAACTTCTGTGAAAACCAGTGAAGATTATGGCAGAGAGAGAGAGAGAGAGAGAGAGAGAGAAGAAGAAGAAGAAGAAGAGGAGGAGGAGGAGGAGGAGGAGGAGGAGGAGGAGGAGGAGGAGGAGGAGGAGGAGGAAGAGGAGGAAGAGGAGGAGGAGGAAAGGGTGAAAGGCAGCCATTAGTGTCAATTTAGGTGGCTACTAGTATATTTCATCACACCACCAAATGGATCTTTCTTTACTTCTCTCATTCTTGTTCTTTCTAAGAGATTTAAAAATATTCCAAGTATTGCTTTCCCTATTTTTTCTCTCCCCACTGTCTGCTAATTGTCACATGCAATATACAAGAGAGAAGTTCTTCCCCGACATTTAGAACTGAAGAACACCTGAATCCAGGGCTAAAAACAGCACCGGGACTCTTGGAGAATAAAAACACACTAAGAACCATAATGTTCTTTCAGGATTAAATTTAATTTTATGCTCCGGATCCATTTTTGCTATTAAATATAATAAAGAGAGTTTAAAGTAACAATAATTACCTAAAGCCAATACTTTGCAAAAGTTTGTACTGAAAAGTCCCTAATGATACACAAGAGTAAACCTAGACTTCTCAGCAATCTTATATATGAGAGAATCTTTTAAAACTTGTGGAAAGTGGTTCATTACCATAATATAATAAAGACCTCATAAAATCACTTCCTTCACTTCTATCCAGTTTCCTGGATGCTGAAAAATATATGTCAGACACATAAATATAGTATACTTTTTTTTGCACTTTATTACTTCGTTAGAAATACTTTTTAAAAAATATATATTTTATTGATTTTTTATAGAGAGGAAGAAAGAGGGACAGAGAGTTAGAAACATCGATGAGATGAGAGAGAATCATCGATCAGCTGCCTCTTGCACACCCCCCACTGGGGATGTGCCCGCAACCAAGGTACATGCCCTTGACAGGAATCGAACCTAGGACCCTTCAGTCCGCAGGCTGACGTTCTATCCACTGAGCCAAACCGGTTTCGTCTGTTAGAAATACTTTTTATAAAAATCATGTGTGAGATATTTAGAAAGATACATCTACAAAGGAGAAAGCTGACATGTGGACATGAATATTCATAGTCCCATAGGCAGAGAGACAGACAAGCCTAGACCTAGTCTTTCTGATTCCACCTTCAATGCTCCTTGTATAAGAAGAATTTGTTTTATATTTTGGGAATGTAGTTTTCTAAGCAATTTTAAATACCAATGACACACCTTTGCTACCAATATCTATAACTGTCTCATTTTCATTCTCACATAAATAAAAATAGTACATGAACTTCAACTAACTTTGCATGTACATTCATGAATATTTAACCAATTAATCAAACATCTAAATCATCTAAATCTAGCCAAGCAAAAGAGTGAAACCCCAAAACAAGTTCAAGCTGAAATTACATTTTGCCATTTTGAGAGTCAATTGTATTTAACTTGAGAATAAAATTTATAATCCTTCAAAAGTTAGGTTTACAAAACAAATATTCTAATAATGTTTTAAAAGTCTTGTTTTAAAGTTTCTTCTTACCTTTTTTGCTACAGAAGAAGGGGATTCTTTTTTCAGACTTCTTAGTAAAAACTCTGGCATATTATTTTCAATATCCTCACGAGTTCCCTTTTTATGTAAAATGGCAGCCAAAAATGAAATAACCTGGGGGGGGGGGAAACACTTTTTTCAATCAATGTGTAAAATGTATTAGGATGGGCAATATTTTACTGCTTACATAACTACCTACCTACTTAGTGACAAACATGTGTCGCCTTTATTTGTATTAGCAAGGATAATATGCATATTATCTTTGAAAACAGTAAAAGGATTCTCACACTGCCTCTCTTCCATGAGAAGTTCTACCCACTCAATGAATTACTTCTTGATCTCATCAGTTGGGGCATTATTTACTTATTTGCTCTGATTGTTCTATTAGAACAAACTTCATATATTCTTTTTTCCTTGTAAAATGTAAACTCAAGGGGATAATATTTAGTTTATAAATCTGTGTACTTATTTATCCAATAAATATAGGTGAAATGGCACAATGGTGTTTTAAGATAAAGATAATTCATCAATATACATGCCATTCTAAAAACCAAGTGAAAAAGACAGATATAGAAAAAAAGAAATATATCTTCATATAATCAAGAGCAAAAAATATCAATTGTACTTTAGTTGCTTGGAATCTATGTGAACTTGAGCCAGTTAGTTAACCTCTTTGAATAACTGTAAAAATATGTGAAAACAGCAAAAATAATATTGGCATGTTATTTTAAAGCTTCAAGGAAAAGTATGAGATACTCAGATGGGGGAAAAGAAGTTATTACTTTAGAAAAATAAATTATAAAACCTAAAAATAGAGAGAATCATCAAAGCTATAGGAAAACAGAACTTTTAGTATGAGTATAGATATTTATACTCTGAATCCCCAGTAATAGAAAAAGATAAGTATTTGAAAAGATAAAAGCTGAAAACTTTAAAAAAGTGACCAAGCCGAAACCAGTTTGGCTCAGTGGTAGAGTGTGGGTCTGCGGACTGAAAGGTCCCAGGTTCGATTCCGGTCAAGGGCATGTACCTTGGCTGCGGGCACATCCCCGGTAGGGGGTGTGCAAGAGGCAGCTGGTCGATGTTTCTCTCTCATCGACGTTTCTAGCTCTCTATCTCTCTCCTTTCCTCTCTGTGAAATATCAATAAAAAATTTCAAAAATAATAAAATAAAATTTAAAAAAAGTGACCAAAAAAATAAAATGGAAATCAAGTCATATAGTCCATATCCACTAAAAACATCAAGCCAAAAATATAAATAAAAATTTTTAAATTCAAAGTTTAGGTGTTTCATAAACCATTGCTCAAACCTTGAGACACTGAAAATAAATCTTAAAAGTATTCAGATGAAAACATCAATTAAAGGGTAAACAAACCCACATATTCATATTCATAGTGAGAGATTTTAAATTCCCTAAAAAAAATCTGAACATTATCAAACACCTTGACATGATAACTGATATTTGTAGACTCTATCTGTCTGTAGACTACATATTCTTTTGAAATACACATAGTATGTTCAATAAAATGGGCCACTAAAAAACTCAAATATTATCACATTGAGGATTAGTTTCAACACATGAATTGGGGGGGGGGGGGAGTGGGGGGGGGGGAGCTGACACACAAACATTCAGTCTATAGAAACTTGAATACATATTTCTCCAAAGAAGATATACAAATGGCCAGAGAGTACATGAAAAGTTGTTCAACATCATTGGTCATTATGTAAGTGCAAATCAAAACTATAATGAGACACCACTTTACATGCACTAGGATGGCTACAATAAAGAAAAAAGAAAATAACAAATAATGGCAAGAATGGAGATAAATAGAAAAACTCATACATGGCTGATGGGAATGTGAAAAGAGTATAACTATGGAAAATGGAGTATCAGTTCATCAAAAAATTAAACACAGCATTAATATATGACCCAGTAATTTCACTCCTAGGTATATGTACTAGAGAAATGAAAGCATATGTCCACAGAAACTTATACACAAATGTTTATAGCAGCATCCTATCTAATAAAAGAGTAATATGCAAATTACCTATCCGAGACAAAAATGGCAGCGCCCATAGCTACAAGACGCCTAGTCCTCTTAGCCCCACCAGAGTCCCCAAGTCCGCCCAGCAATGGCAGCCCAGGGTGTCTTAGCTGGGAGGTGCCCACCATGCAGCGATCCCTGCCCAGTGGCAGCAGCCTGGAGTGTCCGGCTGGGAGGTGCCAGCGCCTGGCGCCATCCCTCGGCCACGGTGGCAGCTTGGGCTAGGGTCTCAGACCTGTATTATCGAGTACTAAAGCCACAAGATTCCCCAGTAGCTTGGCTGGGGTCTCAGACTTGCAGGGCCATGTACCAAAGCCGCAGATCTCCCAGCTGCGGTGGCTGCTTGGGCTGGGGTCTCAGCCTGGCCAGGGTGCGATCCCCTTCCAGTGGTGGCAGCCTGGGGTCTCAACTATTGAGTCACACCAGCCAGGCAGATTTGGAGGAATTTTAAATGTTACTTTTTTTATAATATAAAATTTTATTGATTTTTTTTACAGAGAGGAAGGGAAGGGATAGAGAGCTAGATAAAACATCTATGAGAGAGAAACGTCGATCAGCTACCTCCTGCACACTCCCCACTGGGTATGTGCCCTTGACCAGAATCGAATCTGGGACCCTTGAGTCTGCAGGCCAATGCTCCATTCACTGAGACAAACCAGTTAGGGCTGTTCAATATGCTAAAGAAAAACCCTATCTAATAAAGAGGGAATATGCAGGGGGGAGGGCATTTGGGGGTAACCAGGGTGTCAGGGGAGGGCAGTTGGGGACAATCAGACTGGCAGGGGAGCAGTTAGGTGTTGATCAGGCTAGCAGGGGAGTGAGTGGTCAGGGGGTGATCAGGCTGGCAGGCAGAGCGATTAGGGGCAATCAGGAAGGCAGTCAGGCGAGTAGTTGGGAACCAGCAGTCCTAGATTGTGAAAGGGATGGGACCTAAACAGGCAGTCAGACATCCCCCAAGGAGTGCCAGATTGGAGAGGTACAGGTTGGGCTGAGAGACACCTCCCCTCCCCATGCACGAATTTCGTGCACTGGGCCTCTAGTTATTCATAATAGCTAAAAGGTGGAAACAATCCAAAAGTCCACCAAAGGATGAATGGATAAACAAGTTGTAGTATTTATATATACTGGAATATCATTCAACTATAAAGAGAACAAAGTACTGATACATGCTGTAACATGGATGAACCTTGAAAACATAAAGTGAAAGAAGCCAAAACTGTATGAGTCCTTTTATATGACATATTCAAAAAAGGAAAATCCATAGAGACAGAAGGCCAATTATGGTTGCCAGGGATGGTGGGAGGGAGAAACTAAGATGATTACTTAATGGATATGGGGTGTTCTTCTGTGGTGATGAAAGTTTTGAAACCAGAGAGAAATAGGGGTTGAATAACATTATGAATGCATTAAACGCCACTGAATTGTACACTTTAAAATGGCTAATTAAATATGATATGTGGTTTCACTTCAATGAAAAAATCATAGCTTGCATTTTTATGAGAACACATTTCTATATCTTTGGTATTATTAATATTATTTCAGTTCTTGAAAAAAGTAAAAATTGTATGTAAAATGTCCAGCTTGTACATATTTATGACTCAATGAATAGGAGCTATTTTTGTTAATATAATTTCACTTAGGTTAGAAGACTTTATTCCCTTTATGTAATCTTATATATCAGAATAAATAAAGTAAATTCTCAGCAAGTTATCTAAAATATTATAATGATATACAAGACCAGTTTAACTTGTACTTAGTTTTAAAATTTTCTAACAAAATTTGCATTCCTAACCCACATTATGTAAGGCAGTGTAATGCAGGAGTTATAGTAAAGACTTTGGAATTTGACCAACCAGCTTTATATTTGACCTAGGGCAATTTACATGAACGCTATAAATTTCAACTTTTTCATCAATAAAAGAGGGACAATAATCCCTAGTTAACATGTATGTTTAATGGAAAACACCTATCATAGACCCTGGCATGTAAGGATAATCAAATATAAGCTATAACCATAATAACATATAATTACCCAATCCAACTTAAGAATCCTGAGTGCATTTAATAAAAATGTATTTATTACCTACTACATGTCAGATACTATGCTAGGTGCTAAAAAAGGTTAGATCAGTGGTCAGCAAACTCATTAGTCAACAGAGCCAAATATCAACAGTACAACATTTGAAATTTCTTTTGAGAGCCAAATTTTTTAAACTTAAACTTCTCCTAATGCCACTTCTTCAAAACAGACTCGCCCAGGCCGTGGTATTTTGTGGAAGAGCCACACTCAAGGGGCCAAAGAGCCGCATGTGTGGTTCCCAAGCCGCAGTTTGCTGACCACTGGGTCAGATGAAAGGCTTATTTTTATAATTCAGCAGTATGAAATTCAACCGGTTTGGAGGAGGCTGAAGGGGGTGGAAAGGAGATGAGTTGGAGAAGCATGGTTGTGAAAAAATAAACCAGTGAACAGAAAACAAAATTATTGAAAAGTTCACCAAACAAATGAGAGCAAAATGGCTGGTGCACTATGTAGAACCCAGATTAAAGGAGGCAGAAACGATATTCCACAAATAACTGAATTTTGGACAATTTAAATATCTTTAATATAACCTCAATACAAGAGCTTTGACGCATGCCTACAATTTCCAGTTTATAATGATTTTAGTTAATTTTAAAATTATTTATGCTTTGTATTCAAAAATATGTAATCTAACTTTAAAATTTACTGAATTCCTAGATGACGTAAATATTTATAACATTTCAGGTTCTTATCACTTCTTGGAATATAATACTGAAAGAATTACAGACAATTTATAATTAAAAATTTAGGCAACTGGATATTGATTGGAAAGAGACGTGAGAAAAATTTCCAGGGTAAGAGACATGTTCTATATCTTGATTACAGTATAGATTCTATATGTATTCTATATATATATCCTATATATATCATATATATATATATATTAAACTGTAAACTTAAGATCAGTGCATTTTAGTGTTTGTATTCTACTATAATTAATGATACACACACATACACATGCACACACTATGTGCACACATCTATAATAACAAAAGCATGATATGTTAATTAGACTGAATGTCCTTCTGGACATCCAAAGCCAGGGCTGCGAGGGAAGCCTGGGTCCCGGGTGCCAGAGGGAAGGAAGTTGATGCCAGTAGCTGGGGGAAGGAAGGCCTACCCTCTCACAAATTTCGGGCATCGGGCCTCTAGTTAATTCATATATTCTTTTGAATTATAGGCAACTGGGCCTCAAAGGCAACTGAAAGGATACCTATTAGAAGCAAGATGACAATTTAAGTGAGGTAATCTAAAACCTAATCTTTTGCTTTGCTCTTAACTCATCTATGAATTGTTTCATTATATGAAAACTATATCCCTAATTATAATTCATAATTCAACCTATTCCTTTAAGATGATATACAGTACTCTTAATTCTAATTTAGTTTTTCAAATTCCATGAAACAAAGATAAGTAAAATGTCTATTTTATCTAAGAGTTTTATCTTTATAAGAAGTACCATAGAAGGTGACTAAATTTATAAGCTCTAATTATGGATTAGCTTACTTAATTCAATGAATATACCAATAATTTAAAAGAAAAATTTTTGCATCTCATTTAAATAATCTTCACTATTTCTTAAGATTATGCATCTACTAACCCTCCAAAAGAGTAAGTTAACTTAAAAATAAACAACTTTGGACCTCCGCCGCGCCTTCGGCGCCTGCCCGGACGAGAAGTCCGTGAGCACGACCTCCCTGCCCGCAGCCATCCCAGCCCACCAGCCGTGCTGGTGAAGAGAAGGCGCAGTGTCTCCCCGCCCGCAGCCAGCTCGGCCCAGCCCCTGTGCACGCCTGATGGTGAAGAGATGGTGCAGCGACTCCCAGCCCGCAGCCAGCTCGGCCCAGCCCCTGCGCACGCAGTGCTGGTGAGGAGATGGCGCGGCACCCTCCGTTCCTGGCCCCGGCGAGTCCTCCCTCCACCGCCATATGGCTGAGCCAAGGCTTCCATCACTGCCGCCATGTGAAATTTGAAGTTGCAGTGGAAATTGAACCACAGGAGCGACTGTCGCTGCTGCACCCGCCGCTGCAAATAAAGGAAATCCACCGAGAACAGAGCTCACTGCGCCCCGGGCTCGGGGAGTGGGCGGCCTCAGAATATAGCCTCCTTGTCCGCAGATGCTCCGCTGCCGCACCGAATGAGACACCTTTGAGGGTGGTCTCCCCACCTGCAGCCATCTCAGCCCGCCAGCAGCCGTCCCAGCCTACCCGCCATGCTAGCAAGGAGCTAGCGCGGTGCCTCCAATTCGTGACCTCAGCGCCCCAGAGGGGCCGTGTGTCCTGGGTGAGCCATATGTCCCAGGGGGCCATGTGCCCCAGGTGAGCCATGTGTCCCAGGGGGCCGTGTGCCCCGGGTGAGCCGTGTGTCCCAGGGGGCCATGTGCCCCGGGTGAGCCATGTGCCCCAAAGGGGCTGTGTGTCCCGGGTGAGCCGTGTGTCCCAGGGGGCCGTGTGCCCCAGGAGAGCCGTGTCCCCCAAAGGGGCCGTGTGCCCCAGGTGAGCCGTGTGTCCCAGGGGGTCATGTGCCCCGGGTGAGCCGTGTGCCCCAAAGGGGCCGGGTGTCCTGGTGAGCCGTGTGTCCGAGGGGGCCGTGTGCCCTGGGTGAGCCGTGTGTCCCAGGGGGCCGTGTGCCCCGGGAGAGCCGTGTCCCCCAAAGGAGCCGTGTGCCCCGGGTGAGCCGTGTGTCACAGGGGGCTGTGTGCCCCGGGCGAGCCGTGTTCCCCAAAGGGGCCGTGTGCCCCGGGTGAGCAGGGTGTCCGAGGGGGCTGTCTGCCCCGGGTGAGCCGTGTGTCCCAGGGAACCATGTGCCCCGGGTAAGCCATGTGTCCCATGGGGCCGTGTTCCCCAGGTGAGCCGTGTCTCCCAAAGGGGCCGGGTGTCCTATGTGAACCGTGTGTCCCAGGCGAAGCAGTGGGACCCAGGGGGATGGGCGGTGAGAACCAGAGGAGAAGCGGACTCTATTCATGTGGTCCTGAGATAGTCACCATTAAACAAGCAGACTGCCAAATGAGGAGCAGATTCTATTCATGAGATTCTGAGATAGACACCATAAACAAGCAGATTGTCAAATGACAGCGGGGAGGGGAAGGAGACCTGGGGGGAGATAAGAGAACAACCGAAGGACAGGTATACATGCATATAAGTACAACCAACGGACACAGAACTCTGGGGATGAAGGACATGAATGGGGGTGGGGGGCGGTCAATGGTAAGCTATGTACACATATAATACCTTAATAAAATAATTTTTAAAAATAAATAAATAAATAAACAACTTTAGTTGAGAAAACACACTAACTAAAATACTTCTAAATTTATGTTTAAAGATGAAAAGAACAAAAAATAAGCATTTAAATCAGACACTTATGCAATAATACAAGTCCTACATTTTAGAAATAAAATATCACTCTGAGAAAGCTTTCTGTTTGTACAGGCATTCCTTTCTAAATGTCAGGCAAACATTTTTATAGGCCATTTTCCTCACATACAGACAGCACATGATATAGAGTAAATTAGAGGCCAAAAAAGAAAAGCGATTTATCTTTAAAACTTGAAGTCATTTTTGTTTCTTCTTTAAAGGATTTGTGGCTCTGTAGGTTAATTAGTCCCTCACAATGAATATTATGGCATCTTATCCATGCCATAATTACATAAAAGCCAATATTACTTTTTCTTCATTACTATATTCTTAAATGAATGACATAACTTGTGATCCTAAGAACTTTTAAATTTTAGCATAGTTCTTGAATCTAAGATCATATTATCCAAAAGACGGTGTTGACAATAGCCTAAGAAAGCTTTATCAGTTTCCCCACCATTTCTCTCAAGATTGAGGTTTAGTTTACATATCTTTTTAAAAATATATTTTTATTGATTTTTTTTTTTTTTTATAGAGAGGAAGGGAGAGGAATAGAGAGTTAGAAACAACGATGAGAGAGAAACATAGATCAATTGCCTCCTGCATACTCCCCACTGGGGATGTGCCCGCAACCAAGGTACATGCCCTTGACTGGAATCAAATCTGGGACCCTCCAGTCCGCAAGCTGACACTCTATCCACTGAGCCAAACCGGTTTCAGCTACATATTTTTTTTAAACAATAGCTTTCGGAGGTAACATCTTTGAATATGTGATATCTAATAATATAAAAGCAAAGATTCAAAGAAAATCTTTATAGTTTACAAATTTTTCCTCTGCTGTTCAAAAAGTACTAATACGATCTTCTTCACATGATAGAGAACACAAACCTGTGAAGCACATATTGTGTATATTTAATAGTTTGTAAGCCTGTGCCTATGAAAGTTAATTACCAAATAAAGATTAAAAAACAATTTTGATTCAATGAGTGAGATTTTCTTTTATGTTAAACCTTTCAAATACTGTACTAAAGCTATGCCCTTCAATAAAAAAGTGAGAAAACACACAAACCCTTAATGTCCTAATTGATATCACTCAAATTAGTTCTAAATTTCGGTGGGTTTTCAAAAGCAAACACAATACGAAGAAAGAAAATGCCAATGTCTCCGTAAAGCCCTCCCTGGCACCTACAGGCAGGCCTGCTCTTCCTTCCCCCACCTGCCAGGCGTGCTGACGGCCCTTTGGCTTCCTTTCTTTTATCACCAGTTGTGAACTCTGTAAGTACAGTGACTGTGCCCATTTATATTAGGTTCTTCAGAACCTAAACCACATTAGGTGCTTAATAAATGTCAACTCATTAAATGACTGCAGTTCATTAAAAGCTAAATACAAGACTGCAAGATAAAGGCAGCAAAGGGTAGAGAGAAGGAATAAAAAAGAATACTGAATGAAAATGAAAATAGTTACTTCCAGTATATGAACTTAGGGAAGTCATTCAGTACTCCTGTGGTCTCAGTTTCTTCATTTATTAAACAAAAAAAGCTGAACAAGATTATCTCTAATATCTATTTTTTAAAATTTTAAGTAAAATGGTCATCATTCTATGTATAAATATTCTCATAGACTAAACACTCTCTTAACCAAACTTCACTGAACCAAATCACCAAATTAACCAAAGTTTTCTGCCACTCCGAAAAACAATAGCCTGAGCCAAGGTGGCCAAACTTCAGTGGGCCTTAAATAATCTGCTGAAGCACAGACTGCTGAGTCCCGCCTCTGGAGTTTCCGATTCGGTATGTCTGGGTTAAGTAAGATCCATGAAGTTACAATGCTAGCAAGTTCCCAGGTGATGCTGACGCTTTTGGTCCAGAGAGAGCACTTTTGAGAAAGCACTGCCATACACAGTAAGTTCCCACTTTATCCCCTTTCTATCAGTTGAGCTATTTGATTAGTAAAGATCAGTTTCCCAAACCTATACAGATCAGCTGAAATTGTTTGTTATAGTTAAATGGCTAATTAAATATTATGTAAATATATAGTGGAGTCATTTTCAAATTACCTATTGAATTTGATGTGAGAATTCTATAAAATATTAGGAAGTTTTCACAAAAATCTAGGATTTAAAAAAAAAATCTAGGATTTAACATCTCTTCTCAATATACTTTTTTAGTCCAAGTAAAAACTAAAAGTAAAATAGTATATGGTAAATCTTTGGTGTTGACCATATCATGGGCACAAATGAACATGAAGAAACTTTTGTGGTAATAGATATGTTCATTATCTTGAGTGTGGAAATGTAACGATCATTTCTTGCATATATACCGTATTTGCTGGCGTATAAGACGACTTTTTGGCCCTGAAAAATATGCCTCCAAGTGGGGGGTAGTCTTATACGGCGAGTATATAACAAACTCTGTATTTTGAGTGGAAATGTTAGGGGGTCATCTTATACGCCCAGTCTCTTATACGCCGGCAAATACGGTAGGTATTTTTCAGGGCCAAAAAAATCGTCTTATACACTGGCAAATACGGTATGTAAAATTTATCAAATTATATACTGTAAAAATATCACTCAAATTAGTTTGAAATTTTGGTGGGTTTTCAAAAGCAAACCCAATATATAGAACAAAATACCAATGTCTCTGTAAAGCCTTTCCGACACCCATAGGCAGGCCTGCTCTTCCTTCCACCCACTTTAGTTTACTGTATGTCACTTACACCTCAATATAGTATTAAACAACACACAAGCAAACACATACATTACAGACCTAACCAAACTGCTAAAATTAATAGCAAAATTTTATGAGGACATGAAACAACCATAATTCTCATATATTTTTGGTAGGAATGCAAAACAGTCTGAACACTCTGATAAAAGATTTGGCAATTTCTTATAAAACTAAACATACATCAGTAATGTTTATGACCAAGTAATTCCATTCCTTATTATTTACCAAAAGAAATGAAAACACAAGAGATTGCTCAAGAAAGTTGTAAATAGTTTTAATCGTACTAGCTAAACTGGAAATAGTCCAGCAGCAGGAGGATGGATAAACAAAATGAAGCATCTATTTCTATACACTGGAATAGTGAAAAGGCAAAACTAATCTCTGACATAAGAAGCAGAACAATGACTGCCTCTTGGGGCTAGTGACAGGATTAGAAATGAAGATACTTTCTGAGGTGGTGATAATATTCTATATCTTGAGAGGATTTATTTTACTTATGCAGAGATTTGTCAAAATTCATAGAATGGTGACTATACTTAAGATTTGTGCAATTCATTGTAAATTTTATTTCAAAATCAATAAAATAATTATAAATAAATATAGAACTCTAATGACATGGGTGCTCAAGTATTTGGGGATAGAATATACTAATATATGCTACTTTAAAATGCATCCAAAAGATGGCTTGATGGATGGACAGATATGTGATAAAGGCACATGTAAAGAAACAGAAAATTAACAGAATGGAAGTGGTGAGTATTCACTGTACAATTCTTCCTAGTCTTCATTATGTTTAAAAAGTTTCATAATAGGATTTTTTTGGGGAAAAATCAGCTTGTAAGATAGTAGTGATTCCACTTTTTGCATATTTATATGTCTGTGTGTTCATGGACATGCATATATGAATTGTATGTTATGCATATATTTAGGTATGTTTTACCATGCTCACTGTAAATCAGATCCTTCTAATTCACTTAAAAAACACACACATAAGTTCCTCCCATTCCTTAATGATACAAAACAAATAAAAAAGAAACTCTCTCAAAATCCCATCCTCTTCAATAGGTCTCTCTCTCTCTCTCTCTCTCTTTTTTTTTCCATATATATTTTATTGATTTTTTACAGAGAGGAAGAGAAAAGGATAGAGTTAGAAACATCGAGAAGAGAGAAACATTGATCAGCTGCCTCCTGCACCACCTCCTACTAGAGATGTGCTGCAACCAAGGTACATGCCCTTGACAGGAATCAAACTTGGGACTTTTCAGTCCGCAGGCCAAAGCTCTATCCTCTGAGCCAAACAGTTAGGGCATAGTAGGTCTCTTTTGTTTCCTTTCAAAACCATATTTTTTAAAGAGATGAGGCTACTCGCTGTGTCCATGTCTTCCCCTACTTCTTCCTAGCTTGTAACTCAAAAATTCCAGCAAAACGGCTTTTGCTCAACATAACAATGATTTCCATCTAGATCAAAGAAACATTTTTTAATCCTCATCCCTTGAAGAATGAAAAATACTAAATTTGCCTACTTTTAAATCTGAAATGAGGGAGGCAAATTTTATTTGGTATATAAAGCAAGCTCTTTTTTTTTTTTTTTTTTGGAAGAAGAAGAACTCAATTTCATATTATGGCCAAGTTAGAATGTAAGAAGGGGGAAACTTAAGGGATGATAACAGAAAAATGAAACAGGAAAAAAATAAAAAAGATAATACTATAGTTCAAACAGTAAATGTCAATGTTCTATTTTCATGGACCTAATTCTACTGCATTTTTAAATACTAGTGACATCATTAACATCACATTTCTTCAACTGGCTTGTGAAGAAAAGTGAACAACAGTTAATAAGGTCACTAGTTCACTAGTATATAGTCATTACATCTCTAGACTCTATCTTATATGGGTCTCCCAAACTTCCTCTTCCTATTTATGTAGAAACTAGAGGTCCAGTGCATGAAATTCATGCACTGGGGGGTGGGGGTGAGGGGATCCCCTCAGCCTAGCCTGCACCCTCTCCAATCCAGACCCCTTGGGGGATGTCCGACCGACTGCTGGTTTAGGCTCAATCAGACATCCCTATCACAATCCTGGTCCACTAGCTCATAATCACTCACATGCCTGCCTGCCTGGTTGCCCCTAACTGCCCTCCCACCAGCCTGAACACCCCTCACTGCCTCTGTGTGCTGGCTTGATCGCCCTTAACTGCCCCCCCCCCCAAGGCAGCATGGTTGCCCCTAACTGCACCCTCCCTGCCGGCCTGGTTGCCCCACATAGCCTGCTTGTTCAGTAGTTTGGTCGTCCTCACTAACCCCCCTGCCAGCCTGGGTGCCCCTAACTCCCCCCGCCCCCCTGCTGCTGGCCAGGTCACTCCCAAATGCCCCCTCCCTGCTGGCCTGGTCGCCCCTTGCAGCCTGCTTGTTCAGTCATTTGGTCGTCCCTCACTAATCCCCCTGCTGGACTGGTCATAAGCAGCCATCTCGTGAGGGCGTGAGGGTCAATTTGCATATTACCTCTTTATTATATAGGATTATTCTCTGAATTACAAGAACCAGAGAACTAGGTTCCCAAGGATCAGACAATCCAGCTAAAAATCAAAATTAGTACAAAAATTACTTCCTAATCTTCAGGAAATGAGCTCTCAAAGACTTTCATAACATATTATACAACTCAGAGCCTTCCAATGGTTTCAGTGTGTCAGGTAACATAAAATTAAAAAGTGAAATAACTTTAAAAATCTATACTAATAAAAGGGTAATATGCTAATTAGACTGGGAAACCTTCAGAGATCCTTCTGGATAAAGCCTTGGTGGCAGGACAAAGGCAGAGGTGGCTAGGGGCGATCAGGCCAGGAGGGACGGGCAGTTAGAGGTGATCAGGCCACCAGGGGGAGGCAGTTGGGGAAGAGCAGGCTGGCAGGGGGGCAGTGAGGGAGGGGGAATAGTAGGAGGTGAGAAGGCCCGCAGGCAGAGTGGTTAGGGGTGATCAAGCAAAAAGGCAGGTGAGTGGTTAAGAGCCAGTGGTCCTGGATTGCAAGTTTAGGCGTGATCCTGTGGACTGGCAGTCATACATCCCCTGAGGAATCTCAGATTGGAGAGGGTACAGGCTGGGCTGAGGGACCGCCCACCCACCCCCACCCACCCATGCATGAATTTCATGCACTGAGCCACTAGTTATTCTATAAAATACAGGGAATATAAAATACATGGAATTTCTTTGTAACATGAGCTTTACAGATGAAAACTAAACTTGAGCCTAAAACTTGCAGAAAAATTTGAACTGTACTTAGTTTTAAGGTAGGGTTCCCAAACTGCAGGTCACTTTTTGTAGCACCCTCATCTTTCTGACTTTGAAGATGAACAAATATTGGCTAGTCAAAGAAGTGTGGAAAAGAACATTCTAATGTGGGCAAAAGCAGTAAAAGTGTATGCAAAAAGTTACAAAAGGGTTTATGGTCTATTTTCCTCTAGTATCTATCTATATAACTTAGTCACAGACAGTAGTTTCTGAAAGGCATTCTTTATTCTTGCCACCTGTTCTGAGAAAGCAAATTCATTTATTCCAGAAAGAGGTTGTTCCCTACTCCATGGGAGGACTGCAGCATTGTGAGAGGCAGTGACAGATGACCCTGCTACACTGTACCTGAATTTGTGACCCACAAAAACTACAGTATGGTGAACGTGTATCATTTTTAAGCTACCAAATTTTGGTGTAATTTGTTATGCAACAATAGATAACTAATGTAGATCTTCTCAGCAGAAAAGCATATATAGTTCATGTAAATCCTGGCACACATTTTAGGGAAAGAGGACGTCTCTCTCAAGTCCACCAATAGAACTCCTAGTGACCCAGGGATCCTAGACTAGGAAAGTTCTGATGCAACAGGCACAAAAGAATAAATTTTAGCATTGTCAAATTTATTCTGTACCTAAGAATAAATTTGACAATGCTATCCAGCTCAATATATATCAGACTACTTTCCTTCCATAAAGTATTACTAAGAAAGTTAAACTAATATAATTGATACCTTGCTACTAGTATTACCAAAGGTAAAATAAAGCCAAAACATTATTTTGAATAACTTACCTAATAAAAAAGTAACATGCTAATTGACTGTACCTTCAAGGTGCCCACCAGCAAATCAGGAGTATGCAAATTAACCCAACAAAGATGGCGGGTTAATTTGCATACACTGGCCCCAAGCAGCCAGGGACGGGGTGACGATGCAGGTGTTCTGCACCCCCAGCTGCTCCGGGCCTCTGGGTAGCATGGGAAGGCAGAAAGGTGGCTCTGGGCCCAAGCAGAAAGGCTGCTCCAGCCAGAGCGAAAGGCGGTATTGGCAGCAGGGGAATAAAGGCCCATTCTTGCACAAATCTTCATTCATGCATCGGGCCACTAGTACTATCTAATAAAGAGGGAATATGCTAATTGACCTTTATGCCCTCACAAAGATGCGGCACCTACAGCCAATAAGAAGGGAATATGCTAACTAACCGCCATGCCCTCAAAGATGGCAGCACCCACAGCCACAAGATGATGGGGCCTAGTCCCCTTAGCCCCACCAGGGCAGCAGGCACATGGCAAGGCCAGACCTGCCCAGGGTGGGTCCAGCCACTCCACCCGCCTACCTCCAGAGTCCCTCAGTCTCCTCAGCCCCTCAGCCACCAGGGCTGACCTGAGGCACAGGCAAGCCTCAGATGTTGGCTGCCCAGGGCTGGCCCAAGGTGTAGGCAAGCCTCAGATGGTGGCTGCCCAGCCACCCAGGGTTGCCTGAGGCTCAGGTAACCAGGGCCGGCTGAGGCTTGTGCTGCCGGCAGTGGCAGCAGCAGAGGTGTAAAGGGTCATCGCCTTCCCCTGATCGCCAGGTCGCCTCCTGCCCCTGAGGGTTCCAGGACTGTGAGAGGGGGCAGGCCAGACTGAGGGATTCCTCACTCCAGTGCATGAATTTTCATGAACCAGGCCTCCAGTATATTTCATAAATACTAAGTAATTTCTGAGCATAAAATAATGATTAAGGCACTGTCCTTAACTTTAAAGACTTTACTGTCAGGTGGGTGACACATACACACACTAGCTATCATAAGAACTGAGAGTAAAAACAAGAGATTTCCATATGGTACCTACTCATGTTTATAATAAAGTGACTTTATAGAATATTAATTATAAAGTAATTAAAGTAATTACCTGTACTGTTTTTCCAAGTCCCATATCATCACCAAGAATACACCCTCTTCCTTGGATGAAGTGTCCATAAAGAAACTGGGCTCCTTCCCTTTGATAGTCTCTCAAATACCTATTAATAGTGTAAGGAATAGAATCTCCATCTTCAGATAACTGAAAAGCAACAGCAGATGATGGAAATTTTCGATCTGGGAAATAAGGTTTTTCTAAATCTTCATCATCAAATATGAAATTCCTGGAGCAATCTTTAACAGATTTTATTTCTTGAAGTTTTTTAAGAGGTATTTTCCTTTCTTGAAAATCTGAATATAAGATGATTGCAAATGACTTCCCATTTTCATCCACTATGATAGATTTTATACTTGCTTCACAAAGTTTTTCATTATCTGGAGAAGGGACAAGACATCTTTCTCCTGGGTGCCATATGTCTGTAATAATAAAGAAGAAAATAAAGTTTCCAAATCTAGCTTATAAAGTACCACCTAATTTATCCACTGCTATGAGAAAAAATACCTCACATAAATGCTCTTTCCAAATAACTGAAACAAGATAAATTATACATATAATATGTGTAAAAATTTTTCTTAAATATATCATCAGACATCCTATACAAAGGAGAATAAAAGGCACATAATCTATTTTCAGATGTTCTCACCCTGGTTGCATCATAATCTTCCCATACATGGTTGGACATTACCTCTGCTGATTCTGATTTCGAGGATATAGGCCATGGGCATTGGTTTTATTACTTTGCTTGACAGTTATTGAATTCAAAAGTTGATTCTGCTCCACAGCCAGGGCTGAGAACCACTGATTTAAATTTCCATGATAACATCATACATATTAATCATGATATGGTAGAGTAATAGAGAATAGGACTTACTTAGTAAGGAGTAAACTAAAATCCTCTGGACAGCAGTGCTTTTGTAATTCTATCTTCTTTTTCATACTTACTCCATCTTCTTTCTCTGGAGAGAGTTGTTTCTTCTCATTGTCAATACTACTGCTTCTAAACTGTTGTTTTATGTGTATGCATACAACTGACCACGAGAACCCCCAATTCAGTGATGTACAGCCTTGTCAAGGTTTTTTCCCTTCTAGGTTTTGAAGAGTTAAGATTATTAAAAGACAGATAAATTCTAAGATCTTTTTTGCTCAGATTCTATTATTTTTTTTACTAGTCTGACATATATACTACATGAATTTATTCTGTACTCAACTGTACTAGTACAGCTGCTTTATTTTCTATTCAGAAAATATAGCACTATGATTGGGGAGGGGAGTCTCTATAGGATATACTATTGGTACAATTAAAAAGTACCAAATAGAGGAAATTAAGTAAAAACAATTTTATAAATGAAATTTCTTATAGCAAGAACCCCAGAGGAATTATTTGACTACAATGGTAAGAACAGTAGGAATTACTTTTCTCACATCTTTCTCAGTGCGCTTGGATAACAACTGCTAGTTTTCTAGGTCTTCTTTTTTATTTCAAGTTAGGTTTTGATAAAATTTATGATTATAATATGACTACTATGTCTATATTCTCTCAAGAATAGCTCATTACGCTATTTCTCATCAGTTGTTCTTTAAAAGTAAAATCATTATCCCCAGTAACTCTGGTGAGACTGTTCTGCATAACAATCAGAAGTAAAAAGAGAAAAACTTGTTCTCCCACACTAATATTCGGATCCAAAGTATTTGAGAACTGCTAACGCTATTTTAAAAGATGAAGTTTAAATGTGAATCTAAAACTTTGATCCACTGTACAGGGACTAACACATAGATCGAGAGGCCCTGTTTTCAAAATAGTAACTCTTTGGACCTTAAAACATAAATTAACCCTTGTAGCAATTCTTAATACCTTATTTCTGTTTCACATGATTTGTTTGTCTGCTCAGCAAATGCCTTCTAATTTTTAAAGACCTAAAACTTATTAATTTTTTTTTATTATTCAACACCTATGACTTGACACCAATTATTAACTAGATACTAATCTAAACAATGGGTACTGTGAACGAAAACAGCCACTTGCTGACCTGATGAGCTCAGGGAAGGCCTGCGTGGCAGTCTTGCAGACTGAGAGACCTGAAGTAACCACAAAGGATGGTTTGAAAATTAAATATCTAACTACAAACAGGTTATAGTGGGCAGTCATTTTCTAGGCCAATGTTTCCCAGACAAAGATCAGCTTTGATCTTTACTGAGCCCATCTGCCTTCCTGCCTCTAAGATAACCTATCTGTGAGAGATGTCTGAGTAACTTGTAACTTCCCTTTTCTCTGGAGCCCCTGGGGTACAACCAAATGTGGTGGGAGCCAGGACAGTTGCCTCAAATTCCTTCATTATGTTAATTGTTCCTGCACTCACCTAAGTAAGCATCCATCATTTTACTTTTTATCCAATCCCAGGGCTTTCCCACCGGCTTGCTTTCTCCCGCCTCCGTACTCCATCACCAATGAATTTCATGTAACCCACCTATGTCCCTCCTTTCATTGCAGTGTATAAATACAGAAATGTAACCCGCCATTCTTCGGAGCATTATCTCAATCCGTTGAGGTTCTGCTTCCCGGCAATTGTCGACAGTTTGGCTCAAATAAACTCACAAAAATTCCTTTACAGGTTTCAATGGTTTTTTTTTTCGTTAACAGTACAACCAGTGTAAAAAATTATGATTTGGCACACCCACCCTGGAGCACGCCAGTGCCTTTCCCTGCCCCCTCCCCCAGACAAGCATCTCCCAATCTTGAAACTACCAGGGCAGCAATGGGCAGGGGCAGTCCATACCAGGCTAAGCCGGACCCTGTCCCAAGGCCCCCTTTCCTGACATCTTAGTGAACCAAAGCAGACCAGTCCAGGCTCATTTCCCCACTAGTCCCTCTCCTGTCTTCACAGGCCCTTCCTTGTTTCACTGTCTCAGCTTTCATAATCATCCTTTAAAATTAAGGGAAAAAATGGTAGCGATTAAACCTTCCTAAGAACCATACTTTCTGAATCTCGTTAAATGGCATCATCGTCGTTTAACCAACTGAGGCATAAGCATCCCAGTCACCATAATCTCCACTCCACAGCTTCATCTATTTATTTCACCTGCTAGGGCTCTATGGGTATTGATATTTGTGGTCCCTGGGTTACAATATCAAAAGTTTTAGCTTGTTACAAAACGGCTTTAAATTTTAGCTCTGAATTCACCATATTGAATGAGATCATGATCGTCCCCAAAGGAAAGCATGTAAACAAACATTGGGCATACTGCTGTTGTTACATCGCTATGATGAAAACTATTCTTTCAGGGGCAATAAGGCATCTCAGATGACTTGTGGCAGATAACTAAATCCTATTTAAACCCCCTCTTGGTGACTCTTAAAAAGTGTACTATAATGCCTTGACTCAATACATTATATATTAAGCTCTGTGTTATAAATTGAACTAAAAATATCAGCTTTTTTTTCATCAACTTAACAACAAACTTCTACCATTAATAAGAACCAGGACGTACCGGGATAAAAAAAATAAAAATATCAAACGTTTACTGAGCGCTTATGATGAGCCAGACACTGGGTCACAAGTGCTTTGTATATACCATCTCATTTAATGATCACAAGAACTCAGACAGGATCTCAATTGGACATGCCCAAGCAGCTCAGCAAGTGACTGTGGGAGCCAGTGCTCCATCCAAGGGCAGTGTGACAGCAGGCTCCGGGTCCTCAGCACCGAACCGCCTTGGAGAGGGTCCCAGCCTTGGAGAGGGTCACCCGGAGGAGCCACCGGATAAAACCCCAGCCCCAGGGGACCAGCAGGAACAGCACAGACTGGTGTCAGCAGAGTGGCAAGCTCAGAGCTTATACCTTTGCCGGCGGTTTCCACGCGGGGCTCCGGGGCGGAGGGATCCATCTAGCCCGGGGGAGGGGCCTGGCCCGGGACGGCGGGGAGGAGGCGAGCCCGCAGACCGCGGCCAAACCACCTCCCGCCGCCCTAGGTGCATCGCCCCCCCTGGACCCCGCCGCCGCCGGGCCAGACGGAGCAAAAGTGCAGCCTGATGCGGTCCAGGGAGAAGGGGTGGCGGCGTCCGAGGCGGAGGCAGAGCCGACGAGCGCCGTGGAGGCTGACGGGGTGGCGCTCACCTAGTCGTCAGGGGCTCCGCCACCGAGAGAGGACAATCGACCAGCATGTCGACCCTAACCCGCCCTCTTAGGGCGGGTCTCCCTCCCCCGCCCATCACAACTTCCAACCCTAACTCGGGAAATCCCGCGAGATCCGGCTTCCGAACTGTCATTGGGATCTCGCGAGAACAAAAATCTTGGTCTGCGGGGCGGAGCGATTCCCCTGCGCTCGATTCTCCCAGGAGAACTGGAACGTAAAAGTTCGCGATAGTTGGCCGTGTGGCGAGGTTCGATACTGCTCGCTCCCGCGGTGCGAGGATCTGCTGCTAAGGGGGTGTGGGAGAGGCTTGCGCGCTCGACCCTTTAAAAAACGGGAAGAAGGGTGGCGGCCCGACGGCAGATGGTCGTCCCTACGACCTGGCTTATGTTTGGTGTTTGGTTTCTTGGTTCAGAATGCAAACCCAGGCACTTTAGGAGGCGAGCGCTTCCCTCCCGGGTGCTGCTTCAGCCCCTGGGACGCCGACGCCTCGGGACCCACGCGGGAGGCTGAGTGGACTTAACGCGTTTTTCTTGTCATACACTTAAAATATAGTAAGTCATAACAATGGTAGTGTTTTCCTTGTTTGTTTGAATATAGAACATAAGTATTATAGCTCACTTAGGGTAAAAAATTGGTGTTTGCACGTATATCTAAAGTGACCAGTGGTTTGTGTAGCACAGTACATCTGGTCTTTTTGTGAGCATCTTCACTTAAACAGATACTGCATATCCAACACGGTTCCAGACTGAATTCATTCCGATTAATACAGATAGGCTTCCTCCACTTGTTGCAATGTTTTGTATACTGTGCAGTAGTTTATTGAACTGGGTAGACTCACGATTCCAATAATTACAGGCTGTTGTTCCTTGTGATTACGCCCCTTGCCTGAATGGACCTGTATTAGCTTCCTGTGGCTGCTGTACAAGTCATCGCAGACTTAAACAGCATTACCTTAAAGAGTATAGACAGCACAGATTTATTATCTTACAGGTCGGTGCGTCAGAAGTCTTAGGTGGGTCTCATTAGGGTTAGGCTAGCTGCATTCTTTGGAAGCTCTAAGGCAAATCCCTTTCCCAGCTTAGAGTCTAGACAGCATTGGCTCCTGGCTCCTGGCTCCTGGCTCCTTCCCTCTGGCCTCAAAGCCAACGACATTGCATCCTTCTGGCCCTTCCTGGTTGCAGTAGGAAAGATTCTTTGATTTTTTTAAGGGGTCATATGAGACTGGGTCCAATCTGAACTGGGTCCAAACTGAACAATCCAGGATAATTTTCCCATTCCAAGGTCTATACCCTTAATCACATTAACAAAGTCTCTTTCCAATGAAAAGTAATATTCATGGGCTTCTAAAATTAGGATGTGAATGTCTTTTGGGGGTGGGAGATGGGGATTAGTATATTCTACCTACCACAGGATCCTAATGAGGAAAACTGTATGGCTATTTGCTTGATCAGTATCAGCTTTCATAAAATTTACTAGCTGATGAAAACTTTGTATCTCAGAGAAACATAACTCACCCACTAATTATGTGTAAGATGTTCACTTTCACACACCATTAAGATTTATAAAGCCTTACTGCTTCAGTGTACTGACCCATGACAGCAAAGAGGCTAGTAATAGTAATCCACCTAAAAAGGGTTAAATAAGATTGTTGCTAGAGTATTGAGTCTGACAGATGAATAGTAGCCAATTTCTCAGAGAAAATAAATGTGGCTATTGGAAATAAATGAATATTCTAAAGAAACAGTTGTACTGTACAAAAAGCTGTTCCTATAGTATTAACAAAAATTATTGTGGACAGAGCGTCTCATGGTAAAACTGCACAACATGTTATGAACCTAATGCAGTCATAGTGTAGTGCAAATAATTAAAATGTAAAAGCTATCAAGACTACACTATAAAATTCCCAAAAGTCTCCTATTATTTAAAGTAAAAAAAAAAAAGGGGGGGGGGTGACAGTGGAAGAATATCATGTAAGGAAAAATATCCTGAGAATAATTTACATCTAAAAAATTTTTTTGTACTTTACAAAATTAACCTTTATTCGAAACGCTAACAGCAAGATACTCATAAAAATGCACACATGGCGTCAAAATAGGCCAGAGGAAAGTTATTGGGGGGAGGGGGGCGGGAATGAAAAAGAATCCCAAGTCAAATTTAAAGAGAATATTCTTTTATTAACTTTTGGTCGAGAATATGTTTGTATATTTTCAAAAAACAACTCTGAGACCATCTGGAATCCGGTAACAGAGAGGAATAGACAGAAGTGCTCCAGCCATGAAGACAGAAGAGACACAACTCAGAGATGGAAGATGCTGACGACGCCTCACCATACCAGCAAACAGCAGCTGCGTGGTGCTGAAGGATGCCCAGGACCAAACCAGAGATGGTTGGACCTGCATCACCACCATTTGTCCACCAACCAGATCTGAAATATCATGGCTGACATGTACACATAAGGAACTATTTGACATTGAAATTGGGACTCAAAAGAACTGTTGGCCCAGAAAGGAACACACTACAGACTGACTCATCTGCCTCTCAGTATAACCATTAAGGCTTGTTGCAGTTTAGGTTCTTACAAGGGTATTTCATGGATCACATGATCTCACATATCTAGAGAAAATAATGAACAGCATGGACTGGTGAACAAAAATAAATCCAGAGAAAGAGAAGCAGCAATCAGACTCTCGAGCCTCAGAGAGAGGGTGGGGGAGGATGGGGGTGGGGAAAAGAGATCAACCAGAGGACTTGTGTGCATGCACATGGACCTAGCCAGTGGCCATGGACAGCAGGGGGGGGGGAGGGGGAGACATGTGTAGGGGGGGTTGGAATGGGAATGGGGGGATAAGGACAATTATGTGATACCATAATCAATAAAAAATTTTAATTTAGCCGAAACCGGTTTGGCTCAGTGGTAGAGCGTCGGTCTGCGGATTCGATTCCAGTCAAGGGCACGTACATTGGTTGTGGGCACATCCCCAGTAAGGGGTGTGCAAGAGGCAGCTGGTTGATGTTTCTCTCTCATAGACATTTCTGGCTCTCTATCTCTCTCCCTTCCTCTCTGTAAAATATCAATAAAATATATTTAAAAAAAATTTTTTTAATTTTAAAAAAAGGGTTATTGTAAGAAATAAACATATCTAAAATAGTACCTAGTTATAGTAAGGAATATATGCATTGCTATTACCATTGTTATCAATGGAAAGCTGTAGTCTACATAGGCTTTGCTTCAGTTTAATATTTTTGGCTAATAGTTCATACTAACATTATAACTTAAATTAGACTTTTGGACTAGATTCTAATTTAAAACACCATGGATTATAAGGCATATTTAGGTACAGCTTTCAAAGGAGGCTGAAGGGGGAGGGGGCTGGAATGGAACCTACTGATTATAATTCTTGATTTTAATATGCACCCTAATATTGGAAAACTTTAAATGTAGGAAAAATATCTGCTTCTTGGAATTGATGAAATATGTTTTACTTAAACTTCCATTTCACATTGTTTCTAAAATAAATGGTAAATGGAAATTTTAATCAAGCGTTTTTCTACAACTACTAGAGTAGATTCTATTCATGTGGTCATGTGATAGTCACCATAAAACAAGCAGATTGTCAAATGACAGCAAGGAGGGGAAGGAGACCTGGGGGGAGATAAGAGAACAACCGAAGGACTGGTATGCATAAATATAAGTACAACCAATGAACACAGAACTCTGGGGAGGTAAGCTATGTACACAAATAATATCTTAATAAATTAAAATTAAAAAATGGTACACTCATATTCATAGCAGCATTATGGACAATATTTAAAATGTAGAAGCAACCCAAGTTCCATTAACCAATGAATGGATTGTAAAATATGGAATATACATAAAATGGAATATTATTCCGCCTGAAAAAGGAAGAAAATTCTCCAATATGCTACCATTGATGAACTAAGTGAAATAAGCCAGTTGTAAAAAAAAGACAAATACTGTATGATTCCATTTATATGAGGTACTTAGAGTTGTCAAAATCAAGACAGAATGTGTAACAGTGATTGTCATGAGTTAGGAGCAGAAGAAAATGAGCTATTTTTTATAGGTACAAAATTTCATGTGATGAAGTTACAGGGATGGATAGTGATGAACTCTTCACTGAATTGTACACTTTAAAAAAGTGGTTAAGGTGGGCCCAGCTAGTTTGGCTCAATTGGATAAGCATCAGCCCATCAAACGGGAGATCACAGTTTGATTCCTGGTCAGGGTACATGCCCCAATTGTGAGTTCAATTTCTAGTGTGGGATGTGTAGGAGGTAGCCAATTGATTCATTTTCTTCTCTCTCTCCATCTCTCTCAAATCAATAAAAACATGTTTTTAAAAAATGGTTAAGCTGGTAAATTTTATGTTACATGTATTTTACCGCAATAAGAAAAGGAGAAAAAACTGTTATTTACCAACAATATGAGTATTCAAATAAAAATATGCAGATAAATCTTTAGAATAAGATAATCCACCTAGGCTTGTATGTACAAGTACAGTTTATAAAAGCCAACTGCATTGCTATATACTAGCAACATAAATTAGAAAATATAATTTAAAAAGAAACTATAGTAACAACCAAAAATATATAACAATCTTATATAATAAAGAGGTAATATACAAATTGATGCTCACACCCGCATGTCAGAAGATGGCTGCCCCCATATTGTCATGAGATGGTTGCCTGATGTCATCACAAGATGGCCACTCCCAGGTCATCACAAGATAGCCGCCCCCATGTTATCACAAGGTGGCTGGCAGGGGAGGATAGTTGGGGGTGATCAAGCTGACAGGAGAGGAGTTAGGTGTCAATTAGACCAGCAGGGGAGTGGTTATGGGGTGATCAGGCTGGCAGGCATAAGCGGTTAGGGACAATTGGGCAGGCAGTCAGACCAGTGGTTAGGAGTCAGCAGTCCCAGATTGTGAGAGGGATGTCTGACTGCCAGTTGCAGGATCAGGCTGAAATCAGCAGTTGGACATCCCCAGACGGTTCCCAGATTGGAGAGGGTGCAGGCTGGGCTGAGGGATAACCACCCTCTCTCCTCGCCAATGCATGAATTTCATACACCAGGCCTCTAGTAGCTAATAATCTTTAAAAATATATGCAATAAATTTGTAGAGGAAATATTAAGACCTTATTGGAGAGACCGAAACAAGATGGCGGCCTAGGTAGCCTCCTAGGCTGCCACCTCATCAACAATTTGGAAAAAAACAACAGCTAAAATCGAAAGGGATTGCACCAGACCCACAGGAAAGCTGGCGAAATGGGAAGGCTACAACTAGACACCAAGCAGGGCACCACTGCTGCCCTGTGGAGTTTAAAACTACGGCGAAACTGGACTTGTTGGAGCCGCTGCCACTGGGAATGAGGGAAGCCAAACCTCGCTCCTCACCGGGGCCCAGGGACTGGGCCAGCCAGGCCGGCCGCCTTGGGAACCAGGGAGCTGATACGGGGCTTCCGACGCACCTTTGGCTCCTCCCCGGACCAGAAGCCTATGAGTGCGGCCTCCCTGCCTGCAACCATCCTGGCCCTAAGCTGTCCCATCCCGCCCGTTGTGCTGGTGAGGGGCTGGCGCGGCGCCTTCAGTTGGCGGCCCTGGCGAGTCCTTCTTCCGCCGCTGCATGGCCGGGCCGAAGCTTCTGCCAGTACTGCCATGCGGATTTTAAAACTACAGGGGAAATTGAGCCACAGGAGCTAATCGCTGCCGCACCCGCCGCTGCCCCGCAAATGGGAATCTCCTGAAAACAGAGCTCACTACGCCCCGTGCTCAGGGAGTGGGTGGCCTCAGAACTTAGCCTCCGCATCCACAGCTACTCCGCTTCCGCACTGAACGAGACACCCTTGAGGGCGGTCTCCCCGCCTGCAGCCATCTCAGCCCGCCTGCAGCCATCTAAGCTTGCCCGCTGTGCTAGCGAGGAGCTAGCGCGGTGCCCCAGGTGAGCCGAGTGTCCCAGGGGGCCGTGTGTCCCAGGTGAGCCGTGTGTCCCAGGGGGCCGTGTGCCCCGGGCGAGCCGTGTGTCCTGGGGAAGCAGTGGGACCCAGGGGAAGGGGCGGTGAGAACCAGAGGAGGAGCAGACTCTATTCGTGTGGTCCTGAGATAGTCACCATAAAACAAGCAGACTGCCAAATGAGGAGCAGATTCTATTCATGAGATCCTGAGATCCTGAGATAGACACCATAAAACAAGCAGATTGTCAAATGACAGCGGGGAGGGGAAGGAGACCTGGGGGGAGATAAGAGAACAACCGAAGAACTGGTATGCATGGATATAAGTACAACCAACGAACACAGAACTCTGGGGAGGGGGGCAATAAGCTATGTACACATATAATACCCTAATTAAAAAATAATAATTAAAAAATTTTTTTAAAAAATAAAAAAAGACCTTATTGGAAATTTACCTAAGAGGAAGTATTTACTATACTCACAGTGTGAAAATTTAGTCAATAAAGATGTAAGTTTTTCCAAAATTAATGTGTAGATTCAATGTGATTCCCTTTGTAATTACTGGCAGCCCCCCCCCCCCCCCCCGCCCCGGACCATGATAAAGAAACTGTAAAGGGAAATTGTAAAATCCCAAGAATAATCAAGATGACTGTGGGACATGATCAAAAGTAAAGGAGCAACTATTTAATAATTTAAAACTTGATTATTCAGAGGGGAGAGAAGTGGAGTTGAATTTCTATTTAACACAACACACAAAATTAAATTTCAAGTAAATGAAAAAACCAAATGTAAAATGCAAAACTTTAAATTTTTAAAAGAAAGATTTAAATTTAGAAAGAAATAAAACACCAATACCAGTTTGGTTCAGTGGATAGAGTGTCAGCCTGTGGACCGAAGGGTCCCAGGTTCAATTTCTGTCAAGGGTACTACCTTGTTGCAGGCTCATCCCCAGCTTGGGCCTTGGTTGGGGCTCTTGTAGGAGGCAATCAATTCATGTTTTTCTCTTACATGGATATTTCTGTCTTTTTCTCTCTCTTCCACTCTCTTTAAAAATCAATGAGGAAATATCCTAAGGTGAGGATTAAAAAATAAATTAAGCACCAACAGAGCAGGTTCTTTTCTCATATTCAAAATTCCTAGTTAGCCCAGCACAGCTATCAAATACTAAGTGTATGGTAAAGTAATAGGATGGTGAAGGAAGTGGTATAATTATACCATTTGTAGGAAGATATACATAATATACAAATATATTTAGATATACTTCAATATATTTCAAATATACAAATATATTTAGATATATTTCTAAATATATCGTTATTTTGTGTCTTTAAATGCCTAGAACTGTATTTATTGTTTGTATGTTAAAATTTACATGTTAATGATACATATATGATTATGTTGGAAGTATTTATTTTAGCATTCTTTAACATAAGATTTTAATTTAATGGTAATGGAATGAAAAAGTTATGAACATGCAACATTGATAAGAGGTCTATATTACATATGATTAATTTATTATGAAAACTATCAGCATAGCCAAAACCGCTTTGGCTCAGTGGATAGAGTGTCAGCAGGTCTCAGGTTCAATTCTGGTCAAGGGCATGTGCATTGGTTGCAGGCACATCCCCAGTGGGAGTGTGCAGGAGACAGCTGAACAATGTTTCTCTCTCATCTATGTTTCTAGCTCTCTATCACTATCCATTATTCTCTGTAAAAAAAAATCAATAAAATATATATTTTTAAAAACTATCAGCATAAAGTAGTATCCATATAAGAATATGCTACTCAACTTTAAGTTAGCATTATATAAATGAAGCAGGTTAAAAGTTAAATGTAAATCAGCAGGTTATTATTGCTTTAATAATATACCAAATACAGGGTTAATTAAAATGCTATTTTAGAATTCCAAATTATCTTTGAAAAACTAAATACTAATGAAGATGTATTTTTCCAAGGAATTAAGTAAGCTCCAAAAATTTATTACATATTAATAAGAGAATATTCCCCCCCCCAAAAAAATCCAGTTAAATTACTGATGAGAATTAATATAGGACATTATATGCTTTATATATGTTTGTACTAAGCAGTATAGAAACAGTAATATCTGGATCACATTAAAAATTACAGGGTAAAAATGTTTTCAGTCCTTACCATGACTCTTCTAATAGTCTTTAGATTACATGATCTCTGGGGTCCATTTCAAGTGTGAGATTCTATGTGATTACTATTAAAGATAACTTTTTTCCTAAGTTATTTTAGACCACATCACTTCCTGAGTTTTTATTGCTTAAATTCTTCAAACAAGGCAAATGTTTTTTAACAAAAAGCTATATACACATGGGTTAAAATGTTAAAGTTCAAATTTTGAAGTATGCCTCTGTACTTTGTAAATATTGTCACCAAAGTTTTACATTTCAAATATGTTCTCAAAGGGAGCAATACTGTAGGAGCCATGAAACAATGTAGTTATTATAGGATGTGCAGACCTCAATAGGCGTTTATTCTGAAAGCAAATATAATATTATGCTTCCTTCATAAGAATCATTTAATTCCATTGCCCTATAGTCATCACAATATTTGAATGAGATGACATGAGCTGGGAATTGATAGTATTTGGTTAATAAGTTAACGTGAGGAACTAATTAAGACAGGGAAATATGAAAAGCATGTAAAAGTTAAATGAGTTTATTTTTAAACTGGATACTGTTTTTCTTTATTATTACAAAGCAACTCTTTCACGGGGACTGCTCTCTCCAATTTATGCATAGATTATTTGGCAGACTGGTTGAAATATTCCACACTACTTTTGCTTAGTAGAAATGCAAAACCCAATGAATTCATATTTTCAAGACTGTTAGCACCTTCTCAAATTTCGATAAATCATTCAATTTCTGTAGAAAAACATGGGCTTTATTTTTCTTACTATTAGTTATTTATATAATTCAGTTTTATAAACAGATTCTCAATATCTAAAGCCTGCAAGAATTCCACCAGCCAGAGCACGTCTGTTTGCATTTAGCAGTGTTGTCACAATAATGCCTCGTACAGATATGAATTGTCCTGATGCTTTCTGTATTCACAACCATGAGAGGATCCATATGTTCTCTTTCTATCAACCTTTTTATTACTTACTAGAGACCTAGTGCACGAATTCATGCACGGGTGGGGTCTGGCTGCCCTGCCCCAATGTGGGGAGGGCCATGGGTGGTTGGCCGGCCAGCCCTGCCCCATATCAGGGTGGGGGGACCAATCATAGGTGGGGCCAGCCAGGGGGAGGGGCCGTTGGCAGTTGGCCCACCAGCCCTGACCCCAGTCAGGGTTTTGGAGGCCAATCAGGCCTGGATCAGGCTGGTTGGCTGCCACAGTGTGCGTCATAGCTGTTCTGGTCATTCTGCCATTTTTGTCACTGGGCTTTTATATATTAGCATATAGATGTTCATGAAAGGTTATGTCAGTTCCTAAATCTAACAAGTTGCAAATTTGCCTGAATGTTGAAGGTGAACATTGTTATTATTTTAGATATTAGTGTAGAGAAGCAGAGATTAGGATGATAGGGGAATCACACATAGTGTTTATCATTAGAAAAAAATGCCACCAAGCAAAATAAGCCTAAAACCATAACAAAAGTGACTTAAGCAAAGAAAACCCCATTCTCACTTTTTACCTTATCATCTATACTAATCTATACTAATAAAAGGGTAATATGCTAATTAGACCAGGTGATTGGATATCTTCCAGACATCTGACTTCCTTCCTGACAGTTAGGGGGCAGCTAGGCCAGCAGGGAGGCAGTTGGGGGGCAACCAGGCTGGCAGGGGGCAGGTGGAGGACGACTAGGTTGGCAGGGGGAGCAATTGGCAGGTGACCAGGCTGGCAAGAGGCAGTTGGGGGCAACCAGGTTGGCAGGGGATAGTTGGGGGGCAACCAGGTCATTAGGGGGGCAGTTAAGGAGCAATCAGGCAGGCAGACAGGCAGCGGTCCTAGATTGTGAGAGGGATGTCTGACTGCCAGTTAAACCGTCAGGTGGGATTAGGCTTTAACTGGCAGTTGGACATCCCCTGAGGGGTCCCTGATTAGAGAGGGTGCAGGCCAGGTTGAGGGTTCCCCCATGTGCAAATTTCATGCACTGGGCCTCTAGTTCATTCAAATAAATAGTTATTCTTTTTTATGTATTGAAATATGATTGTCAAATAACATTATGTTAATTTCAAGTGTACAACATAATGACTAGATATTTGTATATATTGAAAAATTCTAACAGTGAGTCTAGTTAACATCCAGCACTATACATAGTTACAAATATTTCTTTCTTGTGATCTACTCTCTTAGCAACTTTCAAATATACAATACAGTATTAACTACTAGAGGCCTGGTACATGAAAATTCATGCACTGGAGTGGGGAGTCCCTCAGCCTGGCCTGCCCCTTCTCATAGTCTGGGAGCCCTCAGGGGTGGGAGGCAAACCAGCAATCAGGGGAAGACAATGCCCCCATCACACCTCTGCTGCTGCCACTGCCGGCAGTGCAAGCCTCAGCCAGCCCTGGTTACCTGAGCCTCAGGCAGCTCTGGGCAGCTGGGCAGTTGCCATCCAAGGCTTGCCTGCACCTTGGGCCCACCCTGGGTGGCTGGGCACCCTACATCTAAGGCTTGCCTGTGTCTCAGGCCAGCCCTAGGCAGCTGGTGAAGCTGAGGGACTGGATGCCACTGTCTTGTGGCTGTGGACACTGCCATCTTTGACAGCATGGCAGTCAATTAGAATATTCCCTCCTTATTGCCTGTTGGCGCCACCATCTTTGTGATGACATGATGATCAATGAACATATTCCCTCTTTATTAGATAGGATAGCCACTATTCTGTACATTATTAACTATAGTCATTATGGTTTTCACTTAGGATATACTTAACAGAAAAAAGAAAAATTGCCACTTCTTTACACTACTAAGTATTTTAATTATTGCATAATGACTTTTTGTTTTTTATATAGTGGTATTTTGTTTATTATATGTTTATTATATTTTGTTTATTATATAGTGGTATGTACACTAGTTTAAGGGAATACAGTACAAATTTTATCATCTATATTATTTCTTCAAAAACAGATGGTCCTTTTATGTTAGTCACAGTTTAGCAGAGGAGAAAGGGCTATATAGACCAAGTACAGTGTGAGAAGTGACATGTACAAAGAGAGCTGCATTTTTAACTGAAAATAATATCTTTCAGGCTCCAGATATGTGTATAAATCAAGGATAACTTGCATGATTCCTTTCCAATCTATTTTCTTATAATCCATAGATAGATCATTAAATAGAACTAACTCAGAATGTTAAATTATATTAGATGTCTATTTCTTGATTCCTACAAAAACTCCCTAACTATGGAAACAAATTACTAAAAAATATTAATTTTATAGACTCTTAGAAAAATTTTCAGTTCCCTTAATATGTATTTATTTAGTCATCCATTCATTCAACAAATTTTATTTAGTGCAATTACCATTTGTCAGGAACTATTCTAGGCATCAGAGATATATCTATGATACAGAAGGACATGGTCCCAGCTCTAATAAGACTCAAAGTCAATCATGTCCAAGTTTGTTGGCTAAAACATAGAGACTGTATAGACCAGCTGTCACCAACCAGTGGTCCATGGACCACTGGTGATCTGTGAGATCTGAAAGGTTGGTGATTGCTGGTTAAAGGAAACCTATGGATCAGTGGTTGCCAACCAGTGGTCCACAGACCATAGGTGGTCCATGAGGTCCAAAAGTTTGGCAACCACTGGTATAGACTATCCCACAGTTAACTAAGACAGGTTGCTATTATTGGGATAATTTTCATACTTAGATCCATTATACTAATATTTAAAAATATAAAAATGAAGAAACTTGCAAAGAGAAATAGCAGATCACTCACAAATAAATAGGTAATACACTCATTCTGGACATTTCACAAACTTCTACAAGGCAACTAAATTGTAATTTTTAGTATCGAAAAGAAGAAAAATCTGAAGATAGAACTTTATATTTATCCAAATTGTTATCCTATATACTAAAAGCCTAATATGCTAAGTGTCTGGTCGTCGGTCTGCTAGTCAACCAATCAAAGAGTAATATGCTAATGATATGCTAAGGATGCTCAACTGTTCACTATGATGTGCACTGACCACCAGGGGGCAGACACTCTGACTGTAAGGTTAGCTTGCTGCTGGCATCCAGCTGTTTAGGACAGAGCAAGATGGGCCGGACACACTCTGAAGCCCTCCCGGCTAACCAACCTCCCATGTTTCTCCCTGGCCCTGATAATGCACTTGTGGGATCCCTCAGCCTGGTCTGCACCCTCTCGAACTCAGGGACCCCTCAGGGGATGTTGGAGAGGTGGTTTTGGCCCTATCCCATGGACCAGGCCAAAGGACCCCACTGGTGCATGAATTCGTGCACTGGGCCTCTAGTTTAAATATAAGAGAGCAATAAAAAATAATCTCAGAGGGGAAAATGGCAGAAGAGCAGGTGGGCAGGTTCTGAGTCTTGTCACAAGGAGGAGAGAGAGAGAGTGGCTGAGGATCGCGCTGGGAGTGCTGGTCAACAAGCCAGGAGACTGGCAAACACCAGAGGAAACTTGGGGTCTGCTGATCAGGGTGCCCCTGACAGTTGAGCACCCACAGCTGGGTCCATTACCAGAGCTACTTACCGACGTGGACTGGGAAATCTCGGCATCTTGGAAGGGAAGAGGTTTATGTCGGAGGCCTGAATATCCACAGCCGCAACGACCACCAAGCAGCTGTGAGCCCCAGAACACTGATCATAGTCATCACGAACACTTGGACTCAGAGGAGCTCTCCACCCAAAGGCTAAAAGGTCAGATTTCGCGGAGATCTGGTGAGTCCCCCTCCGCGAGGTAGCCCTGAGTCCCCCTTAGCGTAGTAGCCTGTGCGCACCAGCTCGAGCACGACAGGAGCACGGAGACTGCAGGACTGGACCTGGGTTTAGAAGAAACCCCAGGGTTTGGGGCTGGAGGCGCCCCTGACTGTGGACAGGGCTCCTAAGTGGGGGGATATCTAAGGAGCAGCACGTTTGGATCTGAATCCAAGAAATATCCGGAGAGTTACAGGGGAGAGCAGTCGGCTCAGGAATGCCCCTAACCCCAGCCCTCCATAGATCAGGGACACAGAGAGGGGGGAAAAGATAGAAAGGCTTCAGAGCCCTGTAAGTCATCCAGAAACACTGCCATCCAGAGGATAAAGCACATATGGTTTCTAGATCTGCTTAAAAATCAGGACTTGTAATCAACACGGAGGAACAGTGAAACACAGGGAACTGCAACTACCGCCCAGACGGGGAACAGGCATGCCAGACAGAACAACACAGGAAGTGAATGACCTTCATTACTGCAAATGTTGTTTAATTTTTAATTTTTATTTTTTAATTGTTTAATTTTTGTTTTTTACTTACATTAATTGCAAAGTTTACTCAAGAAATTATTTTTTTCCTCTTCCCTCACTTGATTTTACCTTTTTAATTAATTCATTTTTATATGTAATCAACATTATTACTACTACTATTTTACTGTTTTTATCTTTTTATTTTCTTTTGTTTCTTTTTATTATTATTTTTAAGTGTCATATTATATTCCTTTATTTTTTCTTTCTTTCTTTTTTTTCTTCTCTTTTCCCCCCCTTTTGGGATTACTATTCTAAAGACTATTTGTACCTTTCCTTCTCCAACGCTCTATTCTATCTCAAACCTACCTTTATGACATCTCTCTCTTCCTAACCCTTTCTCTTTGGTGTTTTGCTTATCTTAACCCTTTACTGATCTAGATTTCCCTTACTCTTTCTGTTTACCCCCTCCAAAATTTTCACCTGACCTGTATATATATAATTCCCAACCCCCTGCTCCAAGCCCATTCACACCTACTTGTCACTGCCCCCCCAAAAAAAAAATCCTTCTCTCTACCCCTTTGTTGTTGTATGTTGAATGCTAACTATATCGAAGTTTTATGCTTTTTTGTAAGATTGGTTTGCTTATTCTTTTTATTGTATTGTATGTTTTTGTTAGCTGGGTTCTAGTCACCTTTATTGGAGGATATTAATATTGCAAACACATTTCTGTTCAGTGCCTTGTGTGTTGTACCTGGTTGTGTTGTATTTTTTGTGCCTTTAAATCAAAGCAGGAGGGAGAGAACTACAAAACCAGACAACCTAAAAAGAGAGATCATGGGGAGGCAAAGAAACAACCCGCCTATGAAAGAAAATCAAGCATTACCAGAAAAGGAAGTAAACGAGTTAGAGGCAAGCAACCTATCAGAGCAAGAATTCAAAGTAATGATCATAAGTTGGCTAAAAAGAATGGAAGACAAATTTGACAACATGAGTAAGATCCAAGAGGAAATGAAGAAGAACCAAGAGGATCTGAAGAAGAACCAAGAGGAAATGAAGGTGACCCAAGAAGAAATGAAAAATGACATCGCTACTATGAAGAACTCAATAGAAAGCATCAAGAGTAGACTAGAAGAAGCAGAAGACCGCATCAGTGAGCTAGAAGACAAGATGGAAAAAAATATCCAACTACAGCAGCTGCTAGAAGAAAAAAATTAAAAAACAGGACAGCCCACGGGAGCTTTGGGACAATACAAAACAAAACAATATTAGAATAATAGGGGTTCCAGAAGGAAAGGAAACTGAGCAAGATATGGAAAAAGTATTTCAAGAAATAATGACAGAAAACTTTCCTGAGATAGAGAGAAAAAAAAAACCACACACAATTCCAAGATGCTCACAGAGTCCCAAACAAAATGAATTCCCAAAGACCCACACCTAGGCACATTATTATTAAATTGGCAAACACCATAGACAAAACCAGAATCTTAAAAGCAGCCAGAGAGAGACAGAAAGTTACATGTAAAGGAACCCCCATCAGACTAGCAACTGATTTCTCAACAGAAACTCATAAGGCCAGAAGGGAATGGGATGACATATACAAAGTCATACAAAGGAAGGGTCTGAATCCAAGAATACTATACCCAGCAAGGCTATCAATCAAAATTGAAGGTGAAATCAGGAGCTTCACAGACAAAAAAAAAAGACTAAAGGAATTTATCTCCAACAAACCAGCAATGCAAGAACTGTTAAAGGGTCTACTGTAAAAATAAAGAAATAGGAAGCAAAGAAGGAACACCGGTGGTTAGAATAAAAATGGCATCAAATACCTACCTATCAATAATAACTTTAAATGTAAATGGTTTAAATGCTCCAATCAAAAGACATAGGGCAACAGATTGGATAAGAAAGCAAGACCCATATATCTTCTGTCTACAAGAAAACCACTTCAGAAAAAAAGATGCTCACAGACAGGGTGAAGGGATGGAAAAAGTTTTTCCAGGCGAACAGAAATGAAAAAAAAGCTGGGGTAGCAATACTTATATCTGACAAATTAGATCTCAAAGTGAAGGACATAACAAGAGATAAGGAAGGCCACTTCACAATACTAAAGGGAGCAATCCAACAAGAAGAAATAACCATGGTAAACATATATACACCCAATACGGGAGCACCCAAATACATAAAAAAAAACTGCTGGAGGACATTAAGGGAGAGATTAATAGCAATGCAATCATAGTAGGAGATTTTAATACCCCACTGTCACCTTTGGACAAATCATCTAAACAAAAAATCAGCAAAGAAACATCAATCCTAAATGACATACTAGACAAGATGGAATTAATCGATATCTTCAGAACATTTCACCCCAAAGCCACAGAATACACATTCTTCTCAAGTGCACATGGGTCATTTTCAAAGATAGACCACATGTTGGGACATAGGCAAAGTCTCTTCAAATTCAAGAAGATAGAAATCTTATCAAGCATTTTCTCAGATCATAGTGCCATAAAATTGGAAATCAACTACAATAATAATAATCTAAAGAAATCAAACACATGGAGACTAAATAGCATGCTATTGCACAAAGACTGGGTTACCAGAGAAATCAAGGAAGAAATCAAAAACATCATGGCAACTAATGAAAATGAAAACACAACAATCCAAAATCTATGGGACACAGCAAAAGCTGTTTTGAGAGGGAAGTTCATATCTCTACAAGCCTATTGCAAAAAACAAGAAAGAATTGTAAAAAATTATCTAACCCTACAACTCAAACAGTTAGAAAAAGAACAGCAAGAAAGGCCCAGTGTAAGCAGAAGGAAGGAAATAATAAAAACCAGAGCGGAGATTAACGACATAGAGACCACAGACACAATACATAAGATCAACAAAACCAAGAGCTGGTTCTTTGAACGGATAAACAAGATTGATGAACCTCTAGCCAGGCTAACCAAGAAACAAAGAGAGAGGACCCAAATAAACAAATTAAAAAACGAAAGAGGTGAAATAACAACAGACCTCAGCCATTTCAGGCCTCAGAATCTTTTGCACACAAAGACTCTCTTTAAAAACAAACAAGAATTTTCTTGCCTACAATATTAGTAAGAGACTTAATACCCCACATTTGATAATGGGTAAAACATTAGACAGCAGATCAAAAAGGAAGAGTGGACTTGGAAAACACTGTAGGCAAATGTGAGTTAACAGATATATGAGAAACTTCCTTCTAGCCATGGCATAATATAAATTTTCTCAAGCATACAAGAAACATTTTTCAGAATAGACTCTATGTTAGGCCACAAAACAAATCTTAATGCATTTTTAAAGATTGAAATTATACTAAGTATCTTTTAATTAGAGTGTAATGACATGAAATCAACACCAGAAAGAACACTAGAAAATTCACAAATCTGTACGTATTAAGCAACAGACACTTAAATAACCAATAAGTCAAAAGAGAAATTACAATGGAACTTTAAAACATCTTGAGAAAAATTAAAATAAAACAACAAAGTTAAACTTGTGGGATGCAGCACGAGTTTACTAAGTGGGAAGCTTATAGCTGTAAACACATTAGAAGAAAGGTCTCAAGTCAAAAACTTAATGGAAGGAACTAGTCAAAGAACAAACTAAATCCAAAGACAGCAAAAGGAAGGAAATAAAGACTATAGCAAACCCATAGTCAACATCATACTCAATGGGCAAAAACTAAAAGCATTTTCCCTAAGATAGGAATATGACGGGTGTCTTCTTTCACCACTCTTATTCAACATGGTACTGGAAGTACTAGGCACAGCAATCAGACAAGAAGAAATAAAACTTATCCAATTGGAAAAGAGAAAGTAAAACTCAATTGCAGATTACATGATTTGTATATAGAAATCCTTCAAGACTCCAACAAATAGCTGAAACTGGTTTGGCTCAGTGGATAGAGCATCAGCCTGTAGACTGAAAGGTCTGGGTTTGATTCTGGTCAAGGGCATGTACCTTGGTTGAGAGCATGTCCCCAGTGCGGGGTGTGCAGGCGGCAGCTGATTGATGTTTCTCTCTCATCGATGTTTCTTTTTTAAAAAAAATATATTTTATTGATATTTTTACAGAGAGGAAGGGAGAGAGATAGAGAGCTAGAAACGTCAATGAGAGAGAAACATCGACCAGCTGCCTCTTGCACACCCCCTACCGGGGATGTGCCCGCAACCAAGGTACATGCCCTTGACCGAAATCGAACCCGGGACCTTTCAATCCGCAGACCGATGCTCTACCACTGAGCCAAACCGGTTTCAGCTCTCATCGATTTTTTTTTTAACTCTCTATCCCTCTTTCTTCCTCTCTGTAAAAAGTCAATAAAATATATTTTTAAAAAGACTCCAACAAATAACTACTATCTAATAAATGAATTTGGTAAAGTAACAGTTTACAAAATTGATATTCAAAAACCAATGGCATTTTTGCACCAATAATGAACAATCAGAGAAATTAAGAAAATATCCCCATTTACTATTGCAACAACAAAATATAAGGTACCTAGAAATAATTTAATCAAGGAGGTAAAGGATGTTCAATGTCACTACTCATCAGAGAGATGCGAATTAAAACCACAATAAGTCCAGCCAGTGTGGCACAGAGGTTAAGTGTCAACCCATGAACCAAAGGGTTACTGGCTCTCTTCCCAGTCAGGGAGCATGCCCAAGTTTGGGGCTCGATCTCCAGTAAGGGATGTGTGGGAGGCAGCCAATTAATGTTTCCATCTCACCATTTTTCTCCCTTCCTCTCTCTCTAAGATCAATAAAAAATTAAAAACAAACAACAAACAAACAATAAAATAAATGCCACCTCATATCTGACTGCGGGGGCCTGATGTGGCAGGATCTCCCTTTTCCGCGTCCCGCACAGAAAGAGAGATGAATGAACTGGTTCTAAGGGGAGGCGGCCAGGGATTGAGAAATATTAGAAATAAAGAGAGAAGACACAGAGATAGATTTTAAGCTGGGAGCTGGGAGGGCCGCTGACCTCCCCTGCTGGAGAGGCAGACTGACGACCTCCTGAGCCACCCAGCACATCTATTTATACTCTGATCTAACAAGGGGGTTTTCACAGAAAAACAAGGAGCCTGGGAGGGCCCAGGGCCCACCCACTCCTTCCTCCTGAACAAACCAGGAACTAAGAACATCTCCGCACTCCCAGGGCGGGAGTGCAACTGACATGATTCTGCCAAAACCCCTGGCCCAGTCAGCAACAATCTAAAGAATGTCCAGGTATCTTCCCATTTGGCCCTCTACATCTGACAGAATGGCTACCATCAATAAATCTAAAAACAACAAGTATTGGTCAGGATGTGGAGAAAAAGGAACCTTAGTACACTGTTGACGGGTATGCAGACTGGTGCAGCCTGTGGAAAACAGTAGTAGTTTCCTCAAAATACTAAATATGAAACTGCCTTTGATCCAGTGGTCCAACTTATATCCAAAGAAACTCAAAACACTAATTCTAAAGAATATATTCATCACTATAGTCATTGCAGTGTTAGTTAAAATAGCCATCATCTGGAAGCAGCCCAAGTGCCCATTAGTAAATGAGTGGATAAAAAAGCTGCGGTACATCTACCCAATGTAATGCTATTCAGCTGTGAAAAAGAAGGAAATCTTACCCTTTCGGACAGCATGGATAGGCATGGAGATTGAATTTTACGTGAAATAAGTCAGTCAGAGAAAAACAAATACCATATAATCTCAGTTACATGTTTAATGTAATGAGCAAACCCTGACAAAATTGTAACAAAGGGATGGATAAATGGAACAGACTGACAGCTGTCAGAAGGGAGGGGAGTTCTGGGGCTGGATGAAAGAAGATGAAGAGATTAAGCAAAACACACACACACACACACACACACACACACACGTAATCTCACAGAGTGTGGTGATAGCCAGAGGAAAAGGTGGGTGGGGGTGGGAGTGGAAGTGGGGGTAGGTGGAGGTGGTCAAAGGGGGATAGGAAAAAGACATTGCTTTGGGCAATGGTTGCACAATGCAGTGTGCAGATGATGTTTTATAAACCAACTAGAGGCCCCCAGCCTGACCTGCGGGGATCAGTGGACCTCCACGCCACCACAGCCCAGCCTTACCCACCAGCTCATTGGGCTCCAGTCCACTGTCTGCACTGATCCTGGACAGCACAAAGTAGTGCACAAAGCAGCAGGTGGCTGGGGAAGAGCCCGAGCCCAGGCTGGACACTGTGCCACTGCGCTCATCCTGGCCCCACTGTGCCTGCCACCACTGCTACTTGGGTGTGTAGAGGGACTGTCCACAGGAGAGTCTCAGACCACTGCAGCTGCACTCACCAATCGTGACCTTGGTATCTGGCACTCCCACTGTAAGAGTACTGACCATTAGGGGTCAGCTCCTGCGTTGAGCATTTGCCCCCTGATGGTCAATGAGTGTCACAGCTACAAGATGGTCATCCACTCATCCGGTTGCTTTGGCTTTTATATATATAGTTGTCACCCCCAATAAATTCAGTTATAAAGAATAGACTCATTTTTCTGGCAGTGTACTATTAAAATTAGATATCTCATTTGTCTTCCTTGTCTTTTGCTCCATCACTCTTTTTATCTGCCTTTCCTCCTTTATTCCTTTTCTCTCTCCCTTAAATACTAAGAGAACACTATATTCTTTTTAAATGGCTCATATAATATAAGTGAAGAAACTAATCACCATAAGAAAAAAATAAAGTGGCAATTTTTCTACTCCCACACCTATCCTGAAACAACTGGACAGACAACCAAACAGGCTGCGTGGGGTGAACAGGCTGGCAGAGGCCAGTGAGTGGTGACCAGGCCAATGGAGGGGGGCAATTGGGGGTGACCAGGCCACCAGGGGGGCAGTATGGGGCAACCAGGCCAGCAGGGGGACAGTTAGGGGTGACCAGACTGGCAGGAGGGGCAGTAAGGGGCAACCAGATCAGTAGGGATGATCAGGCTGGTAGGGGGGGCAGTTGGGGGCAATCAGGAAGGCAGGCAGAGGCAGTTAGGGGTAATCAGTCCATTGGAAGTGGCTCAATTAGGGGCAACCAGGCTGGCAGGGGGGACTGTGAGGGGCGATCAGGACAGCAGCTGCTGTTTGCACCCATTGATGATGCCAGCCCCACTTGTACCTGCTGCTGGTGTTGACCCCAATCACCCTGTACCATCAGCAGGTGTGAGTGGGGCCAGTGCCATCAAGTGCATGGGAGCTGAGGCAGAGGGAGTGGGGCTGCTGGCAGACAGGGAACTGGGGGCCATGGTGGGAGGGTCTGGGCTGAGACCCATCTCTGTGCCTACTGTGGCCCACAGTTCCTTTCAAGGTGCATGAATTCGTGCACTGGGCCCCTGCTTACATTATAAATTGTCTATAAAGTCCTGTTACTTCAAAACTCATCATTAAATAATATGTGCATGGCCCTGACAGTCACTTTTCATATACTTTCTTTTTCTAAATAAAAGGGAAAACTATGCTTGAAGAATTATATATATATTAGAACAGAGATAAATAAAAATAATTTTTAAAAAGGTAACACCATGGTCAAGGCCTGGGAGGAGCCGGGTGGAGGGGGTCAATGGGAAAAAGGGAGACATCTGCAATACTTTAAACAATAAAGGTAAGTTTTTAAAAAAGATAAACCAAACTGGCAAACATTGATCAAGGGCAAAAGAGAAAAGACTAGCCCTAACCAGTTTGGCTCAGTGGATAGAGCATTGGCCTGCGGACTGAAGGGTTCCAGGTTTGATTCAGGTCAAGGGCATGTATGTGGGCACATCCCAATAGGGGGCGTGCAGGAGGCAACTAATCGATGTTTCTCTCTCATTGATGTTTTTCTCTATCTCTCTCCCTTCCTCTCTGTAAAAAAATCAATAAAATATATATTTTAAAAAGAGGAGACTAAAATAACTAAAATCAGAAATGAAAAAGGGGACTTACTACTGATTTTACAGAAATAAAAAAATAGAGTACTATAAACAATTGTATATCAACAAACTGGATAAATAGATGAAATAGACAAATTTTTACCAAGACTAAATCATGAAGAAATAAAAAATCTGAATAGACCTATAACTAGTAAGGAGGTTGAATCAGTAATCAAAACTGTTAATAAAGTCTCAGAACCAGATTACTTCACTGGTGAATTCTATCAAATATTTAAAGAAGAATTAACACCAATCTTTCTCAAACTCTTCCAAAAAAATTAAGAGCAACATTTTTTTTTAACTTATGAGGCCAGCATTACCCTGATACCAAAGCAAAACAAAGAAAACTACCAACCAATATTACTTATAAATATTCATGCAGAAATTCTCAACAAAATATTAGCAAACCAAATTCAACAGCATGTTAAAAGAGTTATACACCATGACTAAGTGGAATTTATTCCTGGAATGTAAGAATGATACGATATACAAAAATCAAGCAATATAGCATCACATGAACATAAAGAAAAAAAATGATCATCTTGATACAGAAAAGGCATTTGATAGAATTTAACACTCTTTTGTGATAAGAACACGCAACAAGCTACGTATCAAAGAAAACTGCCTTAATGTAATAAAGCCTGAAGACTGAAGGGTCCTGGGTTCAATTCTGGTCAAGGGCACATGCCCACGTTTTGAGCTCGATCCCCAGTAGGGAGCGTGCAGGAGGCAGCCGATAAGTGATTCTTTCATTGATGTTTTTGTTTCTCCCTCTCCCTTCCTCTCTGAAACCAATAAAAATATTTTTAAAAAATACACAGAAATATATAACACACACACAGTAACAGGTCAAGAAGATAAGTCAGGAAATTCAGCAAAGACTGGATACAAGATCATTTCCCCCCATAAATATCAATGATGCCAGAGAACCATCGATCGGCTGCCTTCTGTATGCCTCCCACTGGGGATTGATCCCACAACCCGGGCATGTGCTCTTGACTGGATCAATCCTGGGACCCTTAAGTCAACACTCTACCCATTGAGCCAAACCAGCTAGGGTGGTAAAAGATCAATTTTTAAAAGTCAATTGCAAATCTTTGTACTAGTGATGACCATCTAGAAACATATCAGGAAATAAGCTATTATACAGAGCAGAAGAACCACTATGGAGTGCCTAGTAATAAACTTTAAAAATAGTATGCATTACCTCTCTGCAAATTTTTAAAAAGCTCATTACAGTACATAAAGTTCTAAATAAAATAGTTTACCCTTATGGATAAGGTAACATTCTAAAAACATCAATGCCCTTCTTTTCAAAGTATGCATAAATTCTATGAGATGGCATCAGAATTGTAACTAGGAGTTTTTGAGGACTTCAAACACTTATTTTTAAATGAATATAAAATAATAAAGATCTACAAATAGCTAAATCAACTTTGAAAAACAAAACTGAAAGAGGGGAATTTGCCTTACCTAAACTTAAGATATACATTCATGCTATAGGAATAAAAAACTGTGGTACTGATGCAAAAACAGAAAAAAGAAGAAATGGAACAGAAGTGAGATCTCAGATAGAAGCCTAAGAAAATCACAAACTGGAGACAACAAGATGGCGGCAGAGGTAAAAGCCTAACTGCAGCCGCACTCAACAATTTCAAAAAATACAACTAAAATATAGAGTGGATACTATCCAGAACTACAGGAAAGTTGACTGACTGGGAATTCTACAACTACAAGGAAAGAGAAAACCAGAAGGAAAACCAGAGGAGCTGTAAAAGCCTAAGGTACGGAGGCATGGTGCGCACGCGGGGAGAGGACAGAGCCTGAGAGGAGGGGCGGCTGCATGCCTGGCTGGCATTCCCTAGCGGGAAGGAGATAAAAGCTCAGACTGTGCTGAACCCCAACTCCGACTGCACTGAACCCCAGTTCTGGGCGAGACCCTGGGGTCCAGGCTCATACAGAGGGAATCTGGGCTGTAAGGCGGAAGCTCAGCGGAGCGGCGGCGAAAGGCAGAGCCCCAGAGCCCCAGAGTCGCCCACATTGCGCGCGCAGAGGAGGGACTGTTCGCTGAGCTGTGAATTGCCCCAGCGGGAAGGACTCAAAAGCTCAGGAATGTACTGAGCCCCAGTTCTGACTGCACTGAACCCCAGTCCTGGGCAAGACCCTCGGGCTCCAGCCTCATACAGAGGGAATCTGGGCTGTAAGGCAGAAGTGCAGGGGAGCGGCGAAAGGCAGAGCTCCGGAGTCGCACACATTGTGCGCACAGAGGACACTGTTGATTGGGCCGCGAGATTGCCCTAGCAGGAAGGAGACATAAGCTCCGGACTGTTCTTAACCCCACTTCCAACTGCTCTGAACGCCAGTTGTGGGCTTGTTGGGAGAGAGACTACACTGTCTGGTAGCGGGAGAAGCTCTAGGGTGCCTTTCTCTCAGAGGTGCTTGCAGCGAGTACCAAAGGACACTGAGGAACACTGAGACTCAGGAACCTCCGAGGGAGGGGCTAACCGGAAGCCAAGGCTATAGGCTCCACCCTGAAACTGCCCCATCCAAGCTGAACTCAGAGAGGCTTTTGCAGGTTTCCAAGTCAAGTGGAATAAGGTTGTCTCCTAGCATAGACACAGCGGATCCTCCCAACCTACCAACTCAGGGAAGCAGCGAAAATGCCGAAACGAGGAAACAGATCACAAACGAAAGAAATGGAGGACAAAAAGCGACTGGATATAGAGTTCAAAGCCACGCTTATAAGGATGTTCAACAATCTCTTAGAAAAGGCGGATAAAATAAATGAGACCTATGAGGATATGAAAAGGGATCAACTAGAAATAAAGAATACATTCTCTGAAATAAAAAATATTATACAGAGTCCTAAAAACAGATTGGAAGATTGCAAGAATCAAGTCCAATATCTGGAACACAAAGAGCCAGAGGACACTCCTCCGCAGAAGCAAGAAGACAAGAGAATCCAGAAAGTTGAAGATGGTGTGAGAAACCTCTGGGACAACTTCAAGCGAACCAACATCAGAATTATGGGCATCCCAGAAGATGACAGAGAGCAAGATACCGAAAACATATTGAAAGAAATAGTGACAGAAAACTTCCCCCACCTGATGAAAGAAATAGACTTACGCGTACAGGAAGCACACAGAACCCCAAACAAAAGGAATCCAAAGAGGACCACACCAAGACACATCATAATTAAAATTCCAAGAGCTAAAGACAAAGAGAGAATATTAAAAGCAGCAAGACAAAAGCAGGTAGTTACCTATAAAGGGGCACCCATACGACTGTCAGCTGATTTCTCAACAGAAACCATGCAGGCCAGACGGGAATGGCAAGAAATATTCAAGGTGATGAATAACAAGAACCTTCAGCCAAAAATACTCTACCCAGCAAAGCTATCACTCAGAATCGAAGGCCAGATAAAGAGCTTCACAAATAAATTTAAGCTAAAGGAGTTCATCACCGCCAAGCCAGAATTATATGAATTACTGAAAGGGGTTCTTTAGGAAGAGGAAGAAAATAAAGATAAAAATTATGAACAAACACCTAACTATCAACAAGTGAGTCTAAAAACCAAGGGAAGTAAAAATCATGATGAACAATATTAACTGGTGAATATAATAGAATCAGAGGTATGGAAGGGGAGTGGACTGATGATTCTCGGGGAAATGGGGAGTGGAGCGGGGCGGGAAGAAACTGAACATAAACTGCACCTATGGATGAGGACAATGGGGGTTGGGGAAAGGGCAGAGAATTGAATGGAAACTTGGTGTAGGGGAGCAATTGGGGGGGGAGGGGGAAGAAGAACATTTGTAATAATATGAACAATAAAGATTTTGTTAAAAAAAAAAAAAAGAAAATCACAAACTATTTACTATATTCTAATGGGAAAATTAGCTTGCCATTTTGAGAAAAGTAAAACAGATCCATATTTTATACCATACACACACATACACATGTGTGTGTGTGTGTGTGTGTGTGTGTGTGTGTGTGTGTAGATAGAGGTATATTTCATATATTTTTTTAAAGTTTATTTATTTTTATTTTTTATTGATATTTTACAGAGAGAAAGGGAGAGAGATAGAGAGCTAGAAACGTCGATGAGAGAGAAACACCGACTAGCTGCCTCTTGCACAGCCCCCACCGGGGTTGTGCCCACAACCAATGTACATGCCCTTGACCGGAATCGAACCCGGGACCTTTTAGTCCGCAGACCGACGCTCTACCACTGAGCCAAACTGGTTTCGGCTAGAGGTATATTTCAGATGAACTGAATACCTACATAAGATTGGTAAAACTATAAATCTTAAAAAGAAAATATAGGTTAACTTTTATGATCCTATATTTTAATGTTGTAGTGAAATACGTCTTAAACAAGATATAAAGAACACAGATGAGAAGGTAAGAAATTGATGATTCAATTTTATCAAAATTGTTCAATGAAGGCTACTGTAGACAAATTCAAACTTACATGCTAGAATTTGCTCTAGCTGGTGTGGCTTAGTGGATAGAGTGGGTTCAATTCCAGTTCAATTCCGGTCACATGCCCAGGTTGCGGGCTCAATCCCCAGTAGGGGTGTGCAGGAGGCAGCCAGTCAATGATTCTCTCTCATCATTGGTGTTTCTATCCCTCCCTCTTCCTTCCTCTCTGAAATCAATAAAAAAATATTTTTTAAAAACCTATATGCTAATTTAAAAATGCACAAGGAAACCTCTGCAATCAATAACAAAAAGTCAGAAAAAAGTAATTGAAAAATGCACAGGCTTTCTACAGGCAAATTATGTAAGTGGAAGCCTAAATGGCTAAAGAATATATGAAGAATATTCAAATGCATTAAAACTCAGATGAAAGTAATTTAAACAATTTAATGAATTACAACTAAGCATCTATTAGATTAACCAGTGTTAGGAAATCAGTTAAAGTCAATTATTTGCAAGGATGTAGGAGAACAGGAACTGATGTGTACTGCTGGTAAGAGTAAACTGGTATAGCTAGTAAAATTCAGTGCTTAGTGCTACTGAATATACACCTACCCTCCAAACCTGCCAGCCCTTCCCTGGGTATATATAACCTACAGAAGTGTTCACACACTGTAATACTGAAGCACTGTTTGTGGTGATGGGTACTAAAGGAAATCTTTGTGTTTGTCATTGGAGAATGAATAAATAAAGGGTATTGGCAGCTTGAAGTAATAACAAACCATAAAGCAACATGAATAGATCTTAAAAACTCAGTATTCTGTTAAAAAAAAAAAAAGTAGAACAAAGTCTACTAAAATATATAACTCCATCTTTTACATGATTACATGTGCATTTCTGTTATACACTGAGAGGCCAGATTATTATGATCTCTGAATGCATAATCTGGCCACTAAGTGTATATCCTATATAATAAAAGATTAATATGCAAACTTATTCTCAACCAGGAGTTTGACCAGCAGGCAGGTTGGCCAACTGCCCACGTCCATGACCCTCCCCCTGGCCAATCTGGCTAGACCCCACCCATGCATGAATTCATGCACCAGGCCTCATATATATATACTGAGTGGTCTGATTATTATGTGTTCAGAGATCATTATAATTTGGCCACTCAGTGTATATCAAATTTAGCTGCCTATGGAGAGGGAGGGGAATGGGAATGGGGAATGAGGAAAAAAGGAACAAATATCTAGGTGATTTGCATCAACCATAATGATTGGATAATATAAACTAAGGAATATAATTAATTCAGCTCTGCAATCAATCAAAAATAATAAAATATCATCTCTGTACCTGATGAATGTGCAGTATAATATAGGAAGATGGCAAGGTATACTTTACGATGGAGTTAAAAATATTGCATGAAATAGGTGAGAGGCAGGTATAATTGGAGATAAGCATAATCAGGAAAAAAGCATTCTGGAAAAGATGGCATTGTTAGCTGGCATTGAAAAATGGTTATATTTGGATGTGGAAGTAAAGTGAAAATTTATTCAATAGAAAGTAAACTGAGAAAAGTCAGAAAATAAAAAGGTTCATGTCAAATGTGGAAAAAACAGTGATTACGTTTTGCTGGAGTGTTTGGTGCATGAATGGGAATTAGTGCAAGTTCTCAGAGGACCTTTAAGGCAAGGCTAAAGAGTCCAGCTCACGCAGGGCAGTAGGACTCCACTGAAGGTTTGTCGCAGGAGAATGACATTGCAAGGACAGAGGGGTCATTGCTGATGCTCCCAGAGTTCCTACTGACCTAAGCTGTTAGGTCCACTTGATTTGCGGCGATGATTTTAGGGACACAGCTAGGGTTCTGATTTCCTCATGCTTCTATTTTATTGACTAATGAAGGACTTAGAAAATTGGAGCTACCTCCAAGAAACAGTGACACTGAGTCTGGGAAAAACCCTGATGTCTAAAATTAAGCTCTGTGTGTTCTTGGTTTCTTGTTGCTATTTCAGCTTCACATTAAATTTCTGTTCCTGTTTCCACTCTAAGTCACTACGGTCCTTATTTTATGGCTTTAAGTTCATAAGTCCAACACATTTTTGTACTATGGGAATAAAAACCCAGCCTTGGGCTAGGCTGGCATCAGACAAGCCAGGAGACTAGCAGTGCTGCATCAGGTCATTGCACTGAGGTAGATAATTAAAGAGCTAATTCAGAGTCCTAAGTGTCAGGAGCAGGAAGAAGGCAGGTCCTTGGGATGGCATGATAATAATAGCAGGTGGAGGCAAACACTCAAGATCGTAGGGATCTAATTTGAAGTAGCCAGGTTATCCTGCCCTGGAGACCTGGTTTCATTGTGTTTATACTCAGTTCTAAAATTTAGCAAGCAACAGAATAAGAAAAGTTCAGCTCAGTTCTCCTGCCTTCTCTCGTCACTCAGTGAATGTGAATGTTACTGGATTTTTTTTTTCTTGTTGTCCAGTTCCTTCATGCAAAGAATCCTTTGCCAAGAATAGCCCTTAAGTCCCTGATACCCATTATCTAATTCCCTGGAAATGACTTATGGTATTTAGATATTTTTGTCCACATCCTTCTTGTCTGATGTTTGAAGATTTCCTGAAGCTTTGCCTGGCTGAAACCCTGACTCCAAAAGCAGGTTCACTCTTACCTGAGTCCATAAAACCAAACCAGATGTTAATAAGAGGAATTAAATTTCTGTGACTCAACACTTAGATACTCTAACAGCAAGGATGCCCAGTGATGTCATCCTCTGACCTTGAGCCCCAGTTTTCACAGCAGATTTTTATCTTGCTCTTTACCTTGCACACTTTGCTCTTTACTTACAGAAGTCCTTGAGTGGCAACATTCTTGGTAATAAGATCCCTCCAGGCAATAATAGCTCAGCCTTGCTCTTGCACTTCACCTGAAGCTTTGCCCTTGAACACTGGCTTCCTGGTACTTACATGTCATACTCAGTATAAAGACAGTGCACAGAGAACCAGTAAGGAAATGCACGATGTTCTTCATTGGGGGAGGGAAAGGGTAGACCCAAGGATCCACTAAAAGGGTGATATCATTACTGAGGTCTTAGAAGCTACAAATTGCCAATTTGGGTCAAGAAAAGATCTATTGTTCTACCTTGATTGCATGTAGAATTGGGGCTAGAGGGACAGTGTTTAGTGAACTTCAAAACTAGGGATAAGTGTAATAGTCTGCAAGTCATATTTCCAACATCTGCCATTCTATATTCCTCTCTTCCCCCCGACCCCCAGCATCTTTATAACAGTAAAACGATCCCTTTTTTTCAGTCCAAATTGATATCAGGGGAATGTCTCAGCAGAAGATAGAGAGCAAGGGTGTGCTATTCCTTCTTAAACCCTTCTATTTTCTGGAAATCTTCAATTCTCACTTCTGATGCCTACCTATATTACTAGCCATCCAATCATGGTTTCCCATAGTTCAGACTTTACCAGCCTTCTTGCATACTATCTATGGAAGACTGAATAGATCACATGTCCAGACTGAACAACAAATAGTCATTTTGAAAGACGATCTTCTTATCCTGCAGGACCAATCAAGCAAACCATTGGAGTCACCAGGAAAGGGACTATGGATCTTTTATGACCTTACAAGGAGCTCTACAGTCTTGATGGATACCACATGTGTAGGAAGCATCCACAAGGTTAAGCCTCAGACTGACCTGTTGGCAAAGCCAAGAACAAGTCCCAGCTTAGAGAGCACAGCCCTCTTCGCATAATTAAGCTTGACCTTATGGCGCTCCCTAGATCTTTCCTGGGTAGCTAATGGGCTGAGGGAGGTGCAGGTGAAACTCACAAGAACATTGTAACTATGGTGACCACTGCCTTGTTTACCTCTGGCTATAAAATAAAGGCTCCGCTTGCTGGCTGGATCTTTCTCTGTGGCCTCAGCCAGGCACAGGAGATCCACCTAGACCCAGTTTCTTCTCTTTGTCTGTCTTTTATTAAGGCTTGGGTTTCCAAGGCAATGGAGGAAGCCAAGCTTTCTGCCTGCTTTTGCTGGCCTAAGCCTTCACTCAAGGCTACAAAGTTTCAATTATAGAAGGTAAACAAATTCCAACAAAAATGGCAACAGCCAAGGAGTGAGCAGGAGGCTTGGCTCCACTCCAGGTTACAAAGTTTCATTTGTAGAAGGTGAATAAATTCCAGATACCAGGGCCTCCACATGGGTAGCCAGGGGGCGTGCCTGGCCTGCAAACCACCACAGGCCCCTCGCCCAGGCTGCCCTACATCCCAAGGGAACCCCCACCCTGATCTGGGACACCCTTCAGGGCAAACCAGCTGGCCCCCACTTTTGCACCAAGCCTCTATCTCAATATGCAGATTGACCATCACTCCAACACACAAGATGGCTGCCCCCATGTGGTTAAAGATCCTGCCCCCATGTGGACACAAGAGGGCCACTACAAGATGGCCAGCAGGGGAGGGCAGTTGGGAGGAACCAGGCCTGCAAGAGAGGGCAGTGGGGGCGTTAGGGGGTGATCAGACTGAGAGGCAGAAGCGGTTAAGGGCAATCAGGAAGGCAGACAGGCGAGCAATTGGGAGCCAGCAGTCCTGGATTGTGAGAGATATGTCCGACTGCCCATTTAGATCTGATCCCACCCTCCGGGATTGGGTCCAAACGGGCAGTTGAATATCCCTCGAGGGGTCCCAGATTGGAGAGGGTGCAGCTTGGGCTGAGGAACACCTCTTCCCTACCCTGTGCATAAATTTCATGCACTGGGCCTTTAGTTTATAAAAAAAAAAGACAGGTCCTTTTATAATTTTTAGAAAAGGATCTAAGGGAATTTTCTTTATTGAAGATACAGAGCTAAGCTCAAGAATGAACTCTTTACAAAGAATATCATTAGCCTATTACTAAATAAAATGCTAAGAAAATAATCTAATAATTAAGCTGTAGGCAGTTGGCTTTACAATATCAGTTACCTGTGTTTCTCCATATTATGTATGCTCTTAGCATAAATGAGGATGCTAATGTCTTAGAAAACTATACAACTTTAAACTCATAGAGATCAGTATATTTTTTATTATTTTCAATGTGACTTAGTATAAAATCTAACAATCTTAAACAGAATGGCTGAATAAGTATTTTACAATTCAGCTAACATAACACATGAATCAGTTGAATTTACCTGAGTAAGTGTGGGTCTCATGGAAATTGTGTCTTGGCATCTCTGTGATACTGTGCTTAGTCAAAATGCTTCTCAGTGGATGTGTCTTTTTTACAACTCAGGTGGGAGAAACAAGCTTAGTAGCAAATTGGTCTACCTGTTAAATATAAAAGCAAAACACTGAGCTGACGAAATATCTATGTTTTTCAATTATTATAAATTCTCCCTTAATACCTGACATTGACATTTATTGATACAATAGTAAGCAATATGATTAGGAATAAGTTACTTATTTAATTCAAGAGCTTTTGACAAAATGTAATTATGTAAATTAAAATAAGGCCTATGTTATGTGCTATGCCCCAAATTAGCATTGAAAAGTTTAAATAATTGATATTAATTTTAATTATCCTAGCTTTCACTCTACAATTAATAATGTTACTTTTTTTCTATTTAGCTTTCTTTTGTTCTAATGCCCTATATATCTTTCACTTCCTTTTGCTTTTTCCCTTCACTTTATTTATTTGTTTTTATTCTTTTAAACTGTTATGATATCCTGTGGCTTCCAGCAAGCCACGGGAGCATCAAGTTCTTAGTCATTATCCCTCCATCATATTCTCAAACCCAGTCCATCCCTGCAGCTTCATCTTTACTAGAGCTCCCGGGACTGTCAAGCCGTTCTCAAGTGCTTGATGATCTAGGTCTGCTCTGAAACCCACAGTGAATAATATACAAAGTTCTTCAAAGCAATTAAGAAGAGAGGACCTGAATCCCATGGCAATCTAATATTAAATTTAGTGTTCTAGTTACCTTTAGTTGAATGTAGATTTCCACCTTGCATTCAAAAGCCCATCTTTCAGTCAGCTGCATTCAGCCATCTTTTGCTGATGATAACTTCTTAGGAGGAAGGTTTTATTTTTCTGAAAATCTGAAACACTAGAAAAAAGTCTTATTCTTGGATGCCAAGTAAAGAACTCTTTTCAAAAAAATCTGTAAAACAAGTCAATGTCTTGTGCTCTTTCAAGATTTAGCACTTGGTAGCAGTAAGCACTTTGCATTATTATAACATTCTAATCTCTTGAAAAGAAAGTTACCATTATATACTTGGTTTGTTGTTATGATTGAGGTAAAGGCCACCTGAAGGGAAACTTCTACACAGAAACTCATTTCTTCTACTGGAAGATATCAAAAGTAGAAGGTGGGTAGTCATAGTGAGATTGCTTATCAACCAGTGAACACGTCAATTGACTCATACAAAGAACATTTTACATGGATTTTTAAGAAGTTGAAAAGTTTGCTTCTCTTGATTAGTAGTGCAGGGAGGGGAGAAATAAGTATTCAACAACTAACAGGTAAATATAGTACTCTTTCCTGTAGACTCAGGACATTTGAAGAAGCTCATTCATGAATAAATCAGCAAGAAAAAAATAGTGCAATATAAAAGAAAATAGTTAATTTTCTTCTTGTTCCTATGAAGGAAGTCTTCTGTTTGCAGATTCATACTTCTGCAACAATTCTGAGAATATGAAGCTATGCCAAGGATTAAAGCAAAACTTGGAGAATTTCCTTTAGTATCTAAATATGGTTTTATAAATTCTCCATCTTGATTTGTTAGAAGTTTAGACCCATAATTTATAAAATTATGAAATGGGTACAGTGTACAACTTTCCCTCCTTTTCTCCTTGTGGTTTCTCTGTCCTGCCCTTCCTCACTGGTGTACCTTCTGATCATGTCATCTTCGTGTGCCTTTTTTTTTTTATCCCTTTGCCTGAACATCACTGCACTCTCAAGGATGGATGAAATGACTGGCTTGAAAATCTGTCTAGCAGAGGATTTGAAACCCTCCATTTGTATTTGTTTTAAGCCATCTCTTTGCTTTTTTTTCATTTGTATTTTATGACATAGTTGTCATGGGCTACTGGAATTTGATTTTAAAACAAACCAGAAACATTAAAGCATATCTTTCAAGTGAATTATATTTTGTGATGTTGTTGACTTTTATTATAAAATTAGACCTACATTATGCTGGAAGTAATTATAGTGTCTGCATAAGGCTAGTTTTTTAAAAAATATAAATGATTCTCAAAAATATTAATAATTTCTAAACCACTAAAAAAATACCATCCTATATAATAAAGAGGTAATATGCAAATATCCCACAAGATGCCCACCACAAGATAGCTGGCAGGGGAAGGAAGTTATGGGCAATCAGGCTGGCAGGGGAGCAGTTAGCCATCAATCAGGCTGGCAGGGGAGTGGTTAGGGGGTGATCGGGCTGGCAGGTAGAAGTGGATAGGGGCAATCAGGCAGGAAGGCAGGCAAATGGTTGGGAGCCAGCAGTCCTGGATTGTGAGAGAGATCCCAGATTGGCAAGGGTGCAGGCTAGGCTGTGGGACACCCCTGCTGCACAAATTTCATGCACCAGGCCTCTAATGTACATATACATAAAAGCCTAAGAGATCATTATGATAGGCTGACCAGCCAATCAGCCATTATCTATGATGCATACTGACCACCAGGGTGCAGACACTCTATGCAGGAGCTTCCCCCTGGAGGTCAGTGCACTCCCACAGCCAACCTCTCATGGCCGGCCAACCTCCTACAGTCCCTCCCCCCAGCTGGCCAGCCCCAATTGGCTCTGATCACCAGCCAGGCTAAGAGATTCCAACTGTACACGAATTCGTGCACCAGGTCTCTGGTACAATAATAACTGAAAATAAGATTTCCCAAGCACAATTATTATAAAGTATTTGGAATTTGGTGCTTTTCACACATTGTCCCCATGGTTGTGGCAATTATACATCTTTACAGAGTGGCCATTTCTAGTCAACCTAACCCCAAAGTCATACCATCATCTAACTAAAAATAGACCATAGTGATAATGATAACTCCCTGTCTGCTCTGCAGAAACTTTACATTAAAACTTTATGGTAATTTAGTTCACTATCTCCTGTCTTGAAATAACATCAAACTTTTAAGTTTATTTTGCGTATAAAAGAATGTGCCTTTCTGGGACACTGAGAGTTTCCCATGCTCTGTAACTGGAGTCCTATCCCAGAAGATCTGGCCAGCAGCCTGCTCCCATTTGAGACAGGAGAGAGGTTGGGTTTGACTTCTTCATGGGGTTCCTGGCTTCCCGATAAAAGACCATCCTCAAAGGAAATATATTTCCACCTTATAGGAAGGAAGAAGGCATATTCCTTTTCCAAGTGAGAGGCATCTGGAGCTATGGCAATTACATTCTGCTCCAAACCTGAGGCTGCCTTTTTTTTCTTTTATAAATAGACCCCAAAAAAAGTTATAATAATTTTTCTCTTGATGCCTTCTCAGAACCTGGGCATAAGATGATGACCACAAGATATTATCACAAAATGCCCTGAATTCAGGGTGGCCATTTCTATTCAACCTAACCCCAAAGCCATGCCATCATCTAACTAAAAAAAGACCATAGTGATAATAATTCACTGCTGCTCTGTGGAAACTCCACATTCTCACCAGATGTCTGAGGCAGCTGTTGGAAGGCACTCATTTCCCACTCCCGAGGTTTCTAGGCAGAGGACATCCTTTGGAGAAGCATGGGGCTGCCTCACTCTCTCTCCCCTGGGAGGTAGAGACTGATCTGAGCCGGGAGCTTGGGCTAGTGAACTGAGCAGCACAGCTAAGCTCCTTCCTTCTTCTGTATTGTTGGGGTCTGCTTCCTTGCATGTACTTTAGGCTGTTCTTGATTGTGAAGTAAATTATGCAGGCTTTGTCATTACAGGCGAGCAGAGGGTTGTGGTTTCCCAACACTGCCTTTAAGGGATGAAGAGATCTTTTAATCCTGAGGATAGAAATCAGGATTTCCACTCTTTTCATGTTTCTTCATCTTCTTCTCCCAATGCTCTATCAATAATGAGGCTGACATTTTGTTCTTCATCTGCCTGTTTCCACTTCCTATCTCAATGGTTCTGAACTCCCATGTAAAACAGGGCTAAAAATACATTGACCTCCTTGTATGGCAGCAGTCTCCAAAAGGAGTGGGTTCTAGGAACTGGTTCTCGGCCCCCACAAGGTAGCATCCATTTTTCTCTTTCCACCTCAATGATGAAGTCTTTAGTCCTGGCAAATATCAAGAACATCTGCGATGCCCCCAGGGTCACAACCTCTTTAACCAAAGGTACTGCTCTGGCTGTTGTTGGTTGGCATCAAAGCTGTAAATGCCTGAAAGCCAGGACAGTGCTGTCTATACAAAGGGCCTTCTCCATTGTTGCTAGTGGCACTATCTCCTCTATCAACAAAGCTGCTGACACCTTGGGCTCTCAATGTCCCATAGATTCAACTTATGACCCCCATATATCCTTCTTCTTGGGACCATGGCGTGAACACGTGAGGACAAGACTGAAGAACAACCTGAGAGAAATACTTCATGCTGCCCAGTACATAAATGTTAAGAGTGCCGCTCAATGAATTTTATGTATGAGTATACCTGTGTAATGTCATCAAGAGAAATTCCAAACCTGAAGAAAGGGTTATTTGAGTCAAGGCTGAGGGCCAGACCTGGAAGTAAAATCTCAAAGGATTGAGCTGCTGCTCTGGGGAGCAGCAGTTTTGCAGCTCCTTTTATATATTAGGATCAAAGGAGAAGGTACAAGGAAGGTTCCATGAAATCCATTGGTGATAGATCAGGGAGGTGGGAGAAAGCAAAAGTGGGGAAATTTCTAGACTGGATAAACAGCAAAATGGAGACATACATATATCTCTTACTTTGGCTAGTGCAGGACAATTAACATTTAACACACATAGTTTACAGAAGTATGGGGGTAAAAGATAATGAGGAATGTTGGTGTAGTCTCACCCAGTATGGGGGTGTTTCTCTCTGGAGGTCTGGAGAAGAGCTCATTCTGACATTTGAAGTATGTTATCCTAGTTTCACAAAAACAATGGATAGTGCTTACTCAAGGTAAAGATTAATCTATGATGATAGGCCTAAGACCTGTCTTCCCATTGTAACCTGCTCAGTTAGGAATTTTTATGACCAGAGCATACCATATGGTTGACTTCAGTTATTTAGCTTGTCAGGCCTGCCAGGTAGCACCCTTTTTACTCATAACAATGACCACCAGGTCGAAACAGAAAACAATTTCAGCATTCCAGGAGATCCCTCTCCTGCTTCCTCATAACTCAGATCTTCCCTGGCACAAAGGTAATCATAATCCTGATTTCTATCACTGTAGATTGGTTTTGCCTGTTCTTGAACTTAATGTAAATGGAATAAAATATTTATTCTCTTGTCATTTATGTGAAATTCATTCATGGTGTTGCATACATCTGTAGTTTGCCTATTGTGTGCAATGCCACCATTTTTACTCCACTAGAGGCCTGGTGCATGAAATTCGTGCATGGGGGTGTGTGTCCCTCAGCTCAGCCTGCACCCTTTCTAATTTGGGAACCCTCGAGGGCTGTCTGACTGACTGATCGGGGCCTAAATGGGTAGTCAGACATCCCTCTCACAATCCAGGACTGCTGGCTCCCAACCATTTGCCTGCCTTCCTGCCTGATTGCCTGATTACCCCTAACTTCTTCTACTTGCCAGCCTGATCACCCCCTACCCATTCCCCTGACAGCCTGATTGATGTCTAACTGCTCCCCTGCCGGCCCTATTGCCCCTAACTTCCCTCCCCCCCTATTGCCCCTAACTTCCCTCCCCTGCAGGCCTGGTCCCCCCAACTGCATCCCCTGCTGGCCTGGTTGCCCCTAACTGCCCTCTTCTGCTGACCCGTTCACCCCTAACTGCCCTCCCCTGCTGGCCTGGTTGCCCACTGTAGGTGCAATGTGGCCCCCTAGGAAGACACATGGACATTCTTTTTTTAAAAAACATATTTTATTGATTTTTTTACAGAGAGGAAGGGAGAGGGATAGAAAGCTAGAAACATCAATGAGAGAGAAACATCGACCAGCTGTCTCCTGCACACCCGCCACCGGGGATGTGCCTGCAACCAATGTACATGCCCTTGACCAGAATTGAACCTGGAACCCCTCAGTCCGCAGAATGATGCTCTATCCACTGAGCCAAACTGGTTTCGGATGGACATTTTTTAGATTGTTGTTGGCTGGGCCCGGGACATTGGCAGAGTCATGTCAGTTGCACCTCCGCCCTGGAAGTGCAGAGGTGTTGTCAGTTCCTGGTTTGCCTTTGTCTGGGTTCCAGAAGAGGGCTTTGAGATGTGGAACCTGTCTGACACCAGAGAGGAAGGAGTGGCTGGGACCTGGGCCCTCCCAGGCTCCTTTGGTCTTGGGTTTTCTTGTGAAATTCCCTTGTGTATTGGAGAATGAATAGATGTGCTGTTCATTGTTCAATGAATAGATAGATGTGGCTCACGTGAGTCGTCTGTCTCTCCAGCAGAGGAGGTCAGCGACCCACCTGGGACCCAGCTTAAATCTATTTTTGCGTCAACTATCTTCATTTCATTATTTCTCAGTCCTCAGAAGCCTCTACAAAGAACCAATTTCATCTCTTTCTGTGCTGGCCACAGAAAAGGGAGATCCCCACCGCATCAGGCCCTGCAGCCCACAACTGTCCTCCCCTGTTGGCCATCTTGGGGTGGCCATCTTATGTCCACATGGGAGCCAGCCATCTTTGATCACAGAAGGGCAGCCATCTTGTGTGTAGGAGTGATGGTCAATTTGCATATCACCTCTTTATTAGATAGGTCTAGAGACCCGGTGCATGAAATGTGTGCATGGGGGTGGGGGGTGTCCCTCAGTCCAACCTGCACCCTCTCCAATCTAGAACCCCTTGAGGGATGTCTGATGGCCCATTTAGGCCCATCAGACATCCCTCTCACAAGCCAGGACTGTTGGCTCCCAACTGCCCTCTCCTGTAGGCCTGGTCTCCCCCAACTGCCCTACCATGCAGGCCTGGTCCCCCCAAACTGCCCTCCCCTGCAGGCTTGGGTCCCCCTCAACTGTCCTCCACTTCAGGCCTGGTTCCCCCACCCCCAACTGCCCTCCACTGCAGGTCTGGTCCCCCCTCAACTGCCTTCCACTGCAGGCCTGGTCACCTCCAACTGCTCTCCCCTGCAGGCCTGTCCCCCACAACTGTCCTCCTCTGCTGACCTGGTCTCCCCCAACTGCCCTCCTCTGCCAGCCCAGTCACCCCTAACTGCCCTCCCTGCTTTCCTGATCAGCCACAACTGCCTTCCCAAGCTGCCCAGAGGCCCAGAGCTGCTGGGGCCATGCAAAACGCCTGTGACGTCATCATTACTCTAATACTGCTGGCAGCATGGGAGAACAGCAGGTCATCTTCAAAAATGTGCTCTGCAGCCGTCCATAAACCAGCTGCTTATATACCCTAGGACAAAGATTACACGGAAACGTAGGGATTATAGGCTTGGGAAAGTAGGCTATGCAGGCTGGGCTGGGACTCATTGTTTGGGCAACAAGGTTGTTCATCTTTCCATGATAATCAGCAGTTCTTGAATGAGAAAGGTTGACTCCCAGCTCCAAGGTACGCCGGTTCCCAGCGGGTACAGCTCCCAGCCAGATAAGAATGTCCTTTTTTTAATCAACACCAGGCAAGCATGGCTAACAGAGCATGATTACTATTTCCCACAACCACAGCTAGTCCCCAATATTCTATTTTTGCTCCTAACAGTTAGTCTCAGGTAAACTAGTTTCTCTTGTGCGCAGGTCTAGTTAAAAAAGAAGAAGAATGATCTAGCTTATTTCAAAATGGTTTCTTTTCCTCTCTCCATACCTAAAAGCATGAGGGGATATTTATATTCACCGTGAGAACTTCGTAGAACTAAAGAGACTCACAGCTTTTACTGGAGCTAAAACTCACAAGTGTGTCCTTCCCCCATCACTGGGCCCCTCTAGGATTTTTAAGTCTCAGACTTGTCCACATTGAGCCTTCAGCAGTTCGTCAGCTACAGTTGAGGTTTTCTAATCTTGGTACTGGTTCCCACGGAGGTTTCTGCTCATGAACTTCAGCTCCAATAAAAGCTGAGAGTCTCCGTATTTGCCTGTCTGTCTCTCTAATTTTAGAGATACGGGTTTGCCCTGTGATTCACCTCACCGACGTATCTAAGAGTTGTCTTATTTTTCTGTTCTGATCAGCTTGTTACTTGTCGTTAGGATAGAGTCGTTACTGTAGGTAGCTAGGTAGTAATAAGAAAGGAAGCAAAGGAGATCGGACATTGTTGAGATTAATGGGCTGGGAAGTTTCAGCTTCACACACACTCCAGGGAATCACAGCATTGCCCCCAATGAATTAACACCCTCCCCTGGTCCCCTCCGGTACCAGATTGTTGGGGGAGTAAGGGGAAGTAAGCACATGACAACTTAAGTCAAAACAGTGCAAGGGAGGTGCTTGACCACAAAGGCCTGTCAGTCATTGGTCACGGGGTAGACACCTGTGAAAGCTTTGGAAGTTGATTGGTTATTTTGAAAAAGCTGCTAGTTCTTCCCATGCCCAAGATAATATAAACCCAGATCAACAAAGAAGCTCTCTCTCTTGCTGGGTGACCAGCGCTTACCCAATGCACTCATGCATACTCTCTACAGAGCCATGTGGCCTTAGCAACCATGTGACTGACAGTGCGTCATGTGGACTCCAAACACAGACTCCAGGGGGAACCTGGATACCGCAGCACAGCAACGAATTGCAGCCGGGAACAGACGCTGCACTGGATGAAGCTTTAATACAGCATAGGATCTCTCTCTGGCCCAAGTTTCCCATGGAGGATGGGACATTGGGGACCCAAGAGGGGGTACTCTTTCATTCTGCATTGAGCACCCAAATAAATGTTACCTCTGGACCTTATTCTCCCTTGTAGAGCCCCGAAAATGCTTTTTCTTGCAGCACCACCAGGACCCCACTTCCACTAGCAGCAGAGTGATAACTCCCAACTTCCTTAGGTGCCAGACCAGAAATGGGATATACACTTATTTCTGTCCCCTAGGAATAGAATTTCTGGGTCATGAAGTATGTTTGTTCATGTTGCTAAAGAGCTTTCCAAAATGGTTGTACCAATACACACTACCTTCAGAAATGAAAAAGAGGTCTCCACACCCTCCCTAGCTCTTGGGACTGCTAATGGTTTCATCTTTGCCATGCTGTGTGGGGCCCTCATTGTGCACAGTGCCATGTAGGGGTATCTCATTGTGTGCAATGACTAATGATGCCGCACACACTTTCATTCCATGCTGTATTTAACTTTTATTTCAGTCCCTTTGTTTTAGACTTATCTGAAACTTTTCTTGCTTTCTGAGGTTGACTCTGAAATATATATGGCTCATATTTCCCCTTTCCCTTATTTCTATTGCTATTTGCCTGCTCTGCCCATTGAGTCCTGCACCAGCATCTGGGATACTCAAGCCTACCAACCACCATGAGGGTAGTTAAGAAAGAACTAGCCCTGGAGCATTGTACTGTGCACTTAAAGGGTGTGGGTTCAACGCCAGGCCACATCCCTAGGTTGGAGGTTTGATCCCCCATTGGGGCATGTGTATGAGGCAATGAGCAATGTTTCTCTTGAACATCAATGTTTTTCTCTCTCCCTATTTCTCTCTCAAATCAATAAAAACATATACTCAGGTGAGGATTCAAAAAAGAAATAAAGAAAGAACTAAACACCAACACTTTCTTCCTACAATAACCCACACCCTCGAACTTCCCACCAAAGCTCTCACTATGTCTGATGATGCCCATTTCTCTTGGGGAGAATGGCATTACCTCAGGCAGGGGCTCTGCCACACTTATGTAAATTAAGGGAATAATTAAAAATGTCAAAATTTCATTCTATGGATTTTTATTGAACAGAAAATGCCAGAGATATGACTAGGACATGACTATGGGTTTCTTCTAAAAGACAACTCAAATTTTCAGTTCACAGAGATTCCAAAACCAAAATTTAACTAGTGACTCTCCAACTGCTGCCATGGAGAGGTCATTAAGAAGCCACAGGTCAGCCGAAACTGGTTTGGCTTAGTGGTAGAGTGTCGGTCTGCGGACTGAAAGGTCCTGAGTTCGATTCTGGTCAAGGGCATTTACATTGGTTGCGGGCACATCCCCAGTAGGGGGTGTGCAAGAGGCAGCTGGTTGATGTTTCTCTCTCATCGACGTTTCTAGCTCTCTATCTCTCTCCCTTCCTCTCTGTAAAATATCAATAAAATATATTTAAAAAAAAGAAGCCACAGGTCTGTTAAAAGCTTTTGAAAAATGGAAGTTGTCTTCTACAGTATGCTAATAAAACCATATCTTTGTCTAGGAATGATTTTGATTTTAGAACGTTAATAAAAGTAATAGAGAAACTTAGTTCGGAGTGAAATTTCCAATTGCAAGTACAGTAGGTTCTAGAACAACTTCATTTAATGCCATGTCATCACAATGTTGAGGAAAATAATGGGTTCTGGTCGGGGTCACTGTCTGTGTGGAGTTTGCCTGGTTTCCCCATGTCTGCATGGATTTTCTGGGGACTCTAGTTTCCTCCCAAATCCAAAAAATGTGCACATTATGTAAATTGGGGTGTCTAACTTGTCCCAGAAAGTGAGTGTGGGTATGTGAGGCATCCTGTGAGGAAGGGTGTCTGTCCCATCTTGCCCCCTGAGCTGCCAGGAGAAACCCCGAACTGGAATAAGCGGTTTGAAAAAATATTATCTTACTGGTTTTCATTAATCTTTCTTAAATGTATATAAAGCTCACATTTATTTCAAAGTTTAATAAGGTTTAAGGGTCTTTATTTAGAAGTTTGCTGATATTTTTGGGACTAGAAATTTGCTGTAGTAACATAAATCTTGTTTATATCAATTAGCCTTTGGTAAATTGGTTCTGTTACACATCATTTCGCTTAAAATCATGGTTCCCAAGAACAGTAGACAATGTTAAGAGAGGACTTGTACTCAGGCTACTGCTGGTTACTGTGTTGATATCCATTATTTGAGAAAACTAAAAGTTACACATTACCCACAGCTGATTATGATAAAAACCATAAATATTACCAGAGAGTGGTGGCTTAATTTGGAATTAATAAGTTGAAAGAGATAGAAGATACCATGAGTTTTGAACTTGAGTTAGCAAAATTTTTTTAAAAGCTTGATTCTTTATTTGAAGACCGTTTTCAATTGTAAACTGCTCAAATTTCTTCTGTATAGAATTGAACCAATTTCTAGATAAAAAATTAAAGAATTAGTTTCAAGTCTGTCCACAGAAATCAATCATTATGCATCGTTGAAATATAAAAAAATATTATTTTAAAGGTTGAAATTAAACCTTAAGGTTTTTTTTGTTTTGTTTTGTTTTTAGCATTTAAATTCTAGCACTGCTTTCCCAAAGTGAATTTTAAAACAGATTCTCAAACAACCTGGGGATCTTGTTAACTGTAAATTCTGATTCATTAGGTCTGGGGTGAGGCCTGAGATTTTGCATTTTAACAAATTCTCAAGAAATGCCAATACTACTGGTCTACAGATCACACTTTGAGTAGCAAGGGTCGGTGACCCCTGATGAGCCCTCATTATTTATGAAAACACAGCTGGGAATGGTACTGAAGGTAATGTGTTGCAACAGGAAGAACAATGCCCAAGTATCAAATGACATTAGTTCAAGTTTAAGTCCTGCCAGTTGCTAGCTGAGCATTCTTAAATAAATTAATGCAATGATTCTGAGCTTAAGTTTCCTTACCTATTATATGTATGTAATACCTACCTTACCTAGCTCAAAATACAGTGAAATTTCTTCTTGCTTGAAGGTTAGGTTCTAAATAAATGTGTAAGGCATAAATGTATGTATATGTGGATGTATATGTAATGTATATGACATATATGTATATGCTTGGAAGTACCTTTACATCTTCCATTAAGTACATCATTTAAATAAACCCAACACAGGTAAGTAGAGGTTTTGCATCCTCGTCTACATGGAGATCTCTTCCTAGACTGTTGGCATCATGGTTTGTTATAACATCTTTCAGTCCCAATGAGGTTCAGATTCCCTTCCATCACCAAGAAGGGGTGGAGAGTACAGTAATAGTTCAAATCGCCTAAGGATTTCCCCACCCCCCACCATCCTCAAAGACAGAGTAATTTCAAATTAACTTCCAAATACATTAGTGTAAACTGCTGTATTCTTTTTCAGAAAGAGTAATCCACGACATTCACTTATAAACAGAAACTTAAATGGCAACAGATGTTTCCCTTTCTGAAACGGTTCTTGAATTCATTGACAGACCTTTGGCTAAACTGATGAATTAATTTGTTCAGGCCAGATTTCATAAATCCTCTAATAATTCTTCCCTTTACACATATTGACTTGATTTTTGAGATCTACAGCATGTGGTTTAAACGTTTTAACCTTTACTACTTTAATCAACTAACATTTATTTCAAGATTGGATGATGACCGACCATTGAAAGATACAGTTAACTGAAAAAATAAAGCCTAATTTGTCAGTTAAATAAATCCGGGTATCTAAATAATAAGTAGAAATCAATCTGTGTCATGGAATTTTGAAATGTTTGGCAGCTTTGCTGAAACCGGTTTGGCTCAGTGGATAGAGTGTTGGCCTGTGGACTGAAAGGTCCCAGGCTTGATTCCGGTCAAGGGCATGTACCTTGGTTTCGGGCACGTCCCCTGTAGGAGCTGGTCGATGATTCTCTCTCATCGATGTTTCTAACTCTCTATCCCTCTCCCTTCCTCTCTGTAAAAAATCAATAAAATATATATTTTTAAGAAAGAATAATGAAATGTTTGGCAGCTTTGATGTAACCCTTTCTCTTCCAGGGCCACGTCGATGATGAATTTCTGGGCATCGCTACCAAGCTTGGAAATGCACATTGTTGCCACCCTTAGATGATTTAGCATGGCTGCATACAGGCCGGTTTTTAACTACACAAGCAGATTTATTTATGAAGTGTTAGACTCTTCTTTCATTAATACGTGAAAGCTAAGTACCAATTTAGCATGGTTCAAATCAGCCTTTAATGCAAAACTCAGCAGAGCTATTAAAAATTTAGTCTTCTTAACTCACTACACTAAACTTGAGATGAACATTGCTTACTATAAACAAGTTTAAGATCAACTTTGGTAAAATATTTCAAAGAGTATATATAAACATTTTAAAGAAATGTTTATAGAAAACTTGATTTCTAGAGCCTAATTCACCAAATGTCGTGGTTCTTTGTGTGTGTGTGTGTGTGTGTGTGTGTGTGTGTGTGTGTGGTTAATTCTAAAAGGGCAATAGGACATCCAGTGGATCACCTACTTGTTATAACAAGAATGGGTTTAAGTTGGTAACATTTCTTTTTATATGAGCACTCTTCTGTCTAGTATTCCCATCTGATTATTACAGTGACACTGGTCATAATTTTAAGATAAAATGCCTTCTGTGTATTGGGAAGGTCATGCCTATGACTGTCCTAATCTTAGGTTAGTTAGATGTAAGACAGAGGATAAAATACACAAGATAGTGTTTCTCAAACTTGAATGTATACTAGAATTATCTAGAGGCCTAGTTAAGACACATTGCTCCAGGGTGTCAATGGGAAAAGGACCCTTTCAACAAAGGATGCTGGGAAAACTGGATATCCATATGCAAGAGAATGAAGCTGTACCTTACCTTACACCATACAGAAAAATAACTTAAAATGAAATAAGAACCTAAACATAGAAACTAGAACTATGAAACTCATAGAAGAAAACAGAAAACTAAAACTAAGAAAACTCTTAGAAAGCTTCATAACATTAGATTTGACAATGATTTCTTGGACATGACATGAAAAGCCCAGGAAAGAAAATGAAAAAGTAGGTAGAACTTCATAAAAATTAGAAACCTTTGTGCATCAAAGGCTACTATCAGGATAGTGAAAAAATAACCCACAACATGGGAGGAAATTTTGCAAATCACATCCTGTATAATAAAAGGCTAATATGCAAATTGTTTCCTCTACAGGTGTGTGGGGGCTTCGGGCCAGCTTGCCAACTGCCCATAGCCCCTCTGTCTGGCCAGCCCCTCCCCTGATCTCCCCCCCTCCCACCCTGATCAGAGTGGGCTGGCTGGATCCCACCCATGCACGAATTCATGCACCAGACCTCTAGTATCTGATAAGGGATTAATATTCAGACTATATAGAGAACTCATAAAACTCAACAACAAAAACTTAACCACCTGATTAAAAAATGGACAAAGGCTTGAATAGACATTTCTTCAAAGAAGATATACCAATAGTCAATAGCACATGAAAAGATGTTCAGGATCACTAATGATTAGGGAAATGTTAATCAAAACTACAGTGAGATATCAATTCACACCCATTATAATGGCTATTATTTAAAAAACAAGGAAAACAAGTATTGGCAAGGAAGTGGAGAAATCAGAACACTTATACATTGTTGGTGGGAATGTAAAATAGTGCAACCACTGTGAGAAACAGTTTGGCAGTTATTGAAAGAGTTAACATGAATTACCACATGATCCAACAATTAATATATACATACTCAAAGAATTGAAAACAGAGACTCAAACATATACTGTACACTTATGTTAACAGCAGTGTTGTTCACAAGGGCTAAAAGGTGGAAACAACCCAAATGTTCATCAACTGATCAATGACTAAACAAGATGTGGTAACTACATACAATGGACTATTATTCAGCTATAAAAAAAGAATGAAATGTAGATACATCCTATAACACAGATGAACTCTGAGAAGATCATGCTAAGTGAAATAAGCCAGACACAGAAAGACAAATATTATATAATTTCATTCATATGAGTTACCTAAAACAGGAAAATTCATAGAGAGAGAAAGTAGGATAGAGATTATCAGGGACTTGGAAGTGGGATAGGAGAAATCAGGGTTATTGTTTAATGAGTACAGAATTTCTATTTGGAATAATGAAAAAGTTCTGGAGAGGCATGGTAGTAATGATTGCACAACAATGTTAATGCACTTAATGTCAATTAAGTGTATATTATACAAGTGGTTAAAAGAGGAAATTTATATTATGTATATTTTACCACATAAAAACAACAACACAGATTCCTGGGCCCTATCCCAGAGTTTCTGAATCTTTAGATTTGGGTTGAAGCCAGAGAATTTACATTTCTGACAATTTCCCAGGTGATGCTCAAGATAATGGCCTAGAACCCGCACTTGAAGAACTCTCCTTTAAAGACTGATTCTTCTTACCCAACAAGAAAAGAAATTCAAAAGAAGATTTAAAAAAAAAAGATTTCAAATTGTGGGCCAACTTTGAATGAAGGTAGTAGGTGTCTGAAACTCAGTGTTAAGAAGGATTCTTTATTTAAAAATACATTTTTTAAAGTTTATTTCAGAGAGGAAGAGAGAGGGAGAAAGAGAGAGATGGAAATGTCAATGATGAGAGAGAATCATTGATTGGCTGCCTCCTACATGACCCCTACTGGGAACTGAGCCCACAACCCAGGCCTGTGCCCCAACAGGGGATTGAACCATGACTTCCTGGTTCATAAGTTGACACTCAACCACTGAGTCACGCTGGTTAGGTGAGAAGGATTCTGGAATCGTGCCCAGGCCCGGTGGTGAAAGTCTCAGCACAGAGCAGCAATGTCCACCATAGGCAGAGGAGGAGTGACCGACAGCACACATGCCACGTATGTGTCACCCACAGATTGACGGTTTTCGTCTTGTTCTTATGGTATCCATTTTACATGCTCAATTTAATTACTGTCACAGAATTATATCTCTCTGATGGAAGGCTATGGGAAAGGTATAGGTAAAGTGGCCTAGCCAGGGTGTTAGGTCTTACATTTTGGTGAGGGTGGGATGGGGAAATAGAGGAGGCGATGAGAGAATTGGAATAAAGAGAAGAAGGCACAAGGACAACAACTGACAGAATCGAGTTGGGGAAAAGAGTAGGCAATAGGAAAGTATGTGCAAAATTTCCTTGTGGATTCTCAAGTACTCAATTAATAACAGACCGCAGCTTGAGAACTGGGTTGAAGACTAAAAGCTGTGAGGGGGGTAAGGGTGGGCAATGCATTTTTCAGGCACCAGCCTCATCACTTGCTCAGCTCAGAGTCTCTCAGGCATGGCTTTTCTTAGGCAAGTTGTACCAGAAGCCTGGGTTCCATCTGGAATTCCAGAACTCTCCGTGATTTGAATATGGCCAAGAGAACACATGTGGTCCACAGGCTGCGTTTTTTGCCACCCACAACTTTGGGCCACATTTATAGGAGCCAGTGAGAGAATCAAACTGCTGAGTCAGAATAAAATCTAACACTTTAAAAAAATATTATCCAAATAGACAGCCATACATGTTGCCATATTAAGCAGGAGAGTCATCCCATTAACAATAATCTATTGAGACACAAAAGGCATTTACAGCACAAATTATGTTATAAATAGAGGTAAAGCAGACAGGAATGTGAAGTCAGGAGTCATAAATTTTGCTGCAAGCTCAAGCTCTATAAAAAAAATGCATTCACCTCTCAGTACAGCTTGGTTTAACAATATTTCTCTAGTATCTACTAGGCACTTAGATAGATGGTGTATGAATAAGATCAAGCATCTGACTTGAAAGTACTTAAAATCTAATGCAGGGGATAAGGTGAATACATAAATCAATAAATGCATGACATGGTATTAAAGATGCTATAATGAAAGACAAGCAAAACATTGACCAAGATTAAAAAACAAAAACAAACAAACAAAAAAACCACAGTAAGCTATTAACTTATCCAAAATCAATTAGAGTACACTTAGCACCGTCAGCTCCCAAACAAAATAGGCATTTAATAAATGGAATTTTTTTAAAGTAAACTAAATGACCATATCTTTACCCAGGCCTAAACAGTCTGATAATGGCCTAATTTATTCACTCTTTTTAAAAAATATATATATTTTATTGATTTTTTACAGAGCGGAAGAGAGAGGGATAGAGAGTTAGAAACATCAATGAGAGAGAATCACCAATTAGCTGCCTCTTGCACACCCCCCACTGGGGATGTGCCCGCAACCAAGGTACATGCCCTTAACTGGAATTGAACCCGGGACCTTTCAGTCCACAGGTTGATGCTCTATCCATTGAGCCAAACCGGTTTTGGCTAATTTATTCACTCTTAATTTGCATATTAGACCACTATCTACTGCTGTGCCATAAAACACACTTAGATTACTGCATTGAGAACTATGAAATGGCCCTAGCTGGCGTGGCTCAGGTTGGCATTGTCCTGTGCACGGAGAGGTTGCCAGTTTCATTCCCAATCAAGGCACATGCCTAGTTGCAGGCTTCCATCCCTAGTAGAGGGTATGCAGAGGCAGCTGGTCAATGTTTTGCTCTTATATCAATAGTTCTCTCTCCCTCTCCCTCTCCCTCTCCCTCTCTCTCTCTCTCTCTCTCTCTCTCTCTCTCACACACACACACACACACACACACACACACACACACAGAATTATGAAGTGCTTTAAGTCCCGGGCTCCTCAGGTGGAAGATGAACAACTTTGGTACTGTCTCAAAATAAAAACATAAGCCAAAGAAGGTTTAAGTAGAAGAGGACTTGAGAGAGCCCTAAGTAGAAACATGGCTAAGGAGAAGTTAAAATCTGTATGTAGGGTCAGCAGAGTTCAAGGCAATGCTCGTGTACTATTAACCGGTAAGACTCGCGTTTGCTTCTCCCAGAGGATAATGGAACAATTCTCAAGAGCGGACTGTAACAAGTTCTACACACCATGTATGAGTCAGTTCTCTGTTCGCATCCAGTTCCTGTCACCCTCATATTGGGCACGCCGACCCACTTTGCAGGGGGCTGAGATGGGATGTCTCTGAGGGCTGGGACCCCTTCGCTCTGCACCCGGAGGGCAGCCCTGCAGACCCGCTTCCTGTGCTCGGCAGTGCAGAGCCCACATTGCAGAGGAAAAGGAAAAGGAGTCGAGCCTCTTGGAATTTCTTGGCAGTGGAAAACATTTTTTAAAGGAAGTGACTTCAAGGCAGTGACCCAAAAGTTATGAGGTTCTAAATGTGTTTTAGCAACTTTTTTTAAGAAAAAGACTAAAAACTGATTAATTTATTTCTGTTCTTCTGAAAAATAACCATGAATATGTTATGGTTCTTAATCTTAATTAATTTCACTAAATACATAAGCAAGCAAAAAAAGTCCAGGTGGAACTAATACAGCAAATAGAATGAATGGAGAGAAAGCAGGCCTTTTGGAAGAATATGATAGAATGTTCAAATACAGGATTTTATTATCTGCTTTACTGTTTTTATAATAGTAAATTATGATTCCTATCACTTTTCTGTTTACAGCATCTGTTTACAGAAGTATTTAGTGCATTACTACTTGACAGATAAGTGAAAGTCTTAGTAACTAACATAATAATATCACATCTTACCATGCAATGAGTTAGGTAATAGTAAGGCATCCCTTCAGCCACTGACCAGTGTCCACACCTACTGAAATTACCTGTTTCTCTGGAATTTATTTTCGGTCTCAGACTGTGTGGCCCCAGAAGTAGACCCAGGAGCAGATTTGAGTGCAAGCAGTTTCCTTAGGAGGTATAGGGAGTGGTGTGCTGGCGTCGGCCGCTCTGCTCCCTGCTGACTGTGCACCTCTCTTCTCGGGTTGGTGGCGTCACACTGACAGCTGGGGAGAGTGTTTAGACCACCGTGACCAGCCAGTGCTGGGCATCAGGGCTGCGGTGTTTTTGCTTCGTTTTCTTTGTCTTGTGAGCACCAGTTACTGGTGCACCATTGGTATAAGAAACAGAGTGGAGCAGAGCAGTAAGGAAGGGAAGAGACGGTAAACAGTTAAGGACACATTGTGAAGCCTGCTGCCTCTGGAATTAAGCTGGAGTTTAATTCTGTGCAGAAGCTGTGGGAAATAGTACAGGGCCCACTGCAAAGGTACAACCGTACAAAGGGGTAGCCACTGCTGAGGGCTGGGGAAGCGGGGGTATTTATGCTCCAGCTGCAACCTGTCATTGTAAAGGCTGTGGGGTCAGGGGTGGCTGGCTCCCCCTGGCACTTCTGCCCCTGTGGGTGGGGGGCCGTGGCCACATCCTCAGAAGGAGACGAGGCCCCCAGCTGTCGGAATGTGGCAGGCCACCACTGAAGTGACAGGACCCTTTAGGACACCAACAGCACCTGCTATGATATCTTTGCCTACAAAATGAAAATAAAAACATCTACCAACTCATCTCACATGAACTTAATGGAAATATTCTAACACAAAATATAGATACATATGTTCTTTTATATAAAGTACTTGACATTCCTAAGAGAAAGGCAACCTATTCATTTATTATATTATTATTGTTCTAAAAACGATAATGAATAATAATAACCCACCAATCTAGAAAAAATAATTCCTTAACAGAAAATATACTTTATTTTATTATTATTTTTTTAAAATAAATAAATGTCACTGCTGGTGGCCAGCAATTTGTGAAGCTGAAATTGCTAGGCACATAGAATACAATTTGGGGCCTAGGCACAGGCCTCTACCATTACCTTCTCATGGGACTATTTTGATCCCTAACATGTCCCTCATTGGTTCCTCACTGGGTTTGGAGCATGAAAGGCCCTGGTGATGATTAAGTAAGTCCTTTAAATTATATAAAAGCCTAAGCGACCGGTCAACTGGCCAACCGGCTGACCGGCTGACAGCTATGATGCACCCTGACCACAAGGGGGCAGATGCTCAATGCAGGAGCAGAAGCCATAGGCATGAAAACATGGAACAGATTGATGATCTAAGAGGGAAGGGGCGAGGGAGGAGGGCCTGTCCCTGACATAGCACTGCCAGGGGCAGACCATAGTGTTTTAAAGTAGTTGAGTGGCAACTGACCCTAAAATGCTTCAGTTACTTTCTTCCTAATGCCTGAAATTCTACTGTTATTTCTTGGGCTCAAAATAGAAATCCCCTTAGCGACTGTAAGCAACTGAGCCTTAACAACAAATTAATGGTTTATGGGTGAGAGAAGGCAGAGGAGAGGAATGGACTCTGAGATAGGAGATAGATAAGACACGGGATCCCTGGAAGGTCTGTGTGGTCTAAGAGAGAGGATAAAAGGAAGACCAATAGGAAAGAAGAAACATACCATGAAGTAGGTGTGGGCATATGTTCGAAAATGGCCTAAGGCAATTTGGCAGTGCACCACTCTTAGGTTCCATTAGGTCTAAGGCAGTGTTTCCCAAACTTTTGACATATGTGTACCCCTTCTATAATTTTCATAACGCTGAGTACCCCTCGTCAAAAAAAGGATGTATTTTAATAACAATAATGATATATTTATTTTTTATTTTTTTGGTACATACACAAAATAATTATAAACGAAAAATAAAATTAGCCATAATAAAACATAAAGAAAAGTTATATTATAAATAACATTTATTTGCACACCAGACCATTTCACGCCTCATAAGACTGTCTTGGCTTGACTCATGACAACGTAGAATTAGGAGCAGCTAAGCATGGTGCAGTGCATATCCCCACCAAATTCTTCCCGTACCCCTGGGGGTAGGCGTACCACACTTTGGGAAACACTGGTCTAAGGTAACAATAGCTGAGAGAACTTTCTGTGGGTGAGGGTTAGTGAATTACCTACAACCTCACTATCAGGTTATAATGAAAGGAAATCTCAGCAAATTCAACTACCTTACAAACCAAGCACATATTCTCAGGTAAGTGGGCCCCAAACACTTCTTCTTTTTAAAAAAATATATTTTATTGATATTTTATAGAGAGGAAGGGAGAGAGATAGAGAGCTAGAAACGTCGATGAGAGAGAAACATTGACCAGCTGCCTCTTGCACACCCCCTACCGGGGATGTGCCCGCAACCAATGTACATGCCCCCGACCGGAATTGAACCTGGGACCTTTCAGTCCTCAGACCGATGCTCTACCACTGAGCCAAACTGGTTTCGGCAACACTTCTTTCTTATCACCTGTTTCATAAACTGCACAAAGTCCCAGATTGCTACCCTCTGACCACTACATTGCATGAAGAGGATCACTTGAGAAAAATGTGACAATATTCACAGCAAGATTCTGTCAAGTTTACTATTGCACTCATTGGAACTTTTAAGCAATTGTTGGACACAGGACTGTTCAGGGTCCAAGTGTGGTCACTATGGCAGAGGGTGCACAGACTATAGAATCATTTGATTCTTCATTCAAGGGGGAAATTTAAACAACAAACAAAAAAACAGTTTTAGCCAATACATGCATCTTGAATACCTTTAAATTCAGCATTTGGAGCTCACGTGTAGCATTTATCACGACAGTCAGCAGCAGGTCACTGCTTGTACCTACAAAATCCCAATTTTGTGCTATTTATAAGAGCCTCAAGTGTTGGTCAGAGAATGGCCTTTGAGTGTGGCCCTTGTGATAGAATGCAAGTTTGCTGTCTTAGATTGCAGATTCTTGGTTAGAATAATTCCTAGCACCCAAGTCTGCACAAGCATTTTGTGGTCAATTGTAGACACCATAATCATCCACATTTGGAGTGGGAGGAGGGTGAGGGTGCGTCAAAGACAAAATTCACATACTTTATAATTTTGAGTAAAACTAACCTTCTAACTGGAGTTTTCTAGCTAAGTACTTTTCTTATTTTTATTAAACACATCCTATCAATTTTAATTTTTCAGGCCTTTGATTTTTCTGGGCAAATAAAGCTGTTGGCTCTTCTACAACAAAGAAAATTATTTACTCTTATCTCCACTGGAGACATACACTTTTCTCACTTCCCCAGTATGCCTAAAAGATTACAAATAGAAATGATAATAGACTTCAAAGGATACATTTTTAAAATTGAATTTCTTGGGGTGACATCCTAATATATAAAAACCCAGGGTCATAACATCCAAAACAACCAAAGACTTGACTGACTGTGACCCAGCACTGACTGCTGAGGGGGCTGTGGATCAGACCCAGAGGGAGGCCCTGGGAGAGAGAAGCAGGGTCTGATCTGCAGGCTCCATGTCAGCTATTGGTCAGCCCTTGCCTCTCTCTTTCTCTCAGGGCCTGGCCAGCAGCTGTACCTCTCTTCCTCTTGGGCTTCAGCTAGGGCTGCTGATCAGCCCTGCCTCTCTGATCAGGCCCATTGATAGGCCTGGAGACTCTGACTGGCATAGAAACCGACCAATCAGAACCTAATCTGGGTGAAGTGCGAGGAGCCAATGGCTGCCTAGGAGGCTGAGTTTTTGACACTGACTGGCATAGAAACTGACCAATCAGAACCTAATTTGGGTAAACTGTGAAGGCAGAACCCAAGGTGGGGCTGAGGAGGGGTTTTAAGGGCAACAGCTGTTTGGTGTAAGGTATAAGAAAGTGATTCAATTTTTTAATGACCGGTTTGGCAATATAGTGCATATGGCTGGTTATCAGTCCAGATATAAGGATTATGTATTTTTGTATGCAAAGAGCATCTCCTTCTGATGAAAAAGGCCTTTCTCCCCCATTTAAGCAATCCTATCCCATATAATCTATCTATACTACTAAAAGGCTAATATACTAATTAGACTGGGTTGATCAGCCATCTTCCGGATGTCCCACTTCCTTTTAGACAAAGCCATGGTAGTGGGGGGACAAGGCAGAGGCTGTTAGGGGTGATCAGGCTGGCAGGGTTAGGCAGTTGGGGGCAAGATCAGGCCAGCAGGGGAGGGAAGTTGGTGGTGAGATCAGGCCGGCAAGGGAAAGCAGTTAGGGGTGATCAGGCAGGCAGGCAGGCAGAGGCAGCTAGGGAAAATCATGCATGCAGGCAGAGATGTTAGGGGCAATCAGGCAGGCAGGAAGAGGTGTTAGGGACAATCAGGTAGGTAGGCAGAGGCAGTTAGGGGCAATAAGGCAGGCAGGCAAGTGAACAGTTAGGAGCCAGCGGTGCTACTGCCACAGGGATCAGGCCTAAACCGGTGGTCAGACATCCCCCAAGGGGTCCTGATTGGAGAGGGTGCACGCTGGGCTGAAGGACCCCCCCTCCCTCGCACACACTCTGTGCACAAATTTCGTGCACTGGGCCACTAGTTGGTTAATAAAATTATATAGGTTTCAGGTGTACAATTTTTATAATACACCATCTGTATATTGTATTGTGTGCTCACCACCCCAAGTCAATTACCATTTATCCTCCCTTTACCCACTTCTACATACCCCTACCTTCCTTTCCTGCTGATAATCACCATACTGTTGTCCCTGTCAATGAGGCTCTTCTTTCTTGCTTAATCCCTATTCCCTTTTCACCCAACCCATCCCCTTCCCCACACCAACCACTCTCCTCTCTGACAGCTGTCAGTCTGTTCTCTGTATCTATGGGTCTGTTTCTATTAAGTTTGTTAGCTTATGTTGTTCATTAAATTCCACATGTAAGTGAATTCATAGGGTATTTGTCTTTCTCTGACTGGCTTATTTCATTTAGCATAATATCCTCCTGGTCCATCCATGCTGTTCCAAAAGGTAAGATTTCCTTGTTGTTGTTTTTTATAGCCAAGTAGTATTCCATTTTGTAAATTTACTACAGCTTTTTTATCACTCATCTACTGATGGATACTTGGGCTGCTTCCAAATCTTGGCTACTGTAAATAATGTTGCATGTATTCTTTTGAATTAGTATTTTGAGTTCCTTTGAATTTATCCCCAGAAGTGGAATTGCTGGGTTATTGTTAGGATTATTCCATTTTTACTTTTTTGAGGAAACTCCATACTGTTTTCCACAGTGGCTACCCCAGTCTGCACTCCCACCAGCAGTGAACTAGGCAGGCAGTTCCTCACCAGCTCATATTGTTTGTTGATAGCAATCCTGACAGGTGTAAAGTGATATCTGATTGTGGTTTTAATTTGTATTTCTCTGATGATTAATGACATTAAGTATCTTTTCATATGTCTATTGCCATCTATATGTCCTCTTTGGAGAAGTGTCTATTCATGTCCTTTGCCTATTTTTTATTTTTATTTTATTTATTTATTTTTTAAAATAAATCTTTATTGTTCATATTATTACAAATGTTCCTCATTCCCCCCCCTCCATTGCTCCCCTCCACCAAGTTTCCATTCAACTCTCTGCCCTTTCCCCATCCCCCATTGTCCTCATCCATAGGTGCAGTTTATGTTCAGTCTCTTCCCGCCCCCCCCTCCCCATTTCCCCCAGAATCATCGGTCCACTCCCCTTCCATACCTCTGATTCTATTATATTCAACAGTTAATATTGTTCATCATGATTTTTACTTCCCTTGGTTTTTAGACTCACTTGTTGATAGTTACGTGTTTGTTCATAATTTTTATCTTTATTTTCTTCCTCTTCCTAAAGAACCCCTTTTAGCAATTCATTTAATTCTGGCTTGGCAGTGATGAACTCCTTTAGCTTAAATTTATTTGTAAAGCTCTTTATATGGCCTTCGATTCTGAGTGATAGCTTTGCTGGGTAGAGTATTTTTGGCTGTAGGTTCTTGTTATTCATCACCTTGAATATTTCTTGCCATTCCCGTCTAGCCTGCATGGTTTCTGTTGAGAAATCAGCTGACAGTCGTATGGGTGCCCCTTTATAGGTAACTACCTGCTTTTGTCTTGCTGCTTTTAATATTCTCTCTTTGTCTTTTGCTCTTGGAATTTTAATTATGATGTGTCTTGGTGTGGTCCTCTTTGGATTCCTTTTGTTTGGGGTTCTGTGTGCTTCCTGGACGTGTAAGTCTATTTCTTTCCCCAGGTGGGGGAAGTTTTCTGTCACTATTTCTTTCAATATGTTTTCAGTATCTTGCTCTCTGTCGTCTTTTGGGACGCCCATAATTCTGATGTTGGTTCGCTTGAAGTTGTCCCAGAAGTTTCTTACACCATCTTCAACTTTCTGGATTCTCTTGTCTTCTTGCTTCTGCGGGGGAGTGTCCTCTGGCTCTTTGTGTTCCAAATCTTGGACTTAATTCTTGCAATCTTCCAATCTGTTTTTAGGACTCTGTATAATATTTTTTATTTCAGAGAATGTATTCTTTATTTCTAGTTGACCTTTTATTATTTCTTGTTGACCCTTTATTATTTCTTGTTGATCCCTTTTCATATCCTCATAGGTCTCATTTATTTTATCGGCCTTTTCTAGGAGATTGTTGAACAACCTTATAAGCGTGGTTTTGAACTCTATATCCAGTCGCTTTTTGTCCTCCATTTCTTTCGTTTGTGATCTGTTTCCTCGTTTCGACATTTTCACTGTTTCCCTGAGTTGGTAGGTTGGGAGGATCAGCTGTGTTTATGCCAGGAGACAACCTTATTCCACTAGACTTGGAAACCTGCAAAAGCCTCTGTGCTCAGCTTGGATGGGGCAGTTTCAGGGTAGAGCCTACAGCCTTGGCTTCCGGTTAGCCCCGCCCTCCGAGGTTCCTGAGTCTCAGTGTACCTCAGTGTCCTTTGGTACTCACTGCAAGCACCTCTGAGAGAAAGGCGCCCTAGAGCTTCGCCCGCTACCAGACAGTCTAGTCTCTCCCCCAACAAGCCCACAACTGGGGTTCAGAGCAGTTGGAAGTGGGGTTAAGAACAGTCCGGAGCTTATGTCTCCTTCCTGCTAGGGCAATCTCGCAGCCCAATCAACCCTCTGACCTCTGTGCCTGCAATGTGCGCAACTCCAGAGTTCTGCCTTTCGCTGCTCCCCTGAGCTTCTGCCCTACAGCCCAGATTCCCCCTGTATGAGGCTGGGGCCCGAGGGTCTTGCCCAGGACTGGGGTTCAGTGCAGTCAGAACTGGGGCTCCGCACAGTCCGGAGCTTTTGTCTCCTTCCCGCTAGGGCAATTCAGCAGCTCAGTGAACAGTCCGTCCTCTGTGCGCAATGTGCACGACTCTGGGGCTCTGCACTTGGCCGCTCCGCTGAGCTTCCACCTTACAGCCCAGATTCCCTCTGTGTGAGCCTGGGACCCCAGGGTCTCGCCCAGAACTGGGATTCAGTGCAGTCGGAGTTGGGGTTCAGCACAGTCCGGAGCTTTTGTCTCCTTCCCACTAGGGAACGCCAGCCAGGCACTCAGCCGCCCCTCCTCTCCAGCTCCGTCCTCTCCCCTCGCGCTCACCATGTCTCCATACCTTAAGCTTTTACAGCTCCTCTGATTGTCCTTCAGGTTTTCTCTTTCCTTCTAGTTGTAGAATTTCGAGTCAGTCAACTTTCCTGTAGTTCTGGATAGTGTCCACTTTATATTTTAGTTGTATTTTTTGAAATTGTTGAGTGCGGCTGCAGTTAGGCTTTTACCTCTGCCGCCATCTTGTTGCAAATCTCCTTTGCCTATTTTTTAATTGGGTTGTTTGTGTTCTTGGAGTTGAGTTTTATAAGTTCTTATAAATTTTGGACATTAAGCCCTTAGCAGATGTATTATTGGAAAATATGTTCTCCCATTTAGTGGGTTATCTTTTCATTTTGTTGATGTGCAAAAACTTTTTAGTTTGATGTAGTCCCATTTGTTTATGTTAAAATAGTACATTTTAGCCCTGGCTGGGTATCTCAGCTGGTTTGAGCATTGTCCCACTATAGCAAGGTTGCAGGTTCAATCCATGGTCAGGGCACATACAAGAAACAACTAATGAATGCATAAATAAGTAGAACAACAAATTGATGTTTCCTTCTCTTTCTCAAATACTTTTAATCATATCTCCTTTCTGAATAGCAACTGCAGGTTACCTAGTGGATTTTTATGAACTTATCTGTAACATATCTCTCAATAACAATTTGAAATTAGTAAACTGGTAGTTCCTTCACTCCTGTGCCTTCTTGGAGTTAAAACACCAAAACTGCAGAAACATCATACTAAAATATGACAGGTTGGTGGCATTCTGGGAAAACAATCTTCAAAACCTTACTAACTTGGGCAATGTTTCTGTTAATATCCTACCAATAAATAATATAAACTGGAAAACCAGGTTGGGAATCAGAAGAGAAGGTGTCATAGAAGAAAACATTGTCCAAATTCCTGTGCATCACAGAGTGATACTGTTCATTGGCAGAAAAGTGCAAGGAGACGTCTACTGTCGTCTTTAATCAAGAAGTGAGATTTGGAAATTATTATTTTTTAAATATATATTGTATTGATTTTTAAGACAGGAAGGGAGAGGGATAGAGAGTTAGAAACATCCATGAGAGGGAAACATCGATCAGCTGCCTCCTGCACACCCCCTACTGAGGATGTGCCCATAACCAAGGTGCATGCCCTTGACTAGAATCGAATCTGGAACCCGTCAGTCCACAGGCCAAACCAGTTAGGGCAGATTTGGGAATTATTAACAATTAACCAATAAAGTCTGATGAAAAATCATCAATTCCTCCTTGAAATATTTCTGAGTGTTTGGGTTCCTGAGTCTAACTAATTATATGTGAAGACACAATGCAAGCGTTAATGAACCTGAAGCAAAGTGAAGATGTCAATGGTTCATAAAACTTTTTGGGCAAAGCAAAGAATTCATGAGACTCGAATAGGCTGTTTTGTGGGAGCAACTTCCTTGCTGCCCACATTCATAAACCGTTTAATAGTGAGTTTAAAACAACCTGTGACTACCCCATGCCTGGCGACCCCGTCCTTGGTTTAATAGACACTGCTGGAATAAATAGTCTGGCTAAGTAGGAAGGTTGGCATCTTAATTAAAACTCTCAAAAACAAACAGAATTCCAGTTAATTCTGAAAATAAACCGGTCTTTAAAAAAACAGAAGTAAATTAAACCTCAATAGGAGACAGCCACATAAGCCACCAAAGAATGAAGACGAGGGACACAGTGGCTCGTGGTGGGGATGCAGTGTAGGACTCAGTGTGCTGTAGTTGAATCTGGCAGCTCCTTCCTCGACACATCCTCAGTACAATGCCAGTGGCTATTAGGAGTAAATTTGACTCTGAGATGTCATTCTGGAAAGTGTTTCTTCTCAAGCACAAACATTGCTACTTGCTTTGGGACATAGAAAATCACTATTTTTTCAGGTAACACCCATGTGAACATATTCTTTCCTACCTTCTACATTATATACCATGTCTATATACCACAGAATGAATAAACATAATCTAAGAAAACATAGATACTTCTCTGCCCATTCTAATCATAAAATTCAGTTGAAAAAAATTCTTAAGCATTCATAACATTAGGCAAAAGCAATAGTCACTGAGACCTCAGAGATAACACGGTGCTTTAGAGTCGTGTGGCGTCTGAGGGCGCTGGTTACTGGGAGGACGCTCTCATTTCTAGATCACCAGATCCTGTGCTGCTCATCTGCCTAAATTGCTTTCCGTTCCATTCCACATTCTCTCCCTCCTTTATTCCATTTCACTGAAGGCTGACCCCCATAAGCTTAATTTACCAAAAGCTCCCTTACCAAATAGTTTCCTACTGGGCTTGGGGGATGAGAGAGATGGTTAGAGAAAGGAGGACAGCAAGTAGAGAAGCCAGAATGTTCTTCATTCTCTCTGCCTGGGCTGCGTTTCCTGTCTTCCACTAGCAGCCCAGCTCTGGTTTGCTCTGGCGGCGGTGCACTCTCTGCTGAAAGTCCAGCTAAAGGATGGTGGCCCCCTCCATGTAGGAGTCTTACAGACAGTGAGGGGTCAGCAAGTCCGGTGGGAGGACCTGTGACTGGAGGTGGGTGAGGGGCCATGTTTAAGGAATAGGGAATAGTCCTGCTAGAAGTTGAGAGCTAGAACAGACTTTCACATGCTTCATCTCCTGGAGTTCACTGGAGGTCACCGGGGACCTGATAGAACAGAAACCCACCTGGTGGATGAGACAAAGCACGTAACCATAGGCAATTCTTTTGAGCCATTTTGCTGAAGAGAAGCAAAGGAAGAAGCTGGAGGAAGACATAGGATATCTACTTTCCTTTTTTCTAGTAATGACATGAATTTCTTTAAAGGAACAACTCCTCTCCAAGCTCAGTGCTTTGTGGTTGGAGAGAGACTCAACCCCCTACCGGAGGAGTGGAGCATGTGACCCAGCTCAGCCAATTGGAACATCATATTCCATGACCAATGTGATTGATAAGAGAGGGACACATGACTTAAATTAATATGAATTAATATAACTTCTTTAGAAGCTACAGGGAAAGCACCCTTTCTTTTCACCTGAATATTAATCTGAGAAGGTATGTGTCTGGAGCTGCAAGCAGCCACCATAGGAATCCTTAGACTAAGGTGAAATAGTCTGTAAAGCTGAGCTGAAGTTAGAATCTTCTGCCTGGGTTTATCTGCTTCTTGACTCAGTATATTTCCTCTTCTTAACCTGTCAGTTTGGATAGAGTTTTCTGTTTTCTTGTAAAAGAAAAATGTCCCAATAACTTGCAAGCTCACAAAGGACCCGCATACACCATTTCCTTTGAGAAAGACAGGACAGGCATTATTTGTACTTATTCCTAGGGCTCCCATAACCAAGTACCACTAACAGGGGGGCTTAAGTGACAGAAGTTTATTCTCTCACACTGTGGCAGGCCAGAAATCTGAAATCCAAGCATTGGCAGAGCCACACTCCCTCTGAGGGTTCCAGGAGTAAATCTGTTCCATGCCTTTCTCCTGGCTTCCGATGTCGCCAGCAGTCCTTGGTGGTCCTTGGTTTGGCTTGTAGATGCATCTGATCTCTGCTTCTGACTTTACATGCTAGTCTCCTGGTCTATCTGTCCCGTGTCTCTTCTCCTCTTCCTGTAAGAATGCCAGTCATGTTGGATTAGGGCCCACCCTGATGAACTCATCTTAGCTTGATTACATCTGCATTAGACCTTATTTCCAGGTAGGTTACATTCACAGGGATCAAGGGCCAGGGCATGACCATGTTTTGAGGGGGGACAAAATTCAACCCATAATATTATTATTATTATTCCCATTTTGCATGCTATAGTTACATTTTACATAGCAAAGATTAAATGGTGTGCTCAGAATTGTACAGTTAGTAAATTTTGGAGGAGTATTTTGATTTTGTTACATAATCTTAAATGGTATGTAAAATATTTCACCTTGAATTTTTATAAGTGCATAATTTTTTGGTGATTGTTGTTAATCTTCACCTGAGGATATTTTTTTCATTGATTTTAGAAAAGAGTGAAAGGGATGGAGGGAGAGAGAGAAAGAAAGAGAGAGGGAAAGGGAGAGAGAGAGAGAGAGAGAGAGATCAATGGGAGAGAGATACATCGATTGCTTGCCTCCAGCACGTGCCCTAACCGAGGCCAGGGATCAAACCTGCAACCTAGGTACATGTCCTTGACCAAGAATTGAACCCGTGACTCTTTGGTGCTCAGGCCAATCCTCTAATCATTGAGCCACACCAGCCAGGGTTAAGTGCATGATTTATTGATAGATTTTATTAAATCACTCATTATTTCTCTTAGACTGTGGAAATAGCACTGCTCTTCATGGCCGAATGTGGTAAGTTTGGACAATGAATCATTCTCACAATTACCTTCCGCTTGAGGTCCACTTGTGATCATTCTCTTGCACCAATAGCACCCAGGAAATGGAACCCACTTTTCTGTGTGGGGACCCTTAAGAGACAACTCACCACACAGGCACTCCTGCGTACCACAGCATACTGATGTCTGGCCAGGGAATCGCACATTCCAGCAGGACACCCACTGGACAGTGTGAGCACATCCGGGGCTCAGGTGGTGAAACACGACTGGGCGGTGCCATTGGCTGCCCCTCAGGTCAGGGCTCCCCAGGAGATCCGGTGGGTGTTGGTCCCAGTCAGAGTATTTAACTTCATCAGAAAAAGGAATTAACATCTACACCAATTAGGCAACTAGAATTCTAGAGAAAGGCATCTTGAAAAAACCAACATTTCCTTATTTCCTCAACACGGAACCCAGGTAGAGGCTTTGAGTTGGTGCATCATTCTTAAGCCTTTATCTCTCCTTTAAAAAAAAATTACATTTTTATTGATTTCAGAGAGGCAGAGAAAGGGAGAGAGAGGTAGAAACATCTATGATGAGAGAGAATCATTGATCAGCTGCTTCCTGCACACCCCTTACTGGGGATCAAGCCCACAACCTGGGCATGTGCCCTTTTGGGAGTTGAACCGTGACCCCCCTGGTTCATGGGTCATTGCTCAACCACTGAGCCCATACCTTTCAGGCTATCTTTACTTTTAAGGATTGCACTCTTATGATTACAGAATACTTCTTTTGAGTATAAACAATTAAGTCCCACGATGTAGCCAAATAAAACATTTAAGAATGCCCATGCTGATAATAATAGCTTATGCATGATGACTGATATTTGAGGAGAGGAAACATTCCTAAAACATTGTTCATTAAGAAAAGGTAACCTATTTTCTGACTATTATATGTGAGTATCATATGCTTAAGAGCAAAATCAACTCAGGAAGAGGCTGAGAAAAGCAGACGGTTGACCTAAAAGGCATAATCATCTGCACACTGTACAGCCCTTGCCCTGAGGGGGACTTACTTCTGACTTTCAGCTGGAGGAGAAGTATCTGCATACGTTTGCCTCTGTGGTCTCTGACTCTCCTAGAATGGGGTGAAGGGAAAATTGGGAATCGGATAATATTTTTAAAAGCATAGAGTCGTGGGAAATATGACCGATGGAAATTCATTGTGTGTGGCATAGTTTTCCATCAGTTCCCCTTACTGCCTCCCGCTTACCTCTCCAGTCCCATGTTGCCCTCCATCCTCCCCTGCCTTTATCCCAAGGCTATCCCCCCATCTACAGACTCCATCTTTTGTTGCTTTGGGTGATAACGCCAGCACCATGTCTGGACCACAGAAGGCACACAGTAGGCATTTGTTGTCAGGTAGCCGAGCAAATGAAACCCTCACCATAGAACTTAGGTCGGATTCCCAGCTTCTCTCTCCTACTTCTTGTATCAGGAAGGGGAGGATGCTGTGGTGGGAAATAATAACAATAACTGACAATGTAAGGGGCGTCATTTTCTAGGATAATTAGGACATATCCGAACTTCTCAGTCCTGTCTGGTAGTGAGTTCCTTAACGTGAAGGTGGAGGAGAGAAGAGCAGTTGGGATTAGGCATGTGGAATCATTGATTTCTAACAGGAACTCACGGGCTCACTCACACTGTGCCGCAGTTGAGCATCTACATGGCAGCTGGCAACAAGTGAGCTCACAAATCCTTCTCCAAACCTTAAGTTTCACCCACATTATATTCCACTAGAGAATTTGTATTAGTCTCATTTTCCAGGGGCTCTGTGCCTGGAGCAGAGGAAGGCCCCGCTGACAACGCTGAGAGGGGGCACGCCCTCCAGAGGCCCCTGAGGGTCAGGCTGAAGCCCCCACCACCCAGGACTCCTGGCTCAGCTCCCTCCGGACGGCCCCACTGCCTCGAGAGCACTGCCTTATTGAATTCCCCACAAACCCTCATCTCAGAGTGGTTTCTGGGGGACCTCAGCCCATGAGCACCTACAAAGTGGTGGGGAGGGACATAGACACATCTATGAAATGTGATAACATTTCTCAAGACATTTTTCAACTAAGCTGAGCTTGATTAAAAGTTGTACACGCATTTGTCGTCGGAAGGTCAACCTCCAATCGGTCCAGGAACAGTGTGATCACACAGGTGGGCCTAGAACCAGGAGGACAGCCCTGATCCTATGGGAGCTGCCCTCCTGGTGCATGGCAGTAGGTTTGACTGTTGGCCTTGCTTCACCAAATTAAACCCAAGCAAGTATTATCCAACGCTGAGGTTTACGGGAGCCTCTGGCTTGAGGTAGCTCTGTCAGCCATTCCTGACAAGCTCACAGAGAGGCCATTCGCTATCATAAGGCCATCAGCTCTGTGGTGGTGAGGTAGGCTCCCTTGTTTTATTTTTAATCCAACAAGACAGACAACGCTGGCCACACCAATTAAAACACACAAAGAGTTAACCTTCCAAATGACCACAGTCCAGATGGCAGCATGGAAGTCATCAGAGCCATTTAATCTTCCGGGAGATTTATCACTGCCGTAACCCAAGCCTTTCATGTGGGTTTCTGCCACAATGCTCCCTGCGCACACACAGAAGGAGCCTGGAGTTCATGGCCATGACGCAGCACATGAACACGGGTTTGTGCAATAAATAGGGCCCTTGAGGCAGAAGGGCTGCCAGGAGAACCACACAGCCTTTCCCCTCGGGGCTTGTGAAAAGAGCCATATTGGGGCAAGAATCTTCAGAGCTGTGGGGTTACTTCACATTTCCCACTGCTTTGCTCTCTTCTCCCCATCTCTGTCCCCATTCCCAGCTCCTGCCAAATGCTCTTGTTAGCTTGTATACATCTCCTTTCTTCTGATTCTGCCTCAGATACTTTCCCAAACTCTGTTCAAAGACCTTAGTTTCCCCAAAAAAAATATGGTTCCTCAAGAATCATTTGCACCCAGAAGTCCCACGCTGTTTGTCCCATAATGGGAGCAAAAGCTGGAGAGAAAGTCCCCGATGTGTCACTGGCTCCTTGTCTGCTTACTTAACTCTTGTCTCAGATGCCCTGAAAGCAAGCCCTGAGCCCATTCTTTGTGTCCATGACAAAATGCTGCGGAAAACTGAATGTAGATGGTGCACCACTTTATTTTTAATACAGTGTATTTTTAGCTGAAGGGGGTATTCAGAGGAAAGCCATAGCTTAAAAAAAGAAGGAAATGCTTATAGGGTACCGTGCTTGTCAAAGCAATTAAATAGTACATAATGCCTTCAAAGAAATGTTCAAATGTAACTTGGATGTGGTTTGAGTATCTGAATGAATTTGATCAAGGCTTCTTGTATAAGAAGTATAGACTAAAACACATTACTCATGAATAAAATGGAAGTTATTTAAATCTTTTGACAAAAATAATATAAATGGAGCCACTTTAAAATGAAGCCAGAACTGCCATCCCAGAGGAACTGCCTTGAACGTCTTATGCCTCAAATCTTTGGAATGTTAAGACAGGGCTGGGACTAAAGCAGATTGTGCCGCAAAGAACTGCCTGCATGGGTAACAAGAAAGCAGATATTCTGACTACTGACTGGATTTATGACTACACGACTGACAACTAAAAAACATTATTTAGAATTCACTTCACTATGTTAGATGATCTGCACCAATAGAAGTGCCTTCTTTCTATTGATGGAATTGTCCCCTGCCCTGTCTCATAAACACCCTGGCCTTTGTCTCCTGTGTGGGTTTCTGCCTGAGTCAGTGCATCTGCCTGGATTATTGATCTCAAATGCTTGCTGCCGCTCATTTGAAAGGCCTTCTACTTTTAGGCTAGCACTTTGATTTAAAATCGCTTCCCCCGGCCACTGATTTAGTAATGTCATTTGCCATGAAATTTCAAATGATTTTACAGACTACAGAGCACAGAATTACTGTGTTAAAGGAGACTTCAATCATCGTACATAAGCCAGACAGACTATATAGAAAGATGTATCGTTTCTTTTGGCCCAAGAACCTTGTTTCAGACACTTGTCCTTTGAATGACAGGATTTAAGAGAACACAATGACATTTCTAGAAAACTGGTCCAGGGCTGATATCAAATGAAGGATTGACTTGTTGTTTCTATAGTCAATATGCACTGAGTGGCCAGATTATTATGATCTCTGCATGCATAATAATCTGGCCACTCAGTGTATTTCCTATATAATAAAAGGCTAATATGCAAATTGTCCCCTCGACCAGGAGTTTGACCAGCAGGTAGGCTAGCCAACTGCTCATGTCCCTTTCCCCTGGCCAGGCTGGCTGGACCCCACCCGTGCACAAATTCATGCACCGGGCCTCTAATATATATACTAGTTCCATGGTACACATTGCTTGTTCCTTTCAGACATGTGATCTTAGGTTCCTTTACCCCATTGAGGCAATCCGAGGCAAAATTGTCAGTCTCATTGTCTATTGCTGTGTACCCAGCTCTCTCAAACTTAGTGGCATAAAACAGCAGCTATCAGGTTGTGCTTCTGGATTCTGTGGGTCAAGAATTCGGAAAGGACCCAGCAGAGATGGCTTGTCTCTGCCCTATGATGTCTGCAACCTCGGCTGGGAAGGCTTCTTCTCCCGCAAGGCTGCTCAGAGCGGGCCTCCCTGGGGCTGTGTCCAGGGCACCTACATGCGGCCTCTCTGTGGCTGGGCATCTCCCGGCATGGCTGATAGGTCCAAGTTACACACTCTAAGAGTGAGCATTCCAAGAGCAAGGGTTTCAAGAGAACCAGAAGGAAGCTGTCTGGCCTTCTCTGACCAAGTCTTGAAAGTCACGCAGCGTCACTTTTGCCGTACTTGCTGTTTAAAGCACTCAGAAGCCTCCTCAGAATCAAGAGGAGGAGTCAATGAGAGGAGGGTTAGCGGACATGTGCCCATTTTTTAAACCCACCACTATTATGGTTTTAGCAAAATGGAAAAAAAATTGAGTTGGACTTTGATCCGGATCCCTTCGTTTCTTAAGTGGATGATCTTAGGCAAGTTACTTGACCTCTTCCTTCACGGTACAGACACCGGCGGTGCTCAATCACAGGGTTGCTAGGAATAGGCTCAACCCATGCTCATAAGTCGTCGGCTAATTCCAGTGCCCTCCTGTCTTTCTGGGCCACCTTCACTTCCTCAATCTGCCTTCCAGAATTCTGTCAAAATGTGTTCTCAAAGCCAGTGTTCAGCGACGGAAACCCGGAGCGCCCCTCGGTGGCCAAGGAGGAAACAGGTGGGCCACTCAGTGCAGGCGCACCAGCAGCCACCGCACTGCACTGCTGTGCCCGAGGCCGGCCCGCTCCTGGCTTGGTTAGAATGCTACGTAGCCGTCTCGGTCTGGGAGACCTGCGGGAGGCATTGGCAGACATGCGCTAAGCCCTCAGGAATTTCCCTTTCCTTCAGGAAGTGAAACGGGATTCCATGTCAGGGGCCCACAGGACTTTCCCAAGTATTTGTTTCTGTTCTCTCTACTTCCCATCCCCACCTGGTGTCCAGTCAGTTGGGGAAAGGGTGGCCCTGGAAGGGGAAGGGCCCTTTGGGCCTGGCTTCTCCCGCCTGAGTTCTTGGGCACATTACTCACCGCCGGAGACAAAGAACATAGAATATCCCAGATGTGAGGGGCCGCCCCCCATATCCCATCGTGGCAAAGGAATGCCACGCCGAGTTATTTCTTATTTATTGTCACTGTTACCATTCTTTGGCCGCCTCGCTGGCCTCCCTCTGTCACTTCTGGTCTCACCAGGCTCATCTCCACACAAGAGTCAGAGATCCTTCTAGAAGCATTTCAGGACAAGCCACTCCCCTCCTCAAAACCCTCTGGTGGCTTCCTAATGCACTTGGAGGAAATTAATTTCCCTACAGGGTTGTTTGTTCCTACAATAGCTCACAAGGACATCCCTGGGCACTGACCAGGATTTCTCAGACCCCACGCCCTGCCTTGCAGCCAGGCCGGCTGCCACCTGCGCAGTGGCCGGGCCGGAGCTGAGAAAGGCCAGGCTTGTTCCATGCTCTGCTGCTACCGTTTTGAAGATTCTAATGATGTTTGAACAAGGGGCCCTGCATTTCCATTTCATTTGCCTTTTGCGTAGGACCCTACAAATCATGCTGCACACTTACCTCCAGCCACACAGCCACCGAGGCCTCAGGCAGGGCACCGCCTACCCTCTTCGGCGGAAAAGCTCACCTGTGGCGTGGTCACGGGGCTGGGACTCGTGGCTCAACTGCGAGCCTTCTGTGCCCCTCCACTCAGGTCCCCAGCAGAGAAACCTCCTGTGACCACCATGTCCACGGTGTCACCCCTCCCCATCCGCTGGAGCATTCCTTCAAAGCACACGTCTCCTCCCAGGAGCTCTATGGCACATCTGCTTACATGCCATTGCTTCTTGTTTTCCCCGTAGAAGTGCCTCTGGGGGCGCAGTGCCTGGCTGGGCTCTTCCTTTGTCCCTGGAGCCTAACGCGCTTCCCGGCGCGTTGCCGGTTCTCAGAGCATTTCTGGTAAGCTGGCCCTCGGTGATACCATGGCTGGCGCCCTCCTCGCCAGCAGCACATGCAATTCTGTGAACTCGGCTAGAAGAGGAAGGCACCCTTGGAGATACATCGTTTTGCGTTCATGGTGGTCACCTGGCTTTTCTCAGACTGCCACGAGCTCCCGCTCATCTGAACATCTCTGCCTTTTCCCTCTCTCTCTTTCTGATTTCCAATGGCTCTAGTTCTATGCTTTGAACATTCAGGGTATGAAAAAGTTCAGATTAACTTTCTAACTTAAAAGAGAGAAACAAGTCCTAGGAAGCAATAACCCCCTGAACTGGGCCATCTCCGCTGGAGGGGATGGCAGCTGCAGACCCGGTCCCCTGCCATGACCCACACAGCCGCGTGGACACCAGGCCCCAAGGCCCCTGAGACCGCCAGCCCAGGCCGGGACCAACGTGGGTTCTTTCAGGATAGGAAGGTTTCAGGTTAGACACGGAAAGGAAGGGGGAGGGGGGGTGGGGAGGACTTTGGAAGGTATACTTGAATTCTTCTGGCTCCTGAAAAGGAAATTAATTTCTTAAAATTATAAAACTGTTTAGTTGTAGGCCAGGTGCAAAAATTTACATTTTCTGACTCTCTCTTTGAGATTAAATGTCCTTTAATTGGAGAAATAATCATTGGCATGTAAAGTTCCACTATAGCTTGGTGTTATTACCATTTTTGGTGCTCATTTTAAATGGATTTGTCTATCATGGCTCATTTCAGGATATTTTAGTCAAAACCTGTGCTCTCCCTGCATGTGGGTACCAGTGGCCCAGAGAGCCAGGAAGACAGCAGGCAGACGGCAGGTGCCAGGCGCCAGGCTGCACACCAGGGGTCCAGCAAGTGCCAGGGGAGCCCGGCCCGGCACGGCGCCCGGCAGAGGCCTGGGAGCTCACGGCTTTCGGTTCCAAGTCTTCTTGCACCAGGTGAAGAGAAACGGGTGCATTGTAACCTCAGGGTCTTGACATACCCTCACCAGTGTCCACACGTGCCCATCTGTGGTTTATGTGCAGATTTGTTTGTTTTTTAATAATTTTATCATCTCCTATGAGCTACCCAGCTCAGAAACTAGAACACTGACCTCATGACAGACAGCTGGGTGGTCCCGTGCCTCCCAAACCCCAAACCTGGGGTAACTATAGAGTCTTGGGTTGCTCACTTCCTTTGCTTTCAAACAAATATCTTTTTAAAAAATCTATGACATTCCTATATGTGTTCTCAAAAAAGCATGTTTAGCCTAAACCGGTTTGGCTCAGTGGATAGAGCGTCGCCCTACAGACTGAAGGGTCCCACGTTTGATTCTGGTCAAGGGCATGTACCTTACTTGCAGGCACATCCCCTGTGGGGGGTGTGTAGGAGGTGGCTGATCAATGTTTCTCTCTCATAAATGTTTCTAGCTTTCTATTCCTCTCCCTTCCTCTCTGTAAAAAAAAAATCGAATATATATATATTCGATATATATATATATATATATATATATATATATATATATAGAGAGAGAGAGAGAGAGAGAGAGAGAGAGAGAGAGAGGCATGTTTAGTTGGGTTGTCCTTAGCTGTGTACAAAGGTATGGTGTTGAGGGTAATCTCTCAGGAGGTGGGGCGAGCCCGCAGCTAGGAGTGGGCTCGGGCCCTAAAACGCCCACCGACTGAGGAGGCTGCCGGCCCCCTCCCTCCGCAGAGGGAGCTGATAGCGCCAGGAGTCTCTTCTGGGCTTGCTTCTCCTCAGGAGCCCACCTGTGCTCTGGGCAGGGCTCCCAGCCACCCACTTTGCAAGGCTGCTCACTCCCCCACCTGTACAAACACAGAGCTTCCTGTCACCACGTGGCCGGAGCAGTGCAGGCCGCAGCCTGGGAGCCCCGCGTGTTAAATTTCCTGATGGGAGCGATGGTAGGCCTGGAAAACAGCTGTGATCCCAGGGGCCGCGGCACGGCGTAATTCAATTGTGCCTTTATGATTCCTGTCTTGTCCTTCACGATTTCCCACAAACCTGACACATGTTTCTCCACTCACTTTCCATCTCACGGTGATCACAAGGCTTGGCTCTCGGAGAGACTCTTGCAGCACCGAATGGTTTTTATCCCTCAAATCCCAAGTGGAGATCAGAAGGTACTGAGCTACTCCTTGAAACCACAGTACAACGTAAGCACACTAGGGTTGCAGGAATAACCCAGCCCTAAGTAGAGTTCCTTCCTTGTTGTCCTCGGTCACTGCTATGATCAATCGTTATAAAAAATAAGAGGCTGGCTGGCTGGTGTGGCTCCATGGGTTGAGCGTCGACCTATGAACCAGGAGGTCACAGTTCAATTCCCGGTCAGGGCACATGCCCAGGTTGTAGGCCTGATTCCCACCTAGTAGGGGGTGTGCAGGAGGCAGCCAATCAATGAGTCTCTCTCACCATTGATGTTTCTCTTTCTCTCCTCTCCCTTCCTCTCTGAAATCAATACAAATATATTAAAAAACAACAAGAGGCTGATGTGTAATAGTAGCAAGAACATGAGCTTTGACCTTAGGAAAAAAATGAGTTTAAATCCCACCTGTGTCATTTGCCCGTTCTGTGACCTTGGACCTCTGGGAGTGAGTTTGCTGAGCTGTAACATGGAGCCGATCGCTACTCCACAGGGGGCTGTGAAAGGCACCCGAAAGAAGGGGAGCAGCAGCGAGGCCCCCACAACCTGGAGCGCAGGTTACGGCCCAGGTGCTTAATAGCTGGTAGCTCTAGGCCAGGCTCCCACCGCCTCCCCCTGAGTCCCTCACTCCCCAGCCTCCCCCCTCTCCACTCGGATCTGTCACCCAGCGTGGCCAGATGAGTCATCCCAGAGCAGCCATTGTGTGTATCACATTTCCTCCCTCCTGAACCAGCCCACAGCCAGCAGAGCCTTCTGTGGTTCCCCAATGCCTTCAAGATGCCAAAGCCCTTCCTTCAGTTGGCATTTCAGCTCGACCGCAATTCAGAATCAGTTTACCCCTTCCCAGTGGTCTTCAGCATTCTCACACCTGCGCCCTGCGTCCTGGGCACCCACTTGCTCTGACGAAGCCGGATCTGAGTCTGGTCCAGCCGCCTCCACCCTGGCTCCCTCCACCACCCTGGGCTCCCCTGCACAGATTGCTGGCCTCCCCTTTTTAATCAGGTCACACTCTGTCCTCTCTGTTTGCGGTGTAAGGCCCCAGCTTGCCACTGCCCTGCCTCCCATTGGCGACTGAATGCCTCTCACCTTGCTTTGTCATTAGTCAGCGGTGTGTGTGGCAGCCAGCACCTGGCACAGGTTCTGTAGAAGATGTTCATAAATGCCGGGTGCGGAGTGCAAATATAAAAGCACGGATTTCAAAACATTTCCCTGCATAAATGCCTTCAAAAACAACTGGAATTCAACTCATAAGGATTTCCTTCCCCAGATTTTGAAATCAAGAGCCATATTGGAATGATCAAGCACTGAGTTTGTGTATTGCTATTGGTGCATGTGTGTGTGTGTACGTGCATGTGGGCATGTGTTAGGGAGATACGTTGAGTGTGTTAGCTTCACTTCAGCCCTGGGGGAAATGGTTCTCTTCACTCCCCCTTACCTGGCTACTCTCAGCTGATAATGTTTCACCGGGGCACCTTGGTGGTTCAAGCATCCAAAGTCACACAGGAATTTAGGAAAGACAACTGGAGAGAGAATGAGCCTGACAGTTGTTGACCAGGTTTTGCCCTTTGCGTTTCCCCCCGAACCTTCCTGCGGTTTAATCTATAACCATAAAAGTGGGGAATGGGTGCTCTGGCTGTGTTGGCGGTAAAAGGACATTGAGGATGGGGCTTTGTTTAAGCTCTAGACCTGGTTGTTAAGATTCTAGGCTCTCTTGGCTGGAGTTATGCCTAAAGTTGGACTTGAATAAAGACCCAAAGATTATGCACTGGTACCTCACCCAAAGTATTTGGGGATTCTGCCAAACTGAAGCTTGAATAATGCTGAATTGGAGCAATTAAACAGTCAGACCAGAGTTAGTGGCTTTTTAGGAGGCTAGTAAGTGGCAGCCATTGTTCTGCCTCATGTCAGAAATGCTTTCTGAACTCCGAGGAGGGAGCTAGTCACCCAGTGTGGAGATGCCCACCTCTCTGGGTGCAGAGGCTGCTCGCACTGCCTGGGAAAGCCTCCACAGGAGGAACCTTGCGGATGGAACCACTGGGGAGACAGGCTAAGTCATGTGGCCACGGCAGCCGTGAACCTGGTGACGGTTCAGCCTTGCATAGCAATCAAAGCTACAGGACTGGTACTGGTGGCAGATCAAACACACCCATCAAGCTTAGTGAGCAGCAGCCCAGATGGAGCCGGTCACAAAGCTCGGGACTGTTTCTTCAAGGAGATGGAACCCATTGCTCCCCAAATGCATTTGCACGCATTGAGAGGAGATCATACAACTGGGAGAGTCTTTAGGTTTGAAATCATGTATGTCAGTGGGAATCTAAGAAAATGGGACAACAAGTGTGTCAATATGATCTCCGGGGAAAGGAAGATGTTATTCAAGAGAAGAAAAGTTTCCCCAGGGCACCGCGGAGCCAGTTGCTTACAGTTTGTATCGTCACAATTAGAGAAACACTGAATAGCAATCAAAATTAGATTTTAACTATTTTTGAAGACTGAATGTGTCTGTAGCAAGTGCCCAGGACCATGATGGGAGTGGCAGAGAAGGGAAAAGAGTGGCACATTCATCTTCCAAATTGAAAACGCAGGGACAATGCCTAAACATGAAGTATCAGGAGACAGTCTGGTGTTTAAGCATACCATCCTTGCTTCTGGAGAAAGAAAGAGTGTGGGGAGGGGTTGTCTTTTTTCAGACATATGACTGAAAGCACAGGCTAAGCTCCTTTAACAAAAGATCCCAAAATACTGAGGCTTAAATGAGATAGCTATGTATTTCCCTTGTTTGACATGGTCCAGAGAGAAGCAATCTGGGTTGGAAGGTCAACTCTACGGCCCTGAAAATGTGGCTTCCATATCTGGGACCAAAGCAGCTGTTCTAGTTCTTGTCATCACAGCCGATGGGAAGGGGGAACGGTCCGGGGAGCCCAGGTGTCTACCGTGGCAGGATCATACTCCAGATGTGACACACCTCCACTGGCATATTGGGGGTACATGGCCTTAATAAACTGCAAGGGAGGCTGGGAAATGCAGTGATTAGCTGTGGGCCATGTGCTCAGCTAAAGACCAGAAGTCCTATTATTGAAGAAGAAAAGAACAGATATCAGAGCTCAACTGTCACCTCTGCTAAATGCACTCTGTAGAATCATTTCATTCTTTCAACTAGATGCATATGAAGCTTCAATGCAAATAAAACTACATTCAAGACATAGTGCCTAATGATGATCTTTTGACTAAGACTCAGTGGTTGGCAAACTTATTAGTCAACAGAGCCAAATATCAATAATACAATGATTGAAATTTCTTTTGAGAGCCAATTTTTTTTTTAACTTAAACTTCTTCTAACACCACTTCTCCAAAATAGACTTGCCCAGGCCGTGGTATTTTGTGGAAAAGTCACATTCAAGGGGCCAAAGAACCGCATGTGGCCTGTGAGCTGCAGTTTGCCGACCAGGGGACTAAGTGATCAAAACTTGGAGACAAGTGTCCTAAAGCAGAATGCAGACACCCCACAGTGGCTAGTGCCGGTTGTGTGGAACCCGGACGCGCTAGGCCTGGGTGGCACTGCACACCGAGTCCCTCTACTTCAGAACGCTCCAGCTCCCTTTCAGACACCCTGCACGTGCTGCAGGGATGCGTGGGCCCCTGGTGAGCCTGTGGCTTTAGAGTCAATTGTCCCAAAGGAGCAAGACTCTGAGATGGAGATGACCACGTGGGAGGTTCATTGGGGAGTGCTCATGGGAACAACACATGTGGGAAAAGTGAAGGAAGTTGGGTGGGGCAGGGAGAAAAGCCAGCAGTTCTGGAGCTGAGATAGCCCTTCAGATGTGTAGTGACAAGGGGGCCAGAAGTTTATACCCGGGTACTTCTCAGTCTTTACCTGCAAATTGCCCCCAAAACCAGCGGTCTTGGAGTGTAACCTGGGATGAAGCAGCTGGGGTAAGCCTGGGCAATTCCCAGAGCGGGCTGAGTGAGGCTCCCCTCCGGCAGAGCTCCCAGGGTTCAGGGAGTGAGCCTTTCATTCTGGACACTGCAACCCAGCACCTACTACATCTGGATCCAGGGAGCCTGCTCTGGGTCTTGGTGAATTCAGTCCTTGAATTTGGATTGCAGCTGTGGTGGCGCTTGTATGTCTCTAAAGGAGAACTTCGGTGGTAGCGACTTCATTGGGTTGATAGAGGGCTAGGAGGTGCTAGGGGGTGGGTGTGGAAGTTGTGTGAACACAGCAAGCATCCTGTTTGACTTAGGCTATATTTTTACTGGAGGCAACTTTAGTGTGGATGTTGGGGATAGAAGAGAGGAGGACCTAGATATCTAGGCAAACCAGATGATAACATGCTTACACTTTACCATCATCTATGCCTTAGGGTGATTAATCAACAGCTGTGGGGTAACATATAAAGAATTCTTTCCTCCATCTGCCCCCAGGGTGTACTAGTTATCTCAGGGAGTGTTAGCAGTAAGTTTCCACTAGAGAAATGAGTGGTGCTAAGTCTTCTAGGATTTCCCCTGGCACCTCCTTCCTTGGTCTCCAAACGCAGCAGCCCAATGCCTGTGGAATGATGCATTTGAGACAGAATTCTGTCCGGTGGCCCCCACCTAATGGAGGGCAGCCTCTGTCCTCTCTGCTGCCTGATCCTAATGTCAAAATTCTGAGGTGTGGAAAATAAGAGGATTCTATGGGAAAACAAAACAAAAGTAAACCCAAAGTCTAGGCTTGGCAGATGTGGTTTGGAGGAGAGGCAGCTTGGGCAATGGAGACAGACAAAGCATGCCATGTAAATACTGAATACAAGAGGATTAAACAGATACAGAAGATAGGAGGTCATGGACAGTAAGGTAGGAATTTGAAACAACCAGAGTAGATCAGATCCCCACTGCTCCTTCACACAAACCCTCCACGGGCTTGCCCACATGTTTACACGTTGGCTCATGGCTCTCTGATTGCCCTCTGAACGCTCACAAACCCTCACCACCCTCCAACCATCCCTTTCTTCTTGTCCAAAAAGATGAGGCCTCCAGCTCTGTTGGCCAATGTCCATCCCCTTGTTGGAACTCCCTTAGCTTTGACATGAAATGCCTTTTCTTCTTGGGATCTGAAGTCCCATGGGAACTTACTAGGGGAAAGCTTACAGCCTTTACTTCAAGGGTGGGAACCCTTTTTCTGCCCAGGGCCATTTGAATGTTTATAACAGCATTTGCAGGCCATACAAAATTATCAGCTTAAAAATTAGCCTGTATATTTGGTCAAACATTTCATTAACTCACCCCTAAAGCCTTAGTAGGGCCAGACCAACTGATTTCATGAGCCTTCTATGGCCCATGGGATGGACATTCCCCACCCCTGCTTTACCTCATCTGTCCAAGCTATCTCTGTTACCCTTATCATTCGCTAGTCAGTAAAGTTAATAACAAGAAGGGAGCAAGGGAAGGCCAGACATTATAAGCAAGGCCATCTGGGCAGCTTCACCAGGAAGCTGCAATTTCATGCTCCCCAGGGAACCACCGGTCCATTCCCTGCAGATCATGTGGGGAAGGGGCCCGGCACAGTGGGGGACGGACACCTGTGCAGTGAAGCTGGGGTGATGTGTGGAAGATGCTTGCCTGCCAGTCTAACCGGGAACAAATATAATTGGCTCGAGGGGGTGGAGCCACTGCAAGCACGCTAAATCTTAGGAGGCTAAAATCCCTAGACAAAGGAATTCTTGCTCTCTTATTCCGCTGGCTCTGCTCCTGCTTCCTTGCACACGCCTGTGTTCCCTTCCATAGCCACGTGGCCCTGGAAGCCGTGGGTCATGTGACACCACACATAAAGACTGCAGCTGGGAACACAAGCTAACCTAACCAGACCCTGGACTGGACTGTGCAACCATGGAACAGAGGCTCTGGACAGTGCTGAAGATGAAATGGGACTTCTCCATGATGGGATAGAAGGAGAGGAGACCTTGGCAGCTCAGGGGTGTAATTCCATGCAAATAAATGTCACTCATTCTCCGCGTGAGTCTCAGCAAATTCCTTTTCTTGTGACATTGTAAAAGCCTACTCCCCCCAGCAATAGGTGGGGATACAGAGGACACCCCACCAATAACATCTCTACTGGACCCAGCACAGAGCGGAGAACCAGGAGGTCCGCAATATGCTCTGTAAGTCTGAGGGGCTGAAAACTCGGAAGATATCGGTGGCTAGGAAGGGAGCAGCCAGGCTAAGGCCAACTGGAGAGGCATTCAAATAATTGTTTAGAAAAACTCTGTTAGCAAAATAAGACTTTTGTCGATTTGCATGCATAAGGTTTATAACTCCTTTAAGTGATTAGTGTGGGGGAGAGAAAATAAGTTTCCTTCCATTCTCCTAAGGTCTTCCTGCTGGTCTTATTGATATGAGTCTGTTTAACAGGAGAATATAACAAAGTTTATTATGTATGTCATATAGATGTTCCATAGGAATATGAGGCCCGAGGACAGAAAGGTTAGTTGAGGTGTATAGGCCATCTTGAGCTAAGGAGAAAGAGGGCTGGTGGTTTGGACTTCAACAGGCAGGAAGGCAAGTTCCCAGGTAGATGACAAGGAGCGAACATGGCAAACACATTCTTATGGGGCTTTCTGGGCACCCAGAGTCCAGGGGAGTCCAACCATCCGGTTACTAGGCCCCTGCGGCCCCCACACCCAGTTCACACCATGCTACGGTGATACTCTGTTTAAGCAGGTTTTTCTGTCTGAATTCCTTGGGCAGCTAAGGGACAGGGGTCGGGGTGGCGAGGGGTGTAAAATAACCAGTTCAAAATAATCCCCCCAAAAGACATATTTTGGGGTGGCAAACTCTGCTCCCCCTCATCAGCAAGCTGGCTCCCTATATTGGGAAGGTAAATTTGTGAATGGAAAATGGGGAAAGCATGATCTGCTCCATCCTGGACTTCCCGCTTAACCAAGTTTGTTTCTGCGCAAAGGGACTACATTCAGGCTGTGCAAAGGCATCTCACCACGAGGGGCCATTATTCTCTGCTCAGTGGTATTATCTGTTCTTGCCCTGACTCTGAGCCACCCCTGTCTCCTGCCTCTGAGCCACCTCTGTTCCCTCACTCTGAGCTACCCCTGTTCCCTGCCTCTGAGCCACCTCTGTTCCCTGCCTCTGAGCCACCCCTGTTCCCTCACTCTGAGCCACCTCTGTTCCCTCACTCTGAGCCACCTCTGTTCCCTCACTCTGAGCCACCTCTGTTCCCTGCCTCTGAGCCACCCCTGTCCCCTGCCTCTGAGCCACCTCTGTCCCCTCACTCTGAGCCACCTCTGTTCCCTCACTCTGAGCCACCTCTGTTCCCTTCCTCTGAGCCACCTCTCTTCCTTCACTCTGAGCCACCTCTCTTCCCTCACTCTGAGCCACCTCTGTTCCCTGTCTCTGAGCCACCTCTGTTCCCTCACTCTGAGCCACCTCTGTTCCCTCACTCTGAGCCACCTCTGTTCCCTCACTCTGAGCCACCCCTGTTCCCTGCCTCTGAGCCACCCCTGTCCCCTGCCTCTGAGCCACCTCTGTTCCCTCACTCTGAGCCACCTCTGTTCCCTCACTCTGAGCCACCCCTGTTCCCTCACTCTGAGCCACCTCTGTTCCCTGCCTCTGAGCCACCTCTGTTCCCTGCCTCTGAGCCACCTCTGTTCCCTGCCTCTGAGCCTAGCTCTTTTCCCTCTGGACTTCATGAGCAGCGAGTCAGTCAGCCAGGCCTCAGGCATGTCTGTGGGGCAGCTGTGGAGGTGGGTGCTGGTGGGCAGGTGGGCAAAAGATGGATATCCGTGAGGCTTTTCTCCCCATTCAGTGCTGTTTGGAAGCAGAAACCAGTTGCTCCTTTCCTAAGGATTTGGAGTTGGGGTACTGACATTTGGGAGAATAGAAAGATTTAGATCAAAAGCCAGTTGAGCTCGAAGGTAGAAATATCTTTCTTTAAAGAAAGAAGGCTGAAAAATGGAGACATATGCCCAAAGATGCAAGGAAACAGCAGTCCCTATACTTAGTGAAAACAGGGACTAAAAGGTAATAAAAGATGAACACAGATTCTTACAATTTGCCGGTTGGAAGATGCTCATCTAAAAATAAGGTCATGTCTGACTCTCGCTAACAACAGCCCTTTCGGGGCCAGGAGACGTGGAGCAGAATGAATTCAGAAAGATATTTCTCTGAACTGAAAACCATTACTCACCACCCTGCCGCCAAGGCCAGAGAGCTGCTGCAGAACTGTTCACGTCCAAGGACACACAGGGACAAAGGTCACGGGAGGTGAGCAGGCCCGGAGGCCCCAAAGTCGAAAGACAATAAACACACCGACTTTCAGAATTTTAAAGAAGTGCCATTGGGTCAAACAAATTCCCACGTCGAATGCATATTCACAACATCTTGTAGCGGATGGAAATGGGACTTGGGCCAGAGATGGTTCAAACGGAAGGAACAGAGTTCATGACGACCAAGACAGGCAACAGAGCTCTGGGGCCTGGAACAGTACCGCGAATGCATCTGAAGTGGCATTGAGGAGCGGGGTCCCACTTGGGGACAAGGTTCCAAGCCGATCCGTAAGAACACAGAGAGAAAACCTTTCCTGGAAATCTATAAACCTACTGAGTGGCCACTCCGCTGTGATGGAGAGAATGTTCAGGAATATGATGAGTAGTAGTTTCAAGATCAGTGTGTAGTCTCTCAGCTATGACCTGAACAGGTCAGCATATAGTTGGGTATCTTTAATTGAAATGCTTCTGTAACAAAAGTCAATACCTGCAAAAAATTGTTAATTAAATTGTTATTCTCTCTGGAAATAAAGTTTTGTCCCAAAGTTGAGTGCACATTAAGCTGCCTGAATAAATGTGGAGGGGTCTGGCACCCTCTCAGACATCCTTTGCTTAGGAAGAGAACGTCTTCACATCTCCCGGAACTCTGAGAAAAGGTGCAGAATCCGTGGCTTCGTGGAAGCCCAGTGGTCCTGCCCAGTGCACATCTCTTCCCATCAGGCAGTAAAGTGCTCCGTAAGGTAAAATGCAAATCTAGTTCCCTTCTTTCTTATGAGCAATTACAGCAACTTGACTTTGAAATTCAACTTCAAGGAAAACAGAAATGTCTATTTTTAATCAGAGAAGAACTTCAAGCTGAGTGAAAATCACTTCGCAGGTCCTGTTGAATGTGAACTGGAACTGCTTTTGAGATAATTAATTTTATGGAAGTGATACACACCAGAATCAACTTCCATCCGACTTCATGAGCAGCGAGTCAGAGTCAGTGAGTCTGAGCAGGGAGTGCATGCTTTGTGCTCTGTGTGGTGCTGTGTGAGGTTCTGAGGGAGGGGAGTGTCCTTCATTGTGTATTAATTAGATGTTCAGGGCTGGATTCAAGTGGTCTTAACCACAGAATTGAAATGATCAGGCCACGGGAGGACTACTTCATGAAAGGAAAGCATCCACTGCCTCTTCCGATGTCCCTTTGTGGTATTCCTTAAGAGATGTGGCGAACGGTACCTTTTGTGGTTGTTGTTGTTACTCCTCACCTGAGGCTGTTTTTTCCATTGATTTATAGAGAGAGTGGAAGGGAGGGGGAGAGACAGAGAGAGAAACATCCATGTGAGAGGGATGCATTGATTGGTTGCCTCTGGCATGCGCTGACTGGGGCCTGGGATTGAGCCTGCAACCGAGATATGTACCCTTGACCGGAATTGAACCCGGGACCCTTCAGGCCATAGGTGAATACTCTATCCACTGAGTCACACTAGCTAGGACAGCAAATGGTATCATTGAGAAAATCTTTAAATGTAACAAATGTTTCTGAACAGTATGTGTGCTATAGAAAACACCTCCTGGAAAATGCATTTTGTCTACTAGTATAGCTTATTCACGTTATGTAATTTTCCTTAAATCAGTATTCATTATCTTCTTTCAAGACTTCCTCTCTGGTATTCTTTTCTCAAGCCCTGATTCTAATTTATCATGCTTTGAAACAACTTCCTCTCCCCACATTTAGCAAGATTCCAGCACCTACTTTTAGGAATTTAATTAACTAATACACTAAAAAAACCCCAAAAAACAAAAAACAACAAACAAACAAACAAACAAACAAAAACCCCAAGCTCTAAAAGGATCTTCCATCAGCATTCTGTAAAATTAAAAAACAAACAAACCCCAGATACTACTTAATAAATTAAGTGGTATTAATAAGGGCTACTAAAATATATTGTGGAATAGACTGGATTTATGCACCATCCAGTCCTTCACAGCTGCCCAAAGGAATGAGATACACCTATTTGTGCTTAACACGTGAGGTTCTTCAAGACACAGGAACGTTTTCTTGCACAAGCATCATACCTGTTAGATTAGAAGAGCTTGAATTTATGATTTATGAGTTATTTTAATGAAACAATTAAACTTTGACATTGAACCACCTTAATTGTTGCTGTTAGGGACTATATTCCTATCATTGCAGCTTTACAAAATAACATTTTTTTAGAATACATAGAATGATAACTCACTAATGTTCTATAACCTCACCACATAGATGACCCCTGATAACACACTTTTCAAAGTTAATTCGTGTACATAATGAAAAATTCAAGGAGTGCGGAAGGGGTAGAATGAAAGTACTATTCCACTTCCTCACCTCGCCATTCTCACCCTTATCACCAGCAGTGTTTGTAGTCCCTTCAGAAAACACTTTTGCTCATGTCAAAATGTGCATTGAACACACACACATTTTAAATTTTCGATGCGGCTTACTGTCACATAATAAGATGTCATGAAGAACTTCCTGTGTTAGCGCAAAAAGGTCCAACTCATTCCCCTTAACAGCTGCATAGCATCCATTGGATGCTACATGAATCCAATCCACTCCACAATATATTTTAGTGGCCCTTATTAATGGGCATTTAAGTAATCCAGGTTTCGTGTTTGTTTTTTTTTAATTTTACAGAATGTTCATTAAATATCCTTTTATAACTTGGCTTTTCCTTTTCCTTTTCCTTTTCCTTTTCCTTTTCCTTTTCCTTTTCCTTTTCCTTTTCCTTTTCCTTTTCCTTCTCTTCTCTTCTCTCTTCTCTTCTCTTCTCTTCTCTTCTCTTCTCTTCTCTTCTCTTCTCTTCTCTTCTCTTCTCTTCTCTTCTCTTCTCTCCTCTCCTCTCCTCTCCTCTCCTCTCCTCTTTTCTCCTCTCCTCTCCTCTCCTCTCTTCTTTTTTAAGTGTATTAGTCAATGAAATTCCTAAAAGTAGAATTTTCTTAAATTAAGTTTTTTCTTTTAATCTATTCTAACCTTTTATGCTGCCTATAATTTAGAAAGGGGAAAGCTTTCTAATGTCACTTCGGTGAGGGAAAACAAAGGGGAGCCATCAGGGATACCCGGTGTCCTTCTCCCTCCAGAAGAATGCTGGGAGGCTGGCCTCTCCCCCTTCCCAGGCCTGGAGGGAGTACACCAAGGAATATAAATCATTTAAAACTCAATGATACCTGATCAAACCTTTGTGATTAAGTCATGCGCCAAGTGTCTTAGGAACTACACTAAACACACAAAGCTTCCTGCAGGAAACATCTACCTCGGGCCTCTCTCCCACGAGACACACTGAAGCTGTTAGAGCCGGGTTGGAATCACTAAAGAAGACTCTCTGGATAAAATAACTCACCCCTGCATATCCCTAGCCATGTATACTTTTACCAAACTTAGATGTTGTAGAATAGAAGCCAATTTTTAAATCTTGCTTTCATTAAATGCAGAATGTTCATCCTACTGGAAAAAACTCAGCTCCTTTTGCCAGCATTAGCAGCCAGAGCAGTCTTTCTGCAGATCAGCACCATTTGACAGACTGAAACGAGGCCTAAGTCACTGGGGTTTGGGAGAGGTTGGAGACTGTGTCCTTAAAAAGAACAACATTGCCAAGGTAAGTCCGATTAGATGTTTCATTTTAGGGAAAAGAGAAACTCTCCTGAGCGAGGCTAGACTTGCTTCACAAATCAAGCCAGACAAATGTCCACAGGGCCCTGTGGTGACGTTTCTAGAGGAGCGGACCTCAACGGCCCTGGGCTTTTGCTGTCCCTCCTGTCTCCAGGAGCTGTACCTGGGAGAAAGCCCCCTGCTCACAGAGGCAATGCCAGCCTGCTTGTGGGCACACATGGGCTCCCTAGCTGACTGTCTTGAGGACATCGCTGAGAGTTTAAAGAAAAAGACACTTCATGAGTTCCTTTCATTTAATCATGGATAGAACCCGTTTTTCCATAGGTTTTCTGTACTTTAGCAAATGATAGTCAGAATTAGGGTGGGTTAAAAAAGCAGGCAAAAGCTATGGTCAATGATATATTTCTGCCCTCAATCCCCCCCCCTGAAAATTATATATTTATCTTAAACAGCTAACAGGAATAAAAACAAAGCAAATGGAAAAGTGGCAGAAATAGATGGAATACCTGTGAAGGAGAAGAGAATAAACCTGTGTTATTATTTGTGTTATTCCATTTTATTCATTAACTTCTTTCAACAAATATTTCTGAGCACTTAAACACAAGACTCTTCTAGATATGGATATACAAAGGTTTTACACCATAAATACTTCAAGTAATGTTTCAGGTTTTAAGTGGTTTTCATCCCAGTTGGCTGAGCAAATAGTGCAAATGTAGGGCAAAGATATACCAGATAAATGCTAAGGAAAATAAAACAATTTGAGTTTTGAATTGTTATATAAAATGAATATTTCTAGAATCTAAAAAAAAATGCCTTCTTGGTTATTATCAAAGAATGTACTTTTTTCCAAAATCCAAGAATCTACACTAATAAAAGAGAAAAGTGCTAATTGATAGTATCTTTGCTATGCCCACAGCCAATCAGAGTGAGTATGAAAATTAACCCAACAAAGATGGCTGTTAATTTGCATACACAGGAGCTGATTGGCCTGGGTTCGGGAACATCCTCTGGACCCAGTCTGCTCCTAGCCTGTAGGCCTGTAGACCTGGAGCGGCAGGGGTCCCAGAACACCCACTGGCCACTCAGAGCCTATGAGTGTAGGCGCCAAGCAGCTGGGGGCGGGGTGGGAATGTTCTCGCCCTGCCTGCAGCCACTTGGGAAGGCTTCAGGCCAGCAGTGGCGCGCACACCCACGTGGCGATTGGGCCCATCCCCCCAGGCTGGGGTCTCAGCCACCAGCCAGGCAGATATGGAGGAATCTTTGATGTTTTACAGAGAGGGAGGGAAAGGGATAGAGAGCTAGAAACATTGGTGAGAGAGAAATATCAATCAGCTGACCTCTGCACAGTCCCTACTGGGTATGTGCCCCCAACCAAGGTACATGGCCTTGACTAGAATCGAACCTGGGACCCTTGAGTCTGCAGGCCAATGCTCCATCCACTGAGCCAAACCAGTTAGGGCTGTCCAATATGCTAAAGAAAAAACCCTATCTAATAATGAGGAAATATGCAGGGAAGGGCATTTGGGGGTGACCGGGTTGTCAGGGGAGGGCAGTTGGGAACAATTGGGCTGGCAGGGGAGCAGTTAGGCGTCGATCTGATCTGGCTGGTAGGGGAGTGGTTTGGGGTGGTCATGTTGGCAGGTAGAAGCGGTTAGGGGTAATCAGGCAGGCAGGCAAGCAGTTGGGAGCCAGCAGTCCAGGATTGTGAGAAGGTCCGACTGCCTGTTTAGGCCCGGAGTAGAACATCCCCCCCAGGGGTCCCAGATTGGAGAGGGTGCAGGTTGGGCTGAGGGACCCCCACACACAAATTTCATGCACCAGGCCTCTAGTTATTTATAAAATTAAACACATATTAGGTAGATATACCTCAATAAATGCAAAAAATATTTTTAAAATGCTGATTATACTTCCTGATCTCAGTTTGGGGAGTGGGGGCAGGGGGTGCAGAGATTACTAAAAAAAGGAGAGAAAGAAGAAAGAAAGAAAGAAAGAAGAAAGAAAGAAAGAAAGAAAGAAAGAAAGAAAGAAAGAAAGAAAGAAAGAAAGCCAAAGCTCATACAACCGTGTGAACCTCTGGATCAAACCATATCTGAAGACAATTCAAGTCTGGACTTTTGATTATTTCTACCAGAATCCCTCTACCATTTTTCTCCTAAACCGTATTTCTGATACTTACAACAAAAATAGTCTAATATTATTATCTGGCAATTTTATACTTGGCCTTATTAAAAATCATGTAATGAAATAAAGATATTTTTAGACCAAATTTAGCACTCATACAGCCTTTTTCAGGCAGTAATACTTAGGAATGAGCAACACCAGCACCAGAGATACAATGAATTGAACCCAGGAGAATGACAAAAGGAAGTTCCAGAATCCAGCTCTGCAGTAGACCTACAAAACAATCAGTGTGGGGAGCTAGGAAGGAAAGGAGATTTCATACATTTGATAGTATTCTTTGGAGAACGGAAAAAAATTTAAAGAAGCAACAAAGTCAACAATACCAGAATAAATAAGCAATTAGAACCCTAGCTGGTTTTGCTCAGTGGATAGAGCATCAGCCTGTGGACTGAAGGTCCTGGGTTTGATTCCAGTCAAGGGCACATGATTGAGTTGCAGGCTCGATCCCCAGGAGGGGGTATGCAGGAGGCAGCCAATTAATGATTCTCTCATCATTGATGTTTCTCTCTCTCCCCCACCTCCTTTCTTCCCTGAAATCAATAAAAATGTGTAATTTAAAAATAAATAAAAGCAAATAGAAGTTCAACATAACACATTATGTGGATCTACAGTGAACAGTATCTATATGGTCAGAATAACATGAAGACTTTATTGAGCTTCAGCTTCTAGAATCAAAGTACTGACAGAGCTCAGATGCATTTACCATTTCAGAGCAGAATCCTAATATATAAAAAGCTAGGGGCCGTCACGACCAAAACAACCTATGGACAACCAAACAGCAGGCTGTATGGGGTGACAAGGCTGTTGGGGGGGAGGGAGGGGGGCCGTTGGAGGTGACCAGGCCAGCAGGGAGGGCAGTAAGGGGTGATCAGGTCAGCAGAGGAGGCAGTTAGGGGCTACCAGGCTGGTGGGGGAGGGGCAGTTGGAGGCAACCAGGTCAGCAGGGGGGGGTGTGGAAGGGTGGCAGTTGGGGGCAACCAGGCTGGCACAGGGGGCAGGCAGTAAGAGGTGACCAGGCCATCAGAGGGGGGTAGTTGGGGCGACCAGGCAGGCAGGGGGTGACCAGGCTGGCAGGGGGACAGTAAGAGGTAACCAGGCTGGTAGGGGGGGGGGCAGTTAGGGGTGACAAGGCAAGCAGGCAGGTGAGCAGTTATGAGCCAGTGGTCCCCGATTGTGAGAGGAATGTCCGACTGCCGGTTTAGTCCTGATCCCCAGGATCTGGCCTAAACTGGCAATCAAAAATTCCCTCAAGGGGTCCCAGTTTGGAAAGGGTGCAGGCTGGGCTGAGGGATCCCTCCTCCCCTGCCCATGCATGAATTTCATGCACCAGGCCTCTAGTATAAATAATAAATATCATCAGCCTTGGCAATATGGAGGTTGTCAGACAATTGACAAAATGTGGGAAGTAGAAAGGAGAAAATAACAGGAGGAATAACAATGAGTCTAAAATCTTAGTAATTGACAAAAAAAGATAAATATGTAAGTATATTATTCAAAATCACTAAAGCAACTGATAAAAATAGTGACATAACTGTCCTAGCCAATTTGGCTCAGTGGATAGAGCATTGGCCTGCAGACTGATGGGTTCCTTGATTATAAATTATAGCTTTGCTGGGTAGAGTAATTTTGGTTGTAGGTCCTTGTTTTTATTTATTTTTAAAATATGTTTTTATTGATTTCAGAAAGGAAAGGAGAGGGAGAGACAGAAACATCAATAGAGAATAATCGACCAGCTGCCTTTTGCATGCCCCCTACTAGGGATTGAGCCCAGGACCCAGGCATTTTTCTGATCTGGAATTGAACCATGACCTCCTGATTCATAGGTCAATGCTCAACCACTGAGCAATACCAGCCGGGCAGTAGGCCCTTGCTTTTCATCACTTTGAATACTTCTTTCCAATCTCTTCTTGACTGAAAAGTTTCTGTTAAGATATCAACTGACAGTCTTATGGGAGCTCCCTTGTAGATAACCAACTGCTTTTCTATTGCTGCTTTTAAGATACTCTCTTTGTCTTTACCTTTTGCATTTTGATTATAATGTATAAAAGAAAATTTCAATGCTTAAGAAAGAAATCATACTCAATCCTACTCACAATTAAAGAAATTCAATCAAATTACTTTCAATTTATCAATTTTGAAAAAATGGGAAAAATTTGATGGTTCTCAAGGTAGTCCAGGATAACAGGTAGGAGGGTTATTCAGAATATTTTAACTATCAGTATAGCACCATCTCCAACTCCTTGGAACTGCTGCCAGCCATAAATTCTTTTTTTTTTTAATAAATCTTTATTGCTCAGATTATTATAATTGTTTCTCCTTTTTCTCCCCCATAGCTCCCTTCCACCTGATTCCCACCCCACCCTCTGCCCTTACCCCCTCCCCCCCACCATTGTCCTCATCCATAGGTTATACAATTTTAATCCAGTCTCTTTCTGCACCCCACACCCCTTTCACCCTGATAATTATCTATCCACTCCCTTTCTTTGCCCCTAATTCTATTATATTCACCAGTTTATTCTATTCCTCAGATTTTTAATTCACTTGACCTTCTTCCTCTTCTTAAGTAATACCTTTCAGCATTTCATATAATACTGGTTTGGTGGTGATGAACTCCTTTAGCTTTTTCTTATCTGTGAAGCTCTTTATCTGCCCTTCAATTCTGAATGATAACTTTGCTGGATACAGTAATCTTGGTTGTAGGTTCTCGCTATTCATCACTTTGAATATTTCTTGCCACTCCCTTCTGGCCTGCATGGTTTCTGTTAAGAAATCAGCTGATAGTCTTATGGGTGCTCCCTTATAGGTAACCAACTGCTTTTCTCTTGCTGCTTGTAAGATCCTCTTTTTATCTTTTACCCTTGGCATATTGATGATGATGTGTCTCCAAGAATTTTTCTTTGGATTCCTCTTGTTTGGGGTTCTGTAGGCTTCCTGTACTTGTAAGTCTATTTCTTTCACCAGGTGAGGGAAGTTTTCTGATATTATTTCTTCAAATATGTTTTCAGTATTTTGCACTCCCTCTTCTTCTGGCACCCCCATAATTCTGATGTTGGTGCGCTTGCAGTTGTCCCAGAGGCTCCTTACACTATCTTCAACTTTCTGGATCCTCTTTTCTTCTTCCTTCTCCAGCGGAGTGTCTTTTGGCTCTTTGACCTGATTCTTGTGTTCTTCCATTCTGCTGTTGGATCTCTGCATAATATTTTCCAATTTAGTCAGTTTATGTATACTTTTTAGTTGGGTCTCATGAAATTTATCGAGCTTTTCTAGGATATTCTTGCATAACCTTAGAACCGTAGTTCTGAACTCTATATCCTCCATCTCTTTTGTTTGAGATCTATTTCCTTGTCTCGGCATTATCACTATTTTTCAGAGTTGGTAGGATGGCTTTGTGTGTTTGGTGTCCTATATAGCACAGTGGGTCAGCCTCCTCAGTTTCCCGAGGTAGACACTCTTGGTGCTCCCCTTTGTGGACTGCGTGCACAGCCTTGTTGTAGCTAAGTCTTTATTGATGTGAATTGACCTTCAGGCCAATTGGATGTGGGTATCAGCTGTGTCTTCTCTGGGATAAATTCTGTATTGGAGACAGTCTTATAGGATCAGACCTGAAAAACTGCAGAAGCCTCTGCTCAGCTTGGATGGGGCGGAGTCTCAGGGCTGAACTGACAGTCTGGGCTTCTGCCCTGCCCTTGTGCACTCGCCTGAGTTTCGGCCTGACCGGCCCAGTTTCCTCAAGCAAGAGCGTGGGTGCCCCAGGGGCTCGCCTGGACTTGGGCTGGTCTCTGTAGTCTGGAGCTTCTGACTCCTTCCGCTACAGAGAGGCCGCCACCTTGTACAGAGAGGCGGCGGCAGCCTCCGTGGTCAGACCTGGAGCTTCTGACTCCTTCCGCTATGGAGAGGCTGCGGTCAGACCTCAGCACGTACTTGCTGGCGCTCGCGAGTCTGTAGACCCTGCAGACTGCGACTGCGGCTCCCGGTCCCCGGTCTCCCAGTCTCTGAGTCTCTGAGTCTCTGGGTGCCTTTCTCTACAGTCCAGACTCCACCCGTATGAGCTTGGGACCACGGAATTTCAGCCGGGGCTGGGGTTCAGTACAGTCGGAAAGGGTTCCGTGCAATCGGGGATTCCTCCCCTCCAGCCAGGCAGGTATTCGGTGGCCGCACTTCCTCTCCGTGCGCGACCGTCTCCCTACCTAAGCGCTTTGTGGCTCCCAGTCCGATCCGTGAGCCTCTCTCTTTCTTTCTAGTTGTAGCTATTCCACTCCGCCAGCTTTCCTGAGGTTTTGGTGAAGTCCTTTTTGATTTTAGTTGTTTTTTAATTAAATTGTTGATGAGGCGGCAGCTTAGGAGACTGCCTAGGCCGCCATCTTGGTTCTGCTCCAGCCATAAATTCTTGATGTCTGGCTGCTTGCCAACTGAAAAGAGAGCTCACGTCCTCATACTCAATTGGTGGGGAAGTAAGTTGAATAAGTTGGATGCAATCTTTCTTGAGGACATCATTCATTCTCTTTTTTTCCAAAAACCATTAAAAAGTATTTACTGACTTTAATAGAATATTCATCTAAGTAAAACATAAAAACAATATGATTTTAAAGGTTTATTAAAATATAACCCACATACCATACAGTTCACCCACATAACGTATACAATTCAATGGATTTTATTATGTTCTCAGAGGTGTGCACCCATAGCCACCATTGATTTTAGAACATATTCATTATCTTAAAAAAAATGTTACCTTTTAATTATCACCTGTCAACCCCCTAATTTTTCCCAGCCCCAGGTAAACCACTAATCTTCTTTTGTCTCTATAGATTTTCTTATTCTGGACATCTCATATAAATGGAATTTATTTTCCTATGAATTTCTATTTCTATATGAATTTTAAGATCAGCTTTTCAATTTATATAAAGAAACCAACTCGGAATTTAAAAGGGATTGTATTGAATCTGTACATTTGTTTGGAGGGTTTATTGACATTATGCTGATGCCAATATGGTGTTAGATCGAACCGAATGTTCCCAAACTCTAGGATAAGTACCACTGTGATTGCCTGTGTGGGAACACCAGCAAGAATTTGGATGGAGAGAAAAAGACCCCCTTCCATCTCTGGGATTGGTGGCCTGGGCTTGAACTCCAGGTTGGAGGGAATTGGTCGTGTGCATGCCTTTTGATTGGAGGTAACTTGGCCTCTCCAATCTGCTTATCTGAGTTTATGTGTAATGGCATAGACTCTCAACTTCTTTTTTAAGTGTCTTTTTTACTTTGCCTACCATGAGGATTCTCTTTATAATGGGGAAATCAAAGAATTAATCTAGGAAAAAATAATTGTCCTCTTTCTCCATACACCTTTTTAGTTCTCTCTATAGCTATTCCCATGATTCAGAAGCACAACAGTCCCTACTCAGGTCTGGCAAAGACAGACTCTCCCTAGAACCTTGGGCAGGAGGCAAAGCAGAACAGGCAAAGACCAAAATTGTCTCTGGGTCTGGAATATAGAGGAGGCTGGAATTCCTCACCTCAGTGAATCTTGTCTCTATGGCATTAGCATGGTATATCGTGGCTCTTGATAAGCAGTGTTTTCTTGCCTCTCTGGACTGGAATGGAAGTTTCTTTAGGCCATTTGTTTAGAGCTGTTTCTCCAGAACTTAGCGGAGTTTGTGGCAGACAAGTCGACACTCAAATATTTGTAGTATAGGTATTGTCATGTTTCAAAGGAGAGCACCTAGTGTAGTTGTAATTGTCATCAAATCAGATGATGCATGGGGAAAGGATAATAATTTTGAGGACCCACAAACATAACACATTAGTTTCCAAAAATATACTTTTTAGAGGAAAAAAAAGTAAGATATCACCTGAATTTTCTTGTGGTGTTAAAGATACTCCCCCCTGAGCAAAAAATAAATAAGAAAATGAGAACACTGGTTCAAGTTAAATATGATTATAAACACACTGGATTTAGAATTTCAGTGGTTTTAGTGAGGCCGCATGCAGATCCCCAGTTTCAACACACAGATGGCATTTAAATAAGTCACAAAAGATCAGATCTTCTGTGGCTAAAAATTTGTAAGAGTATATTTTAAGTCTTATCTTCTTATGACTCTTCTCATACCACCGTGTTTTTATTGGACCACCAGCAGCAGGTTCCTGCCATTTGATAGCCACGTGACATTGTTGTCATTGCTTTGAGCACAGGCATCTGTTAGTAAAGAGAATAAAAGTATTCTCTTATGAGTCACTCAAACCCTCTTGCCAAAACCAATTAAACTGGTGCCAAATATGACAAGTCACCAGAAGACTTTCAACAATTTACAATGTTTTTGCTGGGGAAGGAAATAATGAAGAGAGAGAGAGAGAGGTGAATTTGCATATTTTCTTTTCTGGTGAGCGTCAAATGTAATAATCACTGGAATTTAGTAATGCTCACTGACTGCATTACTATTTCTTCTGGTGATTTTTACACAATAGGCCAGAGTTGATAAGTAAGATTTTTTGGTGGTTGGTCCTTTCCATGTCCATAGTACAAAGCATGTCTTGTTCTTCCTGAGCTGGAAGTGCTAACTAAACATAAGTGAACCAAATACTTTTAAAATGTAACACTAGAGTTTAGGTTTCTGAATAATCAAGGGTTGACCATATACTTACTCAATAGATAACCTAGCAGTGAAATTCTGCAAAGGAAACAGGCTGCAGGTAGAAAATTTATCTCAAATGAAGACTTGGCATAGAGTGAAGAGGACCAACCAGGGAGATATGTTGCTATCCTCATCTCACCAAGTTAAGAGAAATAACTAGCTGGCAAGACTTTAGAAAATGGGATATCTCACTACATATGTCTCAGAGAAAAACTATATATTTACCATAGTTTAGGATGTAAAGAACAAAAGAATACTTGACTTATCTTATATCTTCTCACTGATACCTTTGCAGACTCATCAAGTGGAGAATTAGGACAATTATTTCAACAAAATTGGGGCTCTATCTCCCCCCAAATATTCTGAAAGTGGAGAGAAGTACACACTTAGTTTGAATAATCATTGCTTCACTATTAATTTCATTTCACCTGTGAAAGCACAAGTTTCCTCACAATTTTTTAAGTAGTTCACATGGTAGAAATAATTTCTCTAAAAAAATAAATTATTCTGAGGAAGATGAGATACTTTGTCTTGCAAATAAAATATTTTCATCCATAGTTCTGATGATGTTCTCCTAGGAAGTGCAAAATAAGTGATGCCTAGTCTCCGAGCTTGTATATGAGGGCCCAAGCCCAAAAGAAATGACTAATGCTTTATTTGTATCTTTACTACATTATTAGATAGAAATCCAGTAATTCACATTCCAAGGACTCATCAGATGTGTGATGATTGTTACTCTAGAAGTTTTTGTTAGAGAGCAAAGAGAATGGCATGTTTTAATTTAAAACATTATTAATTAAAATAAATGTCAATGCAAGTTTCCTTCCTCATTTATTACTTACCTTCAAAAAAAGCAAAACCTTATTTTGTGGTACCATTTTAGCATAAAGCATATTGAAATTAATATTTTCACATCACACTTGAAAATGTTATTAATTTCTCTTTGTCAAATAAATTATCTCATATCCATAAAAAATGGGATCTCTAAGTCATTAAAATGATGTTATAGAGAATTATTTATGACATAAAAGGATATTCATTGTGTATCATTGAAGGGAAAAACACATTATGACAGAATAAACAATATTATTGCATGCATGAAAAGAGGGACATTTACCAAAATGTTAACAAAGGTTAAATCTAGGGAGACCGAAACAAGATGGCAGCCTAGGTAGTCTCCTAAACTGCCACCTCATCAACAATTTGGAAAAAAACAACAGCTAAAATCGAAAGGGATCGCACCAGACCCACAGGAAGCTGGCGGAATGGGAAGGCTACAACTAGACACAAAGCAGGGCGCTGTTGCTGCCATGTGGAGTTTAAAACTACGGCGGAACTGGACCTGCCGGAGCCGCTGCCGCCAGGAATGAGGGAAGCCAGACCTTGCTCCGCCCAGCACCTTGGGCTCCTGCCCGGACGAGAAGCCTTTGAGCGCGGTCTCCCTGCCTGCAACCATCCCAGCCCGCAGCTGTCCCAGCTCACCCGCTGTGCTGGTGAGGAGATGGCATGGTGTCTCCCCACCCACAGCCAGCTCAGCCGGGCCTCCGAGCACGCTGTGATGGTGAGGAGCTGGAGTGGCACCTTTCATTCTCGGCCCTAGCAAGTCCTTCCTCCACCGCCGCATGGCTGTGCCGAAGCTTCCGCCATTACCACCATGTGGATTTTAAAACTACAGGGGAAATTGAACCACAGGAGCTACCATCGCTGCTGCACCCGCCACCGCACCTGCCGCTGCCAGGAATAATGGAAATCCACCGAAAACAGAGCTCACTCCGCCCTAGGGTCAGGGAGTGTGCGGCTTCAGAACTTAGCTTCTGCATCCACAGCAGCTCCCCTTCCGCACCAAACGAGACACCATTGAAGGCAGTCTCTCCGCCTGCAGCCATCTCAGCCCGCCCACAACCGTCCCAGCCCACCCTCCGTGCTGGTGAGGAGATGGCCCGGCGCCTTCCGTTCACGGCCCCGGTGAGCCCTTCACCCTTCAGGCCCACTGCCACAGGGCCAAGCCGGAGCCTCTGCCGGGACCCCAAGGAGGGGTGCCGCTGCCGCCATGTGGATTTTAAAAATACAGTGGAAATTGAACCACAAAAGCCACCGCCTCCTCTGCACCCACCGCTGCCGCCACTGCCGAGAGTGAGGAAAGCCCACCGAGAACAGAGCTCACTCCACCCCGGGCCCAGGGAGTGGGCGGCTTCGGAGCTTGGCCTCCGCATCACCAGCAGTTCCGCTGAGATTCCTTGGAGCGCGGTCTCCCCGTCCGCAGCCGTTTCAGCCTGCCTGCTGTGCTAGTGAGGAGCTAGTGCGGCACCTCCAATTCGAGACCCCAGCATCCCAGAGGGGGTTGTGTGCCCCGGGTGAGCCATGTGTCCCAGGGGGCCATGTGCCCCAAGTGAGCCGAGTCCCCCAAAGGGGCCGTGTGCCCCGGGTGAGCCGTGTGTCCCAGGGGACCGTGTGTCCCGGGAGAGCCGTGTGCCCTGAGGGAGACATGTGCCCCGGGAGAGCCGTGTTCCCGGGGAAGCAGTGGGACCTGGGGGGAGGGGCAGAGTGAACCAGAGAAGGAGCAGACTCTATTCATGTGGTCCTGAGATAGTCACCATAAAACAAGCAGATTGTCAATTGACAGCGGGGAGGGGAAGGAGACCTGGGGGGAGATAAGAGAACAACCGAAGGACTGGTATGCATGAATATAAGTACAACCAACGAGCACAGAACTCTGGGGAGGGAGGGCATGAATGGGAAGGGGAAGGGCAATGGTAAGCTATGTACACATATAATACCTTAATTTTAAAAAAAGGTTAAATCTACAAGTTCTTCACTGTGAATACTTTTGATGAATTCCCCAGTGTTTATTTTCCTTGTTTTCCTTTAGAGTAGTTTGCTTCCTAGACCACAAGGGAGGGCAAACAGGAACCTGGAGGTAGTATTTCTTTGTCACTTTGTGTTTCATCTTAAAAACTCATGCAGATTTTCTCTTCTATGACATAAAATAGTCATGCTATTTCAGTTGAAAAATAGTATTTTCTGTAATAATTAGTTAACTTGTTTTAGCTTTCCCCCTCAATTGTTGAGTAAAATTGAGGCCCTAGAAAAACATGCAACGTTGATCCTGAGCTTTTCTTGCCACCATCACAAGACCCTTTAATGATCCATGACCTAATTTGAGAGGTCAAAATAGGTTTCCTCATTTTGCTGTGCATTTTTGCCTATGTTGTGATTGTGTGTAGGTTTATAAAATTCTGGTTGGGCCCAAAAATTCTGGTTGGGCCCAAGCCAGTTTGGCTCAGTGACTAGAGTGTTGGCCTACAGACTGAAGGGTCCCAGGTTTGATTCTGGTCAAGGGCACATGTCTAGATTGTAGGCTCAATCCCCAATGGGGAGCATGCAGAAGGCAGCCAATCAATGATTCTCTCTCAATATTGATGTTTCTATCTCTACCTCCCTCTCCTTTCCTCACTGAAATCAATAAAAATATATATATTTTTAAAAAGAATGGCTCTTGGTAAGTTGATGATTAACTGATTCAGAATTTCAACAAAAACAAAATATACAAAAAAATGTGTCAGTTCTTATTCAGGTCTCTTTAAAAACTCTTATCTACATAACAAAAGTATACATGTACATCAATATTGATTATTAATTTGTCAACAGGAGACCCTGTGAGTATATTTAAATTGCCAATCAAGTAACCCTGGAGGCATCCTTGGCTCCTCTGGCAATGCCTGGATACCTCAGAACCCCATGGCCTGGAATAGTCCACATCGAATCAGCTACCCCTGGTGAGTTCTCCCTGGGAGACTTTTGAAACAGTCCCCAAAAGTGGAGCTTGGATGAGATTAAATTTGAAGCTATGAAAATTGCTATAAAACTACTTTTTTATTTTAATAAACATTTTTATTTTGGAATCATTTTAGATGTATGGAAAAGTGACAAAGATAGTACAGAGACCTTCTGAAGATCCTTCATTAATTCTTCTAAATTAATGTCTTTTTTAAAATATATTTTATTGATACTTTACAGAGAGGACGGGAGAGGGATAGACAGAAACATCCATGAGAGAGAAACATCGATCAGCTGCTTCCTGCACATCCCCCACTGGGGATGTGCCCGCAACCATAGTACATGCCCTTGACTGGAATTGAACCTGGGACCTTTCAGTCCACAGGCTGACGCTCTAGCCACTGAGCCAAACCGGTTTTGGCTAAATTAATGTCTTACATCACTATGATGGATATTGTGTGTCCAAAACCAAGAAATTGACCTACAGACTTTTTTTTAAAAAATATATTTTTTATTGATATTTTACAGAGAGAAAGGGAGAGAGAAAGAGAGCTAGAAACGTCAATGAGAGAGAAACATTGACCAGCTGCCTCTTGCACAGCCCCTACTGGGGATGTGCCCGCAACCAATGTACATGCCCTTGACCGGAATCCAACCCGGAACCTTTCAGTCCGCAGACCAACGCTCTACCACTGAGCCAAACTGGTTTCGGCTGACCTACAGACTTTACTAGGACAGGTGAACTTAGAATAAAAATAGAAGTTCTTAAAGGGAAAAATGAAAAACTTGTCACAGGGAAAAAATAAGCACTATTTTCCTATGAGATGAGCTTGTAAAGAAATAAAAATTTAGCACCTTTCAAAGCCTAAATGTTGTCATTAGCAGGTGGTAGGCAGGTGAACTAGAGCAAGGCTTCGAAAAGTTCAACAGGCACGTGAACCTGAGCATGTTCTTAAAACAGATTCTGTCTCAGCAGGTCTGGGCTGGAGAAACTCAGTCAGCTTTCCACTGACACTGATGCCCACAGCCCTCGATCACACTGGAAATACCACAGATCTAGAGAAGCGCTCCCGTCATCATCGAATGCTCCGTGATGGTGGAAATGTTCTGTCACCTGCACTGTCCAATGGGTCAGCCAGGGGCCACAGGTGGCTACTGAGCACCCGAAATGTAGCTAGTGCCACTGAGGAACTGCATGATTCATTGTGACTAATCAAATCTAAATAGATAAGGGTGGCTAGTGACTGCCATATCAGATAGCACCTAATTAGAGCATTTCATAACCAAAAACATTCTCCCTCGTTCTGGAAGGTCTAGGTTTCTAAATACTTCCAGAAGACTGAAGGACAAGAGAAGAGGACAGAGCAGGAGGGGTGGAGCTCTGTTGGCCTGTGTTGCACATAACCATCTGCACTCAACCTCAAAGCAGGGATGCTGATTTAGACCCGGGGGGTAAGTGATGGAGCCCAACATGACCTCCTGTGCCAAATGGACCAAAGGCGCTTCGTTTCATAAGCAGAGACACCGAGCAGACAGCCCATGACAGAATTCTCTCTTCAAAGGCGGATGCTGCAGGGTGCCGGCCTGAATTGGGCTCTCCCCTTGGTCCCGTGGGAGTGTGGAAGCCACTGAAGATGTATTTCCTAAAACTCGTTATGCAGTTACCCCCAGCCCCTTGGAAGGGGGCTCTGGGACTGACCTATTTTTTTTTTTCCTTTAAGCATTCTCTACGATTTCAAGATTGATCCTTCTCTGGAAGATCCCTTACAGTAAGCTGAGCCCTCATTATGTGCCGGCTATTGTTTCTACCTGCTGGGGCTGCAGCAATGGCCTAGGCAGATACAACTTCACTTTCTCACACATCTCCTATTACATGCCCTTCAAAAATTAGGAGAATCATGAAATGTAATTCATATACTTTTACTAATAAATTATCATTTCAAATGAGACCATTTGATTCCAGTTTGGACAACGTCATCTTTGTGAAGATCATTTCAGAATGTTAATGTTTACTTTTGCTGAAGGAAAAATGAGCATTGCCATAAGAACTGGAAAAAGCACCACACACTGCTCTGTGTGCACTGCTATGCTAAGTAACTTTACAAAATTGTCTCCTTGTCTCCTTAAACAATCCAGTGAGTTAGATGCCTTTTGTTCCTCAGTTTACCAATGAGGAGTGGTAGTGCTGTGGGATTATAAACCAATGGCTCCGGTTTCAAGAGCAGGAGCCAGTCCAGTGGACTGAGAGCAGAGTCTCCTCGCAGGGTAAGGAGGGCACCTACCCCGGACCCCCCACCTCCCACCCCCGGACCCCCTGCAAGGAAGCACAGAGCGCAAGGAGAGGCCTGTCCCGCCCAGAGGAAGAGAGCCAACCAGAATGAAGGGCTGCAACTCAGCGCCATCTTTGCGGCACAGGAGTGTTTGATAATCTCTTAGTCATCAGCAACAAAGGAAGCCCCGCTGACCTCACCCACAGCCCTGCCAGCCCAGCCGTGGGACAGGGTCTGAGCTGTGAAGCAGCTTTGCCGTAGAGTGGATGGGAAGAAAGAGCCGATTTTACTTGTTGCACACACTGCACCTGGAATGCAGCCTGCCTCTGGGCTTCTCGCTGCGGAAGGAGTACACTTTCCCAGCGGTCCAGGCAGTATGAGCTGAAGTTTTGTGTGGTAACGTGCAGCTCCCGAACCCTGATTGACAGAGTGACGCCGCCTCTGGATACCTGCCAGGGGCTCGATGGGAAAGGAGGCCGAAGTCCAGAGGGGCTCACTGTGCCTGGGAGAGGCCAGTCCAGGAGGACGTGGGGTCTCACCAGCAGAGAGCAAGCCTCAGGCCACCCCTGCACAGCAGAACTCCAGGACAGCAGCGCAAGGAGCTCAGGGGCCGGAGATACAGCCAGGCAGAGGGCAGCCCCCGGGATGCAGGCGGCTCCCACGCTGGGCCCCTCCCCTCAGCCACAGGCCACAATCACCGCTCCCTGCGTCCCCACACACCCAGGTCCCCCTGAGGAAGAGCAAGGAGTGAAAGCGGACATGGGAAAGGCCAACTACCTGCCCACAACCAAGAGACTTTAAATGAGAAGAAAAAAAAATGGCAGTTGGTAGTTCCCATCACCTCCTTCCATTTCCCTGAAACCCATCCTTCTAGCAAGGCGAGGGCTTGCAAGGATGATCAGATGCTTTTAGAAAATAAATGGGCTGTATTTTTTTTTTTTTTGAGCCCCATTCTACAAGACCTACAGAAGTCACAAGAATGCAGCAGGATTTGAAAGCAAGGTAGCTCTGAACCCTGCTGGTCAGCACTGCTCTGCTCTGAAGAGGGGGCAGGGGTCTCTGTGCCCCTCGGGCCCCAATGCAGGCGCCTTGGACAGACCCACCCTGAGCACAGACACGCCCCCCACGCCTCCTCCACGCAGGGCTCCAGGACACCACTCCTGGCGTTCAAGGTTGGAAAATAAGTGGCAAACTACCAGTATTTGCAAACAGCAATGTGATGAACACAAGGAGTCAAGATTCTTACTTCCATCTCTTATGAGAAGGTGGGACTTTGGGAGGGGAGATTCCAAACTCCAGTCCAGAAGGACAGCGGGGCCGCTCTGAGGCGAGGAGAAACGTCTGTAACTCTGCTTCCCTGGCAGAACTGGGGTTTTCCTGCCGACTTTCACCCCAGCAACAAACAGAACAGCCTTCCTCCCCGCTCCTCCCTGCCCCCCGTGGGCATCGTAAAGCACGGGGATAGGCTCTTCTCCAGGGCTTTCAACTGGCTCCAGGGCCCTACGTAACGGTGCCGCTTTGAGACACCTCACTGCAGCCGGTGCTCGGCCTCTGGTGTGGGCTCTCCCGGCGCTCCGTGTGGTTGAACATCTGACAACCATTTGGTGGAATAAGTGAAGGGATTAGAACAAGAAACACAACTTTTTCTTGACTTTTCTGCTGATCCACTGGAAATTCATTTAGGCCCACACATGCTTGCCGATCCTTCCTTGAATATTGAAAAGGCAATTTCTGCAGAAGCCAGTTCCCATTGTGGGTCAGATTGGATTGGCAGGTGGCTTGTGCATGCAGGATTCCCGCAGGGGATTGCTCTCTCACCTTGTCTTTAACCCGCGCCTTTGAGATGGTCCCGGCGTTCCTGAGGAAGTGCCAGATGGATGGTCTCTGCGGGTGACGTCACAGGCTCACCCCCGGCGGGAGGCCTGGCTGGGCGGCTGTCTGGGCAGCAGGCTCAGGACCCCCTCTGGGCTGGCGGGGGCCGGAGGCGGATTCGAGTGGCCAGGCCCTGAGCTGGCCACGCTGTTCATTTCCTCCAGGCGGGTGGAATCTGCAGAGCTCGTGCCACCCAAACTGTCAAGTTGCTGAGCAGCCAAACCCGAGAATCTTTATAAACCTCCTGGCCCCTCTGTCACTCGGAAAGCTGCACACAAAACGAATCTAAGCTCTTGAGGAATTCCCCAACACGGGTGGCCCGTCCCCCAAGCCGGGCGGGAGGCAGCGGGCAGCGGGCAGCAGGCAGCAGCCGGGCCTGAGCCGGACTCCCACCCGTTTCTTAGGCTTTGGGGCGTCCGTTTCCACCTCCCGGAGAAGCAGGTAGGAAAAGCTGCCGCTGGGTTTTGAGGGCAACAGAACAATTAGGAGAGCGAATTTCTGCGTGGTCTTGGCTTCCCTCTGCTCCGGGCCCGCAGTGCACCCCGAACTGCTTGGTGACTCTGCAGTCGGGAAGCAGGGGTTGCTGGGGGGAGGGGGGGGAGAAGGATAGTTTGCAGGAAACAGAACCGCAGCCCCTGGAGCCGGCTCGGGCGGAGCTAATAAATAACCACCTGCTTCTCGGGCCCAGGGCCTCCTGGAGGGGCGGCCCAGCTCCTCGGGGAGCCGCCCGCAGCGCCCGGAGAACCTGACACCCGTGCTCCATGGCGTGTGGGACTTTCACTGGGGCCTGGGAACACCGCCCAGGGAGCACACTGACCCTGCGACCCGCAGCCAGAGCCCGGCTCGTGTTACCGCCCCGTCAGGACTGGTGGTGGCCCTGGCCAAAGCCCCCGCGCCTCCCAGGGAGGGAGTGTGGGGAACCAGGACAGGCAAAGTTAGAAAATAAACCAGCAAAGTAACCAGGTGGTCTGAAAGTAGACTTCCAGCGTCCTGTCACCCTGGTGAAGGAGCACATACATTTGAAACCTCGGAAATGCAGAGACCTGGTTCCGAGCAGACGGAAGGCTACTGAGGGGACCGTCTCTGGGTCTGGGCCCAGGTCCTGGCTCACAGCGGGCAAAGGAAGGGAGAGGTGACTGACACAGGCCCACCCCTCACTTTCCCTTGGAGAAAACAAAGGCCCCCAAAGCCACATCAATAAGGGTGTGGGGCCTGGGACCCCCCTGCCCCCTTCTCTCTCCTGGTCCCTTCCCGCCCACATCACCCACGTGCTTCCCGTCAAGTGTGGACCCCGAGGGGGGATGGAGATGCTGTTCTGAAGAGGGACCCTGCGGGTGAACTCTGCCTCGTGACGTAACCAGGGCACCCCTCGGAGGGGCTCCCCACGGGGGAAAGCCCACCGTCCCCGGGAGGGGAGGCTGGCTGAGGTGGCTGCAGCCCTTCCCGCGGCAGGAGGCTCACACCATGGGAACTTGTGGCGCCATCAGCAGCGCAGGGGGAGGCAGCCCCCGGGTGCTGGCGCTCGCAGCTCTGAGCACTGGGCTAGGACTCCTGTCTCAGTTGTCGGGGTCCTCCCCTCCGGCCAAGATGGCCGTCACAGTGCCAGCTGCCACGTTCTCTCACGCAGCCTCGGGCACAAGCAGAGAGCAGGGAGGTGTCAATAGGGGAGCACATGCCCCACACGTTCCTCTTTCTATTCGCAGAAGCCCTCAGGACCCCATCCCCTCAGGTCTCAGGGACCGGAGGAATTGTCACATGCACATCCCATGCTGGTCCCTGGTGAAGGAGCCTGCACGTCCTCTGATGGCCATGGAAATACTGTGATTCATTGGCTGAGGCCGACCCATTGTCTCTCAAACAGAAATCCCCCATCTGGTGGCCAAAAAACGAAGAATTGCTATTCTGAAGTTAGGACAAGAAACGTCTCCCCTCCAGGACTTCTGAGAGCCTTCCTACGTGGGTGTGCACTCTTTATCTCAAGAGGCAGAGTTGCCCTGGCCGGTTTTGCTCAGTGGTTAGAGCATCGGCCTATGGACCAAAGGGTCCCGGGTTTGATGCTGGTCGAGGGCAAGTGCCTCAGTTGCAGGTTCCTCCCTGGCCCAGCCCTGGTCAGGGCTCCTGCAGGAGGCAACCAGTCGATGTGTTTCTTTCATATCCATGTTTCTCTCTGTCTTTCCCTCTCTCTTCCAGGCTCCCTAAAAGTCACTGGAAAAATATCCTCAGCTGAGGATTCACAGCAACAAACAGGAGGCAGAGTTCATGCACAGTTTCCCAAACGTATCTGACCACAGAACCCTGTCACCAAGCCTCTCGTGAAACTTGTGTCCTTTGGGCTGCACTTTGGGAACCACCGCTCCGCGTATCCCCTTACCATTTCCCCTCTTAATTTGCATGACTTCACTTTCAGGCTAGACGGGAACCTTCTCTCCAGCCTTGAGTAAATACAATTTTCATAAATTTCTGTCTTCCTGGTGTTGTTTTAAGTCACTCCCTGTCCAAGTCGAGCCTGGATTCGGAATGGCAGTCCCAGCAGCTGTGCTAAAATGTAACAGCCCCGCCCACCTGAGCGCCAGCACCGCCACGCAGCTGCCTGCACCTCCCTGCGTCCGCCTTTTCTCTCTGACCAGAGGTTTCTTCCTCCTTTAGTGTATGCCTGGCCATGGCGTAGACTCACAACTACTTGCTAAAAGCTCTGTAACTCAGGCCTACAGGTAAACGTGGGCGTTATGAGCTTGCAAAGGTTTTTCACGTCTAACGTTGTGACTTCACCTTGCCAATGAGCCCCTGGAAACCCTGGCTCCCGGAGTCGGTAAGCGGGGAGCAATAGCACGCTCTCTTCTAGGTGGGCGCTGCTGCTTTGCAAACATTAGACAACGAGGATGCACCACCGCAGCGACCACGAGCCAGGGGGCGCCCAGGAGCCGTGCCCCCCATTTCACGGGCGTGATTCGCACTCCTGCACTGATCTGTGAGCCAGGCGGGACCTTCACCCGGTTGTGAGGATGCGAACACTGAGTTTGGGAAGCCCCAGCCCACGTCTGGCTCCGGAGCCGGCCCTCAGGCAGGTTCCCCGGAAGGTGATCTGCAGGTTGTTGGCAGAGATTCAGCATGAAACCTTTCCTATTGGGCAGGGACCTGGGCTCACCAGCACGCCCATGAAGGTGTAACCATGGGAACTGGTAAAATGTGCTCGTTGCTTTATAGAACTTCTCTGTTGGCACGTGTGTTAGGGGCGGGGTGCAATCACGTTCCCCCCCACCAGGTGCCATCAGCTTACACATTAATTAAGGTCCCTCATCAGAGAAGAAAGCTTTTCTAAAAGGGAAGCTTGTCTGGTGTTTGCAAAGCAGCAGCGCACCAATCCCAGTTGTTAATAAAACGGAAACGTGGAGGGCAGCCCTTTGGGAATGCCGCTCTGTGGGAGACACAGTGCTCCGTGCTTCACGGATCTTTCCCAGGCCTCACGCCCGCCTGGAGGAGAGCGTGCCTTTGCTCCAAGCTTCACAACTCAGGAAGCCAGGGTTTCAAGGGGTTGACCAGCAAGGTGAAGTCACAAAGCTAGAAGAGGCAACAAAGGCGGAGCTCTGAAATCCAGGATGGTCACCTGCACAGGAACCCAGGCCCTGGGAGCGAAGGCCACCACCTTCTCCTGCCAGGCTCCGTGGCCTCCCAGAGGTATGGCCAGCAGCCGAGGAGGCCCCAAGACACGAGGTTTGGCCAGTGATGCTGCGGCCCCTGGGGCTTGGGTAGAAGGCTGAGAAGAACCGGACCTTCAGGCCAAGACTGCAGGAGCTGGGCGCAGCAGCGGGGCCCGCAGCTCCCGTCACGTCACGCAGAGGGCAGTGGCTGCTGCCTGCCCAGACAGCTGCCCAGGAGCTTGCCTGGGAATGGAAAGCGTTTTTAAATCCCTGTGAGCTCCTCTGAGAGGCGCCAGTCTATTCAAAGCATTGTTTTGCCGTCACTTTTCTCATTTGCGTTCTGTAACCTGTATTAAAACATAGTCCCAAATGCCCACCGGGATGGAAGCTAATTGGAAATGTTCATGGTCTCCATTCTGGAGGAGCTTCATCTGTGCCACAGAATCTCTCTCTTAAAAAAAAAAAAAAAAAAAAAAAGCCAGAAAGTAAATTCAACTCCGCGTGGTGAAATCAAAGAGAACGTCTCTTTCATATGGTCATGCTTAGGCTTGGCTGCTTTTAAGATGTTTCAAGGGATTTTCTTTCTTTCCTTTTTTCCTCCTCCCAAACTGCCTTCTTTGTTTGGGGTCCCCGTTTGCCCTCCTGCCGTTTCTACAGTGTCACTGAGTGCTTTGCCGAGAGGAGCTCAATGTGAGGGCACAAAGGGACAATGAGACGCGTTACCTGAGGCAAGAAGCCACCTGCACACATTAGAGAGCCTCCTTCTCAGGTGTCGTGCCAGTGTGTACCCAACGCATTGACAGGCGGGCCACCTCCCGGCTCTCTTACTCAGGGGGGTCAGGGAAGGGTTACCCCCTCAGCGCTTCCAAAAGGATGCGTTTGGAGAAGCCTGCGGAAATGGCTCCGTAATAACAATAATAGTTGTGCTGATTATTAGTTCAGTCCTTTTCAACTACAAAGAGGCCGCAGGCAATGGATCTCTCCCGGTCAGAGTCAATGTGACTGATGAGGACCCATTTTCAGGCACGAGGAGGCCAGACCTCGGGGGCAGAGATGTTAAGTGGCCTTTCGGGTCCTTACAGCCCTTTATCACTATAACCTGGAAAGTCAAAAGCGCATGAACAAGTCAAGATGCAGTGTTCCCAACAGGCAACGTGAGCTAAGGAGGCGGCAGACCCTCTGCGTTCCAGCTTAACTGGCTTCGTTTTGTCCTTCCGTCCTTATCTTCTCATCTCTCCAGTCCTTGGCAAATTCTATGGAAATGACGTTGGGAAATATTAGGCAGAAACCCCGGCACAAAGGCCACCCCCTGCATACATTCATAACTGCTGCTTTGAATGGCAAAATCTAAAGGGAACGGTAGCAGGGGGATTCTCAACAGAATGAAAGACCACCTGAGCTGTGACACGTCACCCAGCTGTGTCCCCGGAGCAGGAAGATCGTAAAGCAGGATCCCTGGCATGGAGTAAACCAAGGGACTGTTTGTGCAAGAAGCTGCGTTGTGTTCACTGGAGAAGAAAGGCACGCAGGAGGTCTGTGCAGGCTGCTCGCTTATGGTTTTGCCAAGCCTGAAGCACACCTGCGCGGCCCAGGGGGGCAGCGCCGGGGTGGCACGGAGGGCGGGGGGCGGGGGAATGACGGTGCCACACAATGGCCCGCGCTCTCAGCAGCAGGCACCTAGGGGAAACCGCTTCCAGTGCGGGGCCGCTGGCCCCTGGCCAAGGTGCTTACTTACTGAATTACCAAGTGGACTCCCAAGCAGGCAGGCTCTTCTGAGAGGTCAGCCGCGGTGCAACCCCAGGGATGGGGTGACAGCTGGGCCCATTAAGCTTCATTGGGAAGCTACATTGCTTCCCCAGTGATTGTGCTTAGGGTCAATCAATGAGCCATTAAGGTATCTGGTTCGTAGGAGGCATTTAATATTTGTTTGAATGAATGAAGGAATGAATGACCACAACCTCAACCATGACCCACATGAGATTGAGCCCTGTGTTCTCGGTTCTGCTGAGTGTTCTGGAGAGGATATATCTTAGAAACTGCACTGACTTCCTTCACCATTTTATAAGCTGTAGTCTAGCTGCTACCTGCTAAATGGCACAAAATAATGAGGGAAGGGAGAGAGGAACAGAGCAAGGGAAGGGAAGGTGAAAGGCAAGGAAGGAGGAAAAAATATGCTTTCAAGTTGTTGAACAAAATGAATTCCCCAAGCTGAGGAAGGGGGAGCGGAGCCTGCCTGCTAGTGAGGCCAGGACTCTCTCTTCCTCGTAATCAGATCAGAACAGAGCCCGTGGGGAGAGGGCCAAGAGGGCAATTCAAACCTGAGACATCAAAAGTCATGTGTGAAGACCCAGGCATAGACCCAGAAGGAGCCAGGGAGTCAGGGACATGACTGATGGCGAAGGAGGAGGAGCTAAGAGTAAGGAAAAGTACGTCAGAATGTGAAGAATGAGAGAAGTTCTAGGTAAAACTTGAAGACTTGAGTAGAGAGATGGGGAAAACCAAGTTCTCAGGTTAGACATACTGTGAATTTTAAAAATAGTTTAAAGCCCTGGCCCATGTTGTTCAAGGGCCAGCCCATTAGGGTCGGATTTCAGGTCAAGGGCAGGTTCAATCCCAGGCCCCATTTGGGGCATGTGCAGGAGGCAGCCAATCAATGTGTCTCTCACATTAATGTTTCTCTCTGTCTCTTCTTCTTTCCTCACTCACTTCCACTCTCTCTAAAAATCCATGGAAAACATACCCTTGGGTGAGGGAGGATTTTAAAAATAATTTTAAAATAATTGATCTCTTTTATATTTCCTAACCTCGTTTTCTGTCAACATTTTATTATTAAAATTTTTATTTATTTATTTATTTATTTTAAATATATATATTTTATTGATATTTTACAGAGAGGAAGGGAGAGAGATAGAGAGCTAGAAATGTCGATGAGAGAGAAACATCGACCAGCCGCCTCCTGCACACCCCCTAATGGGGATGTGCCCGCAACCAATGTACATGCCCTTGACCAGAATCAAACCTGGGACCTTTCAGTCCTCAGACCGACGCTCTACCACTGAGCCAAACCGGTTTTGGCTTATTATTAAAATTTTTAAATAAGTAGTTGAAAACTGTACAGTGAACATAGCCACCACCTAGGTTTACAATGATCATTCCACCATATTTGCTTTATCACACATAGTTTCATCTATCCATCCCTGTCTCCTTTCATCAATCCATTCTGCTTTTTGATATTTTTATTCCTAGCATTTTCTTATGGAAACATAGCTTTATTATTAAATGCTCATGATTTTTTATTCTTATTCATATCAAGGTGAGTGTAGCTGGGATAGCAAATTGTCCCACAACATATATTCTCCTCTTTTTCTATAGTAATGGAATTTTCATATATACAGTATATAAAAATGTAGAGCAGACTACAATTCCCAGGCTCCTTTGCAGGTAGGTGTACCATGTGTCCAAATTTGGATCAATGTCCAAGTGTTATGGGCCAACCTCCAGGTACTTTCCTATAAAAAGCAGTGCCTAGGCCCAGTTTTCTCTCTGCTTGGTCCCTTGCCACTCCATTCTGCTATCTGAAATATGGGTGCTCACCATTTTGGACTGTGAGGATAAGGACCACAGCTAGGCCTACAGAGCTGTGAGCTGGATGAATTTGGTGACTCTGAGGACGCCGTGGAGCAGAGCTGCTATAGCAGACCTAGACTGCTTCCTTCTGGATAAATTTACACAAGAGGAAAATCACCAGCTTTCTTGTTTGCACTACTCTTATTCTGAGTGTTCTGTCACTTGCAGCTAAACCTAATTCTAACAAATGCAATGAGACTTAAAAATCAGACTGATGTGCTTATAACGAAAAGCAAGTGATGTACTCGAATGCCTCTCCAGCCCAACTGAGGTCCCCAGAGGCAAACACATTTACCCCTTGTAAGTGGTTACTTCCACATCCCTAAATAATGTTTCCATTCTTATTTCTCCATTTATTCATTATAGACACTATCAATTTATTTCAACTCACTTGAGCCCCTCTCTACTTCTCCTTCATTTTCCCAGCCAATAAAGGTACATAATTATTTTGGTTTCTCTATTATTTTTGTTTGTAGATTAGTATTATTTACAACATTATTTCTTTTTCCACCAACTAACAAGGGGTAGGGAAAGTCAGGGCAAGGTCAAAGGTGGAGGGGGGGGGAAGGAGACATATGTACTAAGATTTGTAATAATTTAAACAAATTATTGTCTCCCTGGTTTATAAGATAAGGTCATTATCCCATCTACCTCCAAGACCTTCCACTTCTCCCTGCCTCTTTGTCATCTCAATCCCTATTGTTTTTATGTTTATACTAGGGCTCCGGTGCACAAATTTGGGCACGGGTGGGGTCCTCTGGGTGGCTTGCAGGGATCAGGCCAAAACCCACAGTCCACATCGCCTGCAACTCCTACCTGCTGCCCCCACTCATCCCGACCCCAGTGTGCCTGCTGTGGGCTCCCACCCAACCAGACCCTCTCTGGAGAGACTGGCGCTGCCGCAACGCTCACCAGCCATGAGCCCTGTGTCTGGCGCCCTCCCAAGGGGAGTAGCCTGTGGAATCGGGTTGAAACTGGCTCTCTGACATCCCCCAAGGGTCGGAGGATATCTCCTGCCAAAGTTTTCTGAATGACAAGCCTGAACCAGAACCAAGGTAACTTAACTTACTTCATATCCATTACTCCTGGAGAGTTCTTGATAAGTCAGTGGTTGAGGACCAATGTGACAGGCCCACGTAAGCTGTATGGCTTCTTGGTAGATAAAACTGGAGTTTGTGCAGGCACATTTCGCATGCTTCTCTTTGTCCCACAGTCTTGGAGGCAGCAGCAACTCTGGTGGGCACCATCCATGACTGACCTGAAGAACCACATCTCTGCAGAGTTAGGTTCCAGCTGAGAGCACAGAATGCCATCACTGCTGCCTATTTGGTGGCTCACAGAGGAAGGGTGTTGAATCATGAGATATTCCTCCAAACACACTGCTGATCTGTGCATGTTTTCTCTACAAAGAAACAGATGAGGATGCAGGAACACATGTTCAGAGGCATTTAGCTGGGAAGAATGGCAGATACGTCATGTGTAATCCTGGCACAAAAAACTAAACCATAATACACATAAGAAACACATGCTTATAAGGATCACTTTTAGCTTGCTGCTTATTATGTTGTCAAAAATGAGGATGAAGATGGGAACTATACAATGACAGAGGAGAGAGGGGTTGTGGGACTAGGTGAGAAAGGTGAGGGGATTAAAAGCAACACACACACACACACACACACACACACACACACACTCATACACACACAAACCTCATAGGCACAGACAACAGAATGGTGATTATCAGAGGGAAAGGGGGAGGTGGGGAAGGTAAGAAAGGGTAAAGGGGAATAAATGGTAATGGAAGGAGACTTGCCTTGGGGTGGTGAGCACACAGTACAATATACAGATTATGTATTAAAGAATTATACACCTGAGACCCATATAATCTTATTAATCAGTGTCACCCCAACAAATTTTTAAAAATAAGAAAAATATAAGCAAATATACTGACATGCCTTTCCTACATTGTTTCATGCAAATTCAAATCTGTCTGACCTCTGAGATTGCAGCTTTCAGCAGCTCTGTTGTCGATCTCAGGATTATAAATTTAGAGATCATGAAAGGTGATTGCACCCATCCTCCTCATCCACGGTGGCATAGCATTTACACCCCGTCAGTAAATCTTTATCCGATCCCACCTCTGTCCTTGTTGGTATTGTCACATCCAGAGCATAGGCAGTGGTGATTAGTGGGAAGAGCTCATATGAGAAAATAGAAACATGAATGGAAAACCAGTGAAGTTACCCATAATTAATGAGAAAATAATTCGGGTAGCAGAGGAAAATCCCCCACAGAGACAGGCTGTCTTAGAAAAGGCATTTCAGTGACATGTAATCCCCAAAGTATTTATATTCTTCTACGATTCCACTTGGTCAGTGTGCCCACCATTCCACAGCCACCTGCATGAACCCGCAGCTCCTACCACACTGCTTTCTTCACAGCCTCCCATTCCACAGGCTCCACTCCCAGCCATCAGTCCTTGTTCCTGCCTTTCCCTTACCTGTTCTCCCATAATTTGGCCAAACTGTGTTCATCTGCTGTTATGGTCTACTATATTGCTGCCTCTCCTAGCCTACCCCTTAAACTGTGAACTGTACCCCAAGGATCCTCTCTCTATTCTTACAGTAATAGAATCTCCAAGTTTTAGCTGGTCACATGGCAATTTAGCATAAAGACTATATTTCTTAGCCTTCTTTGCTAGCTGTGATCACATGACTAAGTTATGGTAGGGATATGTGTGATTATGCCTTCCCATCACCCTTTTCTCCTTTCTGCTGGCCAGAATGCAAAGCCATAAAATGTGTCAGGGAGCCAAATGGACCAGATGAATACCCTAGGGCCTAGTGGGAAGACAGACGAGTTGACTCCCTGGCACCATCAGGCCACTAGTGTAGCCCTGGGTTGTCTACCCAATCCTTGAGTGAAAGAGAAATAAGCTCCTATTGTATCTTAGCCATTATATTTCTGAGTCTCTTTGCTGTTGCAGTCTATCTGACTGTGGAACTACTCCAGGTCATTTTTGCCATGTTTGCAACCTGTTCCAAATGCCAAAGCTGTTCCCACAGCCCTACCCCTGTCCTCACAGCCCTCCTCCATACTCTCAACCAAGTGCTAACTATGTTCATTTTCCCTTTGTACATTGCAGCTGGAGTTCTCAGAATTGGAAAACTAGTGGGTAGTACTTGATCTAGGTGATGGTTCCTCATTAAATGGAACCAAAAAGTACATTTGGATTTACAGAAGGTATTCAGGAAATGCTTGTCAATAAAGGCATGCCCAATAGAAAGTCTTACCACTAAATGCAAAGTAACTAGTTTGTTGACATTTTCTCTCTCAAATTCTTTAGCATAATTATCATATTCATCAATGTGCTGTATATTATATTAGTAAGCAACTTGCATTCATTTTAACTTCACAAAAACTGTATAAGCTATGTATTATTATTATTAATATTATACCCATTTTACAAAGAAAGAAACAGGGCTCGGAGGAGCTAAATAACTGGTCACCGACAAGTCAAGTGGCAGAGCCAGAAACAAAGCTATGTCTGTCTGGTTCCAAAGCCAGAGGTACCCTTAAACACTTGTGAAGGTTTATGACAAAGAGACAGATAGGGGAATAAACAAGGAGTTGCTGAGGCTCTTACTGTTGATGATTGCTGCACTGAGAAGTCCTTCCAAATCCTGAGCCCTTGAGGAAGCGACTGGGACACATGGAACAGATGGCGTAGGGACCAACTTCTGCCATCTGAGAACAAATGACCAAGATATCCAGGGTTTTGCATATCTAGACTTCAGGAACACTTAATATTTCTTTCAAATTATTTTGTAAAACTCAGTAACTCACATTTGTGTAGCACTTTATGGTGAACTAGAGGCCCAATGCATGAAGATTCATGCACGAATATGCTTTCCTTCCCCTGGCTGCCAGTCCTCCTTTGCTCTGGCCAAAGCCACCTTCTCACGCTGCCTAGAGGCCGGTAACAGCTAGGCACTATGGAGTAAGCATCCTGCCCCACCCTTGGTTGCTTGGAGCCTGTGTATGTAAATTAACCTACCATCTTTGTTGGTTAATTTGCATACTCAGTCCTGATTAGCTGGTGGGCATCACAAAGGTATGGTCAATTTGAATCTTACTCTTATTAGTGTAGATAAGTGCTCTTACAAACATTCACCCATTTCACTCATGAAGGCATCTTATATGGAAATTGTGCTAATACAAATATTATTCCCATTCTCCAGATGAGGACACTAAGACCCAGGAGATTGTGACTATGCTGTCAAGTGGCTCAAGAGGAATCTGAATAGTGGAATAAGCAACAGTGGAAGCACTGCACTTTTACCTGAAGGAGGCCACACACAGAGACTGCACGGAGACATGTACACTCACACACACACACACACACACACACACACACACACACACACGTAAAACTAATCCTTCATTCAGCCCATCTTTGGACATGAAGCAAATGCACGGGGGTTTGTTTCCTTCATGTCTCACAACTTCCTAGTTAGCACGATATAGCTCCTCTGTCCCTCACCGCCCACTTCCCTGAAGTAAGATATAGAGACATGCAATAGATTAGGCTTTACAGAGGGAAAAGCATGTAATGCTGGGTGTTGAAATATTATTTTGAAATGTCTTTTAAAGGCATATATAACCCCGTTAGCAAGGGAAGCTGTAGAACACACAAGGGCGTCGTGGTTTAAATTCAGCTGAGGCTGGGAAGAATGCCATCCATGGCTGCACTGAGGTGGCCATGTTTCTAGTACCTTCAAGAGTTGGCCCTAATCCACAGGTGAAAAGCCATGTTGAGCCCTGAGAAACTGACGCTTGTCCATTTCCGCAGAGAACAGGAGGGGCTGAGACCAAGGTAATGGAGCCCGCAGGCAGCTGCGCGTTGACCCCAGTGGGGCCTGCACTGGGCAACGTGGGACGGTGGTTTCTGCAGGTGCCAAATGCACAGGGAATGCCTGTCTTTCACTCCTCACCATTCAGACAGGTTGGATCCAGAGCACACTTGTTAGGGGCAGAAGTAGAATATTGGGGACAGCTACCATATAAGAAATATTATTCATGCTCTGTTAGCTGTGCTTGTTCTGTTCTGATTAGGAAAAGCACATTCTAATCTGGCTGAGAGTTGTCCATCCTGGGACATGGGAGCTGACATTTAGCATATTCTCTCTTTATTGGCTGTGGGCTCTGTCATATTTTGTGATGGTGTGAGGGTCAATTAGCATATCCCCTCTTTATTAGATAGTATATATTTTCATCCTTCATTTTGGGGTTACTGGTCAGCCCCAGCACAATAAGATCAGTTTCTAATTGTGGTTTAATTAAACAAGACTTTGACAGGAATGTCATATCTGAGAGAGACATGCCCTGACTGTGAATGTCACCAGAAAGCATTATGGCATGAAAACTGGCTTCGAAGGCAATGTAAGCATATTGGAGAAATGGCCTGGTACCTTGCTTCGTCTGTGGTTCATGGCAGTCTTTCCAGGTAAGGAACAAATGCTGCTTTCCTGAGAGAGGGCAAGGAAGGAACCTCCAGACATTTGGGGAACCTCAGGAACCTGAAGAATGAACCCACATCTACTGGTATTACAGGAAAGCCTGATGGCAGCTAAGTAGCTCAGCTTCTTGGCCCTGAGGGGCTGACTAAAACTCAATCATAAAATTCCAGCAAAGCTGATTAAAAAATAAAATAAGGCCTATATGATCAATTGCTGTTCATATTGTGTTCATGCCAATGATCAGGCCAAATTGAAACTAGACTTAATACAGTGAATAAATTGGTCTTAATTTGGCTCCTTAATAAAAATGAGGCTAATTTTAGGGGGGATAAATTGTGTTTCAGTAGACTCTAAAATACACAGTTGTGAATATTAGACTCCAAGCTTCATTTTTCACTTATGAATTGAACTGGATCCTGAATTTAACTTTAGCTTTTATCCCAACACTATTAAAATTCATAACACAGTTTGTCTCTACCAGGGTACAAGCTCTGCCTGTACTCAGAGAATACCACCTCTAGACACCATTGCCACCTCCTTCTGTGTCCAAGCCTCATTGTCCCTCTGACAGAGAGAAAGGATCTCTTGGCTGTGAAGGAAAACTTACTTCATCCCTCCTCAGCATGAAGCAGCTACAGAAGAGACCCTGCCACCCTTTTCCATGAAAGAATTCAGAGCCAAGATCCTTGAGGAGAAAATGGTAGGCAGTTAGCCAGACAGGAGCAGAGGAGGGGCGATGGGCCAACCAGAGGAAAAAATGGATGAGACCTGTAGCGTGCATCTCACTACTCCACCTGCTCAGAGGCTGGCAGGGGGGAAGCCCCGGCTCCGTCACCCCAGAGGGAAGAGGGCCCGGAGGGAAGAATGGGTGACTGGACCCAAGGAGCACCTTGAGGTCGTCTTTCAAAGGCAGCCTTCACTGTCATGGCGCCCTTGACCACTGTTGGTCTGGCTACAAGAAAACTAATTCCTTCCAGAAGAGATGAACATATTTGGGTGTATTTAGAAAAGAAAAAAAGTTCTTAATATCTCTGACTTTCGCCTTTCAGGAGAAACCTCTGTGCAACTGACTTACATCCTGCTTAGTAGTAATTGGACACCTATTGAAAATTATACTGATTCTATTCACTTTGGGGAAGAAAGTCACACATGGGGACCTTTATGTGTTGGAACCCGCTGTCTGGAAAAAGGATGCAGGGATTTTTTTCTCTAAAGGATGCTGCAATAGTTTCCTGTGGTTATTGTCTTTAAAGCATCTAATAACTACAATATAAACTCCTCTGATCATTTCACCCACCCTTGTCGTAATGGACACACTAAGATGCTGGCTGGCCGGTTGTTGATCAGTGGGTAACTGTTTATTCCTTTATCCCTGCCAGCAGCACCAGGGGGCCCTGTTCCTCAGGACAACTAACCACCTTCATGTCACAGGGTCCGAACCAAGAGAGACCGTCTCGTGGAGTCTGCCAGGCGTACTGCTTTAACCACTTTGTCACACTGGTGATGGTAAGCTCCCTTAGTGTAGAAGTGGTCTGATGGCTTGTAGCAGGTAAAAGCCCCCAGTGCCACTTCCAAGAGCTGAGCCAGGTCAGGGAGGAAGTTCTAGAGAACTGGGTTTGATTTCCTCCTGTTTGTTTTTGTAGTCTGAGTGCTTGCTGCTGTACTCAAGTCACCCTCTTTTTAGATCTTGCACTCCCCATATTCCACCCTCACAGACTGCTTTTTAAGATAGACGCAACGGCAATCCAGCAGGATGAGACATTTCACCTAAAACTAATCTCATAGATATGAAGGAAATACAGTGGGGAATGATAGGGCAGAAATAGACTAGTGGGGAGTAGCTATAGCTATAGGAAATATGAATCATGCTCTGTTACCCATGATTGCGATATTCTGACTAGAGAAAGCACATTCTAAGCTGGCTGGGAGTTCTACAACCTGGGGCATGGCAGCTGACGTCAGAATGCAGCCCATCCTCCTTTCCTGAGAACTGCCTGCCGTCATGGAGACACTTACAACTTCATGGCTGAAATGATCTAATGCCAGAGGCACCCACCTTTTGCAACCCTCAGCCGCTATTGCCTGTAATCCGGTCCCAGAGGTACCTGGGGGCACCCACCCTCAGTGACCCCCCCTTTCCCCAGTCCACAATGCCTGTAACCTATAACCATAAGGCCTTGCCTACTTTCCCATGCGTGTAATTCTTTCTCTCACTCATAATCTTTGCCTGGACCCACTGTAAGCAGCTGGCTTGTGGGGCGGGCAGGCAGACTTTTGCGGCAGTATTGGAATAAAGGCTCACATATGACTCAACCCTGTCTCTGCCTCATGGGCTCAAGTAGTGACAGGCAGCCCTGACCCCTTCGTTATTCAGTTACAAACTCACCGGACAATGAAAATTTTTGTTGAAAACTGACCAGATGTTAACAGGGAGTTTTTGTGCTGAGTATTTTCCCCTGGACCGTGGTTCATGGGGAGGCGGTAGTGGGGGGGGGGGGGGAGGATGCAGGGCTGCAAACAAGTGGCCTGCTGGGAAATCCAAGCAGGGATTACTCAGAAGGACCAAGATGACTGTGGTGACAATCAAGTCTGCTGAGTGTGCCCACGGCCCACAGCAAGATGGGAAGCAGAGGGCCCAGCTCAGCAGGAAGAGAGGAATGATAAGAGTGCAGGTTGTTTTTAGGAGTAGCAGCTCAGCTTTGGCTGGCCTGGCCCTGAGCCACGGGACCACAGATGGAGAAAATGGGGCGGCCACCAAGCAGCCCTGGTAAAATCTGGGTCCTGTAGAGAAGAAGGGAAGAATACCAGGCCAGGGGGGGACCTGGGGTGGAGGTGTGGGAGGAGCAAGAAGTAGGGGAGAAACAGCTCCTGGAGTTTGTGTGTGTGTGTGTGTGTGTGTGTGTGTGTGTGTGTGTGTGTGATAGATCCTCCTTCCCTCAGCTGGTGGGCAGAGTGTGAGGTAGCCTGTACCTGCGGCCTGGACATACCGGAGCACCTAACCAGGCACCTTCTATGGACCACACATTGAACCACCAATCAGCACCTGCTAAATACCCTAAGCCCTTGTTCCTGTATGACCATACAGTAAGCCACCAATCAGCGCGTGCCGAGTACACTAAGCCCCCATTCCTTCCCATCCTCCCCTCTGCACGTGTTGCTGCTCTCCCCTTGTGAGACAGCCCGGCAGGTCCTTCTCCTCTAAGAAAGCCTGTGGTCCTGGTTTTCGGCCTCTGTCTGAATTATTCTCGAAGGGGAAATACCCAGGTGAGGCAATGGCCCCCGGGGACCAGCAGACATTACTTCCACGCTCACCTCGCCCTAGTTCTGGCTCAGTGTCCACTGCAGAGCACCACCTGCACCTGGCCCTGCCTCCCGCTCCTTGGCCTCACAGCCCGGACTCGGCTCAGCCCGCCCGCCCGCCCTGCTTGCAGCCGCAGCAGCAGCCAGCCCTCTTCCGTTTTCCCAGCACGGCTGGAGAGCGCTGGGACACTCGAGACAGTCCTTTGGGCACCTTCCAAAACTCCGTGTCTAAAGAGAAACAGGGCTGTACCAGAGGACTTTGAAAGCGAGGCCTCCCTCACCTTGCCTGAGCAGGAGCAGACTCAAAACTCTCCACGGCTCACTGCCCCTCTCCTTGAAGAGATGTTTTCCCCTGGCTGGTGTCGGCGGGGAGGAGGTTTTGGAAAGCCTTCAGGATAAGCAACAGTGGGAACACTGCGCTTTTACCCGAAGGAGGCCACACACGGAGACTGCATGGAGAAGTGCGCACGCGCGCGCGCGCGCGCGCACACACACACACACACACACACACACACACACACACACGTGCAAACAAAAAGAATCCTCCATTCAGCCCATCTTTCAACATGAAGCAAACGCACAGCAAACATTGCAAAATCTGGGCTTGGCTGGCCATGGCCATGGGGTCTTTTGATGGGCCTGAAAGCAAGCTGCATGCAGTTAACCCTCTGTGTGCCGTCCGTCACTTTATTCTTCAAGGGAGAATGAAGGCGGTAACTGAGTTTGCAAAAAGGCCTCAAAAACAGTGAAAAAGGACGGTAGATATTAAGGGAGAGAAGCAGAACACCAAACAGAACATCTGATTATGAAGATAACACTTTCAAAGTTGGCGGTTGCAATATTGATTAGCCAATATATATCCTGACTTTCATAACCATAAAAGAGACAGAGAACAAAGAAATACACTCAGGTGTAGCTGTGGGATTATCTGGGGGTGGGGGCAGGCGGGCCCCTGGGTCTGGGGAAGGTGGACTCAGCGGATAAGAGCCCTGATAATGGGCTAGCTAGGGTGTGTGTGTGTTTTCTTTTCCTATGTGCCCTTTGGTATTTTAAAATCTTCTCTAATGAACATATCACTTACTGATAATCACGAAAACATTTTCCTTTTGAAGATAAAGGTATTTTCAGATTAAGTCCAGGGCCTCCTCTGACCAGATCCTGGGAGAGGAGCCTTCACTAGGGGAAGGGCAATTCAGGGCTTTGATTCTCAGCCTGGAGTGGGGGTCTAGGAATCCCCTGGAAGCTTTACAAAGCATTTGCCCCCTGGGGACTTGTCAGCCGGGAGGGGGCTGTGTAATTGGAGAGCTACAGGACCACACACTACGCAGTCCCGCTGGAGAGCCACCACCCAGACGCTCAGCTCAGACTTTCCACTTCCCTGCCATTCACCGCTAGGCCTGCATGTGCCCGGCTCAGGGGCCTGGCGGGAGCGTAGAAACGCTTTATTGTGTGTTCTCAACCGGTAAAACCCCAGGGTTTCTATGCTTATCTGGAGTAAGTAGGGTTGTTCACTGCTCGCACTCTGTGTTTGTGCTGAAGAAACCATCCCCACAACTCACTTTCGTATGTCTGATTGAGAAACATGCACGTTTGGTGATGACTTTGTCCTGTCTTACAGATACTGTCGAGGCTGAGGGTTTCGGAGGTTTACAAAGTGGGTCGGTGGCACCAAGAATCTGGCCATTAAATTACCAGGGAAATTAGCATCTCGGTGAGTCAGAGGGTCATCTGTCAGTGGGACAGTGGTCAGAGCGCCACTGTCCCAATGTCCCTCTGGGGAAGCACGGGGACTGTGCGGCCATCAAGACGCTGCCATAGAAACACCCTGTCAGCTTTATCGTGGGTAATGGGTGCATCTTTTTGCCGTCTTGTTTCACGGATAAGGGAAATGTTTTGTGTGCTATTTACTCTATACATCATTTGAGTAGTCAGAAGTCTTCCCATACAAACTGGTATGAACAAGAAAATAGGAATTCATTGAATTATCTCACTGAAAAGTCTACCTTTGGCACCGGTGGATCCAGGCACTCCCATGATTCCCTCAAAACTTGGCCTCACTTGCTCCCTCTCAGTTCAGCTTTCCTTCCTGTTGGCTCTCTTATCTGGCAGGCTCACTCCTGGGAGACAGAAGGGAGAAGGCTCAGGCTTATTCTTCATTCTCTCTGAAACCCAGGAAAAGAAGCATCTCTGTCATAACAATGTAAACGAACATCCCCCAATGGAGTCTTGGTAGCTGGACTGGAGTCACATACAGGTGTCTAGACCAAATGCTCCGACGTGGGGACTGGTCCATCCGTTCTGGAGGCAGAGCCCCTACCCCACCTCAAATCCTTGTGACCCAAGAGAATCCATGTTCTGATTGGCTAGGCCTGGGACAGGTGCCGAGCCATGGATCCAGACATGAATGCAGTCAGAGATTTAAGAGCAGAGATGTTAGAGCTTTTCTAGAAAAGTATAGATTCTATGATTAAAAGAAGGGAGAACAAACCATAGGCAAGAAAAAGAGTTAAGTATCCAACTCAGTATACAATCATCAACAGACTCATTTTTACAAATGCTCTTTTTTTGAAGTTCACAATTCAGATTGATTAACTGGGCCAGTGATTCCAAACCTTTTGTACATCTTGGTTCACATAGAATTATAATGTGTATAGAGAGCCTGGTACAGTGGAGGGAGGGATTTGGGATCCCCCAAGTAAGGTGACCAGATAGATCGTCCAGGTGTTGGCGGGACAGTCCTGATTTCTAACAATTTTTCCCGAATTCTGTGGTGTTTTTAAAAAGTCCCAATTTTTTGAAAGATTGGAAACATTGGAAAGATTCTTTCCAAAAATCGGGACTTTTTTAAAACGCCTCGGGACATGGGGAAATTGTTAGAAATCAGGACTGTTCCACCAACACCTAGATGATCTGGTCACCTTCCCAAGAGGCTTCTGTGAAATTGATTGATCAGGGGCTCCAGACATCCCCAAGTTCTGAAAGGAGCGATAACTTGCATTAGGGTCAACAACATATTACAACATAACACTGGTGTATATGCCCAATGTGGCAATCTTACCTAATAATAGACAAACATGCTTATTGACCATACCTTTACGATGCCTGCAGCCCATCAGGAGTGAGTATGAAAATTAACCAAAACAATGATGGTGATTAATTTGCATACCCAACAGCCAAGTGGTCAGGGTTGGGGCAGGATGCTTGCATCATCACCATGGCAATGATGCAGGTGTTCTGCCCTGCTCCTGGCTGCTCTGGGCCTCTGAGCAGTGTAGGAAGGTGGAAAGGCAGCTCTGACCAGAGCAAAAGCGGTGCGGGCAGCCAGGAAAAGGAAGGCCCATTCTGGCACAAATCTTTGTGCATCGGGCTTCTAGTTGAATAATAATAATAAAAATATTTCAGCCTAGTTCAAAGTTTATTGTGAGCTCTACCCTAATGCCTTCCTTACTTCATCACACTCTATCTCACCTTGAAAAAGGCAGTCAGTTAATTGAGTAATTATATATTGAGCACATGGTGTACTAATATGCCAGACAGTTTGAGGCCTTTGGAGTTCAGTGGTGGATAAAACAGACAAAGATCCTTGTCTGGCAGTTCACATACATGTAGGTGGGTAGAGACACACAGCAAGCAGTCCTATATAATAAAAAGCTAATACGCAAATTGTCCCCTCAACCGGGAGTTCCACCAGGAGTTTGACCAGGAGGCAGGTGGGCCAACCACCCATGACCCCTTCCCCCAGAAGGCCTGTCCAATCAGGGTGATCAGGGCAGCCAGGTGGACCCCACCGGTGCACAAATTCATGCACCAGGCCTCCAGTAAACATAATAAATCAGTAAATGATAAAGTATACATATTAGAAAGCAATAAGTATTAGAGAAAGAAAGAACAAGTAGAGCAAGGAAAAAAGGCTATGTCAAGGAGACTCAAGAATGGTCCATCCCAGCTCCAAAGCATTTCACTGTTCAGCTTTGGGCATCAGAGTGTTCCTGCAAGCCCCAAACCTGGGTCCACCATAGCCAGGAAGACCGAGGCTTCTGCATAGGAGCAGAACAGCAAGTGTCAAATGCCAATTTGGACATGCCAACACATTCTCACACTTCTCAGACATGCTTGTGCTATCGACAAGGATGGCATAGGGCTCACCTTTGACCCAGGGTTCCATGAAGGGACACCAGTCTCAGCTGCAGACTGTTGGCTACCTCTAGCTGCAAAATGAATTATCCCAAAACACATTGGCGTAAAGCAGCAGCTTTTAAAACTCTTGCCGTTCCTGTGGGTCAGTAACCTGGGCACAACTTAACAGGGTCATCTCCTTCAGAGTCACTCACAGACTGCAATCAAGGTGTTGGTCCCACTCCCCCACAAACCTGTGACACGGGTCCAGCCGAGGCAGGATCTACTTCCAAGCTTGATGGGTGGTGGTCCACAGGACTCAGTTCTTCCAAGGCTGTTGAAGTGAGGATCTCAGTTCCCTGCTACCTGGGCCTCTACAGCGTGGCAGCTTCTTCATCAAAGCCAGCAAGGAAGAGAGTGAGCATCTAGCAAGCAAGATGCAGGTCACAATCTTCTGTAACTTAGTCATAGAGCAGAACGCTGGGTCCAGCCTGTGCCCAGAGCCAGAACAGCATCAGGGGGCATCTACCGGGAGGTGAGGATCATGGGCCCTCTTCAAAGTCTGCCTACCCCAAGGACCCTGGACTCTGTTACAGATTTTTCTGGGTTGTATGTTTTACTACTTCCACTCTGTTTCCTACTCAGTGACAATATGACTCAGTCCCCACCACGTCAGCTCAGTCACCCCCTCCCTCAGAAGTTGATTGCATCTCAGCCAGTCCACATGGTCAATCCACTTTCACGTACTCAGCTGGTTTTAACTCCTTCTCAGATCTCCTAGCGCTGGCCAGACCCAACACCATAAAGGCCATTGAGACGCTGGGGGAGGGCAAGTTTCACCACAGGGAGTTTGGAACAGGAGGCATTTGTCAAGCTGAGAAGTGAGGCTCTGACAGGGGGATCGTGGAACGTCTGGTCTGTGTTCACTGCTGTGGGGCATTTGCTGAGCGGATGCTTTCTCACAAGCTCTCAGACAAATGACCATAATGGATGATTCTAAATAAAGAAAACTCAAACAGGCCTGCCCCCGCCCAGTCTATGTGGGTCAGATTGCGTTGCAAAAACAGAAGATGGAACTGAGCTTTCCTTTTGAGATCCAAACAAGGCGAGCCCACCATTGACGGGCCCGGGTCTGGGGAAGGCCATGGCCTGCGATGCATTCCATTCAGCAGGGTGAGCACAGGAGGCCTGCGCAGTGTATCTGTGTTCTGCACACCAACAGTGTTCCGAACACATCCGGGTGAAAATGAAGATATGCTAACACGTCTCCTCTGCCCCATCTCTTTAGTCCAGTTTACTTATTTTATTATGTATTTTCTTTTCATTTCCCCTTTTCTATTTTGGCATCCACTCATAGTGGCTGTTTTGAAACTATATGCTAAATATTTCAGTCTCTTCTGTATTTTCCCTCTCTCCATTCGTTCCTTTCTTCCTTCTTCCCTCCCTTGCTATGATGGTATCTCTCCCATCGTCTTGAATGCCCTTGGTAAACTCAACAGACTTTTCCAAAGCATCAGGAGGAGGCAGGGATGCCTACGGTGCCTTCCCATGGCCCGCACGCTGCTCGCTAAACTCAGTCCCTTGAAGGCTCCGTCTGGGGATCATGTGCCTTCACCACAAGATTAGTGTGTCTGGCCTTTTGGGGCAGGATGCCATTGACACACCCTACTTCTATTTTCCTTGAGGTACCCATGTTTTTTTCTAGTGGCTTCTCTAATCCTTACAACTGGCTTTTAAAGAAAGCTTTCATTTATACTTGGGGTTTCAGACATGTTGGCAATGTCTCCCTTAGCTATCTTTTAAAACAATTTTTGCTTTTTTCTTTGCGTTTCCGTACATGTTTTTCTCTCATTGGAGAATAGTCATGGTGTAGAATCGCCACGGCTACCATAACACTGGGTGGCTTACACCACAGAAATGGATTTCTCACAGTCTGGAGGCTAGAGGCTGGGGTCGTGGTGTAGGCAGGGTTGGCTTCCTTTGAGGGCTCCCTCCTTGTTGTGTAGACGCCATCTTCTGTATGGTCACAAGCGGGTCCCTCCGTGCGAGTCGCTATGCCCTAATCTCCTCTTCTTATAAAGACACCAGTCAGGATGAATTACAGCTCACCATATGACCTTATTTTAATTCAATCACCTTTTAAAAGGCCCCATATCTAAATATAGTCCCATTATGTGGTACTGGGGGTAAGATTTCAACATATAAGTTTTAGAGGGACATCCCTTAAGGGCCATAACCTATAGATAAGCAACAAGAGAAACACACACACCCACTCTCTCTCTCTCTCTCTCTCTCTCTCTCTCTCTCTCTCTCACACACACACACACACACACACACACACACACACACAATGTTTGGCCTTCCAGGGGCTTCTAATTGGGCTTAGCATAAACTCCAGCTTCAGTGTGACCTATCCCCCTTGCTCGTCTCCTCCATCACTCACCCCACCCTGCTGGCTTCCTTGCGTGTCCAGGGTCCAGCCTTCTCGGGGCTGTGGCATGGCTAATGCCTTGTGACCTTGGACTCAGTTCAAATACAGACAACGCCAGAGGCTCTCTGTGCCACTAGCTGACAGTGGCCTCTCCTTAAGTCAGCAGAGCTTCTCATCTCGGTGCTATTGATGGCTTGGCAGGTTGATTCTCTATTGTGGGGGCCATTCAGAGCATGGTAAGAGGTTGACCAGCATCCCTGGCCTCCATGCCCTAGCTGCCAGCAGCATCCTCCCAGTTGTGCCAATCAAAAGTGTCTCCAGACCTTTCCCGATGCCCTCTGGAGGGCAACATTGCCTCCCCTCATGCTGAGAACCACTGTTCTTGAGAAACAGTCTGGTGTCTGTGGTGAAGAGCATGGGTGTGGGAGCATTCATCCTGCCTCCCATCTCTGTGCCTCAGTTTCCTCCCTTATACCATGAGGACAGTAATTGCTGACAATATATTAACTCAGTGTGAGTTCATTTATTTTGTTAGTTTAATAGGAGGTGGATTATTGTGAGGATTCAGTGAGATAATACGTACCACGTTCTTGGAGCAGTGCCAGACCAGATGAGGCGTGCAGTGAGCATCAGCCACCATTCTCCCATTACCCTGACGTTTCCCCACGAATGTATTTGTTCAATGGCCTGCAAATGCCAGCAACCAGGTGCCTAGAACACCGCACACACCTTGTAGGTGCTCAGTAGCTGTGTTTCCCTCCCTCCACCACCTCCCCCACCCAGGACTCTCTCCTCCCGAGTCCATGCTCAGGGGCAGTGACCATCTTACATCCGTCCAAACAAGCCACAGCCTCCCTGTTCCGTGGACTCACAAGCACCCAGAGGAGCAGAGAGGGCACTCAGGCCCCAAATGTCTCCACTGCTACTGAATGGAGATCCGAATGCCTGGCTGCAAGCACCTCAACCCGCCACTCATGCAGTGTGGAAAGGTCCCACTGGCCTCTTAACAGCGCTCACAGTCACGTCCATGGTCCAGGCTCCCGTCTAGTTGGGTCACCACACCACGTTAGCTCTCCAGTGACTGTGTGCACCGTGAGGAGGTGGAGCAGACACTGCAAAACTCAGTGCCAGGACACACGCCCGCGCTCACTGAGCCCCAGGCACGGTGCCACGTGCGATGCCCTCCTGCAGTCCCCCAACTCCTCCATCCTCAGGGTCATTACAGTTCCTTCTTCCCCACTTGACAGAGGAGAAAACTGAAGCACAGAAGAAGGAATCGCTTGCTGCAGGTCTAGGATGTCCAGCTTGTACCAATTTTCCCTGCACTTGCCTAATCTCAGTGCTGCAAGTCTCATTCCTGGGAACTTCCCAATTCCTGGCAGCCCAGGGCAGTGGTCACCAGCCTAGGCCACCCAGTTTGTGAGAGCACAGCTGGGATTTGAACCCAGTCATCGGGCTCCGGAATCACATTCTTAACTGTTAGGACACGCGACCTCAGAAATACTGTGATGTACAGTAACTGAGGAAACGCAACCCACCAATTATCAATTCAGGGAGATATTTTGGAATTAATCTAATTTTCATAACAACAAAAAACGGGGTGGGTCTATATACCAAATCCATAAGAGAGATTAAGGAGTAAGTAAAGTCGTTATTTCCCCCTCACCTAAAATTATCTAACTCATGCCTCAGTTTCCCCTCTCGTCATTGGCCATGAAGACCTAGTCACTCACTTTATGATCTCAATCCAGAGGATATATCCATGTCTAAGAAGATGGATCTGTGATCTCACATGTTAATAAAAGGTGTACATATGACACGCCTGCATCACAAGCCTGACAAAGACTGGAGACAACTGCTCCTTAGAAATGTCCTCCAGCCAAAGGGAGTATTTCCTGGGGCTGATGATACACAAAGGGATGTGACTGCAGACGCTGTGAAGAGGCCAGTGGGACCTTTCCACACTGCATGGGTGGCGGGTTGAGGTGCTTGCAGCCAGGCGTTCGGATCTCCATTCAGTAGCAGTGGAGACATTTGGGGCCTGAGTGCCCTCTCTGCTCCTCTGGGTGCCTGTGAGTCCACGGAACAGGGAGGGTGTGGCTTGTTTGGGCAGAGCAGGTAAGATGGTCACTGCCCCTGAGCATGGACTAAGATGGGAGGAGAGAGTCCTGGGTGGGGGTGGGAGTGGAGAGAGGGGAACACAGCTACTGAGCACCTATAAAGTGTGTGCAGTGTTCTAGGCACCTGGTTGCTGGCATTTGCAGGACAATGAACAAATTCATTCGTGGGGGAAATATCAGGGTAATGGGAGAATGGTGGCTGATGCTCACTGCATGCATCATCTGCTCTGATAATGAAACAGGGACGCGATGGCCAGCTCTCAGCTCTCAGACTGAGCTCAAATCTGTCTGTACAGGGAAAAGCCTGCTAAGCTTGATTATTGCTATTTACGTGCCTTTTTCTTAGCACCCGCAAAGCTCATCACAGACACGCAGCCACGTCCCTTGGCTTAGCGGCTTCTTACTAAAGAGGAAGAATGGCTTTCTTGGCCTCCCTCTGACCTCAAAAGTCTTGGCTCAAATCTATTCATGGGTCTTGGGCTGCTTGGCCATCTGCTCTTTATGAGTTTGATTCCCTAACATCCTGGGGGAATGGGTAAGGCATGTGTCCCCCTCAAGTCTGAATGTTTCTGGGCTAGTTTCTTGCCTTGGACATTCAGGGACATTTGTGATATTTGAGATGATAAGAAACCTAGGCCAGTGGTCGGCAAACTCTTTAGACAACAGAGCCAAATATCAACAGTACAACGATTGAAATTTCTTTTGAGAGCCAAATTTTTTAAACTTCTTCTAATGCCACTTCTTCAAATAGACTTGCCCCGACCATGGTATTTTATGGAAGAGCCATACTCAAGGGGCCAAAGAGCCTCAGTTTGCCGACCATGAACCTAGGCAATTAACCAGACTTCAGAGCACATTTCCCTGAGAGAACTATACCTAGCAATCAGTGGGCACTTGATCGCCCTGTCTCAGGTCTCACCTGGAGATTCTGATGCGATACAAAGCTGGCCGGATGATTGACAGGCTGTGCAATTGCATGGAGAAGCTGCCCTGATACATCACTTAGGTTTGTCTCTCCTGTGCTTCCTTCAAACCTCCCACTTAGAAAGAAAGAGTCACTACAATGTAAAGTGTTTCCCATGCTTTCTCTTTGCCATGTGTTTTAACTCCCTGATCCTGGGTGTCTATGCTACTCCTTTGGTTAGAGAGAAAATGGAAAAGGCTCCTCAACAAAACATCTACCTGGGAATTTTGATAAAATACAGATAAGTTTGACATCTCTTAAAGTAACCTGCACAGCCAAGGGGCTCGCCACACATTTCATCTGCATAGGTGCAGCCCGTCCATTTTCGTTGCTGTATACTGTTTCAGAATGTGGCCATCCCACAGCGCACATCGCGTTGGTTCCGGCTTTAGGTGAGTATGGACAATGCTAGCTTGAACATTTCCCCGCTCATGCTTTCTTAAAGGTCCAAGAGTGGCCCCTCCTGAGAAAAGCCATGGCCAGTGAAGGCAGAGTGTCAAAGCCTGCCTGGTCAGAGATGCTGGTGGGGACAGGGGCCAGGGACCAGCAGGTGCAGCAGGGGTTTCTCTACAGAGAAATGAACTCTGTTGGGTTTTTTTTGTTTGTTTTTGTTATGAATTCAAGTAAAATAAAGCATTAGTTTAAAAAGACTGGATTTAGGGTTAAGAAATGTCTGAGCTGGTTCTTGGTAACCAATGTTCTAATTTCAGATGAAGCCCTGGGAAGGGATTTCTCCCCAGGAAAAAAGAAGGTTGAAAGGAAAAGCAAAGGGCGGTTATTTCCTCAGGAAGCACTCTTCCTAAGAGGACAGTAAAGTCCTGAACAGGCTGTGGAGGCCAAACAGTTGCTGATGGTAGCCATTGCTTTTTCACATTTGCGTTTCAATATCCCTGAATTTGAAAGAGAAAATTGGTGTTCAAATGTCCTTCCAATAGCCCTGCCAGCTCAGTGCTGCAGCGTGGAAGTGGCGGGAGAGACATCAGCAACACGAGCCAGGCCCACAGTCACAGTGCTGAACCTAAAGTGGGCCCCAATATGCAGGTGCCCTCACTCCAGCTGAGTTCTGTGGGTTCCTGGAAAATACACCCTGAAGACTTCATAGCTCCCTTATTTGGAGGAGGCGGAGGCAGTCACTCAGATCTACCCTAGTAAGGCATCCCTTTCTTTACACATTTGACACAAATTCAACAGCACTGGCACCTACTAAGTGGGCATGAGCACATGATGAAGAGGCACAGTCCTGCCCCTAGAGAGCTAGGAGGCCAGCGCGGACATGCCTGGAAGCCAGGCCTGTGGTAAAGGTGAGGTGCACACAAAGAGATAAAACTGTGAAATATTTGCAGTGACCTTCTTGGTGGCCATCCAACCTGGACACCCCCAAAGTTTCCAGCTGCTGGCCCCCTGGTATGGATGCAAAGATGTCAGGAGGCAGGCCACCACCAGAGGGCAGTGTGGGGATGTTGGCCTGCACATGCTCAGTTTTTTGGTTTTGCCATTCTGGGATGGAGGATTAAAAAGTACCTTTCAACTAAATCAATTAACTTTTTTTTTCTTGGTCTAAGAAACAGTTTATAGGACTTCGTATTGATTAAAAAGTTCCCAACTATCTCACTGGGATGCATAATTCAAGCCAACATTTTTCTTTGTCTTTTTCTTTCTTCCCGGCCCTCAGAGGCATCAAGCCCTATCTGTAATGGACATATTAAAGCTTTATCGTTTTGATTTAAAAGTGAAATAAAACAAGATAGAAAAGTAATGCTTTTCCATTTATTTACAGCTAACCTTAATTTCCTTCATACCTCTGCGCACATACTGATTTCTGTGGTGGGCTCCTGGAGCAAAAGGATCATTCGTACAGAAACAGCTCCATCAAGCCACCAATGGGCAACCCGTGGGCAGAGATTCCTTGGGTTACAGAACAATGCTACTTGACAGAAAATGCTAATTCCGGAGTAAATTAGTGAAGACTGCCCCTTTCTCACCTGCCAAATGGTTATGGGGGAAGGAACATCTAGTCAGTAGCAAAGATAGATTGTAACATATTCTCTTACACTATCTTCTCTTTCATGTCAAGAGCTTTTTCCTTGATCTAAATTAACGAGGGCAGGAAGGAGAGGATCCCAGCTAAGTGCTCCAGGTGAAAGTTGGAAGAAAAAAAAATGCAGGGTTCTTGCCAAAATGCCCTGGAGGGAAATTCCTTTCAGAACCCAAATTTGGCAAAAACTTCACCGCCCATAAAAGTCACCATCCCTAGGTTTCTGATTTCATTTCCCCCTGAAACTATATGGGAGGTAGCCTGGCTCTGGCAGTTCCCAGCAGAAATGGTAAGCACTAATCTTAAATTCTAACTTGTAGTTACTGCAAGGCCTTGCATCATCCGTGTGCTTTCTTCCCCAAATATGTAAATCATAACTTACATCTGGATGGATTTGGCTTGGGAGCTACCTGGAAGAGGGACATGTAAGTTTAACATTTAGAAAATTATTAGTTTTGTCAAAGAATTCTAGCAACAAAACTCCTAGGTAAATACTTAAAGATGTGAGGCTCCAGAACAAATGCAGACTCAAGAGAAACTTCTGCCGCGCCCCCCTTCCCTACTTACTGCCTCATCAACCCTATCCCTCTAGTGCCCATCCCCCTCTCCCCCCATCTACCTAGACACATCTGAATTCCAGGCCTTGCTCATAAAAGAATTTCAGCCCGGTCAGTGTGGCTCAGTGGTTGAGTGTAGACCTATGAACCAGGAGATTCCTGGTCAGGGCCTATGCCTGGGTTGTGGGCTCCATCCCCAGTAGGGGGCGTGCAGGAGGCAGCTGATCAATGATTCTCTCTCATCATTGATGTTTTTATCTCTTCCTCTCTCTGAAATAAATAAAAACATATTTAAAATTTTTTAAGAGATTATCAGAGATAACTGCTTTTGAAAAGTGTATATGTTTGTTACAGAGAAAGGAAGAGAGAGAGATAGAAACATCTATCAGCTGCCTCCTGCACATCCATTACTGGGACCTGAGCCTGAAACCCAGGCTTGTGCCTTGACTGGGAAATGAACCAGTGACTCTGGTGCATGGGACAATGCTCAACCACCCGCTGGGCAGAGATCATTGGATGTGACCTGTCTATAGGGCAGGGCAAACTTCTATTTCCTCAAGCTCTGCTCTCCTTATCATCCTGCCATGGCCCTCTGAAGCCCCCTTGGCTCTTTCCTCATCCCTGGCTGAGGATGTCTTCTGTACCCTGTTCCCTTTCTGCTCTGAACCTCCGCTGACTGTGGGATCTCTGTATCTCTCCTGTGCGGTGGGGTTCCCATAACTTATGTAAGTATTAAATTGGGTTATTTTCACTTGCTAATTAATCTGCCTCATGTCTATTTGATTATTAAATCAGCCAGAAGAACTTGAGGGTAAAGTTGTTCCTCCCTTACAAAGACAAGGAATAAATTTATATTATCTCCTCTGCATTTCAAAAATCCCTTGTTTCACAAAAAACAAACAAAAATAAATAAAGAAAACACCATCAAAACAAAAAACCACACAAAACCATAATTTTAACTTAGTAAACAACAGTAATTAATTCAATGTCTCTAATCTATATTCTTTTACAAAAAAGAGGCCAAGATTTTTTGTTCTTGTTTTTTTTTTTTTTAAGTAGTAAGATAATAAAATTCTGATATTTCTTTAAAAGCAATTTGGTAGCAGAAAGAAAGAATAATCTTATATAGTAAAAGGCTAATATAAAAAAAATGTCCCCACAACCGGGATTTCAACCAGTTTAACCGAGAGTTCAACCAAAGAGGTGGGGCCTGCCCACCAACCTCCCACGACCCATCCCCCTCCCCCTGGCCAGCCTGATTGGCCTTGATTAGGGCAGGACAGCCAGACTCCACCCATGCACGAATTCATACACTGGGGCTCTAGTACTTAATATGTATCCAAAAATGGCTGCTGTGCCCAAGGCCTTGTACCATTTGTAGAGAAGCAAAGGCTTCCTCTGAGAGAATTCCTACATTAAGAAGTCAAGAGAGGCCTGGCTGGCACGGCTTATGAACCAGGAGATCATGGTTCAATTCCTGGTCAGGGCACATGCCCAGGTTTCAGGCTCAGTGTGGATCATGCAGGAGGCAGCCGATCAATGATTTTCCCTCATCATTAATGTTTCTCTTTCTCTCTCTCCCCTTCTTTCTGAAATCAGCAAAATATATATTTTAAAAAAAGAAGTCAAGAGAGGATGTGAGGACAAAGGGGAAATGGCCTTTTGCCTCAGCCAGACTTCAGTTTGAATCTCAATTTAGCCATTTACAGGCTATGTGGCATTAGATAAATTTCTTAACTTCTCTAAACCTCAGTTTCTAAAAATTGGGCATACCAATCAATAACCTTAATCCCACTTTTGCAGGCTGTGGCCTACAAGAGTATATCTTCAGAAAATGATAGCTAATGAATCATTCTAAAGCTGTTGCTCAATATAGAGGCATACCTCATTTTATTGTTCTTTGATTTATTATTCTTAACAGATATTGAGTTTTTCACAAATTGAAGGTTTAAGGCTACCCTGCATCAAACAAGTCTATTTGCACAATTCGTCCAGCACCATTTGCTTACTTCACCTCTCTGGGTCACATTTTGGTAATTCTTACAATATCTCAAACTTTTTCATTATTTTTATATTTGCTATGGTGATCTGTGATTGGTGATCTTTGATATTACCATGGTAATGGTTTTGAGCCACTACAAATCATGCTCATATAAGACAGCTAACTTAACAATGTTGTATATTCTGATCATTCTGCAGAACCACCATTCCCCCATCTCTTTCCCTGTCCTCAGACCTCCCAATTTCCTGAGACACAACAATATTTAAATTAGACCAATTTATTATTATAAACAATGAAAAGTAAAATAAATAATTAGGCCAACTAATAATTCTATAGTGTCCTCTAAGTGTTCAAGTGAAAGGAAAAGTCACATGTCTCGTGTTAAATAACAAGCTAGAAATGATTAAGCTTAGTGAGAGAGGGACTTTGAAAATACAGACAGGCAAAAAGTAGGCCTTGAAGGGGACCACAATTTTGCCCCCCTGAAGCTATCTTTTGGGGATACTGATTTTAAGTTGTTTATTAAGAAATAAGACTCAGAAAGAAACTTTGACCTTCCCCCCTTTCCTGTCCAAGAGTTGCAGACAGAGAAACCTGCTTGGGGAAAGACATTTTCAGATGCTCCCCTTAGCCTGATTTGAATTAAGTATGGTGAATAGAAGGCTTTTAGCCTCTTAGCTAGATGCTCCCTGTGGATTTTCCTGTCATGTGTGTTCCCTTCTCCCTCAACTACCTGTAAACTGCCTATTCTCACTTCTGTAATCTGATGCCTGCGTCACCCCTCCACATTTCTCCTTTGTCCAAAAACGTCTTGTACACCCAATGTTGCCTCACTGTCTTTGGGACTTTGATGCTCCTGTGAATTCCCTGTGCATATGTATTAAATTTTTATTTTTTCCTGTTACTAGTCTGTCTGCTAATTTGATTATTAACCCAGCTAGAAGAACTTAGAAAGTGGGAGGAAAAATGTTAATTTTTTTAAGCCTTCAACAGCCTTTTGTGCCAAACAGGTTAGCCAAGTTGTGAATGCAAAGGAAAAGTGCTGCTGCAGTGAGCATACAAATGACAAGAAGGTGAAACAGCCTTGCTGCTGATATGGAGAAAGTTTTAGTGGTTTGGCTAAAAGCTCAAACTAGGCACATTTTCTTAAACCAGAGCCTACTCTATGTAAAGCCCTAATTCTCTTCAACTCTGTGAAGACTGGGGGTACAAAGCTGCAGAAGAAAAGGTGGAAGCTAGTAGAGGTTGGTTCATATGGTTTAAAGCAGTAGCCGGCAAACCGCGGCTCAAGAGCCACATGCGGCTCTTTGGCCCCTTGACTGTGGCTCTTCCACAAAATACCACGAGCGGGTGCGCATGTACAGTGTGATTGAAACTTCATGGTCCATGTGCAGAAGTCGGTTTTTGGCCTGGGCGAGTCTATTTTGAAGAAGTGGTTCTAAAGTGAGCCACATGCTCAAGGAGCCAAAAAGCCACATGTGGGAGGGAGAATATGGCACAGGGGCAAGTCTCCTACTGGGCACGGGCACAGTAGTAGCTAAAATGGTGACCTTAAAGGGAGGAGACAAACTTGGAAAAAATCTGTGGGAAAGATCGGATAAGATATGTACACAAGCTCAGGAAAAGCCAGGAGAGAGACTGGATAGTTTGAAAGAAAGCCTGCTCTCTGCCATGCCCAAGGAAATATAGCAAAGTTTAATAAAGGCCTGGTCTCTTTTTGGCAGTTGCTTGGGGTAGAGCACAGCCAGGAGCAGAGACAGTGCTGCCTACCAAAGCCTCGGGTGCTGTGGGTAATGACATTGCCACTCTGAGCCCTCATTCTTCTGAGCCTGGTGGGCACAAGTGTGGGCTCATGGTCCCAGAAGCTAGACTTCTTCTGCAGTGAGGCGGAGCTGAACCACCTGGTCATGAATGAGACATTTGTCCTGGTGTCTCTGGGGACAGATCAACAATGTTGACCAGCTTCGGCTGCTGGACCTGATGAGGAAGCACCTCATTGAGGCAGAAGCCTTTGCCAGGATGCTCTAATAAATCTCACCACTGTCACTCAAATTCTCCTACGCATGTGTTCCTGAAATTCATTTTCTGTGACACTGTGGAAGACCCTATCTCCTCAGGTAACAAAAGGACAGGCTGACTCTGTTGTTAGGGGCTAACGAAGCTGGTGACTTTAAGTTGAAACCAATGCTCATTGACTATTCCAAAAATCCTAGGGTCCTTCAGAATTATACTAAATATAATCTGCCTGTGATACCATTGTAATTAGCTAGTTATTAATAATAGGGAAGGAGCAAAGAGGAAATCAGACATTATAGGCATGTCATTTGGGCAGCTTCACCAGGAAGCTGCAATTTCACACTCCCCAGGGAACCACCAGCTCATTTCCTGCAGGTCACTGAGCGAAGGGATCCAACACAGGGGAAGATGGGCACATGCTCAATGAGTTCGGGTGACACAGGGAAAATGCCTGTCAGTCAAGCCTGGGTAACCATGGATTGGCTACAGTAGGCAGGGCAATTGGAGTTCGCTTAAACAAAGGAGTTCCCTCTCCTGGCTCTCAGCTCTCTGGTTCCTTTGGCTTTGCTCCTGCCTGTCTTCCCTCCAAGTCATGTGACCCCGCGGATCCCACATGCAATGGACTGATGAACTGCAGCAGGGAACACAAGCTAAGTTATCTCGATGCTCCAATATGAAGCAAAAATTCTGGACACTGGCTTTGATTCCAGCTCTGCAGAAGTCACAGCTAAACTTCTTCCTTGGGGGTACAGGGGAAATGGGACCTTGGAAACTCAGGAGTTTGATTCCACAGAAATAAAGCTTTCCACAATATCTCACCTTCCTGTGTGAGCCTCAGAAAATTCTTTTCTCAGGATATCACAAGAAGCCCACTCCCACAAGCAGCAGGTGGGGATGAGGGCCTCCTTCCACTGATAACACCTGTGCTCTATAAATGGAACAACAAAGTCTGTATGACAGCACATCTGCTTACAACATGGCCTATTGAATATGTTAGGCCCACTCTTGATAACTGCTGCTTTCAAAATGGTACTGCTCATTGGCAATGCACCTGGTCACCCAAGAGCTCCGATCGAGATGTACAATGAGATTATATTATTATGTTCATGCCTGCTTAACACAGCATCCCTTCTGCAGTCCATGGATCAGAGAGTAATTTTGGCATCAAGTCTTTATAAAAATATACATATATATTATTTATTTTTTACAGAGAGGAAAAGAGAGGGATAGAGAGCTAGAAACATTGATGAGAGAGAAACATCAACCAGCTGCCTCCTGCACACCCACTGGGGATATGCCTGCAACCAATGTACATAACCTTGACTGGAATCGAACTTGAGACCTTGCAGTCCGCAGGCCGACGCTCTATCCACTGAGCCAAACTGGTTTCAGCTTGGCTTTCAAGTCTTATTATTAAAGAAATACATTTTATAAGGCTGTAGCTGCCATAAATAGTGATTTCTCTGATGAATCTGGGCAAGTAAAATTGAACATCTTTCTGGAAAGGATTCACCATTCTAGATGCCATTTATGATTCATGGGAAGAGGTCAAACTATTAATATTAAGGAGAATTTGGAAGAAGTTGGTTTTAACCCTTACAGATGACTTTGAGAGGTTGAAGACTCACTTGTAGGAAGTAACTGCACATGTGGAAATAGCAAGAGAAATAGAATTAGAAGTGAACCCTGCAGATGTGACTGAATTGCTCTCATCTCAGGATCAAACTTTAATGAATGACGAGTTGCTTCTTATGGATGAGCAAAAAAATAAAATAAAAAGTGGTTTCTTGAAATGGAAACTACTTCTGGTAAAGATGCTATGAAGGTTGTTACAATGAGAACCAGAATTTAGACTATCACTTTAACTTAGTTAATAAAGTGGTGGCTGTGTTTGAGAGGATTTACTTCAGCTTTGAAAGAAATTCTGCTGTGGGTAAAATGCTATCATACAGCATCACATGCTACAGAGAAATCACTTGTGAACGGAAGAGTTAATCAATGTGGCAAACTTCACTGTTGTCTTATTTTAAGAAATCGTCACAGCCACTCAGACCTTTAGAAACCACAACCCTGACCAGTCAGTAGCCATCAAAATCAAGACAAGACCCTCCATCAGCAAAAAGCTTACAACTTGCTGAAGCTCGGATGATGATTAGCATTTTTTAGCAATAAAGTATTTTTTTAAGTGTGTAAATTTTTAAGACAATGCTATTGCTATAAAGCGTTATAACTTACAGCTTGTAGGCTTACAACAGTAGAGTGTAAACATAACTTTCATATACATTGGGAAAACAAAAAACGATCATGTGGCTCACGTTATTGTGATACTCGCTTTCGTGGTGTGGACCTGAACCGGCACTATCTCCGAGGTGTGCCTGTAATGTATGCTTTGTCCCAGAACATCACCGCCACCCTGGCTGTGGGAGCAGCCTAATCAGGGATATAGAAAAGCGAACATTCCCTTTCAAACTCTAGGTATTTCTATTTGGATATGTGAGGGAAGGAAAATAATTTTCCTTCTACCCTTCTAAGTTCTTCTGGCTGAGATTGACATACAGACAGATTAACAGGAAAAAAAAAGAAAGAAAAAAACCACCAAATTTATCATGTATATGCATACAAGGACTCCATAAAAATATGAGGCCCGAGGAGGAGGTGCACAGGCTCTTTTGAGCTAAGGAGAAAGAAGGGCAGTGGTTTGGATGCCCAAGGGCAGGAAGGCGATTCCCGGGGAGGTGACAAGGAGAAACAGGGTAAACAAACGTCTGCTGGGCTCTCTGAGCTGCCCAGAATCCAGGGGCACAGAGGGGAGTCCAGTGGGACAGACTGGCTGGGCTCCTGCCTGCCCGCCACTCCCAGTTCACAGCATGCTACGGTGATCGCTCCATTTAAGCGGTTTTTCTGTCTGAATTCCTTTAGATGGCTAAGGGGGAGCTAAAAGGCTCTTCTTAGACCTTTTGTTTTCTTAAAATTGACCAGCTTAAAATCATCAATATCCAAAAAAAGTCATGGAGTGGGGCTTTGCCCCCCAAATTCAAAATACAAGGAGCAAAGATCTCCTTTCCTTCTTCAGAATTTGCCAGCTTCTGGCTCCAGGCACCCAGGCTCAGGCCCGACTCCAGCCCTGGGCTCGCTGATTCTCCTCATGGAGCTCTACCGACTCTTTCCAAGGGTCTCTTGAATCCTCCTCTCTGGTCCAGCTGCCCTTGAGTTGCTGCTCATCCTTATGCCTCCATTGTCACCTGTTTCTCTCTCTCTGGCGTCAGGCCTCTCTGTAAGACCCGCCTGCCTGAACAGCCACTGCTTTCAGCCCTCCTGCTGAGGCACTAAGGAACGGACTGACCAGGGCTTCACAATGTGGCCATGGCCTGCTCCCCCAATCTCAGCGTGCAGTGTCTTTGGGGCAGATGAGCTGTCGCTCTGAAAGCCTCTGTGGACATCCTGTTGTGCCTCTGGCCTGGGAATCCTCCCTCTTTCAGTCCCCATCCAAACCTGACCACCCTGGAGGCCAGTTTAAGCCCAGTCTCCTTAGGTCTCCTCTGCTCTTCTGTCCTGTCTCCCCTGACCGCACACCGGAACACTGCTGCCAATTCCCTGTGTCCATGACCTTGTCCTTCAGGCCCATTAGGAATTCCCAAGGATGATTCCCAGGGAAACTGCTCACTCCCAGCAGCACCTTGCCGCTAGAGTCTTCCTGGTTAAGGTACTTGCTGAAGCGTCCACAGCCCAGTAAGAGCGCAGAGGCCTGGACCAGCCCTGTGGGCACTCTCCTGGTGCCCCCCCCAGCCCCTCCCACCCCTCCTGCCCAACACTAAATGGCCTAAAATTAGCCATCCCCGTGCCCCACACTGGTGGCTCAGACTTCTGCTCAGGCTCAGGTCCCAACCTTGGCCTCCCAGGGATGATGAAGGGGAAGTGGAGCTGGGCCCGGAGCTCTTCCCCCTTCCAGACATCTCAGGTGAAAGCACAGATGTCACTTTTGTTATTTAAATGTTTATTTCCCACACTCTCTTTTTAGCCTTTTAATCCAGTAACTGCCCATCGGGGGAAGCCTGGGTGGTTCCTGAGCTACCATATTGTTTACTGAAATGCTTCTTTGGTGCAAGCCCCAGAGGCTCAATTCTGGGCCTGCAATTGTTTCAGTGCAGCTTCCTGTGCTCACTTTCTCTGAGCAGGAAAAAAACACCAGCCCAAACTAATGGGGCTTGTAACAGGTCACTTTGAAAACGATTCTGCCCATGCATTTCAACCCCAAGTTGAGATCTGAGACTCTAATGCGCATGAAATACTTTAGGGAGTTCTAGTTTTGGAATTACCCTTTAGCCCCCAAACAGAGGTAAGTAAAAAGATCTGATGACCAGGAAAGCTGAACATGTCCAGGGCTGTTGTCACTGCCTGTGGCCTGAACCGAGACCACCGGCGGCACCGCCATAGGAACCCTCGCTGCTAACAGCCACCTAGACGTCCTGTAACCTGAAACACACACTTCCAAGCTGCTGAGAGGGGTGCAAATGACAGTCAGCTACACAAATAATTTGCCCCCACAATGCTCATCAGCTCCCTGCCACGGCCACTTGCATTTATAGCTTATAAACAGTTATTAACTGGCTCCTTCACATCTGATAACCCGGCCCAGCACAGGTGGCGGGAGCGGTGGGTGGCTGCAGGCCCTCCCTGGGAGGTGCGGTGTGCTTGCCTGTGGGTGGTCTTCCTGCCGAGCCCAGTGCCCACATGAGAAGACCTCGCAGAAAGCCTCCAATTTAGGAGATAACAGTCTGTGTTGTCTGTTTGTGTAAAGTGCTGTCCAAGCACAGCTGGCTTTTCTTTCTGACCAGCAAACATTGCCAAGAAGGGTTGAAAGTTCAGCAGCATCGGCCCACCAAACACAGTCCCTTCCCCCTCCTTGTCTTGGGCTAACAGTCCTCCGCGCTCATGTTCTGTGCATTCCTTCAAAGTTTCATTCCAAGGGGAAGGTTGCTTTTGCTGAGGCGATGCTCACCCCCCACCACCACCCGCAGCCAGGGTGCAGAAGCCAGAAGGGGGACACCCAGTCGGAAGGAGGGGGTGCTCTCATTCCTCACCACTCTGTGATTTTGTTCTTTGCAAAAGGGAAAAAATAGCAATGCAGTCCCCACAACTTGCTTTTCTCAGAAACAGTGCCTGGTGCGACAGACCAGCATCATCAGAGCCTGTCCCCCAGGCACTTCTCAAGCGGGGTGGAGGTGGGGTGGGGGGGCAGCAAGGACAGAGGTCCTGCCAGGGTTTCTCAGCCTCGGCACTATGGACACTTGGGCGAGGCACATCTTTGGTGTGGGGACTGTCCTGTGCATTTTAGGAAGCTTAGCAGCATCCTGGGGAGGACAGTAGCAACCCCCACTACAGCTGTGACAAACAAAAATGCCTCCAGATGGGGCCTGAGCAGAATCAGCCTCTGTGAAGATCCGCTGTCTCAAGTCTCTGCTGAAGGTAAATGAACGGGAGGCTCACAGGGCCTGCCGCACCGACACAGTGCCAAGGGCCCCCCAGTGGCATGTGTGAGCTGACAGAATTCCGGGAAAGTTGTCTCGTGGGGGGGGGGGGGGGAGGGAGATTGGGAGGGTAGTAATCAGTGAGTGAACAAAACACTAGGCAATTCTGCATAACTAAATTGGAGAACCAAAAACTGACTTCAGTTCCCAAAATTTAAAGCGACTACGGTAACGTGATGTGATTAATTAGAATAATGTAGTCATTCTTAAGGATTTTCTGTGGGCCAGACACTGCTAACAGGTGGAGTCTTCTCTTTAACCCCAGCTGCCGTACAAGAGGTGGTCCTGCTAGCAAGCCCATTTTACAGATGGAGGACCTCAACCTTGTTCAAGACAACCATTTCCCAAAGTCCTTGCCAGAATGTTCTCTGAGCACAAATCACTTCCCATTCCCTGAGTCCAAAAACGACCTGAAGAGTTGGACTGTATTTGGATAATGGGCATTAGAGAACAGGCTTTAAAAGTCTTAATTGCAAAAGAGTAATAGTAACAATGAAAAGAAGAGCCAGCTGCCAGGATTGCTTGGTAAGAGGCGGCCCCGAGCTAAATGAGTTGCCACCATCTATGGAACCTCACTGTCAGCCTGCAGGCGGCAAGGCCTCTCTCATGGTCCAGGGTATGGGAGAGGTAAGGGACGTCTGGAGGTCCCACAGCAGACCCAGATTTCAATCAGCCCTTCCTGCTCCAGAGTCCACGCTCTGCATCTTCTGTTCCAGAAGCATCTGCTGCCTCCGGACACAACCCTCAAGGGTGAGGCTGCCCCAAGGGCCCGGTGGGCTCTCTGACTCCTCCCGACACAGTCCAAAAGGCGTTCTCCCCTCGTGCCCCATTGCACCCAGCCCCACTCCATTGCCTGCTTCAAGACCTGCCTCAGTGGGTCCTGAAACAGTCCCCATCATGGGCCTGGGTCTCTGAGTGGGAGCAGCACACGTCTTCCTGGAAGTGGCGGGAGGTGTCCCCTTGCTGCGCCTGACTGGTCCCCGGGGGCTTGCGGCCAGGCTGGTCACCCTCCAGCCCCCTCGGGAGAGCGGTCCTGACGGGCAGGAGCCAGCTGCTGCCTCCGCTCCGCCTCTGAGGGTCTCACAACCTTCTCTGCTGGCCCTTGCCCCTCTGCTGGTCAGAATATGCTTTCCCTCGGGCAGCTGCAGACCTGCCTGTGTGGGCGTTGCCACTCATTCCAAAACACACGTTTTTCTCAAGACAGCCCTTCACACAGGCGTGGGGAGCAGGGAGGAGGCGAACCTGGGGCTTTGGACTCTTACCTAAAAGGAATATCGTCCCCAGATGCCCCCATGTGAGCTGGCGTTCTCACCTGTGAGATGGGAGGCACTTACAGAACCCTTGCAGGAACTGCAAGCAGTATGTGTGAGTGCCCGGCACGCCGTCCCCAGCCTGCCTGCAGCACATCCTGGCAGGGGTGATTTGGGGAGCACATCCGGGGGAGTAGCAGGTTAGCAGCCTTTGTTTTTTAAGGACACCATTTGGAGAGTTGGAAAAGTAACTTTTCATAGTCACGTGTCACATAGTCTTCCCTTGGCGGCCCGCCCCAGCAGGTTGGCCTCAGAGTAGAGCTGCTCCCTGCCTGACAGCGCTGCTCCATGCATCGCCCCTGGGCGTGTTCCAGGGAACACCAGCTCCTGGCACTGCCTCACCCCCCACGCCATGCTGTGACTCGCTCAGCAGACACCCTGCGCTCTCACCTTCATTGCCCAATGTGCTGGCTTCACACCCTGACCTCCAGATGCTGTTATAACAGGCGGAACACGTTGGTGGGTACACATTGATCAAACCGCAGCTGGTTAGAGCATCACCCGCCAGGCTGCGGTTTCTAGCTGATCCTGGTCAGGGCACCTACAGTAAGCAACAATAAATGCATGGACGGAGCAACAAATCTCTCTCTCCCTCTCTCTCTCTCTCTCATCAAGGAAGAGGAAGAGGAGGAGAAAAAGGAGGGGAAGGATAAGAAAGAGGAGGAGGAGGAGGGACCCTGGCAGGGTTTTCCACAGTATGACTCCTGTCAAAAATGGCAATATTACCATCATAGATACCCGTGGAGACCATTTTCAGGTTTTTCTTCTTTAAAAGCACACAGGTCTTTAGGCTGCTCTTTGTTGACGCTGAGTCATCCCATCTTGGCCACCAGCCCACTGGGTTCAATGTACATGGTCACACTGGGCACTGAGCGCCCCAAGGTCTCCTTCATCCATAACACGCACCCAGGGCCCACGTGGGCTGGAAACACAAAGATGAATCGCTGCCCGCTCCTTCCCACAGCGCAGTTGTGTTTCCTCAGCCCCAGGGGCTGCCGGATGGCAGCTCGGGCTCCCTAAGAGTAATCATGGTGCCTGAGCCTGGTGTCTGAACAAACGAGAGAAATGCATGCACACTTTTTTTCGGATGGCTCATTGGATGTTCCTTTCTTTTCAGCTTTAACCCATTGGAATTTATAATTATTCATAGTGTAAGCATATTTTGGGGGACACACTATATTTGTAAAAAGCAGTAGAGTCATGATATGCCCCCTGAGGATTTAAGACTGATGCGGTATGAGACCTTGGGCATGTCATTTAACTTCTGGGGTCACACGTCCGACTTCCATTAGCAATCCCTGCTCATTTGAAAGACTTGGTTGAGAAACAAAGTAAGTGAAAGCCTTTGACAGTTTTTAAAAAGCATAAATAAATTTTTTCTTGGTAGAATGAAAAGGTTTAAATGGCTCTCGGGTTCTGCTTCCAGGTGGCTGGTGTGCAGGCTGGCCGAGCACACGTTGCAGCTGCCTGTACCTACCCAGGCTGAGCGGTTCCCTGAGCGGGTGAAGACACTTGAGGGGTCCAGGCCAAAGCTCAACAGGATGGATTGTGTAAGAGAAGCTAAAACAGCCAGGAAGACCAACCCAGGCCCGGCTGGCTTTTCTTTTTCTCCACGTGCTAGCATTCTAAGCAATGCCAGTGGGAAAATAGTCCTCCTGGAGAAAAAACTTGCGTTGGTCTTTCTAATCAATTGCTGTGGTGACTGTTGAGCTTTAATAACATAGAGGTAAATGCAAATCAGCACGCTTTAGAGGGTGTCCTTTAATGCCATCGTATTGGACATGAGGTTACTGTGAAGCACTCCCACCAACACAGTCAACCTCCAGCACCTGTGGGCTCAGTTCTAGGCATGTCAAGATCTCCAGGTCTGCAGTCCTCTGGGCTGGGGGCTAGAGTCCTATGGGCTGAGGGCTGGAGTCCTCTGGGTGGGTCTGGAGTTCTCTGGGTGGCTCGGGAGGCCTCTGGGCTGGGGCTGGAGTCCTCTGGGTGGGTCTGGAGGCCTCTGGGCTGGCTTAGAGAGAGCAGGTCCGTGTGTAGCCCCGGTGGTGCTCCTCCTCCCTGGGTGTAAGCGGCAGTGACAGCTCCAGACTGTGAAGATGAAGAAGCAGAACATAAGTTACTTTAATTTTGTTACTGCAGATAACTACTTAGACTTTCTGTGTTTAAAATTTAAAACCGTACAAACTTTGAGGAATATCTCTTCATCAAGTGCAGATTTTATTTTATGCATGAAATATGTTACTAAACTAATAATAAGTATTTTATTTTTATGTCTTTACATTGAAATCTAATTTTCTTTTTAAAGTATTGTTTTGGAACTAAAGAACAAATGAAGAAAACGGATTACAGATGACTGTTAAGAAAATAATAACGTTGCAGGGAGGAGAGCATGAAAGATCGGTCCTGCTCCTGGAGTCAGATGCATGCTGATGCTGAGAGCATGTTTATGCATCTTGGTTGCCATGACTCCCGGGGCCTGGGAGAACAGCTCATTGCGAATGGCCAATCTTGGTCTTCAGGTCTCAGATGTGTCTTAATCCCAACCGTCAGGTGTCTGAATCAAATATTACATATTGTTTCTCCTGAGACATATAGCAGTGAGTATACTCATTTCCAATCACACACCAGCAGAATAACGGGAACTGGTCACTCGTTCATTCATTCATTCATTCATTCACTCAAAAGACCTTCATGAAGTGCCTCCCGCTACATCTCAGACACTTCTCTGGAAATAGAGGGCATAAAGATCTCCTGCCTCGTGAAACTTCCATTCTAGTTTGGGGGGAGGAGTGCAGGGAAGTAGACACTAACACTCAGGTGAGACTCAGAGCAGGCGACGTGGGGTGGGTACCATGCCCAGAAGGGGCAAGGATGTGGGAGAAGGAGCCTTGCTTGCTTCAATGCGGTACCTGGGGAAGGACTCGCCATGGGAAGGTAGCACTTGAGGGGAGAGTCACAGCGGGCAGGAGGGGTGCAGGCAGATATTTAGGGATTCAGAGAACAGGCTGCAAGCACCACTGTTCGGAGGTAGGAGTCTGTGGGTGCTTCCATGTGGGTGCAGAGAAGAGACAGTAACAGAGCAGTTCAAACCGGTCCTATCCTGCTCCTAACAAGAACCGGAACCAAATTTAAACCTCGGAAACACCACTTACAAGTAGCACGTGTGAGTCCTTACGCGCTCCCCAGGGAAGGAAGGATGGGTCGTGGGCGGAACCCTTTCTGATGGGGAGGGTCTGCTGTCCAGGAAAGTCTGTGCTGGAACCCCTTAAAACTCCACACTGAGTCCTGGATCGGGGAGGCACACCGGAGCCTTGCTCCTGTCTCCTGAACAGTCAGCCTCATAACAGAAGCTTTTTTTTTCTTTTCTCAAAAGCCAACGCCATCGTGGGCTTTTATGCAGTACCAGCATAGAGCCCTTGCTGGGTAACACGACCAGGGGGAAGAGGCCGCACAGGTCGCCTTCTGAGAAGCACAGGGAATGAGAGGCGAAGGGCAGGCCAGTTGCTGAGGAATGATCATCCGGCAGGTTTACAAGGACTGTCTGCTGTTATGTGATCAGATCGGGGGAGGTCTGCGAGCCTCTGCACCGAATCCGGGCCTCCATCTGTTTTTACATAGCCTGAGGCAGAAGAACAGTCTTCATATTTTTTAATCCCTGGAAAAAAAAATACTTGTGGCACATGAAAATTACACGAAATTCAAATTTTATTTGTGTATTATCTGTTTCTGTTTCTATGCCACCAAGCCTAAAAGATTTACTCTCTGACCCTTCACAAGAAAAGGTTTCACCTCCTGGACTAGACCATGCAGGGCGGAGGGAATAAGCAGGGAGACCAGCAGAAGGCTCCTGCAACAACCCAGTGGAGATTACAGTGGCTGGGACCAGAGTCCAGCAGAAGCAGTGAGAGAAGTGATGGGACTGCAGACATATTCTGAGGTCCTCCTACTCACTAACATGGAATTTACGTCACCTGTACGGTAGATAGACCAGGAGACCCAGGTTACTCTGAAGGGTATCACATGGTTGCAATGCACAAATGTGCCAATAAGATAAATACAACTATTACTTAGCATAATGTTAGTTCAAAGCTGAGTTTGAGACACAGCTTGCTGTGAAAGAAGTGCATTTGGGAGATAATCTCAGGAGCCCTGGGCAGGAGAGGCAGAGAGGAGAGGAATGCCTACCACCCCTGACAACAGGGGTCTAACCCTGCTGGGACCTCTGGGGGACTGGGCAAAACATGCCCCCAAGTGGTCCTACTGGTGCGGTGAGGAGCCAGGTACTTACCGTCAGCTCCTCTCTGTTATTGGCTGAGGGTGACTCCGGGGCATGTGAACTCCATGACGCTTCCAGCCTGTCCCACATGTGGGCTCAGCACGTCCCCGCATCAGGGGAGCCCTCAGATGCCATTGGCGCCGTGGGGGAAGGCTGAGTGCAGCGAGGATACCGGGGAGCAAGTGAGACACCAAAAGCATCAGATCAGACACCAGAGCCACAGTTCATGCAGAAGCCCACAGAGAGCTTCCCCTTGGGATTTCTGTGGCTGTGGGAAAGTTTGGTTCATCCAGAGGCCTGTTTCAACCCACAGCTGAGGACCAGAGGGAGTTTTTCAAGACTCAAGAATCACTGGCATTTCTCAAGACCAGAGGGAGTTTGTGAAAACTCAAGAACCTTTGGCCAGAGGGAGTTTGTGAAGACTCAAGAATCGTTGCCATTTTGGCCTACGTAGACTCCATTTAAGATGCCTTTATAACCAAAGCTAAAATGTTTTTATGGAATGAATTTTCTACAAGCATTTTTACTTAGATAGCTTCAACATCTACTTTACTAGAAACAATGTGTATCCTCTTACATTCTAATGGAAAGAGAACACGTCACTTCATTTACTGTGGATGGTTGCAAAATCTTCTTCTAAGATATTGACCAAGAGTTGCAATGACTATCATTTGTGTGAATCAGCAATAGAAGCATTAAAATGCAGCCTAGTACTGGAGTTGACAGCCATGAAGTGTTGAGGATTTAGCTGTAGAAGCAGGTTTCATGAGTAAGAAGGCTGCTGATTTTGGGCTTTAATTTATAGATAGCTGAAAGATTAAACTAATTTTATTCCTTATTTTTCTAGAACTTATTGAGATCCACCTACAATTAAATATAAGGGAAATAGTAATCAGCTGTTCACATACAGGGGTAGGTAAATGAGAACCTCAGAATTGTGTTAGTTAAAAGGAAGCACATGTTCACAGGCTCACAGGCACTCACAGGCTCACACACACAGAGAAGCTTATTTGAAGGACTATGATATTGTGATTTATAATAAATACTAGAGGCCTGGTGCACAAAATTTGTGCACAGTTAGGGTCCCTAGGCTTGGCTGGTGATCAGGGCCAATCAGGGCCTTCCTTTCCCTGGCTGCTGGCTGCTGCTGGAGCCTTCCTTCATTCCGTGCCACCCCCTGCTGGTCAGTGCACATCATAGCGATGGTTGAACTCCCCAGTCAGTTGAACTCCTGAGGGGACAATTTGCATATTAGCATTTTATTCCTGTTTCTGGCACAGTGTTCCTAAAACTCTCAGGGCTTCTTACTCAATAAGCGCAGTGGTTGCAATGTTTGCTATCTTCAGTTCCTAAAAAGGCTCAGAGCACTAAAGGTGAAAGGGCTATCCATGAACTCATAAAGAGCAGAACCACACCTGAGCTTATATTAATAGGGTGACTTTTGGAAAGCCCCTATGTAACCTAAGGATGGGGGTTGGTTACATAGGGGCTGGTTGCCAGGACAATCACCAGTGATTAGAGGGTTAGAAATTTCAGGAGAGGAGAGGGGCTGGAGAATGAATGGCCAATGATCTAATCAATTGTGCCTATGTATAGAAGCCTCCATTGAACTTCAGGCAGACTGGGTCTGGAGAGCTGCTGAGTTGGTGAGCCATTGAGATGTTGAGTATGGAAGCTTTGAGCCCCTTCGTACATACCTTGCCTCATGCATTATTTCCATCTGGCTCATCCTGAGTTATATCCTTTTATAATAAAGCAATGATCTAATAAGTAAATGTTTTCCTGAGTTCTGTGAGCTGCTCTAACAAATTAATCAAACCAGAAGAGAGTCTTGTGGAATTTATAGCTGGTCAGTCAGAAGCCCCCGTGGGATTGGCATCTGAAATGCATATGGGAAGGATAGGGGAAAAGGGATGAAGATCATCTTGCAGAACTGAGTTCCTGACCTGTGAGATCTGACACTGTCTCCAGGTAGATAGTGTCTGAATTGTGTTAACTTGTAGGATGCCCAGCTGGCATTGCAGAATTGCTGGGTGTGAGGGGGAACCCACATATTTGGAGTAGAGAAGTGCTCAGAGTATTGTGTATAGTGGAAAGGGGAACACTTGGCTTTTTCTTTCACAATAACAAAATGTCTCTGAGTGCCAAGTAGGTTACTGAAAACATCCCAAATTCTGGGTCTTAGTGATAACTATAAATTCCTTAGACAGTCTCTGTTGAGTCCCCCGAGTCTGTTAAAGATTTCCATTTTCCTCTACCTGTGAGGAGTGTGTGAAACGTGCAGTGACGTGGAGGAAACAAGCTCCCATGTCCACAGACTGTGACGGTTGTCACCGGGCAGGCGATGACGGGAGATGGGGGAGCACGGTCCCATTGCTCATGCCTGCATGCTGGGCTCAGCAGCATGAAGGTAACAGATGACCAGAGGAAAGCAGGGTTCCCCAAACACAGTGCTAGTTGCAGCTTAGATGCGGGACACCGCCTTTTGCTAGGGGTACCAACCACACCTTGCCATTTCTGAGCCCTCGCTAGGTGATCACTGTATACAGCTCCTCCCACACATACACAGTTTTGATCAAAAAGAGATTTTCAGCTCAAAGAATGTACAACTAATTTTTTAAAATGTTAATATTACTTAAAAATAAACCTTTCCCCAAAATAAATTGTATGTGAATGATTTCAGCTCTTTATTAATTGAAAGGATAGGATACTATCTTATAGGGGGAGGTCAACTAACTCACCCTGAAAGTGTGAAAGCTGGAGCATCCCACCCGCATGAGTGACCCCCACTCTCAGGATCCTCTCCCCTTCCAGGGACAGAGGCTGTGTGGGAAAGGGGGTCAGCGCAGTGAAGGGCACAGGTGGATGGAGGAGGTCCCCCAAGAGAGCTTGAGACATCGGAGCCCAGCACACTCAGGGAGCTTTGTGGCTACAAAAGCAATTCTTTGAAGTCAACTTCATTCAGGCACAGCAAAGAGCTCCCGCCGACCCTGAGCCCACAGAGGGGGCAGGGGCAGGCCATGGGCCAGGCCAGGGATTCGCATGGAGATGAGGCAGAAGGCTGCTGAGGACTGTGTCTGGCAGAAGTTGTGGGATGCAGGGAGAAGAGGAGAAACCAGCAGAAGATCCTGAGGGCCGGGCCCACAAACCTTGGATGAGCTGCTCCAGGAGCAGCAGCTGTGCTGGCCTCTGCCATTGCTCCCTGCACACGCGTCCTCGGCGTCCTCACAGGATGAAGCCTGCGGTGATGCAGGAGGAGCCTGGGTGTCACCTCCCCTGGGCCGGGCCAGTCCCAGGTGCGGAAACAAGGCGATTGCAACATCACGTCTCTCCTCTTCTCCTCAGAACACCCCTCTCCAGAGCAAGGCCCTCCTTCATGATGCTACCTGCATGAAGGCTACACTTTAAAAATCTACTTATTGGCTTTGCAGACTTCCGTGAATTGTCTCTTTATAATTTTTGCCCATTTCCCTGGTGAAGTGTTTGTCTTTTTCATATTGATTTCTAATAGCTTTTTTAAAAATATAAGTTAGCAAGAAAACACATTTGTCTGTTGTTAACAGTTGCAAATATTTCTCCAGCTTTTAATTTCTAAAAGTTTCAGTGGCATTTCATGACATACAGAATTTTATATTTCTATGGCGCAATCACCAAGGTCTTTGGTTTTATGACTCCTTTCTTCATTTTTATGCAACTAGATGACTATCTGTATTTTTATAGTTTATTTAGGATCTTACTTTGTACATTTAACTTTTCAAAGCATCTGGAATGTATTTGGTGTGAGGTAGGAATTTAACATTTCCCCCCCGAAATAGTTAACCTGTATGTCAGCCATCAATTACTAAACAGTCCCTCCTTCCTGATCTGTTAACACGGTAGAGAATTTCATTCCCCAAAATTCTCCATGAACTTTTCTATTCAGGTGAGAAGACAATTTGATTTCCAGGGGATTGCCACAGACTTTTGTCCACAGGGAGCGGGGGATGACCAGGGAGAACATTCTAGATGCTCTGGTCAATCAAGAGAGGCCTGGACGGGGAGCCAGCAGGCGGAAGCCAAAGGCCTCACGGCCAGCGATGCCATATACTGTGCTCCCGGGGGGAAGGGAGGAGGTTTGGAGAGAGAGTGGAAAAGCTATGAGGAGGCTGCACGGGTGAGAGGAAGGACAGATATTTGGTGGCTTCTGTGACCACTGAAATATTTCTAGAGAAGATCTTTGGAAGTTTTCTACATTTTGTGAATGAATTTTAAGAAAATCTATTATAAACTTTCTATCACTCTTTAGAGTATATTAAATAGGATGCGTTTTATTTGAATGTGATGGCAAAAACTGCATGGGACATGTACTTGGGTTACATTTGAAATGGTATCTCATTTGTAAATACACTACTTATACATCCTTTATCCTTTTTCTTAGGGTGTGTTATTACTACATTCTGAAATATATTAGAATCTCTTTCTGAAGTTTCTCTTCTCTTCTGTCCTTATGCTAGGAACTACCCACTCGAAACAGTACATGAGTTCTCATCACTTTTAACTTTCTGCAGTCCAATCTGAAGGGAACATGTTCATTGTGTGTGGTAAATCTAGATTTCAGGAGAACTGAACCTTCAGCAAAATGCTGCATGAGTAACACAGCTGGGGAGGAGGAGAGGGGGGCAGGGCGGTGAGGTACTGGTTTGCCAGGTGAGAGCAGAGGAGAAGCCTGTTCGGAGTTGAGTCAGATCGATCTAAAGCTTTAAGACTATCATTGGCTCCCTATTGTCCTGGGGATAATCCAGCCTCTTAAATGGGGCCCGTGAAGCTCTTTATAATCCAGCCTTAGTCTCCGTTAGAGCCTCCTCTCCTGGCAGCTCCGTGCTCCCCAGCCCCTCAAGACCCAGCTCCAGGGCCCCCTCCTTGGTAGCCCTTTCCCATTTCCCAGGTCGGGCCTCATCTCCTGTCTCTGGGCACCACTGCGTCTTATTCCCACACCTAGGAAGACCAGTATCACATCACATGGTAATTATCTCCTGCCCGGGAGTTGCCGGTGTGTTTCCTTTCCTGTTGTCTACCCAGCCCAGTGCCTGACGCAGAGCAATGGTTGCTAAGTACAAATGCCTGTTGAGAGAAGATAGGATTATTTGATGGAATTTTGTCCTATTACTGGTATTTCTGTTTAGTTATTATTACTGGTCTTTTTTTTTTTTTTAACTTAAATTCATTCTTAGGCTTGCTCAAATGGGATTTCATGCATCTTTTTAAAAGTAGGTTGAATGAATGAACAGAACAGAGAGCTCTCACCTGGGGCGGTGGGCTCTGTGGTCCAGAATGTGAGGAATAGCCTCCTGGCTGCACGGCCACCTCCAGTGCCTGCGGGCGGCTTGCCTGCAGCCATTGGCTGGAAGAGAGGGTGCAGAGAGGACGGGAGAGCAGAAGCCTTCCTTTGAAATCTGTCTCAGTCCACCTCTCCCACAGTCCCCTGAACAGCACGATCCAGCCGACTTCAGGATGGACCCAGCTGCTCTCCAGGTGAGACATGGCTAAGGTCTTGGAGTCGGGGTGTGGGGAGAAGGGGCAGGGGGAGGGAAGGGAGTAAAGGGGCGATGGGGCAGGGAGGCAGCAGGCAGGGGCAAGCAGCACACTGGGGCATGGAGTTAGGAATGGAAATGTTTTTGAGAAATTGGACACAAGGAGCTAAACAAGGGTCCCAAAGGCCAGCTCCGGACATCACGCATGCAGCCCAGCCTTCATGGCAAAAGCTGGGCTGAGAATGAGGATGTGCCTTCAGCAGCCTTACTCCTGGGTTTCCGCACTCTGCAGTGGCCACAGGAAGAAGTACATTCACCCCCAAGCCAGCACATTCACACCAAACAGGCAGAGCCGAACCCATCCTCATATTTACCTCCGTTTCTGCAGCCTAGTCCAGTGTTTTCTGTTTTGTTTCATTTTATTTAACCTCATTGTTTTTTAAAACTCTGGCCACGGCCCATGGCATTGATCTTAGGGCCCGAAGTGGGAAACCACTGTTGAGGATAACGGGAGGAAGAGCAATGTCTGCATTTCCTGGGATGAGGGGGGAAGTGTTCAGTGACCAGACGGGAGGGTATCGGCCACAAGGACTGGCATGTGTTCCTCCACCACGGACTTGGGGGAGGCTGGAATCCGAGGTGGTTAGGAAAACACAGCAACAATCTGCTCAGTATTAGGCTATGTAAGGGAGAGACAGACAGACAGACAGACAGACAGACAGACAGACAGGAGAGAGGCCCTCAAAAGAGCGGTGCCCTCGGGCTGCCATGAGCGAAGGAGAAGGGCCAGGAGGCACCACAGAAAGTCCGCAACCCGTAAGAGAAGCATTTGGCACAGCTTTTGTTCCCCCGGAACCGGCATCTGCTCGTAGCCTCTACCCGGACAGGGAGGCTCTTTCCTGGGCTGGAGCAGCGAGAGGCTTGTAGGTGGGCGCGGAGCGGACAGCATGGGCTTTTTAATAACACACAGTTCCCAAATGTTTTCCCTCCCGCCCTTGGGAAAGTGGAAGGAAATAAATGAGAGGCAAATGCCAGGACCTTCAACCTCCCCGCCTCCCACCAACTTCTAGAACAACCAAACATCAAGCGTCCCTCGGCGGCTTCCCCTTTGTGTGAACATGCGTGAGCGATGGGAAGGCGATAGACTGGAGGCCAGTACATTTCAACTCCCTGGGAGGTATTTTTTATCTAAACATGCCTTCATTTGGGCCTTCAAAGATAAAATAATGAAGCAACTTTCCCTGAGTGCCATATCTTATTCTATCATCAGCTTTTATAGACGTGAACACTACATCACTTAGCACCTTCCAGCTCAGGACAAACGCCTCCTCTGGGAATTCTTCTGTCCTGAAGGACATGCAGATACGGGAAGGGCCAAAGTTACACTATAGCTCAGGATCCGAGCATAAACGGAAACAGCACGCTGCTGTGGGATAGAACATGCTGCTCCCAAAGGCAGCTGCACAAGAGAAATCCCCCCCTTTCTTTGACAAAGAACTTTATTTCTGTGCGGCCCTGTTCCACCACACGGCAGAAGCTTCACCTCCGTCCATTTACCCTAAATCCTGTCCAGCATTTCCCCTCTCGCCCTTCCTCTCCTGGTTGTACTTTGGGGTTCTGGAAGCTGTCAGTGACCACCGCCTGCCATCCCGAGGCGCTGACGTGCCCACCTCCGGCTGGGCAGGCGCGTGCCCTCTCCGCTGCATGCCCTTCGCTGGAGGGTGAGTCCCGAGCAGGTCTGTGTGTTCCGCTCTCTTCAGCACTTACTCCTTTTTGGTGTTATAGGAACATTCAGCTACTCTCCATTGAGGTGGAGGTTCTCATAAGAGCCCGGGAAAACTTAGCTGAGGGATTACAACTTCACATTTCCTTTCACTTAGAAGCGTGTGAAACAGAATGGGCAGAGAATAGGCTACTTTCTTGGGCACCAAGTTAGTGCCGTTACCCACGGCCGCCAGAGGAAAATTCAGGGGGTCCCTGTGTCACTCACCTTCTCACCGTACTCTGTGCCCTGCAAGGCTCCGGGGGCCTCTGCCCTCTGGCTCCACTGTGGTTCTGCCAGCAAGAGGCACTGGCAGCCGATCAAAGGGCAGGAGGAGAAGGAGGGGAGTGCTGACCGGCCTGGCTCCCTGCCGGCTGAATCACAGGTGGGCAGAGGCTGCCTGCCTTCCCTGGGCGCCTCCTGGTGTCAGGTGGCCATCCGCCCAGAAGCAGCCGCAGCGATGCCTCCAGCTCTCTGTGGCCCAGGGGGCACTCCCTGGCCCACCCTCGAGGCCCGGCCATGTCGCGGCTCTCCCATGTGTCACCATCCCTCGCTGGCTTCCTTTCATCCCGCCCACCCACAGCTCTGTAAATAGTCCCTTCACTGAACTCTTGCAACCCACCCTGCGTGCCTGGGCCATCGGCTTCTGCCGGGACCCGACCCAATCTGCTCGCTTTATCCATACCAACCTGGAGGAAGACCCTGCCTCTAGTTTGGGAGAAACATTTCTTGGCTCTGGAGTGGGTCAGTGGTGATGTGGGATAGAGAGACGGCTCACACCCCCTGGTATTGTACCCAACGCCTCCATCCCCTACCACCACATTTGTGGCCTCTTCAAGGAGATGACTCTGTCTTCACCCCTTGGGTGGCCATTGTGTCTCTGCTCTGCACTCTACCCCTTGTCTCTGTCTATCTCCCCAACACTGGCTCAGGTCCTCATGTCTTGGCAAAGGTTGGCCAGCAATTGATGCCATGCCTGGCTTGAAAAAAATGAATCAGACTTAGCAAATCTGATTCCAAAAAGTGAAGCAGAAAAAGTAAGAAGAATTCAGTCATCAGTAGCTCAGCTCAAGTAGAGAGGTGAACAGAGTCGTCAGGCAGAGTCAAGTCCGCATAGAAGGGAGGCCCCAGGAAAGCAGGAGCTGTGATCAGCAGGCGGGAGGCGGAGGGAAGCTCTGAGGAGCAGAGGGAGAGAATGTGCAAGAGGGACGCTGGAGAGGACAGAGACATGGCTGAGCAGAGGGACTGCAGACAGGTCAAGAACAGAGCTTCGGAGCATTCTAAAACATCTCTAAAAGTCAGGACTGGCCCTCAGGGCTGCTCGTCCTGAAGCCTGTGTGCCTTTAGAGTGACTGGGAGCTGATGGCCCGGGGTACGAGTCTGAGAACCCCAAACTCCTCCTGCTCCCAAAGCTCTGGATCCCGTCTGAACAGCTACCCTGGTCCCGGGTTCCTGGGAGACTGCCGGGCGGGTCGTTAAGAGCATGGTCTCTGGAGCCAGCCTGTCTGGGTTTCCACCCAGAGCTGCCACTTATTAGCTCTGTGGCCTCTGGGCAAACTGTTAACTCTGTCTCTGTTTTCTCATCTGTAAAACGAGAATAATAATTGTACCTCTCCCAGGGTCATTGTCAAGATTAAATAAATTAATACATGGAACAGTAATTGACACATGGTAAGTGTTTCCTGAAACTGCTCTTAGCATCCCTTTCGCAGCCTGCCTAGCTCCCCGGAAGCAGTCAGCAGAGCAGAAATGTGCAGGCCTCGGCATCAGCCCCAGGATTCCCATCCCTTTTACCAGCTGTGTGACTGTGCAATTTACCTCACTGTCCGTTTCCCCACCCGAAAACTTGGCATAATAGCAATGCCCGCCTTGAGAAGCTGGAGGGGCCAATGGACAACGCATAAGGAGGACTGGGCAGTGCCTGCTGCCAAAGGGTTGTTACTCCTCAAGTGTGTGTACAGGGCCTTCTCTCCATGAAAGCAGTCTGTCTGAGGCAGGACTTCTCCATTTACGTGGAGCTCTTCATGCTGCAGTGTGCCTTCGTCTCTGCAGTAACTCTCAGGGTGAGCTTGCATTCCTACCTATGCCCCCAAATGCAGAAAATGTGTATGTTACTGGTGATTTATATTTCTAGATGTGTTCAAAATCTAAAACCTAAAAAATAGATTTGCCAGACCCTAGACTTGAATTCCTGTCCTGTTTGTTTAGTGAGCCTCTGTTGGCCTTGAACAGGAAGTCGTATTCTCAAGGCAAATAAGATCTGACTCCTGCCCAGGAGCAGTTTGCAGTTTAGGGAGGGAGATGGGCATTGAGCAGGCAGTTCCATTACGATGCAGTATTTCCTCTGAAAGAGAAACTCACCGAGGGGCAGGGGTAGCTCAGTGGAAAGAGGTGGGTAACTGTGCCTGCAGGTAGAGGTGGGAGCAGCCCCCAAGGGAAGCATTGGTGTATCACATTTGAATTGGGTCTTGAAGGATGCATAGGAGTTCACCAGAAAGATAAGGAGGGGGCTGGAAGGGAAGGGAATGAATGCGTTACAAGGACGAGATGCAATGTGTTCACTGACCTGGAGCTGTTTGGAAAGAGGTCGGAGGAGAGGTGAGAATGGAGGGGAAGGAAGATGGAGTTGGCTCAGAGCTGGATCAAGAAAGGCAGTGCAAAGAAATTTGGACCCCATCTGCAGGCGGTGGAGAGGGGGGTCAGATTCTTTTCAAGAGAATGTAGCTAATTTCTTGTTTCACTCTGGCAGCAAGTAAAGTGGACAAGGGACCAGAGCAGGAGAGGAAGACCCCTCCGCACGCCCCCCTCAAAAAGATGTGGTGTGCAGAAATGACCCCATCGTGGCACACCCAAAATATACATGTGGAGACGTAGAAAAGCGAAGAACTTCCCCAAGGAAGGTTGAGAGCCAACCAAATGTGAAATCTCTGAGTCACTCATGAAGAAGAACCCTCTCTGGACAGAGTCAAGTGAAGTGTCTGAAGGAGGAGGACAGAAGAGGATGGACTGAGGTCTCTGTTTTATGACCTTGCTTTAGTCAGATGCTCGGATAACACTCAAGGCTTCAGGCAGCGTGCAGTCAGTTGGTGATTAACTCAAGTTCAAAGACACCTGCCCTGATGCCAGTAAGAGAGACACTCTTGGGCCTCTTTTCTCTGTCTCAGGCTCTGGGCTACTCAACACAAGTCTCCTCCGATGTGTCCACAAGGCACTCTTGGGAGTATCCGGTCAAGTCAGCAGGGGTATGGGCTGCTGTGCAGGCCTAACAGCGTGCAGGCAGCAGGGAAAGCCAGGAGAAGGGCAGGTCTCCTGCGGTTCAACCGAGGCGGGAGATGCAAGGAGCAGCAGCACACGTATGTATATAGAAATTCATCTATATTCTGGCCATCAATCTACGATCTACCAGGTCACTTTCCAATTTCTGAACTCTGAACAGCCATTTCAAACTGGAAACAGCCCACAATCAGCAAAATGGACCTCACATTTAGCTTTGGACCTCTCACCAAAGGCCCCACATGGTCAGCACACACACGCATCTGTGTCCCCATATTACAGCTGCATCAACAGAGGTGTCGGTTAAGGGACAGCCCGGATCGCCCAGCGAGCCCCGGTCTGAGCCAAGAATAAGATCTGGGCTGCATGACTCTTGCTCTGCTCCCCTCATGCTCTCTGCCCTTATAAGGTGATTAAATGGTTCTTTTTCTCCCTAGAAAAGGGGGGTGGGGTGGGGAGGGGGAGAGTAGAAGGGGGCAAAATTAATTTGAAAGCAACTATTTTGCCCAAGTCCCAGAACACTGTAGTTCTTTTATTCATTTGGAAGGAGTGGGTATACAGAACAGCTTTGTTTTTCAATTCATTAGCTTCCACAGAAAAAGGCCATCCTTTCTGTTTATACTAAAGGAACGGGATGTCGGGGCCATCGCCATGTGTGTGGTGTAAATAAGAAAGGCCACCAGTGGAGATCCGTCCCTTTCATGATGAGAAAATAAAAGTCAGTTACTTGGGTTCCAGGGGAAGTTTCTAACTTGCCAGATGTCAGCTTTTATTTTTTGTTTTCGAGAAGTAGGTAAAATAGCTGTGGTTTTAAATTCATCCCCTGTAATTTTTAAAGTCCCGGTAACTTCTAAAGAACTATGGACATAAATGCTTAATGGAAAAGGAGGGCATCCAGAAAACGCTCCATAGAGGAGAGACACCCGAGAACAAAGGACGGGGTTATCACAGGGTAATTGCACCCCTGCGGCCTGGAGCCCAGAGCTGGGTGCCCCTGCTTCCTCCTTCCAGGCCGCCAGGCCCCTGGGAGTTCTGCCGCCCCAGCCCTCACACTGCATGGCGATAAGGAATGCGGTATCTGCATACAAGATAGAGCTAGCTTTGCAGGTTGGCCAGAGGTGACAAGGGAATGTCAATCACAGATGGGGACTTTTCAAATGTCCCATATCTGTCATTTGCTCCGGTCCGTCAGTATTCTTTAGTGCTTTTGCCCCCCCAAGGAGCACTTTTTGACAAGGTTTGCCATGAATATGATGGGGGCATATCCATTTCAGCTTCCAGAACTCTCTAGAAACGAAACTCTTGACTACAGCATGTTTAGTCCTCATCTCCAGTGATACTTGCATAATTTAAAAAATCTAGCAAAGAAAACATTTTGGTAATGTCAGTGCTGACCTTTGAACTTGTGCTCTGCTCCATCAGTGTTGTTTGATTTACAAGGAAGTGACAGTTTGTTTCTGTCTTAAGCTTGTAATCTTCACCCGGGCCCGGCAGTGACCTCACAGGCGCAGGCCAGCGTCTTGTGATCAGGGGGATTAGTGGCTCAGAAACAGCTTCCTTCCCAAGCGGCGACGTGGGGAGCTGCGCTGGGCCCACACGGCTTCCAGGCTGCAAACCCGGAGGATGGCGCGGTTCGTCACACCGCTGAACCTGAGCTTGGAATAAGCCTGCCAGTCCTCTGAGCCCGTTCAGCACACCCCCGGAGATGGTGTGAGCCTGGGACTGAGCCCCTCCCCGCGCCCCACCCATTCCCTTCTCACCTTTGTTTTGGTCTTGCCCTGGTGGCTCTGAGCCACTGAGGTGGACAAGTTAACAAGTTAGACTCTTGTTAACTTGGTTAAAGAGTAAATGCTAGAAACACCTGGTTGGAGAAAGCATCTTACTGATTGTGACTCTTCATGTTGACCCCAAACGGGAAAACTGAAGCCTCAGTAGCAGCCTGAACCCCATGTCTCCTAAGGATTGAGGCTCCCATGGCAAGTCATGTCCCCCCAAACAGGACGTCTGGGCCAGTGATACCAGATCCCACCCTTCTGCCCCATCCCCACCCCCAGTCCTCTACCAAGACCTTCAGCACCACACCCACTATCTGTCCCCACCCATTTGTCTTCCCCGCTGGGAGCCAACTCCTACCGGGTCTCCTGGGGCCCAGCCCCTCTCTCCGAGCAGCAGGCAGCCAGGGCGATCTTTCTGGAAACACATATCAGGTGGAGCCAACCTCCCACTTTGAGTCTCTTAATGGCTTTCTGTTGCAAAGAAAATAAAACTCTCAGTTTTCAACAGGACTCCTAAAGCTCCTGATAATCTGGTTCCTTTCCACCTCCCAGCCCAGTCTCAGCGTCTCCTCTGCCTGCACCCCGCCCTCAGCACTGCCTGCACCCGCTCGCTGGGCGGAGACGGGGCCAGCGCTCCCGATGTGCAGCACGTGCCCGTGCAGTGCTCCCGTGTCTATCCCTGAATGGCACCCACCCATCAACCGAGTGCCAGCTGAGTGGCTTCTGAGTAGCATTTCTTACCGCTTCCCGCTCTCCCACACACAGACGTTCTACCACCTCACTGCCCAGCAGCTCCCATTCTCAGCACTTCCCACGACTCAGCGACATGTTTTTTGTTTTTTGCATCATTATTAGATTAACACCTGTCTTCCCTGTGGATGGATGCCTCTCAATATCCATTTTCCTCTTTTGACAAAAGAACCCTTGCCTGGCTGGCATGGCTCAGTGGTTGAGCATTGACCTATGAACCAAGAGGTCACAGTTCGATTCCGGTCAGGGCACATGCCCAGGTTGCAGGCTCGAACCCAAGTATGGGGTGTGCAGGAGGCAGCTGACCAATGGTTCTCTCTCTTCACTGATGTTTCTATCTCTCTCTCTCCCTTCCTCTCTGAAATCAATAAAACAAAACAAAACATTTTTTAAAGGAAAGAACCTTAGCTTTTATCTGGGCACATTGTTACCCATCTAAAAAGTCTACATTTCCCACTTTTACCTGAGGCTAGATGTGGCGGGCTCTGGCCAGTGACATGTGTCCTTGCTCCACTTCTCCATCCTTTTTGCTGGCTGAAATGGAGATGGAGCTTGTGAAGCCCGTGTGGACCACGAGCTGGAAGTCAGAAGCCTGAAATGTAGCAACAAAAGGAAATGAGCCCCGGTCCCTGGTGATATCAAAACAGCTTCCTCACCAGACTTGGATTGTCAAATTCCAGTCTCCTCTTCATATGGGAGAAACAAGCCTCCAACCTGTTCAGGCTCTTTTGTTGCAGTTGATTTTGACTGAGTGGATTTGCATCCTTTTAAAGGAGAGACGGATAACTGAGCCCATCTCGCTTCTGCTCTGGGGAGGAAGGGGGCACAGGCAAGGTGCTAGGTCCTCAGGTTTGGGTCTTTAACCTGCCGTAGATTTTGGGTCTGTTTTAGAGTCTCACACGCTTTGGGCGAAGATTTCTTTCCTCTCTTTATAAAACCAAAATTTCACTTTGTTTCTTACCATTAGCTGGCTTGTAAATTAGGTTATGAAATTCCATGAACCAGCTTTTTAGAATTCATGTGAGCTAAGATTCTCAGATCTAGGTTACATGCGAATTTGCTGTAACTATAGCTTCATGACATGAATCAATGAATTACAAAGAGAATACATTATATGAAACTAGAGGCCCATTGCACAAAGATTTTTGCAACTATCTTTCCTTCTCCTGGCTTCTGGCACTGGTTTTCCTCTGGCACCTGGGACCCAGGCCTTCACTTTGGTTGCTGCCTTCTGCCTTTGCTCCAGCCGGAGTCTGCAATCTTCATCTTCACTGCAGCCGGGTGCCACTCCTGTAGATCCCTTTATCCCCCACCCTCCTCATAGCAGGCATCCTGCCCTGCTCAGCTGCTCTACGCCTGGAGTGGCTGGGCAACAGGGGCTGCCCCCATCTTTGTCCTTTTAATTTGCATATTCCCTTCTGATTGGTGGGTGTTATGGAGGTACGGTCAATTTGCATCTTTCTCTTTTATTAGTGTAGATGTGCCCTGCAGATCACCAAGATCCTGGCATCCCCATGAGAAAGCTGGCATCCAGTGAGGAATAGGCCTTACCCAAGACAAGGCTCACAGTGGCTCACAAACGCTTCAGGTCAATCTGAAGTCAGCATAGCACGGTGCCCACAGAGCCATCACCAGTGGGTTTACATCCATTTCTGAAGCTAATGAAGAAAGGAATTAGTGCTTTAGGTTACATCAGGGGTCAGCAGACCCAATCTAGCTAGCTGTATGTATAAATAAAGTTTTATTGGAACACAGTCTTGCCTCTCATTTTTCTGTTATCTTTGGGACTTTAATGCAAGTAGTTGCAATAGAGACCACGTAGCCCACAAATCCAAAAATCTTTGTGACGGACATTTTAGAGAAAAGGTTGGCTCTCCTCTGATTTACATGTCTTCCTTGGCCACTTTTTAAAAAGTTGCTCATTGTGAGAAAGTAAAATGTTCTCTGAGCAGCACACTCATGGGTTGAGAGCTCTGCGGGGCCCCAACCTCTGCTGATCTGGGACCTCTCTGGCCCCTTTATAGGGAGGGAGGAACACTGGCCTTTGCCCTCCTCAGGCTGGGTACTCCCCATGGTCCCCCACAAGCAGGGATGCTGGTGCCCAGGGCATAGGAATGTCTCCCTACCTGACCCCATCACTGCCTCATCCCTTCCTGGGTCCACATCGGGCCCTGTGAAGGTGGGATTCATTTTTTGCTGGAGGGTCAGCTGTGTGGCCCTCCTATGGGGCCATTGGGAAGGAGTCTGTGTCCCGCTGTTCGACTCCACTCTTCCCTGGAGGCTGACTTTCCGCCTGATCCCCAGCACTGCCGCCTGGGAGGGTCTTTTGGAAGCCCTCTTCCTTTCCACACCCTCCTCCTCCTCATGCTCCACACGAGTTTCCTGTGAACTGTCCCTGCCTGGGTGCTCCCTCCACTCCTTCTTCGGAGAGGAGGGCAGGATGTGGGGGAACTCATCCACCTGCAGCTGCTGTTCCCTGCAGTTCCTGCAACCAGACCCTCATCGCTAGGAGCTCCACTCCCCTGACCGTCCACCAGACATCCCCACGTAGATGAGGGAGAAATCTGTATTTCTCCCATTACCATGTCTTTGCAGGAAACCCATCTAATCCTAAGGACACGGATTTGCTCCCTCCTGTCCTGGGAATCGCCTCACAGCTTCCCCACAGCAGCTGGAGCCCAGAGGCAGCTCCAGTTGGCTCGGCCCACCGGGTTCCTGCTACCCTGCCCGGGGGACCCCGCCTGCTCTGCGGGCAGCTGAGGCTCTGCCTGTCCCTGAGCATTTTACCCTCAGAGGCTGCCGGTACGAAGTGAGCGGTTGGCACTGGCCACCCTGACGGTTTTCACTTGGCCCAGTTTTTCTTGAGCCTCCACTTCTGGGAAAGGCTTGCCATGAGCCCTCCCAAATCAGGACAACAGCCTTGTTACCTTCCTCTGCCCAGGGCCACTCTTCTCAGGCATGCCAGCCACTGCCAGTCCCTGATGCAGCCTGTGGCCCTGCAGTGTGGAGAAGCCAGCTGTGGGAGTCATTGGGCATTTAGAGTCCCTGGAATTATCGCTGAACATGAAGGAAAATGTGATGATGATGATGATGATGATGATGCCCTCAGCTGGCATTTGTTAAATATCTATCATGTCACACTTCACATACGTTCTGTCACTTAACCTGCAAAACAACTTCATGGTGTGGGAGCCAGTGTTACCCCATCTTGCAGGACTGACTCTGATGTGAGTGATCTGACTACGCACCACGGCGCCTGCTGGCCCCCGGGCCCCGGCCCCTGGCCCCCGGCAGCTCTCCCAGATGGTCCTTCAGTAGCTTGTTTCCAAAGCCTATGGCAGTGGGAAGGGGTGGGGGATGTTGAAGAGGGTAAAAGAGACTAAATTTTGGGTGGTGAGCACACAACGCAATATTCAGAAGATGTATGATAGATTATACACTTGAAACTCACATAATCTCCTTAATCAATGTCATCCTAATGAGTTTAATTTAAGGGAAAAACACCTTTAATCTGGCAGCTCTACATCTTGGAACTTTTTCAAACAAAATAATGAAAAAGTGTGGGCAAAGCTGTCTGTATAAGAGTGTTCATACATTTTTTATTAAAGAGAAAAATTAAAAATAACTTGAATAGCCAACAATAGGGGATTAAGTAAATTATAGAAGATATGATAGATGATCACAAAACCATTAACAACTGTGGCGTAGAAAAATATTTGTGGGAATGGAAAATTATTTATATTGTGAAATGAAAGCATCTATAATAATAAAAGCATAATATGCTAATTAGACCAGCCATCCTTCCAGAGGACGTTCTGGATGAAGCCAGGGCTTCAAGGGCCAAGGCAAGCCTCGGGCTGTGCGGGCCAAGGCAAGCAGCTGCAGCTTTGAGGGCTGAGCCCCATGCATGAATTTTGTGCATCAGGCCTCCAGTTAAATTTATAAAAGAGTATTTTATAAATGCTCAACGAAAATATTAAAAATACTAGCAAAACTCCAAAAATTGTTAACATTGGTTGTCTCTAATTGTGGTATTTTAGTACTCTTTTAAAAAAAAAAATTCTATGTTTTTCAAGTTTTCCTCAGTTATAATTGGGAAAAAGATTCTTTGTTAAAAATAAATAAATAAATAAATTCTTTGTTTATCTACATAGGCATCCATTCACAAATCTCACACCAAAAGAGATTTTCTATATTTCTCACCTTTACTTCTTTTATGTCATCACATTGCATGGAAAATGGGACTCTGGATTCTAAGTGACAATTTTCTTTTTTTTCTCAGCACTGAAAAAGTCAAAATAGATTCTTATTGTATAAAATAACTTTGGAGTTGGGGTTGAATAATAAAATCAAATAGCCTCCAGCACCAAGAACACATAATGTACCATCTATTCTGGTCTAAGTCTGCCAGAAACAGTTACTCAAGGCAAGCTTAGTCTATTTATACAAAGCGTAGTGTATGCAAAAGAGAGAAACAGTTCAGAAGAAATATGCATGCAACTGTTTACAATGTCCCTGGTTTTCAAATGTTTACTTCAAAAATAAATATTAATGCCACCAAGCTGGATTTCATGAGGAAGAGCTATAATAACAAATGTTTGGGAAGGTATCCTTTGAGACGATTGAGCTCAAAGTACAGCTGGCATGCACACACACACACCAACAAGAGAAGAGGAGGAGGAGGGGAAGGAAAGAAAGAGAAGGAATGGAGAGGAAAGGAGAAGGAAAGGGAAAATGGGAATAGGGAGAGAGAAGGAGGAAAAGGAGAGGAGAATAAAAAGAAACCTGAGTCAGCCTGGATGAGATGTAAGCTTTTGTTTTCCAGAGACCTTGGATTCTTTTCAAATAGCCTCCTTCTAGCACCAACAGCATCAACTCTACCTGGGAATTTGATGAAAATGTAGAATTTTCGGCCTCACCCTGGACCTACTGGCTAATAATCTTCCCCAAACTCCCACATTATTCATACACACATTATAATTAGAGAAACATTAACCTGCTCATTGTCACAAAGCCATGGCCATTCCGGATTATTTAGAAAAGATTAAGATGGTCTCCAGTCTCTTTTTAGTGACCCCTAGTGGTAAACCCAAAAGATCCATATACCAAGATTATTGCATTTTGATTTCGAGCATGAACCAATCGCTTTCCAACCTTCAGCCCATTGATCTATGCAAGGCCTCAAGCACTTGGAAGATTAGGATCCTAGCCAACCATCCTGGTTGAGAAGATCTGACATAGTCAACTCAAGCTGACAGGGTGATATTTCTCCGCATTTCACTGCTGCTTGGTTTAAAAACCCACATTCCGCCGAAACCGGTTTTGCTCAGTGGATAGAGCGTCAGCCTGTGGAGTGAAAGGTCCCGGGTTTGATTCCAGTCAAGGGCATGTACCTTGGCTGCGGGCACATCCCCAGTAGGGGGTGTGCAAGAGGCAGCTGGCTGATGCTTCTCTCTCATTGACGTTTCTAGCTCTCTCTCTCTCCCTTCCTCTCTGTAAAGTATCAATAAAATATATTTTAAAAACCCACATTCCTGAAAGGGATTATTGTCTGTAACTGAAAAACACTGATGTCTAATTACCTTTAGGACTCTTGCCTGGAGCCACGCCAAGCTGGTCCATGTCTCACATTACCTCATGTACTCATGTGTTGCCTCTTGGACGAGCCCTCGGTTATCTTTATTTTTTTTAAAAAAGAAAAAGGCTGCCATGGGATAGAGGGAGGACAGGAGTGGGCTATTAGAGGCTGATGGGAAAAACTTAAATGAAAAATGAATAATAAATTATTGATTTTAATATTCATTAAAAAAGAAAGAGGCCTTGCTCTCCAGGCTGATTGATGTTCAATTAGCCACTCAATTTATATTGTGGTTTGAGTTTTATGAGAAAAGTGGGCAAGTGTGGGGTCCTAGAAAGGTGAAAGAACTATCTTAGACACCACCGGGAGCATTTCCCAAAGTGCTTCATCTGCAGAATAGAAATGGAAGTTACACAAAAGGGTTCTAAGATCAAACTGATTTGGAAAACGGATTGAACAAAGTTGGATTTTTTTTTTACTGTGGTATCTCAGAGCTTTTATTTAATTTAGATGCTTTGTTGATCTCTAAAGTTATTTTTCCATAGAACACACATGCACGCACAGTTATGGGGGTATGTTTTTTCACTCCTAGGAAATCAAAACAATGGAGCCTCAGAGCTATTAAGTATTTCACCCTCACTCATCGTACTTGCAGGAGTGCACATGCCTCCTGATTCTCAGTCCATTGCTCTGAGCACCATGTTATACTACACGAGAACACTCTTTCCCAGTATTATCAATCAGGGTCTCATCCATAAAAATTCCCACCATTTCATGCTCTATGTGGAGAACAAACCAGGAATAAAAGTAGGAAAAGAAAACGTAGAAGAGAAAGAGAAAAAGATGAGAAGTCAAAATGAGAACTTTGCATCAATTTGGAAGTAGGGGCTTGGAAGTAAATCAACCAAATGGAAACTGATTTTCTTCTAGAGCGATGAGTCGCTATGAATTGGTCACAATGATGATTCACATCAGACCACTAATATATGGTTCAAGAAGTCCAAACTGCTGCTCTGCAATGATGGACTCCAAACATCTATTTCTTCAATTTACAAAGAAGCTGTGGACAGAGCTTCTATATATGTCCCTGCTGGGTTCTTCAATACTCTTGGTGACATGTCTTTAGTGGTAGGGTCTGTGTCCTTCAAAGGAAGTCTGTCTACCATAAGTACTCTTCAAAAGAAGTCTTGGGGATTGAAACACCATGTTGTCTAGTATTTATGCCTTTTACATGAGTTAATTCCCACCAGATGATTTCAGAGCTTCCCACTATATGTTGGGTTGTTATATTGTCAACTGCATGTCCCTGAGTCACCTTCCCAATGTGGTTCCAAATTAGAGTTGACCAAAAAATGATGCTGCACAAGATTTAAGAGAAAGAAGTGAAATGCAGCCATTGTGTCTTGAAGATAACTTTTGAATGTGGGGTGCCAGTAGGTTCTAGTTTGTCCTCATCCCCCCCCCCCACACACACACAAACACACTCCATATCCATCTGTCCTTCCAAACTACCAGCCCTTGCACTCAGGCCTCGCCAGGCCTACCTCCAGGAACACTGCTATGGACTCACAGCGGTGAGCCTCAAAGCACTAATGGCTCCCTTCCTTTCCCGGTCTCCACACAGGAGTTGGATGTGCTTCACTGCAAGACTTCCTGCAAATTCTGACTCAGCAGGACCAGGCTTTGTGCCAAATTGTCAATTTCCCTTTCCAGACCTTGCTTCCCCATCTCTGCCCACAGTTGTGTAAGATCCAGTCTCTATATTAAATTCTTCATAATAGTGATCATGGTTTGGATTCTCTGACCCCTGACTGAGTCTCTGAGCTCTGAAGTCTGGCTCTGTGTTCTTCTGTTCAGATGGTGGTATTTCCTATTGGGATGCCCTAATATCAGATTCTGGTTGCACCTCACTTTTTCTTACATGTGCCAAATGGTGCTTCTGCTCATCCTTCACTTTTGTTCTGAACCTACTGTCCTGGAAATGTCACCTTTAGATGCTGCTTCATCTCACAAACCCGAGATTTATTCATCCTCTCACCAATGTTTGACAAAGATCTCTAGTAAAACAGAAAGCTGGTAACGTAATGCTACGTTCATACTACTAAAGAATTTAAAAGCACTATAAAGGTATGTTCTGTGATTGAAAACTTAGTCAGGAGTTTGTAGTAGAAATAAAGACAATATGATGTGGTTCAAAGAGTAGTTTCTGGTTGGGACTGTGAGAATAATTATAGGTTATAGTTTAGCTTGCTTCAGGTGCTAATTTATAGTTCTTAATAATATGCAATGTTATGAACAGTTCCAGTCTTGAAGCAATGGCACAAGGCTAGTTTTAAACCAGTGGTCCACAAACTGTGGCTCGCAAGCTACATGCAGCTCGCGAGCCTCCGTTTACTGCTCTGTTGACTAATGAATTTGCCGACCACTGATTTAAATATCATCTTTGAGATGATCAGATGGTCATAAAATTCTTGGGATTTTTGCTCTGACTGCCAAAATTGCAAAGTTGTTGGGCTGCAATGTTTAAGGTGGGGAAGGGACTGTGCATATAGGCTGTTCTGTCAGTGCTGCTGGGCACGTCCCTCTGACTTCTTATTGACTAGACAGTTTTACAGCTCTGAAGAGAGAGAGGTCAACTTGCAGAAAACTGATAACACTATGAAATGATTCTTGTTTGAGAGCAAGAATAAATAAATTATTTATTTACAATGCAAGTTATTCTTGCTCATTAAAGCACAAATGAATTTTGTCCAGTAGAGATGCATTTGGTTTCATCTGATGGACAAGATAGGCCCAAATATCCCCAGACATTACAGTTTATTACTTTGTAAAATAAAATTATATATATATATATATATATATATATATATATATATATGCAACCAAATGACCAGTTGACCAGTTGCTGTGACACACACTGACCACCAGAGGGCAGATGCTTAACAGCCAACCTCCCATGGCCACCCATGCTCCCTAGGCTGGCCAACCTCCTGAGGTTCCTTTCTTCTGCCAGCTGGCCCCTCTGATCAGCCCCAATTGCCGCCTGGCCAAGGGACCCCACCCATGCACAAATTTGTGCATTGGCCCTCTAGTATTACATAATTTTGCACCTATGAGCAAGTTTGTTTCAGTATTCCTTTGATTGTCTGACTATATAAATCTATTCTCCAAAATCTCCTTTAAACCAATCAATATTTTACTGGTTCCCTCATCAATTAATGAGCTACATACATGTATATAATTTATATTCATGTAATTTATATTTCTAGGACAGTCATATTTTTTAATTTTTTGAAAAGTATGCTGTATCAACAGTCAAATTGATAGCCATTGTTTCATTTATACTTGTTTTATGGCATTTATATCATGTTATTATAAACCAGGTTTGAGATTCCAACTCACTGAAAAATAATTTCAAAGGACAGCTCCCTGGCCTTCACTTCTTTTCCTGTGCATTCTAAACCCTGGATGTCTTAATATTCCATCTGTCTCCATATTCCAAGTGCTATACTTATACCTGGAGAGGTTAAAGACCTCCCTGAGCTAGGCTGGGCCATCTGTCTTGATTCAGCTCTCATTACACTGATGAGGACATGTAGCAACTCCTGCAGTTTGAACCTCCTAACTCTCTTAGCTCTTCCTTTAAGATACAATGGTTAAGAAGGGGATATCAGGCAACCACAGCTAACATATTAAAGTATACTCAAGAGTTAAGAAGTATTACAGTATTTTTTTTTTTTTTACCAAAACGGATAAACAAATTAAACACAGAAATTGCCCAAGGGAACCAAAACCATGGGAATTCACTTAAATTCCTCTTGCACTTTATCTTTACCTCTGTAATAGCTCTTGTCACTCAATTCTTTACTAGACTAATTTGTGGTTGGACATTATCCATTCCTTTCTAAACATGTCCACAATGCCTCCCATCTCAGCTTTCTCACACTCTTTGCCCTCCCTTCTTCCACATCCTGTCCTTCTTCTCCATCTTTGAAAGTGACATGCACTCTCTCTCTCTACCTTCTGGAAAGTTCTACACACACACACACACACACACACACACACACACACTTGCATGCAGTCCATGATTCCTACCCATCCATCAGCTAAGACGACATTTCTCAAGGAAGCTTTTGTAGCCACTCCAGACCAGAGCAGACTATCCTATTTTGCACCCTCACAGACTCTGTGCTTTTTCCTTTCCAGCTCTTGTATGTGACTATTCGTCTCTCTCCCTCATTGTCAATAAAATCCGGGATCATTGTATCACTACTGTATCCCCAGGCCTGGCAGAATGCCTGGTACATAGAAGGTGTTCTTGAATGAATTAATAAGAGCTCAATGCCTATTTGTTACATGGATGAATAGATGGTTGTTTGGTCTGTTATAGTCCCTAAAAGCAAAAGAAGCTGTTAAAATAGTGTGACTCTGACTTACTGTTAATGTCTGAATAAAAGAAACCATTCAAATTTTGAACTGAGTTTGACAACGTACTGTGTTGGTGAGTTGTGGGGATCATTCCCCTATGTTTCTAGAGGGAACTGGTAAACCTCTTTGGAGGACAGTTTGGCATAAGTTTTGAAGATTACAAAATTCACATGCTGTTGACCCAATAATTCCACTTGCAGAAATATATTCTCTCTAAATGCTTGCACATTTATGAAATAATCTGTGTTCGCTGGTGTTTACTATAGCCTCTTACATAACAGTAAACTATTGAAACAACCTACATGTCCAATGATAGGAGACTAATTAAATATGACTAATAAATTATTAAATAATGCAGTGAAAATTCCAAGCAATGGAGTTACTCTGCAACTGTTTTTAAAAAGAGATGGGTTTTTACATATTGACAAGGAAGTATCTCAAAGTTTGTTATATCATTCAGAGAAAGAGCTGCTAGTATGTATATGAGTGCATCTGTGTATGTGTAGAATGCTTTGGGAAGTATCTGTACAAGAGGGGTCATGGTAGTTGTTTGGAGAACAAAGATATGTGGCTGAAGGGCAGGCAAGGATAGGAAAAAGATTAATGTTTCACTGCATACACAGATTTTAAATGTCCACTTTGCACATTATCATGCATTACTTATTCCAGAAATTGACAAATACAAGTCTAAAAAATGTCAAAAATATAATAGCTATCAATGAAGGGATTGAAAAAAATGTTAGTGAGAGATCTGTAGTTAAGTTTTGTTGTTTCTTTGACTTTTTCAAATCCAAATTTCTGCACGTGTACTCTCAATGTGTCACTGAATGTGTCATTCTTTCTTTGCTCATCTCCTCCAAAGTCTTTCCAACACCCCCAAACGCTTTTCTAATTTGGAAACAAGGGGACCCCTTATTCAGAGACCCAGAAACAGGATCACATCTGAATAAACATTGAGACTCTTGACACAAAATATCACTACCCCTATGAAACCTGCATATTCTGGCCTACTGTATTGGCCTTGACAATGCTAGTTGGCCTTGTTGCACCAATAACATTATTGCAATTAAATTAAATGAGCATGTGACTGTGTCCTTCAAGTGTTTTCTGATACAGTTAAATGAAAAACTGTAGATTACATTTATTTATTTTGTGATAAGCCCTTTGTTTATGTTGCCAGTGACCCAGAAAATGTAGTCTCTTAAAACACACCATGACCTAAGCAATGACAAGTTGAATTACTATTTCACTTACCGTGTGAGACGTGCCACCATGTGTTTCACAGAAATGATTTTTGACAAAACTTACAAAATGATAAATTACCCCCAACAAAAATAAAAGAGAAACTTCGAGTTTCATGGTAGGAGATTGCAAACAAAGTGTTGTTTGCATCCCTGTCTCCCACATTTTCTAAAACAATGTACTTAAAACAAAAAACACCAAGAAAAGTAAAAAATGATTTTGTTTCCCTCTTGTAATTGGAAACATTTGGAGAAAGCACTTTGTCTACTCAAGCTACACATTTATGACTTAATTTTACATGAGGAATGTTACCATACCTTTTCCTCTAATTTTGCTGTAATTTCAATTTTCACAAATGACCAGTATTATGTTACTGAAACAAATGAAGCAAGAACAATAGCATGCCCGTAGATGCACACACCAGCATAGTTGGCCTTCCAAGTCTATTGAAGTGTTAACCTCGTCTGCCAGCTGAGGTACAAGAAGGGGGCAAGGCTGGATGTGCTTTCTACGCCCCAATCAGCAATAATAGCAATTGTGTGGCCAAGTTACATGAGGACAACTTGAACTTCTGATTATTGATGCTTTACTCTAAACCATCACAAAAAACAAGATTGATATGAAAACACTCGCAGAACCTCAGTACATCAAAGAATCACTCTAATTGGTTCTAAAAAGGCTTCTGATGTTCTGCATCCTCCCTTTCCTTTGAATTTTATTTTATTACTCTTTCAAACTGCTTTGAAAGGAGCTACACTCATGTCACCTTGTCAATGAGACATATACTATTTTGCTAAAAACCAACATGTATTTATATTTTTCAGAAACAATGATTTTAGAGCTGCATTAACTTTTTGAAAGCTAAAAATCAATATCTTTAAAAGTTTACAGAATTAAATCTATTTATTTCAACTAAAAGATGAATACAAATTAATTCAATATTCTTTAGCTCAATTATCCCAATAGGTTCACTGAGAAGCCATGTTTTTTCACATCAATTGGTCCAAGATAGTTACACTGAGGTATGCGTGCTTCTACTGGGTGACTAATTATTCCTGGATTAAATCTTTAGTGATCAAAATCACATTAGCCATATTTTAGGGCACCACACATTGAGGACTCAATTAGGCAATTACCCCTATGCTGTAGTTGGCCCAAGATTATTTCCTGAGGAAAGTGCTGACTCTATGCAGGTCCCACCTGTGTTTGCATATGAATTGGACTCCTTCTTTTCAGAATAGAATACTAATTTTGCCACCTGCTTCTATTCTTTTAAAATACACAGATTCTCTCATTATAAAGGTAAAATGTAAAATTGTTTTTAATAGCAAGAAATGGAAAAACCAAAAGACCCCACACCCAGGAGGGAAGACCGCATTTATTATTCTATTACTATTATGTTATTGTTTACTTAAGCATCTGTAGGTGGGCTGTCTCAAGTCTAGACTGAGAGTTCAATGTCAGCTAAGACCCAGGCACTCTCTATATTTTCTCAAGACCATCTCAGCTAGTGGGCTTTTCAGTCTTGTGTTTTGGCTCATGAAACTGCCCCTGAAACATTACATCCACGTTCAAGAAAGAAAAGGGGGAGAAGAGGCTACTACAGAAGACAGGGAAGAGAAATGGGGTTGGGAATAACTGTGTTACCAAGCCAAAGGTGGCTGCCTCTACAAGCAAACAGATTGCTAGGACTTCCTGGATTTTTCAGAGTACGAGCTGCCTCAGGCTGTCTGGTACTCATCCACCACTGAGTGCATATGAGGCTCAGGCATTCACTCCTCTAGAAACTCTTAAAGATCTATCCTTAAATCCTGCTGAATCAGTAGAGATCACACATTCTGCCCTTTGCAGAAACACTGCCTCTTAGTTGAATGTTAGTACCGCATCTTAAATGTTCATGAAATTCCTTATACTGTACAACCCAAGCCCATGAAATCCATTATTGGGAATTGCTGTAAAAATGTTCTTAAGGACAATTTCCATGCATTGCTCTCTCTACTTCCAAATTAAGCCCAAAGAGATTTCTTCTAGAGCTTGATCCTGGGAAAGCTTTGCTTGCTCTGGGGGACAGGGGGTGTGCTGTCTTCTTTCTGACACAAACAATGCAAAACAGGGGCTCGTCCACTGGGCCTTGAGTCCCGGGAAGCAGGGCTCTAACTCAGGACGACAGCTGTAACCGGGTGGCCCCAGAGAGGCTTGTCTCCTGTTCCCCCAGTCTAGTTTTTGTTTTGTTATGACATTATTGTTTGTATCCTATTGTAACACACCTCGAATATTCTGTGGAAAAGGAGCAATCTGTAGATACAGAAGAAACAGACAACATGCTGTCATTTCAGCATGCTTTATCAAAGCCAACTCAAAAGGCTGAATACACCACAATGGTGAATGAAAGGAGCCATCCCTGGAGAACAGTCTCACCAAAACACAGCACATGTGTTATTACTTCATCAAACACTCCCGGCTTCAATGCATCCTTAATGACCAAGGACTAGGTTCCAAAATTCCTATCTGTATACTTTTTGTACATTTATACATTCACATATTTTACTTCCCAGATTTTTTCCCACTAATTTAATATTTTAAAGTTACCAAAAGATCAACATTAGCATACATTGCTCTTCATTTGTATAGATGTCTGTGTTGGTGATAGGACTGGCTAGGTGTCTATCAAAACAACAGAGACTCAATTTTAGTTGAGGGTGCCAAAGTGCCCACCTGAAATCTTTATTTCCCAGTTCCCCCTGCAGCTCAGAAGTACCATGTGACCCGATTCTGACCAATGAGATTAGCTGGAATTTGTTAGAGGTATTTCTAGGAAAGCCCCCTGAAGGGGATAGACTCAGCTGGCATCTCAGTTTGAGTTTCCCCAAAGAAGATACTGAGACAAGGATTTGGGTGCAGGTAATTTACTCTGGAGGGGATCACAGGGAACAGAAATGAAGGCGAGAGTAGAAAGGAAAAGGCAGAAAAGCAAATGAAGCATTAATGAGCCAGTTACCAGCAGGGCCTCAGGCCCAGGCCCACTTGAGAGCCTATGAGGAACTGTATAGAGCAAGCCTTACAACTGTCTCACTGGAGGACAAGTAGGTGAGCCTCTTGTTTTCCATTGGTTGAGGTCACTCTAGGTCTGTTAACTCCCCTGCACTAACTGGTTGTATAATGGGTAGGGTACTGCTCTTGCTTGTGGTTGGATGGTCTTCAGAGGCCTCAGCAAAGCAAAGATGCTGTGGTTGGTGTGTGATGCCCCCGTGTACATAGAACCATGTAGAGCTGACTGAACTAAGAGGCCAGGGGAATGTGGCTAGAGTCCCCAGCATGGACCAGGCCCATGTGCCCAGAGCACTCGGTTTCTCCTCCTTCTTAATGCCCTGTGTGTCAGTATAACAGATGGTGCTGTAGTAGCTGTGAGAATGAAAGAGGGCTGCACACTGAGAAAGACTGACTGGAAATCTAGAAGAAACCCAGGCTCCTGATGTCACCATAGGCCAAACTTTTTGACTCGAGGGTTCTTAAACTGTACGGAGGGCCAGAACAAAAGCAACCTGACCATGCTGGCACTCTCATCTTGGGCTGCTGGTGAAGGAGCGGAGGGGAGAGCAAGAGAACCCTCCGCTCTTTCGGCTCTGCGGGCCAGATAGAACAGCCGAACGGGTCGGATCTGGCTTGCGGGCCATAGTTTGCCCACAGCTGCCATAGGCTAATAAAGCCTTCAACTGTATAACCTGAGCTTGTTACATGAGGTAAATGACAAACTCACATTGTGTAAGACTCAATCATCGGTTCTCTTTTAAATATTGCTAAACTCAATCCTAATTGATGCACATCCCTAATACCAGGCACACTCATCGGAATCAGCTACACGGTGCATGAATTAAGTCCCCCTCCCCCCTTTTTTTTTTAACTGTGCCTAATTCCTTCTCACTCGGTTCAGGCTGGGTTCCTACTCAGTGAAGCTTACCTAGAGGAAATGTCTCCCTTTGAATTTTTTCTCAGCTGCCTAGAAAGTGTTTTTCCTTACTTATGCATGATATCAAAAACATTTCTAAACATCAGAAGTCACTGAGTGTTTTTCTTTTCAACAGGTTTTGTATTAGTCAGCAGAGACTAACTGCTGTAACAAACAATCCCAAATGTTCATTTCATGAGAAAGGTTTATTTCTTGATCATGTCAAAATTCAAAGGAGGCTGTAGGGAACACAGCTCCATGAAATCATTTGGGGGATCCATGTACCATCTAGTTAGTGTCTCCACTATTCCAGAAATTCTTTGCTGGGTCATCTGAGCACCAGGGGGACAAGAGCAAGAGAAGGGAGAATTCCACAGGTGGTTCCATGGTCTAGGCTTAGATGCAGTGCAGTTATTTCCACCACATTCTCGGATCCGAGCTCAGTTCTGTGCCCCCACACATCTACAGGGGACTCTGGGAATTAAAGTCCAGCTGGGTGCCCAGGAGGAAAAGACAGTATAGCAGTTCACATGCCTCTGCCACAGATGCCAATGTTTGCAAAAGTTTCCAATGAAGCCCCCCTCCCGTGGCCCGGGCCAGGACAGTCCTGCCACCGGTCTCCAGAGCTTTGTGCTCACATTCCTTTAAAATTGTGTTCACCAATGTTGTACCTCCTTGCGTTTCAAAGTTAACACCTGAATTTTTTCTTTACAAGTGAAATAGTTGTAAAAACTGAAAATTCTGGCATATTCCAAATATTGACATTTGTCATGGTGGTGATGATCCACCACCCAGATGCCCCTTCAAGAAAAGTGGAGCTGCTGCCTACCCCCTCTGCTGGGGGAATGCCACCAGCTCTACCCTCTCAGGTCTGCCTCCGCTGTGAGCTGCCTCGTCCAAGGTCACACCTTTCCCAGGCAGCCACATCCCATGAGTGACGGGCGGGGGCAGGGGGGGGGGGGGAGTTGGGGGGAGAGAAGGAAGGCACAGGCCTGGCTGGGCAGCTATGACAGACCCTTTCCATGGCAGAGCTCCAGCCAAATCTGCCACCAGCTGCGTCACAGTTCTACGCACCCTTCTGCCCCTCCCGTGTCCTCCCTCTAACTGCAAGGGCCCTGGCTAGTGAAACCCCACTTTGCCATCCCTAACCTGCAACAGCATTTCAAACTAAAATGAGCATGTGCATCTACAGCAAAAAATATATACAAATAAGTCTAAATTCATTTTTTAAAGCATGTCTTAGTGCTATAAGATTTCGAGCAATTAAAAATGTATTCTGAATTAAAGAGAAAAAAGTATTTTTTATTCTTTTTGGAAATGCATCTCTTACTGTGACGGAAGGGAACATTTTATGGTGCCTAGAACAAAGGATCAAGTTTAGGGGACACCCATATTTGAATTTCACCCCTGTTAGGCACTCTGAACGTTTCAGACCTTGAAGCAATGCACTTGAGAATATCCAGGAAGGCGAATATGCCTTGCCTTTGTAAAGTGGGAGAAGGACACTTTTTAAAGTAAAGACGGAAAAGGAAAACCAGCACAATGCCTCCTGACCGCTGTTAGGAAAGAGTACACCAGCAAGTTGATTCTCTGGAAACCACGTGGGTCTGGGTCCCGGTCTCAGAGCTAGCGCACACTTTGGAAGGCATGTGTCTCCCATGCAAAGATTGCTGCCCCCTGCACAGAATGCCACGGCCACACTTTCTTGCCTTTGTGTCCTCGTTTCTCTTCTAGACATATTGATCATATCCACCAGTCCCAAACCTCCGTCCACAGAGAAAGACCCCCTCCCCTGAGGCCTCCTGAAATGGCATCCCCTGTGACTGTGCTGGTCCCAGCAGCCCCTGCCACAGCTGGGTGAACCAGGGATGGCATCCGAGTTGACAACAGCCGATCTCTATTGACCAGAAGTGGATGGTCTTGCACAGAATGACGAAATGAGGCCATCAGAGCCCTCTTTCCGAGGGATGTGAATTGGGGAAGTGGAGAAAGCCATGCTTTTAGAAGAGCGAGCAGGAGGGAAGGTGACCCAGAAGGAGAGGAGCCGAAAGGCAGGCAGAGCTGTGGGACCAGGACAAGTCAGAACCAGGTGGGAGGGGGCAGCAAGGCCATGTCGGAAAGCCTCCAGCCTGGACAGTCCACACGGCCCTTGATTCTCAGCCCCTGAGCTCTTCACTGCCCATAGACACAGTGACTATTCTGGCTCTCCACTGCTGTGCCACAAACCACCCCTAACGCAGTGGCCTGAAACAAGAGTCATCTATTTTGCTTATGAATTTGAAATTTGGCAGAGCGTGGCTGGGACTGCTTGTGTCTGTTTCCTGATGCCTGGGGCCTCAGCCTGGGTCATTCATGTCTTTCCATCCTAACTACAGTGCACCTCCTATCCCCTGGCTGCCTATGGGTGAGAGGGGAACCTACCCAGTGTGGGCAAGTTGCTGGGTTCTCATCACCCCTTCCTCGTGTTTCCAGGAGCCATTTCTTTCCTCAGCTGCCACCTCCATGCCTGGCTCAGAACTCCCCATGGTTGGAAGGAGGAGGAACAGTGGCTGCAGTTAAAGTCCAGTTGTCTGCAGTTTGACTTGAAATCTGCTGATTCCGGCAGGAATGGAGATCACATCCTATGGGTGGCCCAGGACAAAATGTGGCCAAATGAGTTCCTGCTTTGTGCTGCGAACATTCACGGAAATGCTGGGAGCACCAGGAGAGGACACGGGAAGATCAGTGTTCTACAACGCTGCCCAGCCGTCCTCCCATCCCGCGGCCTCAGGCTGGCGTGCTGCAGGGCGGTAGCATTTTACTTCTGTGTTTCCCAGATGCCCACACAGGCCCGGGAATTTAGCAGAGCTTTGTTTCAAAGACTTGAGCTTGCATGTGTGACAGGGTCAATGCATACAGAACAACGTGGGGTTTGGCCCTGGAGGTCAGAAAGAGGCCCTCACTCCTTTTACAGGATGTCCAGTGAATGTAGACTGGTGGCTTAGTCAGAGCAGATATGTCCACATGGGTCACGGCTTAACTTGAAGACTGTTGTCCGAAGGTTGGGTATGAGGATTCTGTGAGCATATTTGTCATGTGAGATTGGCTTCTGCTGGCCACATATTTATGCTACTTTTACTGCATTCCATACTATCATTTTATTAGCTATTAAGTGCAAACCCCCAGGTTCCAATCTTTCACCCTATGGTGGCATTATTGGCATTTAGATCCCTGAGGCCAATTAGGTCAGCTCCACTGCTTGTTGAGGGAGTCCCTTGTCAAGGACCCTGTGGGCCGCGGCCTTGCTCTCACCTCTAGCTCAGGCAAAGTCAGGGGCTCCAGCCCAGTCAGCATGGCTCAGTGGTTGAGTGTTGACCTATTAACCAGGAGGTCACGGTTAGATTCTGCTAGGGCCATATGCCCGCGTTTTGGGTTCTATCCCCAGTGGGGGGCATTGGAGGCAGCAGTGATTATCTCTCATCATTGATGTTTCTCTCTCTCACTCTCTCATCAATAAAAATATATTAAAACACACACACACACACACATACACACACACACACAACTGAGGCTTAAAGCAGAGTGTTCTCACCAGGGTTGGTCTTGTTTCCTCAGGACATACATCCTGAGGTAGAAGTAACATCACAGTGTTTCCTTGGCTCTCCCTCCACCAAAAGGACTGGAAACTGTTGGGTGGAATATGCAATTAACCTTTTGCAGGGTCAATGGAGTATAAATAACATATATGCTTATTTTATCTCATGGATGCTGATATTTTACTCTTATATGGTCTTCTAACTGAACACAACTTGGTTGAACTCTGAACTCAGACTACCCACAACAGCTAACTGCACTTTCCTGTCCCTGCGAGTTTATCTGTGTGTTGAGCACAATGGACAAATGGGGGTTTACTGGGGGGCTGCAGAGCCTGTGCTATTCTGCAGTTTGGTAAACTAGCCAGGGAGCCCCTGGCTAACTAACCCCAGTTAGCCAGGGGCTCCCTGGGCAAATCTCCTGCACGCTCAGTAAATGGCCCTTTCTGTTGCCACCTGGCATGCGCCATCTTCTTCCTCTGATACTGTTTCTCCCCAGTGGTACCTGCAGCTGATACACCTATGCATCCAGAGGTTGTCATGTCTATGCCATGATACCCTGGCACGCTGGCCACAGGTGGCTCCAACAGGAAGAAGGACTGTCACCCCTCCAGCCCCACAGCTGTGTCCTGTCACATAGAGCAGGGCTGCTTGGGCCCAGCATCTTGGACTCTGATGTCTGCCGACAATTGAGCCTCCTCTCCCAGGAATCAGCATTGGCCCCTGGGGTAGAGACTGAGGACAGCCCAAGTGGTCAACACCATAACGTATATTCAGAACCTTCCTCCCTTCTACTGGCAGTTTGTTCCTGAGCCAAACCTGGTCCCCCAACTCCTTCTTCCATGAATGTTTCCTCAAGTTCCTCACTCCCTCAAACTGGTCAGGATTCCAGGGCTAAACACAGCTCAGGTTCCCACTGGAACCCTGGGCATGGGACCCCATGCCGAAGGCTTTCCAGAACACCAACTACAAGGGCTGCTTTCCTAATCCCTCCAGATAAAACAGGATCTCCTCACTCCTCTCAGTCCCTGATCTTAGTCCTCTTCCTCCACTTATTTTTTTAATCTCATCACATCTTGTCATATTATAGCTTTATTTTTTGTTTATTGTCTATCTCCTGTCAACTAGAAAGTAAGAATCAGGAATCTTGATTTTGTTATATGCCTAACACATAGAAAAGTACTGACATATAGTAGGTACACAGTAAATTAATTCAGGCCGAAACCGGTTTGGCTCAGTGGATGGAGCCTCGGCCTGCGGACTGAAAAGTCCCAGGTTCGATTCCGGTCAGGGGCATGTACCTTGGTTTTGGGCACATCCCCAGTGGGGGGTGTGCAGGATGCAGCTGGTCGATGATTCTCTCTCATCCATGTTTCTAGCTCTCTATCCTTCTCTCTTCCTCTCTGTAAAAGATCAATAAAATATATTTTTTAAAATAAATTAATTCAGTAAAAGTAGGAGGAGATTTATTTTCCATTTCACAAACATGATTTCTTTCTTTTATTAAGAAACAGAAGACTTGGATAGTAGAAGACAGGATAAGAGATAGTTACAGGGCTTTTTCTGCTTTTTGCAATCTGTATTAGCAATAAAAATGGCTAATAAGGAGAGATAGAAGTTAACATTCTTTCCAAACTGGTATAAGCTTGATCACTTTGAATGACAATGGCATTCCCATGGATGAGTAGAGATTTAGGTCTCCTGGCCAGAATGTAGTGGGTTGTTCTGTGTCCAGTTGTGCTACCTCTGAGCATGAGCACACCATCATCTCATTTGTTATTGTATCTCAGGGTACAATCTTGATGAACATCTATGGTAGAATGATAATGTGTTGACACCATGGTAGGCCCTAGGTGTAGCATGGCAGATGATATTTGGGAGTGAGATGACATGATGGGATGTGGCACCTACTGGGTATTGGTACCTATTTATAGTAATTTGACTATAGTTCTCAGAAGATGAAATCTGATTTAGATTATGGAATTAAGCCCTTTAAATTGCAGTTTAAAATAGGGAGACCAAGAAAATTCAACTTTTAAGCCTTCATAGCATTTACAAATTCACTGAAAAGTCATTGGCATATATTATTTTCCTGTTGAAGATGATTTATAGGGCAAATCTAAGTTCATGATTTTATCCCACTTAGCTTACTCATTTCCAATTGTCAATAGGCTCAGTTCTAATGAATATTTATTAAGGGTCTACTCTGTGTCGGGTATAGCAGGAATATGATGAAGAGGTGAGAGTCTTCTTGGTACAGGAGACTTGGTGTGGGGCTTTGCAATCAGGGAAGTCTGCTTTGGGAAATGGCTCCTCCTCTTCCTCACTAGCTGCTAAATCTTGCTTCTTGAGACACTTTTCTCTTTTGTAAATAAGGACTGATCATATGTAACTAATAGAGGTGTTAGGATGTTTAAATGACATGAAGTTCCAACCCTGATGGTGTCACATACTCTGTGGTCCATAAAAGGAAGCTATTTTCTCCCCGAGACACCCTGGTTTCCAGGAGCCAGTAGGAGACTGGAGCAATTCAATGGCGGATTCTCTTGAGTAGAAGATTCTCCGGAATAGAGACCTAACATTTAAGAAATTGGTACAGATGGAGGCTGCAAATGTCACCCAGTTTGCCAGAATAGGGGGGCAAAGGAAGCCAGGGTAGAGGCATGCTCCCTGTGCGTGGGCACAAACAGCTCATGTAGGGCAGTTGGCTTCTCAAGGAGCTGCGGCTCCTTTGGGGCATGCTGCTCACAATTCATGACAATATGAAGCATCGAATGCAGCCTGTTTCCTCCCAAAGAGCAGGGGGCTGCTCTGCATGTTTTGCAGCCTTTGTGAAGCTCTAAAATCACTTTGTAATGTGAAACATGTCTGTGGTGAGACTTTGTGTTTTTGTTCTTATGGTGTCATGCAAAGATTGAGCAAGAAGAATTTGTTATAAACAGCTTGCAATTGTTTAGTGAAAAAAAAATAGAAAAATAAAGTTGGGTGGGCATCAATCAGACTTCTCCACAAATCCAAGCTCTCTCAACAAGACTGATCAAATATAGTTGTGCACGTGTGTTTTGGCCACAGACCTACATTCATCCTACTGTGAGACCGAGGATTGCCTACTCTGGGAGCTTCTGGTCTGGGCATGAGTGATTTGGAACCATGGAATGAATGAGAACACCTCTCCCGAGCCTGCTCATTGGGGTATATTTACCCATGTGGAAAGTCAGCCTCAGAAAGATTTGGAAGAGTGATTCTCATCTGTAACAGGCCAAAGGTGGAGAAATGAAAAATTCTGTAAAAGGGATTGTGTGAGACTTTCCATCTATTTTTTTCTCTGTAATATCTGGTTCAAATTTTCATGTTTATGAATTGCAAGCTCCATGTGGCTTATGAAAATCCATCTGCTCCTTCTGCCACTTACTTCATCACCAGGAATCTACTGGTGGAAAAGGACATGCTGTGTGTGTGTGTGTGTGTGTGTGTGTGTGTGTGTATGTGTGTGTGTGTGATAAAGTCTCTCACAATTACATTACTGTAATATTCCTTGAAATTACTGCAGTAGCAACAAAGACTTGATTGGTATGTTCAATAAGTTATTGTGACGGTAGAATCATCTAGGGAGTCAACCTCTTGAGATATGGTCAGACTGCCAAGTGCAAAGATACTTTGCTAATTGTGTCCATACTATTTTTGATAAACAGACTATTCTTCTCTATACTCTGACATAGTTACTGCAACTTGCATAAGACATTTCCATGGTCCTATTGAATTTATTAACTAAAATATCCATCTTTACAATCTGTATATAAACTAGTTTAGAAATAATCGCATAAACTAAGAATGAATACTATTTCCATTCTTGCTATATCATTTTTTGGTTCCTGCTGGGAACATTGTATGAACATTTGGTGTCTCCATGGTACATATTTCAGAATAGCATGTTCTGCTGCAGACAGAGTTTAACATTTTTCTTTCCACAAATGGAACATGAGAGGAGCTATTTCCCCAACATCTTTTTTTCAAATGGAGCCCCTAATGCAGACAATCTAAATGACATAATTGTGTGTATGCTGTGTGTATATGTATATTTTGACTAACCATGGGAATACTGTTCTGGTATTCCTTAGATTGATTACTTCTACCCAAGATTTTGCCGTCAGCTCCGGGCATCTTGTCAGAGGCCTTTCTGGTTGAGTGAGAAAAGCAAGGCAGCGATGCACTGTGTGGAGAGAACATGTGCTTTATGTTCACTGATGGGAAAAGGGCTTGCCACCCTAAAATGACAACATGGAGACAAAGAAAACACAGTCTCCACTTTCCTAATGTAGACATTAGCTTTGGAAAATGTGTCTTCTGAAATTCCACCTCCCCCAACCTGCCCATCCAAACGGGGGCTTTTTCCAAGAAAAACATTTGTGGCTCCAGCTCTGCATCCATTAGCTTGCACATGAGTCTCTGTGTTATTAGAGGTACTGCTGGGTGTGATTTGGTGTTTCCAAGAGTAGAATAAAACGGTGTTGGCAACCAGCCTACTAGTTGTTGATGGCAGGTATTTGCCCTCCACAGAGAAATAAGTAAGGATGGAGGAGACCAAAGCAGGTTCCTGAACTATTTTACTCACATCCTACCACCCAGCACCACTTGCACACAGACTGGTCAGTCACCTCTCCTCAGGCAAAGTTCCTCATTCTTCCTGCAGCTATACAACTCACATTTTTCCACGTCTGCCTAGACAATTAGTCATGAGCTCCTTAAGCTTAAAGATGTAACTTGTTGACTTTTGATCCTCAGTGTCTACAGCAATGTCTAGGACATAAAACACGTGTCTGCTGATTGAGTAGTTGAATAGAAGTTCAACTGTTTCATATTTTGCAAGAATTTCCACAGACATTCGTGATTCCCAGATTCCAGAAGTGATGCCCCTTCCAGCCCTCCTTCATGGACGGAAACCCTTTGCTCAGCATGGTGTGCACACACAGCCCATCAGTTAACGCACCTTCCACTATTAACCCAGTTGGCCTATTTTACCTAAAATTTAAAATAAAACATTTATAAGCATAAGCAGCTCTAGAATTGTTTCGGCATCTTTGGTTTGATCTCTGAATTCAAAAATAAAGTAGTATTCTCTTTTAAGAAATTAGAGGGAAATGTTTTTACATGTTTTATATCAACTGAATTTTTCCAGTAAGTGTTTTTTCAAAACACCTATTTTTTGACAAAAAATAACAAAGAAATATGAAAAGGAGAATGTGAAGTTGGTCTACATTAGTGGTTTTCAAGCTTGTGTGAACATCAGAATCGTCTGAAGGCCCTGTGGATACAGGTGGCTGCACCGGGGCTGAGACTTTCCAATTCTAGCAAGTCCCCGGGGGAAAGTGAAGGTGAAGGTGAAGGTGAAGGTGAAGGTGAAGGTGATGGTGATGGTGATGGTGCCTTGCTGGTCAGGAGGCCGCGCTTTGAAAGCCACTGACCTCCATTCATAGACAGTGATCTCAACGGTTCAGAATTGGGTTTATCAGTGGTTTGATTTTATGTAATTGGGCAGATGTCATTGGTTATTTGAAGTCTCCACTTCTATTTGTCTTATTGCTTTCCCTCATGTTTTTTTTAAAGTGATATATTTACTTGATGGAGACACCAAGTTAGTAGGATGGTAGAATTATTAGTGAACAGCCAGCTCTCAAAAACAACAAACACCCTGATTGGTAGCATTTGCCTCCCACGGTGTAAACCCCCTCCCATGGCCACTGTCAAGCTGCCAACATGAACTCCCAGGCAGGGGCTGGGAGGAGAAGCACACGCTGGGTCCACACAGGTGCTTTGAATTGGAGCAGCCTGGCCCTGTTACCGACTAGTCACCTGTGGGCATGTTGCTTCATTTCTTTAGTCTCCATATCCTCACCTGTGAACGAGAGATAATAAAAGCTCTTCTTAGCTACTTCCTGCCAGAAGCCAGAAGCAGCTAAGCCCGCTCCAGAACACCTGCCACCAGGGCACCCCGTAGGTACCCTAAGACCCTCCGTCCTTGGACAGCTGTGCCGGTGCTGTGTTGAAGGGGCCTTTGTAAGAACATCGCTGAGGGCGGTGACAGCTCCTCCGGCTCCCTCTTGTATGTGTGAAGAAGCTTCCTGTGGGATGTTCCCGTGGCCTGTGCTCACACGCAGTTCCGTAATTTGCTTTAAGAGTCTGCTCAGCAACCAGCCTCAGCGCTGCTGGCCCAGCGTTAGCTGCCTGAACAGTTTGCCCTGAACGTCCCGCTTAGGCTCCTCATTTCGCTCTGCGCCGTTGACACGGCTCTTTGTTCTGTCCCCGAGAAGATTTTATCTTCTGGGTCAGCCACCAGGAGGATGATTGAGATCCTTCTTAGCCACTTATTCCCTGCCTTTCTGGGGTAGATTCATAATCTAGCCATCAGGCTGGTGCTTGGGTTGTAAATTATCCTGCATTCCTGCCACACAACAGCAGGCTAAGGGGTTGGCAACCTATAAGCAGTTAAAAGTAGGCATGGGATTTATAATTGTGGAAAGAAAAGAAAAAACTGGAAACAACTCAAAGATCAACCATAGGGATTGGTTAAGTAAGTCTGTATAGCCACAGGATGCCGGCTATGCAGCAATTAAAAATGACATTTGTGAAGTGTTCCTAAGGATATAAGAAAATGCTATGACTTGTTCTGTGACAAAGTCTGTATACACACACACACACACACACACACACACACACAGACCCACATTGTGATCGCCACTGTATACAAACAACAAAAATGCACACAAAGAAGAATAAAAGAAATCCACTAAAATATTAAAATTGGTTGTGACTAGGTGGAAAGGTTAAACATGTCAAAAAACTATATACATGGAGCCGTTTTGAAATGGAACCAGAGCTGCTGGCCAGAAGAACTGCCTTGCATGTCTTATGCCTCAAGTCTTTGGAATGTTAGAACAATGCAAAGTAACCTCTGACCTGAGCCTGAGTGACCGTAGGCTTGTGAAGTAAGAAGGCCGATGGAATGAGTACCGGACAGATGACTATCGGACTGAAAATTAAAAACATTGAGATGGACATCACTGTGTCATGTTCCCGGCACCATAGAAACGCCTTCCTTCTCTGGGTGTAATTGTTCCCTTCCCTTTCTCATAAACACCCATTGCCTTCGCCTCCTCATCGGAACACTATTTGGGCTTTTGCCTGAATCAAAGCTTCTCTAATAGTTTTTTTTTTTTATCTCAAATAAGTGTTTCTGTCTCTCACTTGGCAAGGCCTTTAATTCTTAATTAGTAAGCATAATCTTTGCTCCCCATATTCTTCCTATGATTTCCAGATTTTATACAGTAATAGGTCCTGTTGATGGAGTACGTGTGTGTAAGGCACGTGCTAGACCCTTTGTATGTATTGTCTTACCGTCAGGACAGAAGTCGAGGTACGTTTTCTTCCTACTTTAAGGTAAGAAAGCTGAGGCACAGAGAGGTTGGCCAACTTGCCCAAGATGGCAAACTAGTAAATGAGAGAACCAAAGTTTGAAGAAACATCTGTTTGATCCCAAAACCCATGCTCTTGCTACCACCACACTTTGAAGATTATGTATTTCTTTTATGATGCTAAAGCCATGTAAGAAACACTGTTTTTAAAAAGCAGAGCATAGCCTAGGCCAGAGATCCTTTAAAGGCACAAATATATGGGTGGAGGGGGTTGCACGCAAGGCCACAGCTTAATAATGCTCCTATATAATCCAGAGAACTGCCTTTTCCTCCCGCCAACAGAGTCAGCACCAGGCACAGGCGCAGAGAGCTCAGTGCGGCGGGAGGGCAGCCTCCTTCCCCTTCCGCAGAGCACACCCAGCGAGCATCCGTGCATGCACCTGCTGCTGGCATCAGAAGCCACGCTCTTCGAAGAGATAGCTGTAGCCTCTCTCCTCCCTGTGTTCTCACTCTCCTCTCCCCCTTTCCTTTCTCCACGCCCCTCATCACTTGGTTTGCTTCCTGGCTGCCCTCTGTGTTGAAGCCCTGTGTGCTGAGGGGCTGGGGGTGTGCTTGCTGTACCCTGTTCTTCAGTGCTCTGCCTTGGACGGTGGCATCTTTATTTTATGTCTTGGACATAAGGGTTTATGGGCAGAACCCTGCAGTGTCCAAATTGATAATTGTTTACTCTGCAGATAGGAGACTTGAGCTCAGTGGTTAAACCCCTGAGCGTTGAGCCTCAGTGTAAGCCCTCTCGGCTTACCACACAGCCGCTCAGTGCTTCAGCCGGTGATCCCGTATTGCTTTGCCCAACTCTGTGACCGTACACATTGTGCTTCTTGTAACGATGTGTTAATGTCTCTGTCTGTGGTAGGTGAAGAGCTGTTTGAGAGCTGGACCATATTTTTTCTTCTCCCCCCCTCCACCCCCACCCCGACACATGGACGAAGTCAGAAAGGATGTGCATTTATATACACTGAGTGGGCAGATTATTATGACCACCCCATCAGTACTTCCTTGGGCCACCTTTTGCCTTCAATACTGTGACGATTCTTTTTGGCATTGACTCCACAAGATGTTGCAAGGTGATGCGAGGAATCTGACACCATGCCTGATGGATAGCACTGTCCAGTCTGTGAGATTTGATGGTTGAGGAACCAGTTGCCTGATGGCTCTTTTAATTTCGTCCCACAAATGCTCAATTGGATTGAGATCTGGTGATTGTGGGGGCCACCTAAGCAAGGGAAAGTCTCCCTCATGTCCTTGAAACAACCCCTGCACAACATGAGCACCATGGCATGGCGCATCGTCTTGTTGGAAGAAGCAATCTCCATTGGGATACACCAGTGGTCGGCAAACCGCAGCTCGAGAGCCACATGCGGCTCTTTGGCCTCTTGAGTGTGACTCTCCCATAAAATATCACGGCCTGGGCGAGTCTATTTTGAAGAACTGGCATGAGAAGAAGTTTAAGTCTAAAAAAATTGGGCTCTCAAAAGAAATTTCAATAGTTATACTGCTAATATTTGGCTCTGTTGACTAATGAGTTTGCTGACCACTAGAATACTCCATCAACATGATAGGATGAACTTGATCAGCAACGATACTTAGGTATGTTGTGCTATTCAGATGTTGTTCCACATGGATTAAAAGGCCCAAATCATCCCAGGAAAACATGCCTCAAACCATAACACTGCCCCCACCAGCTTGAAGTGTTGTACTCATGCATGTGGGGTGCATGCTTTCATGCTGTTTCCTCGAAATTCTCACTCTGCCATGTGCATGATGCAACTGGAAATGTGATTCATTGGACCACATGACTTTTTTCCAATGCTTGACTGTCCAATCCTTGTGTTCTGTGCAAATTGGAGACGTTTTATCTTGATAACTGCAGACAGCAAAGGTGTTTGAACAGGCCTTCAGCTTCTATATCCCATATGATACAGTGTATGGCTAATCTGCCTACAAATGTCAGGTGGTCATAATAATCTGGCCACTCAGTGTATACTGATTGCTCTTTGCTTCATAAAAACACTCTCACACATATGTGTTTATACTTACCTTGTTCCAAGGCTTGTAGGAACATAAAAACTGAAGAGAAAGAGAGAGGTAGGAGTGGGACATGATTATCCAATTATTGGAAGGCAGAAGACAAACTCATATAAAAAGGGTCCTCAGCTTCTCAGCCTCAGTGTCGGCTTTGACCCAGCTGTTTCACAGAGCTGCCCCAACCTCAGTTATCCGTGCTGCATTCCAAAGCACTCGGCAGGCAGGTGGTCCTGAGCAGCACGAGTCATCCTTGTGACCAGTTCCCACCAGCACCAGCCCAAAGGAGAAGGGCCCGACTGCCCTCCACCTGCTGCTATGGCTGGGAAGCCCAATGGGAGTCCTCATAACCCCGGCACAGGCCAAATAGCGGGATGGCGAAACGAGAGCATTGGCCCCATTCTCACCTGTCAAGCTCACCCAGGAAAGGGGGTGCATAGGCATACAAGGCAAAAACTGTTTAAATCCCCCCCAAAAGGTAAAGGTTTCTTAGTAGTTGGATGAACAGAAAGACATTGAGAAGTAATCACAGAGTATACAGCATTGCACTAGAAACTGTGGATGTTTTCAAACTTGCATTGTGTGCAAGTTCTTGAACGTAAAAATAGTCACATACTGGAGGAGAGGGGCATCACACCTACATCCTTGGGTACCAGACGTGTCCACACTGCAAATGCGTAGATATGATGGAGTCACAAGTTTCCTCCCTTTTAAGAGAAAAGAAAGTGTCTGGATTATAGGGAAAAAAGAGAAGGGACTGGCCCACTCACCATGAGTAAAAGGCTCTTCCTCAATAGTTTCATTCACAATTCCCTTATGACATGCCTTGGGAGTAAAAACTCTTATTTCCAAACCTGGAAATTCTCAGATCCCCCTGCTCAGATATCCAGAGGAAGGGATCTGGTAGAGAAGGCAAAGGAGACCACTGGGTTGGTCAGCCCTTTCGGAAGTAAGTCACAGGAATCAGTTCACTAAGGAAAAATGGGGGATTTATCTCACAGACTCGACAGCACAATTGAAAAACTAACCCCTAGGCAGGACAGAGAAACAACTGGGGCTCAAAGGCCTAGAATGTCAGGCTCAACCCTCCCAAGATTTTTTCTCCATCTACATTTCATCTTAATTCACTCAGTTTGGCTTTCCCCAATCTCCCCATCACCACCAGTGAGGAGGGGGGGGGCATCTTTTCCTCCAGTTGCACTTTAAGAAATCCCATGGAAGGGCACTCACTGGCTAAGATTTGGTCAGGGGCTCAGCACTTAACCAATCAACCATGGCCCAAGATGTGTGTGGGAGGGCCTGGGATTGACTCAACCTTAAATAAATAGGCCATGGCTCAAGAAATGAGGTTGAGCAAAAACTTGGAAGTTTCCTCTTGAGCACATGGGCTGGAGGGGTGAAAGCAGCACTTCTCTGAAGAAAAGGAAAAAGAAGCTAAGCAAAAAAACCCAGCCGAGATCCATCACACGACCAATCCCCCTGGGATCACACAGGCATCAGATACAAGGGAGTGACCAGGCCTGGCAGATGGAATATTATAAAGCAACTAGAGGTGTACAAAATTCGTGCATGGGGGGAAGGGATTGTCCCTTAGCCCAGCCTGCACCCTTTCCAATCTGGGACCCCTCAAGGAATGTCCAACTGCCCATTTAGGCCCAATCCCACTGGGCGGTCGGACATCCCTCTCACAATCCAGGACTGCTGGCCTGGCACATGGAACATTATAAAGCAATGTGTTTGCTGACAGGATGCTACCTGCCCTCACCCACAGCAGAGAGAGACTCTCCCTGGGCTATGGGAGGAACAAAGGTCGGGGATCCTGGAGTCGAAGACCACAATATCTCCCCTCACATACAGAGTGAAGGGTAGGGGCTTGGAAGGGTATAGATAGTTTTTTTTTTAATATTTCTCAGGAAACAAATAATGGATATAAGTTTAAAATAGGAAAATAAATGAGTGTCTATCATTTTCTATGTGACAGAAATGGTGTAACTGCATATGCACCAGACAATAAAAATGTGGTAGTGAAATCACTTATAAAGAATACTCTACAATAAATGAATTTTGAATTTTTAATAAAAATATTTAATAATCCCTAATAGTTCTCAATCCTTCTTGGTTTTGTAGTTTCTCTCTGACCTACTGCAATTCTTCCAGGTTTCACAAGACCTTGTAGCCAAGGGAAAAAAAAAAAAAGGTGGTTTCAGTCATTCGTTTGATGACAACATAGTGTGTTTATGTTCTGTAGGCACTGTGCTAAGTGCAATGAACACAGTGCTGAGTGAGACAAACGGTCTCTGCCCTCAGGGAGCTTGCATTCTAATAGGGTGCAGAGCTATGAACCAGTGCTGCAGAGGGGATGGTAAGTTGAAGAAGTTCAGGGACCCATGAGCATTTCAAATGAGTGAACCTACTGTCACACATAAAAGGAAAACCCGGGCCTTGGTCCAGGTTTCAGAGCAGGACACTGCCCTCCTCAGAGCAGAACACATCTCCAGGCCCATACAGACCAGCTAAGGTCGTCGGGGACTGGCTCTCTGTGGCTCTCAGTTTAGTTCTATGTTCCCCAGGTAAAAGTTAAATCATAGATCGGGCAGTTCTCAACCATTTTCAACCAAACGCCTACAGTGGCGCTGTGTTCGGTTCATGGGCACACTGCAGGAAAACAGGAGGAAGCTCTTCTCTCCTGGATTCAGGGGAGTGAGCTGTTTGTCCCCCTTTAAATTCAAGATGAAAAAAATATATATCATTCTAAAAAAAAACAACTACAAATAAAAACTGAATTTTCTAGAAGATAATGTACACGTGGACTGCATGGACATTTTCATGTGACCGGATGAAAATTTAAAGATAATGGGCAGAAAGATGATTAGGTCCTAAAGAATACACCACTCTGCAGTCGCCTTGACCCTGAAAGATGTCAGTGGCTTAAACAACAATGGCTTGTTTCTTGCTCACACCACACATACAGCCCAGGCAGGGCCCCATCCGCCCAGCCCTTCAGGGACCCGGGCTGATGGAGGATGCACACATTTCCTCAATAGCTGGTGGCAGGAAGGCTGGGTGTGGTGAACCATGTGTTGGCTCCTACACCTTCTGCCTGGAAATGACACACATCACGTATGCTTACTTTTCTTTTTCCTTCTTTTTTTTTTTTTTTTTTTGGGGGGGGGAGTGCCATCATTAGCCGCATGGTTACAGCTAATTTAAGTTGGGTAAGAGAGTACCATACTACCTCAATGACTGATTTCATACAAAAATTATGATCACTCAGAGTGCTATTTGTAAGGACTAGAAATCTAATTAAGTTACATTCAATGTTCCATGTGTTTTAATTTTTAGAAGATATTTCCCAAGACTTTAATCACTGGGCACTGGATTGATGCATAAAGGGGTGGAATGCAATTACCCTCCCCTAGAATCTGGGCTGGCTTTAGTAGACTGACCAGCAGGATGAGGAGAAGTGACATTCTGGAACTTTTGAGGTTAAGGCATGAGAAGCTTTGCAGCTCGCCTGGTCCCTAAGGACCTGTGATGAACAGAGCTCATGCCAACCTGGGGTGCTCGTGGAACATGAGGTGCTTGCACTGGGATTCCTGAGCGGCCATGTAACCAGTCAAGCTATCCCAGTATCACCACACTGAGGAAAGACTCCATGCTAGGGAGAGACTCCATGCTGTGGAGAGACTCCATGCTGTGGAGAGACTCCATGCTGTGGAGAGACTGGGAGACAAACCAGGGGAGACATGCTCCCAGCTGGACACGAGGTGGCTTCTCTAGTTTCAGTCTTTGGGATAAATGTATTTATGCCTCCTGGATGTCGTGTGAGGATGTAAGTACTTTTGGGAGTAAACATATGGCTCTAATTCCTGAGGGCAAAGATGTTTGATCTTCAGAGTTTGGGGAGGAATCAGAGTCTAGGTTCTCAAAGGGAAGGGAGGGAGAGCAATGGTTTTGAGGCCTGAGTTATTGCCCGTGGTCAGATGTACTTGTGTGGCAGCCAGCAATCGGCATAAAAAGGAAGCACACCCTCATTTAATATTTGACAAAGGAAGCCAGAACATACAATAGGGCATAGACAGTCTCCTCAGTAAATTGGTGCTGTGAAAATTAGACAGATACATGCAAAAACATGAAACTAGACCCCCCATCTTACACTACACACAAGTATAAACTCAAAATGGATTAAAGTCTTACATGTTAGAATTGAAATCAGAAAAATCCTACAAGAAAAGATAGGCAGCAAAATCTTGGACATTTCTCATAGTAATATTTTTTTCTGATATATCTCCTCGAGCAAGGGAAATAAAAGAAAATCTAAATGCAACTATGTCATATTAAAAAGGTTTTTCACAGCAAAGGGAACCATCACTAAAATAAAAAGACAACCCACTGAATAGGATTACATATTGGCCCATGATACATCTAAAATTTATAAAGAACTTCTAAAACTCGGCATAAAAAAATAAGTCCAATTTAAAAAATGGTCAAAGGAACTGAATAAACGCTTCTCCAAAGAGTACATACAGATGGCCAAGAGACATGTGGGAAAATGCTCAATGTCACTGATCATCAGAGAGATGCAGATTAAAATCACAGTGAGATATCACCTCACACCTGTCAGAATGGCTATCATCAATAAACCAACAAACAACAAGTGTTGGAGAAAAAAATGACTCTGGTGCACTATTGGTGGGAATGCAGACTGATGAAGCCACTGTGGAAGAAGTATGGAGTTACCTCAAAGAGTTAAAAATGGAACTACCTTATAACACAAATTCCACTTCTTAGAATGTATCTGAAGGATCCCGAAACACTAACTTAAAAGAATATATGCACCCCCATATTCAATTACAGTAGCCAAGATAGAGAAGCAGTCCAAATGCCAAATCAGTAGAAGAGTGAATAAAAAAGCTGAGGTACAGTCACACAATGCAATACTACTCAGCTGTAAAAAAGAAGGAAATCTTACTTTTTGTGACAGCGTGGATGGACCTGGAGAGTATGATGATGAGCAAAATAAGCCAGTCAGAGAAAAACAAGTACCATAGAATTTCACTTATGTGTAGAACCTAATAAACAAAATAAACTACCAAACAAAAATTTTTAAATCAATTTAAAAAATTATAGAGCACAACCAAGAGTGAGGTCCCTGGAGGACCTCCCACCTTCACCCCACGCCCACTGTGTAGGACCACCCTGAGCTGGCAGCAGGCTGGGCTCTGAGAAGACTTGAGGTGGAACATGGATTTATCCATTCCATGGACACCTCCAGTCATCTGATGAAAGCTGTTTGGTTCAGCCCTTTCCCCTACCCAAGCTGTGAACAGCTTGAAGAAAAAAATCTCCCCAAATGTATATAAACTGGAGACTAAAACTTCCCATTTATTCTGCTAAAGCTGATGATGGTGGGTGTAACTTGATGTCTTGTAGCCTCACAGGCTGACTCTGAGAACCCCAGAATTATCCTGATGGCATCAGATGGTCACAGAGTGCAATGGACCCCCAAAGTGGGCAAAGGTCATTACATGAAGGACCCCAGAAATCACAAGCTTCCTGTGAGTACCTGGAGTAAAAGACAGAGGTGCTGACATGAGCAGCCCAATGTCTCTCTCCCAAATAGATGGGCTGAATAAGAGTCATAGAGACCAAGAGTATTACACTAACTGTGCCCTTCCCAAAGGAAGAAAACAGTAGGAAGAGGAGGAGCACCTCCCCTGATGGTGGAGTATCTAGCAGCTAGCTGGTGGCCTTGCAAGATGGGTATGGGCCTTGGCTCTAGCAGCACAGAGCTATAGAAATCATGTTGGTCTTGAAATCTAAAATACAAGGTCACCAGATCTTGTGCTGGCTTCTCGCTTCAAGCATTTAATGTCTGCTATAAACATCACCCTTAGGGTTGTGTGACCCTAGCTCTAAGGACCTGCAATGATGAGGAAAGAGGATAAGCTGCTGGAACCCAAAAGCCCTCATTCAAAGGCTCTATGCCATGCACTCTCACTAGGTTCTAGAATAAGGAGATGAACAGGACAAGACCCTGCCATTCAGACAACTATAGAACACTAGTACCTACTGGGAGCATGACCTCAGCATCCTGAAAGTGAAGAAGCAATCAGCTTTGCCTTGGGTGGGGCTGGAGTAAAGGTGCATGGGAGACACGATGGCTGAGCGGAGCCTTGGGAAAGAGCAAGATTTGCCAAGTTAGGAAACAGCTTACTGGAAGGTGTGAGGAAACCAAGTCAAATGCCCAGACTACAGCAGATTCCCTCATTCAACAGGAGTTCCTTGAGCATTCCTGCAGTCACTTTGAGGGACTCAGTGTTGAAAGAGAGGCATAATTCCTGTTCTTGGGGAATTTATTATTCCACTCCATAGAAGTGAGAGCAGCCCTGGCAGGTGTGGCTCAGTTGGTTGGAGCATGGTCCCATACACTGAAAGGTCACAGGTTCGATTCCCAGTCAGAGCACATACACAAGTTTCAGGTTCTATCCCCAGTGGAGATGCATATGGAAAGCAACGGATGGATATTTCTATCTCACATCGATGTTTCTCTCTGTGTGTTCCCTCTCCCTTCCTCTGTCTCTAAAAATCAGTAAATATAAGACATATCATGAGGTGAGAACTATTTTTTTTAAGTGAGAGCACTGGAAGGCAAAACTAGAAAGGTGAGCAGGGGTCAGATCACAGAAGATCTTATGCATCATGCTCTGGAAATTGGGCTTAACTCAAAGCCTGTTCCCCGTCCATTGTTCCCACATCCTGCCACAGAACAGGCTTGTCTTGGGATGTATCACATCACCCTCTGGATCCAAAGTGGCTATGGCGGTGATGATGGAAACAAAGATGTCCAAAACAGAAGTGCCCTTTCATGTTCTAGAAATCCTAGAAGTGAAAAACGCCTTTTCATCTTTTTTTCCAACCCATAATGACACTAGAGAAAAGAAACCAAAAATAAACCAAAGTTAAAACAAGCATCTGTACCATTATTATACTTAACACTGAAATGCAACATATAAAATTGAAACAAAACTTTTGAAAGTACCTAAGGATAAGATGAAGTCTCAGAATGTCTTCCAGGCCAGTCCTATATAATAAAGAGGTAATATTCAAATTGACCACAAGATGGCTGCCCTATGTGGTCACAAAATGGCAGCCAAAAGATGACAGGCAGGGGAGGGCAGCTGTGGGCAATCAGGCCAGCAGGGGAGGGCAGTTGGGGGTGACTGGGTCTGCAGGGGAGAAAGAACAATTGGGAGGGACCAAGCCTGCTGGGGAGAGCAGTTAGGGGTGACCAGTCCAGCGGGGGAGGACAGTTGTGGGGGACCAGGCCTTTAGGGGAGGGCAGTTGGGATCAACCAGGCCAGCAGGGGAGGGCAGTGAGGAGTGACTGGACTGGCAGGGGAGAACAGTTGTGGGGAACCAGGCCTGCAGGAGAGGACAGTTTGGGAGGGACCAGGCCTGCAGGGGAGGGAAGTTGGGGGGCTATTGGGTCGGCAGGGGAGCAGTTAGGCATTGAACAGGCTGGCAGGGGAGTGGTTAGGAGGTGATCAGCCTGGCAGGCAGAAGTGGTTAGGGGCAATCAGGCAGGCAGGCACGCGGTTAGGAGCCAGCAGTCCTCAATTGTGAGAGGGATGTCCCAGATTGAAGAGGGTGCAGGCTAGGCTGAGGGACACCCGTCCCCCCTCCCCCAGTGCATGAATTTCATGCACCAGGCCTCTAGTAGAGAAATAAACAGAAAAGGAAGGTGTTTATAATGAATTCCAAAGACCTGACCGAATTTCTTCTAACTTTCGGGACTGTTAGTTTTCCCCTTCTTTTTATTAATCTCAGAAGATGTTTTAAATTAATCTGGAAGATAGTGTCTTGGAGGCAGTTAAAGAGGAAAAACACAATTCAAAAACGAATAACTATTGGGCACCTGTATGCTCTAGGATTGGTGTTGCAGCACGTGAGAAAAAGTAAATTGTCTTTTAAATTAATATTTAATGGTTAATGTTTTACATTTAATGAGTAAAATGTCATTATGCTCAATCTAAATATGTTCCTAAAGGTAAAGTTCCAGTTCATGTTGATGTTTATAAGAGGAAAAGGGGTATTCTTTATGGTAATAAATTAGTCTGAAACAGTTGTGGGGGATGCATTGCTTAAGTGTTTGATAAAAAAGTAAGCCCTTGTGCAAATTTCAAGGTTTTTTCTGATGCTTTGGCAGGTAGAATCTTTCTTTAGAAGAGCAAAAATTATTCCCTTCTAACTGAGACACAAAAATAATGATATGTATATTGCTGACCTGGAAATGTACTGTTTGGTGTCAACAGAAAGTTGTTGCCTACAATTCAACACCAAAAGGAGTCCCTCATTTGGAGTGCAGTGAAGGGAGAGACTTTATTCCATGTGAACAGCTCTATTGTAACATGGCATGGAGGCATGGCTATGGGACAGCACGGCTGTGAGGTGGCCCCAGGGCGAGGTGGCTCTGAGGGTGCTGCAGCTCCACTCTACTCTGCCTGCACCCCCAGAAACAGCCTGGCTCTCCTCCACTCCCTGTGGCAGTTCCCGTCCTCCCCAGTGACACGGCTTTGCTCCGCTCTGGTCTGAAGAGACAGCTTCTGTGTTACAGCTCAGCCTGGGAAATGCAGTCTTCTGTGGGAGCGACAGTGCACTCCCAGGGCCAGAGCAGAGCTGGCTGACAGAAGTCCCTGCTCCTGGTCCTCAATGGTCCATCTTCAGGCACAAGAGAATTTCAAATCTTCACAGTTTGTTTGATCTAAGAAGCACTGTCTTGACTGGTTGGAATAGAGGCACCGGTTGTTCAGTGAAGATGCTAATGAGGATACAGCTGCACAGTTCTGATTGGATGAGGAAAGTCTTCGTCTCATTGGTTGAAATCTGATTCCAAGAACTCCTCTATAAGGGCTGGCTCAGTGCAGGCAGGCAGTTCAGTGCAGGCTTCTCCCTGAGCATGGCTTGTATTAAGAGGCCCCTGTTTAGGCTCTGATTTAAAATTATAGCCCAATTAGCCACCAGGAGCCCTTCACTCTCAAGGTCAGCATTGGCTTACCTGTCTGTCTGCTCTGGCTTTTATCAGGCTGGAGGGAGGAGAGAAGTGTGGGTCTTTGAGGATCTCATTCCAGTTGGAAAGCAGAAATGACAGACATGCTATTCATTCACAAACACTCCTGGATTCTGTGGTAGTCGCTGAGATTCTTCAAGATATCCTGGTTCTCCTCTCTTTCTGGCGCGGTGTTAAGTTTGAACTTCCCGGTCTCTCCGAAGTGAGGTGTGGCTATGTGACTTGGTTTGGATAATGAAATGTAAAAGCCCCAAATACTAATGTGTGACTCACCATGCTCCCGTCTCTATGGGTCTGTGACCCTGGAGGCACGTGGCAAGGTGGCACCTCTGTGCCTGAGTTCATTTGGTAAGGAGATCTTCTCAGTAAGAAATAAAGTTGCTGCATTTGGTGACAAGATTTGAAGTTGTTATTGTAGCGTAATTGAGCCTCTGGCAACGGACTGCGTGTGACCACTGTGGTGCGAGGCTTTGAGGACCAGATGATACTGGGAAACTCTTTCCTGCCCAGGAACCCCTGCCCCCGGGAAAAAGGCAGGAAAACAGCTGTGAAGCCACAGACAGACGCAGGTGACAGCTAGACCCAGCCTCAGGGAATTCAGAGATGAAGGCAGGTGGTGAGCTATGTTCCTCTCCTGTAAAACAGGAAGGGAAAAGATAAGAAAAATCTCTTACAAATTTGCAATCTGTCCTAAACTTAACATGGTCTGCTCTATTTATTGTGCAGTGATAGAATTGTTTTCATGCTAGTGAAAGGCGTGGTATTTAAGTGTTTGTATGAAAATTCTAGTTCCAAGATGGCCAATGGGAGTCATATATTCAATCAACTACAGCAGAAAAGTAGTGGCTGCCTGGCGTTTCACTCGCGAAAGATGACGATGCTGCAGCCCAGCTCAGGAGCAGACGATGCGATCAATCAGCCGTGCCTGCCGTGTGGTCAGGAGAGCAGAGCCCATGTGTCACTATTTGCCAGCCCATGTCTAGCTGAAAGAGAAGAATTATTTGACAGCTTATCATGACTTCCCACCCCAGAAAGAAGTGGAATCGCTTTGGAGAACTCACATTATAAACTACGGCCTGTGCTCCTGAGGAATAACAACAACACAAAAAATACTATACAATTTCAGTGGCCCCGCCCACATATAGCAACATAGTTATGTAAATCAGGCTAACATACATGAAGAAGAAAAATACACATTATCTCTTGCTTGCACTGTCTCAACTCTTAAGTTCTTATGATAGCATATAGGCTAAGATGCTGCTGCAAAAAGACCTCAAATACAGTGGCATTATTTCTCTTTCCAACATAGTTCATGAGCAGCTCTGCCATCTTCTCACGTGGCTCTAAGGTAAGGCCTACCTCAAAAAACAAGAAACGATGGTAAATTATCTAACCCTACAACATAAAGAATTAGAAAGAGAGCAAAAAGAAAGGCCCAGAGTAAGCAGACGGAAGGAGATAATAAAGATCAGAGCAGAGATAAACAACATAGAGACCAAAAAAATAAATAAATAAAAAACAATACAAAAATATCAATAAAACCAAGAGCTGGTTCTTTGAAAGGATAGACAAGATTGATGAACCTCTAGCCAGGCTCACCAAGAATCAAAGAGAGAGGACCCAAATAAACAAAATCAGAAATGAAAGAGGTAAAGTAACAACAGAGCTCACAGAAATACAAAGGAATGTAAAAAAAAAGTCTATTCCAACACACTGGACAATCTGGATGAAGTGGTCATATTCTTAGAAAAATACAAGCTTCCAAAACTCAATCAGGAAGAATAAAAAAAAATTTAAATAGGCCAATAACTACCAATGAAATTGAAGCAGTAATCAAAAATCTTCCAGCAAACAAAAACCTTGACCCCGGGGGCTTTAGAGGGGAGTTCTAGTAAACATTCAAAGAAGAATTAAAACTTATCCTCCTCAAACTATTCCATAAAACTTTCAGCAAAGTGGGAATAGAGGGATCATACCTCAACATAATAAAAGTCTATATGACAAACCTACAGCCAGCATCAAACTCAATGGACAAAAACTAAAACCATTTCCCCTAAGAACAAGAGCAAGACAGGAATGCCCACTATCACCGCTCCTATTTGACATAGTACTGGAAGTACTAGCCATGGTGATCAGACAAGAAGAAGAAATAAAAGGTATGCAAATTGGAAAAGAAGAAATAAAACTGTCATTATTCACAGATGACATTACATTGTATATAGAAAACCCTAAAGACTGCATCAAAAAACTACTAGATTTAATAAATGAATTTGGCAATGTTGCAGGACACAAAATTAACACTCTGAAATCTATGGCTTTTTCATACACCAATACTGGACTCATAGAAAAAGAAACTAAAAAAATGATCCCATTTACCTTTTGCAGCAAAAAAATTAAGATACCTAGGAATAAACTTAACTAAGGGGGTAAAGACCTATACTCAAAAAAATTACAGGACGTTGAAAAACAGAGATCAAGGAAGTCATAAACAAATGGAAGAACATACCATCTTCATGAAATGGTAGAATCAACATTATTAAAATGTCCATACTACCCAAAACAATTTATAGATTCAATGCAATCCCCATTAAAACACAGACTTAGAACAAACTCTCCAAAAATTTATCTGGAGTAAAAAAAGACTCCAGATAGCTGCAGCAATCCTGAGGGAAAAAAAAAAAAAGTTGGAGGGATCGCAATACCAGATATCAAGCTATAATACAAAGCCACTGTTCTCAAAACTGCCTGGTTCTGGCACAAGAACAGAAATATAGACCAATGGAACAAAACAGAGAATCCAGAGTTCAACCCAAGCCATTTTTACTCAATTAATATTTGACAAAGTAGGCAAGAGCATACAATGGAGTCAAGAGAGTCTCTTCAATAAATGGTGTTGGGAACATTGGACAGATACATGCAAAAAAAAGTAAAACTAGACTACCAACTTACACCATACACAAAATTAAACTCAAAATGGATAAAGGACTTAAACATAAGATGGGAAACCATAAAAATCCTAGGAGAAGCCATAGACAGCAAAATATCAGCCATATATTGCTGCAATATCTTTACCGATACAGCTTCTAGGGCAATGGAAACTAAGGAGAAAATAAACAAATGTGACTACATGAAAATAAAAAGCTTCTGTACAGCAAAAGAAATCATTGACAAAACAATAAGAAATCCCACTGCATGGGAGAACATATTTGCCAATGTTATCTCCAATAAGGGTTTAATCTCCCATATTTACTGGGAACTCATGTAATGTAACAAATGGAAGATAAAAAATCCAATAAAAAAATGGGCAAAGGAACTAAATAGACATTTTTTGAAAGAGGATATATAGAAGGCCAAGAGACATATGAAAACATTCTCCAGGGCCAAAACCGGTTTGGCTCAGTGGATAGAGCGTTGGCCTTCAGACTGAAGGTCCTGGGTTCGATTCTGGGCAAGAGCATGTACCTTGGTTGCGGGCAAATCCCTGGTGGGGAGTGTGCAGGAGGCGACTGATGGATGATTCTCTATCATTGATGTTTCTAACTCTCTGTCCCTCTCTCTTCATTTCTGTAAAAAATAAATTAAAAAAATATATTTAAAAAAAAAACATTCTCCAAGTCACAAATCATCTATTCCTCAAAAAATTAAAAATGGAACTTCCATTTGACCCAATAATCTCACTTCTGGGAATATATCCCAAGAAAACAGAAACACCAATCCGAAAGGATATATGCACCATATGTTCATAGCAGTACAATTTATAATAGCTAATATTTGTAAATAGCCTAAGTGCTCATCAGAAAATAAGTGGATAAAAAACTGTGGCACATCTACTCAATGGAATACTATGCTGCTATAAAAAAGAAAGAACTTTTACTATTTGCAGCAGCATTGATGAAACTGGAAAGCATTATGCTAAGTGAAATAAGCCAGCTGGAGAAAGATAAATATCACGTGATCTCACTCATATGTGGGATCTAATGAACAACACAAGCTGATGAACAAAAATAAATCCAGAGACAAAGAAATACTGAACAGACCGTCCAACCTCAGAGAGAAGGCAGGGGAGGGGCATATAAGAGATCAACCAAAGGACTTGTATGCATGCATATTAGCATAACCAATAGACACGGGCACTGAGGTGGCAGGGGCTTGTCCTGGGGGCAGGAGTGGCAAGGAGAGTGGTCAATATGGGGAAAAGGAGACATATGCAATACTTTAAACAACAATTAAAAAAAAAAGAAGTACTGTTTTCTACCAGCACTTGAGGTTTTTCCCTCTGTAGCTCTTATTAACATTGTGGTTTATCTATTCTTTAAGGTCAGGTTTTGTGGTTAGTTCTTGGACAACAAAGGCAAAGGGCAGACCTTTGCTTCCAAGGAGCCTCTGTGGGGTGAGTGAGGCTAGTGGGTGAGGAGTCATCACTCGTACGATGGAGGTCAACACAGAGCATAGTTCACCCTTGAGCAACACATGTTTGAACTGCATGGGGCCACTTATATGTGGGTCTTTTCCAGTAAGTACTATCAATTTTCTTTTCTCTAATCTACTTTATTGTAAAAATAAAGTATAGAATACATATAACACATAAAATATGTGTCAATTGACTTTATGCTATTGATAAGGCTTCTGGTTAACAGTAGGCTATTAGTAGTTAATTTTTGTGAGAGTTAAAAGTTATAGGAAGATTTTCAACTGCTCAAGGTGCCAGTGTCCCTAACCTCCCCTCACCTCCAAATTGTTCAAGGGTCAACTATAGAAGTCAGGAAGCCTCTCAGGAGAGATTATCCATGAGTTGGTCTTGAAGAATGAATGATGATTCCCAATTTTCCCATTGAATAGTCCATTCGTTCCACATCATATTGCTCTCCTTCTCCATCTCCTCAAATTCTACTGACTCATTTAACTCAATTAGCAGTTCAACTCAATTGAAAACTTCCTATACAGTCTTTTATAAAAAGCAGGAACATTAATGACAACAGTTGGCTCAGTTGGCTCATTCTTGCTTAAATATGCATGCTCTCCTCAAAAGTATAGGAGACCCACAACCTCTTATCTTGACCCTCCTTATCAATAGGTTGGAAATTCTTTGCAAAGTAAATATTACAGATGATCAAAACATTTAGATTTCAAAGAAAATAACAATGAAACATACTCTATAATTTTAAACTACTTAAAGATTGTAAAAACTGTCACTGTTAATGATGAACCAGGAGTATTTATTAATATTGCTTATGCATATTAATAATATGCCTATAGTTCTCAAGCTGTGTGCCTGGACACTCAGGGCAGTTCCAATGAACACCCAAAGACATGACAGAATATTTTAAATGTTTGAGGTAAATGCAGAGCTACTTGGCATGTCAGATACTGAATGAACCACTAGCTTGAGGGAGTTCACGGTTTCAACATCAGTTGGTACCACATTCCCCCTGATGATGCGTATCTTTGCTAAACTGGATATTCAGAGTTTTGTGATTTAAAAAAAAAAAAAAGCCATGAAAACTAATGTGGAAAAGGAAATGAGGCAGTAGTGGCCAAACTGATTCAAAGATCTGATAAATTATACAGCACCAATAGGTATACACATCCCAGTAGTAATTGTGGTTATTAAAGAATTAAATAAAATGTTATTTTTTTTCCTTTCAATGTATGTGGGATTTTTTCCAAACAGCTACTACGTTGTTAGGACATAAATATTATTAAGATGTTTGGACTTCCTTCATAAATGGGACTGTTGGGTATTTCTCTTGGCCTAGAGAGCCATGGAAAGAATTACTGGGGAATTAAGGACGCCATGAGCTAAGAAAGTGTGGGAACCTTGGGCCTGCACTGTCATGGATTTGACAGTGATATTGCTCGTTTTATAACTGCTTCTTCTGTAGGGCACTGAATACTTTGGATTCCCAGGACTTTGTGGGTCTTCAAGTGTAAAGACAGAAATGTAAAGGCTTAACAGAAGAAACTCCTTATTAATTAAAGGAAATTTTGAAGACCTGTTTCATTACTTTGGGCTTCACTAGTGTGTTCTTGCCACACGGAATGTGCCCATTCTACAGATTCAGATGCCATTCGTAAGCCTTCACAGAAGGACCTGACCATGGGGTTGGACTACCTTGCCCTGTCTATTGTAACAAAGCAAATAGATTTGCCACTAGGACAGAAGTTTGAGATTGCTTTCTGTGACTGATTATAATTTTATAAAGTTTTTTCAAATTTTATATTTAATACAATTATTTTTTTAAATTTCATATTTTTCTTTCATAAAACGACTTGCCTTTTTCAGGTTTAAATTCATTATCTTGACCTCATTGCACTGTGGTCACTGTGACTACTCTGATTTTAACTACGGAAAGCTACCAGCCCTTCTTTACCGCTACCTCTGCGATGCAACTAAACTGACTGGTTGAGTCATAAGTGAACATTCAGCCACAGGAGAGAATCCAGATCAGGGTGAAGGAGAAAGGATAGATGCTAAGTGCATTTATTTCAATAACAGGGAGTTAAGAATATTATCTTTTTGCCGGAACCGGTTTGGCTCAGTGGATAGAGCGTCGGACTGTGGACTGAAGGGTCCCGGGTTTGATTCTGGTCAAAGGCATGTACCTTGGTTGCGGGCACATCCCCATTAGGGGTTGTGCAAGAGGCAGCTGGTCGATGATTCTCTCTCATCGATGTTTCTAACTCTCTATCCCTCTCTCTTCCTCTCTGTGAAAAATCAATAAAATATTTTAAAAAAAAAGAATATTATCTTTTTTCCCCTGTAAAAATAGAAATGGGAAAAAAAATTCAACTTCAACAGGATAGTTGACTAACAAAAGTTCCTGTTGCATTTGAAACCTCTTTTACCAATATACAAATAAACTTTTCAACTGAAGGAGGAGCCTGCTTTCTAACAGACCCTTCACTCTGTTAAGGCTGAAACAAATATTTCGGAATATTTCAGAATGCACCTAAGTAAGCTGGCTAGTATAAACAGATCACTTTTGCACCCTGGGTGTCTCGCAATATCAGGTGATTTCCTTGTTCATTAAGATCATTATCAGTCTTCTATTCAATATATTCATTGAGAACAACACAAGCTGGCAAATCTGGGATTTGAGAAAAGGCATGAATCCAAGTGGGTTAACCTCATTTTCTTATCCAATAATGAGAATATAGGCAATTGCACTGTGGTGACACGGTGTCCTCTATAGGTCAAAGAAGGGTGCTTTCCTCTCAAGACTGAATGACACGTGGGTTTGGGCAATGGCAGAAAGACTATGCTCTTCCTTGGCTTGTCCTGAGTGTCCACTGCTGATGAATTATAGGATTGTCCAAATGTTCTTTCTTTCTTGGAACCACATCCTGTTCCTCAGATTAAGGCCACAAATTAAATTAAGAGTTCATAATGTAAGATTCTCCAGGCTTTTTACATTTGTTTAAATTAGGAACAACAGATATTTGTGAATAAATAATATCTAAGAATCACCTGTAACCCCTTATAAACTATATCTACTGAATGCCATCGGGTAAATACTCCTACCATGGCCAATTCTAAGCCACCCACAAGGCACCACTAACCATAGATTTGGTCAGAGACGCATGCAGTAGCCTTCATGAGCAGGTACGGGGCATTACAGCCTAGCTCTGGCACACCTCTGATAAGGAGTAATATTCATAAGAGTGTTTGCCAACTTAGTAAATTACTTATGCCACCAAAGGGATCAAAAAAAGCCCTCAAAACATTTAAGTAAGACAGACAGGAAGATTGGGTAAGGGGTGGGAGAGACAAGTTATAAGAGAGAGCTTTATCACCTGGTCAAAAACACATATTTTTAGCTACTGTTGGATGAAAACTATACATCCATCATTTAGTTGGTCATATAGTTACATTAAAATAGCCTTCCTCAGTCTAAATAAAATTGTGGAGAAAAACAGCAATTATGTAGCCACATCCCCTCTGTCACCATGAACTGCTATAGTCAAGCATTTCTGCACGCATGTCCCCTGAGATATCACTTACTCCTCAGGGTGGTCTCCTAAGCTCAAAATTTTCTGGCCACAGAAGACACATCTGTTTGTTGATATTTTTTTAGACTGCTAATTACATGAACCCTATGATTTTCCACTCTGGCGAATGAACAAAAACAAGGTTCCTAGTCAACACGGCAACTCAGAACACTGGTGACTTGTTATGAAGGAGGAATAACCATAATGGCTGGGACGAAGGTGGAACTCACACTAAGAAAAACATTTGCAAGGTTTAGGCTTGCTCTTTGTAGTCAGCTACTCAGGCAGCACACCAAGTGGAAATGGTATGACGTGTCCTCAAATTTACTTGGGGAATAAGAATAAATTCCTCTTTCAAATATTTGATGTCCAGACTTTACCTCCTAGAGTTAGGGGAAGATTGACCTCTGGAAAAAAAACTGTTCCCTCAGATGTCTTCCTCTTCTGTTCTGGTGGGACCTGCTTTGAGGACATCTGGTCTTATATATAAACTAGAGGCCCAGTGCACGAATTTGTGCACTAGTGGGGTCCCTCAGCCTGGCCTGCTAGTTGGGCCAAAACCAGCTCTCCAACATCTCCCAAGGGGTCTCAGATTGCAAGAGGGCACAGGCCAGGCTGAGGCATCCCACTAGTGTATGACCAGATCTGGGAAAAACGTGGGAGGTTGGCCAGCTGGGGAGGGACTGCAGGAGAGCTCCAAGGCATGTCCAGCCTGTCTCACTCAATTCTGATCAGCCAGACCCCAGCAGCAAGCTCACCTACTGTCAGAGCATCTGCCCCCTGGTGGTCAGTGCATGTCACATTGAGCAATTGAGCGGCCTTAGCATATCCTTGGCATATTACACTTTGATTGGTTAAACAGCTGAGAGGACAACTGGACACTTAGCATATTAAGCTTTTATTATATAGGATTAGTTAATACTGATTGGCAGACAGAATGCACAACTGAAAAAATAAATTTTCAAGATTTCTCCTCCCCTCCCAAACCCTCCTTTTCAACAACAATGCATGTATTTTGCAGTAGGGTCCAAATATAATAACACCATTCTGAATACATGCCTTTGCATTTCAAATCCTAGAACACCAGAATACTGAAAAATAATCCAAATCTTCCTCAAATGTCCAAGGAAACTACTAATGCACCCATCCCAGTTCTACCAAAAAGTTCAGTTATTATTAGTAGTATTATTAGTAGTAGTATTAGTAGTAATAAAAGTATTATTAGTAGTAATAATAACAGCATCTATTCCAGGCTTCCTGTGCCAGGCATGAAACCAGGTTTTCTGTTAGTATCCTTCTGAGAATGGCCAATGTATCTGCGAAGTCACAACCCATGAGGTTGGGTCTACTTCTCCCATTTCACAGCTAAAGAAACCTGGGATCTTTCTCCTCCTTCCCCAAGTCACAGGGGGAATACCATTACCCAGAAAGCCTATCTGACCCCTGGCTTTTATTACAAAATGCCAAACAAGAAAACTGCCCATGTCCTCCAAGTCCCTCAGAAAGGAAATTACCACTAGCTGCCTAATTGTTATACCACTAACCAAACTGTAACAAAAGTAAATTCTTTCTTTTACAAACATAGTGGACTTCTCAAAAATTAAAACTAAACACAGCAGCTTTAGTCTCACAGTTAGAGAATATTATTTCTGGGGAATCCAGCTGCAGTACAGGGTTTACATCGCCTAATGCTTTGCTTATAATCCTGTTATATGTAAAGACGAGGGTTCTCAGAGGGTCTGGACCACTGTGTGGAATTGTGTACCTTACCGTGTGCCAGCACGCCTGTGCCAGTGGGCGGGCTTCCTTTCACTAACTCGCGTGTCCCCTGTGGTGTGTGGTTGGCTGGATCGATGGCAGAGGCCATGTCAAACTGCCTGACCCAAGTGCTTTTGCTTAAAATCTAAAAAGGCATTCCTGCCAACCAGACTAAAATGAATGAATGCTGAGGCTCCTATGTGCTTTATTTTTTCTTTATTGACTAAGGTGTTACATATGTCTCCTTCTCCCCAATGTGCTTTATTTGGCCAATTTAATAAATATATGTTTATATGTTTAAAATGTCCCCAGGAGCCAAAACCGGTTTGGCTCAGTGGATAGAGCATCAGCCTGCCGACTGAAAGGTCCCAGGTTCGATTCCAGTCAAGGGCATGTACCTTGGTTGCGGGCACATCCCCAGTAGGGGGTGTGCAAGAGGCAGCTGATTGATGATTCTCTCTCATCGATGTTTCTAACTCTCTATCCCTCTCTCTTCCTCTCTGTAAAAATTCAATAAAATATTTTTTTAAAATAAATAAAATAAAATGTCCCCAGGAGAAAAATCTAGTTTTTTTAAATTGTATATTATAAAATAAAAATATTTTAAGAACTAGTCATCAATTAATATAGTCTAAGATGGAATAGTATTATATCATTCTACTTTTCTTAGCTAGAAACCAATTCATTTGCCTTAAATGTTTCCATTTGCTAATGTGCTTCCTATATGATTTAATGCATTTGAAATATACTCTTGTATTTATTCAAAATTAGCTCAAAGCACAACATTTCAATAAAATTCCATTCAGAAAAGGCCATGAAGGGGGTCAGTATTTTCTATGCTAGGGGGAAAGCAGTATGTTTGTGGTGGAATTTAAAGTCCCAATTGATGGGAAAGATTAATACTAATTATTTGAGTCTGTTTTTGGTTTATTTTTTCAGACCATGAGAGTGTCTCCTAACACACAGCATCCACAGCCATATTTATGCAGTGTTGTACATTAGCAGAGTTTGAAAACCAGGAGGAGTTCAGATAGATCCTGGAAAGTCAGGAAGGAGATAACCAAGTGGAATACCCCGGCTTTAAGTATTCCCATCAACTCTCATGAACTCAAGAGCAGAATGGTCCAGTTTGGGATGCACATAGGATTGAAAATAAGCCAACGTTCCATTCACAAGATAAATCATTATTATCTTACAAAAATATGAGAGCCCAAGCACAAAAAGAAAAACCCAGTGAAAGTCTTTGAATTTGATCTTACTGCATTGGGAAGTTACTAGTCATCTGAAAATAAAAAAGGGTTATGATCACCATAAACAGTGTCTTTCATTCATACAGTCTATTTCCCCTTCAAGCATCCTATGAGTTGTACACAAACAGGCTCTAATAGAGCTAACTACTCACTCATACTTTCAACGAATTCGTGGGTCCCTAGTCCTGCATGTACCCTGGCAGGCTCTGGGCAGATAGAAGGGCCTCTGATGACAAAAACGAGGGCAGATAAATGAATAATTATCACACCACACCCTAATGTACTATGCAGTGAGAAATGAGAGAATCAAATAGAGGATAGTTAACTCTGCTTTGGAAGAACAGATGACGGTGTAGAAGAAATTAACTGAGTTGTACAAGACTGAGGATGCATTAAAGGGAGAATAAAAATCATCGCCCTGGGATCATCCCTTGAGCGACAAGCACAAGGCTCTATGGCTGCAGGAAATGGGGGGCTCTGTCTTTATGTTCTTGTCAACAGAAAATGCAGCCCCGAGAAATGGTGGTGACGAACAGATTTATAGACATGAGCGAAGAGCTCTGGTTTGGGACTGAATGACAGGATTGTGGACTGTGGGGTCAGGCGATGCAAGTCCAGACAAAGTGGAGACTGACAGCCTTCTTTCGCCTTCAGTGAAGTACCTGCCAGGAGACACGCCGAGCGCCTGGACAGGCTTCGCTTGGTGAGAACACAGAGACCTTCCTCGGCCCTTATTGTGCCTGCAAGCCTTGGGCACCAATAAAATATTGGGGATGAATAGTCCACATGTAATCTTTGTAATGATGTTATAAGAAAAGGAGAAAGGAGAAAGACACTTCACACAATGTCTGAAAATGATAATGAAATCTCTTCAAAGTTGGTAAAATCGTCCAAGTATGGTTTTGAATTTTGCCCCCATCTCCTACTAAGATGTTCAGTTTATGGCAACATTATTTTTGGTAATAAGACATTCAAAGCAGCCAATAAGTAGAAGAATGAGAAGTGTTCAGATAAATTATGGCTAGCCATCTAATCAAATAGTATATTGTCATTTAAAAAAATTATCTTACAGAATGGGGGAGGGGATTTTAAAAAATTATCTTACATTTAAAGATATAAAATATAAGATATCCTAATGCAAAGAAAATAAAAGTTTATAAGCTCTATATGGGTGAATTTTATTTTCTTCTTTATGCTTTTCATCATTTTCTAATTTTCCTGCAATTAACATAATGGATTTTATAATCAGAGAAACACTTTAAATTTTTAATTAGCTGAATAATAATAATTAGTTCTATAACAATTAAGAAAAATATATATTCTCAAAACGTTACTTGCAAAGGAGTCCTGGGATTCCAGACACCAAGTCCAGGGTGTGTACATCTGCAGTCTTCTTATCAGGTTTGCCCTCAGCATCAATGAGGCTGAGGAATGTGCTGTTAGGAGAAAGGTCCTCTTTTCTCTCCCACAAGCTGAGGAAAGTCAGCACATTTGGATTGACTTGTATGATGATGAAGGTGAGATGCGTGACTATCCACCCACCATCCCTAGAGCCATAGGGAATCATTCCAATCAGACCAAGCCACGTGAACACCATATAAAACTGACTTAAGCTTCTTTTAAATATTCCAGTTCAATGCACCAAAGACACTCTTGCAAAGCTCCGGAGCCTGCCTCAGCCCTGCGCAGGTCCCTAGCTGCACAGCCAACTGCGCCCCTGGCTGCAGGGAGGGCACGGGCATCCGCCGGCGGACCTGACAACGAAGTCTCCACCAGGGAGCTGAAACGCTGGGCTTGTTCAGGACAGGGAGTGAGAAAAAGGGAGATGTTATACTGAAGGGAGGAAGAAGAGGAGGAGGATAGAAGGACAAAAGATGGTTTATTATCCAAAATAGTGATTGCTCTGCATGATGAAGAGAGAAAAAAAAAACAGAAAAAAAAAACAGTGTAAGAGGAAAAAAAGTAAATGAAAGAGTTGGACCCAGAATAAAAATGACAGAAATAGACACCAAGGGCCAAGGGGAATAGATCACTGGATGTATGACTAAGGAGTAGGATTCTCCTCCCCCCCCCCCCCAGAAATATACAAAACAATAAAATTCTATGAATTCGGTTTCATTCATTAGCCTTTAAAATGCTCTGTCCGAAATAAAATGTATAACACTTGCCAACGCTTAATGGTCTTCCTTCAGCCAAGCATGATCAAAGTTGGCTTTGTCCTGGTAGCTGGAAGCCAAGACCAGGTTCCGAGAACAACACAAAAGGCGGAGAGCCTCAGGCAGAGAAGGTGATCCCCAGCTCTCTCCCGGAGAGGAGGTCAGACATCTGGCAGCCACAGCTGGCCCGAGCTGGGCAGCGAGAGCAGGAGCATGTGCAGATGGTTAGAGGAACCTCCCAAGGAGAAGGCCGCGCACGGGCAGCGGCCGGTGTCTGGACCGACCGCAGGGTTACAGCTCAGAGCCCAGGCCCTGGCGGCAGCACACAGACAGAGGGCCTCGGCCTGCGGAAAGAGAAGAGCTTTTCTCGGCTAAGAAGTCTCGTCATTGAAGACCTAAATCTTACTGACCTGCTGGTCTTGTTTTAGACAAAACCCATATTCATTATCTCCCTCCATCCACTTTTCTCAAATTCCAAGTGAGAACAGCACTTAAATTTTTGGAAGTTTTTATAGTTTTTTTTAAAATCATAATTTTACTTTCCCTGTACTAAGAGGTGCTTCCCTGTCCTTCGACCAGCTCCCCCCAGGCTCAGCGTGCTGATCCCTCGCAGCCCCGAAACTCTCCTGCAGTCTCCAGCTCCACTGCCTACTCCTCAGAGAGTGTGTGGCCACTGCGGGACTGCGCCTTTTCTCTCTTATTCCTTGGAGACTCGCAATCCGCTGGTTCACCTTTACCCTGCCCCTCATTCATGTCCCTCTTTAGAGGTTAGCGTCTAGGACTTGTCATTATAACACTCCTGGGAGTCCCTCTCGCCCCTCTCGCCCCTCTTGCACTTGAATGCACCTTCCCAACAAACACCCTCCCGCCCTCAGCTGCCCTCACTTGCTCTCTGGGAATGGATTTTGGCAAAAAGAGTTGCTGCATCCAAAGGTACACCCCATCTCCAAGGGCAGCCTGCCTCCATGACGGGGCCCAAAAACTTGGTCCCCTCATCTTGGTCTCCGACAACTCTGAGTGGCTTGTCTGGCTCCGTGGCCTGCCAATCAGCTGAGGCCTTGGTTGCAACAGCATCCCAGTCCAGCTTCTCTCTAGGCCCCATCACTTCCAATAAACCTGATTACAAATCTCCTTCCCGGGAACCGGCCCTAACACACCCAGCAAGCCCCAGCTCTGCCTTCTATGCCAGGGCATCGGAAACAGAAGGTACCCTCAAAGGACAGTTTAAAAAGTCATGAGCAAGTTGTTGCAGCAATGAGGGCTGGCTACATGTGCAAGAAATAGTAACAGGGCTGGTATAGAAGAAACAAAGAATATGCTTTAGTTCTTCAGTTATTGATAAACTAGAGGCCTGGTGCACAAAATTCGTGCATGGGTAGGGTCCCTAGGCCTGGCCAGTGGTCAGGGATGATCAGGGTCTCCCACCTCCCTGCCTCCCTACTTCCTCCTTATCTCGCTCCCTCAGCACCCTGCCACCACTGCCACTGGGAACCCACCATTTTCCACACTGTCCCCTGGTAGTCAGTGCACATCATAGTGATTGAACTCCCATTCTCCTGGTCAAACTCCAGAGAGGACACTATATATATATATATATATATATATATATATATATATAACCATGTGAACACTGAGCATTTCTGACAGCAATGCTTTGCCTTGGTTCCCACTCCAGCTGCATGAAAAACCAATTAGTTCTAAGAAGTAGTTACTGGATATAAGAGAGTATGTTAGGCAAAGCATAACACCAAAAATAGCCAATTAATAACAAAACAATTCAAACCTTCAGAAAGTTATTTTGGCTATCTGATGCTGATTGGTTTGAAAATTAAATTCTCTGGAATCTGATAAACAAAGCCATGAAAATGTAATTGGCACACCCTTCTCTATACAAGATTAAATTTAATCACCAGGATAAACTGTCTTCAGGCATTTCCTTTAATCCAGCAACAAATGTAACTATCAAGCATCCTGTGAGAGAGAGACCACCCTGTCCTCTCCCCTTCCCCTCTCATCCAATCTGCTTGCTATGTTACTGTTCAACCCTTTACTCCTTAACTTATAAATAAACTAGTAGCCTGGTGCACGAAATTTGTGCATGTGGGTGGGTGAGGGTGTCCCTCAGCCTGGCCTACACCCTCTCCAATCTGGGACCCCCTCAGGGGATAACTGGCAGTCAGACATCCCTCTCACAATCCAGAACTGCTGGCTCTTAACTGCTTGTCTGCCTGCCTGATTGCCCCTAACTTCATCTGCCTGCCAGTCTGATTGTCCCTAACTGCTCCCCTGCTGGCTTGATTGCCTCTAACCACCTCTGCTTCCATCCCACATCCAAGACCCAGGATTCCCTCCTCCAGCTGACCACAGGAATTCCCTTCCTCTGGTCAGCCATAGGCGCCGAGGCCGGCTGCAGCTGCAGGGGATGGTGGGCAGGTGGCTTCACCTGGGCTGCAGCTGCAGGTGCTGTGCTGCACCTACAGTCCTCTGTAGGGTGGATGGCTTCTCCGTCTCCCAGGCCACAGCCAGCCTGGTGCCTGGGACTGTGGGGTGGGTGGCTTCTCTATTTACCAGCCTGTAGCCAGCCACAGGTGCTGGCACTGGACCATAGGTAGGCAGCTTCTCTGTCTTCCCTGGGATGCAATGTGGGTGACTTCTCTGGCTGGCTATGGCCTGGGATCATGGGGCAGGTGGCTTCTTTGTCCCCACAGGCCACACCCAGCCTCAGGCGCTGGTATCTGGTTTCTCCATCTCCTCCAGGACTTGGGGTAGGTGGACGCGAGGCTTCTATGGCTGTCTGCAGCCTGGGATCATGGGGCAGGCGGCTTCTTCATCTTCCATGCTGCAGCCAGCCTCAGGCACTGGTGCCCGACTTTTCCAAGCCCCATAGGCCCAGAGCAGTGGGGGTTGGGGCTGCTGCCAGGTTTTCAGGTCAATTTGCGTACTCACTCTGATTGGCTGGTAGCATAGCAGAGTGACAGTAATTTCCATGTTTCTCTTTTATTAGTGTAGATGTTTCTCACTATGCTCAAATTAAAATGTTGGAACTTGTTTTTAGGGTCAAATGCTTGTATTTTTTAATGAGGACATTATATATTTCCATGCAAATTGTGCCATATATTATGACAACTTGAGTGGTCAGTATCCAATATATCAATTTCACTCACTATGTCAAGGCAGTGTCCAATGGGGATGCCCCTTTTCATACATTTCTTTTCTCAATACCACCATTCCTGATTTTCCTGCTGGAGGATGCTCACTGGCTGTTCATTTTTCAATAAAATAGCATTTCTTGCGTGTTTGCCATGTTCAAGACTGTGGGACACTATGGGCATTCAGAGAACTGAAACCGTGATGAGGAAATGACACAGAGTCTTAACTACTGAGTGGCAGCGAACAGACCCTACACGTTAGTTGATGCTGAACCCACCGATGCTTCTGCTTCTCAGGGGGTAAATCACTGAAAACCACAGGTAGAGGAGCACATTCTTCTTATAGACATCGCTTGATGTTAAAAGAGAGTATTTCAAATCTGTGTCCTGGAGTAAACATTTTAGAAAGACCTGCCAATCTTTGTTCATTGCAAAATAAACAGACGTCTCCACGAGAGAGGGGCCTGTGCTGGCAGTGTTTGCTCCTGTCCTGAGGACCAGCATGCACTCCAGCTTAATGTGGAGAAAAAATTAAAGTGAGACCTGAAGACGGAACGTGATGTGGCAGTTCATTAAAAATGCAATTTCATGCTCAGCCAGAAAACAAGTATCAATAAAGCCCATTGGCCTGAAATCTAACCATAATGGAACCAAATTGGGGACAATATCTAGGAAATATTCAAGTATTTGGAGATCTTTTATCCCACAAATTTTCAACACCACATAGTGTTGGAAGGAAGGAAGGAAGTCATTAGAAAACTACAAGATATGATAAACTGAATGCAAATAAAAACTCAAAAAGTCAAAATTTGTAGGAAGCAATTTACACAATCCTTAGAAATTTATTCTTTTAAATGTTTGTATTAGAAAAGAAAAAAGTTTAAAATCAACACTTTAAGCTTCCACCTTAAGAAGGAGGATAGAATAAGAAGAGCAAATTAAACCCAAAGTAGAAGAAAGGAAATAATATAGGTAAAAACAGAAATCAAAGCAGAAAATCAACAAGGCCAGATGTTGGTTCTTCGAAAGCTTACTCTAACGCTTCAAACACATATAGCACATCTTCTCTTAAGCTTTGTTTGGAAAAAGAAATTGCTCTGGGAGATCAAAAGCCATTAATATTTCTCCCATTAAAAAGTGGGAAAGAATCATATTCATGCATCAATAAGCAGTTTGGCTTCATATGTCTAGTCAAATGGTAGTCCCAGAAAAGACCTAAGCCATAGTTTAAGTTGAAACATACCCGCACATACACTTAAGTGAACATGTGCCCAAAATGTTGCTATATTTATTAGAAAAAATAGGATCCAAAATTGCTTTTAAAAACAGAAGACTGTTACTTCATTCCGTATTTCTTCATCAAATCTATAAAATAGAGCTATTGGGGGGAAGGAGGGGGAATTATAGCTACCGTGTATGCA